>OX463240.1:88328262-89693262 GCA_949820135.1 Sylvilagus floridanus
TTTGAAGACATAAAAATAAATCTGATAATGAAAACAGCGGGCTGGAATCTGTTCTGAGTAATATATTCTTTAGGGCTAGCCAGGCCCCCAGAATTCTAAAGTAGTATCTGAATGAAGGGGTTACCTAGTAATCTCTGTAAATTCCTGTGCCTACTTGGAATTTACATGAAATCCTCCCGTAGGCAGTACATGTTACTGGGGAGAATCTGCATGCCAGCTCTGCAGGGCACTGTGTCTTACTTGTACTGGTAACCGCAGCGTTCGCTGTATTGTATCCTAACCCCTAACCCCAGCACTGACTTCATTTCCCGTGAGAACCTTGGTGCTTTACTTGATCCCCATCCTCCACGAGGCTTCGGCTTTCCTGAGAACAGACTGCATCTGCCTCCCTCACAGCTTCACCTGCCGTGCTCGGCACAGTGGGTGGCAGGCTCAGGCCGACAGACTCTTGTCACATAGCTGAATGCAGCCACGGTCTTAGGAAGAGTAAAAACAGAATCCGAGTGATCCTGACCTGGGGGCATGTGCTGGGTCTGGACATCTTAGAATTTGAGGTTCCGCCTCTTGTTCGGATTGTGTGCTTTTTGGATTGGCAGGAATTTTGGTACTGGGGATCTCCTATCCTGGCAGTGTGGATGGTGGTAAAGGCAGTGGAAACACATATCAACATGGGAACTCTGCCAACTGAAGTTACCTGCAGCAGGATTTAGGTGGGGGAGAGTCTCACTGACTCTCCAGGGGACCCCATGAGTTGTGGGCATGCAGGAATGGGGGTGATGGGTTGGAGTTGAGGAACGGAAAAAAGAACTCTGAGAGAGAAATCCTTAGCTTCCACCGGATGTGAAAGAGGAGAAAAATGGGCCGGCGCCGTGGCTCAACAGGCTAATCCTCCGCTTTGCGGCGCCGGCACAGCAGGTTCTAGTCCCGGTTGGGGTGCTGGATTCTGTCCCGGTTGCCCCTCTTCCAGGCCAGCCCTCTGCTGTGGCCCAGGAGTGCAGTGGAGGATGGCCCAGGTGCTTGGGCCCTGCACCCCATGGGAGACCAGGAGAAGCACCTGGCTCCTGCCATCGGATGAGCACGGTGCGCCGGCCTCAGCGCGCCATCCGCGGCAGCCATTGGAGGGTGAACCAATGGCAAAAGGAAGACCTTTCTCTCTGTCTCTCTCTCTCACTGTCCACTCTGCCTGTCAAAAAAAAAAAAAAAAAAGAGGAGAAAAATGATAAAATTTTTAACCACAAAGGCAGAGATCGGGGTTATGGAAGAGTAATGTAACTGGTAATGCATAGTCACATTTCTGTCTTCAGGAACAACAACAGGTGACAGCCATCATAAACGTGTTTCATGATTTTGAGTAAAGAACTGGTTGGCTTAGAGAAACGCTAAATGGTAGAAATGGAAGGAAAATCGGAGACAGACTAACTCAGTTTCTCAGTTTTACTGATGATGAAATCGAGGCTTTCCGAGAGGTTTTTAGTGATCTTACGTTGCTTCCCGTATTTGGGAATCGTATGGGATGCTTTGTGCTATATTGAGATGGGTCAAACTGCACAGGAGGTCAAACAGAACTCATGGTGCCAATCAACAGAGTGAACCGGACTGTGGCAGTGTGAAAGCTGAGTAAGCAGTCATTTAGCTTCCTTCCTCCAGACCGTAAGCACCTCCTAGGCCACTTGTGCACAGGGATTTAGAGAACCTCTCCTACAAACCTTACACACTGCAGTATGTCGGGTGCTTGCAAATGCAGAGCTGATTAGTGTGTTTCCTGGCGATCGCCTAATGTGTGTCGTCGTCTTAAATCTGTATCAAGACAGTTTGATTCCCAATGTAAACAGCATTTTAGGGAAAGGGTGTTCTTTGAAGTATCCTAAACGTTACCTAGAGAAGAAAAATTCTGTTTGTTCTTTTCTGTTTCCACAAGGCAGGGTTTTCGACACTGACCCGAGACGGTAGCACATCCCTGTCTCTTGTCGACTGGTTGGAGCACCACAAGTACGCCCTGCCCAAGTTGTCCTCAGTTCACAGACACTTGTGAAAAGCTTGCATCTCATGGCTGCTCCGAGTCCTCATGAGCGATGCAGCGTCTCTGACAGCCACGGGACTTTAGCCCACATCCTGTGGGATTCTGGGGGTTTCTGTGGTCCAGTGTGTTCATTCTGAACAGGGGTAGGCTTCTTAGGCTTTCAGTGCTGTCCATACGGATTAAGAATGTAAATTGATGCTAACTGCATGACTGACATCTAGTGGATGAACACCAGTGTCGCTCCTTACCGTTGGGGTTCCTCCCTGCCTTTGGGCAGGCTTGCTCCCTGGATCCTCAGAATGTCACACAAGGAGCCGTTGTCTAAAACAGAGCCGTGTCCCCAGATACTAGGAAAATGATGAGGATGGCAACCTTCTGACATGGACGAATATTCACTTTATGGAGACTTGAAAGAATGAACAAGTAGCATCGAGTTGGGAAAAATGATCTAATATCAAATATACATTTCTTTAGTTTGTGGCAAAGAATTGAAATATATTGCTATCGTAGTAGAAGCTTGTGCAACATACACATCCCCACATAGGATTGGAATCCTTTTAATTTCTTATTTGTGATTTTTTTTTTTCTTTTGAATTTAGCTTACTGCTTTAGAGAAACAGTGAGGAGGGCCTGTTCTACTTATCCTGTTATGAAATCTCACCTGTGACCGTGGTGAAAGTGTAGGAACTGGGGTACTGTTCTAAACTGAGATATTGATTCATCCACATTTGGAATGAACTCCAAATGATCTGTATGCTTCTTTTGCCTACTAGAAAATTTTATTTACTGCAAAGTTCCCAAAAGAGGCTCATGCCTATAAGAACTCTCCAAATCGGAAAGCTGTGACTTTTCGTGGTGTGCTTTCTTTACATACTATACTCTATCCAGAGCTGCCGTCATCTTTTGGTCTTGACTCTACTTTTAAAAAAATGAACGGCTTCTCCCCTGTCCTTTGTTACAGTTTTCCCAGGCGTCTCTGGGTTGGGTTCAGCTAATCCTTTAGTTTGAATTGTTTTTCTTTACTCTTGATACTTGAAGGACTTCTTGGTAGATATAAAATCTTTGGTTTGGGGAAGGTGTTAAGCCTCATGAGTAAAATGCCCCATCCCACACTGGAGTGCCCGGGTTCAATCCTGGCTCTGGCTGCTCACGCGAGTTTCCTGTTAACGCAGGCTCTGAGAGGCAGCGGCGATGGCTGGGGCCCTGTCACTCACAGGAGTTCTGGATTATGTTTCCTGCTCCTGGGTTTGGCCCTGCCCAGCCCCAACAACTGTGGGTATTTTCGGGGGTGAAATGGCAGATGAGGGGGCTGGCACTGTGGTGCAGCAGGCTAAAGCCCTGGCCTGGGGAGCTGGCATCCTATATGGGTGCCGGTTCTAGTCCCAGCTGCTCCTCTTCCAGTCCAGCTCTCTGCTATGGCCTGGGAAAGCACTAGAAGATGGCCCAAGTCCTTGGACCCTGCACCCGTGTGGGAGACCTGGAGGAAGCTCCTGGCTCCTGGCTTTGGATTGGCGCAGCTCTGGCCGTTGCAGCTGTCTGGGGAGTGAACCATTGATGGAGGACTTCTCTCTCTGTCTCTACCTCTCTCTGTAACTCTGTCTGTCAAATGAATAGAATAAGTCTTAAAAAAAGAAATGGCAAATGGGAATTTTTTCAGTTTATATCTCTCAAATTTTAAAAAATTAAAAAATTATTCTTGGTTTGCACTTTCCTTACATCTCTTGACCACGCTGCTCTGCTCTTGTCTTGCTTTGTCTGTTGCTTTGGAAAATTCTTTTCCTTTTAAAATACCTTTTTTTTTGGCTGAGATTTTCACAATTTTTTTTTAAAGTTTAATTGTTCTACGAAAGTATGTCCCAAAATCGATGGTTTTGGGTCTTATTCTGTGTACTTGGTGCACCTTTCTGGGGTGGCAATTCATGCTTTTCTTATCCTTGGAAATTTTGTTGTTAATTTTCTCTTCCCTCCCTCCTTTTCCTTTTCCTTCCTCTGGACTTCAGTAATGTAAAAGTTGGAATTTTTCTGATCAGATTTACTGAACTTTTAAAATTTCCCTCTTTAAAAAAAATCTTTATTCTTTTGGTGTTTTGTTTTTTTTTTTTTTTTTTTTTTTTTTTTTAGCAGTATTTGCTAGTTTTTAAGTTCGAATCTGTTCTTGCCTGAGTGTGCTGTTATTTAATCTGTATTTCTGCTATTATTTTCTTCCTTCTTTAACTCGATCTACCCAATTAAATTCACATTCTTTTTTTATTTTTAGAATTTATGATTTAAAAATGTCTTCCCTCTCCCTAAAGTCTTCCATGAAGCTGCTTAATTCAGTGGGGATGGTTGTACTAACATTTCTTCTGCATCAGGACTGTATTTGGGGTAGAATTTTTCATCAGTGGGTTGTTTGGGGTCATATTTTCTGCATTTAGAAGGTTTATGTGGATATGTGTTTTTTTTTTTCCATGCATTTTATAGACAGGGTCCTAGAACAAGAGCGCTCTCTGTGTCAGTTCAGTAAAATGCAGTGCACTTAATGTGCGATGTTGGTGATGAGAGAGGTGGAAACGTCCCGTGTTCCCTTCGCTCCCTTATCTCCAAAGGGCACCGCCCTTCTGCTGTCAGTCCGACTTCCTGCCTTTTCCACTGTGCATCTGACTTCAACACCACTGTTCCTCCCTCCATCACCTTAGAGCCCCTTGACAAAGTCGGTGCTGTGAATGACCAAGTCCAAGACCTGCGTCTGGCTTTTTGACACACGGCATTAGATGGTTTCTTCCCGGGAGGGTTTTGTTTTGGATTCTGGTTTTATCTTCTTTTTCCCACTCTTCATAAACAAGAGCTTGCAGCAGTGACTGAAATTCATGATATTCTTTGTCTCCTTTTGTGTGATTTTATTGGTACTTGCTGGTGCTTCAGCAGTTTGCAGAATAACGTGTATGTAGGCCTGGATTCAAGTGACTGTCATTCTCCTAATGACCTGAAAACTCCCAGAGAGCTTTTCATTATTGATTTCCAATTTTATTCCCTTTAAGTCAGAAAACATATGGTTTATGATGACAATCTTTTCAATTTTTTATTTTTTGTTCCACCTTATGATTTATATAGGTATATATTCCATGAGCTGTTGAAAAGGATATGCATTCTGCCAGTCAGGTGTAATCGTCTATTAACATTTGTCAACTGGATTCAATTGTTTGAATTGATATTTTTATAATATTTTATATATTTTTAGTTTTCTTGTCAATTGCAGAAAAATGAGAGAACATCTCCAAGTATAATTGTGTATTTGTCTATTTATTTGAAATGCAGAGTCACAGAGAGGGGGGAGACAGAGAAATCTCTAACTGCTGGTTCACTCCCTAGATGGGCCCCAACAGCCAGGGCTAGGCCTGGCTGAAGCCGGGAACCAGGAGATTCAGCCGGCTCTACCACATGGGCGACAGTGGCCCAAGCACTCTATTATTATGAAATATATTTTTTTACCCATGGCAATATTTCTTGTCTTGAAGTCATTGACATTAATATAGCTACCCCAGCTTTCCTATAATTAATGGAGTGGATATCCTATATTTCCTGTTATTATATCCTATAATTAATGGTGTGATATCATCTTTGCTTTATACTTCCAATGGTTTTGTATTTAACCATTTTGTACTTTATTCCTTACCATTTTGTATATTTTCTGGTTTAAATAATCTTGTATTTAAACTTGGGTCCTGTAAATAACATTGCTGAGTTGAAGAAACTTACTGGTATTTGAAAGGTGCAGAGACAGAGAGTGACAGAGCTTCCGTCTGCTGGGGGTGCAGACCCAAGCATTGAGCCGTCACCTGTTTCCTCCCAAGGTGCGTGTTCAGAGCTGGTAGTCAACCCCAGTCACATCAGTCTTGGATCAGGCACCCCAAGCAGTACCTTAAGCCAACTACCTGTTGCTATAGTTGAATTGTGTTATTTTATCCTGTCTGATAGTACCTGACTTTTCACTAAAATGGTTAAGACTAATTTCATTTGATCTAGGCCCAGCATAATCGAATTAAATCTTTTGTGTTCTGTTTTCTCATTTATTTTTATATGACTGATTATAATTTTTTATTCTTTTTGATTTTTGCTGGGTTATTTTATATTACTTATTGGGCTTTATGTCTTTTTCATGCTTTATGTTGAGATTAAAATCTGCATCTTTGACTTAACAAGGTCTACTTTCATATATCGCATTGGGTATTATTTAAGAAAATATAATTGTATATTTTACCTTCCCATCCTTTGGGGTTTTTTTTTTTTGGACAGGCAGAGTTAGTGAGAGAGACGGAGAGAGAGAGTTAAAGACAGTGAGAGACAGAGAGAAAGGTCTTCCTTCCGTTGGTTCATTCCCCTAAATGGCCTCTACAGCCAGCACACTGTGCCGATCCAAAGCCAGGAACCAGGTGCTTCCTCCTGGTCTCCCATGGGATGCAGGGCCCAAGGACCTGGGCCATCTTCCACTGCACTCCCGGGCCACAGCAGAGAGCTGGACTGGAAGAGGAGCAACTGGAACAGAATTCGGCGGCCCAACCTGGACTAGAACCCGGTGTGCTGGCACCGCAGGCAGAGGATTAGCCTCGTGAGCCACGGCACTGGCCCATCCTTTGTATTTTTGTCAGAAATTTTATTTGTATATGTATTACATGTTACTCATTACTTTTTTACATTCTAAGTCCCTTTTTAAAAAAAGAAGCAAGAATAATCATCTTTCATGCTTTTTTAAAAAAGGATTTATTTATATATTTGAAAAGCAGAGGGGGAAAGAGAGGGAGGGAGGGAGAGGGAGGGAGGTTTTGGTCTTCCATCCAATGGTTCACTCTCCAAATGGCTGCAACAGCTAGAACCAGGACCCCAGAAGGGTCCCCCACACAGGTGCAGGGGCCCAAGCAGTTGGGCCATCTTCTACTGCTTTCCCAGACCACAGCAGAGAGCTGGATTGGAAGTGGAGTAGCAGGGACTCGAACCAGTGCCCATATAGGATGCTGGCCACAGCACCGACCCCTCTTTTCATGTTTACCACACGTTTTCCATTTCTGATATTCTTCATTCTATCACATATGTCTGGTTTTTAAAACCTGCTTTCATTTTCTTTGAGTCAAAAGAGATTTCTTTAACATTTCTTGTAATACAGATCTGCTGGTTTTAATTTCTGATATAATTTATTTGAAAACTTTCCTATTTCACCATTGTTTTTCAATGATATTTTCATAGAATTTAGAATTCTTCACTGACAGTGTTTTTTGGTTAAGATTTTAAAATAAAATTTTCTGTTTTATATACATTGTTTATGATGCGGAATTAGATATTTGCATCATTTTTCTTTAGGAGTTTTTTTTTTAAGATTTATTTATTTGAAAGAGTTACGGAGAGGGGGCAAAGGGGGAAGAGTAGGGAGAGAAGGGAGAGGAGAGAGAGATCGATCTTGCATTCACTGGTTCATTCTCCAAATGGCTGCAATGGCTGGGGCTGGGCCAGGCCAAAGCCAGGAGCCAGGAGCTTCTTCCAGGTCTCCCACATGGATGCAGCGGCCAAACCACTTAGGTTGCCCTCCACTGCTTTTCCAGGAGCATTAGCAGAAAGCTCAATCAAAAGTGGGGCACCAGGGCTGGCACCATGGCGCAGTGGGTTAATCCTCCACCTGAGGTGCTGGCGTCCCATATGGGTGCTAGTTCAGGTCCCGGCCACTCCTCTTCCAATCCAGCTCTCTGCTATGGCCTGGGAAAGCAGTAGAAGATGCCCAAGTGCTTGGGGCCCTGCACCCATGTGGGAGACCTGAAGGAAGCTCCTGGCTCTGGCCATTGCAGCCTTCTGGGGAGTGAACCAATGGAGGGAAGACCTTTCTGTCTCTCTCTCTCTCAGTCTGTAACTCTACCTCTCAAACAAAATATTAAAAAAAAGTGAGTAGCCAGGACTCGAACTGGCATCTATATGGGATGCCAGTGTTGCAGGCCGTGGCTTTACCTCCTCTCTAGAAGTTTTAAGATTTTTCTTTTCATGTTTGTTTTGGAGCAATGTGATTCTGCTTTGGTCTCGGTCTCTCTCTCTCTCTCTCTCTCTCTCTCTCTCTCTCTGATTCTTGGATCTGTGAGTTCATATTTTTTATATTTAAAAAAATTTCAGCTCTTATTTCTTCAAATACTTTTTTGTCTGAATTTCTCCTCCATTTCTGAAACTCCAATTATATATGTGTTAGACTGGTGTCTTCTAACCAGTTATTGATATTCTGGTTATTTTAGACATGTGTGATTTAACATGAGTAGTTTCTGTTGCCCTATGTTCTGCTTCATTGATGTGTTCTGCAGTTTCTAATCTGCTATTGAATACATCCAATTAATTTTTCATATCAATTATTGTGTTTCTTACATTTTAATTTGTCAGTAAAAATAATTTTCACTCATTTACTGAGAAATTGCTCTACTTCATTCAACAATCTGCATTTTCCTTTTTTTAAAAAATATTTATTTGAAAGAGTTACACACAGAAGGAGAGGCAGAGAGAGACATAGAGACATAGAGACATAGAGACATAGAGACATAGAGACATAGAGACATAGAGACATAGAGACATAGAGACATAGAGACATAGAGACATAGAGACATAGAGACATAGAGACATAGAGACATAGAGACATAGAGACATAGAGACATAGAGACATAGAGACATAGAGACATAGAGACATAGAGACATAGAGACATAGAGACATAGAGACATAGAGACATAGAGACATAGAGACATAGAGACATAGAGACATAGAGACATAGAGACATAGAGACATAGAGACATAGAGACAGAGAAGTCTTCTATCTGCTGGTTCACTCCCCAGTTGGCCACGATGGCGGAGCTGCATCTATCTAAAGCCAGGAGCTTCTTCCAGGTCTCCCACATGGGTGCAGGGGCCCAAGGACTTGGGCCATCTTCCACTGCTTTCCCAGGCTGTGGCAGAGAGCTGGATCAGAAGTGGAGCATCCAGGACTTGAACCGGCACCCATATGGGATGCCAGCACTGCAGGTGGCGGCTTTACCCGCTATGCCACAGCGCCGTCCCCTGCATTTTCCTTTAAGTCTGTAACGTAATTATGCTAGTTTTTTTGAATGTGCTATCAGCTAATTCCAACTTCTGTGTCATCTGGGGTCTGTTTGTGTCGGAGGTTTTTTCCTTTCCTGGTGTGAGTTGTCGGTGTCTGCCTCCTTATATGAGCAGCCGCTTGTGAGGGTACTGGAGAGCTTGGCACTGCATAGTGAGAGTCTACGCTCGTTGTAGCATCTCTATAGAGAGTGCAGAGCTTGCTCTGGGAGGCAGCTGATCCACCCGGTCCTTTGGAGACTTCTCCTTAGCCTTTGCTAGGGACTTCCAGAGCAGTCTACTCCCTGCCATCTGGGATCTGGGGAGTCTGAATACTTGAGTACTTGGCTGTTCAGTGAGCTCCCACCTTTCTGGCTGGCCAGAGAGCTGAATCTTCTATCCCCCAATACTGTGCAACATTCAAGAATGCTCACAGTTCCCATAGTCCTTGCTCCCTGACCTCAGAGATTTCTAGAGCTTTCTACTTTTGTTTGCATCTCTCCTCTCAGATCCTGTGCTCAGTAACTCCCACCTGTTTCATCAGACTTGACTCCTGCTCCTCAGTATAGCCAGACTACATGCTCTGGAGGTCTCTGCGTCTCTGTGCCACAGCCTGGAATGTTTGTTCAGGTAGACACAGGACAGAGGCGGCCCTTATGGGCTGTAGGTGCTTTGCCACGGTGCCATGTTTCCATGGCACTATTAATTTTAGTAACAATGTTTCCATTTGGATATGCTATGGTCTTTGCATGACTACTTTTATTTGACAGCAGAATTAAGTACACTCTGTACAGAGATTTCCAAATTTCCAAACAACTGAAAACTTGGCATATATACGTATAATCTCAGGAAGTGACAACAGTGGAATTTAATTTTCTTTTTTTAAAGGTTTCATTTATTATGAAACCTTCTTTATTATTTATTATGAGAGGTAGAGTTACAGACAGAGGGATGGGGAGACAGAGACAAAGGTTTTCCATCCACTCGTTCACTCCCCAAATGGCTGTAATGGCCAGAGCTGACTTGGCCCGAAGCCAGGATCCAGGAGCTTCTTGGTCTCCCACATGGGTACAGGGGTCCAAGCACTTGGACCATCTTCTACTACTTTTCCCGGCCATAAGCAGAGAGCTGGGTGAGAATAGGAGCAGCTAGGACATGAACCAGCACCCATGTGGGATACTGGTGTTGCAGGCAAAGGCTTAGCCTCCTATGCCACAGTGCCAGTCCCCATGAATTTAAGATTCTTATTAAGGGTAATGATACAAAGATATTTCATGATGAGATATTATTTAGACTTTCTTCAAAATATATGGCTAATTAATAACATATGATCATATTTTCTTTGTAAAAACAAATGAGAGTGTACAATTTGGGACATGCTCAAGCTGACTTGCCCCAAAAGGTAGTTAGAAACATACCAGGGGATTCTAATTCAATCCCATCAAGGTGTTATGTACCAATGTCATCTCACTAGTCCAAGTGATCAATTTCTGTTCACAATTGATCATAATGATAGGACTAAGAGTCAAAGGGATCACATAAACAAGACTAGTGTCTGAAAATACTAACCTATAGAATAAAAAAGGGAGAAAACGATCCAACATGGGAAGCGCGCTACACAGCAGACTCAGAATGGCAGATGTCCTAAACAGCACTCTGGCCTCAGAATCAGCCCTTAAGGCATTCGGATCCGGCTGAAAAACCCATGAGAGTATTTCAGGCATGGAAACCCAAGATACTCTGTCAAAAAAAAAAAAATGACTCTCCACGAGTGAGATCCCAGTGGAAAGAACAGGTCATCAAAGAAGGAGGAACCTTTCTCTGGAGGGAGGAAAGAACTTCCACTTTGACTATGACCTTGTCTAAATATGATCAGAGTTGGTGAACTCAAAAGGCTTCCATAGCCTTGACAACTCATGACAAGAGCCTAGGGTGATTACTGATGTCATAAACAAGAGTGTCAATTTGTTAAGTCAACAACAGGAGTCACTGTGTACTTACTCCTCATGTAGGATCTCTGTCCTTAATGTGCTGTACATGGTGATTTAATGCTATAACTAGTACTCAAATAGTATTTTTCACTTTGTGTTTCTGTGTGGGTGCAAACTGTTGAAATCTTTACTTAATATATACTAAACTGATCTTCTGTATATAAAGAGAATTGAAAATGAATCTTGATGCGAACGGAAGGGGAGAGGGAGCGGGAGATGGGAGGGTTGTGGGTGGGAGGGAAGTTATGGGGGAGGGAAGCTATTGTAATCCATAAGCTGTACTTTGGAAATTTATATTCATTAAATAAAAGTTAAAAACAAATGAGAGTGTTCCACTGGAAAAAAGATTGAAATAATCAAGGAATATTTTTGTCACTTATGTCATGCATGTGTGTATATCCATGTATACTTACTTTGGTTTCTTAGATCCAGGACTATATGCTATATTTAGAGCTATAGATACACATAATTTGGGGAAGGGCATGGGAAGTAGCAGAGATAAGTTGAGAAACAAAGAATAAGTGGAAATGACGATCCAAGATTGATAAGAATGCAAAATGTACCATATTCATTAGGGAGCCCAGTGTGATGAAGCGTGGGGCTTGCACATACCACAGCAAAGAACCCAGGGACATCTCTTTAATGAGCATTTATTGAGTGACCAATGGTGCTAGGCACTATGTAGGTTTCTGGTCTCACTTCTGCTCTCCAAGAAATTAGTCTAAATAGACATATAAATCATTATAATTATCAAGATAACTATTATACAAATCAAAGGTGTAGAGAGAACAATTTAAATTTTTATTTAAATTAAAGTGGTTTTTATTTAGTTTGTTTCTCTTAAAAAGTTTGATTTATTTTATATTCTTGTTTTTTTTTCTTATGTCTGTTCAGTTACCTCAAATTAAACAAATTTCCTTAAAAAATTGACCTCTTTTAGGAATTAATTAATGGAATTCTCTGAAATAAGACATTTAGTAAAGCTTTCATACTTTTAAAAACGTTAAATGGATACTTGGTAAAATATATAATGCTGATAATGAAAACCATGTAAGTACTTTAAATAGTTCTTGAAAAGAGAATAAATCAAACAGATAATCAAGCTAAAAAATTGACGCTATTAGCAAACAACCGAATTCCTACATAAACTTCGACTTAAATCATTACTTAAAATCAATTATGTATTTATATTGGAATCAAAATGTTAATGTCAAATCCTCCATTAAGACTTATTTTAAATACATATTACATATACTTAATATATACAGATTATCCTCAATTTAATACAAAATAAAATGGGAATCGTTTATGTCATAATTGATATATTTATTTCCAATTCTTTCCAGACGCTTACCCACTAAAACAGACAGATTTGTTGCCTTACATGAGCTAGCATTTCTAGGTCAACATTTCCTGACTACGAGTTGTTTGCTACCTTGAGTGAATTGAATGCTTCTGCATCTAGGATTTGAATTTGAGGTAAACCTGGCTAGTGATTGATTCTGAGTGCCAATGGACCTACTGAGCAATTTTGTAGTCAACATGACAAAGGAAAACTCCAAGTCTATAGCCTTCAGGATAAAATTCCTTTTGCAACCTCTATGCCCTGTGTTTTCTCCTCTTACTCAACATTTCCTAACCTATTATAACTTTAATCACTTTCATGGATGGGATTCTGCTGACCATACTCAGTTTCTATCACCACTTGATTGCATTCTCCCAGTCTATTTATTGTCAGATTCTTTTTACTTCTGATTATTGGCCACAGCTTTAATAATTTTCTAACAATGACCTTGTTGGACGAAGCAAAACAGAGAAATGTGCAAAGTGTTTGGGAACACGTAAAAGAGAGCTTACTTCCTGTTTAGGGAAAATGCCTTCTCTCTGCTGCTCCCCCTTGAAATTTGTGCTTACTTCCATTTTAATACTTCTTAAAAGATAGTTTATTTTGACATTATTTTCCAGTAGAACCTGTGAGCTTCTTGAGGAGTTGGACTGTGTCTCCTTTCACATTGTATCTTAGAAATTAACACACTGCTGGCACATGGTGGGTGCTTAACACATGTTCATAGAATAAGATTACAAATTTTTGCTGGCGCCGTGGCTCAACAGGCTAATCCTCCGCCTTGCGGCGCTGGCACACCGGGTTCTAGTCCCGGTTGGGGCGCCGGATTCTGTCCCAGTTGCACCTCTTCCAGACCAGCCCTCTGCTGTGGCCCAGGAGTGCAGTGGAGGATGGCCCAAGTGCTTGGGCCCTGCACCCCATGGGACACCAGGAAAAAGCACCTAGCACCTGGCTCCTGCCATCGGATCAGCGCGGTGCGCCGGCCGCAGCACGTAGGCCGCGGCAGCCATTGGAGGGTGAACCAACGGCAAAGGAAGACCTTTCTCTCTGTCTCTCTCTCTCACTGTCCACTCTGCCTGTCAAAAAAAAATTAAAAAATTAAAAAGATTACAAATTTTTAATAAATGTAATAGCAGTAAAAGAAAGTTTGAAGTGAGATTGGAAAACAGGAACTCTACTTAAAATTCTTTAGATAGTCTCAAAGATAGATGATGTGTTCGATAGGAATAGACAAGGTACATTCAGGAAATATTTATTTAGGAAGCTCTTGGTAAGAGTTGGTGTGTTAGAAGAGGGGGCAGGGAATGAGAAGTCAAGAGTGACTCGGGTTTGTATCTCAGAAGGTCAGCTAGATGATCACAATGCCATTTAATGATCCTGGCACTCATGAAGCAGGTGTGTCTTTAGGGAAAGACATTGAGTTCAACTTTGAATATGCTGAGTTAGAGATAATTAAGGTTTATCCAGGTGTAAATTTCTAGTTGGTTGTTCAAAAAGTTCTAAAATTCATAGATCTAGGCTAAAAATAAGATTTGTAACAATCAATCCATGGGTGACAGTTGAAATAAGGGAGTGATTGAGATTCTCAAGAGGAAATATGTAGAATGAGAAGAAAAGAATATGGTTCATCTTGCATGGGGGAAACTCTAGTCTAATGGAAGTAGAGAGGCCAGAAAGGTTAAATGATTAAGGAGAAAGAAGTAGGTGAAAATACCAAGTCTGATCACTCATGTACTCAAGAAGGAGAGAGTAATATACAGGACCAAATAACTTCAGATAAGAACTAGTAAGTAGCTTTTGGGTATGGGGTTGGGAAGTCCATAGACCAGTGGAGAAAGACCATCATTCACACATCAGCATATATATACCCTACCAGACTTTTTTGATTTGGTCAGGAGTCAGTCCAATGCCAACACAAATCCCTATTCTACTATTTTTGATGGGTTTTTGTTTATCATAGACAAGTTTCTCAAGCCTTCTGAGTCATGTTTTTTTTCAGGTACAAAACATAAATGAGAGTAAATCCTTTCAATATTGTGAGAGTAATAAAAATCTGTTATTTCTAGATAGTGAACTGTACTGAAAGGTTGTGTATTTTGACAAAGAGGGTAAAGGATGATTTTGGAAAATGGAAAAGAAGAAAATCCCTTTTCTTTTGTAGTTTGGCCTTCAAGACCGTTGTCTATCAATCAAGTCCACATTAGTATGCTAATATAAAATAAAGCCAAGTCTTCATTATATCAATTTTGTTATTGATTGGTCTACAATACTATTTGACCAGTACTATTGGCCTACAATCACTATTTGTAATGATTTCTAGAGGAAAATATTTTTCATGTCATAACCATGTCACACATAGACTTTGGAGAAAAACTAAAATTTCTAAGTTGTAGATGGCCTGCATTGACCTGTATCAGGTTGCAATCCTATTTCCACCCATGTATAGAAGCCATTCCTAGTTCACCAAATTGGATGTATGTGTGTATGTAGAAATACAGAAGAAAGGAGGAACAGGGGCCAAAAATTCTCTGTCAAGAGGGTGATGTGGGAGAATTGCAATTCTGATGTTTTATAACGAGAAAGCTTTTGCAAATTAAGAGTCAGAAATATTTCCTTAAGTTTTTCTGAGAGCCCAAGTGACCCCCGCACAGAGCTGCTTCCGGGGAGCCCCAGCCTCACAGCAAGGCAGCTCTGGCTGCTCAGACAGAGTTTCATTTTCACAGGATTTCTTTCCAAGTCTTCTTTCTCTACCTCTCTACCCTCTCCTGTGACCCTCAACCCTCTAGGGGAGGAAGTAAAGCATTCTAGGCCAACCTGCAACTATTTCAAGGTAAAATACTGCAGGAGCGAGGAGTTTGTTTTTGCAGAAATTAAGAATTTTCTAAGTTTGAGGTATTTTTCTCTGTCAGTTATGTGTTTTCTTTTTCTGAACTCAAGTGTAGCATCGGGACCATGACTCACAATAATCTGCAGATGTTTTTGGGGGAAACTAGCCATTCATATGTGCTACAAAAACTGAGGGTGCAATGGGAGTTCAGTATAAATAAATCTACTAAAACTTAGTTTTTGAAAAATTGCAGCAGGGTTTCAAAAATTACTCATTCACTTAACTTTATGACATCTGCTAAAAAAGCACTTCCAGGACTGGGAAAACAGATAAAAGAGCTCACTCGGAATTATTTATTTTGAATTCACCATTCATTTTCCCCTGTAGCCATGGGGTCCCTGCAAGTAGATGTAGTGTTTGCCTTCTGCACCCACTCAGGCTTTCAGCTCCTAAAGGCAGAAAATACTCCTTGAGGGTCGGCTGCCAGCACTGTTCATGGCAGTTTCCTTGGGTCAGTTACTGGTTAATTTCCTGTTAATAAAGTGTGAGTTGTGGGAAAAAATTCAAGAAACCTAGAGGTCAGTTAGGACCCCAAAATCTCCCTGAGCTTTGTTATATGAGACAGTTTTACATGATGCTCTCCATGTGGGAACTCCGTAGGGATCCTGCGGATATACCTGAACGTTCCCCAGTTTTCACTCAGGTCGTCTTCCCTGGGTTTTCTTCTGACTCCACATTCAATAACCTCATGCCCAGGTAGTGCCTTGAACTGATTAAATCAGATCTGTAGGTATGAGATCCTCTTGTGACTTTTTTCGAACCTCCTAGAGTGTCTTCCAAGCACAGCTTACTTAGAGAACACATTAGTCTAAGTTCTTTATGGGCTGGGATTACAAATTCATGTTCAGTTGGAGGTAGAAGTGGCTGCGTGGCTGTGGCCTTTTAAGCCAGTTGATGCCAGAAGATGGGACAGGGATGGTTATGAACTGAATCGTGTCCCCTGCAAGTTCTCTTTCTCTCTCTGTTTCTTTCTCTCTTTCCGTTTCTCTCTCTCTCTCTCTCTCTCTCTCTCTCTCTGCCTGTGAAAGAGACAGAGAGACAGAGAGAAAGGTCTTCCTTTTGCATTGGTTCACTCCCAAAATGGCCGCTACGGCCAGCCTGCTGTGCTGATCTGAAGCCAGGAGCCAGGTGCTTCTCCTGGTCTCCCATGGGGTGCAGGGCCCAAGCACTTGGGCCATCCTCCACTGCACTCCCAGGCCACAGTGGAGAGCTGGACTGGAAGAGGAGCAACTGGGACAGAATCCAGTGCCCCGACCGGGACTAGAACCCGGTGTGCCGGCGCTGCAAGGTGGAAGATTAGCCTAGTGAGCCGCGGCGCCGGCCCTCCTGCAAGTTCTTAATGTTAAAATCCAAGTTTTGAATACCTCAGAATGTGCCTTTATGAAGACTGGGTCTTTAAGAGGCAGTTAGGTAAAATGAGGTCATTTACTTGGGCCTTAACCCAACATGGCTGGTGTACTCATCAGCAAAGAACTGTGGCACACAGACACTTACACAAAGCAAAGACCGTGTGGAGACACAGAGAAGGTTTGGCCATGTGCAAACCAGGCAGAGAGGACTCAGAGGAAACCCAACCTGAGACACAGCAGTAGGATGAGAAAAGTCAATGCCGAGTCTAAGGAGCTTTGTCATGGCAGAGCTCACAAACTAATACAGGCATCCGTGTGACTGCAGGGATAGAGAAAAGAAAGGGAGGGGAAGAATCCAGAAAAGTAAAGGAGCAAAACACTTTGTGATGCACCCTGTGAAAATGAAACTCTGCGCCTGAGCAGCCAGAGCTGCCTTGCTGTGAGGCTGGGGCTCCCCGGAAGCAGCTCTGTGCGGGGGTCACTTGGCTGAGAGCCTGCAGCTCATGACCTAGACTTTGCCTGATGATTGCTGTGGAGAGAAGGGAGAGTGAATGTGCTCTAGGACTTGCTTGGCTTGTGGACTCTCCAGACAGAATTCTAGCTCAGTGGTTTACAAGCACCTAACCACCAGAGTGTTCTTCCAATTTTGTGCTGTGGTATTCTCCACACTTGCTTTACATGAACTCTTTAGGGAAGTGAGCCATAGCTTGTTTGTTTTTGTGACTTGGTCACAAAACAGGCACATAGTGGGTACTCAAAAATATTTGATCAATGTGTGATTGCCTTGAATAATTGGTAAATAAACCCCAATATTAAGTGTAAATTGTTTTATTTGGTTTTCAAAATACTTTAATCTATTCTCTTTAAAAACATATCTTTCCTTTTTTTCCTGCTAATGAATACTTCCCATAAATTGCTTGACTGCTCCTTATACTACATATTGGTTCAACATACTGCCCACTGAGTTGCCTTTTGCTTATAGAATTCTTAGGTTTTTCCAGTCAAAGTTCGTTTCTCCTGTGTGTCTATGAGCAGACAGGAGACTATGCTCAGAAATCATTGAGCCTCACCTCCACGCCATGCCCTGCATGGATCCTAGAGATGCATAGTAAGTGCAGCATGGTTTTCTGCCTTCTGGGGCTTTGCACTCAAGTAAAGCAGAAAAAGTTGGGTGACCAGTTAAAAACGAAGCATGCGGAGTGCAGCAGAAGCAGAAAACAGATGGTGTTTGATAACAGGGGATAGAATTCAGGTCTCTAGGGGACTTAAATAAGGTTCACTAGAGAAAGGGACTTAGGCTGACTCTAGAGCATCATGTGGGAATGACCTAGGTGAAAAAAATGTGTTAGTGGGAACCAAGAAGAGAAATAGTGCATGTGAAAGCTCAGACTTGAGACTTCAGAAACTCTTTAGGACACAGATGTTTTCATTTCATTGTGAAATCTGCTCCTGCTGTCCTGAAACCTTAAGGAATAGGCACCATTAGAATTTGCCCAGATAGCTTAGGAAATGAGAGTATCAGTTATATAACAGCCGTTCCACCCCACCCCTAACCCCCATGAAAGGAAATACCGTAGGCTAGAAAGGTAAGGAAATTGAGTTTCTTGATCGGGTCTGTAGCCTGAGTAAATTATTTATCTGGGTCTAGTCTTTGTCTATCTGTATTTACAAAGTACTTCTGTAGACATTGACTCCTTTCACTCTGAAGTCCTTTGAGAAAATAGTAGCAAATCATACTCTTCCCATCATGGGAATACATCAACCAGGCCTCAGTAAAGTTGAGCCATTTGAGCAAATTCACCCAGATCTGAGTTGCAGATCTGGGATTTGTATCCAGGTTCTGTGACTCCATAATCTCTTTTCCTTATACAATGGTTCCTTTCACCAGAGAGGTGAACAACTTTAGCAAAAGAATGTGGAATGGGTCACTTGAAAGTGTAGAAATTCCACATATCTAAAATTTAGGGGGTGATACCTATGGCAGCTCTTAAGAAGACTGAGTTCTGAGGATTTACAGTGTGAGTCTTGCTCCACCAACAGAAAACACTTGACAGTTGATCTACCTCATGTATCTGTTAGTTGAAAATAGTTTCGTGTAGACCACAAGTTCATGATCTTGAGTGTCCAAGATGCAGTGATGACAAAACCACGTGGAGGGGTGCTCAAGAGTGTTTAAGAGAAAGAGTTCTTCAGTCAGTCTTGGGTTCAAATCGTGGCTCTGCACTTAGTGGTTGAATATATTGCCCAAGCTTAGTATGTCTCAGGTTCCTTGACCTGTGAAATGTAGATAATAACTAGACCTTATCAAAGGTTGATTATGAAGATTCAATGAGTCGATCCATGTGAGATGTTTAGAATAGTGCCCAGCAAATAATTGCTAAGAATGCCAGTGAATATTGTTACTTTTCATTCTAAATCCATGGGAGAAAAGTAACACATCTCAACTCCAACAATCCTGTTTGAATATCAAATAATATTGCTAGATGCTAATATAATTTCACCCTCTAAGCTTGTAACAGTATTCTATCCAATAGAACTTTGGAAAGATCTCTTGGTTCGTTAGAGACACTGTTAGGATTTGCCAGAGGATTTGATTTTTATTTTTTTGGTAAGTGCCAGCTTAATATAATTCTCTATGAAATGTAAAGTTTAGAAATTATGTCTAATGCTTTTCTTAAATATTGGGAGTATTTTTATTCAGAGTGAATTGTTTGCTAAATGAGATCTTAAGGGACTGAACAGGAAATATATTAAGCAGGAAGCATTTTGTGAAGGTGTAACATTAAGATTTAACTTTTGGAGATAATATTATGTAACAATGGCTTATATATTAGGTAAGTTAAATTTATGCCTTGAAATAATATTAGTTACATTTTTGAAAAATTGATACGAAAACAAATCTTTCACTAAAAACCCAATCAGCACTTTGTAGTTGCCCCAATCTTGTTTTCTGGCAAACATGCAGTGTTTGTACTGTTTTCAAAGCTATGTTTGATTTAGTTAGGTGCCCAGAGAACTGCACATGAATTGTTAATTTCATATTGCCACAACAGGCATCCAATGAATGTTTGCAGAGTTTCTAGAAGATCAGTTACAAATGTGATTATACCAGCCATTTCTCAGACGTGACACCAGTTTCAAATTAAAAACTGACAGTGCTCACCTGCTCCTGGGTTCACCCACAGGTCACCTTCTTGTCACTTTAGCTCTTCCCCCATTAAAATGACATCTGTGTTCATAAAGGGACTGAGAGGGGCTGTGAGTTGTTGGAATTGTTGAGGAATAAGAATAAGGTGTCATCTGCCCAGATAATGTAGTGTTCAACCTTGGCCTTAAGGGGATAGGGGCCAGCAGCACCCGATTGTGTTCCAAGTACAAGAACAGAGCCCAATGAGGTCACCAGTAGCTTCTGATGCAACCCATGGATGAGAACAAATGTGCCATCATAAGGAATATATAGTCTGACCAATAGGAGGAAGTAAGAAATATAAACTGCCATCCTGAAGATACTCTTCCTACACATCTATTCTCCAGATGTTTTATTAACATTACCTAAAGGAAGATACTAGAGGTTTGTTTTTCTCTTAAGAAGTGCAATAAGTACAATTAGATCAATACAGATTTAGTGAAAAAATGTTTGATTTATGGAGCATTTTCCTAGAATAACTTGTCATATATTAACTGTAATGTTTGCATAAAACACTATATTGTGTCTCCATTTTTCCAAGAGACATAAATGCATTGTAGTGATATTTCAGGGAAGACCACTTTAAATCTTTAAAGAACTAAGGAGGATTATTTAAAAGAGAAAGCAAACTGATAAATTATTTGTAATAAAGTTTTAGTATTTGAGTATCTCTGGTACTTAGGATGATATAATAATAGACATCTAATGAACATCTGAGGATGATATGAAAAGCTAATGTACAGAAGAGATACCTAGTAACTGCGAAAGTCGCAGATCTGAAAATTTATTATCATTCACTACCGGTTATAAAAGCATATTATAATTACTGTAAGTTCTATGAGTTTTGAAAACAATTATTTGTTAAAGCCTTTTAAAAATACATATTAATTCCTCTTAGTTATATATGCTTCCAGATCACAAGGAGCCCAAGAGGAAAACCAGCACCCCTCCATACTTCAAATACCTTTCTTTTGCTCACTGCATTTTACAGTGAAGTTTTCTTTGAAAACCTATCTTCAATTTCTTTTTCAGAGATTTATTTATTTAAAAGGCAGAGTGACAGAGAGGGAAGGGAACAGAGGGAGAGAAATAGAGAGATTCATCTTCTCTCTACTGGCTCACTCCCCAAATGGCCACATTGCCAGGGCTGGGTCAGGCTGAAGCCAGGAGTCCAGAATTCTATGTTCATCTCCCATATGGGTGGCAGGGAGGACCCAAGTACTTGGGCCTTCCAAGGCACATTAGCTGGAAGCTGGCTAGGAAGTGGAGTAGCAGGGAGTTGAACTAGCACTCCAGCAGGGGACTCAGGGTCCCAAGGAGCCAGCCTAACTGGCTAAGTGACAACGCCTGTCCCTTGAATCAATTTCTTCACCTGTTTATTAGCTCCTTCATGGTAGCATGATGGTTACACTCCCTCTGGAGCTGGCCTGTCTGCACAGGGATCCTAGATCCTAGTTAAGTAATTTACTACACGGATAACCTTGGGCCACTTACTCAACTACTTTGTATCTTTCCTTATGTGTGAAATGGGGACAATAATAACTGCCTCATCAGTGAGATGAAATGAGTTGATACCATACCAAGCCTTTAGAACACTACTGGGGCATATTAAATGATATAGAAATGTTTGTCAGGCTAAACCATTGTAAACAGACTAATTCTAACACTTGCACATTTTGAAGGGTTGGTTGGAGAATTAAATAAACTATAAACTTATGTAAACTTGATAGTAAAATTATCACTATATTGTTGTGATGTGTGAAGTCTAAGGCTAGACCAGGTTCAAGAGATATGGGAACAGTTCCTGTTGCTATTTCTAACACAGATACAATGTGGTCACTCAAATATTTCTCTTGTCCAGGACACACAATGGAAGTACTGGGCTTCAGAAAAAGGACAGAACAGAGCACATACCTGAATCGGGAGATCAAGCAAGCACTTACCATGGGAGGTGTTTTAGATGAGTCTTTTAAAAAATTATTTGAAAAGCAGAGTGGTTCAGGGAAGGAGGGGGAGTGGGGGAGAGAGAGAGAGACAGTTTGATTGATGTTCCATCCACTTGTCCACTCCCCCAATGCCCACAGCTGGGGCTAGGTCGGGCTGAAGCCAGGAATCAGATATTCCATCTGGGTCTCCCAATGGGTGGCAGGGACCCACATATCAGCTATCACCTGCTGCCCTCTAGGCGTATCAGCAGGAGGCTGCATTGGAAGCAGAGGCAGGACTCCGTGACAGGCACTTCGATATTGGATGCTGGTGTTCCAAACTGTGTCTTAACTCCTACATAACAGTGCCCCTCAAACCCCCACCCCTAGTCCCTGAGATGAGTCTTAAAAGAGTTTGAGAGAAAACCAGGTAGAAAGTGTCTTATTTTTAGGACAACTATACACACAAATACACATAGATTGTGAACTAAATTTTAGAACTATAATGAAACATTACTGATATTTGTCTAAGATTAAGGGTTACCTTAGTTTCGTTTAAACTTGGTGAGGCCATTATATCATATACACATTAACATTTATATACAAGCTGAGTTACACAGAGCTAAGATCCCAAATATTTACTCATTGTCTATAATCATGTTAGACTTGTAAAAACTGAAATAGCTGATAATTATTATTTATGGTTAAATAACAGAATGGAAACTTTATGTACATTTTGACACTCATTCACCATGATCATCCCACAAAGATAGATTCTGTTCTTGTCTACATTTTGTATTTGAGGAAGCTGTTGAGGCTTGGCGAGGGTGAGTAAATTGTTTGTGGTTACCGACTAGTAGGTAATGAAAGCAGATTTTTCTTACTGAAGACCAAGGTACTAATTTCAATCTGTGGTGTCAGAAGATGTATAGTAAGTAATGAAGATTTGAAAGCATTTTTAGCAGGGATGGGTGTCCTGAGCAGAATGAGATGGCATTAATGAATGTGTTGACAAATGGATCTAAATATTAGCAAGAGGGAGCAGATAGTGACACAGAAGATGCTTGGTGGAGAGCATGATGGGGTAGATATCAAGAGGGACTTCTGGGGGTGCTGGAGCTGCCCTGTCTGTGTCCAGGGGCGTTCCCTAGGTTTCATCACACTGCATACTTAGGATGTAATTCTGAATGTATGGTATGCATTTATTAAAAAGTTTATAAACAAGTACACGTTGATTTTCAGATTTGTTAAGGAAATTCAGAAAAAATTACAGGGCAGAATAAATAACTGTCCACTTCCATCCCCTCCCACACCCCCGCTGACTCCCCCGGTCTGGGACCACATGAAAGTCTTCCTGCTCTCTCCACTTACCCTCTCCACCTGCCACAGCTGCTGGAAGGACTCACAGAGCCTACCCCATGCCATCTTGTGATTCAAAGGCAGAAATGAGAGAAACTAGAACAAGACAATGCATTCCGGGGTAAGAGGATGAAGCTGAAAGGAACAGTAGCCAGACCTGGGTAAATGATCTGTAGAACTCTGCTAAGCATCCGGCAAGTTGGTGGGTTATTTGAAGATTGTCATTGATTATTCATCTCTAAAGTTTAGGCAGATATACAGCAAGTGATAGAAATGCAGCTGATTCACAGAAAACCAGGCATAAAGAAAAAATGAATCTTTGTGAATTTTCTCCCTGGAGAGTGCACTACCATCCTAGAACCAATGTGTTCAGCCCATTGCAGTGGAAGTGGGGGAAAGAAAAGCAAAACACCTCCTTCTAGTTAGCACAATTAAACCAAGTTGAATACATCTGTCTAGTTTTTATGAAGTTAAATGCCCATGTTTCTTTTACTGTGATATTCTTGGAGGAATTCAGTGAGGCTGATTAGGGAAGAATGGAATATCTGGAAACTACTTTATTCCTGAGCACGATTTTCTCATTATTTTGATTTCTGACATCACCTATGTTTCATGAGGTTATTAACAAATCAGAAATTTGAGGGAAATCCATTTCCGTTAAAATTGTTTATCCCAGAAATATGCCAAAAATTAGAAGGACGAAAACACGCAAGATCCTAAAATCTCAAGAAGTGGCAGTTGATACACTTGCTTCTTGGTCTAGGCTAAGTGCTAGAGCTCAGAATCACACTGATGGGAAAGGGAGGCCAGCATTTTATAATATTTACAATGTTATTGTCACTGAATTTGTAATAATTCTGGTTGTCCAATCTGAGATGCCACGTGCCAACCCTTGCAAAGAACAACCAAACTGGAAACTTCTCTGATGACTTTGATGCGGGAATTCTGGCGGTAGCATCTGCTGGGATCTGACCAGGTTCTTGTCCCAGGCTGAGGAAGGATGAAAGACACATTCAGGAAAAAGTGAGGAGAAGTGGATTTAGTGCGAAGGAGAAGGCAGAAAAGACTGGGCACTGAGATGGTCTCCTAGCAGCGGAAGCTGTTGCTGTCAGATGACTTATGTTCCCAGGGTTTGGGGCAGTATGTCAGATACTTCTGTGGCCAGGAGATCTTTGATCATGGCTCACATCTTTCTAGCCTCTGTCTACTTTTCAGAAGTGAGCCCCTGTGACTGCTTAGTGTGTTTTCCAAGAAGCAACTCTGAATACAGCTTCGCACATTCAGTTTGTCTTTCTGAGAGCAGGAACTAGTCCCCTATCTGCCTGTCAACTGTAACTCCTGTCCCCTCTCTTAATTTCACCTCTGGTATTCTGGGGTTGAATGCAACTTCTGGCACTTCCTAGAGCACTAGGAATTCTTTGTCATATTTCTAGTTCTTGCATACCTATGTAATATTTCTGATGTTGTCTTGAAGTATTATTGGAACAGTTTGGTTTTAACATAGTTATCTTCTTATATAGGCAGGTAGATATTATTTACGTGTTTTAAAACTCATTTTACAGATAGAAGCTGGTGTATTTGTTAAGAAAGCATCAGAATCATTCATTTTTATCTTTTTTTTTCAGTCAGGATTCCTCCTGCTTCGTTTCATGTTGTTCTTTTAATGAGGTCTTCAGCATAGTAAACATGCATCATCTTTGACCCATAAGTTTGTATTGAAAAAAAAAATCAATATAGTGTCATTACTTGGAAGGGCATGAAGAAAAATTATAACTTTGCTCTTTTACAAAACTATTGAATATACCACAGACAAACTTGTTGATTCATGCCCAGAAAATGAGAAAAGAGCGGAAATGTTTCAAAAAAGTGTCACTTTAAACATGTATGGAGAAGGAGGTGCTTTGAATACATGTACGGTCAAGCTCACGTGTAAAGATACAAGCTGATAAAATACAATGGGTAGAAATTACAATGAAATGTTTGGCAAGGTGAGACACTGACACTCTACAGCAAAACAGGGATTATCTCCCTATGTAGCCTGCAGGCTAAATCTAGCCTACCACCTTTTGGTTTGTGTGTTTTGTTTTGTTTTGCAGTCTGTGAATTAAGAATGTTTTTCCACATTTTAACTTAAAATTTTTTTTGATTTAATAACATTTTATTTTTTTTCCTAATGTAAGATTCATTCAGTCTATTGAGACACGCTCACCAGCTCAGCCATGGTCTTTCTGCTGTAAGTCAAGTTTTACTGGAACTCAGTCATGGTCTTTTGTTTACATACTGTGTGTGGCACAGGGCAGTGGGTGCAATAGACAACGCATGGCCCACAGGGCCCAATATATCACTCTCTGGCTACTAATTTCAGGCTCAGTGTTTAGGTCATAGGGAGGCAGTGTACTTGCACAGAGCACACAGTACACTTCTGGAAATCGCCTCCCCTCATACACCTTGTTTCTGAAAATGTTTGAAAGTTTGCAGTGGTTTGAGCTGCCTGTTCTGCTTGAGCCAGTTCACATAAGCTTTCTTTGTTCTTCCTCCGCTGTAATCCGAAGCACTTTGCTCCTCTGTGTGCTCACTGTACTTGGCCTTGAACCAGCGTAATCCCTACTGTTTAAGCTACTTTTCTCCCGCGGATCCTCCTCACAGAGCGGGAACACGTGTCTTTCATCCCTCATTCCTCCCTTAGCTGCTAGCACAGTGTTTGGCCCAGATTTGTAGAATGAGCACAGTGCCCTGATGAACTGTATTTGTAAAGGGAATCGTTTCCTAGATGGTTACGACACAAATCTACCTGGTCTGTTGTTGTTTTCCAAGACACAGAATTGGATAACATCCTTTACAGATCTGCTCTGTGTCTAGTGAAATCCAGAATTAAGACCTCATATTTTTAGACACAAAATTTCCTCTTCATCCAAGCAGTACCTTATTAAAGTATTCTTCCCTTGGGGCGAGTGGTTAGCCTAGTAGTTAAGATACCCATGTGTGGGGCCGGTGTTGTGACACAGTGGGTTAAGCTGCCACCTGTAATGCTGGCATCCCATATGGGGGCTGGTTTGTGTCCTGGCTGCTCCACTTCTAGTCCAACTCCCTGCTAATGGCCTGTGAAAAGCAGTGAAAGATGGCCCAAGTGTTTGGGCCCCTGACACCCACATGAGAGACCTGGATGAAGCTCCTGGCTTCTGTCTATAACCTGGCCCAGCCCTGGCTGTTGCGGCCATCTATTGGAGTGAGCCGGTGTATGGAGGAGCTCTCAAATACATAATTTTTTTTTTTATTAAAAGGATGTCCGCATGCCATATTTAGGGTCCCTGGGTTTAAGTACCCTAACTTCGGACTCCCGACTCAGGCTTCTTGTTAATGCAGACCCTAGAAGGCAATGGTGATGGCTCAAGCAACTGGGTTCCTGCCATGTACAAGGGAAGCCTGGATTGAACACGCAGCTTTGGCCTGGACAATACCAGCTGTTGGAGGCAACTGGGGAATGAGTCGATGGAGGGGAGGCCCCTTTGTCTTTATTTTCCTGCCTCTCAGATAAAACTATTCTCTCCTTGGTTTATTGAAGATTTGCTCTGTGATTTCTTCCTGTCTTCTCTGCAGGGATCTTCCCGTGGAGTAAATGCTGCTTCCGTTAATGGCTGTCTGTGAGACAGATGTTAGGGTTGAACTCTGTTATTGTGGCTCATTTCTTATACTATTAATCAGTTTAGCCTGCTTTATACCCTAGTCATTGTTTTCTCTTCTCATCCATCATGTGAATTAAAAAAATATAATTTCAACCTGAAAAGCATGTTTTTAAATTCATTTAAAAATGCTTTTCTGGATATTCTTTAAATTTGATTTTATTTGCCTGAAGAATTTCCTTCCACATTTTCTTCCTCCCTGAGAACCTTCGTTCTAGTAGCAAATGACGCTTCTGTGTAAACTCAAAGGATAGGAAAATTCACTATTTAAAGGCAAAGAAATTTTGTGCAACTCAGGTAGTCAATCTACTGAATAGATGAGGATGAATTAAATGGAAATAAACGGAAGGTGAAGCCCTGGGCGATTCTGTGTTTGAAGAAAAGGGTCTTCTCAAGGTTTGGAAAATCATGCTCAGCAGAGGAAAAAATAACAAAAACAGATTTACTGAGGGAAACACTTTAAAAAAATGATTTGGGTATTGATCATTTTTAATCTTTTGCTCCGAACAACTGGGAGATGTATTACAGCTAGAGCCCAAGATGAAAAGCAGGTCTGTTCTCTAACCTGCCCCAATTCACTTGGACATATTTTATATCTCGGGGGATTTGGCCACAAAGTCCATTAGAGCTTGGGAGGCAGTCAGGTCAAATCAATTGTCCATCCTGCAGACAGGGCAGCCATCATTTACGGTAATTCACCCCCGTCATGGTAGAGGAGAGGAAAGGTTAAAAGCTGTATTGCCGTGAGTGTGTCTCATCTGTCTTCCTGGGGATTGGTAGCGCTCGAGCCTTGCTTAAGGAGCAGGCTATGCGGCTTCAAATTAAGTTGGGTTTGGAGGCCTTCTGGGCAGCTCACAGAATTTTGTGAATGATGCTTTAGTAGAAATGAGGAAACAGCCTGCTCCCGCACAGACCTGGCCAAGTCTTCGCGCTCTGCAAGACGCGTGCAGAGTGGAGGGCATGCTGAGTAATGAAGCCGTGAGTGATTCAGGGTGGCTGGAGGGACTGATTTCCCACTGCCCTCCCTCCCCCAGCCCAGAGTCCACTCCACATCCAGTTATGTGAGTAGGAGAGATTTATATATCCTCCATCTACATTTGAAGCGTAAAGACAGGTTCTAAACCAGGGAGGACGAGATGGAAGAAAAGGATCGTTAAAAATAAACCTGGTGATGTCTATGTTTCCAGGAAGAGTAGTGGTCTCCCCCTGTTTTGAGGATGACGAGCTTAAAATGTGTCAGATGCTATTTCAGGGTGGGTGTCAACGTAGTGGCCACGCACCCCCCAGGCTTTGTTACTAGGGAGAATTGGCTTCAGCTTAAAAAACCCAGCCTCGCTTTCCCACAGCGTTGGTCACGTCGCAATCTCTGATGGGGGCAAATGCGCTCAGGATGGCTGCCCGAGAACTTAGGCAAGGTGCAGCGCTGTTTTGTTGCTTTGCAGAATGGGGAGGAATTAAAATGCATGTGGAAAAATTTACCCTTTTGTTCTTCTTTTTCACCATAGTGCTTTATTTGCTTAAATGTTCTCTTATTAAAATCTTATTTTTATTTGTTTGAAAGTCAGAAAGAGAAAGGGAGAGACGGAGAAAGACAGTTCATCCACTGGTTCACTTCATGAAATGCGTACAACAGCCAGGCAGGGACCAGAGTGAAGACAGGAACTCAATGCGAGTTTCCCACATGGGTGGTGGGGACCCAGCCGCTTGTACCACCACCTGCTCCACCACCTCCCAGGAGGCACATTAGCTGGAAGCTGGATTGGCAGGGGAGCCAGGACTTGAGCCAGGCACTCCCTTATTGGATTCGGGTGTCTTAATGTCACCTGAATTGCTGCACCACAACTTCTGCCCCAGGTTCTTGCTTGAATTACATACTTTCCAGCTTAAACTTCCTTACGGACAGCAAGTAATTTTAAAGAGGTTCATATCTCTTGGAGGGAAAAGGATCAGGTGTGTGTGAGATATGTTTTTGTTTGGGGGCCCACCTATGATTAATCAATAAATTGCTGAAAATCAGTATAGTCCATACAGCAGATTCCTCAAAAACTTTGTGCTTTTTTATTTTTGAAAGATGTATTTATTTATTTGAAAGTTAGAGTTATAGAGAGAGAAAGGGAGAGATCGAGAGATCCTCTGTCTGCTGGTTCCCTCCCCAGATGACCACAGCAGCCTGGACTGGGCCAGGCTGAAGCCAGGAGCCAGGGGCTTCGTCCAGGTTCTCCGTGTGGGGAAGAGAGGCCCAAGCACTTGGACCATCTTCCACTGCTTTCCCAGGCTGATCACAAGGGGAGCAGCTGGGATATGAACTGGCGTCCACATAGGAATGCTGGCACTGCAGGAGGCAGCTTTGCCCCCTATGCCACAGCGCCGGCCCCTCTATGCGCTTTTTTCTATTTAAAGGAGGCTGTGAAGGAACCACAGGTGTAGAAAGGCTGTGAGATCATCCCCTGGAGTAGAATTGCTTTGGCGATTTGGTCCCTTCTTCCTGGAAATAACAATGCGGGGGAAAAATCCCTTGTAACTATGCAGCCTCACTTGGCTGTGCTGTTGCTGGGTTTCAGGACTTCTGGTTCCTCCAACTCCTTGTTTCCTCCATCTTTGAGGCTTCTGCTAATTTCTGAAGGCACAGAGTGGGAGATGGCAGCGATGAACAGAGACACAAAGGAAGTGGCATAATATCCGTGTACTTAAGATCACGCCTTAAGATAACCCATAACCAGAGCCAAAACTCTATTTAGATGCCAATGAAAGTAATGGGTCAGGAGGAAGTTTTTCATTAGTGCCAGAGATAATAATGAATATATATTCTAAGATATGTGTTCTGATCACTCCAATTATAAACGTGATGAAAAACACATTTTTTTGAAATGTGTTTTTTGAAAGTGCTGCTTGAAGCCATGTTCCGGTTTGAAATTTGGAGAAAATGAAAATTCACTTGGATTCTTAAGCCAGAGACTATTTCATGTATCCTCAGACAGAATTATTCGAAACTTGCATCTGGGCTAAAATTTTGAAGCCAAATTTCTGCCCAATGCAATTTGCAATGGATGGGACAATTCTGGCAATCATCGAGTCCTCGGTAGAAATTGTTACTTTTTATACTTGAGTACAACTGGGGTGTCGTGTAGCTTTTCTCAAGTAGATTGCCTGCAGAGTGTATGGAAAACGTGTTAGAGACAACTCCAAATAATGGTGTCAGTGGACCAAAGTGCTGTCACTGATGGCGTTCTCATTCATGGCAGAATCAAACAATGAGCAGAAGAGTGGCGTCTCTTTCCAGAAATAGAAACAAATGACGAGACAGGGCCAGGCTTCTTAGCTGGGCTGGCGAGAGTGAGGGAGGGGTGACATGCCCCGTGCATGATCTACCCAGTTCCATGTTTTCGTTTGTATGGAATGTTCATCGTGACGTTTCTTTTTGTTTGTTTTCCTTGTGGCCCAGGGCAGCTGCATCAGACTCCAGGTGGAGGAGACCACAGCACCTTGGAGTTCTGCTCCGGCACATGGAGAAAGCACTTGTCCAGTGAGTGAGTCTGCGACGTAACACGTCTTAAAAATGATTGATTTGAAAGGCAGAGTGATGAGTAGTGGTGGGGGAGTGGGGAAGAGGAGTGTGTGTGAGTGAGAGAGAGAGAAACAGGGAGAGAGAGAGGGAGATGTTTTTGATCTGCTGGTTCACTCCCCAAATGGCCACAACAGCCAGGTCTGGGCCAGGCTGAAGCCAGGAGCCAGGATCTCCAGCCTGTTCTCGCTCATGGGTTACCTTGGCCGTCATCAGCTGCCATCCCCGGGTGAATCAGCAGGAAGTTTGGGTTGGAGGTCAGCATCTGGAACTCTGATAGGGGGTGCTGATGTCACAAGCGGAGACGTAAACCACTGTGCCACAGCGCCAGCCTGCATCACGACACTTTTCGAAAAGGAGAACAGCTAACAATAAGGTGTGGATTCTGCTTGTGGTTATTTATCTGTACATGGCCAGGTTGTTGAAGCCTGGAATCCGTAAATGATAGGAGTGTTTGCAAATCGGTTTCACTTCTAAGGTGAAGGTGAATATGTTTCTGAGGAGTCGGGCCCAGTTATGAAAGAAGAAAAGTGGTAACAACGCCTATCTTAGTGAAACTGGTGTTCACAGGACCGAGAAGGTGTTCCGTGTGTGCAATGAGTGGCATCTGTTAACGTGTGAGCAGCAAGCGCTGGGTTCTTTCCCTCCCCGTAGCTGTGTGTGTCACCTGCTCTGAGATATCTTCATCGTCCCTCCTCACCCCGACCTGAAAACCCCGCTCTGCGTCGCTCTGTCTGCTCGTCCTGCTTCGTTTTTTCTTCACTGAATGACTATCTGGTATTTTATTGTCTGTTTCCTCAGTTTGGGTGCCGTTCTGCGAGAACAGGGACTTTGCTCTGTGCTCAGCTGCATCTCTGGAACCTGAGACAGGGCCAGGCACATTCTGCACACTGCAGAAACTTGTTACCTGGGAGAAAGTGGCTGGATCAATGCAGGGATGCATTTGTGTTTTCCTTTTTGATCACAACATTGTGTGGCTTGATTGTTAACTTTTTAGGTTCACTGAATTTGGAATTGCTCTTGGCTCTTTACAGACATCAAATTTACTTTTAAAGGAGGACACTTGGTATGAATAAATATTTAAAGCAACATGTCATATGCTTTAAATGTAATTGTGAGGAAGTTCAATTATGGTAATTATGCTCCTAAACAGAGGAACTGGAAAAAGGCAGTACGTGAACGGGAATGGATTACAAATTAAAAGGCATTCCTTTGAATTCTGAATTATAAAATGAAGCATTATATCTTAGAAATTTGGTAGGATATTGCATGTGTCATATAGAGGCAATTGTTTTTCTTTCTTATCAGATAGCTCCTTCTCCCCAAATAAATTCCATCCAGTGAAGTTGAGAACATGATGGTTAGGGAGCTCACAAGAGGGAAGGATGCAGATAGGTCTTTGTGCCCAGCTTTTAAAATTTAAAAAAAAATTTTTTTTTATTTTTTGCAAAGGACTGAGCAAAGAAAGTCTACAGGAGAGTCTTCCTGCATTCACCCTCGCCTATCTCCTCCTGTTTCTGTTTTTTCACTTTGCTTCACACAGGTTGACCCATACTCACCCACCATGGCTTATTGTCTATTTCCTTGTAAACCAAAATGAACCAAACAAGGAGTCTGCCAATGGTGTTAGCCTTTAACATGTAGCAATGTCCACATACCTCTGTTTCTCTACAGAGAATATTTTGTGGGGTTCTAGGCTTTGTGTTCTGTTAGCCTTTGTATAAGGCTGTTGAAGCATTTAATGCCTTAATAAAACAAGTTGTTGATTTCATGGAGGGAAACCTTAATTTGATGAGGTTGACAGTGAAGTGAGATATAGCAATCAAAGGCATGGACCAACTTGAGAGAAACCTGAAATGAGATAAAATAGACAGCTTGCGCCTGCTTTATAAAATTGTTAATCAAAGCAACCCAAATATGATAGCTAAAACTATACATACCCTGGGAAAAGACGTACGAGTAAACCATGACTTGAATTTGACAAAGCATTCTCAAATATGACTCCAAAAGCATGAACAGCAAAAGAAAATATAGATACACTGAACTTCATCAAAATCAAAGGCTTTCCTGCTTCAAAGTACATCATCGAGAAAGTTAACAAGAGAACTCTCATAAAAAGTAAAGACTTTCAAATCATACACATGGAAAAGTTCCTATATCTAGAATATACATACAGGACTCCTACAACTCAGTAATAAAAACACAGGCCAGGTAAACCAGGAGAAAAGAATGTGAATACATATGTCTTCAAAGATATACAAATCTCCAATAAGCACATAGAAAGGATCATTACTTATTAGGGAAATGCAAAGCAAAACTGCCCAAGGTACCATTTCATATTCCACACACTAGGATCACTGGAAATAACAAATCAGACAATAGTAAGTGCTGACAAGGATGCAGAGAGCAGAACGCTCACACCCTGCTGGTGAGTGCATCACATGTAGAAGCTTGCTTGGAAAACAGTCGGACTCGTCCTCAAACAGTGAATCACGTAGTTACCATGTGACCCAGTGGTCCCACTCCTGATACATGCCCAAAAAACAAAACATATTTACACAAAAATGGACACACAAATGATCATAGCGGCACTATTCATAATAGTCCAAAGATGGGAACAACCCAGTGTCTATCAATAGATGATTAAATAAAATGTGATATGTCCATATCATAAAATATTTAGACATAAAAATGAAGTGCTGATACGTGTCATAATAAATGTAACTTGAAAACATTATGCTAAGTAGAAGAATCAAGTCACAACGTTCATACATTGCATGATTCCATTTATCTAAGAGTCCCCCCAAAACATCTATAGAAGTAGAAAAGTAGATACTTTTTTTTTTAAAGATTTATTTATTTGAAATAGTTACATAGAGACATGGGGGGTCTTCCACCCACTGGTTCACTCCCCAAATGGCTGCAATGGCTGGAGCTGAGCTGATCTGAAGCCAGGAGCCAGGGTCTTCATCTCCCACAAGGGTGCAAAGGCCCAGTGGGCCATCCTCTGCAGTGTTCCCAGGCACACATCAGGGAACTGGATTGGAAGTGGAGCAGCTGGGACCCAAACTGGTGCCCATAGGGGATGCTGGCACTGTAGCCCGGGGCTTTAACCCATTGCACCACAGTGCTGGCCCCAGAAAGTAGATTCTTAATTCCATAGGGATGAAGGGAATGGTGAGAAGGAGGTTTAAGGGTTGGTAGTTAAGCAGTACAGTACTTTACTGAGCTTATGAAGATATTCTAAACATTACACTAGGGGTTGCATATATCTGTGAATATGCTGACGTTCTTTGAATTGTACATTTAAAGCATGAATTGCATGGTATGTTGGTATGTGAACTGTATCTCAATAAAACTGTTAAAAATTACCCTGGACAAATGGTAGAGACACATTCTTTCTTGGACAACCATTGGTAATTTATATTATGTTAAATTATTAAACAGAGTTAACTTAGGTAACAGTAAGTTTGCTTTATGCATTTTCTTGTGTGATGTAAACATAATTCAGGGTTCTCTGGTCCCTAAATTCCTAACTCACACTTTACTTGTCTTGGCAACAGACTTCCTGATACCATGAATTCTGATTCTTGTCATTTCTTAAGATAACTTGAGAAAATAGAAAGATCTTCAGAAATCTTAGTGAGATTTTCTTCCATAATATCTATTTAAATTTTGGCAATTGATCAACTATCTTCTTGATAAAATTTATTAATAACACAAATGATCACTATTCAGATGGTATAGGAAGTAAGGTCTGGAATCTTTCCAAAGTTTAAGTGTACCTAAAAGAAATTTCTACTAAAGTATGGCTTCCTCCTAGAAATGCAATGATCTATTCTAGGCCACAGGAACCAGCAATATTTCCCTACAGAATGAGAATTTGAACATTCTAAGTGTTGTTGTGGCACTATGCTCAGTAGTATACAAAAAATAGAATCATGAAAGATTTTTTAATTAATTTATTTCAAAGACAGAAAGGGTGGAGGGGGGGAGAGGGAGAGATCTCTCACCCACTGGTTTACTCCCCAGATACCTGCAGCAGCTGGGACTGGGCCAGATTGAAACCAGAGTCCCAGAACTCTTAGTCTCCATGGGTGGCAGAGATTCATGTACTTGAGTTATCCCCCAAGCCTTCCCAGGCATGTTAGCAGGAAGCTAGATTGCAAGTGAGGGAGCTGGTTTTCAAACTTGAACTCTGATAAGGAATATGGCATCCCACAACACCTGCCCCTAGAAGTTTTTCTGCTTGGAGAGAGAGCACATATTTAGCCATTGGTGACTATATAGTAAAATTAGAACCGCATCTAAATAATGAAAATTAATAGTGTACAAAAAAGGATTCATGCCTACAAGTATAGATTGCAAAAGAAGTGATAAGAAGAGATAATGTGGGTTAGAGAACATTTCTTGGAGGTCACAGTTTTGAAAGGAAGAATGGCATTTATCAACCAAGAATTCCTATTTGTCTATATTGAGCTAATGGAATTCCTTTTAATTAATGCTGCAACTCAGTTGCCTAGGAAACTTACTAGAGATACATACAAGTTTCTCTCTTTGGCAGGAGGATTTCTTCATTTCCAATTTGACTCAAAATCCAGAACCCAGGGCTAGGTTGGTGTGTGGTTAGAGATAACGAGTGGCTATTGCCTGTACCAGGAGACAAAGCAAGTGAATTAATTAGGGTTCCAATTACGTTTGTCAAAGCAAGTAATTTATTTTAACCAAGACATTCTTCCTTAACTAAAGTCAATGAAACTGTGAGTAAAAAATTGCATTTTGTATAAATGTATTACAGTTATCATCTTCTTGTACTTCATAGCTGGAATATAGACAGAGCCCGATTTTTAATACTGCTGTTGTAATCAAGAAATACAACTTAAACACATGATGTTTTTCACCATAGAAGAGTATTCCATTTATAAATTTGCTAATTTTTCTTCTTTCCTTGATATCTGAGCTTGAACTTCACCAGTTTATCTAGAAATTCTGAGTAAATAAAATTAATTTACCGTTGACAAATAGGTGCTTTCTCTTTCATGTTTAGCCGGCCAACTTACAGCTGTATTTTTCTGTTTTAGGAAAAGCTTATTAAGTTGATCTTAGTCCTATTTCAGTGTTTCTGCCAGACTGTAGACACTGGAATTTGGCAGCTTTTAATTAAATTGCTAAGGAAGATCGAAGGTGTTTTCTAGGGATGTTCCTTAGACTTTGGTAAGGTGCTCTGTTTCTTGTGAAAAAGGATTTATAGCCTGTTTTCATGCACAATGAACATATTTAGAGGGAATTGTTGGAATAGCTAGGTTGAAGAAGTGCTTTTTTATTTCTAATTTGCTGAGAGTTTTGAGCAGGAATAAATGTTGGGTTTTGTTAAATAATTTTTCTGCAGCTGTAAAGGTGATCATAAGCTTTCTGTGTTAGTTTGTTTATACGGTGAGTTACATGGGTGTCAGGATTTTAAACTAAATTGTGGTTACTGTGATGAACTCCACAAAATCATGATGCATTATCCTTTTGTTCTATTGTATTTGATTTGTTGAAACTTTATGAAGGATTTTTGCACCTGTGTTTGTTAAGAATATTGCAGTTTTCTTTCATCGTAGTATTTTTGTCTGGCTTTGATAAGAGATAATGCTGCCCTCGAAAAATGATTTGAGAATTCACTCCTCTTCAACTTTATGAAGATGTTTGTTGTAGAACTGGCAATGTTTCTTAAATATTTGGTAGAATTCACCCATGCAGACTTTTGGCTCTGTTGTACATGTGTGTATGTGGAAATTGTTAAGTCACAAATTTCTCTTTGTCATATGGTTATTTATATGACTATTTAGGTTATTTATTCTTCAGTGTGCCTTGGTAATTTGCATCTTTCAGGGAGGTAGTGTGTTTCTTCTAAGTTGTTTAATTTAGTGACATTTTCCCTTATTGTTCTTCTATTGTCTCTAGGATCTGTAGTGATGGCAACTTTCTTATTTTGATATTGCAAATTTGCATCTTCTCTCTTTTATCCTGATCAGTCTTCTAGGTGTTTTGACAATTTCATCTATTTTTCAAATTGTAGCTTTTGGTTTTATGAATTTTGTTTATTGTGTTTCATTTCATTGAGTTCTAATATTTATTATTTCCACATTAATGTACTTAAATATTATGTTTTCATAACCTGAGTTTTAATTTTTAAAAAATCCAATGATACAAGCATATGTTCCTTAGAGACCTGGAGATTTTTAGATATCTTCTTTTGTATATTTTTAAACTATCATGTTTACTGTCTTAATCTGCAGTGGAACAAAAGTTTGAGTTTCGCTTTGAATCATTCTGATGATTGATCGATAAGTAATTGCTACCGAGTCATTGCTAAAACAGAGTTGCTTGTGTTTGAAAGCAGTTTTTAGTTCGGTTGTCTAAACATGCTTGTTGGTCGAAACAAACTTGAACTGAATTCAGTTTACCCATATTCCCTTGTTTTTGCGTACAATTAATTAGCGTCTAGATTATTGGTTCATGTTTGAGTTGCTATTCTTAAATGTATGGATCAGCAATGTTTCTGATTTGCTATATCCAGGAGAATGTCTTTTTGACCAGCTAATCTCTGGTTTCTCCACGTAAATGTTGGCTCGGTTCAAGTTGACATCTGAGGGTGTGATAAAAAGAAAGCAGTGTGTCTTCAACATATGCTTCTTCTGAATCGGGCATAACTAGGAAAGCAATTGCAAAATCCATCTTTGTTCTGAAGCAGGGAAGTGAAACGTTAACTGTGGCATCTTCCTCATTCAAGTACGTAGCAGAGGTTAACTCATCTTACTCTCACATTGTATTGATCTTTTCTCTCTTGGGAGGAGCCTGTTGTTGATTTTTGGTGGTTGTTATTCTTGGGATGGGCAGCTAGTGGAGGGAAAGAGGGAGTGAGTGAATTGAGACCATAAGGAATGGATAACTAATTACTATATGCATGCGGTTGACAGACTGCGAGATACACAAATCTTTGTTCTCTACCAAAGTGCTTCATTTATAATTGAGATTACAGTAAGAACAGAATGAAGTTGTCTAAAGGAAAATGATGTCTCGGGAGTCTTTTATACTGGTTTGGCCACAAGTTAATAATGTGGCCAGCACTTAATAGTGAACTGTAGGGCTACATTATCTTTTAACAGATGCCACTCAAGTGCAGTCCAAACAGGTCAATTACTAGCAAATCTCTGATGATCTCAGTACACCATGAAACAGCCAAAGAAAATGTTCAGATGCAAAGACACATAGGACTGGAATAGGGTACAAACCAATTTACTGAAATGGAACTTAACCCTTAGAGGAATGAAACCAGCCTACTACATATTCATTTCTGTCTTATTAATCATTTATGCAGGATGTGAGCTTGTGATTTGAAGCAAAATTTTACAAACCAATAAATGCGTATATATTTCATTCCTGTTTCTTGCAGGAAATGGTATATCCTTTAAGAGAGGGTGAACTACAAAGATACAGATATTGGAAAAGCTTTCTTCTTTTTATAGTCATTGTTGTTGGCAACTCTGGTTAAGTTCAACACTACAGGTTTCTGGGCAAACAAAACAATCCTGTAGCAAACGCAGTAAGGGCCTATTCATCTCTTATAAATGCATGTGTCTAACTCTCATTAATATTAATGGAGTTGCGTACAAGCATTGAGGCGATAATAGACTCCCATTAAAATCCATTTGTATTCATGAGTTTTTTTTAAAAAGGTTAGTCTTCAATCATTTTTTCTAAACCTGTGAGTCACTGATCTTAACTTCAGAAGAGGTTTCGAATATAGCTGATTAAATAAATTAACAATCCAGTAAAAGTTTATTTACAGCAAATTTCCATTGAAAATGATGATGAATTGACCCTTTTCCAATAAAATCACCTTCACATGCCCTATTAATCTGTATATTGCACATTAACCAGAAAACATCAGAAGATTCTTGTGTGTTTCTGTTAGTCTTTGTGACATGAATTTGAGAGATTGTCAGTGGGGAATCTGTCCAGGACTAAATCCATAAACCAAACTTCTTAAATTGGTTAACTTAACCCAAGTCAGTCTATTCAACATCCTCAAGTATAGCAGGCAATGTCAGTGTTCTTCAAAGCATACGGGAGCATCAGAATGTTGAAGACTAAGAACATCAGCTAAGCCTTATGTTCTGAGAGTAAACATTCCATTTGTTATAGAATCAGTGTTGGCATTGTCAATGACGATTTCACACAATGCTGGTAACAAAGGAGAGTTAGAGGACAGGAAGAAGAGGGTGACACTGTCTGTTTTCATCTAACCACTATGCTTACAATGGGATGGAGAAAGGGAGAGGAGGTGAGAGCCACACTCACTTTTCCAACCCATTGATGAATCTTTTCTGGATTCCTTATTAGTGTCATACTTTATGCTTTTAGAAAAAAAGCTACCCTACCTTCAAAATTAAAATTAAAAGACAATTCAAACATTACTGAAAACAAAACACATTAAATAAAGGAGCAGCCCATACATCAATAATTTTTCCTTATCAGAGGTACTTAGCTGAACCATTTGATTCAATAAAACTCTAATGTGGGTTTTCCTTGGACAGACACACACCTGAACCTCAATGAGGAAAACAAGCGTGAGTGCAATGATGTGAGACTCTCTGAGATTTATAATCTCAAGCAGACAGAAAATGCAAACCCAAGCTGCAAGGTTTGTTTTCTGTAACCACAGTTCACAGCTAAAGGAACGTGGCTTTGATAGAGCCACACCCAGTTGGAGGAACAGCACAGCGTGATAAAACGTGTGTCATACATAAAATACCTATAGTTCTTGAGCACGAAGGAAAGATAAAGTCAATTTTGTTCTTGCCCACGAGTACAAACTTGACCAAAATATTTGCCACTACATATGCTTTGGTATGTACATTTATTTACATGATAAGCATCTTAATTGTCTTCAGGGGTAAATATTTAAATACATATGTGAAAAGCCACTGCAATACAGAGGACTTAGTGACTAGGAAGATTATAGGTTGAATGTATTAGAGAAAGTGGGATAAGTAGGAGGAAGCAAACTCTTGAATATAGGCTCAATCTCAGTTATTTATTGTTTTATGTGACATGGCAGGTCATCTGTCAGGACACAGCATAACAGTAATGAGCAATAAGACAAGATATTTCCATTTATCTGTTCATGTACTCATCCTCCTTATGAGACCTACTATGTTCCAAATGCTGGGATACATGATCAGAGAAAGGAATGAAAGACATGTGCTTAGCCTAGAGAATTTTTCAGGCAGGCGAGAAACAAAGTGCTGCTGAATATAGTAAATGAGTGTGCTGAGGGAAGCATGAGTAGGAGCTATGGGAAGAGCCGAGTAGGAGGCAGAGAGTCGTGGTTTCAGGGAGAGATTTCTGGGGAGAAGGCATCTGAGCTCCATCTCATCAGGTGGCCGAGGAGGTAGAGGAACTGTTCATTCTAGGAAGTGCACCTTGTTCAGTTCTGTGGACGGGTCAGGTGCCAGTGAAAAAGAGTCAAAAATGATGGTGGGGAGGGTGCAGAGCTACCTCCTTCAGAGTCTTGTGTGTCATGTTAAAAAAAGAAAAGTCTCTTCTTATTTGGAAATTGATGATAAGTCACTGATACATCTTTTTTTTTTTTAAAGAAAAGATTTACTTATTTAAAAGGCAGAGATATAAGAGCGAGGGAGGGAGAGACTGAGATCAATCTTCCATTTGCTGGTTCACCCCCCAAATGACCACAATGGCTGTGCCTGGGCCAGGAACCAGAAGCTTCATCAGAGTTTCCCACGTGGGTCCAGGGGACCAAGGACTTGGGCCATCTTGTGCTTTCCCAGGCACATTAGCAGGGAGCTGGATTGGAAGTGGAGCAACTGGGACCCAAACTGGCATCCATATGGGATGTCAGCACTGCAAGTAGTGGCCTAAGCTGTTCTACCACAATGCTGGCCCCTACAGATAAAGACTTACAAACCAGAGCAGACAGAAACATCACCCTGGTGACAGTGTGGAATGTGGATGAGAAAAAATAAAATTGGCAGCACAAAGACCAGCTAAAAAGCATTTGCCCAAATCTGAGAAGAAAGAGAACCTGAGCTAAAGAAGCCAGTGGTGATGAAATAACTCATCTGGAAACTATTGGGTCGGTTGAATCCATAGCACTCATTTAGGTGGTGGAATCTATGGCCGATTGAACAAACGGAGAGGTGGGAGGAAAATGGTTTAGGATGATTCCTATTTTCACAGTTTGATATGAATAAAAATAATATCCTGAGTCAGGAGGTATCAGACAAGCAACAAGCTTGGAGAAGACGTCAAGTTCAAATATGGACACTCAGAGTTTGAAACCTCTGCAAGACATTTGATTAAAGATATCTCTTTGTTTATTTTTTAAAAGCTTTGTGTTTAATTTGAAGACAGCATTAGAGAGAGACAGAGAGATTGTCCATCTACTGGTTGATTCCCTCAAATTTCTGCAACAGCTAGGGTTGGGCCTGGCTGAAGCCAAGAGCCTAGAAATCCATCTGGGTCTCCCAGGTGTGGGGGGTATCATGCACTGCTTTCCCCGGCTCATTATCGGAGAGCTGGATCAGAAGTAGAGTAGCTGGGACTCAAACTGAGCCTCACATGGGATGCTGGCATCACAGCAATGGTCCCTGAAGACGTTTCCTAGCCAAGGATCCATGACACTGAGACTCAGAGCAAGCTTCCAAGCTGGAAATCTGAATTTATGAATCATTATTTTATTTGACAACTATGGTTGAGTATTAATTATAACTAGGAAAATAAAATTTGGACTCCTATTTTAGATCATATATATATGCAATCAGCTGATCACACGTGTGTGTGTGTGTGTGTGTGTGTGTGTGTATAATTTTTTGCCTATCCTAGGACCTGTTCACCTTTCTTCTGATAATAGCTTCAATTTCTGGGGAGAGAGGGTTTTTATAACTCTTAATTCATGTAGCTGATGTTGGCTGACTCTACATTTGGTTGTGAGAGGCATATTCCTCGAGTCTGATCACTTTTTACCTGTCCCCTCCTATGCCACCATAGCTCAGCATGTGAACCAAGCCAGGTCATACATCTACATTTTTGGACCTCCTTTGCAGCTGTTGGGGAAAAGTCTTTTCTGCTGGGATGACAGAGGATACGTTTTTAGTCTGCAGTAGCTGATACCCTTGGTGACCGCTGGGAGGACCCCAAGAGCAGAGAAAACATGGGAGGGGGTGAGCTGAGAGAGAGAGAGCATGAAACCAACAGAGTCCCAATAATGACATTCTTTGAGTTTTTGGATCTACTGGGCCTATGTTCAGAATGATCCCTATACTGTTCATGTACAGCTTCTAGAACATTCTAAATTTCTTGAGCTAATTTGAATTGGTTTATGTTTTACTTGCCACCCAAATAGTCCCCATTAAGGATAGAGTGTAGATTTATAGCAACTTTTATTTATGTTAATTACAAAAGATTTGTAAATGAGTAGATAATTAAATGTCAATAGAAAAGGAGCATGATTGGACACTCCCTATAATTTTTGATAGTTTATTGCAGTAGAACTGATATCTTTATAATTTTGAATATTCATTTTGTAAATATGATATATATTTCCATTTAGCTCTTTATTGCCTTTCAATAACAGTTTGTCACTTCTTATTTAAGGAGTTCTTTTTTTTGGTTAGATTTATTTTTTGTAATTTAAAAATTTTAAGTAATATCCTTTTAAGTGTACATTTTGAACACTTTTAAGTAATATCCTTTTAAGTGTACATTTCAGTGTAATTTTGGTGGTGTCTATAAATTAAATTGACTTTTATATCAATTCTGTAACCAGAATTTTTTGCTAAACTCAGATTTTAATTGATTATTTAAATTTTCTATATAGAAATCACATCCTATGTAAACACCTTTTTATACTTTTCTAATAATTGAGTATCATATTTGTTGTATAGAATTCTTTTTTTGGTTTGGAGATAATATATGCCTTTTTTTAGTTTAAGGATTTCCTTTCTATCTTTTAGCTTTCTGTGAGACTTTTATTTTTTGCTTTTTTATTTTTATTTTTGCCTAGAAACCTTTTATTCAAGGTATATAACCTTCATGCATTTCATATATACAAATTTAGGAACATAGTGATCCTTCCCACCATATCCTCCTTCCCACCCACATTACTAACCTTCCTCCTCCTCCCTCTCTTATTCCCATTCTTATTTTTTACTAAGACACACTTTCAATTAACTTTATACATATAAGATTAACTCTACACTAAGTAAAGAGTTCAACAAATAGTATGAGGAAAAAACCCTGTTCCTCAACATTCCAGAAAAGGGCTGTTCAGAGTTATCACATCTCAAAGTGTTAATTTCACTTCCATAAATCACCTTTTAGGTACTCTGTTAGTTACCACAGATCAAGGGGCACATGAGGCATTTGTCTCTTGGAGGCTAGCTTATTTCACAAAGTATAATGTTTTCCAAGTACATCAATTTTGTTGCAAATGACAAAATTTCATTTTTTACTGCTATGTAGTATTCCATGGTGTACATATACCATATTTTTTTATCCAGTCTTTAGTTGATGGACATGTGGGTTGATTTCATATCTTAGGTATTGTAAATTGTGCTGCAATGAACATGGGGGTATGGAGACCGTTTTTACATGCTGATTTCATTTCATATGGGTAAATTTTCAGGAGAGGGATAGCTGGGTCATATGGTGGGTCTATATTCAGATTTCTGAGGTATCTCCATACTGTCTTCCACAGTGCACAAGTTGACATTCTTACCAACAGTGCATTAGGGTACCTGTTCCCTCACATTCTTGTCTGCATTTGTTGTTTGTTGATTTCTATATGAGAGCCATTCTAACTGGAGTGAGGAGAAACCTCATTGTGCTTTCAATTAGCATTTCCCTGATTGCTAGTGGTACTGATAATTTTTTTTCATGTGTCTTTTGGACATTTGGATTTCTTCTTTTGAAAAATGGCTGTTCAAGTCCTTTGCCCATTCCCTAACTGGATTGTTTGTTTTCTTGTTGTTGAGTTTCTTGAGCTCTCTATATATTCTGGCTATTAGTCCTTTATCAGTTGCATAATTTGCACATATTTTCTCCCATTTTGTCAGTTGCCTTTTCACTTTGCTGAGTATTTCACAGTGCAGAAGCTTTTCAATTTGAAATCCCATTTGTCAGTTTTGGCTTTGATTGCCTGTGACTCTGGGTTTTTTTCTTAAAAGTCTTTACCTATGCCAATTTCTTGCAGGGTTTCCCCAATGTTCTCTAATAATTTGATGGTAATGGGTCAAATATTTATGTTCTTGATCCGTTTTGAGTGCGTTTTTATGTAAGGTATAAGGTAGGGGTCTAGCTTCATACTTCTGCATGCAGAGATCAGTTTTCCTAACACCATTTGTTGAAGAGACTGTCCTTGATCCAGGGATTGACTTTATCTCCTTTGTCAAAGATAAGTTGGTTGTAGATGTGTGGATTGATTTCTGGAGTTTCTATTCTGTTCCACTGGTCTACCCATCTGTTATTTGCCGGTACTAGGCTGTTTTAATTATAACTGCCCTATTGTATATCTTAAAGTCTGGTATTGCGATGTCTCTGGCTTTGTTTTTGTTATATAAGATTATGTTAGCTATTTGAGATCATTTGTATTTCCATAGGAATTTTAGAAGCATTTTTCAAGATCTTGGAATAATGTCCTTGGTATTTTTATTGGTATCACATAGAGTCCTGCAAATTGATTTTAGTACTATAGATATTTTTGTTTTTGTTTTTAGAAAGCTTTTATTTAATGAATACAAATTTTATAGGTACAGCTTTAGGAATATAATTCTTCCCCCCATACCCACCTTCCCACTCCCACTCCTGTCCTACTTCCTACTCCCTCTACAATCCCTTCTTAATTAAGGTTCATTTTTAATTAACTTTATATATATGTACATACAGAAGACCAGCTCTATACTAAATAAAGCTTTCCACAATTTGCATCCACACAGACACAAAAGCTATAACATGCTGTTTGAAAACAAGTTTCACCATTAATTCTCATAGTACAACTCATTAAGGACAGAGGTCCTACTTGGGGAGTAAGTGCACAGTGACTCCTGTTGTTGATTTAACAATTGACACTCTTATTTATGAAAGCAGTGATCACCTGAAGCTCTTGTCATGAGCTTCCAAGGTTATGGAAGCCTTTTGAGTCCACAAACTCCATTCGGTATTTAGAAAGAGCCATAAGAAAAGTGGAAATTCTCTCCTCCCTTCAGAAAAACATACTTTTTTGCCACAGTGTCTTGGCTTTTCATGCCTGATATGCTGTCATGGGCTTTTCAGCCAGATCCAATTATCTTCAGGGCTGATTATGAGGTTAGAGTGTTGTTTAAGGTGTTAGTGATTCTATGAGTCTGCTGTGTGGACTGCTTCCCATATTGGAAAATTCTCTCCTTTTTAATTCTATTGTTATTACCAGACACTTGCTCTTATTTATGTGATCCCTTTGACATTTAATCCTATCCATATGATCCATTACACACTTAACATGATCACTTTAATGCATAAGATGGCATTAGTGCCATCCAGCTTAATGGGATTTGGAGTCCCATGGCAAGTTTTTAAGCTTTACTCTTAGGGTTAAGTCTATGGAAATGTGTGCCAAATGGTACACCTTCTCACACTCTTATTCCCACTCTTATTTTTTACTGTGATCTATTTTCAATTGGATTTAAACACCTCTGAATAATTCTGTGTTAAGTATAGAGTTCAACCAATGGTATTAAGTAGAAAAAGAAAATAGTAAAAATAAAAGATAATAAACAGTTCCTTGACAGTTAAGACAAGGGCTGTTCAAGTCATTGTTTCTCATACTGTGGTTTTCACTTCTACACAGAGCACCTAAAAATTATGGATATTTTGATGATATGGATTCTTCCAATCCATGAAAATGGAAGATTTTTCCATTTTTTGTGTGTCTTCCATTTCTTTAATGTTTTGTGGTTTTCATTGTAGAGATCTTTGACATCCTTGGTTAAACTTATTCCAAGGTATTTAATTCTTTTTGGAGCTATTGTGAATGGGATTGTTCTTAAAAGTTCTTTCTTAGCCACGGGATTGTTTGTATATACAAAGGCTATTGATTTTAGTGTGTTGATTTTATATCCAGTCACTTTACCAAACTCTTTTTTTGAGTTCTAAAGGTCTCTTAATAAAGTCTTTTGGATCCCCCTATAGAATCATGTCATCTGCAAATAGGGATAATTTGACTTTCTCCTTACGAATTTGTATCCTTTTGATTTCTTTTTCTTGCCTAATGGCTCTGGCTAAAACTTCCAGGACTATATTGAATAGTACTTGTGAGGTTGGGAATCCTTGTTCTGAATATCAGGGGAATTGCTTCCAACTTTTCCCCGTTCAGTAAGATGCTGCCTTTAGGTTTCTCATAAATTGCTTTGATTGTGTTGAGGAATATTCTTTCTTTTTTCTTTTTATAGGACTGACTTTTTATAGTTTAATTACTCATTATTGGGAATTAGTTATTTTTTCTTTTTTAAATTTGAAAAAAATTTTTTATTTAGTAAATATAAATTTCCAAAGTACAGTTTATGGATTACATTGGCTCCCCCCCATAATTTCCCTCCCACTTGCACCCCTCCCATCTCCCATTCCCTCTCCCATTCCATTCACATCAAGATTCATTTTCAATTATCTTTATATACAGAAGATCGATTCAGTATATACTAAGTAAAGATTTCATCAATTTGCACCCACACAGAAAGACAAAGTGTAAAAAACTGTCTATTGAGGTCCTTGGCCCGTCTCTTGAGTGGGTTGTTTGTTTTGATGTTGTGGAGTTTCTTGATTTCTTTGTAGATTCTGGTTATCAACCCTTTATCTGTTGTATAGTTTGCAAATATTTTTTCCCATTCTGTTGGTTGCCTCTTCACTTTCCTGACTGTTTCTTTTGAAGTACAGAGACTTCTCAATTTGATGCAATCCCAAATGTTAATTTTGGCTTTGACTGCCTATGCTTCTGGGGTCTTTTCCATGAAGAGGAATATTCTTTCTATACCCTAGTAGCTTAAGGTTTTCATCATGAAAAGATGTTGTATTTTATCAAATGCTTTCTCTACATCTGTTGAGTTAATCATAAGGTTTTTGTTCTTCAGGTTGTTAATGTGATGCAGCACATTGATAGATTTCAGATGTTGAGCCATCCTGCATACCAGTGAAAAACCCCACTTCCGGGTGCATGATCGTTCTGATGTGTTGTTGGATTCAATTGACTAGTATTTTGTTGAAGATTTCTGCATGTATGTCAATCAGAGAAATTGGACTATAGTTATCTTTGTTGTGTTTTTTTTTTTTTTTTCAGGTTTAGTGATTAAATGATGCTGGCTTCATAGAAGGTGTTTGGGATGACTCCCTTCAATTGTTTTGAATAGCTTGAGAAGAAGTAGAGTTGGTTCTAGTTAAATGTCTGGTAGAATTCAGCCTTGAAGTTGTCTGGTCCTGTGCTTTTCTTTGTTGGGAGGATATTTATTATTATTGATTCAATCTCTGTCTTGGTTATTGGTCAGTTTAGGTTTCCTATGTCTTAATGGTTCAATTTTTCAGGTAGTATGGGTCCAGGAATCTATCCATTTCTTCTGGGTTTCCAGTTTTTCAGCATGTAGCTCTTTGTAGTAATTCCTGATGATTCTTTTTATTTTTGTGGTATCCATTGTTACATTTCTCTTTTCATTTCTGATTTCATTGATTTGCATTCCTATGTCTTTTATTTGGTTAGTTGGGCCAATGGTACATCAATTTGTTTATTTTTTCAAGAAACCATTTCTTTATTTTGCTGATCTTTTGTATTCTTTTGGGGGGGGTTAGTTTTATTTATTCTTTAATTTTAATTATTCCTTTCCTCCTAATTTTGGCCTCCATTTGTTGTTTTTCTAGGACCTTGAGATGCATAGGTGGCTCATTTATTTGGTGCCTTTCCAATTTCTTGATGTAGGCACCAACTACTATAAACTTTCCTATTAACACTGCTTTTGCTATATCCCATAAGGTTTATTATTTTTTTTATTTGACAGGTAGAGTTATAGATAGTGAGAGAGAGAGAGAGAGAGAGAGAGAAAGGTCTTCCTTCTGTTAGTTCACACCCCTAGTGGCCCCTACAGCTGGTGCTGTGCTTATCCAAAGCCAGGAGCCAGGTACTTCCTCCAGGTGGGTGCAGGTACCCAAGCACTTGGACCATCCTCCGCTGCCCTCCTGGGCCACAGCAGAGAGCTGGACTGGAAGAGGGGCAACCAGGACTAGTACCTGGTGCCCCAACCGGGACTGAAACCCAGGGTGCCAGCGCCACAGGTGGAGGATTAGCCAAGTGAGCCGTGGCGCCAGCCTCCCATAAGGTGTGACATGTTGTATTGCCATCTTCATTTGTTTCCAGAAACTTTTTATTTCTCTTTTGATTTCTTCAATGACTCACTGTTGATTCAGGAGCATGTTGTTCAGATTCTGTGTATTTGCATTTGATCTAGAGATATTTGAGTTGTTGATTTCCAGCTTCATTTCATTGTTGTCAGGGAAGATGTGTGGTATGATTTTGATTTTTTTAAAATTTGCTGAGATTTGCTTTGTGGCCTAGCATGTGGTCTATCCTAGAGAAAGTTCCATGCTCTGCTGAGAAGAATGTGTATTCCACAACTTTGGGATGAAAAGTTCTGTAGATATCTGTTAGGTTCATTTGGTCTATAGTGTTGATTAACTCTGTTGTTTCCTTGCTGATTTTCTGTCTGGTTGATCTGTACATTGCTGTAAATAGGGTATTAAGTCCCCCATTTATATTGTATTCAAGTCTATTTCTCTCTTTAGGTCCATTGAAATTTCTTTTATATAGCCAGGTACCCTGTAATTGGGTGCATATGTTTATTATAATCAGAACTTCATATTGAATTGGCCCCTTAATCATTACATAGTGCCCTTATTCATCTGTTTTAACAGTTTTTGTGTTAAAGTACACTTTGTCTCGTATTAGGATGGCTACACCAGCTCTTTTTTGGTTTCTGTTAGCATGGAATATCTTTTTCCATCCTCTTAATTTCAGTTTGTGTGTATCTTTGTGGTGAGATGTGTTCTTTGTAGGCAGAAAATAAATGAATTTTGTTTTTTAATATATTCAGCCAGTCTGTATCTTTTTTTAACTTTTATTTAATGAATATAAATTTCCAAAGTACAGCTTATGGATTACAATGGCTCCCCCCCCATAACTTCCCTCCCACCTGCAACCCTCCCCTCTCCCGCTCCTTCTCCCCTTCCATTCACATCAAGATTCATTTTCAATTCTCTTTATATACAGAAGATCAATTTAGCATATATTAAGTAAAGATTTCAACAGTTTGCACCCACACAGAAACACAAAGTGTAAAATACTGTTGGAGTACTAGTTATAGCATTAAATCACAATGTATAGCACATTAAGGACAGAGGTCCTACATGAGGAGTAAGTACACAGTCTGTATCTTTTGACTGGAGAGTTGAGGCCATTTACATTCAAAGTGACTGTTGAAAAGTGATGACTTTGCCCTGCCATTTTCTATAAATATTCCTATTGTTTATTTTGAATTTCCTTTATACTTTTATTGGAAGATTTTCTGCCTTTACCTTCTTCCATAGTGATAACCATGTTTCTGTGTGTAGCACATCCTTAAGCGTCTTTGGCATGGCTGGATGAGTGGTGGCAAATTCTTTCAATTTCTGTTTTTTATGGAAGGATTTATTTCACCTTAATTCAAAATGAGAGCTATGTAGGGTACAGTGTTCTGGGTTGACAGGTTTTTTTTTTTTTCTCTTAAGATTTGGAATATATCTTGCCACTGTCTCCTAGCCTGTAGGGTTTCTGATAAGAAGTCAGCTGTGTATCTAACTGGAGATCCTCTGAAAATAATCTAGCATTTTTCTTTTGCACATTTTAGAATCTTTTATGTTTTACTATATGGAAAGTTTGACTATAATGTGTTGTGGTGAAGATCTTCTGGCTGTGTCTCTTATGAGTCCTATTTGCTTTCTCTACTTGGATGTCCCTTCTTTCTCTAAACTGGGGGAATTTTCTGTAATTATTTCATTAAAAGGCCTTCTAATCCATTCTCTCTTTCTATACCTTTAGGAAGTCCTAAGACATGTATGTTGAGTTGTTTGATAGTATCCCTTAAATCTCCAAAACTGTTTTTAATTTCCTATTTCTTCTTTGTTTTGGTCTGACTGAAAGTTTTCCAGAGATTTGTCTTCTAACTTGGATACTCTTTCTTCTGGCTCACCAAGTTTGTTGTTAAGGATTTCCACTGCATTTTATATTTGGTCTATTGAATTCTTCATTTCTAATATTTTATTTTAATTTCTCTTTAAAAGCAATTTCATGGGAAAAATTTTAATTCACATCATGTATGGATTTCTTTAATTTGTGGATTTGCTTCTGATTACTTCTCAGTAATCCTATGGTCAATTTTTAAAATTCTATTTCTGGCTTATCATCAGTCTCTTCATCTTCACATTCTAGTATTGTATGGTTGTGTTCCTTGGGGGGCATGGTGTTGTCTTTCTTATCCTTGTTTCTTGAATTTCTGCTTCTATTGTTAGGCATTTGTGGGGAAACTTTTTGTTTTCTCTGATAGCTTTTATCTTTGGACTAAGCTTCTGTGCCTTAGTAGAGGGTCTACTCTTTTAGTTTATACCCAGAAGCATATGCTGTGTATGGCCAGGGAGCTCTGTTGAGTTATCCAGGGTGAGGAGAATATCCAAGATGACACCCAATTTGGGTGTGCTAAGACTTTTTTTTATCAGAGGTGAGTTTGATCAGCTCTAATGGCATAGTCTCAGCCTCTTCTCTCCTCCAAGGTGACCAATGCCCAGGTGCTATCCCCAGAGGGTACAATATTCATTGCCACAAGAACCACATGAAAAATCCATTCAATCCACAGTGTGAGCATGGATCCTACAGCAATGACCCTCCCCAGGAATCAGGGAGCCCTAAGCATGTGGCACCACCCTCAGAAACTGCCCAGAGACCCAGCCACACCCTGGGCCTTTCCATGCAGCCACAATGTTTCCACAGTTCCAGAATACAAGATTTCCACAGTCAGAGGGTTTTGAGGATCCACTCTGCCATGCCAGTCTGTCCTGTCCACAGAGAAGCAGAGATTCTCCTGGAGCCAGCTGCCTGTAGGTACTCCACCCAGGCAGCTGAAGCCCCAGAGTCTGTGATGTTGTTAGATCCTGGGACAGCTCAGTCCTACACTTGATCTTAACCAAAAGGCTGAGAAGCAATTACCTCACAGTCCTAGGTGGGTTCCCAGTCCGCTGTCAGTCCTCCCAGCCAGACTCAGCTGTCACCTCTCGGCTGGTTGCTGGGCATGCGGACACAAACTGTCACAGCTATTACAAGTATCCAAAATGGCACCTGCCTTCTGTCAGCTAGTTGCACGGCATCATTGTCTGGGGGTAAGGGAGAGAGAAACATGTCCCTTTTTCCCCTGTAGGTTGGCATTAGGTAAGTGTCATCACTATTAACCCCCTTTTACAGGTGAAAACATTGAGGAATGAAAAGTTAAAGTGGGTTGGCGCCATGGCTCACTTGGTTAATCCTCTGCCTGCAGTGTTGGCATCCCATATGGGTGACGGCTTCTAGTCCTTGTTGCTCCTCTTCCAGCCCAGCTCTCTGCTGTGGCCCGGGAAGGCAGTGGAGGATGGCCCCGAGGGATTGGGCCCCTGCACCTGCATGGGAGACCAGGGAGGAAGCACCTGGCTCCTGGCTTCGGATCGGCATAGCTCCAGCCGTAGTGGCCATTTGGGGGGGTGAACCAATGGAAGGAAGACCTTTCTCTCTGTCTCTCTCTCTCACTGTCTAGCTTTATCAGTCAAATGAATAAAAAAAAAGAAAAGTTAAAGTAATCTGCCTAAAGACAAAGGCATTCCCAACAATGCCAACATTGAAACTCTGGCCATTTTGTACTGGCCACTTTGTACTCTTCACCATCGTATTCCACCGTTGTTGCTGAGAACCAGAAATCATTCCCCAAACTATACTTAACATCTTTTGAAGTCCACCTTAAACAAATTGTTACTAAAAACAAGTAAAAATAAACATCTAAAGAAATCAATTCATAGGAAAGTGTCATGTCCCAAATTCTGTTCAGCATTTTAGCTAGCAATGGATTAACCAAAAAGAGATGTTGGAAAATATTAAGAAGAGTGGATTGTCCCCTTATGGATGATTCACAAGCTAACATTTTGGTACTTGCAATTTAAATGTATTTAAGAAGCTTGTTTTCATCCTGCTAAAAGGCAAATATAATTAATGTTTCCAAAAGAAAAAAAAACTAAAATCAATATAGTCTCTTTCTATTTGGCTTTTGATTTTACAGCTAATTATGTTTTTGCATAAAAAGAGTTTTGCCTTAATTATATCCCATGACTACTTGAACAGTGCATTGTTTTAAACCATGTTATTCTAAAAATCATACCTTAATGAGATGACTGTTCTCATTAAGTCAATAACTTTACTTAGCATTTTAATATAACATAGCTGAGAAATCCTCAAAATTTATTACTTACTGAATTTTCTTTCCTTATTGTGCACATCAACTGGTGTTTGTGTTTAGCTATAACAAGTACAAATTTAGAAGAGAATTTACTGCAAGGAAAATATGAAACTATTATGCACTAATACACAACATGCATGAAAATTGGAAAATGAGTATATTTACATATTTGTTTATTTATGCATATTTGTATTGGTTTACTACACTTTCTAACATTATCCATTCTGGGACTTGAGACTTGGGGAAAGACTTTTTAAAAACCATATGAAGTTTTACAGTTGAAAGACTCAGATTTTGCAAAAATCCTTTACGAGTGAAATAATGTAGTAAGTAAAAACAAAATTAAATAAAAATTGAAGCGTTTTCATAAATATACTTTGCACGCTCTATAGTAAATGACATGCTTAACAGCAGTTTTAGTTTGCGTATTCAATACATAATAAACACCTTCTCTAAAAGATGTGTGCCTATTTTTTTGAATTACACTAACATTTTTTATTTCTGATAAATGGAAGGCAAGATTTGTCATTGTTACATATTTTTTTCTAGTTTTAAAAATAGCTACAATGAGTATACTTGGTTTTGTGACATTAAGTAATCTTGTGTTTTATGTGATACAGAGTACAGGACAAAAGGAACCCTGGACTTCTGGGTCCCATCTAGCTGTGCCACAGTTAGTGTGCGCCAGCAGAGTCTATTTTATTGGCCTTGGTCCTTGTCTCTGTAAAACCACAGGGAACGCATGAAGGTGTTGCTACTCAAGGTGTGTTCTGTGGACCAGTAGTGTTAGATCACCTGGGAAAAGATTCTTTGCTCCCATGTGGGCCTACTAAATCAGAATCTGCCTTTTACCAAAATCCTCAGGAAATATATATATATATATATATAGTGATTATAGTTTAATGGACACTGGGATGGAGGAGTTGGATGTTACTATGTCTAAAAATGTATGGGTCAGGAATGTGCCATTTATGTAAAACTACTCACAAATTTTCTAAAGTGTCCTAAAAGATATAGCATAAATCTGATGTCATGTAGTTTTTAGCTAATTCCAGGGCTACCCATTATTCTCTGTCATCTTGGGTAAGTTATTTAGTTTTTATGTTCTTTTATGTGAAATGTAGACAATTGTAACTCTTACAGGGATGACATAGTGAATGAAATAAATATTTTGTTCAGCAAATACTATTTTTTGATTATTCTACCTCCCTGCCACTCCCATCTATCCCCATTCTCAACTTGTGTTAAGCCACAAAGTTTGAGATGAATATATTAAGCAGTATTCTATTCCTATTTCCAGCATGAGCTGAGCTATTTGTCCAGTTAATTTCCGATTCCGTTCTCTGAAGCTACCATTCCAAACCTTTCTTACTCTCCTCCAATACAGGATGTCACCTCTTCCAGCTGTATTTCAGCTTTAGCTGGGCCAAGTCGGTGACGTACAGCCTGATGGGAGAGGCTGACTATGACTTACGTGAACAGGAAAGCATGGACTGTCATCTCCAAACACGTGACAACCATCCCATCAAGTTCAGGCGAATGACTCGGGGGTGTCCCAGGGAGAGGGATAGGTTTGGACAGAGAGGAAGACGATACCATGGGGTGAACATTGGAATCCTGTGACTTTAACAGATTCGGAGCAGAACAGAGCACGTTTCATTGATAGATACTCGAGGCCTAACACAAAGCTGGGACTCTGTATGTGCTCGTTCACTATTTCTTAAGGGGTGAATCAAAGTAATGTTGAGGGGCAGACCAGCTAACCTGATTAACCGGAAGCGGGGCAGATTATTCATGGGTATTAAGAATCTGGAATGTGGGAGAGGGACTGGGAAAATAACACAGTGTCTAGAAAGGGTGTACAGGCAAGGTCCTCAGCAAAGCACCAAAGATGGAGGTGGAAGAGAGAGAAGCAGAATCACTGAGCTCGGCTGGTTTCATGCAATGGCAAGAGCCGCTGGATGTGCTCCAAGGGGTCACTCTTGAAGAGGTTTTCAGAGTACAAGGAAATTCCATGGCGTTTTCTATGGCACTTGGGATGCGGTTAGGTGCAGTAAGAGACACAGACATAGAAACTGTGTTAGAAAGTCAGGGTTACACAGAGAGGAGAGGCAGAGAGAGAGAGGCCCTCCATCCACTGGTTCACTTCTCAATTGGCCACAATGGCTGGAGCTGAGCGGATCTGAAGCCAGGAGCCAGGAGCTTCTTCCGGGTCTCCCACACAGGTGCTGAGGCGGAGGGACTTGGGCCATCTTCCACTGCTTTCCCAGGCCATAGCACAGAGCTGGATCAGAAATGGAGCAGCTGGGACATGAACCAGTGCCCATATGGGATGCTGGCACTGCAGGTAGTGGCTTAACCCACTACACCACAGAGTTGGCTCCATGACTACTGACTACTATTAACACTGATAAGATATTTTATGGAAAAATAATTTTATTTTCCTACTAAGGAAAACTATTGAAGAGTGACATTGTTTCATTGCTTTTGCAAATCTATTGATGTCTGGCCTTATGGAAGATAGCTGGTTTCTCCTATCTGCCCCTTCAGTCTGAGTTTTCTTGATTTCCTTGAAGAAAATGAGGACTCACATAGATATGTGATGGGGAAAGAGAAGAACAGCCAGACCTGTGAAAGGGTCTTGGGAACCCCTAGATGACTTTGGACCACAATTTGAGGACTACTGTTTTAGTTTACTTACAGATTTTTCTATTTACTTCTATTCATCTGTCTAGTCTCTGACCAGCTCATCGTCTTAATAAGCATGTTTACAATATGTTTTAACGCTTCATACTAGAATTTCCTTGCTGCTTTCTTGCCTTCAAAGTATTGTACCTATTTTCACAATTATTCTTCCACTTCAAATTTAGGATAACTTCAAATTTAAAGGATACCCTTGTAGAATTTTAATTGTAATGGTATTGTTTATAGAGAAATTTAGAGAATAATGATATCTTTACAATTAAAGATTTCATTCTTTGATATTATCCCATATCTTGGAAAACAGAATAAGACTTTTGGCCCATTGGATTCCTTAATGGAATAGGTTTAATGTAGTATTATAAACCTTTAGCATGACATAGCCAAAACTGATAACTGAATTAAAACCATATGAAGATGATGAGAATCATTCATCCTAGCAGCTAGTGTATTTTGGTGTGACAACAAGTGCTGAAGAGTTAATGACCACATTCAGCCTATTGAAGTTGATCATTTGTTGTTTATTAACTTCAGTAAAGTTTTTTTTCTTCTTTCTTATAGTTAAAACTTTAGAGGCTTAATTGAAACTTTCAAAAATAGAAAGCATTAAACCTATGGCAGTGTGCCATGTAAGAAAGGTTGTTGAATGTGAAACAATACTTAGAGTCTGGCTTCTAATCTTGGCGTGAATCCTGATTCCCTGCAGGTTTGGTGAACACCTTAGTCTCTCCAAGATCAGCTTTCTCCTCTCTGTGGTAGCAAGCGTGACACCCCTCCTCCCCATGCAGGGCATGGAGCTGCAAATAAGGTGTAGTGAGGTACTTTATAATGTGTTTCACAAAATGGATTGTGTTCTGTAACGCTAGAATTATGGGCTGTAGCGCTGGGCCAACACTGCAGACATCAGTTAGTTTCCTTGTCCTTGGAATGGTAGCATCTTCTGTGTTTCCCAGAGTCAAGTGGTGGAATTCATGGCTGAAGTAGAAGGAAGGGCCTGACCTTTTCTGTGTGACTTAGGTTTATGCTTTATGGTTTTTTACTTGGTGAAAGAGACACACTGCTTTCAAACATCTGGACACCTCTAGTCCAGGCCAGTTCTAGTCTGGACCCTCATTTTTACAAATGAAGAAACAAGCTAGCAGACAAATTATTTCCCATTTGCCTAGTCTGACAATAGCAGTGTTGAGACCAGAAGCATGAGCTAATGTTTAATGTGTGCTGTGCATTCCATTTGCTTAAAATTTAATTAAAAATTCGACATAAAATTTAATTATCTTTGGCTTTCAGTCTAGAAATTTGACTTCTTATTGGCCTATAGTCAGGCATTTACTCTTTGTAAATAAAGCCATATATAGACAGTCAAAACAGGTAGTGTTTAGTCTGTCAAACCTGTACATCTTCATTTAAGAATTAAGGAATACTTACACAGAGTACTTCATGAGTCTTCCCTAGTTATATACTTAGATAAAATAAAAATACAACCAAAGCATCTCTTACTTTGAGGCATAATGGAAAATTCCATTGAAAGGAGAAAGATGTCAACCCCAACTCCTGGAGCTGTTTCGTGCAGCTGAGTGTGTCCTTTCTCTATGATGCTGACTACTCAGGCATTATATATGTCATCCTATTGACCTACAGATAAGAAGTTTAAATGAATATTTTTGGTTTGCTTTGATTTTCCTTCACTTAATCTGCTATATGGGTGCAACTAAATTAATTATTGACACTGGGTCTTTTTATATAAAATAACTGCTAATTATTTTTCTAACATGTCTTGATTTTAGCACAGTAAAAGTCACACCATAATATTAAAGCACTCTGGCTTACAGACGCACACTCCTGGTTTGTTGGGAACAGAGGAAGCTTGTCACTACTATCTGGTTTACTGCTTCTGGGATGGTGTTAAGCAGATAAGAGCACGTGGCCAAGCAGCACAGAGGCCTCCCTTTCATTGTGGAGAACTATCAGATACATGATCAGGTATATACGGCTCTCACTGTCCCATTCTACCATGGGGCAGTGCCGCACCCAGCCGAATGACTGGATATTAGATTATGGGAGAGGAATCCTACCCCAAGTAGGGTAAAGGTCTTGATGATTTCTTGATTATGGAAGCACTGGCCTCACCTCTTCTATAAATGGCAAGTAGGATACCAGAGCATGCAAAGGAAATTTTTCAAAGCAGATGATTTAAGTGTTCAGCAAGTTTCTTGATATTCTATATGGCAGTGGATAAGAATGTTTAGATTTCCTGTTAAATTTTTGGCATGGCCTGAAGTTCATAGTCCTGAATTACAGATGCTTGGAAAAGTCAGTACCTTATATAGCAATGCCTACACTTCAGGTTTACAAAGTAAACTGTGCAGAGAGCAATGAAATTGCAGATCAGAAGGTGTCACGTATTTATGCAGACGATACACTTCCTCACTAATGGGCCTTTGTTATAGAAACTGATTTGTACTGATGTTGAACTCTTTTTAAAACAGGAAAATGTAAGTCTCATTTTACACGGATTCTGTTTTTAATTATAATTTGACAAAAGAAATAACTGCGTTACCTATTTGATTTGCCAGAACCTTATCTAGCACCACCTGTTGAGCCCAAGGCACTCAAATGCTGACATATTGCAGAGAACAAAATTATGTAGCTGGCATACTAACTAGTATTGATGCCAACAAAAGCATAATGTAGCCTTTGTACTTGAAATAAAACAAAAATACACTAAGCTACCAACTGCAAAGGTTTAAGAAAGCCACATTTAATTATACACAACCAGATCCTTCTAACAGAGAAATATAATGAAAAATGGTCTGGGAGTTAAAAGGATGAAGTGTGCCTGGTCCACACTGGTAAGTATCTTGAACTTAAACAAAACAGAATTTCATGGTACAGCTGATTGATATTAAATATGACAGAGAGGATGCTGAGCTTGTTTTCATGAACTGATGGGTTCAACAGTAACATTTGCAGTGTGAGGAAACAGCAAAATGCATTGCCGAATCTGGCAAAGCAAAAAGCTGTAACTAGTTATCAGCTTGTACACAGACAGTTCATTGGGTTCAACTTTGTGAAGAGTATATTGCCTTTGGAAGTTCACCTGCCTCTGCCTTTGTACATGTGTTGACTTGCATACAGTTAATGCAGAAATATGCAGTCCAGACAGAAAGGGCTACGTTGGGACTGCCCCTACTTTGAGACAAAGGAATATGAAACCCAATTTGGAAGACTGATATTGGCAGAACCACAGTGTAAAATGTTTGAGATTATTGATGACTGTATCTTTTTAATTGTCGAGCCCTTACTTTGGGCCAAACATTCAATTTTATAAATATTACTCATTTATCCTTTCAACAAACTTGAAAAGTAGTTATTTTTATGGAAGAGGAGGATTTAAAAATATTTATTTACTAATTGGAGAGGAAGAGAGGCAGGAAGATACAGAGAGACATAATTTCCATTCACTGGTTCACTCCCCAAATGCCCGCAACAGTTTGGGCTAATCCAAAGCTAAAGCCGGGAGCCTGGAACTAAATCCAGATCTCTCATGTAGGTGGCAGGAACCCAATTACTTGAGCCATCACTGCCACAGAGGAAAATTTGGAGGCTGAGAGAAGTTAATTAACTTGCCTAAAGTTGCTAATGCCAAGTCTGTCTGATCCCAACACAAGTATTCTAAAACTCTGTACAGTGGATTTCTATGAAGAAACTCCCTAAGAGATGATTTGTAAATTGATGGATTAGGATGCCCAGGTTAACCAGAATGATTAGAGTTTATTTCATTGCCTGAGATGTAACTGAAGAAATACATTAGTTGATTATATCAGATTCTGACTGTATGATAAAAGGAATGACAGCAATCCATTCAGAAATTAAAAGAAAAAGAAGGGATGTATAGGAAAGGAAATAATGCTCAGGTTAGTACAGGAGAGATGCCCTAGGTCCAAAAAGCTAGGATTGATGATTGGGGAAAAGTACCCCCAGTGTGAAGAGAAGCAACCTAATTCACACAGTTATCCTATACTGATGACAATTTCACTCTCCCATTCTGATTCTGAATTGCGACTTAGTCTCTGAAGTGAGCTGGTATGCCAGGAAAGGCACTCTGAACAAATGTCCAAACACTTTATTTGCCATTATTTCTGAGATTGTAATTTAATAATTGGCATTCTGGCTTATAGAACAGACTCCTGCAATTTTAGTTTGCCTGAATAAATTTCCTTGCATTAACTATTTGCATGAGCTCATAAAAGAAATCTGTGAGTCTGAAATGCTAAAAACCAGGACCTGGAACCCAGGAACTCCACAGCAGTAGTACCTGCTTGGGAACCCTGTCTGAGTCTTCTTCCTTTTTGAAACCACTCCTTAAATGAGAGCCTATTCTATAAGCTTCATGGTGGAACATTCATGCTTGTATAGATGGGAAACAAGGCACAGAGGTTCAACAATTTGTTTAATTATATAAATGATGAGGAGTTCTGATTAATTACCCTGTTAATTTTTAGTTATAACAGTACAAATATTTGGTACATATAGTTCAATTGTCTTTCAGTCTCTATTCAACAGCTATACTTTCATACACATGAAGGAAGTCTTGAGATCTTCCCACATCTGCTAAAGATGCCAAATATATGTGTCTCATGGTTAGCATGTCTCAACACCCCAGCAGTCCTTTCTATTTTTGGACAAGCACATAAGAAAAGTACTTAGGTATTTCATCAAGTATCTGTCATCTGCCAGCCTCTGAAGGTAGAGTTTTACATAGAAACTTCATTTAATGCTTATAAACAATTCCTTTTTAGGCATTTAATATCTGAATCTTAGGAAATGAAGAAAATATGACTTAAGAGAAAGTGGGTAATTTATTCAAGACGTGTATTCAAATCCTGGCCCTCTAACTTGAAAATCCAAGTTGGCATCCTCAAGTAGGGACTCCCCTATTTACAGTGGTGACCTTTGGGACTAAAGAGAATTCTTTGAAAATTGTATCTGCAGAATCAATGTCCTACAGACCACATTATACCATATTAGATATAAGTAGTGATATGCCATCAAATATTTAATAATACATCTTGGGGGAGGGCAGCAGGAGAAACCTGATTTGTAAAATCTGCCAATTTCCATGGTGTGAATATACCATTGATAGTTGACTGCAAGCTACCGGAAGTGGGGAGACATTGTGCAGTTGGCTCTTGATAGCTGCATGGGTTAGCTCTTATGGATCATTGCTTTTCATCCAACAGTATATTAGGTTCACACTTTTGCTTAGATTTTGAGTGTTCATTTCTCAGGTACAGATAATTAATAAGTTATATGTGTGTTTTTCTTGTTGGTCAAAAGAGGAAGGGGTGGTTGAGAGAGGGGATTTCAGCTCTTTTTGGAAGTTGTTTTATTACCAATTTTCTTATTGTTGTGATAGAGGCGAAACTACATTTTTTTTTTTAACAATTCTTTAAACATATCAGCAGGTATGTTAAAGGTCTCATGGAGGATGAGGAGGTGGTGGGTGTGGTGGTGTAGTGGGTTAAGCCAAGGCTTGGTATGCTTACATCACATATTGGGTGTTGGTTCAATTTTTGGCAGCTCTGCTTCCAATCCAGCTCCCTGCTAGTATGCCTGGGGAGCAGCAGATGATGCCTCAAGTATTGGAGACCCTGCCATCCCATGAGATGCCCACTCTGCCTTTGAAAGAAATTTTTAAAAAATCTTATACAATTTAATAGTCTAGGATTGTTTTCTAGAAAGTACACTGTTAAAAATATTCTCAGGCTGGCGCCATGGCTCACTAGGCTAATCCTCCACCTGCAGCACCGGTACCCCGGGTTCTAGTCCTGGTTGCTCCTCTTCCTGTCCAGCTCTCTGCTGTGGCCCGGGAAGGCAGTGGAGAATGGCCCGAGTCCTTGGGCCCTGCACTCACACGGGAGACCAGGAGGAAGCACATGGCTCCTGGCTTCGGATTGCCACAGTGCACTGGCTGTAGCGGCCATTTGGGGGGTGACCCAACGGTAAAGGAAGACCTTTCTCTCTGTCTCTCTCTCACTGTCTAACTCTGCCTGTCAAAAAAATATATATTCTCATAGAGAAGATATCCCAGCTTGTGGGTGTCTTATTTATTAGCGCAATTTTCATGTATTTATATTAGATCTTTAAGTTTTTTGTGTTTTTATTGTTTGTTCTTGGATTTTAAAACAACACTATGATTCTTCTGCTAATTGGCTGAGTGAATATGGAAATATTGTTAGATTTATTTAACTCAGTTTTACCTTGTTAAACTGAGCAGTTTACAAAGTAAACACCATGTAGCAGGATTAAATGGTTTACCATGTAAACACCCTGTAGCAGGATTGAATAGTATTGCCCATGATTCTATTAGGTGACATAAGGAAAGACTCACTGAAAGGAAACCTTGGGTGCAAGATAGCAAGATATAATGGTTCTTTCAATATTTAGTTCCTATATATCCTGTTCCTGCTTTCTGGATCTCTCAAAATTTCAATGTAAACCAGAGTTGCTCAACCTCACTGAGTTAGCATTTTGGCGCATGCACTTCTTTGTTGTGGGAGTGCTGTCCTATGCATTGTTGAGTGTTTGACCGTGTATTTTGCCTCTCTGCACTAGAGAGCAGTGTCAATGTGAAGTGCCACAACCAGAAACGTCTCAAACATTCGAATGACCCATGTCAGGGGCCAGAGTGAGGGAGGGAAGAGCGTTGAGAATCACCTCATTATATTACAGATGCCATGAGTTGTTATTTTAGGTGAATGACCACTCCCATTGTCCTTTCAATTAATTAGTCCAGAATTGTGTTGAGCCCATTTTATTGGGAAATACTTATTGAGCACCTCTTATCACTCAGACACTGTTTTAGGTATTTACCATACATCACTGAACAAACGACGAAGATCCCTGCCCTCATGGAGCTTATGTTCTAGTGAGGAGGCAGAGACAATACATAACAAGCACACTTGTCCTCAACACTTAAGGCATGTGTTAGGAGTTATGAGAGAAGAAAAAGACCAGGTAAAGTAGATAAGAAAGATGGTAGGAAGGAGTTACTGGTTGTGACTGTCAATGTGGTTGTTAAGAAAAGTCCTCGATGAGAAGGCAACATTTGGGAAAAGCTTTGGAAGTTGATGATATCCGTAGAAAAACCCTTCAGGAAGAGGGAACAGTCGGTGTAGAGTCTCTGAGGCAGGAGCATGCCTGGCCATCAGAGGAAGTGTGAGGAGGACAGTGTGGCTGAAGCAGAGTGAGTGTAGGCAAAGACAAAGGAGTCAAGGGGGCCAGAACGCACAGAGCCTGAAAGCGTAGGAGCGATGTCGTCTGATTCCTCTAACACATTCAGGGTCTTCCACTGAGACTGCTCTGTGGTGGTGGGCAGAGCAATGGCACTGGTGGGAGCAGGGAGATCAATGAAGGGCCTCCTGGAGTAATACAGGAGACAGATGGTGATGCTGTGATAAAGGGCTGGGCTTGGGGTATATTTTGTAGGTAAAAACGACAGAATATTTTGAGACTCAGCTGGAGAACATGAGAAAAGTTTTAGCAGTATCACCTGAAAAAGATGGAGCTGTTATCAATGCAAGTGGAGAAATTATAGATAAAGGAGGCTGAGGGTGATGAGTTGTGATGTTTATTGAACAAATAATGGAGACTTCCAGCAGATGGTTTGATCTCTAAATCTGGTGTTTGAGTGAAGGTCAGGACTTGATATTGAAGAGTATAACAGTAGGAGTTTCAAAAGAGTCAGTTTGAATAAAAGACAGAAAAGTAGAAAGAGGAAGGAAGAACCAAGAGAGACTGAGAAGGGACAAGTATTTAAATAGGAAAAATCCAGAAAACTCTGATGTTTTGGGACAAGCCCAGAAAGGAGGGATGGTCAGTCATGACAAATGCTTTTGAATCCAGTAAATGAGGCCTGAGAACAAACCACAGGGTGTTGAAATGTGGAGGTGATTGGTGACTTTGATAAGAGTGGTTATGCCTCAAGGATGAATGGAATGGGTTTAAGAGAGACTGAAACAGCAATGGTGTGAGCAGGCATCCTTGTCTGGTTCTGGGTCTCAGTGGGAATGCTTACAACTGTTCTCTATTCAATAGGATGCTGGCAATGGGTTTGTCCTAAATTGCCTTGATCATGTTGAGGACTGTTCCTTCTATTCCCAAGTTTTCTTAGAGTTTTCATCATGAAAGAGTGTTGTATTTTTTCAAATGCTTTCTCTGCATCTATTGAGATAATCATGAGATAATCATATGGTTTTTGTTCTTCAATTTGTTAATGTGATTATCACATTAATTGATATGTGAAAGCTGAACCATCCCTGTGTATCAGGGATAAATCTCACTTGGTCTGAGTGAATTATCTTTCTAATGTGTTGTTAGATTCGTTTGACTAGTATTTTTTTAAAAGATGTATTTATTTATTTGAAAGTCAGAGTTACACACACACACACACACACACAGAGAGCGAGAGCGAGGTCTTCCATCTGATGGTTTATTCCCAGCTGGCTGCAATGGCTGGTGCTATGTCGATCCGAAGCCAGGAGCCTCTTCCGGGTCTCCCACATGGAAGGGGCCCAAGGACTTGGACCATCTTCTACTGCTTTCCCAGGCCATAGCAGAGAGCTGGATTGGAAGTGGAGCAGCCAGGACTAGAACCGGTGCCCATATGGGATGCTGGTACTGCAGGCAGCAGCTTTACTCACTACGCCACAGTGCTGGCCCCATTGGCTAGTATTTTGTTGAGGATATTTGCTTCTATGTTAACCAGGGAAATTGGCTTTTGTTAATTGTTTTTTTGTGTGTGTTTTTAGTTTTTTTGTTTTGGTTTTTTTTCTTTCTCTCTTTTGCTTTTTCCATCATACAAAGTGCTGAACTCATAACCTAGAATAGAGCTAATCTTCTGTGTATAAAGTTAAATGAAAATAGATCTTAGTAAAAACCAAGACTGGGAACAGGAGAGGGAAGAGGAGGAGGAGTGGGAGTGCGGGTGAGAGCCAGGTACAGTGGGAAGAACACTATGTTCCTAAAGTTGTATTTATCAAATGCATGTGAATAAAAAGAGAATGGAGAGAAAGTTGAGACAGTGTGTACATACATACAGCACTTTCAAGGAGTTTTTGTATAAATGGAAAAAAAGTAAATGCGAAGTGGCAGCTGACATAGGAAGCAGAAGTGAGAGGAAGTTTTGGTTTTAATATAGAGCAAATTTTAAAAAAGAGGCATGTTTTTATCTCAGAAAGGTCCAGTGGAAGCAAGGACTGATGACATAGACGAGATATGGATAGCTATGATGGCCTTGAGTGGGGAGGAGCGGTGTGCTGGGAACGCATGATGAGACTAGCTGTGGAGAGATTTCTATAGATGTTCGCTAGATAAAAAAGCAGAAGCTTGAGAAAGACTAATAAATTTTGAATTAGTCATTCAATAGAGAATAAAATGCATCATGATATTTTCTTATGGGAAAATTTTTCTAAATAATATTCTAGCTTTCGTTGTAGAGATCTTTTATCTCTGATGAAATTTAATTCTCGATATTTTTTAGAATAGCTGTTGGAAATGGAATGCTTTCTTGATTTCTTCTTTAGATAATTTGCTATTGGTATATAACAATGCCACAGAACTTTGTATGTTGCCTTTGTATCCTGCAACTGCTAAATTTATTACTTCAAATAGTTTTTGATAGCATCTTTAGAGCTTTTTTAAAAAATATTTATTTGAAAGGCAGAGTTATAGAGAGGCAGAGGTGCGGAGAGAGAGAGAGAGAGAGAGAGAGAGAGAGTGAGAATGAAAATCTTCCATCCCCTGGTTCACCCCCCAAGTGGCCGAAATGGCCAGAGCTGGGCCTATCCGAAGCCAGGAGTCAGGAGCCTCTTCTGGGTCTCTGTGTGGGTACAGGAGCCCAAGGACTTGGGCCATCCTCCACTGCTTTCCCACGCCATAGCAGAGAGCTGGATCGGAAGTGGAGCAGCAGGACTTGAACTGGCACCCATATGGTATGCCGGCACTTCAGGTGGTGGCTTTACCTGCTACACCACAGTGCTAGCCCCTAGGGTTTTCTGTATATAAGATCCTGTCAGATGCAAACAGTGACAATTTGACTTTGACTTCCAATTCGACTTCCAATTCCTTTCCAGTTTGGATGCCCTTGATTTCTTTCTCTTTCTTATCTGCTCTGAAAAGGACTTCCAGTACTGTGTTCAATACAATTGGTGAGAGTGGGCATCCTTGTCTTTTTTTTCCCTAGACCTAAGAACGCCTGTAGCTTTTTCCCTATTCAGTATGATGTTAGCTGCTGTTTTGTTATATGTGGCCTTTATTATGTTGAAATGCATTCCTTCTATATCTAATTTGTTCGGAGCTCTTAATATGGACGGGGTTTATCAATGCCAACGATCTTAAGATGCTTATCCTTCATTCTGTTAGTGTGATATATTATATTTAGTGATTTGTATTTCCATGTTTGTATTCCTGCGATGAATCCCATTTCATCATGGTGAACAATCTTTTTAATATGTTGTTGAATTCAGTTTGCTAGTATTTTTTAAGGGATTTTTGCACTTATATATTATATAGATATTGGCCTGTAGCTTTCTTTTCTGGTTGTGTCTTTGATTTGAATATCCAGGTCATTCTAGTTTTCTAAGATGAGTTAGGAAGAAATTCCTCATTTTGATTTATAGTAATTCAGAAAGAATTGGTGTTAATTATTGTAGCATTCAGCAGTAAAGCACTCTAATTCTGGACTTTCTTTGGCAGGAGACTTTATATTACTGATTCAATCTTGTTACTCATTATTGGTCTGTTTATGTGTTCAGTGTTGGTAAGGTGTACCTGTCCAGAAATTTGTCCATTTCTTCTAGGTTATCAAATATAGTCACAAAATTCTCCATAATTATCTCCAGTAATCATTCGCATTTCTGTGGTATCAGTTGTAATGTCTCCTTTTTCTTCTCTAATGTTACTTATTTGAATAGTCTTCCTTTTTTCCCCTAAGAAATTCCAATTTTGTTCATCTTTTCGAAGAACTGGCTTTTCATCTTACTGATATTTTGTATAGTTTTTAAGTCTATTTATTTCTACTCTGATTTTTGTAATTTCCTCCTTTCTACTAATTTTTGGTTTGACTTTCTTTGTGGCTGACCTTCCGGAAATAAGCAGTCCACTAATTTTCTCTGAGCCTATGAATTCTTCTACTGTGTCACCATGGTTGGCATCTCAAGATGAAGTTTGCTGCAATTTCTATAAATAGTATGTCATCACTGCTCAATGACACCCTGAGTTCAGATTCATTCATTCAATGTTTACACCTGTGTACTGCTCAGAATGAGCTAGAGAGGTATCAAAAAAGGGGTGATTCATCCCAACAAGTCTCTCCCCAGAGCTGGGGAAGGCCAGATGCCCAGTCCTATGACACCAATGCTATGATGCTAGATCATACTTGAGGCTCACAGCCTGTGAATGACCAGCACAACACAGCCCACACTGCTACAGTCTGTCTGTTGCTGAGACAGACTCACACCCTAAGCTGCTAAAACTAGCCACAAGTGATGCTTGATGGAATGCCATGTCCTCTTAGCTGGAGCAATGGGACTCCACTTGGTAGGAGAGAAAGAACAAAGGTCTCACCCACTATGTTTCTGCCAAACAGTGACCATTATAATCTGCCTAGTGTTGAGTTTTACCAGCCCAGCACTGAGTCCCAAGACATGGTCTTGTGATTCCTTGCTCTGTGCTGAGGTTGGGAGAGGATGATAAAGGCAGGCTGCCCAGACTGGCATGAGGTGTGTCACACCTGGGCCTCATAATTATGACACTTTGTATGCTCTTAGGAGTACCTGCTAGGTCCATATGAAGCTGGTGAGGATACTGCAAGAAATGATCCATAGCCCTGGGCCAGAGATCTCTGACACCAGAGCAAAACAGACGCTCTGTCTGCAAGCACTGGCCTGGGGGTAGAGGTTTTTGGATATTTTTAGGTGCAAGATGTCATAGCAGTAGCTAGGCTCTGACTTCTAAGGCAAGGACCTAAGCTCCCTTTTCTGCCCTACTCTGCAGATCTGGAATGTTTTGCTACTGTCTGCTGGAGGTTAGGGGAGGGAGGGTGGGAGTTTCCTGGCTAGGGAGGATGCAGAAACTCAGTAGGTATGAATATGGGTGTAAGGGACAAGGGGCCAGGTCAAACACTGCTTCTTTTTCCACTCCCCTCCCCCTCCGCCCTCCCTCCCCCCTCCCTTCTCCTCCCCTCCCCCCTCCCTTCCCCTCCCTTCCCCCCTCCCCCCTCCCTGGCTTCTTCCAGGGCTCCCACAAGGGTGCAGGGGCCCAAGCACTTGGGTTGTCTTCTACTTATTTCCCAAGCCATAGCAGAGAGCTGGATCAGAAGTGGAGTAGCCGGGCTTTGAATTGGTGCCCATATGGTACGTCAGCACTTCAGGTTTTGGCTTTACCCACAATGCCAATCCCTAAAAGCTGGTTTTGATTATGGTGACCTGCTACTGGAATTCAAGTCTAAAGTCTGGACATAATTCCTCTCCCTCTCCCATTCCCAAATAGGAAGTGTGTCTCTCTCTGCTACTTAGGGTAGGGGAAGGTGTGACACAGCAATTCCTTCCTGCCTGCCTTCTTCAATGTGTCTTTCCTTATCGTTATACATATGTAAGGTTTATGTTGTTATATGAACCAGGAACGATGGTCTCTCACCTGGCTTCCACGGCTGTTGTGGAGCTGCCTGGGTGTATGAATAGCTGTTCCAGTTGGCGTCTCTGTTGTGGGATGATCATCCAAGCAAGACTCTCTGCTGCCATCTTGCTGTGCCTTGTGATTGCTTTGTTCCTGCAGGCATCACTGTGTGTGACTATAGAAGCTTCCTTATATCTGATCAGGAAAAGTAACACGAGTGGGCAATGAAATATGCAATCTGCTGTTGGCCCACGTGATCCAGTTTCATTAATTCACCCTCTTTTTAAAATTAAATTCTTGCTTCTTTCTCTTAGGGATGCTGTAGATGAAATGTCCCTTGAGACTATAACTATATTTTTTGTTATGACTTTGCTTTGGAGAATAAGGGAACAGAGGAAAATGTGTTTTTATCTCAGATTGTTACAACTGAAAATTACAAAGTAGTCTGCTTCCTCAATGCATGTTCATTTTTTTCTTTCACGACAGGGTTTGTTTTGTTCTCAAATGGAATTGCTGTGTGATACTTAAATTTTTACAGCAACAGAATCCTGTTTGCAAAGAAAACTGTCATTAAAACTCCACATAACACTGTGATTTCTTTTGGATAAATGTCTTCAAAGAAGTTGAAATGGATAAGATTTGTTTAATATTTATTTAATGAAAATCAAGTAAGGAGTTTTTTGTGTGTGTGTGTGAGCACAAGCTGAGTTCAGGGGTTGGGGAAGCAGCTGCACCCTCATAACCGTGGCCCCATGCTATTGATGGCCTGCGTTTTGCTTCAGTTAAACTATCAAGGAAAATCATAATGACACAGAGGAGTAGCTGCAAAGGCCAGCACACTTTTATTCAGCCTATTTGGTAATTTTTGGACGGTTTAAAAGTTCATAGGATGCGTTTATTATTAAAGATGAACCAAAATTTCTCAAAGAATCACTAATAACATTTCACAACGGATTGAATTCCTTTTAATAAAACAGACATGCAGTATGCAAAACTTGTAGCAAAGCCTCTTTTTCTTCATACTGTGTAGTTGCCAGTGGACCAGTTGTATTCTCGTTTGCAGTAGGCTCTCTGTTGCAGTATATGTGTGGGTAGGCTCACACCCCTACACTGGGTAGATGTTCGGCATTTTGTTGAATATAGCGCATGAGTCCTCTTGTGGACTTTGTGAAAACATTGGCCTCTTTGAATTCAACAACAGAACAATACAAAAAAACTTTTCTCATCATCCACACGTGTATAAAGAACTTAAATGTACAGCACGCAAATGTGTGCATCCATGAGCACCAGTCCCTGGATGGTGGCTTCAGCAGGTTAAAGCTTGGCTTAGAGTACTTACAAATGAAATTTGTATCTGGCATTTGCAAAATAGTAAAACATGTCTTTGGAATACTGGATTACATAGAATACAGTTTGAAAACACCCCACATTGTACAGATGGCAAGAGGTACAATACTTTAAGACATCCCTGGGCACTCTGCCGCGTTCACACATTCGCTTTATGAATTTGGCCATGCAATGTAACTTCTCTGAGTATTTTTCTCATCTGGAAAATATGGATTATGACTCTTACCACATCTAATTTTTGTTTAGACCAAATTCTTTATCATATGTCAAAGTATTCAGTAGCTAATACAATAGCTGGCATAGAGAAGGCATACATTAAAAACTATTTTCCTCTAAGTTTCAAGTGTTGGAAAATAAGGAGTTTCTTAAGCCATATAAAAGTAGAGAGAAAAGAGAAAAACCATAGTCTGGAAGAATGAAGGGGATTATGATTTGATTTCAGGGGAAAAAAGTGATCTCATCACAAAGAGAATTATTTCCTAAAAGAACATATGTAATAAAACATTTGTTTTTGGAAATGAATGGGAGTGTGTGGAACACCAGACTGAATGCTCTGACCCATATGTCTACCTAATTTTACAAATCAGCTATTCCATTTTAAGAGTCAATTAAAAAAAAAAAAACTCCATGTTCTCTAGCTTTCCAGGAAAGCTCCATAAAGCAGTCAACAAAAGACAGAACTGCATAAAAGAGGCTGCACTTTCATCTTGCGTTTGCGATTTACAATTAAGCCTGGTGCTTTGTAGCTGAAGGCTCTTAGCAGCACTGCCTTCCGTTGGGCAGGCCGACCTGGGTCAGTTCATTGTCTTCAGGCTGGGACTGCACATTGAAGAGCCATCTCACTGTCCATTTGGGGAAACCACCTCGTCTCTGCAAGTCCAAATGAACCCATATCCCCTGAACTAACTTTGCTTCCCATGTAAGAAAGAGCGAAGAATTTCCATAGTTTTATGACTCTCAGTTATTTAAATCTATGGGCCAATTCAGTGATACAAAAGATTACGTGTTGATGGTTCAGACACTTTGCTGCATACCAGCATCATCAAGGGAGCTTGTTTATAGAAAACATTTGCAGGATTTACTGAAAAATGCTGACTCAGATGCAAGCATTTGACTGTGCTGGTGAAAGAAAGCCAAGTCCGTTGTAAGCAGACGTACTGTGAGACCTACATACACAAAACATGCTTTATTTTAGCTGTGAGGCAAATGTATTGCTTTTTGAGCCCCAGGCACATGTGGATTTGGATGGTAGTTTAATTTATTCAAGTCCTCACTCCTCTCTTTGACCTTGACTCCTTAGGGTAGCCGTTCATGGCTACACATGAGTACTCAGTCATTTAAAAATATCCTTTGTTTTGAATTCCTGCCTTCTTATCTCCCTGCAGGGACCCTGAACCTTTTATTCCCTACTGCTTCCAGAAGTCCTTCACTTTTTCTTCTTGGCCTCCTACCAAATTTCTGATCTTGGGGGTAAAGGTGGGATATTGAGGGACAGACTCTGGATCCTGTTGATGGAGTAGCTACAAGAAAATTGGACTGTACCCTTGTGTCAAAATTGAACTCTTTGCACATATTTCCTGAATTTGATTATGTCAAAGAATTCTGAGTTGCATTAGCCAGTATCTTCCTATTCCCTAATATTTATACATGTCCTGACGCAGGGTGGAAAGAAGGGGGAAGGATCATGCAATCTTGTCCCATTTTGTTATATATTCTTCCCAATGTTATCTTTGATTTTCATTTTTTTATTATGAAGTCTTTCAAACACAAAGAGAAGCAGCAGATAATAGCCTAGTGAGCAGTTGTACACCTACCGTGCCAAATTAGCAGATATCAGCTTTTTGCTATGGTTGAATTCTGATTCATGGTTGTTGGTAAGCTGATCACCTGAGTATCCTGGAATCCTGCAGTTCTACTCTGAGGTGCATGACCAGTGGAATACCTGCATATGTGCACTGGTAGACATAAACAAAAACGTTTATAGTGATAATCCTGAGTCCCAAACCGCAGACCAAACGTTTAACCAAACAAGAAAATGTACTGAATTGTGGTGTAAATATTGTCCGTATAATGTCAAGTTAAACAGTAATGAAAATAAGAAACTATTGTTGTACTCACAGGATGAATTAGTCTCTCACATACAATATCATATTAAGTGAAAAAAGATTCAAAAGAGTATACATTGCATGACTATATATTAAGATTTATTAGTTTCAAAATAGAGTTACACAGGGAGAGACAGTGAGAGAAAGTGATCTTCCATCTGCTGGTTCACTCTCCAAATGACTGCAACTGCTGGGGCTGCACCAAGCAGAAACCATGAGCCTGGACCTCCATCCACTTCTCCCTTCCAGGGGCTCAGGTGCTTGGGCCATCATCTACTGCTTTCCCAGATGCATTAACAGGGAGCTGAATCAGAAATGGAGCAGCTGGGACTCAAACAGGCACTTTAATGTTGGCGTTTCTGGTGGCAGCTTAACCTACTGTGCCACAATGCCAGCCCTAGATTTTATTTGTATTCAACAGGCAAAACTATATAAAAGATGGTAGAAATTAAAAATATGATTCTTCTGGGGTTTGGGGACTGTTCTGTGTCCTAATATGTATGTTGGTCACCTGGGTATATTCATTGTTGAAAGATATCATTGAGCTGTACACATAAATTTATACACATTATACATTATACATATATTTATACACATTATACTACCTATGTTATAGTTCCATTGAAAAGTTTATAGAAAAAGAAGAGTTGTTATGGAAATATGTATACCAGTTCTTGTCCCCACAGAGATAAGAATTCAAAGTAAAGGGCATAACAATTGTGCATAAGTGAGAGCAGTATTTACTTTAAGTGAGAGAGTAAGTATACATTCACACAGGGTTGTAGGCAACCCCACAGGGAGAGACAAGGGCTATGAGTGGTCAGAGTAGCCTACAAGGAGAGAGCATGGGAGACGGCCAGAGAAGGACCATCAGCAAGGGGAAGAAGCCCAAAGAGGTACTCCCAAGTGCAACACATTCTTTATGGGGTACCAAATGGTCCCCTAATGGAATATAGAAATGTGGTAGTTTAAGTGGAGTTCAGTGTGTATCAGGCTTTCTGGGAGTTTCATGGCACCTCCATATGGAGTTTAATTTCCATGTGTTCACCATGGTGATGCCTCCTTTCTGGTCCTAGATGAGACACAAGAGCATTGTGGGAAATGGGCATATTAGATTGACACATAATGGGATGGAGGTAGATGGTAGGGCTGCACAGAAACTGAGAAAATCTTCCAACTCATTTATCCTTGCTTAATCTTTCCACCGATTTCTCCTATATCAGAATGACTCTGGCTTCCAATATTCCAAAGTTTTAAAGAGGGTAAAAAAGGAGTCATCCCATCTTAACCACATTACAATGAAATTTCAAAACATTAATTACATTGAGACACTTCTATTAACTCCTAAGGCACAGAATTTATTATGAACAAAGAAACACGAATCACATTAACTCAAATTCTCAACAACTTTGAAAGCAAGAATAAGAAGGAGTCATATTTTTAAATCCACAAAGCAAAGAAAAAATAGCCCAGATATTATTTAAAATTCTGTATGTCACCAAGTTTTCATTTAGAATGAGGGTAAGATAAAACTATCTTCAGACATACAAAGATTCAGCTTATTTTGCCATGCAAAGACCTAGTTGGGAAACTTGTTTTTTTTGGAAGACGTACAAAAAAGAAAAAAAGCAATTGTCCTAGGACACAAGAAAAGAAATATAAGAAGTAGCTATGTTTAGATAACTTATTTTATATTTTACAAAGTATTTCCCTTTAAGATTTCTAGATCAGATAATTCCAACTACTCCTCTGTCCAATCTTTTCAGTATGGTTCCTACTGTTGTGTATGACCTCAGGGCAGCCATCATTAAGTGGAGAGGAGGAGATGGGGAGGGAGCAAAGGCCAGCCAATAGGGGACTGCTTTTTTGGTCTAGGTGAGATTTTTGTCTGTAGATCCTAGCATATGGAACTCAAGGAAGCAGGTAGACTAACAGCCTATGTCTTTCAAGAAATTGAATTTTCAAGGCAATCACAAGAGTAGCCAGCAAAAGGTACAGTTGTTTTCTACCTTCTCCTAAAGAAAATCCTAGACCATAGTCCTGCACTGGCACTAAGTGTGTCGAAATATCTGCACATCCCCCAGGAACATTCCCTTCAATACCTACATCTTATGGTCTCAGAGGCAGAGATGAACCTCCATCCTTCACAGACACTGGGCAAGAGGACCCCCTCCATAAGACCAGGGCCATGTGCTGTCACTTGGGCTAACCAAGGGATTTATTGCCAGTGAAGGAAATTTCAAAATTCCTTCCATTTATGACTTGAAAATTGCTGTGGACCAGTGACTACTACTTTATTTGTTCTATTCTTCTCCTTCTTAAATGAAGACTTTTTATTGTGGTTATCAAGTTCTTCCAATAGCATTATTTGTTGAATGGCTAGAGAAGAGAAGGGAGGATAACTTTGTGTGTGTGTGTTTAAGAAAGAGGTCTTCCATCCACTAGTTGAATCCTTAAGTGGCTGCAACGGCTGGAGCTGGGCCAATCTGAAGCCAGAAGCCCAGAGCTTCCTCTGGGCCTCCAATGTGGGTGCAGGGGCCCAAGCACTTGGGTCACCTACTACTGCTTTCCCAGGCCATTAGCAGGGAGCTGGATTGGAAGTGGAGCAGCCAGAATATGAACCGGTACCCATATGGCGTGTGCCAGCACCGCAGGCAGAGGCTTAGCCCGCTACGCCACGGTGCTGACCCCGTGTTTTGTTTCATAGGTTCTATGATCATGAAGCACCATATCTGGACCTGTTGCAGAGGATGGCATATTACCCAGTAGTCCTGGGCTGTGAGCAGATACTGGCTTTCAGTGAATTCCTAGGATCCCCCTCTTGGAGGAAGGAGTAGGCTTTTAAGTGGCTAACAAAATTTGCTGTGCTAGAAACTGCTAATGGTTAAGCCAAACGTATCATTCCCCCCTACTTTTGCTATTGAAAAAGAAAGTATAGCTGACATGTTGATGTCAGTCAAATCCATACTTCTTAGCTTCTTTGGTGCTAGGTATGGCCACACATCCAGCAGGATATTAGTGGAAGAGAAATGTGCAATGCTCTAATTATTGCTGGCAAAGTTTAATGGAGAGAAATAATGAAGACAGTACCCTTGCCAGACCAGGCGGGCATCTCAGTAAAAACTGCAAGCAGGTGATCGCTTCAAAAGGTATGGAGCCAGGCATCCCCTGCCACTTTATTCTTCCAACTGTTTAGAACGCAGATCTGTGTCTGAGAGCTGGAGCAGTCATCCTAGCTCACGAAATACCAACTGTGTTGTGCAGAAGACAGAAAAACATAACTAAACTTTCGAAGACATGGAAAACCAGTAAAGTAAATGGAAATTTAAAAAAAAAAAGATGCCCAAAAAATCCCCCAAACAGTGGAAGTTATAATATACTTGTGAGTATGAAGAGGCAGGAAATCAATTAAGCAAGACAGAGGCCTTCAGATTGAATAATAATTATGTCTGGCAGTGGTTTTGTTCATAAGGTGGCACTAGTGAATCATAAAAAATTGAATGTAAAAGACTGGAAAAAATATCACCAGGCATGGAGTGGGATGGGGAGACTTGTTCCAGGCTCTTGGCTCCATGCATGAAAGAATTCAAGGAGGAGACATAGGTGATTTGCTTAAAGACAGAGGGAAAGTACACACTCAGGAGTGTAGGTGACCCCAGGAGGAAATATGTCTTGCAATTTACAGGATTCAGGGTCGTCCTTTTATAGGATGGGGGATGGTGCCAGGGAAAGGTTTAGCTGAGCTGAATATTCACAGGAGGCATGGTTTGGAGAAGGGCTGTAGTACAGCGCCATCTCCAGGGTGTCACAGCATCTGGTACATGTGTGGCTGCAGAGTACTTGTTGGACTCTGAAGGTTCCTAACACCTGGTGCATGGTGCAAGTGTGTGTGCTGAGCTGCAGTCATGTTGGGTGGGCATGGAAGGGTGTGTGGTTTGTGTGGTGGGCACAGTTCAGGTGTGGAGAGTCTTTAGCTCTTCCTTGCCCATCTTGAGCATATAGGACACAAAAGAAAGCTGGAGTAGCATTTTCTAAAAAAGATTCATTTTTATTTTATATGAAAGGTTAGTTAGAAAGAGGTAAGACAGAGAGAAAGAGGCCTTCCATTTGCAGGTTCATTCCCCAAAGGGTCACAACAGCCTGGACCCAGGAGCCTAGAACTCCCTCCAGGTTTCCCATGTGGGTGGAAGGAGTCCAAGCACTCGGGCCGTCTTCTACTGCTTTCCCAGACACATTAGCAGGTAGCTGGATGGGAAGTGGAGCAGCTGGAACTTGAACCAGTGCCCATATGGGATGCAGGCATTGCAAACGGTGGCTTAACACTGCAAACTGTGCCACAAGTCTGGCCCCAGCTATCTTAGTATCTGATAGAATTGAATGCAAGACAAATTTCTTTGCAAGAATGCAAAGAAAAGTATGACAGACAGTTAAAAAGTTCTTAAGAGGATATAACCATAGTGAATGTACACCTGGTAACACAACCTCAAAATATGAAAAGTGACTATCAACAAAACTGCCCAGATAAATAGTGGGAGTTTTTTTGATTAAAGCATTACCAATCTGTAATGCATGTTGTATTATCAATAAGTGCCTTTTAGATTTCCATCTACTACAAAAATCCTGTTTCACTCTACTCCAAAAACCTTCTTCATCTTTTATTACAAATGCTTATTTCCAGAATAATTCTGTCTCCAGGAGATATCTAAGAAATAACACTGCACAACAATCAAATAATCACATTTTAGGCAAAGGAGATTTTAACTATTCTTTGGAATAGATCAAGAAGGAAAAATAAGTCAGTACATAGAAGATCTGAGGAATATAAATATATACAAACTATTAGATAAATACAAGCTTATACCCAACAAACCAAGAATATAAATATGCAGGAGATATTTCAAACATAATCATGTAATATGGAAGAAATAAATCTCTGTGTGCTCACTTTGTAGATATGTGTCTTTTGAACTGTACATAATTTTTTTGGATTTTTCCCTCTTAGTATAGCATGAGCACCTTAAATTTAGGCTGTATTTCTTCTACTTTCATTTAGTATTTTTGCTTTAGTTTCTTGCTGATTTTGAATATCTTAAGTTTGTTATTAACATTATCCTATATAGATTACCACTTGCTTAGTTTTGCTAACTCATTTTCCAAATTCTTTGCTAACTTTGTCAATTTGTATGAATTATTTTTTCCTAAAGTACAGTCTTTGGTAGCTCTTAACAAAGAGTCTGTGCTTAGGAAAAATGTCTGAAAATAGCTTAGATTGCTCTTGCTCCTGACTTCTGATTTAGCTAGGTATGAAAATCTGGACTGAAAATATTTTTATCTCAGTACTTTGAAGATAGACTTACAGAAATGACTTCCTTTGTCACAGTTGGGAAATGGAATATAGGTTACTGTTTCTTTTCAGGTAATTTCTCTTTTTCCTCTGTTTAAGATTGTTCTTCATCTTTGGTTTCTTCCATTTCACTCCAAAGTTTCTGTTATGGATTTAAAAATGTCTTCTTTTCTATTCCTACTGAACTTCCTCACCCTCAATATTTCTGTTGTTCATCATTTTGGAAAAGTTTGGAGCCAAAGGGTCTATTCAACCATTGTCTCTTGTATTTTCTTAAGTCACTCTACCTGGAACTCAGTGAGATATCTCATGGATTTCATCTCTGTTCTCTATGTCTAAACCTCATTTTTATTATCTCTTCTGACTATTCTAACTGGTGCATTCTGGTAATCTCTCGAAATCTGTCTGCGTGTGCTCTAGTTTTCTTTTCCTTTGTATCTAATTGTTCCATTTAATTCTGTTGACTGTATTTTTTTATTTCCAAATATGTATTTGGTTCTTCTGTGCAATGCTAGTTCTTTTCCTACAGTGTCTTATTTATTTCCCCTTTAACTATTTAATCATTATTATGGGCTGAATTTTGTGCCTCTCCACACCTTCATATGTTGATACTTTAACTTCCATTAGCTCAGAATGTGACAATATTTGGACATCGGGTCTTTTAAGAGATAATTATGTTCAAATGAGGTCATGAATGTAGGCGCTACTCCAGTACACAAGTTATGATATAGATACACACACAGAAAAGACAATGTGGCGATGCAGGAATTAGAGGGCCATCTTCCAATCAGAGAGGGGGAGTCTCAGAAGATCCAATCCTACAGACACCTTGGCCTTGGATTTCTAGACTCCAGAATTGTGAGAAACTAAATTTTCTAATAAGCCACCCAGTCTGGTACTTTGCTATTATAGCAAACTAATGCAATCATTTAAAGCTCTTGGTTTATGTTCTGACTTCTTGCTTGTATGGCAGATAAAATTCACTCCTGGTTAATTCTTTCCATGCATTTTTGTTTTATTTTTGTATTGATTTATTTGTTTATTTTGAAAGTCAGAGAGAAAGAGAGAGAGAAAGAGAGAGAGAGAGAGAGAGAGAGAGAGATTGAGATTTTTCTATGTGCTGGTTCACCTCCCAGATAGAATGGCCAGGCTGGAGCTTTGTCCTGGTCTCCTACATGGGTGGCAAGGGCCCAAACACTTATACCATTCTTTGCTGAGTTTCCCAAGCACATTAACAGGGTGCTGGATCGAAGTGAAGCAGCTGGCACTCCAGTGCCCGTGTGGGATGCGGGTGTCGCGGGCGGTGGCTTCACTTACTACGCTGCAATGCCAGCCCCATGTGTGTGGATCTTTGTCGGGGCTTATTGTACCCTGTGAGCATCCTGTGGGTCTGATAGTGGTCCCTTCTTCCTGGGGTACATTTGAATCTGCTTCTGCCAGGTATCCCAGGGTCTCAGTAAACCAGGGAGTTGTAGTTTGGTATAATTTTTGTGCTTGGGGGGTTCTCAGACTCTCAAGTTTGTACATTTGGGTCTCAACCCGCATGGTGTGCAGGATGGTATCAGCAGGGGTGAGGATGGGACTTGCTTAGGAAAGTACTTCCCTTTCCCCTACAGCCCAAGCGGAGACCAGCTTCCTTGTCCCTTTGTGCTGGTGGACAACTGTGTTTCTAGCTCCTCTTTCCCCAAGACTGTAGACCACTGAGGATCCTCATTTGCTCTAACTCTGAGCTGCTTCTGAGAGAGCACTTCTACGCCTGAGAGACTAGGGCCTGCTCCTCTGTCTCCTCTCTGCCTGGGGCAGGTGCAGAGACATGTCTCCTTCCCTCAGTCCAAGCAGCTGGGTATTTTCTTTTGCTGATCTCAAATGTGCATTAGGATTATTAAATAGGCTCATAAATTTATTAAACTTATATGCTCATAAAATTAAGTATGCTCATAATTTCTGAGTACTGGTGGTAAGAGAATTTCAAATTGTATTATTCTGCGATCATACTTGAGCCTGAGGACTTCTCTTATTGGTAACCTAAGTGCTGGAGGAATTTCAGCCTTAAAGATTTTTCTGCTTTTTAGAGTTTATAATGTTCAAGGCAAACAGAATAAACCTAAAGATTATTTCAATTCCAACATTTTAGTATCTGCTGTACAATTTGTTATACTTTGAATATATATTATCCTCTGTAGATATAAAAATCTCCTAGAATTGTTGCTTTCAAAGTTTATCTACACAAATTTCAAAAGTTATTTTCATTTATTCAATTTAAATCTACTTTTTTTCACTTACTAATATTCCTACAGGTCTCGGGCCCTGTTATGTTTTATTTTCTCCTATTAATCACTTTTGTAGCATCATCAAGTTAGTGCTACCTCTGAATATAATCTGTAAATGTTTACTCCTCCTTCCAAATAATTAATTAAGATGATACCCAAAACAAGGCTTATCACTGGCTTCTTTGCCATCTCATTAAATATCTTCTCTCAGTTCAGGGTGTTAACATTTTTATTACTTGCTATTTCATTCTCAGTGACAGGTTACCCAACCAAATCAATTTAAAGCATTTTCGTAGAGGGCTTTAAAATGCAGTATTTCAAATGTCATACTAAAACTCAGTACACTACCTCTACTGAGTTTATTATTTGTGGATGTTACTTTTTTCTAACTTAAAATCCATGGGTGTTGGGTAAGTTTGGTATTTGAAAACTTCAATGTGGTTTGTAATTTTTCATTCATTCTCTATGTTCAAGGCCTTACTGTATTTTTCATCTAATAAACTAATTTCTTTGGAGAACCAGAATAATAATAATAAAAATAATAGGAAAATTACATCAGTGAAGGCTAATGGGCATTCTACAAAAGCAATAAGAGATATTAATTAGGGTTTTATGGCCAATATAAAAGTGAGCTACATAAGTAAGTTGTCCTTACACAAGTCACAGGTAACCATTTAGCCCTGACATGGGCGTTTGCAGAGGGACCAATCAGATAACAAAACACTGAGTGTAACAGTCCTGTCATGTTACCTAGGCCATCTATTGATTCTTGGTTAGTTTGGGCTGCTATAACAAAAATATCATAAACTTGGTCATGTAAAAACAGCAGAAATTCATTTCTCACAGTTATGGAACCTGGAATGTTCTAGATCAAGGTGCTGACTGGTTTGGTATCAGGTGAGCGAGCACCCATTCTTCAGAGAAAGCCAGCTCTTTGGGGCTGGGTTTTTAAGGGCACTAATTCCATTCACGAGGGCCCAGCTCCCACGACCCAGTCACCTCCCAGACACCCACCACTTAATGCCGTCAGACTGTGGCTCAGGTTGCAACTCCGAGTGTGGGCGACACAAGTATTCAGCCAAGCTGTGTGCGATAATTCACCCTGGCAGCCTCGGGAGACTCATACCAATGCACCTTCAAGCTGTTCTCTTCAGCTGCCACATGCATGCATGGCTTTTCTTGCTGACTATGAGTTCCTACTCATTTATCTTTTAATTCACCAGCTTATTTAATGAGTCTATGTCAAGTATCAGCTACTAGTAAGGCATGATGCTGCAAGTTGGTGAGACAGAGAAGGCACTTTCACTTCATGGAATTTATAACTTAGTGGAGGAAAAGATAACAGGCCTGGACTAAATTTAAAACTCATGATTTGTGCAAGTTAAAATGATAAAAAAAGAACTAAGAGGGAGCAGGAGTTGTGGGGAGTAGACTCATTGGACTGTGGGGTCAGAGAACAGCTTTTTGAAAGGGAGACAGAGGCTGTCTTGACGGGGCTTGGAAGGGCACTGTTTGCTAAGGGGGCATTCGCGGGCATGTTTGGAAATAGGAGCGGAGGCCACAGGGAGGAAGGAGCAGGGAGAAGGGAGTGGATAAGATGGAGAGGGCCAGATCGGAGACTGGACTCCATTCCCAGTGTGTGGAGAAGCCATTCCAGTTCTCTTTAAGGAAATGAGAAATCGAGTCACTTGCGCCTCCTAAAGTTGCCTGGGAAGGCTTTTAGGAGAACAGTTTTAGAGTTGAAAAATTGTGCAGGGAGACCTAAGATGACTGCTGCAGTAGTTCAGGAGAGAGGCCATTCTGGCTTGCTCCACGTTAGCCATAGGGTAGGTGGAGAAATGAATCAGCTCCCCTGTCTCAGGGGCCGTGGACATGTGGATGCACTGGGCTTCTCAGATTGCCCACTACGCTAGTGGGAAAAAAGATGGGCTAAGGGCAAATCTGGAGCCACAGGTAGGGGGAAAGAGTACAGCTTGCATCCCTGGCTTATGCGGTTATACTTCATCAAATATGTATTGAACGCTTATTTTTAAGATCAGTCCGAGCAAGCACATAGGGAGGGAGTTGTAACACAGTGTGATGGTGCCAAGGGAGTTTTAGGGGTTACAAAGGCAGTGACTTGAGGCAGGGTCAAGAATCAGTTTCTGACCTATCAAGGGTATTTAGAGGTAAAGAGGCTGCCACAGGGGAGCAGGGAAGGCTAATGCCAAGGGATGGAAAGAGCTTCTCTCTAAAGGAAGGGGGAGAGGTAAGAGAGTAAAGCCTTCTAAGACTTCCCACGGGGACAGCGAGTTAGCAGCGGCCCCTTGCACTAGCAAAGAAGACCAAAATGGCAAAGCCAGCTGCCTTCTAGAATGGCTGGGCCTTCTCCGACTCAGAGAAGGGATCCCCTTAGTGAGCTGGTCAGGGACAGAGCAGCTTAAAGGGAAGAAACCTAGGAGACTTCCATCAGGTGTGAGTATGAGCATGAACGATACCAGTGTTAGCCCTGTTTTGGCAGGGGCTATGGATGGCATTGGAAAGAAAAGAAAGACCCTTTATGGGATCCATAGTTCTTTTATTTTTTAAAAAGATTTATATATTATTTGAAAGGCAGAGTTTCAGAGCAGCAGCAGGAGAGAGAGGGGTATAGAGAGATAAGTCTTCCATCTGCTGGTTGGCTCCCCAAATGACTGTAATGGCCAGAGCCATGCCAATCTGAAGCCAAGAACCAGGAGCTTCTTCTGGGTCTCCCACGCTGGTGCAGGGGCCCAAGCACTTGAGCCACCTTCTACTGCTTTTCCAGGCTATAGCAGAGAGCTGGAACAGAAGTGGAGCAGCCAGGACTTGAACCAGCGCCCATATGGGATGCCGACACTGCAGGCAGTGGCTTTACCCAGTACTCCACAGCACCAGCCCCAGTCCTTTCATCCAACGTTAATCAGTCATGCTCCAGTGTTCTGCATTTATCTCTCAATTCTGGTGCCAGGGCCTTCCTTGCTTTGTTCAATGACCAAGAACACTTTGCCTTGTATTCTGGATCTAAGGAATGACGTACATACATACATACATACATACATTTCTTTCTATCTATCTATCTATCTATCTATCTATCTATCTATCTATCTATCTATAAACACTTAATCTGAGATCTATTCTAGCAGCCAAACTGGGTGCATGAGCCAGGGTTGTCAACTTTAACCCTGTCATACCGCAGATCTCTAGGGCTTTGCTCATCTGGCATAGCAACTCAGAGAGTGAGCTCTTTGTCCCCCTCCTTGGCTCCTCACCTTGCTAACCTGCCCTGGGCCTGAAGACCTCCCAGACTCTGGCTGAGTTCTGTTCTTGCTGATCTCCCAGAAGCTGCCACCTCCATACAGTCAGGCTCCATGGGCTTCCAGGCCCCTTGAAGCCAAATCCTGTTTATATTATTGTTGACACATTATTTGTACCTTTTTTGTTTTACCCCTTTTTAAATATTTATTTATTTATTTGAAAGAGTTACACAGAGAGAGGAGAGACAGAGAGAGAGAGAGATGGTTCACTCCCCAATTGGCTGAGCCAATTGCAAGCCAGGAGCCTCCTCCAGGTCTCCCATGTGGGTGCAGGGGCCCAAGGACTTTGACCATTTTCCGCTTTCCCAAGCCATAGCGGAGAGCCGGATCGGCAGTGGAGCAGCTGGGTCTCCAACTATCGTCTGTATGGGGTGCCAGCACTGCAGCCCAGGGTGTTTATCTGCTGTGCCACAGCGCCGGCCCCTTGTTTTACTTCTTTTAGGAAACTTGACAATCCTCCTCCAAGCCATCCCCAATGCCGACCAACTGTTTTACATTTAAAATACATTTTCATTGTACTTGAAAAGGAGAGAGTCGGAGAGCTCTTTCATCTGCTACTGGCTCACTCCCCAAATGCACACACAGCCAGGGCTGGGCCAAGGCTAAGCCAGGATCAGGAACTCCATAGGAGTCTCCCAGGTGGGTGGCAGGGACCCAGGTACTTGACTGATCACCTGTGGCCTCCTAGTAAGCACATTAGCAGGAAGCTGGGACGTGGCCAGGCCCTCTGCTGCGGGATTCGGGCACTTCAGTGCAGCATCTCAGTGTTGTATCAAATGGCCCCCTGACCAACTGCTGTCTCGTCTGCCTGGTCATCCTTAGTCTCCTGACCTCAGCTAACCTTCCCCCCACAGTCACAGTAGCCGCATTTCCTCTGCTTTCCGGGTCTGCGCACATCCAAGCCCCTACTCCGTGCACGGGTGTGGATGGTCTCTAGGTCTTGGCACCATCCAGTCTGGCCTTTCCTGCAACCTGCTGGAGATACCAACAACATAAATTCAGTATTTGTTTTAGGTAAAAATTGTCACTCATTCCCACAGATACAATTAGACCTGATGAGTGATTTAGGAGGACTACCATGCAGAGACAGAAGTAAAACCCTAATAATTACACTCAACTTTTGCCAAGGGACCAAATACTCTCAAATGTGTTCTTCCCCCGGTCACTACTACCATTAATTGATTGTCCCGAATCATTGTTCTGTGTGGCTTTTCATACATTTAATTTACCTGGGTAAATATTTAAAAGGCTAATTCATAAAATAAAATCTGACTTTTTCCTTTTGGCATGAAGTTTTATATAGTTATTTAATTTTGCTTGCCAAATTTATTTTTTTCCCCACTGGATCAAGTCATAGATGGCTCAAACTGTTGGAAGTTTCATTATCATGAGAAAATTCACATTACTCTTATGGAAAAGGATCTAAGCAAATCACTAAACTGGAGTTCAAGGCACAGGATCAATTTGTTATCTGATTTTTATTAACTTTGCACTTTACAATGTATTTTAAGCTTTCTTTTCCATAGATACAGCAGAGAAAATACTGGTCAGCCTAGATGCTGTGAAGATAATTTGGTCGTGTCTAAAAAATTATATCATTTGCCACATAAAGGTAATATCAGTACTATAAGCACTTTTTATAAAAATAAATGGATATTTTTGAAGTGTATTTTTCACTTGAGCTGTCAAAAACTGCCAGATGTAGTGCCCACAAATAACTTTAGTTTAAAAAGTACCATTTGAATTGCAGTGAATTTGCTGAGAAGTTGTGTGACAAAATTGTGTGCAAGGTATGAACATGTTTTCAATTTGAAGCTGGCCTGGAAAATGACATTGGTGACATTTCCAGTGCCCTAAAATATTTTGTCAGTGTTAGTTAGAACTAAATTTTGCAAAGTATTCTGTGCCTGCCAACAAATACAAGGGAAGAACAATTAACAGAACTGCAAATCCAAGTTAATTTATTGATTCCAGTGTCTAAGTAAATTTCTCAACTTCCTTCATGTGAAAAATTATTTTTAAAAAAATCAAAATAAGTCTACATGGCTCTTAAGAAGTATATAGAAGAGTAGCTTATAAGACAGGCTTTACCCAGTAAGCTATGTGCTTTGGGGTGTTATTGAGGAAGTGTGTTAGTATGAAGTCTAAACCATATAAGATATTGAAGAAACTTTTTAAAAAAATGTATTCCTTATTTTAATCCGGATCTCAGTAAAGGAAGCCATATCCAAACTTACTGACAATGGTTCCATGTATGATCTGTCTGTTGAGTTAGGGAGCGCTGACATGTTAAGAAGATGTTATCGGGAGTGAGCTTCCTGGTCTACCGTTCCCAGAATGGCATCATATGAGGAGGCTGCTTTGTCACCGTACAGGACCAAAGCCTCAGAAACCACATTTTACTCGTTTATCTAATTTATTAGTCTCTGAGGGAATGATTCGCTCTACACCAATAGAAAAAAAAATGATGGCTAGACATTTTACTCTTCTCTCATCCTGTTTTTCTTACAAAAAATTACACAGTAATACTAAAGGAAAACCCTTGTAGATTGTATACTCAGCAGAGGTTCAGTGCCACGGTTTCATGCCTGTGATGTCTCCTTCCCCACTCCTAAGTTCGAGCAGTGGGTCATCCACTGTCAATAACATTTTATTAAAGTGAAATTAATAATTTGTTCTTTTTAGCAATTCATAGTGAAAAAAATTTCAATTGCTTTTTCTAAATGCTACTTTCTTGTAGAAATATGAAATTCATTGTTCCTGTTCATTGAATTTGTTGTTTTTTCAAGCGCTATATGCATTTATATCCTGTATCCATTTTTACCCTGTATTTTATGCATCTTATGACTTAATGTATAATCACATTACAGAATCTCCATATGGCTCGTGTGCGCGCGCGCGCGCTCTCTCTCTCTCTCTCTCTCTCTCTCTCTATATATATATATATATATTCATTCTGTTCTTCCAACACAGGTCACAACTCCTAATTTAGCTATTAGGAGGTTGCATGACTTGTATATCCATTTAAAAGAAGTGTGGGACAAATGTTTTATGTGAAATAGTAGATTTACTATACTTCTTGAAAGAGCTATCATAGAGTTTAAATAATTTTATATCCACAAACAATTTGCAGAGCAAGTTCAGAGAGTTTCTGTATCCCTATCACCTAGTTTTCCTTGTTAACATTTGGAAAATAAGAAAATAGCAACTATACATTCTATTAACTAAACTCCTGGCTTTGTTCAAATTTCTCCAGTTTTCCCACAAATGTTCTTTTCCTATTCTGTGGTTTGATCTAGGTTGCTACATTGCATTTAGACAAAGTTTTTATTGAGATAAAATCTCAATCTCAGGAAAAAATGTCGCCCTCCCATGAAGAACACTATTTTGTATGCGATGCCAAGACAATTGCACAAATCCAACAATTCAAGCAGGGAAAGAATATTTGCTCTGGCGAGAGGATGCCTTGGAAGAAACCATTTCTGCTCCTGTCGGTTAGATAATTTTAAACCCTTTCTCTGGCTTTCCTCATTTCATTCAGTTAAGTGAGAGTAAGAAGAAACTGCACACTTGACTGATTCTGCCCCAAATCCTATCCCACGTCTCCCATTTCTGTTCACCCAGCAAATGTTCTAACGTTTTAAATTCTTTTTCAATCACCCATCCTCTAATCTGTATTCTTCAAGAAAGTTCTTGCTGGGGTAGCGAAGGACTACTCCAACGGAGCACTGAACCTTCCTCTATGAAACAGTACAAAATACACGTGCCAGTTCTCTTGATTGGAGTACTTTTATTGGGGGAAGCCAAGTTTGGTAAGGGCTCCTAGAAATTTCTACTTAGAGACCCATTCTGGAAAAGTTCTGAATCATTTGCTGTTATTGCTACTATATATAGTGTAGTTATTTTTCTCTAAAACATGTTTGGGAAAAGATACAAGTCCCTGGTGTTCTGGAAAGGCTGCTATCTGATAGCTGTCTAAGAGACCTCTTTGCATGGGCTTTGAAGAGAGGACTTACTGGCAAAGCTTTATACTGAAGTGACAGTGGAAGACAGATTTTCAAAAAGAATCACTTTGTATTTTGCAAGCTACTAGATAGCATCTTTAAAAGCTGTTATTTCACTTTTGAGCTTGATTTTATGATAAGCCTACAGATTTACATCTAAACATTTATCCCACATCTTTTAGCATATCAAAATAAAGACACACTCAAAAGTTTGTATTTTATTTGAGTCAGCAGTTTTGCAATGGGAAAGCATTAAAATTGTATTCGTTAGGATCACATCAGAAGCCCTATTTTAAATGTGAGTAGCTGCTACTTCTGAAATGTTTAACATCTTTCTTCTGTATCTTGATTTATTTGTCTTTTTAATTGACAAAAATTGCATATATTGTGCACAACATGTTTGAAATACGTACACATTGTGGAATGGCTAAATTATGAATGAATTAACAAATATATTATCTCACTGTATTAGTCTTCATTACTTTAACTAAAACACCCAAGAGGCGCTTCTTGGGATGAAAGGGTTTATTTCAGCTTACAATCTGGAGGTTACAGTTCAGGATCAAGTAGTCCCATATCTGGTATCTGGTAAAAGCTCACCACAGCAGGTGTGGAGGAATGATCACAAGGTTAGCCAGGAAGGGAACAGCTAGACAGAACTTGAGCTCAAATAACTGACCTTCTCATGAGAACCATCCTCTGATAGCACACCCCCAAAAACCCAAAACCTCCCATTAAAAAATCAAGTCTTTCCCCTTAATGTCAACCTTTAAGTCATCAGAGTTAACCATCTGCTTGAGTTTTGGAAGACAAGTCCTACTATACCTATAACACTCATTTTTATGGAGAGAGCAGTTAAAGCCATCTGTGGATCTTGAATGCAGTTGTTTTGGAATGATACTATTATTTGGGCATATATGAATATGCATTGACAAAATTGGGGAGATTTTTACAAAAACATACCCATGTTGTATTTATATAAACGTTTCAATCTCAGGCATTTTGGGTAGATATATTAGTGTGTAATCTTGTTTTTATTGAATTCCTGTTGAGCTACACGGAAGTTGTTTAAAAACTGTTTTGCTCTTTTTCCCTCTGCTAACCATACTGGCAACTTATTTTGATTTGCTGCCAACTTGGATCTTGGGTCAACTGATATTACTGTGAGACTAGCCTCCATGGTTGGTCTGAAGACTATTAGAGAACCCTGGTTAAGAGTTATTGCATTGTATCCAGCTCTGATTTCCTGGTATTCTGTCCCTGTACAATATTTTTTATCCAGTATCCTGTCTGGGTCTTGGTCACTTGGTTTCCTTTGTTCATTACTTGAGTAATAACAGCTTCCACTTGCTTAAAATCTATATTTATGAGCCATTTGCTGGATTCTGACCCAAGAGATCAGCTTATTCTTCTATACCACACTGACCTAATTAAGTTATATCCTTTATCTTTCTGCATGTTTGCTAAGCCCCCTGTCCTTGGGACTATAACCTCTAGATTAATATATCTGAGAAAACTAGTTGGGTCTCTTATCTCGCTTTTCTGAGCTCTCTTGCATCTCTTTTGTTCACCTATTGAGCCCTTACTGTGAATCAGAAGTCGGGTCCATGCTGTGGGGAATATAGAAAAAGCCCCATTACTGCATTCTTTCAGCTCTTACTAGTGGGAAATGGATAATGACAGCATAGGGAATTTTCCTGGGAAAATAATAATTGAGCTGAGTCTTAAAGAATGAATAAAGATTGACCAGGTATTTGAGCAGACAACAGATAAAACTCTACTTGGGACATCTGCATTCCTCATTGATGGAGTGCCTGGCTTCAGTCCTGGCTCCTCTACTTCCAATCTCTATTCCTGCTAATATTCACCCTAAGAGGAAGCCAGTTATGGTTTCCTGCCACCCATATTGAAGACCCAGATTGAGTCCTAAGCTCCTGACTTTGGCCTGCCCAATTCTAGCTTTTATAGGCATTTGGGAGATGAATCAGTAGATGGAAGTTCTTTCTCTATTCCTTTGAGTTCCTCTTTCTGTGTCCTTATGCCTTTCAAATAAAGTGAAAATAAGTAAATACAAATTTTTAAAACATTGACCAGTCCTTGGGACTCTCCTGGCTGTTGGATGACACAGCAAAGGCACAGAAGTGTGGTTCACCATAAGGAGTAGGTGTATAAAAAGTGTTATTACTAAGCTTTGTTTGCAATTTTATATGCCATGATATGACATAATGGTTGTACAGAAATCAATAGTACAAGGCTCCAATGAAGTTAATTCAATATTAGATCAGAGGAATTAGCAATTAGAAGTTACTGAACTCTATTTCAAGTCACAGGTTAATTAATTTGCTGTGTTTCAGGTGAGAATTGTGGTGAAACAAGAATCGCCTCAGAGAGATAATTTGGTACCTCATTAAAGTCCCAACTCACCGGCTTAATTAAGGTTCAGCTAATATTTATAAAGAACTGCTCTGAACCCAGATCTTACCATGACCAGTGAAATACATTTGCAGGAGGAAATACTTAGTCTTTCTAGTTATTGACCTTATAACCTTACTTATAGCATAGTAGGCTAATCAATATTTCAGAATGAATTATCTTCATCTCATTGATAGAACTTCTTGATGACTGAGAAATGAGAGAAGTAAATAAGACATTACCAATAAATTTAAAAATATCACACTGGAGCAGACATCTGGTGTAGTGTTTAAGAAGCGTGCATCTGGAGCCACGGTTGTAGCACAGTGGGTTAAGCTACTGCAATGCTGGCAGCTCATATTGGCGTGCCAGTTGGAGTCCCAGCTGTCCCACTTTGGATCTAACTTCCTGCTAGTATGCTTGGGAAGGCAGGTAATGATGGCTCGAGTTCTTGGACCACTGCCACCTACTTTGGAGACCTGGATAGAGTTCCTGGGACCTGGCTTCAGACTGGCCCAGGACTGGCTGTTGCAGCTATTTGGGGAGTGAACCAAAAGAGGGAAGATGTCTTTCTCCCTCTCTCCCTCCTCTTCTCCCTCTTTCTCTCTCCCTGCCCCCTTCCCCATTCCTCCCTCTCTGTCACTGTGCCTTTCAAGCAAATAAATAAATCTTTTAATAAAAGAATACCTGGGGTCAAGCTCCACTCCACTCCCAGTTCCAGCTTTCTGCTAATGTGGACTCTGGGAGACAGCAGTCGTGGCTCAAGTAATTGAATTCCTCCCACCTGCATGAGAGACTTGGACTACATTCCAGTTCCTGACTTCAGCCTGGCCCAGGCACCACTGTGGGCATTTAGTGAGTGAACCAATTGGATGGGAGTGCTCTTGTTCTGTCTGTCTCTAAATAAAAAAGAAAAAACCTAGATGAAATAACAAGGAATATAAGACAAAGTAATTTAATGCCGAACTGTATGGTTCAAGTATATGGTGGTAAATCTAGCTGGAGTTAAGTGTCATCTGTCATTTTGGTGGGTTCCAGCTGCTGAAATGTGAGGGTTTGGTTGATGTCAGGTCTTTTCCAGCTTTGAAATGTGATCATGTTTGAAAATCTACGGAATTCTGGACTTGGACCCGGCTATCCCAGTGTGTAAGGAGCCTTGTGTCTGTGAGGGGAACCACTAGGACAAGAGCATTGGTCCCAGCCCCTCCATTTTAATGTCTGTAACATGTGTAAGACTTTATGGCATGACTGTTGATAGGGAGGAGACTAGCAGAGAATGTGAAAACCTCAATACGAGTCAAACCATGCAGACAGGATGTTGTCCACAGCCAGATATAAATGGCTGCATTAAAGATAGTTTCGGCTTCATGGGAACTTACGATTCTCTGCAAGGATCCTCCCATCTCCTTTGTTTTCCTCATTTCCTACTTTTATGCCCTCCCCTCTTCCTGTAGGCAGACTTCAGGACTATTCAGTGGATCTTTTTGTTCATGTCATTTGTTTCTAAATGTGTATTTTGGTTGTATGTATTTATGTTTTTAGAATGTACATATGCTGTTGCATTGTTGATTTTGTTCTGTTTTTATATTTTCCCTAAATTATTAGATATATGAAATCATTTATGTTGTGATGTGTGCTTCTAATCTGTTACTTAAACCAAGGAGTGCATCTACTATGTTCTCCCTATCCACTCTCCCAGTGATGGATACTCAAACTGCCATCAGTTTCTGCCTTCTCAATTCATATGGAGATTAACATCCTTCTGTGGTTCCTTTAAGTACCAATGTGAGAGCTCCTCCGGGATATACGTGTGTGTGTGTGTGTGTGTGTGTGTGTGTGTGTGTGTGTTTAACCAAGGAGGATGCCCGCCTCTGGACCTAATTTCCATGCGGTCCTCATTTTCACTATTTTGTGGCCATTAGAGAGGGCTGTGGTGGGAGGCAGATTCTCCTCCCCTGTTTCCTATTCTTCCAAAAGCTTACTTCACGTTATGATTCGGCGACATGGCCAGACTGCCCAAGACCCTGTGTGCCCAAGTAGTCTTAGGCCACTCTTGTCAACCTGTGTCGCCATAGTAAGTCAACCTCCATGGCTGGTCAGCTCTTCTCTGAGGACGTAAGTGGTAGTCAGAGTCAGAGATTTGAGGAAGCTTGGTCCTTTAGCTCGTATCTCTCTTGGGCAGGTGCACCGCCTCCAGCACAGAACATCCTCAGGGGGAGAGCACTTACTGTGTGACGCATGAGCACCACTTACTGCATTCTGGATGTCTTCTGTCTTTATTTTTTAAAGATTTATTTATTTATTTGAAAGGCAGAGTCGCAGAGAGGTAGAGAGAGAGAGAGAGAGAGAGAGAGAGAGAGAGAGAGAGACACACACACACTTCCATCCACTGTTTCATTCCCCAAATGTCCTCAATGGCCAGAGTTTTGTCAATCTGAAACCAGGAGCCAGGAGTTTCTTCCAGGTCTCCCGTACGGGTGCATGGACCCACACACTTGGGCCATCTTCTGCTCCTTTCCCAGGCCACAGCAGAGAGCTGGATCAGAAGTGGAGCAGCTGGGACTTGAACCAGCACCCTCATGGGATGCCAGCACTGCAGGCAGCGGCTTTACTCACTATGCCACAGTGCTGGTCCCTGTCTTCCCTTTGATATAGGGGCTTATAACAGGTTTCCTTCTACTTTATTATGAAAGAACATTTAGAGGAAGGGCAAATAGAGTCATGGAAAGAGCAGTAGTTTGGGAAACAGGAGTGCTAGTCTGGAGTAATGTGATTTCATTGTTTGGAACTATGTTGGGGAACAAGTGTCATGAGCATAAATTTGGATCACCAGAAAATTGTGGAAGATACTTTTTCAGATTTTTATATACAAATTAGAATTTTTCTCTTTTCCATTTGATGTTGTGTCTACTATATGTTTATTATGCTTTTATGATCCACAGAGGCTTTCAAGACTGACCTTTGCAAATATTTGAGAGTAAGGAATTGGTTCTCAACTACTGCCCAAATCAAAATATAGTGCTTTGTAGTCATTCTCTATTATTGATGATAATAATTTCCACGTGGCTTGGATAAGCACAAGGAAATTTACATACAACTCATCCCCAAAAGTGGGATGCTCCAAGGTGAGTTTAGAAGGATGGCCCTTCTCAGATGGGTGTGTAAGTGGCTCTGGGTACTTGTGTTAATTCTAGCTGATACTTGGAACTCGCTCTGAGTCACTGTTTTCCTACCTGAAGTAGAATAGCGTGTATCCCTCACATCTTCTGGGCATGCTGAGGGTTAACTGCTTTGTAACCTCTTTTCCTGTTCTTTTGTGTTACTGCCCTGCTGTGTCCAGACAGGGAAAGGTTTTCCCTGAAAGATCTACCTTTTTCTGTTCATAAGTGAGCGACTGATGTTATGATTAAGAAAGGGCAAAATTGCTTTTTTAGACTAACTTAGCTTATACTGCCAGATATAATTTTATATATTTACATAGCTACTTCCCTTACCCTTTATCCTCCAAAGCTCTTTGCCCTTGCTTTCTCTATCAAATAAAAACAATAACATCTGTTTCATACTTTAGAGTTGATACAAATCATTTCATGTGCAATATCTCACTTAATTTCAACCAGTCTTGACATGTCCATGAACATATCTAAACAATTAAAATGTTTCAGGATTAACTATGAAGAGTTCAGTCACCCCAAGCTTTGTTAACTAGATGACAAACATCTGGCACCAGGACTAACCCTTAGACAAATGATAAAGCGGATGAGTTTGTTGTTGTCCTCTCCACTTTGCTCTGTGTTTCTTTTCCCAGCAGAGCTAAATCTCCCTTCAGGAATATTTGGTGTTTTTACTTGGCCTCTGAGAACCAGGAGTCCCTCTGTGGAAAGTCTCTCCAAGGCAGGCTGCTTTGTATTTAATTTCCTTCCTTGCTAGTCATCAAATTTTTCACATCCTACACTTTCTCTACATAATCTCTTCTCTTCTTACAACTTATTGCAGTGAAGTCTCTAAGAGACACTTATATTTGTTAGGTGAGAGATTCCAGAGAAAATGTCTTAAGTTGAAGAAATACACCTATAATGTTAGAACTTTGGATACAGTGACACATAGAAACAGAGAGTCATCAGATTGTGGCAAGCAGGTGACTGTCCACACCACCCAACAGGAGACAAGCCACTTCTGGAAGGCAAGGAATTGATAAAATACCAGAATAGTCAATTGCATCTTTCCCCCCAAATTTTCCTATTTATTTAATTTGTTTTAAAGGGAGACATATATAGAGTAATCTCTCTCATTCCCTTGTTTGTTTCCGAAATGCCCTGAATAGTAGGGACTGGGCCAGGCTAAAGACAGGAAATGGGACCATAATTTGGATCTCCCAAATGGGTGACAGGGATCCAAGCACTTGAGCCATCACCTGTTACCTCCCAGGGTGTGCATTAGCAGGGAGGCAGGGAGCTGGAGTCTGGAGCAAAGACAGCAAGCAAGCCCAGGAACTCTGATATGGATGTGGGTGCTTCAGGTGATGGTTTAACCACTGGGCCAGCTGCCCACCTCTGCAGCTTACTTTTCCCAGTCATCTTTCACTATAAGACAGACTGAGATTATACATCCATTATTTACCATTTTTATCTTGAGAATAAGCTTGTAATATATACTCTGTCCATTTGTGACTCATTTGGCATTGACCAAAAGGTGTTTTAAGTTGCTTTAGAGATGATGGCTGTACTTACAAATTACTAAACCTTTCTGGTAAGGGAAGTTAAATTGCTGGCATTGGAGGTAAAACATGTATTGACATTTAGAACTCTTTCTTCGAATATAAGGGAACAGGGGTGGGTGTTTGGTGCAGTGGTTAAGACATGACTTGGGATGCCTGAGTCCCATGTCAGGGTGCCTGGTTTAAGTGTGGCTGCTCTGCTTCTGATCCAGCTTCTTGCTAATGTAGACGGCTGAAGTGGTTGGGTCCTGCCATCCACATGGAAGACTTGGAGTAGTTCCAAGCTCCAGGCTTTGACCTGGCCAGCCCTTGCTGTAGTGGGTATTTAGAAACTTAACCGGCAGATGGAAGCTTTCTGTCTCTTTAAAATAAAATGAAAATAAATAGAATAAAATAAACAGAAAAACTTCCTATTTCTTAATTAAAGGAAACTTATAGACCACGTAATCTGAATTCTCGCACTTTACGGCTAAGAAGACAGAGACACAGAGGGGAGAGGTTACTCATACCAGCTGCCACAGAACATCAGCGGAAGCACTGAACTAAAGCTAGTTTTGTCACTCCACCTTGAGACATTTTCTATAATGCAACTGTGCTGCTTGCTCATTGTCCACCATGCTGGAAGTTGGGGTGAAGAGTGCAGTGACTCCCACTGGCCTGCCCACCTGTACTTGCTGTGGATGGTCTACACTGTACTCTACTCTGAAGTCGGTACCACCTCCATCCTCTCTCCTGACTTCCTCCCCTCTGCTGTAGTACAGAGGCTTTGAAGCAGGCACTGTGTGTCCAACCCCTTCTACACCCACAGGTAAAACTTTACACATAGGACAAACTTGATGCACCCTTTTTATACACATCTAAATAATGAAAATTAGATACTGGTAGGTCATTTTGCTTCATAGACTTCATGCCTATTTGTTTACTGCTTTTCCTTAGATGCTAGTGTAACGAGAACACTCATTACATTCAATAACTACTGGTAGGATGAATTAAGAAATAAATAGATGAGTAAAGTGAGGTTTTTAAACCATCTCTTGTTTTCCTAACAATTTGGAAGGTTTAAGTGAGGTTTAAAAATATATTTTTATCATTCATCTAGTGGTGCTTAGTAGACGTGGGTTTTGCACTGGTTAAAATTGCATAGTTTTGGCCGGCGCCGCGGCTCAACAGGCTAATCCTTCACCTTGCGGCGCTGGCACACCGGGTTCTAGTCCCGGTTGGGGCGCCAGATTCTGTCCCGGTTGCTCCTCTTCCAGGCCAGCTCTCTGCTGTGGCCAGGGAGTGCAGTGGAGGATGGCCCAAGTGCTTGGGCCCTGCACCCCATGGAAGACCAGGAGAAGCACCTGGCTCCTGCCATCGCATCAGCGTGGTGCGCCGGCTGCAGCGTGCTGGCCACGGCGGCCATTGGAGGGTGAACCAACGGCAAAGGAAGACCTTTCTCTCTGTCTCTCTCACTGTCCACTCTGCCTGTCAAAACAAACAAACAAAAATTGCATAGTATTAGGCTGGCGAATCCTCCACCTGTGGTGCCGGTACTCCTGATTCTAGTGCTGCTTAGGGCTCCGGTTCTGTCCCGGTTGCTCCTCTTCCAGTGCAGCTCTCTGCTGTGGCCTGGGAAGGCAGTGGAGGATGGCCCAAATGCTTGGGACCTGCACCCACATGGGAGACCAAGAGGAAGCGCCTGGCCCCTGGCTTTGGATCTGCGTAGCTCCAGCCATAGCAGCCATTTGGGGGGTGAACCAACGGAAGGAAGACCTTTCTCTCGGTCTCTCTCTCACTGTCTAACTCTGCCTGTCCAAAAAAAAATGCATAGTTTTATATGGAAAACAAAGATTTCACTGCCTGCAGTAAAGATCATGTCACGTTTTACTTTCTTTCCAGTGCGATGTATCTTTATTGAGATCTCTATTATGTTCTCATTATTGAACAGCAAAGGTCACTCACATTCACTAAGGTTAGATGTAATTTACTGCAACAGGGTTGAAGGTTAGTCTTCACAATGCATTTAGATATTCTTTTTCGGTTTTCATGTCAACATACCATTTTGCACTTTTGGTATTTTTCTTTCTCAACTTTTTGTTGAAAGCCAGGTAACTTCTTGGGAGGCGTGTTAACAGGGTTAAAAGATCGATGACAGTATCAATCACTCATTCTCGGTAGAAAGAGTGTTTCATCATAGTTTATTTTGTTCGGGTCTCAGCTGACTGCTGCTGCCAACTTTAGGGGCCTGTCAGGTGGCTGATTGGTGGATGAGTTAGAATTTTAGCTCTGCCAGTTATGTGCTGAGCTGGGGAGATCCTGCATGCAACAAGACTTTGGACAAGACATCACATCTATCAGTCGTTGCTTATTTCACCTACAAAGCTGAGAGAATAATGCCATTCCTGCAGTTCTGCTACAAGTAAGATGTGAGATGTATTCGATGCACATTAGGTGTTCACTATATAGCCATTCTTATCACTACTTTTTCTAGTCAAAGGAAAAAAAGGCTCAAAATTCATTTACTAGTAACTTCTGGGATCTGATGATGTGGTTTGTTTTTCTAGCTCAAACTGCCACTGTGGCATGTGCCGTAGTGTAGTGGCCTGTCTCGGAGACAATTCTCTGTGACAGCATTTCATTTTCACAGTGTTTACAGGCGGGCAGGCAGCCAGAAAGCCAGATCAGGGCAGATCCCAGGCGCAGGCCATATAGGAAACATGCAGAAAATTATTACCATAAACTGCCTTCAAAGAATTTTTCTGATTGACTAAAAATATACAAGTAGAACTTTCTCTAATGATTTCATTCTGAGGATTTCCTCCCTATTTCTGTCAATAGTTTAAAAACCTCTGACAAGTGCAAACTGTTGCCAAAACCCTTTACATGTATGTGTTTAGCTGGTGGAAGATTACATGTAGGATTTTGAGAATCGGCCCATCAATTACATGGATACTGTTAGACTTGCCACAGTTTACATATAATAAAATCCTCTGTTTTTCAATCTTTGATCAAGATACAGAGATTTTCAAATATAGTAGACTTCACGAATGTTTTAGAAAACGGCATTCTTTTCCAGGTGTAGGCTCCCATGAAAGTCATTTCCTTCCCAGGGTCCTTTAGTGATTTCTGTTCTGTTTTCTTGGATGTTATTACTTTGGAGTTATCTATTACCTGCGCGATCAATTGTTTCTCACTTGCTATTGAAATAGATCATCTCATGATGGAGGCAGACCTGACACAATGTTATACTGGAGGTGGTCGGTCCATGGCTCATATCCTGTGGCTTGTCTTCTCTGACTACCAACTTCATTAAGTATCTTTGTGGTAGGTAGTTCAGTGAAATCAATAGGGTCTCTGGCTAGACTTCTCACTGAGCGGGGGAGGTAAATTATGTGCAATGCTCATTTTCCACTCTCCTCAAAGAGTTGTGTAGCAATAGTAGATGAAACAGGTGGCCCCAAGAACTATCTTAAAATTCATCTCACTGCCCTAAAAAAAGAGCTGTTTTCTGAAATACTCACAGATTGTCCTCCATACAGCTTCAGCTTTAAAGAAAATAACTAGGGGTGAAAGTTAAGAAAGTAGAAGGGCTTCTCGCTCCTTTTCATGTTGAACGTTGCCTAATGTTCAACAGATAAAGAGATGAAAAAATGTGGAGCAAAGAGTGAGCTAAGGTTTCCCAGCTTTAGTCATCAAGCCAGAAACTGCAAAGAGCTGTATTGTTTTTTCCTAGTCTGTTTGTAGAAGTTTATCTATCTTGTGTGGCATAAGGAAAAGAATCCTTAGAATCAGGAGAGTAACTCTGATTGTTAGTACGGAATTGAAGTAGTACTTTAAAATCACTCTCCTCTCTGAATATCAGTTTTCATAAAATATAAATTGGTTTGTATACCATATTTTTAAAAAAAGAATCGACTTTAAGAGTGAAGGCTGACATGATTGGTAGATTAAAGAGCACAGGATAAGGCTTCGGAGCTGTGGTGTAGTGGGTAAGACTGCCTCCTGTGTTGCAAGCATCCTATATGGATGCTGGCCAGGCTGCTCCGTTTCCTAACCAACTCCCTGCTAATGCCCCTGGGAAGGTAGTGGAGCATGGTACTTGGGCCCCTGCAACCACTTGGGAGATCCAGAGGGAACTCCTGGCTTCAGACCACGCCACTCTGGCCATTGCAGTCATTTGGGTAATGGAGCAGAGTATGGACGCTTTCTATCTTTGTCTCTCCCTTTCTCTGTAACTCTGCATTTCAAATAAGTAAATAAATCTTTTTATAAAGTACAGTATTATTACGTGGCAAACTGATTTGTGTACTGATTTTCCTATTTGGAGCATAGTTTATAATTTCCATGAAAATATTTCTTTTACAGTTTTACTCTTCTTACTACCATTGATAACATAATGGTTACCATCATTAGGTTTTTGGAATTTACAATAAAGAAGTTGTTGCTTTCTGAATTTGCAGGATATTTTCACTTTGAGGTCCTAAAATGAAAATATAAATTGAACGGTATAGGAAACGTAATTCTGAATATGTTATCTAAAGAATAATATATAGGGACTGGTGCTGTGGCACAGTGGGTTAAAGCCCAGCCTGCAGTACCAGCGTTCCCTTTGGGTGCTGGTTCATGTCCCAGCTGCTCCACTTCTGATCCAGCTCCCAGCTAATGTGCTTGGGAAAGCAGTGGAAGATGACACAAGTCCTTGGGCCCCTGCACCCATGTGGGAGACCCAGAAGAAGCTCCTGCCTCCTGGCTTCAGATTGGCTCATTGCAGAAACCTCTCTCTGTCTCTCTATCTGTGTTCCTCTTTCTCTCCCCCTCCCCCTCTCTCTTCCCCTCCATCCCTCCCTCCCTCTCTGAAACTCTTTCAAATAAATAAAATAAATCTTAAAAAATGAATAATATATAGGGGCCAGCGCCATGGCTCACTTGGTTAATCCTCTGCCTGTGGTGCCGGCATCCCATATGGGTGCCGGTTCTAGTTCTGGTTGCGCCTCTTCCAATCCAGCTCTCTGCTATGGCCCTGGAAGGCAGTGGAGGATGGCCCAAGTGCTTGGGCCCTGCACCGGCATGGGAGACCAGGAGAAAACACCTGGCTCCTGGCTTCAGATCGGAGTAGCTCTGGCCATGGCAGCCATTGGGGGGTGAACCAACAAAAGGAAGGCCTTTCTCTCTGTCTCTCTCTATCACTATATAACTCTGTCAAATAAAAATTTAAAAAGAATAATATATAGATAGCTTAGAAACTCAAAAATAATTTAGAATGAAATTATTTGATTCACTAAATCTGGAGGGTTACTTTTTTAATTTAATTGTATAATTTGTGAATGTGATTTTCTTATTTATTCCATTGATATTAATTAGAAACACTATTTGAAAGTTTTTAAGGAACATATATATTTAATTCTGTTTATTTTCATATTTTTCTATGTAAAAAGATAGAATGACATCTGTGCATATGTATGACCACTTTGGATCCACAAAATCACAGTTTTACCTGGTTAAAATCTATACATCAGTGTAGCTATCTATCTGTATTATATACATGAGGGATCTTCAAAAAGTTCATGGAAAATGTGCATTATGAAAAAACTATGCATGTATTTCAATTTTTATGTCCCAAAAATAAGCTCAATTCCATTTTCATAACTTTTTGAAGTACTCTCATTTCTTTATTTTTGCCTGCATTTATCATCTACTTATCAACCTATCCATCAATCATGTACCTCTATCTGCAATTCACATCTATTACATAGTGGATGATCAGAAAACACAGAAAGAGGGCAAATAAAGATCTTTCTCAATCATAGACATCCTCAGCAATAGTTAAGGATTTAAAAATTACGACTAGTTAACATACACATGGATGTTGAATATATCTGAAGTAATAGGAGACACACTGAATCTCCTGTACATGCATCACTCTTATTTCTTCTGATACATTCAGTTTTCCTGACTCCAAAGGTTTTTTTTATTTTTAAATAAGCAGTGATCAAGTAGCAAAATAGTCTACCTTTCCTCTTCTCCTTTTCAGGATAATATCTCCTGACATAGTAAAACAGCTAGGGAAGAGGGAGAGGAAGGGGCAGGAATCAACCACCACCTGAAACTTAGCCTGCGAATAATTCAGTATAGATACAGCAATTTCTTCCGAAAGGAGAGTATATTCCTACTTATCTTTCCCTGATCTATTGTAATTACAAAGTGCTCCGGGGAAAGCTTATGCTGTTTATTTCCTTTCAATGTGAAAAGTAATGCTATTAAGTAAATCCAGAAGCTCTAGACCTAACTTATTACCTTAACAAAGGGTGATGTATTTTCCACATACAATGTTAGTCACAGAAATTGCTGTTATTACATTAACAGCATGTAGAATTAAATATTGAGCTCTTTGATTATTAACAGTCTGCTTAACAAAAGATTACTCCTGAAGCAGAAAAGAGAGGTTATTTCAAGAGTTATGAAAGGCTTCTGTTACTTAGGAATGAAAACTTACCTTTTAGAATAGCATGTGAATATTAAGTGATTTAACATATTTTGAATATATGCTTTTCTGCAAAATACAAGCTAATTGGCTTGCTACTATTGCATGTAGTAGGCAGCAATATTCAGAAAAAAATAACATTGTAGGAAGATCTTTAATTTTTTTTATTTAGAAAACGATCAACTGCTGACTTCTTGATGGAACTATGCTAATCTACACAACATATTCCTGAATTCTTCCCAGTGTACATTGCTACTCCTCTGTGGAAAGCCCTCTCCTACTGCCCACAGAGGATAGTCTCACCCTGAAATCTGTCCCACCCCACCATCAGGCAATCTGCAGACACAGTGAGCTCCTGCATTATATTTCTCAAAGTCTAGTTTAAGCAGATCTGAGCAATGCCAGTGGGAGGGTGGCATCTCTTTTGTTCTCTGCTCTCTCTCCAGTCTTAGAATGGTTCCTGGCACATACAGCTGTTGTGTGAATGAATGCTTTGTGTGTATGGAGAATTTTGGTAGAATTGTACAGGTGGACTTATTATTATTTAAAGACTTATTTATTTATTTGAAAGTCAGAGAGAGGAGAGGCAGAGAGAGAGAGGTCTTCCATCCAATGGTTCACTCCCCAATTGGCCTCAATGAGCCGGAGCTGCACCGATCTGAAGCCATGAGCCAGGAGTTTCTTCCATGTCTCCCACACAGGTGCAGGGGCCCAAGGACTTGGGCCATGTTCTACTGCTTTTCCAGGCTGTAGCAGAGAACTGGATTGGAAGTGGAGCAGCTGGGTCTCGAACTGGTGCCAATATGGGATGCCAGTGCTTCAGGCCAGGGCTTTAACCCACTGCGCCACAGCACCAGACCCTATTTTTCTTTTTAATTTCCTGTCTTGATTATGTCACTTCTCATTTTGTATATACATTCTATATTCTCTTTAATGAATAATTTATTTGGTGGTTTGTGACTTCTTTTCCTTTTATGTTTTCTGTTTTACTAATCTGTATTTTTAATTGTGCCTTTAACTTGCTTATAGTTTATTTTTACTGTTATGTTGGTCCTTTTGCAATTTTTTGAAATGCATTTTTATTATAAGTGATTTTGATCACTATTGAAAGAAATGTTGCATTCCTAACTCTGAATACTACTATATAGTACTCTAAGGTGCAGAAGTGTTTGTCATTATTTTGAAGAAATTCACTAATTTCATTTTGTATCTTCACCATTTATCCAATGATATTTTAATATTTTAAAACTTAGGTAGAAGAGTTTCTTAAATTTTTTTGTTATTAGTTTTTAGTTCTATTGTACTATGTTCAAAGTATACTGGATGTACTTTAATATTTGAATTATTTCTATATTTTTAGATTATTGATTTTTGAGTGAGATTATATGTAGCCAGTTTTTATAAATGTTCCATATTCATTTAAAAAGAACATATATTTCTACTGTCAATGTACTACATTGATTACAATATTTACCTTTAGTATGTACTTCATTGATTATTATTTTTATGTCTATTCTGTGTTTAAAAATTTTGGTCCACTTAACCTAAATTTTGGACTGAGAGAGATATTTAAAATCTCTTATAATTAGTGTTTTAGTCTATTTCTTTTCTCTCTTGTATTTGCTTCTTTATGTCACAGTTGTTGCTGTGTTTGGGATGTTAGAGATTCTGACTGTTACTTATTCTTGGTGCATCACAGCCTTCAGTGTTAGAATGTGTCCTTCGTCATTCAGCACCGGGGTCAGGATACTTTCTGCCTGAAAACACTGTAACAGTCCCTGCTTTTTCTTTTTTAAAGGCACATCTGCTTGTTATATCTTTGCCCCACGGAGATGGCTGATTCCTTAGGGAATCAGTTCCCTTAGTTCCTAAGGGAAGTCAGGCAGTTTTGGAACAAGGGATCCTCTGGTTCAGGAGCCAAACGTGAGCCATCTGGGATGTAGGTGTCGGGGGCTCCATCTAAGGTGACATTCTTTCCAGTTTGGCCAGTAGAGTCATAGGTTGTATGGTTTTTTCTCTCCTAATTGGTCCAGCCAGGCTATGCACTTTCTCTTAGCAGAACACTGTAAAAGTGAAAGAGAGAGGAAAATAGTGACTGGAAGTGGTAACTAAGATTTTCTAGTTAGCACTGTCTTTTGATGATTTAGTTTGCTCTGTACTTGGAAGGGATAAAGCCAACATTTGATCACCAACCAACAGGAGCATCTGCATTGTTGCCTTTGGAGTTTGACATAAGAATGTGTCAAGGGAGCATTTTTATTGAATTTTTTCTTCACCAATTATATGTGGTTGTTGAGATTAAACAGATCAAAAGTAGACAGAATATTATGGTGGCTGATATGCTAATATTCAAAAGGAATTTTTCCTTTTAAAAGTAGAAATCAAATACAGTAGCAAAAGTATCACAAATTAAGACAGTGATAGAGCATATGAAAGGGATTTTTTTTTCTTTTTTCACTTATGGAAAGTTTTTCAAGGACCAGCTTAGGTCAAAAGAACAAAAAGACTATACTTTATTGACTTGCTCTTCTGTAGAAGGTATCTATACTTTCCTGTGTTCCATAGGAAATATAGTGCAATTAAAAATTCTAAGCTGTCTTAGGGCAAACTTAAGTGTTTCCAAGAGCAACACATTAGTTTATTGGAGAAGAGGAGAGTTATTAAAAGCCTCTAAGGCTCCATGAATAGCTCATTTACCTACGTTGCCTAAATGCTAGCTTAGAATTAGTTCTTGACTAGAGAGCTGCTTATTTGGCAATTAACAAAGAAGTGGGATTTCTCTGATAATTTTGCTTGTATGTTCAAACATTTCTCAATGTCGCTAGACTGCTTCAATGTGGCACCTTTCTTTTACCCACTGTCATGATTGACAAGCAGTCCAAGACCCAGAAGCTTCATGTAACTGGTGTGACCCTCCTGAGTAGTTCCCGTCTGTGCTGCAATATAGACAGGATGCTATGATGGTTAAGTTCGACAGACAACTCTACAGGGGTTGAGTCACGTGCTTGGGGTAACAGCACCAATTATGGAAGGATGTATGCATTTAGCATTATGCTGTGTGCTTCACATATGTTAACAGAAGTGCATCAATTCTTGCCATAACACTGCTAATTGGATATTCTTGTAGCTTTTAATTACATTAGATCAGTAAGGCTCGGACAGGTCAATTATCTGATTGAAGGTAGTTCAGTAACGATGGTGATGGGATTCAGATTCATTATATATTTTGTACTCTTTGTGAAAAAAATAGATATGAAGTCAATAGAGTTAATATATAAATACTCATATACTCACACCTAAGGTAAGAAACACAAAACATTATAAACACAGTTGAAGCCCTCTGTGTCTTGCTGCAGCACAGTCACATTGTGCTCTTTCTGTAGAAATGACCAGTCTCTGAATTGTCTTCTTCATATTTATTGAGTGAATGCTAATTTGTTCCTCAGCAATATATACTGTTGCTTTAAATTAAATATTTTTAAAATAGATAAATTATACATTTACATCAATACTTTTATACTATTCTGGAGTTTTTTTCCCATAATTTATGTGATTAATCTGTTTACACAATAATTCCTTTCTGGTTTATGTTAAATATTGAATTCCATTGGGAGAATATGGCATGCGTTATTTAATCATCCTCTCTAAGGATAATTTTTTTCTGTTAATTCCATTTCTTGGATGCTGCTGGTAACATTTGTGTGCCCTTTTTCTTCACCTGCATTATCGTTTCCTCAGAGTGAAGTGGCCAGTTTAATGGAGCTGCATCTTCAAGTTAGGAGATGGCTCCATGTAAATTTCGTAAGCACATCAACAATGTTCTTGTTCTCTAACATCCCCTGATATTGTCAAACCTCCTTTGAAATTTGCTCTTACAAACCTTGCTGTGTGAAGGGATTCCTCAGTGAGGGTTTTATTCAACTTTCCCTGGTCATGGATTGAGCATCTTTCTAAACTGATGGCCCCTTTGCTGTCTTCTGTGAGCTGCCTCCTGATACAGTGTTCATTTTATCACTGAGAGGACATTGTCAGTTATTTGTCTTATTACTGTATAGGAGTTCTTTTTCTAGTTTATATACTAGTTATTCTCCTGTTATGTGTATTCAAAATACAGTGCTCAAGATTGTGGCTCATTTGTTCAATTTGCATTGAAAGTTTTTTGATGAAAAGACATTTAAAAATTGGAATAGTCAAATCTTTTTTTAAGGGTCATAATTTTTGTGTTTAATTCTGTTTACTTTAGGATTATAAAGACATTTTCCTAACTTTTTGCATTAAAATTATTTAAACATTTTTATTTAAAACATTCTAATAGATGTAAAATTGCATATATTTATGAGGTACTACTGATGTTTTGGTATTTACATACATTATGTAATGTTTAATTAGAGTGAATTAATCTCAAACATTTAATATTTGTTTATGGTGAAAAATTCAAAATACTGTTTTCTAGATTTTTAGAATAGAGAACTGTATAGTACATAACAATATCTACAGTCACCCTCCTGTGCAATGGAACTTCAGAACTTCTTACTCCTATCTAGCTATACCATGGTACCCATTAATCAGCCTTGCTCCCTCCCAGCCTCTGGTAACCGCTATTATCTGCTAAAGGATCAACATTTCTTTAGTTTCCACATGTGAATGATCATGGGATATTTGTCTTTCTGTGCTTGTTTGTTCCACTTCACATGATGCTCTCCAGTTCCACCCGTGATGCTGTGAATGACAAGATCTCATCCTTTTTATGGCCGAGTAGTAGTCCATCGTGTACATATACTATACATTTTTTAATCATTCAGCAGTGGATGGGCACTTAGCTTGTTTCCAATTCTTAGGTGCAGTAAATACTGCTGCCATAAATGTGGGAGTATAGATATCTCTTTGACAGAGTGGTTTCATTCCCCTTGGATGTATATACCCACGATTGCATTGCTAGATCTTATGGTAGATTTGTTAGTACATGTTTCACAAAGGCTGTACTAATGCACATTACTACCAACATTGTGCAAGTTCCTTCTCCACATCCTCAATAACACTGTTGTCTCTTTGTTTTCTGACAATGGATGAGATGATAGCTCAGTGTGTTCCCTGTTGGTTCATGGTGTGGGACAGGTTTTCATATTCTTATTGGCTGTATGTCTTCCTAGAGGAAATGTCTTGAGATCTAAGAACCATAACCCTATTGTCTTTAAGTAAAATATTTGCTTTTCACATTTAGTTCTTAAACAACTGTGTAAGGAGGGCATTGAGAGTTAATTTTTACAGAGGAATAAATGTACTGGTACCGTTTATTAACTATCTAGTTTTTTTCCACAAAAATAAATGGCATAGAATGTAGAATCCAAGTGTGATTTTCTCTACTGATTTGGAGTGCCAGAGCTATTGTATTTCTGGGCTACGCCATCCCCACCCACCCAATTCTGTTGGTTTATTTCATTATTTACACACCATCACTACTGTGTCTTAATTATTATAGTTTTATAATAAACTTTCATATTTGGAAAGGCTGCTGCCCTAATATTTTCTTCTTCAGAAATGTCACAACTATAGACACTGGCTCTTATATTTCTTTATATTGTCAAACTAACTTGCAGAATCTCACAAAATCTTTATTAAGGATATAATTATAGACTAATTTTAAGAGAGGTGGTGTTTAAATATATTTCAGTTCATATCTGTGAACTTGATATACCATTAATTTTATTCACATGTAGTTTTATATTTATTCTTTAAGTTATATTTTTCTTACATTTCATGTATTTTTACATTGCATTAATATTGCTTTTATTTGAATTATAAATAGTGTGTGGATAGCTTAAAATATTGAATATTCCAATCCATGAACATGATAAATCTCTCCACTTAGGCCTATTAGAATGATAGTTTGGTCCTCGTATAGGAGTAAAACTAGTTTTTGTATACTTATTTTTCAAAAAATATTTATTTACTTATTTATCTATTTACACGCAGAGAGACAGACATGGGCAGACAGAGAGATCTCCCATTGGCTAGTTCATTCCCCTAAATGCCTACAGTGGTGTGGACTGGGCCAGGCTGAAACCAGGTATTAGAATTTAATCCGAGTCTCCGATGTGGGTGGCAAAGTATTTGAATTGTCTGTTGCCTCGTGGAGTGTGCATTAGCAAGGAAACTAAAACTGGATGCAGAGCTGGGGCTCAAATTTAGTCACTCTAGTAAGGGATGTGGGCATCTTAGGAAGCATATAAACCACTGTGCCCAACACCTGTCCTTGTATTTGAATTTTTAAAATTTTAATTTTATTTCAATGTAACTTACATATGGTTAAAGATTCTATAACTGTTTGCATGCAGACTTTTGTGTGAACCAAAGCTTTTAAGATAGTTGGATAAATACCTTGGAATCTGATTGCTGTGTAAGACCATAATTAGCTTTGTAGTTAAAGGTGCAGGTTTCACTGCATCTGACAAATTTAGGAAGTAGTATTTTCATCTACCTCAAAATGTTTTCCATTGAAAAAATTTTAAAAAGCAAAAAAAGTGTTTTTCATTGACATGATGTTTCAAAGTATCTTGCTTAAATTTCAAGTATGTGGGCATTTTCTATTATCTTTCTGTTATTGATTTGTAGGTTAATTCCACTGTGCTCTGAGAACACATTTGGTATTGTTTTCTTTTAAATTTTGTGTGCCTTATAGAGAAGAATGTGGTCAGTCTTGGCATTGTTCCATGTAAGCTTGAAGAGAGTGTGTGTGTTTGTGTATTCCATTGCTCTCTAATGAAGTATTCTATGATTGGCATTTTCTTTACATTGATAGTGGTATTCAGGTGTCTCTATCCCTACTGATTTTCCCTTTGCTTTATCTGTTAAAAATAACAGAGGGGTGAATTTCCATCTGTATCAGTGAATTTGTCTATCCTTTCTGTTGATTAAATATATATATTTAGGATGCTTGTGTCTTCTTGGACACAAGTCAATTCTTGGAGAATTGACTGCTTTAACATTATATAGTATCTCTCTTTGTTCATAATTTTACCAGTCCAGAGTTTGCTTTGTCTTAAATTGGTATAGGTATTCTAGACTTCTTTGATTATTATTCACATGGTGTATCTTTCTGTATCTCGGTATTAACAAATTTGGTTTATATTTTCTTTGTTTTTGTTAATAGTTTGGTATGTACCAGAGATACATGTGTTAAGGACTTGGCTACCCAGGGTAGTAGTGCTGGAATATAGTGAAGATTTAATACAATTATGTTTGGGAGGTAGGCCTGGTGGGTGGTCCTCAGGGCATTGGGGGCATGCTTGTAGAAGGTCATTCCCAAGAAAAACTGGGTGTAGAGGTCTGAGTCAGGGCCTGACGCCTCCACTTTGCTTCCTGACTTGCACTGTGATTGTTGTGCACATGCTTTACTATTGCCATGCCCTGGCCTCAGTAGAGGTCATCTTGGATTGTGAGCCTCCAAAACCATAAGTTGAAATAGACCTCCTTGCTTCATAAATAGCTTCTCTCAGGTATTTGTTTTAGTGATGCAAAGCTTACTAATACAATATGGAAATGGGATTTCTTTTACTCATTTTTATTTGTTATACAAGGTTAATGTATTACATAGATACAGATTTAGTGTCTTAGTGACATTCCTCCCCTTCTTTCTCTCCCACTCATGCTCCAAACTTCCCTCCTCCTCCCTCTTACATTCCCACTCTTAATTTTTACAAGGGTCTGTTTTCTGTTTACTTAATGATCATATAGTTAACCCCACACTAAGTAAAAGATTTCAACAAATAGTATAAAGAAAAACAAAAAAGAAAAAATAAAAACAAAACCACTGTTCAACAGAAGAGACAAGGGCTGTAAACAATCATAAACAATCATCAAATATCAAAGTTTATTTCACTTCAATACATTATAGTTCAGGTTCTCTATTAGATCAGGGAAAGCAGATGATATTTTTGGAGACTGACCTATTAAATATAATCATTTCCACTTGCATCCATTTTGTTGCAAAAGATAGCATTAAATTTTTTATATAGTTGAATATATATCATATTTTCTTTATCCAGTCAACACTTGATGGACATTTGGGTTGATTACATATCTTTGCTACTGTGAACTGTGCTGCAATGAACATGGGGGTACAAATAACTCTATAATTCTTGCATATGCTGGTTTCTTTTGGTTTGGGTAAACTCCAGGACTGGGATGGTTGGATTATATGTTGGTCTATATTCAGATTTCTGAGTATCTCCACACTGTCCTTCCACAGAGGTTGCACTAGTTTACATTCCTACCAACAGGACCAGGGTAACATTTCCACACTTTCTCACCAGCATTTGTCGTTTGTTGATTGCTGCTTGAGAGCCCTTCTAACTGGAGTAGGGTGAAACCTCATTGAGGTTTGATTTGCATTTCCCTCATGGCTAGGGATCCTGACCATTTTCTCAAGCGTCTGTTGGCCATTTGAATTTCATCTCTTGGAAATTGAGTCCTTTTCCCATTTCTTAACTGGATTGTTTGTGTTGTTGTTGAATTTCCTGAACACTTTATAGATTCTGGATATTGACTATAACTTGTGTAGTTTGCAAAATTTTTCTCCCATTCTGTTGGTTGTCTCTTCACTTTGCTGAGTGTATCTTTTGCAATGCAAACGTTTCTCAGCTTCATGTAATCTCACTTGTCAATTTTGGATTTGGTTGTCTGTGTTTCTTTGGTCTTTTCCAAGAAGTCTTTGCCTGTGCCAATGTCTTGCAGAGTTTCCCCTATATTCTCAAATAATTTGATGGAATCAGGTTGTAGATTAAGGCCTTTGATCCATTTTGAGTAGATTTTGGTGTAAGGTGATAGGGATGGGCTTAGTTTCAAGCTTTTGGACATGGAGATCCAGTTTCCCTAGCACCATTTGTTAATGAGACTGTTCTTGCTCCAGGGATTGATTTAGCTCCTTTGTGAGAGATCAGTTTATTGTAAATGCATGGATTGATTATTGGAGTTTCTGTTCTGTTCTGTTGGTCTAAAAGCCTCTGCTTTTGGTCTAGTACCAGGCTATTTTTTATTATAACTGCCCTGTAGTATGTCTTGAAATCTGGTATTGTGATATCTATGGCTTTGTTTTTGTTATATAAGATTGCTTTAGCTATTCAGGGTCTCTGGTGTTTCCATATGAATTTTAGCATCATTTTTTCTAGATCTGCAGAGAATGTCATTTGTTTTTTGATTGGGATTGCATTGAATCTCTAAATTGCTTTTGGTAGTATAAACATTTTGATGATGTTGATTCTTCCAATCCATGAACATGGAAGATTTCTTCATTTTTTAATATCCTCTTCTATTTTTTCTTTCGTGTTTCATAATTTTCATTGTAGAGATTTTTGACATCCTTGGTTAAATTTATTCCAAGGTATTTAATTCTTTTTGAAGCTCTTGTGAATGGGACTGATCTTAAATGCCTTTTTCTCAGCCATGACATTGTCTGTATACAAAGGCTATTGATTTTCTCTGTTGATTTTATATCCTGCCATTTTCCCAAACTCTTTTATGAGTTCAAGTAGTCTCGCAGTGGAGTCTTTTGGATCCCTTATATATTGCATCATGTCATCTGCAAATAGGGATAGTTTGATTTCCTCTTTTCCAATTAGTATCCCTTTGATTTATGTTTCTTTTAATTGCTCTAGCTAAAACATCCAGTACTATAATGAATTGCAATGATGAGAGTGGGCATCATTGTCTGGTTCTGAATCTTAGGGAGAATACTTTCAGCTTTTCCCCATTCAGTAGGATGCTGGCTGTGGGTTTGTCATAAATTGCCATGATTGTCTTGAGGATTGTTCCTTCTTTTTTTTTAAGATTTATTTTATTTATTTGAAAGAGTTACAGAGAGAGGTAGAGACAGAGAAAGAGGTCTTCCCTCTGTTGGTTCACTCCCCAATTTGCGGCAATGGCCAGAGCTGTGCTGATCTGAAGCCAAGTGCCAGGAACTTCTTCCAGGTGTCCCACATGGGTACAGAGGCCCAAGGACTTTGGCCATCTACTGCTTTCCCAGGCCATAGCAGAGAGCTGGATGGGAAGAGGAGCAGCTGGGACTAGAACCGGGGCCCATGTGGGGTGCTGGCGCTTTAGGTGCTGGCACAGCAGGTTTTAGCTGTATGCAAACTGTTGAAATCTTTACTTAATATATACTAAACTGATCTTCTGTATATAAAGAGAATTGAAAATGAATCTTGATGTGAATGCAAGGGGAGAGGAAGCGGGAAAGGGGAGGGTTGCAGGTGAGAGCGAAGTTATGGGGGGGGGAGCCATTGTAATTCATAAGCTGTACTTTGGAAATTTATATTCTTTAAATAAAAGCTTTAAAAAATAAAATAAATAAAAAAGAAGAAAACAATAGATTTCGAGACACACAAAATCTACCAAAATTGGGTCATGAATACATAGAAGATTTAAATAGAATAATAACCAAGATGGAAAATGAATTGGTAATGAAGACGCTCTCAACAAAAAAAAATCCCAGGACCAGAAGCCTTCACTGCTGGGTTCTGTTTTTTTTTTTTTGAAGATTTATTTATTTATTTGAAAGACAGAGTTAAAGAGAGACTAAGGCAGAGGCGGAGGGAGGGAGGGGGAAAGAGAGAGAGAGAGAGAGAGAGAAAGTCATCCATCAACTGGTTCACTCCCCAAATGGCCAAAATAGCCAGAGCCTGGCCAATCTGATCCAGGAACCAGGAACTTCTGAGTCTCGCACGTGGATGCAGCAGCCCAAGAACTTGGGCCATTGATTTCCCAGGCACATTGGCAGGAAGCTGGATCAGAAGTGGAGCAGCTAGGCCTCAAAACAGCACCCATATAAGATACCAGCACTGTAGGTTGTGGCTTTACCTGCTGTGCCACAGCGAAGGCCTCTCACTGTCATTTTCTAAAAGATATTTAAAGAACTTATTCCAATTCTTCTCAAGCTATTCAAAACAATTTAAAGGGAGGGAATCCTCCCATACTCATTCTAGGAAGCTGTATTACCTTAATTCCTAAGCCAGAAAAAGATACAACAGAGAAAGAACTATAGACTAATATCCCTGATGAACATAAATGCGAAAATCCTCAACAAAATGTTAGCTAATAGAATCCAAAAACTCATCAGAAAGATCATTCACCCGGATCAAGTGGGATTTATCCCTGGGATGCAGGGATGTTTCAACATTCACAAATTAATAAATGTGATACATCACATTAATAAACTGAAGAACGAAAACTATGTGGTTATATCAATAGATTCAGAGAAAGTGTTTGATAAAATATAACAGACTTTCACAGTGAAAACCTTAAGTAAATTGGGTATAGAAGGAACAATCCACAGGGCCGGCGCTGTGGCGCAGCAGGTTTTAGCTGTATGCAAACTGTATTGCATTCACATCAAGATTCATTTTCAATTCTCTTTATATACAGAAGATCAGTTTAGTATATATTACGTAAAGATTTCAACAGTTTGCATACAGCTCTTTGTAGTAATTTCTGATAATCCTTTTATTTCTGTGGTGTCTGCTACATTTCCTTTTTCATCTCTGATTTAATTGATTGGGGTCTTCTCCCCCCCCACCCCCCTTTTTTTTGGTTAGTTGGGCCAATGGTGTGTCAATTTTGTTTATTTTTTTAATAAACCAGTTCATCATTTTACTGATCTTTTGTGAAGTTTTTTTTTTTTTTTTGGTTTCAATTTTCTTTATTTTCTAATTTTAATTATTTGTTTCCTCTTACTAATTTTGGTTTGGTTTATTGTTATTTTTCTAGGTCCATGAGATACATTGATAGCTCATTTATTTGGTACCTTTTCAATTGCTTGATGTAGGCACTAATTGCTATAAACTTCCCTTTTAACACTGATTTTGCTGTATCCCATACATTTTGATATGATATATTGTGGTCTTCATGTGTTTCCAGAAATTTTTTTTCTCTTTTGATTTCTTCTATGACCCACTGTTCATTCAGGGACTTGTGATTCAGTCTGTAGGTATTTTCATGTAATCCTGAGATTCTTGAGTTGTTAATTTCCAGCTTCATTACATTGTGTTCAGAGAAGGTGCATGGTAAGATTTTGAATTTCGCTGAGACTTGCTTTCTGGGTTGGTATATGGTCTATCCTAGAGAAAGTTTCATGCACTGATGAGAAAAATGTGTATTCTGCAACTGGGAGGTGAAAAGTTCTGTATATTGCAGTTAGGTCCATTTGATGATCGTGTCAATTAGCTTTATTGTTTCTTTGTTGATTTTCTGTCTAGAACGGTCTGTCTGAAGGTAATAATTTTCCCTATGATTCTCATGAACAGTATTTTGTTTAAACTCTTGAACTTTGATGAACTCTCATTGTTTTGCATGAATTTTGGTTCCAAAGCTTAATTCTACCTTCTTTTATTTGCTATCATTATTGTTGTTTTATAGAGTCAGCATTTTTGTCTTTTCTACTTTTATTCATTTCTTTTTATTTTTTCATTTCTTCTTTCTTCTCATTCATTCCCACTTTAATAATTATTAATTTTCTTGAAGTATTTCTTTGCAACTTAGTTTAGGGGGTCCAAGAATCCTTAGTGATGCTCATTAAGGGTAAACCATGTTTTTCTTTTGTCCTTGTACTGAAGTTATAATTTAGCTTGCTATGCAGTTCCGGTATACTGCATTTCTATCATTTTCTGGCTTCTAGTGTTCCTGTAAAAATTACTCTGGGGGGTGTGCTTAGCATAGCAGTGAAGATGTCACTTGGGTTGCTGTACCCTGTAGTGCTTGGGTTTGGGGTCTGAGCTCTGCTCCTGATTCCAGCTTCCTGCTAATGCACTTCCTGGGGAGCTTAGGTGATGCGCAAGGACTTGGGTCTCTGCCACCATGTGGACTGAGTTCCTGGTTCCTGGCTTTTGGCTAACTTGGCCCTAGCTGTTACAAGCATTTAGGGGAATGAAGCAGAGGATGGAAGATCTTTATGTCTCTCTCTTTCCCTCTTTATTTCTTCTCTGTCAAATAAATAAATAATTTATACAAAAATTGTCAATATTATTTTTATGCTTTTGTATGTAGTAATATGTCTTCTCTCTTTATGGTTGCTTTAAACAGCTCTCTTTTAGCTTTTCCTTGCAATGTTGGGGGTTTCATTCTTTGTTTAGGGGTAGGTTTTTCTTTATCTTGCTTGAGGCTTACCTGTGGGCTTTTAATCCAGTTACAATTGCTGTGAAATATCTGAGATTTCATAGTGCTTAATCCATGATAAACTCTATGAAATATGAAATATTTCATATTTAGAATTAAGCATAGGATTAAGGAATACACTCTATTGGATGGTTTCCACCATGGAAAACACTACAGATTGAACTTTTGAGCCAGCTGTGTAATGAGAGACAGACTCTGGAATTGAGGAGTGAAATGTATTGATGAAAAAAATATCTAAGGAACTGGTAGAAGGGAAGATAAAAAAGAGAAATATAACAAGTTGTGAGCTTTTGGTACAGATCAACATTTTTAGTATGCAATAAGCCATCATGGTGGTTTTCCTTAGGCTATTCCTTGGGCCACATTATATTTAGATCATTTGTCTACAGTAGGTTTTCAGGAAAATTGATGTTGATTACTGGATTTCTTCTTCTTTGCTAAACAAACAATAATAAATCATGAAAGATGGAAATCTAAAAATAAGAAGTAAACACAATTTTTCTCATTCTTGTCCCTATGCATATACAATTTCACATAATTGTACATAAAGTGCTTTCTGATTTTTCCATCTTTATTTCTGTATATCTGCATTTCTCTTGTTATTCAATGTTGCCATCATTTTTGCATGGCTTCAACATATTTTGCCTTTGTGATATGGAATCTTTTACTTAACTTTGTCTCTGTTAGTGGTAGGCAATTATGATTTTAAGTTTTTGGTTTGTAAGAAACCTTACTAGCTGTCCATACATCGTCCATGTTCCTCTTTTTCCCTTCTAACAAATGCCCAAGTTTGTACAGGTATCCCTCCTTCTGTGTTTCTTGGGGGAAGATGTGTCCAGTCCAGGCTCAGAGTGCAGGCTGTTTAGATACAGCCATTCATAACCTGGCCTTCCTCTTGTGACTAATAGTAGTAGAGGATGGCCTAGGGTGATGCAATCATACAGAAGAGGTTTGATCCCAGTGTATCGCTTACTAACTATATAGATTTGGGAATTATATTTAATTATTCTGTCTCATTTTCCTTATCTATAAATTAAGAATAAAAATGACACCTGTATCAAGTATCGCTTGAAATGGAGGTGAGTGAATAGATCTAAAGCTCTAAATACATTTGTAAATGCTTAGCCCAATAATGGCACATAACAAATACTCAATATTATCACATATACTTAGAATTCTGTCAATTGTATGGTGTAATGTCATCAGGAAACAGCTTAAGAAAAGATTCCGCCTATAGTAAGCTCACCATGCTAGGTGAGTATGCGTCTTTAGGTGGAAGAAGTTGGTACACGGAGCCACTAAACTTAAGACCTAGGACCATTATTTAGGCCATGTGGCAAACAGGACCCCAAGAGGCAATGTGAATTCATTTATCAGCAACCAGTTTTCACTAGTGTTCACAGTTCAATACTCTTTCTTTTGAAAAATATAAGATGCCTTAGTATCCTTTGTCTATTCTTTATTCATTATTTATTAAGAAATTCCTTATTAAGTCTGTATTATGTGCCAGGGATTATATTGACTTCCAGGAAATTAGAGAACAAAAGAGAACAACCTTTTTTTCCTAAATATTATGGGTGTTGGCTGTGATTGGGGGACAGGCATAATGTGAGGGATATTTAAGATGAATCACTCTGGGCCGGCACTGTGGTACAGCGGGTTAATGCCCTGGTCTGCAGTGCCAGCATCCAATATAGGCGCCAGTTAGAGACCTGGCTGTTCCACTTCTGATCCAGCTCTCTGCTATGGCCTGGGAAAGCTGTAGAAGATGGCCCAAGTCCTTGAGCCCCTGTACCTGTGTGGGAGACCCGGAAGAAGCTCCTGGCTCATGGCTTCAGATAGGCGCAGCTCCAGCCCATTGAGGCCAGTTGGGGAGTGAACCAGCAGATGGAAAACCTCTTTCTCTGTCTCTCTTTTTCTCTCTCTCTCTGTGTAACACTGACTTTCAAATAAATAAATAAATCTTTAAAAAAAAAAGATGAATCACTCTGATTTTTATTCTAGAGAGACTGCTCTGCAGGGAGACTAGAGGAAAGCAGGTAGGAGTATGGTGAGGAGTTAAGAGTGGCTTGTAACACTCTGGGAAAAAAAAAAGAAGACATAAACGAAAGATATCTGCGAATGAGATCCCAACGGAAGGAACAGGGCCACCAGAGAAGGAGGTACCTTTCTCCGAAGGGAGGAGAGAACCTCCACTTTGACTATGACCCTGTCAGAACAAGATCCAAGTCGGCGAACACTAAAGGCTTCCATAGCCTCAGCAACTCATGACTATAGCCTAGGGAGATTACTGACGCCATAAACAAGAGTGGCAAATTGTTAATCAACAACAGTAGTCACTGTGTACTTACGGCCCATGTATGATCTGTCCTTAATGTGTTGTCCAAGGTGAAGTAATGCAATAACTAGTACTGAAACAGTATTTTTGCACCTTGTGTCTCTGCACGGGTGCAAACTGACAAAATCTTTGCTTAGTATATACTAAATTGATCTTCTGTATAGAAAGATAATTGGAAATGATTAAAAAAATTGGAAGTTACATAAAAATCAATCAATTTAAAAAAAATATCATGTAGGATCTCTGTACTTAATGTGCTGTACAAGGTGATTTAATGCTACAACTAGTACTCAAAGAGTATATTTCACTCTGTGATGATATGTGAGGGCAAATGGTTTAAAATCTTTTCTTAACACATACTAGACTGAGCTCCTGTATACAAAGAGAATTGAAAATGAATCTGGATGTGAATAAAAGGGGAGGGGGAGTGGGTAAGGGGGAAGGGTAGCGGGGGGAGGGGAGGTGTAGGTGGGGAAGCCATTGCAATCCACAAGTTGTACCTTGGAAATTTATATTCTAAATAAAAATAAAAAAAGAGTGGCTTGTAAAGGAATGGTGGAATCGGAGAATTCAGGATGCAGTATCTTTGTTAAAATCTTAAATAAGGCACATGTGCATAGTGAGTAAAGAATGGAAACATGCTCCCCCACTCCTGGTACTCTGCCTCCAGTGCCAGTCTGCTTTTGTACATTAATGTGTGTGTACCATCAACCCCTTCCCCATGGCGTATTTTTTTTACCTTTTAACCTTTTATTTAAGGTTTACAAACTTCATGCATTTCATAAAGACAAATTTAGGAACGTAGTGATTCTTCCCACCTGCACTCCCACCCTTCTTCCTCCTCCCTCTCCTGTTCCCTTTCTTATTTTTTACTAAGATCTATTTTAAATTAACTTTATACACATAAGATCAACCGTATACTAAGTCGAGTTCAGCAACCAATATGAAAAAAAAATTTCCTTAACAGTTGAGACAAGGGCTGTTCAAAGTCATTGTATCTCAAAGTGTCAATTATACTTTTATATATTACCTTTATAATTGACTGCATTTATATAAAATAAATGAATATTTTTGCAATTTATTTTCAAATTTTTATCCTTATTGTATGTTGTTACCTCCTTTCCTGGTGCCAAATAAGACAGTGATTTGGAGCTCTTCAGAAACAAGCCATCTCATCAGTACTTTCTGGAGTAAATAGTTTAGTAAGTCAACAAGGAAGCAACCAAGTACATGACATCAACATAGACAGACTTCCTAACTAACTAACTCCCTTCTCTCTCTCTCTCTCTCTCTCTCTCTCTCTCTCTCTCTCTCCAGCTGATCAAGAGGGTACAATGTCCCAGAATTGGATAAGATGACTCTCATCCTCTTTTCCTCTTTTTTGACTTAAGGCAGCAAACCAGTAGAGGGCACTGATAACCCTGTTCATGCAAGAATTCTGAAGGAAGGAAACTGACAAAGCAGAAGTTGGAGAGGGTTTACGCCAGGGATCACAGCACAGTATAACTACAGAAATACAGGGCTTGCTGATTTTGTGTTCTTTTTGAAAGTTAAAGCTATTTATATGATTCATGTGTGGAACCAGTTCTATCTCTCCATTAGTACATTTGGGTATAGATTTCCAAATGCCATCCTAATATACACAAAACATACTTGTGGTAGAATAAAAATAGTTTTTTAATGTTTTCCTAACCAACTGTCCATTATTTTATTTGATTCAAAATGTGTCACTGAAATCTTGAGGGTAGATGGAAGCTAGATAGAAAATTGAAGTAGAGTTAGTCAACAGAGAGATTGTATTTTCACTTGATTTATCTTTCAAAGTGTGTGTGTTTGTATGTCTGTGTGTGTATATGTATATACACACACAAAGTTTTCAAAAGTATTCAAAATAGTTACACTTATACCTGTCATGAACATGTACAATGTCTGAATAACAAATGTACTTAGACATTATTATTTCTTCTTGTTGAAAACTCAAATTGATGAAGGTTAGGAATTTAGATTCTAAATATATAATTAAGAAATTAAGGAAAAACTGCAGAACTAATGTATTTATTTGTTGCTAGGGGAGATTTGGCCTTTGGGACAGCCTAGAGACACCAGTCCTTATGCAGTCCAACAGTAGCATCACATGAGGGACTCCCAAAACACTTTATATTGCATCCTGTATGAAGATATCTTCAAAAAGTTCACAGAAAGTAGAATTATGGAAAACTATGCACAGATATTATTTTTTGCACCAAAGTAAGTATATTTTAGTTCCCTTTTCCATGGACTTTTTGAAGTTCCCTCATATAGTAACGAATGCACTTGGTAGAATCCTAGTGTACTTTTCAGGTGTGCAAACTATCACGATTTTAAGTATTTTTGCTACTGTATGCTTGTTGGAAGCCTACTTTCAAATGCTGAGCACTACTGTCTGACATGTGGGATATCCTTCCACAGCCAGGAAATACTATATTTTACCTATGGAGGGCTACCTTCATCAGCCAATAGAGACCATTAGCTTCAGTGTCTCCATCAAGGTGTCACAACCGTTCAAAACAAAACGAAGTTATTTTCAAAGAAATGCAGAAGAGTTCATTTGCAAGCTGTTTTACACTTTTGGACGTGGAGAGTCTGTGGAAACAGTTAGCTTCAGATCACAGAGAGCTGCGAGCTCCTTCAGTGCCACCAGCTTTGAAGAGTGCGCGTAGACTCCGTCATTCATGACGGCAGAACAACCGCAGGCCCAGTGACGCTCGAGCGGTGGTATTAGTTTTCCATTCTTTGATGATTTAATGAGCAAAACTGCAACAACCTACACATTTTTCTTGGCTTACTTCCTTTATAGTAAAACTGTAATGGGATATGGCAGTTCATGGCTTTCTGCCTCTGGATGGCAGTAACTCCTGCTTAAATGTTCCTAACCCTTAACTGTAATATCCTAAAGTAAGGATTTCCCGTCCTTTGTTAGTTTTCTGTCCAAAGAAAACACTAATTTTACTTAGTCTGAAATATATACATATGTAAATATATATTTAAACATATCCATGGATGTGTGTATGTATATATTTGAAAACTAACTACAAGCAAGGAGTCTGTTTAATGTTAAAAGTTGATAGCATAAATCCGAGACCAAAAGGAAAATGAGGACGCAAAGAGGTAACCTAAAAAAAATTGGCATTTGGGTATTTCCATATGTTTATACGTGATTCGTTTTCCTTCTTACATAAATTAACAAATGCCGCTGAGCCAACCATATTTTTTACCTTGAGACAAGGCATTGCAAAGGGTCTAGGAATATATCCAGGCTTTGGGAATAGGCATGTCTACCACTAAAATTATGTGCTCTGATTAATACAGTCCATCTGGATTTTCTGACTGTGACATTTCATAGACACAAAGAATTAAAGAGCTTAAACATTAAATAAAATACAATGCACACATGTTAAATGTAGTTCACTAACCTCTCTCTGCAGTGGCTACTGCAATACCATAAACTGACATCTGGATCTGGCTGAGGGCTGTAACTTACTGACTCTAATATTTTCTGATCCTCCTCTTACTTGTCCTTTTAAACCTGTTATTCCTCTCCTTTAAGTCCCTGGTTCCCTGCCTCCAACCCAGACACGTTTGTACTGCCTACCCTTGAAGACCGGGGGCTTGGAAGCTCTACTGAGACATCCTTTCCCAGACCTTGGCCTTCACCGTGAGGTAGCACAGCTGTCTCAGGTTCTTCTGCCACCTATTTGGTTTCATGGGTTGTATAGCCTCCTAACAAACATATCCAGCTTCCTTGCTGGGGAAGGAGCATGGATCCATAAGTACGAATTTATTAGAAAAGCATTCTACATTGTGAAATTCTTTAAAAAAAAAACCTAACCTACCTCTGAGAATTTAAGGATTTTGAAACTGATACATAAAGACCAAACTCCACTGCATAAGCTGCGTTCCTGGGCATGTCAACTTCTGGTGTCTAATTGAAGTGACACCCACTTCTGATGGTTTCATAATAACTACCTTCAAATTACTGTTGATTTTGCAGACTTTTCCAAGTACTCATGCATGTCTTTTTATTACTCTGAAAAATGCATGCAATTCTCATGGCTTCTGGATGATAAATTTTTCAAATAAATGTTATTACAATGATGATAGTTTTAGCACCAAATAATGTGGCTTCTATAATTATGAGGATGAAAGTTGGGTTTCCTGTGGGCAAGAGCAGACTGTCTTCACTCAAGGTGAAGATGGACAGAGAAATCACTGGAACACAAAAGGGTTACAACCATTGTGATACAATACCTTGAGAGAAAAGTCATGTAGAGGAGTCATGAGTCAGTAACTCCACCAGCCTTAGATACAGATACGGAATCTGGAATATAAAACTCTTGGGCCACAATGATAGGAAAGAGTTTGAGTCCAGAACATTTGAAGGCCAAACCAGAGGTTTTGAGGGTGACTACCTTCCTTTTATGCTCTTGTCAGCTGGCAGATGTAAAATCTTTGTGCATCTGAGTTAACGCCACCCCCTGTTCCTACATAGAGTGATTCCTCTCGGTAACCAAAATAAAGGAGTAGTTATTGTGTTTGGTATCATCTGGCTTGGGTGACTTCTCCATGTGTGGTGGTAGCCTTATCCCCAACAAGCAATAAGTGACAAAGTTGACAGTGAAGGGAATGCATGGCCAGACTCTAACAATCTGAATATCTGTGTCTGAGTTAGGTCAATGTCCTTAATGATCTTCCCCCTTCTCATTTCTGAGACTACAGGGTGCCTTATATAAGTGCTTGAAAAGTGTTTTTTTCAGTCAGTAGGATTCATCTAAATTCCACTTCTGTCCTTGCTCTCTGGGTTCTCTCTTGATCGGTTTCTGTGGTCTTCATTCTTTTGTTTCATATCTTGTTATTCATTCAACAAGTATTTATGAAGTCTTCAAAAAATACCAAGTATCGTGAAGCATTGGTATAAAGAAGAAATACAGATCCTTCCATCCTGGCATTTATGGTGTAGAGGAGATTGGACAAAAAGAAATTACACAGCAGAGGGATGAGGGCAAGATGGGAGTGCAAAAGGTGGCAAGGAAATTGCTCCTTGAACATTCAGCATAGATTTTAGGGTACATCAGGGAGGCTTTATTGAAGAAGGTGATGTCTAAGCTGGTGTCTATTGTCTGTGAGCAAAGTGTCAATGTGGAAACCAGCCAAGGGAAGGGAGAATAGATAACATTGGTGGGAAAAAACAGCATATCCAAAGACCCAGAATTGAGACAGGTACAGTCGATTATCTTGGCATCTGTTTCAAAAAGTATAGAATTAGAAGTACAAGGGATTTATGGGGGTGGTGCTTGTGGAGGGTACAAGGGAGAGGAGGCAGGAGTGGGAGGAGAAAGTCTCAGGGTTTCACACTAGCTGAGTCTTGTGATGGGAGATGGAAACAAAGAAACATGGAGTAGGAAGGGCCTCAAACAGTGTAGTTCTGGGAAGCTCCAGAGTGAAATTACATGTTGGAAGAGTCCCACAGGAGGGACAAAATGATCGGGCTTCAGTAATCCTACCATATCCCACTGGATCATTCATTGTTTGGCAGCAGTACATGAAGAGGGTGCCCTAGAGTGGAACCTAGGTTACAGTGGTAGGTTTGTGAACTGCAGACTTGAGTAATAAACCTGTGGCTGCCTCAATACCCCTCTGCACTAGATAGTTCTGTGACTATCTCTATGTTCAGGAAGAAGCTCCTCTTGTTAGAGGCCTCTTCTCTTGAGGGGAAACCGAGGCAAAGGAGGCTAGCATGAAAAAGGAAACACAGGCCCTGTTGCTGTAGTTGGTCTTCAGCTAAGACTAAGGTTCATCATCTTCCTTGTTTACCATCCATTCAAACTTCTCTCCACCTTCAGCCATCAGATCTTGGTGGTTTAACTGATAGTGTAATCCAAGCCCTCATTACTAAGTGGTCTGACCTCCAGGGAATAATATCTTTCTGACACCAGGGCTGTTATGCATACACAGTTCTAACTGGTTAAAGCAGTGGATCATCCCAAGTGAATTGTCCAGGTTCCACCTGTGTTCCTCACCTTGACGAGTGAGTGATTATATGATTATCTGGTGAAAATCAAAATCAAATGCCCTGCCATCTTAGTAATTCCTATTCTTGCCCATTGGTCCTGGCTACAATAAGTCCAAAGCACCCAGAGGGCAGCTACCTTTTGTAATTCTGTGGAATCTGTAATGGATTCAATGGCAAGAGTATGGTCCTTTGAAGCCTGGGACCTCTAGCCTGCAGTTATGGGTATGAGAATCCCAACATTCATCAATGGGTCCTTAAGAGTGAAGTTAAATTCACTCTTTGATTTCCTGACTCAGGTATTATTGCAGTTGGAAACACCACCATATTGATGTTCTTTAGTCAAGTGTATATACTGTATCCTGGTTATGTAATTTATACAAAGCATTGCTTCTAAGCTGGTACTTTGGTCACTCTTCAACAAAACATTCCAGTGCTATATAAGGCAAACAACTTTCAGTTGGTGGAGCACATAGTTAGACCAGTGGACCCTATGTTCCTGAGTCTACTTAATATTTCCTTCACAGTGCAGTGAGTTCTTCACCAGAGACTGTGATTTGTGGGATTCCATGGCAGAGAGTCACAGACTCTGTAGACACCCACACCATGGTGCTACTGAAACTTTGTAAGCAGTGAAGGACAGGGGATCCGTGGCTGCAGTTGCAGAGTGCTCCATACCTAAGGAGACAAAGCCTTTGTGGATCTCTTACCAATGAGATTAAGAACAAAATCCAGAAGCACAAATTCCACCCCAAGATGTCTAGAGGCCGGGAGCTGGAAGTGAAGAAAGTGTCTGGGAGAAAGAGGACTGTCACTTTCAACATGAATAGTGGCATTCTGCTGAGCTTTGATGGTGAGGAGGAGCCCTCACAGGACAGAGGGCTGAGGAACAGAAGCCTGAATTAATATCAACTCCGAATTTCCTGGTTGAAGCTACAAAGAATGATGGCAAGAAGGCCCCTGTGCTGGACTGTCACAACCTGGAGGATGAGGTTGGACAAGAGGAGGCTGAGAGGGACATTTCCTGTCGGGGAAGTTAGCTTTCAGGCTACTGGCAGGACCGAGTGGAAGGACACCCATTATACACTCAATACAGATTCCTTGGACTGGGCCTTAGGTCATTTTTTTAGCTTTGTCCACAATGTCTTAACTCTAACCTATTCCTAGTCCATGCCTGCTGCACACACCAAAAGGTTATTCTCCAATGATGCTTCTTTTCCCTAATGATTCTGACCTGTGAACCAGATGTGTGTGTGTGTGTGTGTGTGTGAGTGTGTGTGCGCATGAGTTTAATTAGGTAGTTGAAATGTCTAGCTTACATATGACCAGAAAATTGAAGCTATTTTATGTTGTGTGTGTGTATCTCACTTTATGTATAAGGAAATAGTACAAGGTAAATACAATATTCCATCTTTATTCTAATTTTAAATGAGCATTATCTACCAGCCCACTTTGCTATTGTATATGTACCCCAAATACACACACATACAATCTATAAAATTTATGTGGTGCTATTTGGATGATATATGAACACACTCCATTTTCCTTATTTCCCTAACATCCTATAATTCTCTGATTTGAGTAGTCCTATGTGCTGTGACAGATGTTTTTATCATATTGGAAAAACTTCCTTCTGGCCCTACTTTGCTGAAAGTTTTTTTTTTTAAAGATTTATTTATTTATTTGAAAGGCATATTTACAGAGAGAGAGATATTCCATCCATCTACTGGTTCACTCTCCAAATGGCTGCAATGGCTGGAGCCAAGCCAATCTGAAGCCAGGATCCAGGAACTCCATCTTAGTTTCCCATGTGGGTGGTAAGGCCCCACATACTTGGGCCATCTTCTGTTGCTTTTCCTAGGTCATTAACAGGGAGCTGGAATGGAAGTGGAGCAGCCAGGACTCAAATTGGTGTCCATAATGTGATGCCAGCATTGCAGGTAGTAGCCTGTTAATCCACTGCATCGGCCCCAAGTTTTTCATTTTTTTAAATCAAGAATGCTATGTTGGATCTTGCCAAATACTGCTCTTATGCTATGTCATTTGTTGATTTTCATACATTAAACTAACCTTGAATTCCTTGAGTAAATCTTACTTGGATATTACTGATTTTCTTTTTTACATGTTAGTGGATTCAATTTCCTAAAATTTTGTCAAGGATTTTTTCATGCATTTTCATTAGGGAAATTGGTTTTATGTTTCATTTTTTATAATCATTTTGCTGGCTTTGAAACCAGCATAAGGTTGTATTCTTGGAACGAATTCAGAAGTATTCCTTACTTTTCAATTTTTTGGAGGAGTTTAGTAGAACTGGTATTGTTTCTTTTTTAAAGTTGTCATAGGTTTCATTAATGAAGCTATTCAGGTCTGGGGTTTTCCTTATTAGAAAGTCTTTAAACTTCAAATTGAATTACTTTACCAGATATGGTGCTTTTCCGGCTAAATAGTTCTCCCTGAACTTTGGTAGTTTGTGTCTTTCAAGGCCTTTGTCCATTTTATGTTAGTTGCCAAATTTATTGTCATAAAGTTGTTCCTAATTTCTGTTAACATTTTAATGTCTGTAGAATATGTGTTTCTCTTCATTCTGATGCTGGGCACCAGATGTAGGTTTCCTCAGGGACTGGGAGCTCAGACAAGGTCACTCGCCATGATGGCTCTCTCAAGAAGCAGCAGCATTCGCAGTCCAGACTTCAGAACAGGCAAAGCCAGGCTGGGGACTACCAATGTTTCTACGTTGCACGGCAGGCAGAGCTTGGCAATAAGACAGTAGCGTTAGGGCATGCAGAGCTCCATGTCAATGCATGCAAAGCTAGAGTTTCACATAATTAATTATGATCAGTTTTTCATTGAATGATTTCACATTTTTTTAAAATTTTACTTGCATATTCTCATCTATCTTTGAGATTGTCAAGAATTAGTACTGAAAGTTTATACGTTAGGAACTGGGCTCAAAGAGTGTAAGTAAAACTCCCAAGATCACTATTGAATACATGAAAGATACAGGACTTAAACTTGTTTATGCTTTATACCATTTTACATCAAAAAGACATTAACTGGCTGAAAGCATGAAGGTTCCATGGTCAGATTTTCATCTTAAATAGGTCATTCTATGGGGGGAAATGTGGGAATAAATCCATATTAGAGATAGGAAAACTGGACAAGAGACTGTTAAAAAGTTTAGGCAAGCGATGATAAACAGCCTGCCAAAGGCATGGAAAATGGGAACAGAGCTGAGCAAATTTATGAAGAAGACACTGAGAGTGAGTGAAAGCAACAGTTTCATAACACAGAAAACCAGGAATAACTCAGATTTCTGTTTTTGGGAGCATTGTGAATGGTATTGCCACCAATGGCAGCTATATTTTTGGGTCTAATAATTTGTGTGTTTATATGTATTACCTCCATTAGAATGTAGTCAGAGACTTAGATTATTGCTATATTCCAGCAGTTAACCCAGGGCCTGGTTTGATTTGTATGTGAATCAGGATGGATTTTTACCAGTCATCTAGTCAGCACTATTGTGCCATGAGATTCTTAGTTGAGTCACTGTGAGAATATTCCAGCATGTTCACCATGAGAATGAGAGTAGCATGAGAAGTATCACTGTATTTCTAAATCTGTACACATGAAATGCATGGAATTTGTATACATAGAATTAACAAAAATCCAAAATTAATAGATAAGTTAATTTTGGTGCAAAAAGTTTTTGAGATACATGCATAGATTTTTCATAGTATGTCTTTTCCATGAACTTTCTAAAGATTCTTCATCTTTTCAAGGATAATGAGCTTATCAAAGAATATAAAAACTTATTTTCATTTTGCAGAAGTATAATTTATCTTTATTGTAGATTTATATATTTATCTTTTTTCCTTATATGACCACTTTAAACTCATTAAAATAGTCCATTTCTAGAAAGAAATTGACTTACCAAATAAAAAAAAAAACATGAATGAAATTTGTCTGACGAGAGACTTTTCACTTAGAAACTATCCAGGCAGTGGGTAAAATTAATTTAGGAGCAAAATTATGACACGTTTTTACATGCCAGGGTCTTGAATAGTGGACCTTTCAGAATCTCTTCCTGTCAGTTGCCTTCTAAATAAACAACCTTTAAAATAAGTTCTTTAAAATTTCAGTAACTAAGCCCTCAGGCTCCATCTGTCGTATCATAAATTCTGTTGTTTACAGAGGTGTCAGTATATTTTTATTAGTCAGACACCTAACATTATAAAGTGACTTAACTAGTAGAGAGAGTTCCTGACATGATTTTTTTTGGAAGAGTGTGAAAGTGATATGCACTCAGAAGTCCTGATCTGTTCCTGGGCTTGTGACAGGCATGACGATGATCTCGCAGCATGCTCTCAGCACAGCTCGCTGTGAGCCACGTGATCACCAGGTCGAACAACTGATGCTCCGTAGTGCACTGTGTTGCTAAGCTGTGATATTCAGGATGGTAGCTGATTAGATGCATTTTACATCAGATGCGTATAATTCAATTATAAGCTGAAGGACATCTATACAGGCAACAGATACCTGCCATTGTAAACAGAAGAATTAAAAGACGATCAGGAAACACTGTCCACTCTTTTTATGCAAATAGCCTCATGAAAAGAGCCTGAGCTTTGGAGTCAGATCCAGTTTCAATGCAACTTTAGTGGTACGGCCTAAACGTCTGTGCCCCTATGCATTCCTATGTTGAAATCTAATCTCCAATGCGAAGATATTAGGAGGAGTGATTTGGGGGAGGTGATTACATCATGCGGGCAAATCCCTCGTGAACGAGAGTAGGCCCTTAACATAGACTGAGTTTACCAAAACTTCATCTTCAACATCCTAGCCTCCAGAACTGTGAGAAATGAGTTTCTGTGGCTTAGAATCCACCCAGTCTTTTTGTGTTTTATTATAGCAGCCTGAAAGAGTAAGATATTTGGCCATTTGCTATTTGGGTAACATACAGTCAGTCTCCTAACTTCTCTGAGCCTCAGTTCCTTGTTTATAAAATACAGATACTAACACCTTGCAAAATTTTTCACCAGGATTATGGACAATGTGATAATGTACCTGGCCTCTAACAGTTACTCAGTAATGGGGATTGTTACTTTCATTGTTATCATTATTAATTACTACTCAAAATGCAAGTTCAGGTTATAGGCTTTATGACCTGATGACATCAGCTCCTTCCATTTATTTCTTAGCCAGGGCCTGCTGAGGGATATGAATTACAGTTTAACTACAGTGTAGGTAAGTTGCAAGGGTAGGTCCAGAGGGTAGTGGGAACATACCTATGCCACCCCTCAGACCATCTAAAGGGCAACCTTTGACTGAATCAGTTTTCTTGAAGAACTGTGAGATAAACCCACAAGTAAAAATGCCTTTTGTGTCTTCTCTCGCTGCACTTTGATGGAAGATTTGCCGTTTGGAGATTGCCTGCGTTGATGCTTTCTTCCATTAGCACCGATAGGTGAGAGTTGACGGCAATTAGCTGTAATTAGTCACTGATCTTTTTGGACAAGCAGAAAATCTGGTTTTTCCTCCAGACATTAAAAGAGCAATCAGAAAGGGTAGAACTTTTGCAGTCAGTAATCTTGGAGCCCAGTAGAGTAAATCCTTCAAAAGCAGTACTTTCACCATGGCTAGTTCTGTATATATTTTTTAGAATACTTATTAAGATGTGTCATTGCCTGTTGGGGGGAACAGAAAGAACAAAGCATGAAGGAGTTTTACCAATGCTGTATAGCGCAGTATGCAAAACACTGAGGCTAATTGAATTGAATGGCTTTGAACCCTTAGAAGTCACAAAGTGACAAGGTTTACTTGACAGCTAGTGAGCAATTATTTCCTGTCCCACTGATTAATTTGGTCAATTAGTGGCAAATAGGAATGTTAGAAGTGGAAAGGGTAATGAGAGTCATTATAAATATAAGAGTAAAATTGAGGGCAGCCTTGTCACAATAGGGTCTGCCCTGCCTGGTTCAAGCACTGATGGGACCAAGAGTTTCTTCCCCTTTCTGTTCCCCCTCCCTGGAGACTTCATCTCTCAGTTCATCCAGAACATCTCCGTAATCACAAATGGGCCTCTGGTGGCATTTTCTAATAGACTTATAGAAAACAAGTTTTTTGAGTGTCACTTGAAATATTCATCTGCTCTTTGGCTCTTTAAGTGTATTCTCAAATTAAAGTCTGCAGGTGCATTGTGGAGCGGGTGAGGTAGCCCCAAGTCTGAGAACCCCACAGGCACAGCACCGCTGTGCCTCCTCAGTTGGGTGAGTGCTAGCTTCAAGCATCCACGCAAGCTGATGTATTAGTTTCCCGAAGCTGCTGTAGAAAATGACCCCAAGTTGGTGGTTTCGGACTGCCCAGGCTTATTCTGTGACAGTTCTGGAGAACAGAACTCTAGATCAAAGTGCTAGTACAGAGGGTTCTTCCGGAGGTCCCGGGAAATAATTGGTTCCAGGCTCCGAGTGTCTGGTGGTTGCCTGCAGTCCTCAGCTCACAGAGGCATCACCTCACCCTCTGGCTCCATGTCCACACGGTGTTCTCCCTCTGTGTCGTCTCTCTTTCTCTTCTTCTATAAAGACGGCTGTCATTGGATTTAATGTGCATCTTAATCCAATATGATCTTGATATCCTTAATTACAGCTGTAAAAAAGAATGAAATTCTACCATTTGCATCAAAATGGAGGACATTAGGTTGAGTGAAATAAGCCATAGGAGGTAAATACTGCATGATCTCCCTTAATGTGGGAGCTAAAACTAAAATATATTTTTATATATATATATATATACATATATATAAACATAAAAAAGAAACGCCTATGTGTATCAGTATTGTTGCAAATATGCTTTGTCAAATGTTTTATACCTTGTGAAACCATTGTCTAAGAATGTTATACTACTATAGTTTTAATTGTCCATGATTACTTTAAAATTTACTGTGTTTGGGTAAAATCTCATCTTTCCATCTGAGTATTGTTCATAGTATTTGATTATATTCTCACTAAACTAGGATTTTTAAAAAATATTTATTTATTTGAAAGAGTTGGAGAGAGAGAGAGATCTTCCAATCAGCTGTTTGACTCTCCGAATGGCTGAAATGGCCAAAGCTGGGCTGATCTGAAGCCAGGAGCCAGGAGCTTTTCTGGGTCTCCCGCTTGGGTGCAGGGGCCCAATGATTTGGGCCATCTTCCTCTGTTTTCCCAGGCTGTTAGCAGGGAGCTGGGTCAGAAGAGGAGCAGAAGGGACACAAACTGGAGCCCATATGGGATGCTGGTGCTGCAGGTGGCAATTCTACCTGCTATGTCATAGTGCCAGACCACAAGGATCTTTTTGTTTTTTATCTGTGAGTTCTTTATTTGGTGAAGAATTAAGTCATTGATTATAATGTAAGTTAAAAATGTGTTGTCTCAAATACTAAAAGGAAGGAAGGGGGAGGAAAGGAATATTCTTAGAATTGTATCCATGAACTATATTGAATCTGTCAAAAACTGAAAAGCAAAAATATGTTGGGGCTGGAATTGTGGTGTAGCGAGTAAAGTCACCATCTGTTATGCCAGAATCCCTTATGGACTCTGGATCAAGTCCTAGATGCTCCACTTCAGATCCAGCCCCCTACTAATATGTCTGGGAAAGCAGTGGAGGATGTCTCAAATGCTTGGGCCCCTGCACTCATGCGGGATACCTGGATGAAGCTCCTAGTTCCTGGCTTTGGTTTGCTCAGCCCTGGCCATTGTGACCATTTAGGGAGTGAACCAGTGGATGGACACACACACTCTCTCTTGTCTCTCTCTCTCCTCTCTTACTGTGCCTTTCAAATACATAAATCTCAAAAAGGAAAACTATTTTAATAATTTATTGGTGTCCAGATATTCCAAGAAACGTTTCAAAGTTATTATATTCCAGGAGTTCCTGTACTCTTCTGAATACATTTACTGCTGTCACTAGTAATGGAGCCCCATGGTGAGCCATGATGAAGTCTGTCTCCATAATGCTTCACACAGTGACTCAGAAATCTAAACGACTACTCGATGAATAGATAAATGAGAAATGAAGAAAAAGACTGAAGGCTGCTAAAGAAAAGTTTTATCAAGTCCAATACATTCTTTGGCTATAGATTTCCAGGTCAACTTTCTTATGATTCTTTTTACTCATATAAATTACTGAAACACTGAAAGATAGAACTAAGCTGATATGCTGTAACAAACTACCTATTAGAAACTAAGTAAAGGAGAATCAAAGAACCAAGCATTGGCTTCTCTTCAGAAGTGATGCCAACTATTTTACCTTCAGACCATCCAAGAATCAATCTCCGTCTGAACAGACGTTCCTTCCAAAAAAGCATTGCTGTAATAAAAAGTATCGGCTGGGTCCTTCGGTGATTCCTGGGGTGACTTGTCAATGTGACACATGACATACATTACATCAGGGCACCGTATTGTCAGCCTCTGTGTCTGCCCTGTCCTTGTGTGATGTGCCAGGCAGGAATGTTTCCCTGCCCCTGGAAGGGTGTACTGAGGTGGTGTGTGCTGGACTTGGTGATAAATGCAAGGGCAGTGAAGACACATACCTCAGGCTGACACATAATACCTAATTCAGAGCTGCATTATCATTAAAATAAAAGGGAAAGGGACGCCGAATAGAAAAGGGAGAGATAATTCACAGCGTAGATGGTGTATTGGGCTTTCATATGTCCTGCTGTGTGTGGCAAGGCCAGCTTTGAATGCAACATCCTTCACTGTAAAATCCATTGACTTTGACATTGCACCTTGATGAATGCATGGCCAGTGCTCGTCACTGCACTGTTTCTCCCCCATTTATTTGGTTGAAACAAATAGCAAGTTTTCAGTTTTTATGTTCTACATTTTATTAAGTGTACCTCTGCTGATGCCCACTTGCAGAGCAAATTAACCAAAGTGAACAGGAAAGGAATAACTCTGCCTGTCTCTCATTGCTCTCATCATGTTGGCTAATAGGGTATCCAAATATGACTTGGCTCATGCATCACTCTGAGTCCTTCTGCTACCTAAAGTATGGGACATGATCAAAGGAGCCAAAGTTGGTTCTCATGTCAGGTACGGTGTGCTTATTAAAACACACATTCTTAGTGAATACTAATTATTTTGCATGCTAAAATATAGTGTCTTGTCTAAAGACAAGATGAAGTATATAAAAGCATATATACCATCAAGAGATTAATGACCTTGGGCAGATTACTTATCCCGACGTTACCTCTATTTTCTCATCTATAAAATGACAAATTGCATAACATCATAAGAGCAAATCCTTTAAACCATTTTTTTCTTCTCCTGTCTCCATTATAAGTGATTTTCATATAATTCATTAGGTACAGCGGTCTGTACTTAACAGAGTAGAATCTGTTATCAATTCTCTTTTTTTAAAGATTAAGAAAGAGGCAGTTGGAAGACAAGGAACTTACCCAGTGGAAGACAGAACTGACGTTCGTAGTGGGGTAATTTGGCCTTAGGATCCACATTCTTAATAACTATCCTCTACTTCTTTCAGCACGTTAGTGACTAGGCACTGGAAGTGTTATCTAGAAACTAGTATATAATTTTGTATAAAATTTGCTTTCTTGCCCAGAATCAGTGGGAGGTGTTCATTCATGCAACAAGCCACTATACAAGCCTTTCCTGAAACACTTTCTTGAAGCTGTGATGAATCACTGAAGCCGAGAGGACAAAAATAGGACAGTGGGACTGAACATTCCCATCTCTAGTTCCCCTTTGAAAGAATTCCCACGTCTTAATGATTTCACACTGATTCAATCACAGTAGGTTAAATAGTTTCCAGAGATACTGATCTTAGAGATTGGGAGGAAAGCACAGAAAACCCATGCATGTCCAGCACAATGCTACCTCCCAGAGTGATTACAGAAGGAGCTGAAGGCATCCATTTGACCAGGTCATAAAGAACTTGGCGTACAGAAGCCTCTGTCCTCACCTACTCAAGATACAAACTGGGTGATGGATGAGGATGTGGCCGCTATGAAAACTTTAGAGCACACTGACCCATGTTCATGATATTTAGATTCAAAGGGCAGAGCTTGAACTCAGAACCCATCATTTTATTACTTTTGACCCTGGAACAAGGAAAACTTTACTCTTTGTATGTATCATTTGGAAACAGTGGTTAATAATTTACCTTAAGGGATGGGTGATAATTTTTTTAATAAAGCTTTTATTTAAAGAATATACATTTCCAAAGTACAGCTTATGGATTACAATGGCTTCCCCCCACCATAACTTCCCTCCCACCCGCTACCCTCCCCTTTCCCGCTCCCTCTCCCCTTGCATTCACATCAAGATTCATTTTCAATTCTCTTCATACACAGAAGATGTTTAGTACATATTATGTAAAGATTTCAACAGTTTGCCCTCACATAGAGACACAAAGTGAAAATACTGTTGGAGTACTAGTTATAGTATTAATTCACAATGTACAGCACATTAAGGACAGAGTTCCTACATGATTTTTTTTTAAAAAATTGATTAATTATCTATGCAATTTTAACCTCGGCAACTCATGACTAGAGCCTAGGGAGATTACTGATGCCATAAACAAGAGTGTCAAATTGTTAAATCAACATCAGGAGTCACTGTGTACTTACGTCACATGTGGGATCTGTCCTTAATGTGTTGTCCAATGTGAAGTAATGCTATAGCTAGTACTGAAACAGTATTTTTACACTTTGTGTTTCTGTGTGGGATGGGTGATAATTAATATGAGTACAAATTTTGTACTATTTAAGTGTCACAGACCAGTTATTGTGATTGTCACAAAGGAGTTTTTTAGGCATGCACTACCGACACATGGGTAGCACTCCCTTCTCTACTTTGCAACTTCACATTCTTGTTGCATCTAAAGGTTTTTCAGATTTTAACATCCCAATTAGATAAATGTCTTTAAAAAACAACATATGCCCTCCTGGAAGAGGGAACAAAATGGAATTAGGAAGAGGACAAGAGAAAAGGGAAAACTCAGATGGAAAAATAGTGTCACAGCCATTTTTGAGATTGCCAGCCTAACAGATTCTGTGATACCATGTAGCGCCTGAATGTGCCTTCCATGAGGCTGCCAGTCACCGCGTTTTACCCCCAATAGCACTGTCCTGGTGACCCACACTTGGTCAATGGTTTTCCCCCTTGAGTAACTGAGTGAGAAGCTTCTCTTGAGTTTGACTTACTGAATCTTAAAGAGAAAAGCTCTCTTTTCGCTTTGGGATCAGTGAGTGGGACAGCACAAATATGGCACTCCCCGTGGCTTCATCCCCATCTCAACCTTCACTGCGCTGCAGAAGAACCTTACCTACAGTAGGAGAAAAAGAGGCTAAAACGGGAGGCAAAGCAGAGACGACGGATGCAGCAAGTCTGGACAGACACCATGATCCATGATGCTGTTTCTGAAATAAATTGCTCTTAAGGTCCATTCACTTTATTCTCCCATTCATTCAATAGCTGCCCAACGATTGCTGACCAAGTCAACTGCCAGGCACCGTGAAAGCTTTTTGTGGTTTGAAACAGTTAAAAATGCTTGCTTCACGGAACTCACATTCTAGTAGGGAGAGGCATACAATAAGCAAGATAATTAAGTCAATTACAGGGTATTCTTGAGGATGATAATTCTCATGGGGTAGGGAAATATCATAGGGTAAGAAAATAAATTGGCAGGACTGGGAGATGGGAGGTAGGCAGTTTTCAATTGAAATAAGAGTCAAGGTAGACATTTGAGCAAATATTTGAGGAAGGTAAGGGAGGGAACCATACAGGTATCTGGAAGGATGATTGTGATCCAGGGAGATAGAACAGGACCTTCAGCAAGAGTGTGGCAGGTGCATATTAGCGGCAAAATGTTCAGTGTAGCTGGAAGTGTATGAGTGTGGAATCGAAGGCAACAAAGTTCAGATTATGTGGGCTCATGGAGCCAAGGTGACAGTTTTTGTTTATATATTTGTGAAATATGGAGCCAGTATGTTTTGAATGGCAGAATATGATGATCTGACATGTGCATTTACAGGATTAGCTGAAAAATGAATATGGGGGTGGATAATAGTAGGAAAACCAGGAAGGAGGTTATTTCAATAATTCAGAGGAGGGATAATTACTGGTGACTTGGGAGACAATGTGAGAAATGGTTGGCTTATGGATTGGGTGCAGGGTCCACAGGGTTTTCTGAGGGATTGGATAGAATTATGTGTGACAGAGAAGGATAAACAATGTCATAAAGCTTTTTTATCATGAGAAACTGATGAATGGCATTGCTGTCAGCTGAGGTAGGGAAGACAGCAGATGGAGTGGGAGTTCAGTTTTGGGCAGTTGAGTTCGATACCTATAAAACATCTGATGCATATAATGGTGAGGAATTGGATAAAGCAGTGTGGAGCTAGGAAAACGGATCTGGGAGAGACATAAATTTGGATTTCATACATAGAAGATACTTAATAATGTGAAAACGGATGACTTTGCCAAGGTAATACGTGGCGGCAGAAAAGCTCCATGAATGGAGTTCTGAGGCCAGCAAGTTGCATAGGAACTGGACTGAGAGGGAGGACACTTTGAAGTCCAAGGGAAACCAGCAGAGGGCGCTGTTTTGGTGGTCAAGGAGACTGTGAAGAAGCAATGACCAACTGTGTTAAATGGCTAAGCATGGGAGCTCCCAATGACCTTGAAAGGAGTCTCAGTGAATTGGGGAAGAGATTTGTTTGGAGTGCACTCAAGAGAGCATGTGAGGAGAAGGATGAGTGGACAGTAGCATAGACAGCTTCATCAAGGAATTTTGCTGCAGAGAGGAACAAATATGTAAAAATGCATTTCACATGGACTAAACTTTTTGAAGAATTAAAAAAAAATTTAAGATAGAAATAATGAGGATATTGGGAAGTCAGTGGGAAAGACTTAGAAGAAAGAGAAATATTGGTGATGGATGATGAGGGGTAGGGGAGAGGATGATGGAATCCAGGGCACTAGTGGAAGACGACTTTACAGGAAAATGGATAGTTTATCTAGAATAACAGGCCAGAAGGCAGAGTCTGTGGGAGTAGATGCTGTTATGAATTCGATGTGGGAGGCTGGAGCCTGGAGAAGCTCCCTTTTCAGTCACTCCAAGATAGTTTCTGATAGAACTCAAAGTCAATTTCCACAGGGTAAAATAATAGAGCTAATAATACAGCACAGGCTTACTGGAGTAGTATCAGAGTCAACTGGACCTTAGATCTTGGTTTGATGCCAAAGTTACTGACTCAGGCTGCAAAGAGGTTTTTTTCTTTTTTAAATTAATTTATTTATTTGGAAGTCACAGTTAGAGAGGAGAGACAGAGAGCTTTCATCTGCTGGTTCACGCCCCAAATGGCCATAATGTCTAGGATTGGGCCAGGCCAAAGCCAGGAGCCAGGAGCTTCTTCTGGGGCTCCCATGTGGATGCAGGGGTCCAAGCATTTAGGTAATTTTCTACTGCTTTCCCAGACACATTAGCAAGGAGCTGGTTAAGAAGCGGAGCAGCCAGGATTCATACCAGGGCCCAAATGGGACACGGCACATGGTGGCTTAACCTACTGTGCCACAGCACCAGACCCACATAAAGAGATTCTTAGTCATAATTTTTGCAGCTGTTTTTTTGAGTAACAAGCATCTCATGGCAAAAAATAAACCTTAGACCACGTCAGTGAAGACGAGTTACTTGGTGCATTACTAAATTTTTTGTGGAGGTGATTTCATGAGGTCAGAGATACCTAGGAAAATTTCTTTGAAGAGGGACACTTAAGCTGAGAGTGGAACAATGAGGAGGAGTGAGGAAGGCAAAGGGGAGAAGAAAGAGCAGTTGAGGTGCTGGAAACAGTGTTGGCCATCTTTTGTGGTGAGAGAGGGCCCGGAAGGGTGAAGGAGGCTTGAAGACCACAGGCTGCAGCAGAGACTCCAAGTGGACCTCTTGGTGTGCAATGAGCATGGACGGGTCTGATCAGGGGGCTGGTCATAGGGCATCTCAATGCTCTCAGTGCCACGAAGCACCAATGGTAGGAGGAATATGTAGCTAGAACTCTGGGGGCACTATTTATGTCACTTCAAATGCTACCACATTCACAATGTCATACAGTTCTCACAGACTCAATAATTTGTCTTGTTCCTTACAAAAGGATTTGCTGGCCGGGAATGTACACTCAGTGGGAATGCAGCAACTTAAATCCCAGCCCACTCCATCCTAAAGCAGCCTCTCTTCTTTCTACTAAACCTCAAAAACGTAGTAATGACCATTGACTTGGAAACTTGATCTTTCACAGGCAATCATAAAAAAAATCTACATGAAATAATCTGAAGATGATTAATGATCAGTGGAAAAAGAAAATAATTGTGAATTAAAATATTAGAGTCTGGCTTGTTCTATCAAAAATATCATTTTATCCCTTGATGCTGTTTCTGTGATTTCCTTGATCTATAGGATCTTGTAGGTAATCATAGTCCAAAGCATATAGGTCTTGTTGAAGATCAGCAGAAAAAAAATCTATGGTTTTTAGAAGAGAGAACTGAAATAACATTTACATTATTAAATGAGGTACCCAATTTTGAAACTTATCTTTCCTAAATTACAATTATTTTAAAAGGTTGTCTTAGTCTGGTTTCTATTGCTACAAGAGGATATCTTATAGATGGTATTTATAAAGAAAAGAAAGTTTATTTAGCTCATGGTTCTGGAAGTCCACCAGCAGCGTGACAGCATCTGCTTGGCATTTGGTGGGGACCTGGCTGGCAGTGCTGACGTGGCAGACAGAGTACGGAAGCCAGAGAGACGGAGCAGTCAAGCTCACTGTCATAACAACACCATTATACGATCCACTAATTTACTTCCCCTTAGTCCATGCATGCGTTGATCCATTCATCAAGCAGAGCTCACATGACCAAGCCACCTTCTGATGGTCCTGCCTGAACTTACCTCTTAATATCTTACAATGGAGATGAATTCCAACAGGAGTTTTGATGGAGCTATTGAACCCAGAGAACCCGGAGCTGGCTTGCTTTGTAAAGCGCTTTCCATTTAATGCGAGTTTGCTTTTGGAAAGATTTCTTTTTTTTTTTTTTTTTTTTGACAGGCAGAGTGGACAGTGAGAGAGAGAGAGACAGAGAGAAAGGTCTTCCTTTGCCGTTGGTTCACCCTCCAATGGCTGCTGCGGATGGCGCGCTGCGGCCGGCGCACTGCGCTCATCCGATGGCAGGAGCCAGGTGCTTTTTCCTGGTCTCCCATGGGGTGCAGGGCCCAAGCACTTGGGCCATCCTCCACTGCACTCCTGGGCCACAGCAGAGGGCTGGCCTGGAAGAGGGGCAACCGGGACAGAATCCGGCACCCCGACCGGGACTAGAACCCGGTGTGCCGGCGCCGCAAGGTGGAGGATTAGCCTGTTGAGCCACGGCGCCGGCCTGGAAAGATTTCTAAGCCCAGCATTCTCAGTCATCTCTGAAGGTGACCAGAAGACAAGCCGACGGTGTGTGTGGTTGCACCTATAACCCTGTGTCAGCCTAAATAAAAACAAGCAACAGTCAGGGAGAGAGACTGGTAAGAATGAGGAAATTTATTGGAGGAATATCAGCATGGGAGTCGCGTGCAGGTAAACTATGGGCATGTTCGAAGAGGCAGAGGGGAGGATTACTTCAGATATTCTCAATAATCTTTAGCCGCAATGATTAATAATCACGGTTATGTTAGTCCAAGGTTGAGCAGACAGCTGCTAGGCAGATGTCCTTGGGGATGTGACATTGTTGAAGGTTTCAGTGGCCTCTGTGTAATCTTGTTGTTCTTGCAGACTCGTTCATGATAGCTAGGATCAGGCCCTGGTAAGAGCCCTTCCTTGGCTTTAGTTATTTATTCTTGTTAGAGTTGACACATGCAACTCCATTTTGTTAAAAAGATTTACTTATTTATTTGAAAAGCAGAGTTACAGATGGAGAGGCAGACACAGAGATCTTAAATTTGCTGGTTCACCACTAAATGGCCACAACCACCTGGAGCTAGGCCAGGCTGAAGCCAGGAGGCAGGAGCTTCACCCCAGTCTCCCTCATGGGTGCAGGGGCCTGAGCACTTGGGCCACCTTCTGCTGCTTTCTCAGGTGCATAAGCAGGGAGCTGGATCAGAAGTAGAGCGGCCAGGATTGGCGCCCACATGGGATGCTGGTATCGCAGGTGGCAGCTTAACCCAGTGTGCCACAACATCAGCCCCACACGTCTTGCTTCTGACAACATTCCCATTCCTTGTATGTGAGGTGCCTCTGTATTGTGCTATGAGGCTGTGGATATTGATCACGTTACATTGAGAGTATTTATTGTGGTACAATTTTGTGAACTTAATTGAAAAACTTCCTCATAATAAAACTTCATTCTTGGTGATAAGGAACAAAGAGAATCTTTGCCCTCATTGGGCTTACAATTTGTTAATACAGACATCATAAATCAAATGACAATAATGTTAATACAGAATATAAATAGCAGTGAGGACAGCTACTGTTCATGGAAAAACTATAATACTGTGGACTCTTTCCATTATCTTGATCTCTAATACTGTCAACAATGCTGCTCAGTATGACTAGTGTGCTCCAAAAATGGGAGACAGAAGCTATGAGTCTTTAGAAAACTAGTCAGGTGCATGACACAAAAAATGGACAAAAATCAGACCTAAAGCCTCATTCCATAAAGTGGCTTTATATTTACTAGGGTTTTTTATTTTTTGGCTCTTTGATGTAGTTTATGATTGTGAATGCCTTTTTCTTATTTATAAAAGTAAAATGGACTCTATGGAAAATTAGAGCATATATATAAAAATGCAAGAGAATCAAAAGTTTTCTGTGGGATTTGCCAGATATAGTTATTATTGATATTTTAGAATACTTATTACTGTCTTTTCCTACTTTTATTTTGAATAATTATATATATTTATTTGCCTGTTTATTTTTGTGATATAAAATTGTGGTCATATGTATACAATTGACGTTGTACTTGCATGTAGTATACAAGTGTTTTTTCACTTGATGGTTTTCATAAGTATTTTTTAGTTATTAAATACACTTTGAAAAAATACTATTAGTATTCCTATAATATTTCATATTAAGGTTTTTTGTTACTTATTTTCTTTCTTTTTATTTATTTTTTTATTTAGTAAATATAAATTTCCAAAGTACAGCTTATGGATTACAATGGCTCCCCCCACCCCCATAATTTCCCTCCCACTCACACCACTCCCATCTCCCACTCCCTCTCCCATTCCATTCACATCAAGATTCATTTTCAATTATATTTATATACAGAAGATCTATTTAGTATTTATTAAGTAAAGAGTTCATCAGTTTGCACCCACACAGAAACACAAAGTGTAAAATACTGTTTGAGTACTAGTTATAGCATTACTTCACATTGGAAAACACATTAAGGGCAGATCCTGCATGAGAAGTAAGTACACAGTGACTCCTGTTGTTGACTTAACAATTTGACACTCTTGTTTATGGCGTCAGTAATCTCCCTAGGCTCTAGTCATGAGTTGCCAAGGCTATGGAAGCCTTTTGAGTTCGCCGACTTCAATCTTATTCTGACAGGGTCATAGTCAAAGTGGAAATTCTCTCCTCCCTTCAGAGAAAGGTACCTCCTTCTTTGCTGGCCCTGTTCTTTCCACTGGGATCTCACTCGCAGAGATCTTTCACTTAAGTCTTCTATTTTTCTTTCCAGAGTGTCTTGGCTTTCCATGCCTAAAATATTCTCATGTGCTCTTGAGCCAGATCCGAATGCCTTAAGGGCTGATTCTGAGGCCAGCGTGCTATTTAGGACATCTGCCTTTCTATGAGTCTGCTGTGTTTCCCACTTCCCATGATGGATCGTTCTCTCCCTTTTTGATTCTATCATTTAGTATTCACAGACACTAGTCTTGTTTGTGTGATCCCTTTGACTCTTAGACCTATCAGTGTGGTCAATTGTGAACTGAAATTGATCACTTGGACTAGTGAGATGGCATTGGTACATGCCACCTTGATGGGATTGTATTGGAATCCCCTGGCACCGTTCTAACTCCACCATTTGGGGCAAGTCCAATTGAGCATGCCCCAAATTGTACATCTCCTCCCTCTCTTATTCCCACTCTTATATTTAACAGGGATCACTTTTCAATTAAAATTTAAACTCCTAAGAATAATTGTGTGTTAATTACAGAGTTCAACCAATAGTACTATAACAAAACAGAGAAAAATACTAAAATGGATAAAGTATTATATTGTACATCAACAGTAAGGACAAGAGCTGATCAAGTCACTGTTTCTCATAGTGTCCATTTCACTTCAACAGGTTTCCCCTTTGGTGCTCAGTTAGTTGTCGCCAATTAGGGAGAACATATGATATTTGTCTCTTTGGGACTGGCTTAATTCACTCAGCATGATGTTTTCCAGATTCCTCCATCTTGTTGCAAATGACCGGGTTTCATTGTTTGACTGCTGTATAGTATTCTATAGAGTACATGTCCCATAATTTCCTTATCCAGTCTACTGTTGATGGGCATTTGGGTTGGTTCCAGGTCTTACCTATTGTGAATTGAGCTGCAGTAAACATTAAAGTGCAGACAGCTTTTCTGTTTGCCAATTTAATTTCCTTTGGGTAAATTCCAAGGAGTGGGATGGCTGGGTTGTATGGTAGGGTTATATTCAGGCTTCTGAGGAATCTCCCAGATTGACTTCCATAGTGACTTAACCATTTTGCATTCCCACCCACAGTGGGTTAGTGTCCCTTTTCCCCCACATCCTTGCCAGCATCTGTTGTTGGTAGATTTCTGAATGTGAGCCATTTTGACCGGGGTGAGGTGAAACCTCATTGTGGTTTTGATTTTCATTTCCCTGATTGCTAGTGATCTTGAACATTTTTTCATGTGTCTGTTGGCCATTTGGATTTCCTCTTTGGAAAACTGTCTATTGAGGTCCTTGGCCCATCTCTTAAGTGGGTTGTTTGTTTTGATGTTGTGGAGTTTCTTGATCTCTTTGTAGATTCTGGTTATCAACCCTTTATCTGTTGTGTAGTTTGAAAATATTTTTTTCCCATTCTGTCGGTTTCCTCTTCACTCTCCTGTTTCTTTTGCAGTACAGAAACTTCTCAATTTGATGCAATCCCAATAGTTAATTTCGGCTTTGATTGCCTGTGCTTCTGGGGTATTTTCCAAGAAGTGTTTGCCAGTACCTATGTCTTGCAGGATTTCTCCAATGCTCTCTAATAATTTGATGGTGTCAGGTGGTAGATTTAAATCTTTAATCCATGTTGAGTGAATTTTTGTGTAAGGTGAAAGGTAGGGGTCTTGCTTCATGATTCTACACATGGAAATCCAATTTTCCCAGCACCACTTATTGAATTGACTGTCCTTGCTCCAGGGATTGGTTTTGGATCCTTGATCAAATATAAGTTGGCTGTAGATGTTTGGATTGATTTCTTGTGTTTCTATTCTGTTTGATTTGTGTATCCATCTGTTTCTGTACCAGTACCATGCTGTTTTGATAACTACTGCCCTGTAGTATGTCCTAAAATCTGGTATTGTGATGCCTCCCAATTTGTTTTTGTCGTACAAGATTGCTTTAGTTATTCGAAGCCTCCTGTTCCTCCATATGAATTTCAACATCATTTTTTCCCTGATCTGAGAAGAATGTCTTCGGTATCTTGATTGGTATTGCGTTGAATCTGTAAATTGCTTTTGGGAGAATGGACATTTTGATGATATTGATTCCTCCAATCCATGAGCATGGAAGATTTCTCCATTTTTTGGTATCCTCTTCTATTTCTTTCTTTAAAGTTTTGTAATTTTCATTGTAGAGATCTTTAACATCCTTGGTTAAGTTTATTCCAAGGTATTTGATTGTTTTTGTGGCTATTGTGAATGGGATTGATCTTAGAAGTTTTTCCTCAGCTATGGCATTGCCTGTATATACAAAGGCTGTTGATTTTTGTGCATTTATTTTATATCCTGCTACTTTGCCAGACTCTTCTATGAGTTCCAATAGTCTCTCAGTAGACTTCTTTGGGTGCCCTAAAAAAAAATCATATCTGCAAAGAGGGATAGTTTGACTTCTTCCTTCCCAATTTGTATCCCTTTAATTTCTTTTTCATGCCTGATGGCTCTGGCTAAGACTCGAGAACTATATTGAATAGCAGTGGTGAGAGTAGGCATCCCTGTCTGGTACCAGATCTCAGTGGAAATGCTTCCAGCTTTTCCCCATTCAATAGGATACTGGCCGTGGGTTTTTCATAAATTGCTTTGATGGTATTGAGGAATGTTCCTTCCATATCCAGTTTGCTTAGAATTTTCATCATGAAAGGGTGTTGTATTTTATCATACTTTCTCTGCGTTTAGTGAGATAATCATATGGTTTTTCTTCTGCAGTCTGTTAATGTGGCGTATCATTTGATTGTTTTGTGAACATTGAACCATCCCTGCATACCAGGGATAAATCCCACTTGGTCTGGGTGGATGATCTTTCTGATGTGTTGTTGCATTCTATTGGCCAGAATTTTATTGAGGATTATTGCATCTCTGTTCATCAGGGATATTGGTCTGTAATTCTCTTTCAATGCTGCATCTTTTTCCAGCTTAGGAATTAAGGTGATGCTGGCTTCATAGAAAGAATTTGGGAGGATTCCCTCTTTTTTGATTGTTCTGAATAGTTTGAGAAGAATTGGAGTTAGTTCTTCTTTAAATGTCTGGTAGAATTCAGCAGTGAATCCATCTGGCCCTGGGCTTTTCTTTGTTGGGAGGGCCTTTATTACTGTTTCAATTTCTGTCTCAGTTATGGGTCTGCTTAGGTTTTCTATGTCTTCCTGGTTCAATTTAGGTAGGTTGCATGTGTCCAGGAATCTAAGCATTTCTGATAGGTTTCCCTGTTTGCTGGCATACAAGTCCTTGTAGTAATTTCTGATGATTCTTTTGATTTCTGTGGTGTCTGTTGTTACGTTTCCTTTTTCATCTCTGATTTTATTGATTTGGGTCTTTTCTTTTTTTAGTTAGTTGGGCCAATGGGTGTCAATTTTGTTTATTTTTTCAAAAAACCAACTCCTCGTTTGGCTGATTTTTTGTAATTTTTTTTGGATTCAATCCTGTTGATTTCTTTTCTGATTTTAATTATTTCTCCTCTTCTACTAGATTTGGGTCTGGTTTGCTGCAGATTTTCTAGATCCTTAAGATGCATTGAAAGCTCATCTATTTGGTGCCTTTCTAATTTCTTGATGTAGGCACCTATTGATATAAACTTTCCTCTTTACACTGCTTTTGCTGTGTCCCATAAGTTTTGATATGTTGTGCTGTTATTCTCATTTACTTCCAGGAAATTTTTGATTTCTCTTTTAATTTCTTCTATGACCCATTGTACATTCAGGAGCATGTTGTTCAATTTCCATGTGTTTCCATATGCTCTAGGGATTCCTGAGTTGCTAATTTCCAACTTCATTCCTTTATGGTCTGAGAAGCTGCATGGTATGATTCTAATTCTTTTGAATTTGCTGAGACTTGCTTTATGGCCTAGTATGTGGTCAATCCTAGAGAAGCTTCTATGTACTGCTGAGAAGAATGTAAATGCTTTATGTGTAGGATGGAAAATTCTGTAGATATCAGTTAGATCCATTTGGGCTATAGTGTCATTTAAATTTTCTGTCTCCTTGTCGATCTTCTGTCCTGTTGATCTATCTATTTCTGAGAGTGGAGTATTGAAGTCCCCCATTACAATTGTATTGGGGTCTAAGTCTCCCTTTAAGTCCCTTAACAAGTCTTTTAAATAAACCGGTGCCCTGTAATTAGGTGCATATACATTGATAATTGTTATATTTTCCTGTTGAATTGACCCCTTAATCATTATATAGTGCCCCTCTTTGTCTCTCTTAACAGTTTTTGTGGTAAAATTTATGTTATCCAATATGAAGATGGCTACGCCTGCTCTTTTTGCATTTCTGTTGGCATGGTATATCTTTTTCCAGCCTTTCACTTTCAGTCTGTATGTATCTTTGTTGGAAAGATGTGTTTCTTATAAGCAGCAAATAGATGGGTTTTGTTCCTTAACCCAATCAGCCAATCAGTTCAGGCCATTCACGTTCAATGTGACTATTGATAAGTGGTAACTTTGCCCTGCCATTTGCCAAAGATGTTTTCTAATATATGCTTTGAATTCCCTGTGATCTTTTGCTGTGAGTTTTCCTTCCTTTACCTTCTTTCATATTGATGGCCATGTTTCTGTGTTTCTGTGTGTAACACATCTTTAAGCATCTTTTGCAGGGCTGGACAAGTGGCGACAAATTCTTTCAATATCTATTTGCTACGAAAGGTCTTTATTTCACCTTCATTCACAAATGAGAGCTTTGCAGGATATAATATTCTGGGCTGGCAGTTTTTCTCTTAGTACCTGGGCTATGTCTCGCCATTCCCTTCTAGCTTGTAGGGTTTCTGATGAGAAGTCTGCTATGATTCTAATTGGAGATCCTCTGAGAGTAATCTGACATTTGTCTCTTGCACATTTTAGGATCTTTTCTTTCTGTTTCACTGTGGTGAGTTTAATTACAATGTGTCGTGATGAGGATCTCTTTTGGTCATGTTTACTAGGGGTTCTATGAGCTTCCTATACTAGGATGTCTCTGTCCTTCTCCAAACCTGGGAAATTTTCTGCTATTATCTCACTAAAAAGGCTTTCTAATCCTTTCTCCCTCTCCATGCCTTCAAGAACTCCTAGAACCCGAATGATGGGTTTTTTAATAGTATCCTGTAGATTCCCAACAATATTTTTTAGATTTCTAATTTCCTCTTCTTTTCTTTGGTTTGACTGTGTATTTTCCTGTGCTCTGTCTTCTAAGTCTAATATTCTCTCTTCTGCTTCACCCATTCTGTTTTTAAGGCTCTCTAATGTGTCTGTCATTTGATCTATTGAATTCTTCATTTAAAATATGGAATGCTTCATGAATTTGCGTGTCATCCTTGCAAAGGGGCCATGCTAATCTTATCTGTATCGTTCCAATTTTAGTATGTGCTGCCGAAGCGAGCACTCATATTAAGGTTTTTATGTCATTCTTTTCCTTTTGCTAGGTTTTACATTTTCAATTTTGTATCATTATACATAATTCTGAATTAAATAGCCTAGTATGTGAAATTTGTTCATAAATGACTTTATCCTGTGAGGATATTCTGAGAAGAGAGATTATTAAAGTATAAGGATACCTTTAAAAGTCTCAGTGGAGATCACAAAATTGTGCAGAGTAGAAGTGTGCTTAGTTCTCTGGGGAGACTCAGAGAAGCTCCCATCAGGTTTGGGGAGTTTGAACAGGATACATGGTTTGACATGCATTATTTGAACACATGGTACATACCAAAAAGCTCTCTTAGGCATTGGGGATCACAAAAAGGCCGTCCTCTGATCAGATGTGTTGGAGGAAGTACTGTGACTCTTCTCTATTCATAGTGACCCTTACTCTCAGGATCTGCTTCTGCACCCTACCCAAGCGTAAAGTAATTTCTTACCTGCAGAGGCTTTGCTACATTTTGTTTATGTGTGCATAATTTCTTGAATCAAATACTTTCAGTTGGATTGTTTTTTTTTTTTTGACAGGCAGAGTTAGAGAGAGAGAGAGAGAGAGAAAGGTCTTCCTTTTCTGTTGGTTCACTCCCCAAATTGACATGCTGTGCCGATCCGAAGCCAGGAGCTAGGTGCATCCTCCTTGTCTCCCATGTGAGTGCAGGGCCCAAGCACTTGGGCCATCCTCCACTGCTTTCCCGGGGCCACAGCAGAGAGCTGGACTGGAACAGGATCAACCAGGATAGAATCCAGCACCTTGACCAGGACTAGAAACTGGGATGCCAGCGCCTCAGGTGGAGGATTAGCCTAGTGAGCCGTGGTGCTGGCCTCAGTTGGATCTTAATTCTTTGCTTTTACTAAGCTGCATACTCATGGAGAGATTATGTTAAATCTTTGCATTTCTGTATCTGTAAAATGGGGGAAATTGTAAAATACATTACTGAGTTTTTGGATGTATTAAATAGCACAATGCATGTAAAGCAGTAGTGTATCTTGCAAGTACTTCAGCTCTGTCATGTTTCTGTGTTGTTGGGAGCATCCGTGCCTTGAGTATTTCCAGGGCTTACTTCTGAAGATTAAATCAGTGGTGCTTTGGAATGAAGAAACATGAGACTGGGAGGTTTGGGAAGAAGCAATGTGAACATTACTGCCTCCCCTTTTTAATTCTCTTGCCAGCCATTCAGTACTTTAAATATGCTAATTTTACTACAATGCAGTTACCGGTATTCTTATTGTACAGATAGATAATTGAGCAGAAAATTAGCTATTTGCTCAATAATTTACAAAAAGAAGTTAAATATGGTGCTTCTCTGCTAGGCATTTACAAGTAGTCTCTATCAATTCTTTCAGTAACTCTTTGGAATATTCCATTATTATTAGCATTATTATAATATTATTATCATCTTCACTTCACAGATGAGGAAACTAGGACTTAAATAGTAGCAAGACGGTGCCCGTGGTTCCATGGCTGAGATGAGGCTGCATCTGAATGCTCATGGGCATGCTAGCAACTGTGCGTCTCCTGCACCCCACACTGCCTCTCAAAGGAATAAACAGTGAGTTGTCTTATCACTTATAAAATTAATGTAAGTTATCATCCAGTTGTTATAAGTGTATGTTTTCCTTTGTTTTCTATCATTCACCTAGTAGATCTCAATCTAAATCAATACAAGGTTACTGTAAGGTCAAGGAAATCTTTCTCAATGAAGTTTACTTGAAGGGATAAAGAATGCAACTTGAAGACAGTATTATTCCAGTTTTGAATTTCCTTTAGAATAAAGACAAGCAAAGAAGCAAATATTTAACTTTGGTGTATCATAGACAGTCATATAGAAGATAAATCTAGCTTTTCAAATGCTCCACCCTTTTCGAAGCCAACATTTAAAAGAAGATAACAAAATTTAATGGGAGAGTCTTAATTTGGTCATTCCCCGAAGAGTCTTAATTGTAGCAACTGCTATACCTGCCACCTGGAAGTGTTTTCCTGTTGGACTTGTGTGTTTATCCTACAATAAGGAATGTGATTTGAAGAGGAAGTCCAAGTCCTTGCATTGCTCTGTGACATGGGGAAACCGGATAGGAACTCAGGAGCAAGTGAACAGCAGGTGCCCCATCTGTGGCTGCCTCACAAAGGAGTCTAAGTAAGTGAAGTCTCATTTCTCAGTTCCACTGTCCCCATCAGCTGGAAAATTAAGATGCAATCTGGAGAGCAGGCGATGTGGTGGCTGGAAAAGGCTCTGAAATGTTTCCTGTAAGATGCAGATATTAGCTACGAGGTTCATTAACTTGCGGTGTATTTTGAGGCTTTCGACGTTAAACCACGTTTTCTCTCTTTGAAGTAGTTCTAATCAGTTTAGCAAGCCAAATGTATGTTTGTCTGTGGAAAGTCAAGCAGTCACTAAAGGATTGACTCGCCAGGCCAGTAGTCCTTAACAACAAAATTCCTCTGTGCTTCCTTGAGAATCAAAATTTGTAAAATAGAATAAAATAATGTAAAATAAAAAATAAATTTAAATGCATTGAACAGGTCCATAGTTCTGTAGCTGAAATGGTGAATTCAAAAACAATTCTTCACACAAATTTCCTTAAAAAATAAAACAAAGCAAAAGAAACCCTAAGGTAGAATTTATAAAAATATCAGATCCTAAGTATTCACTCATATGCGTTTTGATGATTGTACAAATCTATGTGATTTCTTACCCCAGACAAGATATGAAACCATTTCTACCATTCTATAAAGTTTCTTTATATTACAAGCTTTTCCTCTTTCCTGATCATCTTCCCAGCAACCATTTTTTGATTTCTACCAGCATGGATTAATTTTGCCTGTTCTTGGATTTCACATAAACAGTCATGTAACATGTTTCCTTTTGTGTCTGAATTCTTCACTTAAGTAAGCTTTGAGGTTCATCCATATTGTATCAGCAGTCTGTTCATTTCTTTTTCTGAGTTGCATTCCATTATATAAATATAATTTGTATATCCGTCTGTTGATGACATTTAGGTTTTTTCAGTTTGGGGCTATTATGAATAAGTCTTTTAACACCATACTCATCCACACCTTTTTGTGGGCATGCATTTTAATTTTTCCTGGGTAAATATCGAGCAAGGGAATTTCTGGGTTGCAGAATATATATTTAGGTTCACATGGAAGTACAAAGTAATTCTCTAACTTGGTAATACCACTTGTACTTCCATGAGCATAGTGTGAAAGTTAACAGTTGCTCATCCTCACTGGCAATTGGCATAGCTGGTTTGTTCTTTGGCACTTTGGGTCTTCTACTCAATGTGAACTAGAATCACATTGTGGCTTTAATGTGTGTGTCCTGATGATTAATGATGTTAAGCACTTTTATATGTGCTTGCCGGCCATTTGTATATCCTGTTTTGCGAAGTGGCTTACACTTACACATTTTTACCAGTTTTGTATAGAATCTTAAAAAGTATCAATTCGTTAGACTTCTTCATAGATTTATATGGAGTTTTTAAATATATTTTGAAAATTAGTGTTTATGTGATAAATGTTTTGCAAATATTTCCCCACATTCTGTGGCTAGCCTTTGAATTCAAAACTGGACATTTTAAAACATATTTGAAGAAATTAATGTAACAGTGCATGCTGATGTAAAATGAGGTGTAATTATTTAGTTTTTATGCCAGGTGTTATACTGCAAAAATATCAATTAATGCTTTAATTATAAGATAGAGCACCACAGCTTACCAGAGATTTTACAAAATATATAGTATAAACCCTATTCTGCCTTTCTACAAACAAGAGCAGTGGAAATTTCAAAAGCATTTGGCCCTGAGAGTTCTGAATGGAGAACTGGGGGCTCACAGTTCTCAGCATGTCCTTGCATGTGGAATGATGCTACCGGACTAGTGAGTAGAACACGAGCAGCAAACGTACTGGTGCCTCGTACTAAAGTCATTCATTTAATTACCATTCCTGTAAAACTTACTCAAGGACAATGTATTTTAAATGATAAAATTCTAGGAGTCATAAACCGTGTTGTTTTCTATATTTTTCAATGCATACCAAAATAAGAGAATTAGATTAAATTAAATTTTAGACATAGTGATTATTGTGATAAATATTCTGATAAATCAAATTCATGTTTCCTTATGAATTATTCAGAGTTGACTAAAAAGGTCTTTCATTCTGATTTGATAATCCTTTACAAATTACCTTCCTTTGGTGTACTGTGGTTTTCCCTTGTTTCAAGCTCACTTCTAGCATTTAAGATACCTGTTTTCAACTGGGACCCCAAGCTATTAAATGGGAAGTTTCAGAAATAAGCAACTCGTAACTTTTAAGTTACACCCCATTCTGAGTTGTGACAAAATCTCTCACCACCCTGCTCTGTCCTACATGGGATGTGGATCATCCATTGGTCAAATTACCCAGGCTAGACCTCTAAATCACTCAGTAGCCATCTCATTATCAAACTGACTATCAAGATAGCACAACACTTGTATTCAAGTAACCCTAGTAGCTGCTACATCACAATGCCTATGTGAACCACTTCACTTCATTTTATGTAGTAGGTGTTGTATCATCTCACATCAGCACAAGAAGGATGTAGAATACAATAAGTTATTTAAATAGAGACTACATCCAAATTTTTCCTTTTTTATTCCAATTTTTAAATTTTATTTAAATTATACAAGTTTCATATATTTTATGTATACAGATTAGGAACATAGTGGCACTCCCCCCCACACTCCTTCCTACAAACACTCCAACCCTTCCTCCTCCTCCCTCTAACTTTCCCACTATTAATTTTTACAAAGATCTATTTTAAGTTTTCTTAATGTTCATATAATTAACACTACATTAAGTAAAAGAGTTCAACAAATAGTATGAAGAGAAAAAAAAAGCATTGTTCCTCAATGGAAGAGACAGGGCTGTAAACAATCATCGAATCTCAAAATGTCTATTTCACTATAGTACATTACATTACAGCTAGTCTATTAGTTACTTTGGATCAAGGAAAACACAGTATCTGCCTTTCTGGGATGAGCTTATTTCACTAAGTATAATAGTTTCCAGTTGCGTTCATCCTCTGTTGCAAAATACAGGAGTTCATTTCTTTTTACAGCTCTGTAGTATGCCAAAATGTATATAACCATAATTTCATTATCTCATCAACAGTTGATGGACATCTGGATTGATTCCATATCTTAGCTATTGTGAATTTTGCTGCAATGAACATGGGTGTATAGATAACTCTTTCATGTACTGCTTTCTTTTGGTTTGGATAAATTCCCAGGAATGGGATGGCTGGATCAAATGGTAGTGCTCTATTCAGATTTTTGAGGTATCTCCATACTGTTTTCCATAGTGGCTGCACCAATTCACATTCTTACCAACAGTGGATTAAGGTACCTTTTTCCCCACATCTTCCCAGCATTTGTCTTCTGTTGATTTCTGTATGACAGATATTATAACTGGAGTGCAGTGAAACCTCACCATGGTTTTGATGTCTAGGGATCCACACCATTTTCTCAAGTGTTAGTTGGCCATTTGAATTTCCTCTCTTGATAAATGCCTGTTAAAAGTCCTTGGCCCATTGATTAACTGGGTTGTTTGTTCTGTTGAAATTCTTGAGCTCTTTATAGATTCTGGATGTTAACCCTAATCAGTTCTGTGTTTGCAAATATTTTCTCCCATTCTGTCGGTTGTCTCTTCACATTGCTGAGTGTTTCTTTTGCAGTACAGAAGCTTCCAGCTTGATGTAATCCCACTTGTCAATTCTGGCTTTCATTGTGTGTGCCTCTGGAGTCTTTTCCAGAAGTCTTTGCCTATGCCAATGTCTTGCAGTTTCCCCAATGTTCTCTAGTACTTTGTTGGTATTAGGTTGTAGATTGAGGTCTGTGATTCATTTTGAGTGGATTTTTGTGTAAGGTGTAAGGTATGGGTCTACTTTCATACTTCTACAAGGGGAGGTCCAGTTTTCATAGCACCATTTGTTAATGAGATTTTCCTTGCTCCAGGGATTGAATTTAGCGTCTTTGTCAAAGATAACTTGATTGTAGATGCATGAATTGGTATCTGGAGTTTCTATTCTGTGCCACTGGTCTACAAGTTGGTTTTTGTCAATACCAGGCCTTTTTTTTATTGTAAAAATTTCCCTGTAGTATATCTTGATATCAGGTATTGTGATGCCTCCAGATTTATTTTGTTTTATATGACAGCTTTAGCTATTCAGAATCTCTTAAGTTTCCATTCGAATTTTAGCATCTTTTATAGATCTGCAAAGAATGTCATTGGTATTTTGACTGATATCACATTAAATCTGTAAATTACTTCAGTTAGTATAGACTTTTTTTTTACATTTTAGAAGAAAGATCACTAGAATGATCTACTAATGACGTTTTTAAACTTTTATTTAATAAATACAAATTTCCAAAGTACAACTGTTGGATTATAGCAGCTCCCCCACCTATAACCTCCCTCCACTCACAACCATCCCATCTCCTGCTCCCTCTCCCATTCCATTCACATCAAGATTCATTTTCAGTTATCTTTATATACAGAAGATCAATTTAGTATATACTAAGTACAGATTTCAACAGTTTGCACCCACAGAGAAACACAAAGTATAAAGTACTGTTTGAGTACTAGTTATACTATTAATTACCATAGTACAACACATTAAGGACAGAGATCCTACATTAGGAGTAAGTGCACATGACTCCTGTTGTTGATTTAACAACTGACACTCTTATTTATGACGTCAGTAATCTACTGAGGCTCTTGTCATGGGTTGCCAAGGCTATGGGTCTTGTTTAGGTGATCCCTTTGACCCTTAATCCTTTCATTATGATCAATTGTGGACTGCAACTGATCACTTTAACTAGTGAGATGACATTGGTACATGCCACCTTGATGGGATTGAATTGGAATCTCCTGGAATGTTTCCACTCTATTGTTTGGGGCAAGTCCGATTGAGCATGTCCCAAACTGTACATCTCCCTGTCTTATTCCCACTCTTATATTTAACAGGGATCACTTTTCAGTAAATTTAAACACCTACGAATAACTGTGTGTTAATAAAAGAGTTCCATAGTATTAAGTAGAACACAAAAAATACTAAAAGGGATAAAGTATTAAGTTGTTCATCGACATTTGGGACAAGGGCTGATCAAGTCACTATTTCTCATAGTGTCCATGGCCAGCATCCTATTGAATGGGGAAAAGTTGGAAGCCTTTCTACTGAGATCTGGTACCAGAAAGGGATGCCCACTCTCACCACTGCTATTCAATATAGTTGTGGAAGTTTTAGCCAGAACCATTAGGCAAGAAAAAGAAATTAAAGGGATACAAATTGGGAAGGAAGAAGTCAAACTATCCCTCTTTGCAGATGATATGATTTTTTATTTAGGGGATCCAAAGAACTCTACTAAGAGACTATTGGAACTCATAGAAGAGTTTTGCAAAGTAGCAGGATATAAAATCAATGCACATAAATCAGCCGCCTTTGTATACACATGCAATGCCACGGCTGAGAAAGAACTTCTAAGATCAATCCCATTCACGATAGCTACAAAAGTATGGGCATTTTGATGATGTTGATTCTTTGAATCCATGAACATGGAAGATTCTTTCATTTTAATATGTTCTTCTGTTTTTTTTTTCTTTAGTGTTTCACAATTCTTACTGTATAGTTCTTTGACATTCTTGGTTAAATTTACTCTAAGTTATTTAATTCTTTTTGGAGTTACAGTGAGTGGGACTCATCTTAAAAGTTCTTTCTCAGCCATGAAATTGTCTCTGTATATAAAGGCTATTGATTTTTCTGTGTTGATTTTATATCCTGCCACTTTCTCAAACTCTTTTTTGAGTTTCAATAGTCTCTCAGTGGTGTCTTTTGGATCCCCTGTATAATCATTCATCTGTAATAGGGATAGTTTGATTTCCTCCTTTCTCGTTATATCTCTAATTTCTTTTCCTTGCTTAATGGCTCTGGCTAAAGCTTCCAGGACTATAATAAATAGCTATAGTGAGAGTGGGCATCCTTGTCTGGTTCTGGATCTTAGGAGGAATGATTCCAGCTTTTCCCTATTCAATAGCATGCTGGCCATGGGTTTGTTAAAATTGCCTTGATTGTCTTGAGGAATGTTCCTTCTATATTCAGTTTTCTTAAGGTTTTGATCATGAAAGGATGTTGTATGTTACTGAATGCTTTCTCTGCATCTATTGAGATGACCATATGGTTTTTGTCATTCAGTTTGTTAATGTGATGTATCACATTTATTGATTTGTGAATGTTGAACCATCCCTGCATCCCAGGGATAAATCCCACTTAGTCCAGATGAATGATCTTTCTGATGTTGTTGGATTCTATTAGCTAATATTTTGTTGAGGATTTGTGCAACTATGTTCATAAGGTGGTATGCACATGCACAATGTCTTCTGCAGCTCTGGTCCATACCCAAAATGGTGCCAGCCTATTCTCAGCCAGGTAGTGGGTCCTGTTGTGGGGATGTTGGGATGAGGTAAATGAACCCCCTGTAGTTCCATTGGGTTTTCAGGTGACAAATAGTAACCACTAGCCTCCAGAGTGCCAGTGGACTCATGCCACATTCTCCCTTTGGCTATATCACCATGGGGTACTTCAATCCTGTCTCACCTCAGTCTCCACACTGCCACCCCTTCTGGCTCTTGGCTGCTGTGGCTGTGCATTGTGTTCATGTTTGTGCTGCATGTCTGCACTCTCTATACAGGCCCATGGAATTACTTTTACTCTTGCTGGATTTCCATTGCAGTTTCTTTCCAATTCTCCCGAGAGTGCCCACATTCATATTTTTACAGCACATTGCTGTATCTGTTTCCTTTTATTATTAGTTGTTTTTAATTTCTTACTGTGCCTAATTTATAAATTAAACTTTATCAAGAGTGTACATGATTAGAACAAAACAATCTTTATAATATATCAGTGCATCTGAGGTTTCAGGCATCCATTGGGGTTCTTGGAATATATCACCCAGAGATAAGGGACTACCATTGTATTTTGCTTTAGAAATGTATTCCTCAAAAGATGTATAACCAAAAATCTTAAATTGTAATAATAGCAAGGATGTATTTGACTAAAATGTCACTTTTGATGATCACTATTGAATTCTGATGAGATTGCAACATATATAAAACCAAGAGCAATAATTACAAAATGTATTCTTGAGTTCAGCAGATGATCATTTAAAATATGAACATGGGTAAAGTTGGGATCTTTCAATTCTTTTAAGTTATGTCAACATAAGCAAAATTAGGTTGGTGACAAAACTATGCTTCATTAGAGAAGTTATTTAAAAACAATTACTTTTTTTCAATTCTAACTTAAATTATTAGTCAAAAAGACTTCCATCATGTTTGTATAGGAAAACATGTATTGAATAACATTTGGTTGAGTTTTAATCATTTCTTTTTGAAAAATTAATTTAAATATATTAACTGTGTCATGAGATCTATTTCACAAAGTGTAAAATAGTAATTCTCTGCCTGTTAGAAACTTTTTCACCCTTTCTTGTGTTTCATGACTATTATTTAACAATTTCAATGAATCTTTAAAAACACTTGCATAAAAAAAAAACACTTGCATAGAGAATTGACTAGATGGTTAAAAAACAGTTTACATCTATAAGGCTATTCATACCTAATATAAACCTAAACTATTGAAACATCATATGTATATAGTAGATTGTGTTCCATCCCTTAAGAACTTTTAAGAATATAAAAAGTAGATAGATTTTAAAAAGGTGCCCCTCTCCGTTAGTTCTCTTTAAACAGCTATAACAAGAATGTAATAGATATATAGTGATTTTTGAATTCTATATTAATGAGTTAGAAAAATTGGAGAATGTCTTTTTTGTGTACCACAATTTTTTAGAGTATGTGCCCACTTGTAAATCAGAAGGATAATGGTCAAAGAGACACAGTTCTTCATTGTTAATTGAAGCATCAAGTCTGTAATCCAAGAAGTACATAACTCTTAAAAACATCCAATATTCTTTATCATCACTGTTATGGACTCAATTGTGTTACCACAAAATTCATATTTTGAAACTGTAATCTCAGTTCCCTTCCAATACAACTATAATTGGAAACAGGCCCTTCACAGAAATAATTAAATTAAAATGAGGGCATTAGGGTGGGCCTTATTCAATCTGACCGGTGTCATGGAAGAAGACAGCAGAATAGAGTGAGAGACAGTAGGAATACAGGGATAGTTAGAAAAAAAACACATGGAAAAGTAGCATAAGGGCAGCTGTCTACAACCAAGCACAGAGACCTCAGAGGAAACCAACTATTGCACCTTGATCCTGACTTCCAGTCTCAGAACCATGAGAAAATAAACTTTTGCTTCAAGAGACTCAAGCTACATTATTTTGTTATGGCATTTCTGAGCAGACTAGTAACACCCATCAAACCAGAAAGAATAAAATTATCCTGGACAAAAAAATAAACATGGGAGTGAAAGATCATTGCTTTATTATGGACATTGGTTATATGCTTTTTCATACCATTCACTAATGTCCTTGGTCTTTTAGAAGGTAAGGGAATTATGGGAATGGTTAATAGGGTCTTTCCCCCAGGAAGGCAGATCTTATATCAGATTTCTCTTATTTTCATAATTTAATGGGTCAGATTAGAAATCACATGAGTAAAAGAGAAACAGGGCCAGAGTTTCATAACACTGATTGGGTTCATTTTTATTACCTCAGGGAAGCACACAGACGGATGAAAGCACAAATCCAGTGCCTCCTCTTGTCTAGTAAACATTGTGCACTTTCACTGAATTCATGGTTTTGTGACAAAACACACTCAGTGAGTAGTCGACCACATTGTAGTTTCTGATATTCTTCTTTTTCCCCAGAAACATTTTATTTAAGAAACACAACTTTCTTTTTTAAATACATTTATTTGGGATGAGGTAAATGAACCCCTGTAGAAAGTCAGAGTTACACAGAGAGAGTAGGAGGAGAAGGAGAAGGAGAGAGGGAGAGAGAGAGAGAGGTCTTCCATCTGCTGGTTCACTCCTCAGTTTGCCGCAATGGCCAGAGCTGTGCCGATCCAAAGCCAGGAGCCAGGAGCCTCCTCTGGGTCTGCCATGTGGGTGCAGGGGCCCAAGGACTTGGACCATCTTCTACTGTTTTCCCAGGCCATAGCAGAGAGCTGGATTGGTATTGGAGCATCTGGAAATCGAACCAGTGCCTCTTTGGGCATGCCAGCACTGAAGGTCGTGGCTTTACTGACTATGCCACCTTGCTGGCCCCAGCAATACAAATTTCATACATTCCGTAATTACAATGTTAGGAACATGGTGATTCTTCCCACAGTACCCACCCTCCCACCCACTTTCCTACCCCTCTTTTCCCTCCCTCTCCTATTCTCATTCTTATTTTTACTAACATCTATTTTAAATTACTTTTATACACATATGATTAACTCAGCGTTAAGTAAAGAGTTCAACAAATAGTATATAAAAAACTGTTTCTTAACAGTTGAGACAAGGGTTGTTCAAAGTCATTGCTTTTCAAAGTGTCAATTTTACTTCTGTAGATTACCTTTTAGGTGCTCTATTAGTTATCACAGGTCAGGAAGTACATATGGTATTTGTTCTTTGAGACTGGATTATTTTACTAAGTATGATGATTTTCAGTTTCACCCATTTTATTGCAAATGACTGGATTTTCTTTTTTTTTTTTTACTGCTGTGTAGTATTCCATGGTATACATATTGCATAATTTCTTCACCAAGTCTTCAGTTGGTGGGCATTTGCGTTGATTACATATCTTAGCTATCATAAATAGAGCTGCAATACATATGTGGGTACAGATAACACTTTCATATGCTAATTTCATTTCCCTTGGGTCAGTTCCCAGGAGTGGAAAGGCTGCGTTGTATGGTAAGGCTATATTCATATTTCTGAGGGATCTCCATACTATATACTTCCATAGTGACTTTACCAGTTTATACTCCTTCCAACAGTGGATTAGTGTCCCTTTTTCCCCACATCCTCTCCAGCATCTATTGTTGGTAGATTTCTGAACGTGAGCCATTCCAACTGGGGTGAGGTGAAACCTCACTGTGGTTTTGATTTGCATTTCCCTGATGTCTAGTGATCCTGAGAATTTTTTCATGTGTCTGTTGGCCATTTGGATTTCCTCTTTTGAAAAATGCCTGTATAACTCCTTTCCCCATTTCTCAACTGAGTTGTTTGTTGTTAAGTTTCGTAAGCTCTTTATATATTCTAGTTATAAATCCTTTATCAGTTACATGGTTTGCAAATAATTTCTCCCATTCTGTCAGTTGCTTCTTCACTTTGCTGCTCAATTTGATATAATCCCAATGTTGATTGCCTGTGTCTCTGGCATTTTTTCCAAGAACTCTTTGCCTGTGCCAATGTCTTGCAGTGTTTCCCCAATGTTCTGTAATAATTTTATGGTATTGGGTCATAGATTTAGATCTTTAATCCATTTGAGTACATTTTTGTGTCAAGCGTAAGGTAGGGGTCTTGCTTCATACTTTTGCATGTGGAGATCCAGTTTTCCAAGCATGATTTGTTAAAGAGACTGTCCTTGCTCCAGTGCTTGATTTTAGCTCCTTTGTCAAAGGTAAGTTAGTTGTAGATGCATGAATTGATTTCTGGAGTTTCTATTCTGTTCCATTGGTCTATCCATTAGTTTTTGTACCAGTACCTGGCTGTTTGATTATAGCTGACCTGTAGTATGTCTTGAAATCTGGTATTGAGAAGCCTCCAGCTTTGCTTTTGTTGTATAAGATTAATTTAGCTATTTAGGGTCTCCTGTTTTTCCATATGAATTTCAGCTTTTTTTTATGTCTGAGAGAATGCCCTCGGTATTTTGATTAGCATCATATTGTATGTGTAATGTGCTTTTAGTTGTATTGGCATTTTGATGATATTGATTCTTCCAATCCATGAACATGGGATATTTTTTTTCCATTTTGTTTGTATCATATTTCTTTGTTTAATGTTTTGTAATTCTCATCATAGAGATCTTTGACATTCTTGGTTAAATTTACTCCAAGGTATTTGATTTTTTTTTTATAGCTATTGTGAATGGGATTGATCTTAGATGTTCTTTCACAGCTGTAGCACTGATTTTTTTTTTTTGACAGGCAGAGAGGACAGTGAGTGAGAGAGAGACAGAGAAAGGTCTTCCTTTACCATTGGTTCACCCTCCCAATGGCCGCTGCAGCCAGCGCACTGCGCTGATCTGAAGCCAGGAGACAGGTGCTTCTCCTGGTCTCCCATGTAGGTGCAGGGCCCAAGGACTTGGGCCATCCTCTACTGCACTCCCCGGGCCACAGCAGAGAGCTGGACTGGAAGAGGGGCAACCAAGACAGAATCCGGCGCCCCGACCAGGACGAGAACCCGGTGTGCTGGTGCTACAGGCGGAGGATTAGCCTGTTGAGCCGTGGTGCCAGCCAGCATTGATTTTTGTGTGTTGATTTTATATCCTGTGACTTTACCAAACTCTTCTATGAGTTCCAATCATCTCTTAGTGGAGTCTTTTGGATCCCCTTTATGTAGAATCTGGTAATCTGCATATATAGATAGTTTGACTTCCTCCTTCCCAATTTGTATTGCATTGGCTTCTTTTTCTTGCTTAATAGCTCTGGCTAAAAATTTCAGGACTATACTGAATAGCAATGGTGAGAGTGGGCATCCTTGTTTGGTTCCACATCTTAGTGGGGATGCTTCCAACTTTCCCCCATTCAATACACCGCAGCTGTGGGTTTGTCATAAATTGCCTTTGTTCAGGAATGTTCCTACTATACACAATTTACATTGAGTCTTTAACATCAAGGGTGTTGTATTTTGTCAGATGTTTTCTCTTTGTCTATTGAGATAACCATATGGTTTTTGTTCTTCAATTTGTTCATGTGATGTATCACATTAATTTGTGAATGTTGAACCATCCATGTATACCAGAGATAAATCCCACTTGATCCAGGTGAATTTCTTTCTGATGTGTTGCTGGCTTTGATTGGCTAGTCTTTTGCTGAGGACTTTTGCATCTATGTTCATCAGGGAACTTGGTCTGTATTCTCTTTCTTTGTTGTATCTTTTTCTGGTTTAAGAATTAAGGTGATGTTGGCTTCATAGAAGGAGTTTGGAATGATTTCCTCCATTTCAATTATTTTCAACAGCTTGAGAAGACTTTTGGAGTTCTTTAAATGTCAGGTAGAATTCAGCAGTGAAGCCATTGGTCCTCGGCTTTTCTTTGTTGGGAGGGTCTTTATTACTGATTCAATTTCTTTCTTGCTTATTGGTCTGTTCAGGTTTTCTATGTCTTCATGGCTCAATTTAGTTAGGTCATTTGTGCTCAGGAATCTATCCATTTCTTCTAAGTTTCCTGGATTGTTGGCATAGAGCTGTTTGTAGTAGTTTCTGATGAATTCTTTTTATGTCTGTGGTATCTGTTGTTACATTTCCTTTTTCATCCTATTTTTTGGGTCTTATCTCTTCTTTTTTGGTTAGTTGTCCAAATGGTGTGCAATTTTTTTTTTTTTAAAACCAGCTCTTCTTTTGCTGAACTTTTGTATAGTTTTTTTAAATTTCAGTTTTGTTTATTTCTTCTCTAATTTTTTTAATTATTTATTTTGTCCTAGATTTGGGTTTGATTTGCTGTTGTTTTTCTAGGTCTTTGAGATGCACTTATTTGCTCACTTAATTGGTGTCTTAAAAAAATTTCTCTTTGTTTTTTTTTGACAGGCAGAGTTAGACAGTGAGAGAGAGACAGGGAGAAAGGTCTTCCTTCTGTTGGTTCACCCCCGGCTGCTATGGCCGGCGCATTGTGCTGTTCCAAAGCCAGGAGCCAGATGCTTCCTCCTGGTCTCCCATGTGGGTGCAGGGCCCAAGGACTTGGGGCCATCCTCCACTGCCTTCCCAGGCCACAGCAGAGAGCTGGACTGGAAGAGGAGCAACCGGGACAGAATCTAGCACCTTGACCAGGACTAGAACCCGGAATGCTGGCGCCGCAGGCAGTGGATTAGCCTAGTGAGCCACAGTGCCAGCCACAATTTCTTGATGTGTGCACCAATTGCTATAAACTTTCCTCTTAACACTGCTTTTGCTGTATCCCACATGTTTTGATACATTGTATTGTTGACTTTCATTGTTTGAAGAAATTTTCGATTTCTCATTTGATTTCCTCAGTGACCCACTCTTCATTCTGGAGCATGTTGTTCAGTCTTCATGTGTTTGCATGTGTTCTAGAGATTCCTGAGTTATTTATTTACAGCTTTCTTCCATTGTGGTTCAAGAAGATACATGGTATGATTTCAAATTTTTGAATTTGCTGAGACTTGCTTTATTGTCTGTCATGTGGTCAATCCTAGAAAAAGCTCTATGCACTGATGAGAAGCATGTGTATCCTGTGATTATAAGATTGAAAGTTCTGTAGATATCTTTAAGTTCATTTGGTCTATAGTGTTGATTAACTCTTGCTTTCTTGCTGATTTTTCTCTCTGGTTGATCTATCCATTGCTGAAAGTGGGGTACTGAAACCCCCCCATTACTATTGTATTGGAATCTATGTCTCCCTTTGCATCCATTAATGTTTCTTTTAAATATCCAGGTGCCCTGTAATTAGGTTCATATACATTTATAATAGTTACATCTTCTTTTTGAAGTTAATTCCTTAATAATTACATAGTGCTCTTCTTTGCTTCTTTTAACAGTTTTTATGTTAAAGTCTATTTTGTCTGATATTAGGAAGGCATCACTTTAAGATCTCTTAGTTTTTGCTATCATGGAATATCTTTTTTCATCCTTTGACTTTCAGTGTGTTGGTATTTTTGTTTTTGAGATGTGTTTTTTGTAGGCAGCAAATAGATGGGTTTTGTTTTTCATTCAACCAGTCTATGTCTTTTAACTGGAGAGTTGATGTCATTTACATTCAAGGTGACTATTGGTAAGTAATGAGTTGGCCCTTTCACTTTTTCCGTAAGTATTCCTATTTTTTACTTTGGATTTCCTTTGTATTTTTACTAGGAGATTTTCTGCCTTCACCTTTTTTCATAGTATTGATGATGTGTCTGTGTGTAGCACATCCTCAAGCTTTTGTAAGGCTGTAAGTGGTGACAAACTCTCTGAATTTCTGTTTGTTATGGAAGAGCTTTACAGAGTACACTATTCTGGGTTGACAGATTTTTCTCTTAAAACTTGAAATATTTTTCACCATTCTCTCCCAGCATATAGGGCTTCTGGTGAGAAGTCAGCTGTGAGTCTAATTGGAGATCCTCTGAAAATAAGTGGGCATTTCTCTCATGCACATTTTAGAAAGTTTTCTTTATGTTTTACTATGGAGAGTTTGACTACAATGTGTTGTGGTGAAGACTCTCTGGTCATTTTTATTAGTTCTATGAGCTTCCTGTACTTGGGTGTCTATTTCTTTCTCAAAATTAGATAAGTTTTCTATAATTATTTCACTAAAAAGGCCTTCTAATCCCTTCTTTCAATACTTTAAAGAATTCCTGAGACTCCTGTGTTGGGTTGTTTGATAGTATCCTGTAGATCGCCATCAGCGCTTTTAGTTTTCTAATTTCTTCTTGTTTTTTGTCTGACTGTAAAATTTCTAGTGATTTTTTCTTCTAACTCAGATATTCTTTCTTCTGCTTCCCTGAGTCTGTTGCCAATGCTTTCCACCACATTTTTTATTTGTTCTATTGAATTCTTCAAAGATTTCATTTTGATTTCCCTTTAAGATCTCAATTTCATGGGAGAAATTTTCTTTCATGTCATATACGGATTTCGTTAGTGCATGGATTTTCTTCTAATTATTTCTGCATAATCCTATGATCAGTGTTTTGAATTCCTTTTCTGGCATTTTTCTTTCTTTTTATCTTCACATTCTAGTATTCAAGTGTTGTATTCCTTTTGGTGAGTCATGTTGTCTTCCTTATTCTTGTTTCTTGAATTGCTACAGTTATTATTCAGCATTTGTAGAGATGCTTGGTTTCTTTTTTGTTTCATTTTGTTCTTCCCCTGTGATGACTTTTATCTTTGGACTAAGCCTCTGTGGTTTCAACTTTTTCAGTGAATACCCAGAGGCATGTGGTAGGTGTGGGCAGCGGCTCTATTCAGTGCTCCAGGGTGAAGGGAGTGTCCAAGGTAACACCCAGGTTGGTCAGGTTAATTCCTCTTTTTTTTTTTTTATTAGAGGTGACATTTGTTCTGTTATTTTGGCACAGTCTCATGATTACCTCCTCTCCTTAAAGGAGATCAGTGCCTGGGCACTATCCCCAGTGGGTTCAATATTCATCTGCACTTCCCTAAAAGCCACACAAAGGATCTGTGCAGTCCTTGATGTGAACACAGATCCCAATAGCAATGATCCTCACCAGAAAATCAGGAAGCCCTGATCATATGGAGCTGCCAGTGACTGTCCAAAGTCCCAGACACACCCTGCGCCCTCCCACACAGTCACAGTGTTTTCAGAGTCCCAACACATAAGCCTCTTACAGACATGAACACTCAGCCCCTTGTCAGTTCTCCCTGCCAGACTAAGGAGCCTCTTCTTGGCCAGTTGTTGGGCATGTGGACACCAGCTGGTGCAGGTGTTAATATGTGCAAAATGGCACCCACTCTCTCTCAGCTTGTTACAAGACACTGTTGCAGTGTGGTCTGGGAGAGAACCATGCCCCTTTTTTTCTCCTCTAGTTTGGCAGATATGCTGTCCCCCACAGGGCTCCAAGACAGGCCCACACCATGCTCTTCCCATAGCTTTATCACCAATGGCTTGGGCTCTGCAGATTGGTCTCACATCACTTGCCAAAGCTGGTGCTGAGGCTCTGGGCTGATGGGGTCCTGAGTTGTGCATATCCACATCCTCCGTGTAGGTCCACAGTGTCCCTCTAATTTGCATGAAGTTTCCTCTGCCATTTTCTCCCTAACTATTCCCTGAGACTGCACTCTCTCCACTATTTAAAAAAAACTGTCTTTAGACTAGAGAAGTAAGCTCCCTCCCTATTCCACCATCTTGTCTAATATTCTTCTAATACACTCATATCACCTGTTAAATTTTCACCCTTCAGAACTGTACTATCTGATTTGGTATCCAATAGCCAAATGTGGCTATTTACATGTAAACAAATTCAAATCTCAATTAGCCAAATTAAAGTGAATTTCAATTAAGTTTAATTGAATAGAAATTTTTCCTCCTTGGTCACACTCTGTTTCAGGTGACTTGCAGCCACACATTGTTTAGCAAAGCTATGGAACATTTCCACTATCCCAGAAAGATTCATAGCCTGCAGTACTTTAGAATATAAAATTCATCCAACTTTATAGATACGGCAAGCCATATTCACTCTAATATTTTCATCTTCTCCACAACTTATATTTATTCTCTAGATTTTCCTCTCTGTTTCAGTGAACACATAATTCTCCTTGGGTTTAAAACAGAATCACAGTTTTAATCTCAGAAAAAGTGATACTCAGCAACTTCTGAGAGAAAGCAAAGATAGTCATCAAAAGGGGTTTCTCCACCTTTTTTTCCCCCAGAAGTCTCAGCTTTCACATAGCGTTAACAATGGTTTCAGCTGGCTGCATCCTGACTATTCTCCAGCGCACATCTGCTGCTCTTGTGGGGCCATCAGATAAACTCAGGTGATGAGTGTTTCAGGTGGTCTCAGGTCACCCTCCAGCGTGTGGGTAGAAACACAGGATGTTGCATGTATAGCACAGCAAAGCCCAGGCAGCCACGCAGCCTGCCCCTGACAGTGGCACATAGCCAAGCATCAAAGGAAAGCACAAATGCCTCACAACACACTTAATTGTGCAATCCTACACCTGGGGAATGTTTGGAGAGACCCAGACTGGTAATCAGCATATGCCCTAAAGCATGAGAAAAGGGTCATTAACTAACAGTGAACCATGTTTTATAAGGAGCACTAGGGTATGGAAAACAGAATGCAAAGTGCCTTTGACTTCCCTTCCATAAAAGTGGAACCTAGGAGGTTTTTCACACTACCCTTATTTGAAAAAGATGGAAATAGTGACCCTTCAGTAAGGGTGTTGCTGTAGAGGAGTCAGGGTTAGATGGAGGTCTAACCGAATGAAGTGGGAGGGATGTATGTGCCTTGCTAGGGGCTGCCATTCTCTTCCTTCTCTGGAAACCACACAACAGACAGATGGTGTTAGGGTATCCAGAACTTTTTTATTGTTTAGTTTTAAAGCTCTAAGAATGCTCTTGAATATTTAGCCCCCTTTCCCCAAGAATACTGTGATCCTTCCACGTGAGTGTGGGGGAGAGGGAGGAACAGAAAGATACCTTCCTATCACTTACCACCAACTACCCCAAAGCTGAATGAGTGGCCACCACAGTGGTGGGCATTTCCCCTTTGCTACCCACGCTTGCAATCAGTGCCTTTACTGGGAGTTCTTTTACAAGAGGAGAAAGACAAGAAAGGCAGTTTTTACACAGCCCCATAGCACACCACAAACCAAACTGTGGGGCCCACTTTCTATTCTTGTGTGAAGCATGGTGGAGGCGGGAAGGCTTGGGGCCAGACGCTTTTTAAATGTGGGAAATTTTATTAGGAGTCATTAGCAGCTGGAGGAGAAAATTCCCTTGTCGCTGGTTCTGGCTGTCTCCAGGAATCTAATCGGGTTGAGAGGGTCCTTTTGGATGCCCACTATTCCCTTTGTAGGGAGGGGGTACTCCATAACCTTGGGGTCAGGGTTGCCCTCAGTTTATGAGATCCTGCTGCTACTCCTTTGGGGGTGATTCAGAATGGTAGGGAAACTATAAAGATGGTTTCAAAGTCCTAAATGGTGACATAGAAACCCCGAAAATGGGTTGGAGGAACCCCCAAGACAGGTAAGCTAATGACTGACCGTGAGGGTACTGAAAGTAAGCAGATACTCATTGCAAAGTGCAGAGCAAGGAGCTGGGCAACTGTCACTAATTCCTGAGCTCCTCGGGGTGTTAGAGATGACGTTCTTGCAGACTCAAGTTGGGGCTTGAAAGGGGGCACACTCAGTGTGTGTCAAGGTCCCTGATTGGCCAGTGGTACTTGTGGCCTGCCTTTGATTGGCCAGAGAGACTGTGTTCTTTAAGGAATTCTGCTGATTGCAGTGTGAGTGCTCCAGTCAGTCTCAAGGCTACAGGAGGGTGGTGGTTACTTTTTGCTCTGGGTCTGGAGTTCCCTGGAAAGAAAACCCTCTGGATAGGAAAGAATATCAAGATGTTATCTGTAGGGGAAAAATGTGACCACTTGAGTCTGGTGATTAGGGACCCTCTAGGGCCAGTGGGGTGCCCAATTCCACCTCAGTGGATTAGTTTTCTGGAACACCACCAGGGTAAGGGAAACTTTAAGCTAAGAGAGAGAGGCTGGGAGACCTGGGGGAGTAGGACTTGATGGTATCTGGCATCTGTATACAAAGCACTGGCTGGGGCATTAAGTCCTGTAGAAGGCTTAAATGCTGACAAATCTGTGGTAAGCTCCTCCTCCTTCATGCAATTCAGGATGAAACAGTTCTAAAGGGCAAAAGGAGACTAAAGTTGTGCAACAGAATTTTCCATTTGTTTGTTTTTAATCACTAACTACTTTGATCCTTTTAATGGAAGTGTGAAATATATTCCTTCAAAAATAGTCTTGGAGCCTCTGGGGATTTTTTTGGGGCACTACATAATTAAATATGTGGGAGCTGATATATGATTTGAGATAGTATATGAAAGATGAAACCAGCTTCAACAAAACCAGGTACCACGGCTGATGTGAAGGTATCATGGGGGGCCCTGCCTCCAGTGTCACAACTATTGAAAATCTATCGGAATCTAGCCTATTTGTTATTTTTGTCTCTCTGGTGGTACAAAGGGATTTTTCTTTGTCGCAAGCTCCAAGCCCATTTCCCCTAATAAGTCTTTATGTAAGTGTCTACCATAGAATTACACAAAATATTTGAAAACCAGTTATACTTTTCAATTTCCTCCAAGGTAAGCTGTATGAGTCCAGAAAAAATTGATAAAGTAATCCTTATCAAGATAAGGATAGCATTATTGAGGATACTAGTAACAGTATCAGCAATAACTAAGACTGGGGCCGGCGCTGTGGCACAGAGGGTTAACACCCTGGTCTGAAGCGCCAGCATCCCATATGGACACCAGTTCAAGTCTCAGCTGCTCCACTTTCAATCCAGCTCTCTGCTATGGCCTGGGAAAGCAGTAGAAGATGGCCCAAGTCCTTGGGCCCCTGCACCCACATGGGAGACCCAGAAGAGGATCCTGGCTCCTGGCTTTGGATCGGCTCAGCTCTGGCCATTGCAGCCAATTGGGGAGTGACCATTGGATGGAAGACCTCTCTCTCTCTGCCTCTCCTCTCTTCTCTAAATCTTTTTCTCACTTGAACCTCATACCAGCCATGGGATATAGCAGAAAGTCCTAGAAAAGAGTTAATAAGCCAACCTCCTTCACATTTTCCCAGGGACTCCGGAGATAGAACTTATTGATATCAAAGAGGAAAGAAGTTACTAGTTTATAATCATGCTTTTATTTTATTTCATTTTGCAGTGGGCTAGGGAAGTCCTCATTGGCACTATGAATAGCACATTATAAATATACCAATATTCCTTTCTGTAAAATCCTTACCCTTTGTGACTGACATTCTTTATTCTTCCCCTGGCTTCCAGACAAACTTATCAAAGCATGTATGTTTGTATCTTCCCTAGATTGTGGTTCCTTCATGATATTTTACAATATTTTATATGAACAACATATAAGACAGTAATTAGAGCATGTAGAAGATGCTCAGTGTTTGTTGACTGATCCAAGAAAGAAATGAATGAATGAATGAATGAATGAATGACTGGGACCAATTATAGGGGTTAAAGACAGTTCATTAAATCAAGATGTCTAAGTGTCACAAGGATATTATAAGCAGGGAGGATCAGGAGGAATCCTTAGACTTTTAACTTGGAATACCCTTGTCAACATCAAGCGTAACTTCAAATCAGTCTCCTGAAAGTTGCATCTTTTGCAAGGCTTCAAAATATGAGCACCAGTCTTGAGAGACACTTCAGATGTGCACAAGATGATGAACATGAGATGGGTGGAACAGTCCCTGCGAGGGCAGCTTACAACCCTGTCCCTAAGGCATTCAGAAGACATGGAATGCGTTCTGCTTACTCTCTGAAGGGCTTGTGAAAATCCTCAAAGGCAGCAGTTGGCCGGCATGGCTCCTGGCAACCTGCTACTGATTTCTTGAGTGTTCAGTTCTGCAAAAAAGAACGCCAGTGTGAGATGTGTCTTCTCTCTGGCTGCTGTGCCATCTGCACTGATCAGCTGCCTGTCAGCACTCTGACTCCACTCCCAGGGAAGCTGCAGATTTCACTTAATCGCACAAGAGCTGGGGAAAGTCTCCGATAGCGACGCTTTAGATGGATCTCTGTGGCTTCAAACACGTAATCAACAGAGTTCTTTAGAGGTTCGTACTTCACACCTTGGTACGTTAATAACATGAATTTCGCTCAGCCTTTATAATCAGAGAGTCCCACCCACAGACGTTTATGTGGAGATGTCTCAGGGCCCACACAAGGAGGTAGGTAATAATACTGCTTCCAAAGAAGACTGCTCCATGGAGAAGGTGCAGATTAAAGAAGAGTAATAATTATACCTGAAATGTTAATAACTGGATATCTTTGCTGAATCCTTACAAGTATTTACATTTAAAAAGATAAAATTGCTTAAAAAATTAGAAGAAGAATAAGAGCAGTTTCAGCGAAAAATGGGCAATTTTCTTTTTTGTTGTTGATGTTAGTGCCTAGTTCCCTTAGTGATTCTTCTTTGTGAGCCTGGAAAGCTGAAGGAGGCATTATCATGCAAAGCACCCTGGCACAAACTACACCACATATCTCATATGATAGGGGATTTCTTATAAAAAAAAAAAAAAGCAGAGGAAGAAAGAAAAGAAAGAAAAATGAAGCATTCAGGGTTTGGGGTTTTGAGTGAAAATTCATTTGCTGTGGTTGCCAATATTATCCCGCAGCTGGGTAAGTGCTGTGCCACACTCAGAGAGAGAAATCGGAATGCAAGTGGCTTCATTTTAACTTCTTAACTTCAAGTTAGACGTAATAGATTATAACTTTGAAATAGATTTTCGGATTTCTCTCCTCAAAAGGGCACATAATAATAAACATTATTCAGATATTGGGGGTATTGTCAGACATTGAATTAATGTCTTCTAAATTATTATAAATGTTCATTAGAAAATAAAGCACTGTGGGTTTTGAAATTCAATATTAAGAGAAATGATGCTACCCCATTAACAAAGCAATGAACTCAGCTGTTGAAAAGTTCAAATCTACAATATTTATAATGTCCATCTATAGCTTTCCTCTTGGCTCAAATTTGGGCTTTCTCATTGTGAAAAGGGAATCCATCATGCCTGTTTCGGATTTAGATTCAAGGCCATCCACTTCAAATCCGGATTCCTGAGGAGCTGTGGGTTCTGGCAGCTGTCATCTCTCTGGCTCTTTGTCAATACCAATCCCTGCCTCTGTTTTCACCTTTTTCATAATAATCACTCTGGAAACATAGGTAAGGGGACACTGAACTGCTCACCATGGTTTAAATCTCCAGCTCCTCAAACATTCTATTTTAAAGTGCTCAAAGAACTCAAAGTGCTCAGTGATGTTTTCCAGTGACACTTGTAGTAGTCTTCCACAGGCTGGCCATCAGCATCTGGAGAAAGGCGAACTCTTAGAGAAAGCTTTGATGATTGAGAGCCTCAAATGTATACAAAATAGAATACAATGAAATTTTTAACCTATGACACAACTTCTATAACTATCAACTCCTGCTGAATTATATATCCCATTGCCTACATACTTCCACTTTCTTCTAGTCTGCAGAATTTTGAGGCAAATCCTGACCATCCAATGATTTCATCTGTATCGGATACCTTGTGATGACGCAAACCACCCATTTTTTTTATAAATGCCAAAAATGCATTTATTTTATAGTTAGTTTAAACCAGGATCCAAATAAGTTCATATGTGACAACTGATTTTTTTTGTTTCTTTTTTTGGATTTTTAAATTTTTACTTTTTTTTTTTTTAGCATCTTGGAGTCAGTGTTCTGTTCGCCCAGAGCGCATATGTGTGCGAGAGCATGTGTGTGCCTGTTGAATATGTGTGGGTGAGTGACCATGTGTGCATGTTGAATGAGTAGGTGCGTGTGGGTGTACTGAGTATCGGTGTGAGAGTGTGTGTGTTGAGCATGTGTAGTAAGTGTGTGTGTGTTGAATGTGAGCAGATGTGAGTATAGGTGACTGTGTATACTAGCTGGTGAGGGCATGTGCAAGTGTGTTGAGTGTGAGTAGTTGTGTAACCCCACACACTTTCAAAGACGAGTGGTGGCTGTTAGACCCACTGCTCTCACCACCACTTTAGTTAAGGCTTGCTGTCCCTCCTCAAAATGACCCCTAGGGAAGGGGCACCCTCTGTCCTGTCCCCATCCAAAATAAAAACTGGAAATAATGATAGCATGGGGACATAACTAACTATACCTCAAGGGTTCTCTCCGGTTATCAAGAATCAGGGGCACCTGGTCCTGAAAGCAGAGGGTCTCTTGGACATGGCTAAAGATTCTTTAAATCTTCAGTTTCCCTGTCCATGTTTGTTTTTCTCACTTTTGTTACTTGCTTCTTGTAATTGTTGAAGAAAAACAGTCTGTTTCTAAACATTTGAACTGATTTCTCTTTTATATATCCTGGACATCAGCAGTAACATCTAGAGTTTTGATCAGATTTGAGTTAGATTTTTACAGATGTTGCTGTATTCTGTCAGAAGGTCCAAGATGTCTGAGTTTGTTTTAGTGATGTTACTGCACGTTGATGGTCGGTGCTTAGATCAAGTAATTCATTAGGCAGGTGTGGGCATTGTCCTGCCTGTGGGCCAAACAAGGCCTCAGAAATCATTGTGTCTGGCTTTTTGGTATTATAATAAACTTGTGGAAGCAGATATGTTTAATATGCTTTAATACACTGCAGCTATTACATTCACTGATGATCAAATTAAATCGCTTTCACCAGTGAGATCTTCAATTTAGCTCTGGAGATCTTTGGAAATTGCTTGACCAATTTTGGATAGACCATAACTAACTTGAATCTTAAGAGTTTTCAAGCATCTTGAGTGTGTTTCCTGATCCAAGCTTGAGCACCAATTTTTTTTTAAGGTTCTCTGTTTTTCTTTTTTTTTTTCAGAAGGAAATGGTCCTTGGAGACCTGTGTCTCCTGTGTGTGAGGTTTTCATTGTGTGTACTACACTTAAATTGGTTGTTGCTTTCAGGGTGCTGTCTCCTTTTCAGTAGGCAAAGGTAGACATCAGTGCTTGCTTTTCAAAGATAAACTGTATTATGACTTACACTGAGCTTTCTACTTAAATTCAGGTGTCACATTTAGATCTCCTTTCTCCCATGTTAAGAATCTGAGTTCTTAAGAAGATAGCAATCTTGGGGCCGCGCCGTGGCTCACTTGGTTAATCCTCTGCTTGTGGTGCCGGCATCCCATATGGGTGCCGGGTTCTAGTCCTGGTTGCTCGTCTTCAGGCCAGCTCTCTGCTGTGGCCCAGGAGTGCAGTGGAGGATGGCCCATGCTTGGGCCCCTGCACCTGCATGGGAGACCAGGAAGAAGCACCTGGCTCCTGGCTTCAGATCGGCGCAGCACTGGCCGTAGCAGCCATCTGGGGAGTGAACCAATGGAGGGAAGACCTTTTTCTCTGTCTATAACTCTACCTGTCAAATAAATTTTTTAAAAAAGATAGCAATCTTAATGTTTGTGTGTCTTTAGATAATTTTGTTCTCTGAATATCATTTTTTTAGAAATTTTTTTCAGGAAGGATTTAAGGGTATTTCCCAGGAACTATCACATTAACAACTTGTTGTTAACTGGATGTAAAATCTTTAGCTCACACTGTTTTCTTTTTTTTTTTTTTAATAACGCTTTTATTTAAAGAATATAAATTTCCAAAATACAGCTTATAGATTACAATGGCTTCCCTCCCCCATAACTTCCCCCCCACCCGCAACCCTCCCCTTTCCCACTCCCTCTCCCCTTGATTCACATCAAGATTCATTTTCAATTCTCTTTATATACAGAAGATCAGTTTACTATATATTAAGTAAAGATTTCAACAGTTTGCCCTCACATAGCAACACAAAGTGAAAAATACTGTTGGAGTACTAGTTATAGTATTAATTCACAATGTATAGCACATTAAGGACAGAGATCCTACATGATATATTTTTTTTAAAAATTGATTAATTTTCTAGGCAATTTCCAATTTAACACCAAGATTTTTTTTTCATTTTTAATTATCTATATACAGAAGATTGATTCAGTATATACTGAGTAAAGATTTCATCAGTTTGCACCCACACAGAAACACAAAGTGTAAAATACTGTTTCAGTGCTAGTTATAGCATTACTTCACATTGGACAACACATTAAGGACAGATCCCACATGAGACGTAAGTACACAGTGACTCCTGAAGTTGATTTAACAATTTGACACTCTTGTTTATGGCATCGGTAATCTCCCTAGGCTCTAGTCATGAGTTGCCAAGGCTATGGAAGCCTTTAGGGTTCGCTGACTTCAATCTTATTCCAACAGGGTCATAGTCAAAGTGGAGGTTCTCTCCTCCCTTCAGAGAAAGGTACCTCCTTCTTTGATGGCCCCGTTCTTTCCACTGGGATCTCACTCACAGAGATCTTTCATTTAGGTCTTCTTTTTTTTCCAGAGTGTCTTGGCTTTCCATGCCTAGAATATTCTCATGGGCTCTTGAGCCAGATCTGAATGCTTTAAGGGCTGATTCTGAGGCCAGAGTGCTATTTAGGACATCTGTCATTCTATGAGTCTGCTGTGTATCTCGCTTCCCATGTTGGATCGTTCTCTCCCTTTTTGATTCTATCAGTATTAGCAGACACTAGTCTCGTTTGTGTGATCCCTTTGACTGTTAGACCTATCAGTGTGATCAATTGAGCTCACACTGTTTTCTGTGAGTGTCTTATGGCATTGCTGGCATTCAATAGTATTGTCACTGGAAAGTTCAATTGTAACATTCTTTTTTCTTTGCTTTCTTGCCAAAGAAATTTTTTTCTTTAAAGAGAATTTGTTAAGTATTTTTTGGTGTGTTAATTTTCATATTACCAATGTAACAAAATGCTGCAGAATTAATGGCTAAAAAAAAATCACAAATTTATCCTTATGGTTCTCCAGGACGGATGTACACAGTGAGCCTTACTGGACTAATAGCAGCGTACAGTGAAGATGCATCCGTGTCTGGAGGCTTTTGGGGAGAATCCATGTCTCTGCTTTTCCCAGGCCCCACTATCCTTTTTTTTTTTTTTTTTTTTTTTGACAGAGTGGACAGTGAGAGAGAGACAGAAAGGTCTTCCTTTTTCCATTGGTTCACCCCCCAATGGCCGCTGCAGCTGGCGCACTGCACTGATCCAAAGCCAGGAGCCAGGTGCTTCTCCTGGTCTCCCATGCGGGTGCGGGGCCCAAGCACCTGGGCCATCCTCCACTGCCTTCCCGGGCCACAGCAGAAAGCTGGACTGGAAGAGGGGCAACCGGGACAGAATCTGGCGCCCTGACCAGGACTAGAACCTGGGATGCCAGTGCCACAGGTGGAAGATTAGCCTCGTGAGCCGTGGTGCCGGCCCAGCCCCCACCATCCTTACTCATGGACCCCGGCCTCCGTTTTCCATGCCAGCACCATCATGTCTCTCTCTGAGCCTTCTTAACTGGTGACATTTCACTCTGACGACAGCCAGAAAGTTTCGTGTGTTTACATTTGTTCATCCAGATAATACAGGAAAATCTCTTCAACTGGAGGTCTTTAATCACAAAAGAGGCCATCGTCACGATTCTGGGGATCAGGGTGCAGATGGATTGAGGAGGCAGCATTAGTGCCGCACATTGGTATGGACTGTCCAGGGTGAGTTTTCTAGGAATGTGGTAGATCATTCTCCTATGTTTTCTTGACTTGCAGGTGCTTTTGTTCTAATTCATTGCATTGCTTTGATTTTCCAGGGATTTTAATTATATATCTTGGAGATTCTTTTCAACTTTATAATTTGCCAAGCTCCTTCTAAAATTTTTATTCATTTCTTAATCTCTCTTTTGTTTGGTCATTTCTCTTTTTCACCTTTAGCCTGTTAGATTATTGTATACTGTGTTATTTATTTATTTATTTTGTGTGTGTGTGTTCCTTTTCTATGGCCTATTTTGGAGTGGGTTTTATTTCAAATTCTCTTCTGCACTGTATCACATTCACTTATTTATTTATAATAGACTTTATTTATTTTTTAGTTTTTGACAGAGTTAGACAATGAGAGAGACAGAGAGAAAGGTCTTCCTTCTGTTGGTTCACTACCCACATGGCCACTATGGTTGGTGCAATGTGCAGATCCAAAGCCAGGAGCCAGGTGCTTCTTCCTGGTCTCCCATGCGGGTGCAGGGCCCCAAGCACCTGGGCCATCCTTTACTGCCTTCCCAGGCCACAGCAGAGAGCTGGCCTGGAAGAGGTGCAACCAGGACTAGAACCTGGTGCTCCAACCGCGACTAGAACCTGGGGTGCTGGCGCCACACGCAGAGGATTAGCCTAGTGAGCCATGGCGCCTGCCTTAATAGACTTTATTTTTTAGAACAGTTTAAAATGGACAGAAAAATTGATGACATAGTATAGAATTCCCATATATTCCTCAATACAATTTCTCATTTCATTAACATTGTACATTACTACAATATTCCTAGTATAATCATGAAACAAAATGAATACATTGTGATTAACATTTACAATTTATTTTAGTTCAGTTTCTTATGTTGCATAGTTGTTTTATAAATGACTCCTCCATCACAGCATCACACAGAATCATCTCACTGACCTAAACATTCTCATGCATCACCTCCTTGTTCTTCATCTCCTTCCCCAAGCCTCTGGAGTCTGGAGACCATGGATCTTTTTTTTTTTTTTTAAGAATTATTTATTTATTTGAAAGTCAGAGTTACACAGAGAAGGAGAGGCAGAGAGAGAGAGAGAGGTCTTCCATCCAAGGACTGGAGCTGCGCTGATCTGAAGCCAGGAGCTTCCTCCGAGTCTCCCACATGGGTGCAGAGGCCCAAGGACTTGGGCCATCTTCTACTGCTTCCCCAGGCCACAGCAGAGAGCTGGATCAGAAGTGGAGCAGCTGGGACTCAAACCGGTGCCCATATGGGATGCCGGCCTTGCAGGCGGCAGCTTCACCCGCTACACCACCACACAGGCCCCCATGGATCTCTTTACTTTCTCTATAGTTTTGCTTTTTCTCTGAATGTCATCTGGAGTATGTGGCCTTTTCAGATAACTCTGTTCACACAATAATGTGCAGTTAATGTTCTTCAATGAGTTTTTGGGCTTGATAGATCATTTATTTTTTTTTTTTTTTAAAGAGAGAGAAAGAGAGAGAGAGCAACCATCCTCTGGTTTACTCCTCAAATGCCTCTAACAGCCAGTGCTGGGCCAGGCCAAGCCAGGAACTGGGAACTCGATGCAGGTTGAAATTGGAAACAAAGTCAGGGCTCATATCCAGGTGCTCCAACAGGGGATGGGGGTGTCCCAATCCATGTCCTAACTGCTATGCCAAATGCTTACCCGTAGCTCATTTCTGTAATTGCATTTTTGGATTTCAGCCATTCTAATAGGTGCATAGTTGAGTCTCAGTGTTGTCTGAATTTTCAGTTTTCTAGTAGCATTTGATGTTGAGCATCTTTTCTCAGCCAGTTATCCCAGCTGTACATCTTTGGTGAGGAGTCTGTGTAGTTATTTTCTGCTTTCCTCAACCGAGTGGCTTGTTTTTTCACTATTGACTTTGATGAGTTTTTTTGTATAATTTTTAGACATGTCCTTAATTATATGTGTGTTTTGCAAATATGTTTACCTAATCTCTGACCTGTCTTTTCATTCTCTTAAAAAATGTCTTTAGTAGAGCATAAGTTTTTAACTTGAATAAAGTACAAATTATCAATTTTTCTTTCATGGATCATATTTTTGGCATTGTATCGAAAATCAAGATTGCATAGATTTTTCTCCTCTGTTACTTCCTAGAAGTTTTATAGTTTTGTACTTCTACATGGAGGCCTATGATCTATTTAGAGTTACTTTTTGTGAAAAGTATAGGATTTGTATATAGATTCATTCTTTTTTTTTTCTGTGGGTGGGTGTTTGTTCCAGCACCGTGTTAAAAAAGACTACCCTTTCTCATGGGAATCATTGCACCTTTGTCAGGGATCAGCTGACTAGATTGTGTCTATGTTTGACCTTACTACCCTGTTTTATTGATCCATTATCTGTTCTTTTACCAATACCATGTTGTCTTTATCACTTTACTTCGTGGACAGTTTGAAGTCCATCAATACCAGCCCTACAATGCTGTTTTTCTTTGGCAATGTTCTGGTTTTTTAGGATATTTTTTCCTTTTCAGATAAACTTTAGAATCAGTTTGTCAGTATCTACAAAATTGTATTTTGATTGCAAGTACATTGGTTCTGTAGATAAAGTTGACAAAAATCGACATCTTAACAATATTGAATCTTTTTAATTCCCAAATGTGAGAACATGCAGTATTTATCTCTTTTTGTGCCTGGCTTATTTTAATCAACAGCTTATCATCCACGATCGTTCATGTTTCCACAGATGACAGAATATCATTCTATCTTACAGTTCAATAATAGACCATTGTTTATATACACCATATTTTCTTTAATCATTAGTCTGTATTTCTTCAGAATGCTAATTCCCTTTTCTTTGCGTTTATGACCTGTAGTTAGATAGCTATATCATATAATAGTTCTGTTTTCAGTTTTTAAGGAATCTACATATTATTTCCTATAGTATGCATGTACTAATTTAAATTCCCACTAATAGTATATGAGTTCCCATTTCCCCACATTATTCTCAGCATTTGTTATTTTTTCTCTTTTTCTTAATATTCTAGCTTGCATGTGTTGATATCTGCATATCCCTGATGATTCATGATACTGATTATTTTTTCACACACTTGTTGGCCCATTTCTATGTCTTTTGAGAAATGTCTTTTCAGAATGCTTGCTTGTTTTTAAAAATCAGATTATTTGTTTTTGTTACTGAATTGTTTGGGTTCCTTATATATTCTGGATATTAATCCCTTGTTGAATGGATAGTTCACAAATATTTTCTTCCATTCTACAGATAGTTTTTTCATTCTATGAATTATTTTCTTTTTAAAAAGATTTATTTATTTATTTGAAAGGCAGAATCACAGAGGGGCAGAGGCAGAGAGAGAGAGGGAGGGAGGGAGGAAGAGAGAGAGAGGGAGGGAGGGAGAGAGAGAGAGAGAGGGAGGGAGGGAGGGAAGGAGGGAGACAGGTCTTCTATCTGCTGGTTCCCTCCCCAGGAGGCTGCAACAGCTGGAGCTGCACTGATCAGAAGCCAGCAGCCAGGAGCTTCCTCCAGGTCTCCCATGTGGGTGCAGGGGCCCAAGCACTTGGGCCATCCTCCACTGCTTTCCCAGGCCATAGTAGAGAACTGGATTGGAAATGGAGTAGCCAGGACTAGAACCCGTGCCCATATGGGATGCCGACACTTCAGGCAGGGGCTTTACCTGCTACACCACAGCGCAGGCCCCTGGATTATTTTTTTAGCTGTGCAAAATCTTAGTTTTATTCAGTCCCATTTATCTATTTTTGCTTTGTTGGCTATGCCTTTGTGTTCTTAGTCAAAAAAATCTTCGATCAAACTCATGTCTCGTTTTCAAGCACTTTGCATGGAGGAAACTGTCCTTTATGCAAGTATGTCTTTTTTAGCTATGTCAAAAATCAGCTGGCTAAGGGTGAGCATTTGGTGTGTTCGTTAAGATGCCACTTAAAATGCCTGCATCCAGGCTGGCGCCGTGGCTCAATAGGCTAATCCTCCGCCTGAGGCGCCGGCACACTGGGTTCTAGTCCCGGTCGGGGCGCCGGATTCTGTCCCAGATGCCCCTCTTCCAGGCCAGCTCTTTGCTGTGGCCCGGGAGTGCAGTGGAGGATGGCCCAAGTGCTTGGGCCCTGCACCCCATGGGAGACCAGGAGAAGCACCTGGCTCCTGGCTTCAGATCAGCGGGGTACGCTGGCAGCAGTGCGGCGTCCATTGGAGGGTGAACCAACGGAAAAAGGAAGACTTTTCTCTCTCCCACTGTCCACTCTGCCTGTCCAAAAAAAAAAAAAAAAAAATGCCTGCATCCTATATCTGAGTAGATTCCAGTCCCAGCTCCTCTCCCAATTGCAGCTTCCTGTTAGTCTGTACCCTGAGAGCAGGGATGATGGTTTGTGTAATTGGGTTTCTAATTTCTCTCTCTGTGTGTGTGTGTGTGTGTGTGCATGCGCGCATGTGTGTGTACACACACATGTGCTCATGTGGTGAACAGCTGTTCAGGGCTGTGTTGAAAACGTTCCAGTTACAGTGATTAATATAGCAGCAGAGTAGTTTAGGCTCTATTCAGAGGACAGCATGTAGTATGTAACACGGCTGGATGGGTCTACTGAGGGACTGTCAGAAAAGTGGTAAATAAGGCTAACCAGCGACATGAAAGACAGGTTGTGAAATGTCAAGAATCTTCTCCCAGTTATTATAGATGGCTCCTTACAATAAAGACGTTCCCACAGCTCTCTAGGGAGATACTCAGTTTTGAAGGCTGGGAGTTAGCTTCATGCATCTGGGATTTAGAATCACAGCTCTATCTGCAATGCAAGTTCAAATGGGGAGAAACCAGACTGGAGATGGTGTTAGCCTAGCATAAGGATAATGGAAAACTGAATGAGCTAAGCAGCCATGGAGCAGAATGGACATGACTCACACACAGGAGCCAGACTGCCTGTAGTCTTGTCCTCATGCTAGATTTGATGGAGCATCACTCAGCTACTCCCTGCTTTCAGTTTAATGATGGGTTTTCTCCCCCATAAGGTTGTTAGCAGGCCAAATTAGGTAGTAGTTTTAAAGATTTAGGACAATGCCTGGCACTCACTAAGAATTATGTATTTGTTAAACAAAAAATAAACCAATAAAACTAATGAGGCAGTGGGTGTAAAGGGCAGAAGGCAAACATGGGGAGATTTCAGAACTGTTGGCAGTGTTGGCTGACTTTATAGAGCTGTGACTTTAAATTCTGTATCGTCAAGTGTAGATTATGATGCATTGACACGAGAAAGAAAACAGAGTAACCATAGTTGAGAAGAAAGAAGGCAATTTCAGCTGAACCTACTGTTTTAGATTGGGTTTTGTTTCATTTTGTTTTAAATCAGTCCTACAAGACCAGGATTGAAGAAACTTGGTGTGAAAATAATTTACATAACAAAAACCACAGGGGTTGGGTAGCCACAAGCTCAATTTGAGCAGCAGTGAGACTTGGCTTGGTCTGAGTTAATAGAGAAGTGATGTTTACACTGTGCTCAGCATGAGCTGGACTGCGTTCTAAGGTACAGTGTTAAATTCTGGGCCCCACATGAAGTCTGGTATTTATGCTCTGGAAGATAGCCAGAGAAAAGTGACACAGACAGCAAGGAAGTGATTCACAGTGCATATGTTGAACAGTTAATGGTCTGGGGACTATTTCATGTATGTCCTCCCATTGTACTCTCTTCTTCCCACTTTTTTTAAAAAGATTTGCTTTTTTATTTGAAAGTCAGAGTTACGGAGAGAGAGGGAGAGGCACACACAATCAAATGGTTCACGCCCCACATGGCTGCAAGGGCCAGATTGAAGCCAGGAGCCAGGAGCTTCATCTGGGTGTCCCATGTGGGTGGCAGGGATCCCAGTTCTTGGGTCATCTTCTGATGCTTTTCCCAGGCCATTAGCAGGGGGCTGGATTGGAAGTGGAGCAAACGGGACAAGAACTGGTGCCCTTGGCCGGCACCGTGGCTCAACAGGCTAATCCTCCGCCTTGCGGCGCCGGCACACCGGGTTCTAGTCCCGGTCGGGGCGCCGGATTCTGTCCCGGTTGCCCCTCTTCCAGGCCAGCCCTCTGCTGTGGCCCAGGAGTGCAGTGGAGGATGGCCCAGGTGCTTGGGCCCTGCACCCCATGGGGAGACCAGGAAAAGCACATGGCTCCTGCCATCGGACGATCGCGGTGCACCGGCTGCAGCGCGCAGTCCGCGGCGGCCATTGGAGGGTGAACCAATGGCAAAAGGAAGACCTTTCTCTCTGTCTCTCTCTCTCACTGTCCACTCTGCCTGTCCAAAAAAAAAAAAAAAAAAAAAAGAACTGGTGCCCTTATGGGATGCTGGCATTGCAGGCGGCAGCTTTACCAGTTATGCCACCAAGTTGGCCAATCCTAGTTTTCTAACATAACAAACAATTGTGGTTTAGTTGATTAGATTTTTATCTGCCACTTCCAGTGCACTGCACTGTTTTGCATTTTCAGCATCTACTATGTGCATGGCATTGTAATAGGTACTTTTCACAAATTATTGTACTATTCAACAACTACAGCAAATGCATATGGAAAGCATCATAAAGAAATAATTATGGAATCTATTTTCATTTGAGTATGCAAATATAAGTTCAATAATTAATAACAGAACTGAGATGGGCAAAATCATCTGAAAGGAGTAAAGGTTATGGAGGGATGTTTGGTGCCGCTTTTAAGACATTGCCTGATATGCCTCCTTCCATACTGGCGTGCCTGGGCTGAGTCCATGTCCTGCTCCTGACTCCAGCTTCCTGCTACTGCACATCCTGGAAGGCAGCAGTGATGGCTGGAGTACTTGGGACTCTGCCACCCATGCGTGGACCTAGACTGAGTTCTGAGTACATGGTTTTGCCCGGCTCAGTCCTGGCTGTTGCAGGCATTTGGGGTGTGACTCTGGATGAAAATATCTCTCTGTTTCTTGCTTTCAAGGAAAAAAAAGAGTTAACACATAGTTACATATGCTTTATAGCTAGCACACATACAGAGACAAAATTAAAAGGAAAACAACTTTGATCATTTGTAGAGGTAGAGAGAAAGGAACAACAGATATTAAGGTCTTGAATGTTCTGGTCTCAACTGCGAAGGCCATCTAAGGTAGAGATCTTGTGGGCAGTTGTCAGCATTGGCCTTAAAAGTTTCCTGGTCCCACTTGGAAAGTGATCTTTACGGCATGATGAGTTCATCCAGATACTTCAGCCTAATGCCATTAAACGTATCATTCTTCTCATTTCCTGTATTCTATTTCCATGTTCACCCAAAAGCCCTTGAATCCCTGGACATGTTTAGCTACATGGGAAAACAGCACTAAGCATATAGTTATGATATTTGTTGTCTTGTGTGACAATACTTTTTTTCCTGAAAAATCGATAATGTAGTTTCTGCTTAGGTTTTGGCTTTCCCTACAGCTTGACTGCAGGAGAGCATGTGCTGAGCAGATGGCCGTGACGTATTTCTGGTCTGTGTGACAGGAGTTCTCACTGTAAATCAATAAGTTAGCATTCTGAGGGCTGAGTGTATCTTCTGTATGTCTCAGCACTCATGAATCAGGCTGTCAGGGTCTGATCACTCCTTGATATGACAGGAGTTAGTCCCTGGGTCTTCCAAACAGTAGGCACAAAACATGCTGGTTTCCTTTCAAACACATTGTTGGCACTCTCTTGCTCTGTCTCTGTCTGAATCTGATATATATATATATATATATATATATATATATATATATATGAAATCTGTCACAACTTCTCAACTCTGCAGTCATAGGATTAAAGCTGCCATAGATGAATGTAAACATTAAGAGCATGTCTATGTTGTGATAAACTTAATCAACCATAGGCCACATTTGACCCACAGTAGGCAAACCCTTAGTTCAGGCTATTAGAAGCTGGACTAAGGATGAGGAGAAACTGGATGTTAATGCTAACATTCATAAATACTAAATACGCAGACATAATATAGATGGGATTCAAAAGTTTAAGAAGTTGCAGTTTGCTTATCATGTATGCCTTTAATATGCTTACTCTACTGCCCATCTCCCCAACTCCCCATAAATTGCCTGAGAGGACCTAGAAGATTCATGACGTCATTGAGAAAGGGATGGATGTGAGATCACCCACATCCTTGAAAGGCTCTCTGGTGGTTCTCCTCTAGTGTGGGGGTGCCAGAGGACAAAGCTGTTTTTGCGATAGGTTTGCCAAGTTCAGTAGGGACCATAGGTCTCACAAGGCCCAAGACCAATGTGGCAGCCCTTAATTACCAGGAACGAAGTGGCACATTGACCTCAACGGAGTTCAAAGTTTTCTCATTGGCTAGTTGTTTATGGTTTCCCTTTAGACTTGTGATCTACTCTGTGGATTTTAGTAAGCCTTTTCTCTTAGAATCTCCAGTATTGCCCAGTGTATTCATGTACAGTTATTCGTTGTAGGAAGAATGAAGCTTACATACGTGTTTAACAATAAGGTCATCCGCTTGGGAAGGCTCACATAAACACTGTCACTGCCAAGTGTTCAACCAGCCTGCAGTACAGACCAGTGCTCATCCATATAGACCATCTCTGAGGAAACCAGGCAGCCAACTGACAGGAATTCCTCACTGGATGCGCATGCATTCTGAGTAAGACTATGGCTGTTTCCTTCCTGTTCGCAAGCTAACTGTTTTTGTCAATACAAGTGCCCATGGACCTAATGAAGTTCTGATTCACCATGATGTTACTCTATACCACATTTCTTCTAACCAAGGAACTCATTTAACAGAAAAGGGAGCAAGCAATAGATTAGTTCCTGAGACATTTACTGATGTTAATTTATAACTAATCACTTAGCAATAGTCTAATAGAAGATTCAGCTAATACATTAATTGGGAGAAACACTTCATAGGCTGGAGCATAATTCTACAGAATAGGCTTTGAACAAGCAACTGATGAAAACTGGGTCTGAAAATCAAATCATAGAAGTAGGAGAAATGAGAAGTCATCAGGAAATGAGCCATTTGAATAAGCTGGGCTTCCCAAGACTGGAACTTTAGGCTTCATATTTTGGAGCTATTAGTCTCCTAGAAAGAAAAAAACTTCTATCAGGAGTCTCAGAAATTTAATTCTGTTGAATAGGGAGTTGATGTTGGCATCTGACATTACTGGCATTCTCATACTACTGAAATCTCAGGCAGAGGATGGGATGTCTCTGCTGGCTTTGGTTAGTGACCCTAATTTTTGAGGATAAACTGGATTTTTGCAGCAAAATTGGAGTACGGAGCACTGTCTCAAGATCCCAGGAGAATGCAGAGGGGCATTTTAATACTTCCATTTTCCTTTTTTCCACAGTAAAACTGAACAGAAAATTTGAGCAGCACAATGCAAGTAGTTTTGCTGATAATACATATTCTTCCCAAATGTAGTTGTTTATCACTCTGAACGATATTGAGCCCTGACCAGCCAAATCGAGGGGACAAGGGATATGTGGAAAAACAAGGAAGATGTAAATGTGATCTGTGCTCCGAGGACCAGAGCGAAAACTGAAGGCTGAAGTAGCTAAATATAATTTTTCCACATTATTTTGTTTATAGTAACTAAATTTTCCTTCCATCTTCCCCTTATTTTACAGAGTAGTTATGTCCAGTGGCGAATATAGTTTTTGTGTGACAGATTCTTCAAATGAAGGTTAAGCATGAGTTATAAGAGAAATAACATTGTTCAGAGACACGTATGGTAACTCTGGGAACTTTGTGTCTTCTCTTTTGCGGGAGATGAGAAAGGTTTTGTTTCTATAAAGGATACTTAAGCCTTATCAGGAAGATGCGTGAGATTGTGTTGCTGTATGTACATAGAGGTGTGGAAATGCATGTGGATGGCTGAGTGGTCAGAAGTATAGATTTTGCTAGTTATTTACCTGTTATATCTCAGCAACACACTTAATCTTAAATATTTTTGCTCTGTGATGCTTGGATTGGGATTCTATAATTTATGTTTTCAAGCCTATTTTTTAAACCTTTTCTAGCTGGCTTTGGCCAACAGGAATAACTAATGGCACATGAGGTGGGGTGGGGGCTAGAAGAGAAGACAGATTTACCTCTTGTTCTGTTAGTTTTCTTGAGGTGATCAAGGTCAACTGTGCTTTGGTCTCCAGTTTCTTTCTGCACTCTCATTATCAATTGTGTCAATTCCTTCCACCCATCGAGTTCCAGATAGCTAGTCACTCACTCTTGATGGTCTGAGGAATAGCAACACAGACTCTCTCGCTGCAGAGAAAGTTGCTCTGCCTCCAACTCCACTTCTTCCTATTGATGCTTGTTGTAATTACTAACACCTGAGGTGTCTCACCCCTAGGTATCCATAGAGAGCAAGAACTAGTTACCTCAGCTGTCCAACCCTTTTAGCTCTCAGCTCTCAGTAATGGGTTCCCTGCCTTCAATTCCATTTGCCTGAAATGCTCACTCCACTTTCCTTCTCACTATTTTTTAAATGTATTAGGGTTGAACCCTGAGTGGCATCCTACCTGAGGACAGGAATTAGATCCCATTAAGTCTTAATTCTTGAGACTTAGCCCAGCGCTGGGGTCTATGCAACACTGCTGAGTTGTAAGTGTAAATGGTGAGGCATCACGATTTTTATGATGTGTTTGAAATATCAGTAGAAAAGAGAGCAAGGAAGGTACGTACCTGATTACAGTAGAAATTAAGAAGACAATTTTAATTCATATGAGAATAGGGCAACGTTTTATTCCTATAAATGGAATACATTACCTAAAGGAGTCCACCAAATTTCCCTTCACTGGAATGATTTAAGCTGAGGTTGAATGATCTTTGTTAGGGCTAGGGTAGAGGATGATTCCTTAAATGTGTTGCAGATTAAATACACAGTGTTTGAATTATCTTCCAGCACTAAGATTCTGTGATCCTGTTCATTAAACATTTCCTAACTAAGTTCTTTCTCTTGGTCATGATGCTATAACTGTCACAACCACACAAAAATGGCAATAGCTTACATTTTTACAATTCTTTGCCATTTGCAAAATGTCTTACATTTATTTTGACAATTTTTGAAGTAGAAATAAAAGTAATTTTATGTCCATTATAGACTTATCAGGGATGTGTGTGCTGTGTGTGTGTGTGTCTGTTGGGGAGTGTGTGTGTGGTGTGTGTGTATGTGTGTGTCTGTTGGGGAGTATGTGTGTGTGGTGTGTGTGTGTCTGTGTCTGTTGGGGAGTGGGGATAGAAAAATGGGAAGACACCAAGGAGGAAATACAGGACCTCTGAATCCTAGAGGCTTTGCGCTTAGAGTCCAAAAAAAAAAAAAAAATTAATGTCACTTTTCCAACTATTATCCCTATTTTTTTGTTGCAAAAAATACACTTTAAGATCTAGTCATTTGGGCCAGAAATCCAAAAATAGCTGAGTTGATTTTTAGAATGTTTTCTTTACTAAAATGCAAACAACATGCTGTGTACTTGCAGAATATCCATTTTTGAAATATTGAGGTTAGGATCATTCCTGGTTTTTGACCTCTCTTCTTGCTTTTGGCTCACTAGTGCTCTGAGTTTAGTTCTGTGTCTGAGTTAAATATTATAACCCCTCTGATGACTTTATGTGTGCAAAAACAAAAGAATAAGCAAATAGTTCTGTTAAGATGAAGAGGTTATGGAAGCATTTTTTGGGCACCAGTATCCTCAAAAGTCATAATTTTCAGATCCCAACAAGCAATGCGGCATTTAAATACTAAATGCATACAAGCCCTTAGTGTTCATTAAAATTAGTAACAGAAAACACACGACTTGGGGACTGAACTCCAGGGATTTAATATGCACTTGAACCAGGAAAGATACCAGAGAATGTTGGTTAAGGCCCAACAGACATCTCAGAGGTTAATAAATATTCCTTCTGGTTCAAAGATATCCTCCAACATTTAAATGTTGAACTACATAAAATTATGTTTGTGTATTTCCCCCCTTGGCGTCAAACTCATATAAACATAGACTTCTGCTTTATAACTTATTCTTCCACATGCATTCGATTTTAAAAGCACTGATTTTAGGAAAGAAATAAGTAGGCACAAATTTATTTTCCAGGTGCTGGCTTACATTTGAAACCCTTGTTTCTCCTTCTTGTCACATTGGCTTAACAGATGCATGTGGCATGGCCTATTCCTCGGGGAGCCTTTCTTTGCCTCTCTGGAGGATGACGGGCCACTCATAGAGGAAAATAAGCCCTAAGGACACCATGTCAGTGACTTGACCAAAATCAGAGCTGTTAAAAGGTGGAACAGGCATGAAAGCCAAAAGGTTGAGAAGTCCCTGGTAACTCTTGAGTTATTCTGCCATACTCAAGTTATTCCCTCTAGTCTTTCTGAGTCATTGGGCAAATATTTTTTTTTGTCTCTCCACGTTGAAAATTAAGCAGCTTTGGCAAATTATGCTTGGTAACTCATGAGTTATATTTCTTTCCAATTCTTTCAATTCTAGAACTACCTTTTTTTTTTCTTTCAAATCATACATTGAACCTACTCCTTTATACACTAAATATGTAATAATAAGTAATAATATGTAATATGTAATATTAAGTATAGGTAATATATGTAATAATAAGTACAACAGACTAAACAGATATGGTGAGATAGTTGGGGAGGGGTGCCAGTTTTCATAGGTTTGGTCGGAGACGTATCATGGATCATATTTTATTTTAGCAGATACCTAAATAGACTCAAGGAGTGAGTAACAGCTTTTTCTGTAGAAAGTAGAGATCCAAGAGGAGAGAAAAACATTTGCCATGATCCCCAATTAAGAGAACAACTGACATCTGTGAGGAACAAAATGGAAGCCAGTGTGGAGAGATTGCACAAGGGGAAGAGTGAAAGATACAGCAAGAAGATCTACTCTCTTCACTGTTTTTAATTTGATCTACATCATGAAGTCTGAGTATTAAAGGATGAAACTTCATCTCCTTAAACTAAAACACTCTGATTTGCTTTTTGTTTAATTGTCCTGATCCTTGTGCCACTTCAGCTGTGCTTAGTTCAGTATTTTCCTCAGTTCTATTATCAAAATCATACTAGAAAAGTATATATTTACCAGTATACAAAATAAGGACAGTATAATCAGAATCACAGGCAACATTCTTTGCCATTTATACTGAAGCATTGCATAAATAATAGACCTATTTGCAACCCAATACATCAAGTAACAGGCCTTAAAGGATTTTCTTTAGGTCAAAGAGAAGTCAGCAGATGACTTGATTTGGAGAGAGGGAGTATTGTAATACACAATACAAAGTGCTGAGTAATTTGTCCTGTATCCTGTTTTAACATCACCCGAGTTCCCAATATGGACTAAATGAGAAAGCTAGAATGTTAAATATTAAATCTAATGAAACACGAGGTTTAGGATGAGCTGTCACGTAGGTGATTTCTTTCTCTACTTTTGAAACCTATATATGATCCCCAGTCAATTCTGCATTCTTAAGACAATGGAGCCAGAAAATACTAGATTTAAAGAAAACTGTCCAACTGGCAGAGAAAAAGGAAGACATTCGAGGGGGGATACCCCCTGAGGAAGTGTGAGAACAGCATCTCAGTGCAAGAGTTGTGGCTCAGAGGTGAGGTAGCAGAGATCAGACAGATGTGAGCCTATGGGGTACCATCTGCCATTCTAGGTAGTGATACTTAAGAAACACTGAGTAGCACAGAATCAAAGCTCAGTCGTAAAGTGAACAAATTCAGGATTCATTTGGGTTTGTAATGTAAAAGTCAAGCTTCTAATATGCATAGTGTTATAGTGATTGCTGACTTTATTATATTTTACGGCCATTTTGAATTTTAATATTTTAATTTTATTCATGTGTAGAATCTGTTGAATTACACATTTAATGTCTGGAAAAGAAAAATGGATGGAATCCGGGCTTATTTAAATTCTATGGAAGCAGAAAATATACATGATAAAGTCTACAAATGGAAGCATATTTTTATTTTATTTTTTAGAAGGCTGTATTATGTAGTTGAAAGGAAGAACAAGACAGAGAAACATATACAGAGAAACAGGGCGAGTCAGAGAGAGCTTTCATCCACTGGTTTATTCTTTACATGCCCACAACAGCTGGGGCTGAACCAGGCTGAAGCCAGGAGCCAGGAACTCCATCTGAGTCTCCCAGGTGGGTGGCAGGAATCCAAGAACTTGGGCCATCCTGCTATGTTCCAGATACATTAGCAGAAGCTGGATCAGAAGGGCATGGCAGCCAGATCTTGAATCAGGTACTTGAGTATGGGAAATCAGAGTCCCAAGCAGTGGCTTAACCTGTTGTGCCACAATACTTGTGCTCAAACACCACTTTTAGATTTATGATTAAATCACTGATGTCAATGATATCATTGACTTTCATGACAGTATTTACTTAGCCAGTTTTGGTTCTACCTATAAACAAGTGCTAAAAACAACAAAAAAATCACAAGATGTCCATTCCATTCCCGTACATTTTTTGAATTCAGTTTATGTTAACTGCCACGTATCAGAGAAAACATATAAATATATGTTTATATATTTTTGAGACAGGCTTATATCATTAAGTGCAATAGTCTTGAGTTGCATCTATTTCATTGACAAAGACAGGATTTAATTCATTTTTATGGTTGAGTAGTATCCCACAGTGTACGTATACCACTTTTCTTCATGTAGTCATCCTTTGATGGACATCTGAGTTGATTCCATATCTTAGGTATTGTGAAAGGAGTTACTATAAACGTGAGGATACATTATATTTAATATGTTGATTTCATTTCATTTGGGCAAATTCCCAAGAGTGAAATGGCTGGGTCATATGGTAGATCTACTTTCAGATTTCTGAGGAATGTGCATACTGTCTTCCATAATGGTTGTGCAAGTTTACATTCCCATCAACAGTGTATCAGCATACCTTTTTCTCTATATCCTCATCAGCATTTATTATTTTTTGATTTTTGGATGATACTCATTTTAACTGGGATGATTTGAGATCCCATTGTGGTTTTTATTTGCATTTTCCTGATGGCTGGTGATCCTGAGCATCTTCTCATGTGTCTTTGAAAAATACCTGTTCATGTACTTTTACTGTTTCTTTTTTTAATATAGAAAATTTTTATTTAATAGAAATTTCAAAAGTATAACTTTTGGATTATAGTGGTTCTTCCCCCATAACCACCCTCCCACCCACAAACCATCACATCTCAGACTCGCTCTCCCATCCCATTCTTCATTAAGATTCATGTTTCATTAACTTTATATACAGAAGATCAATTCTATACTAAGTAAAGATTTCAGCAGTTTGCACCCACACATGCACACAAAGTAAAAAGCATTGTTTGAAGACTAGTTTTACCATTAATTCTCATAGTACAAGACATTAATGACAGAGGTCCTGCATGGGGAACAAGTGCACAGTGACTCCTATTGTCGATTTAACGATTGACACTCTTATTTATGATGTCAGTAATCACCTGAGGCTCTTGTCATGAGATGTGAAGGCTATGGACGCCTCTTGAGTTCACAAACTCTGACCTTATTTAGGCAAGGCCATAATCAAAGTGGAAGTTCTCTCCTCTCTTCAGAGAAAGGTACCTCCTTCTTTGATGACCTGTTCTTTGCACTGGGATCTCACTCACAGAGATCTTTCATTTAGGTCATTTTTTTTTTTTTCCAGAGTGTCTTGGCTTTCCATGCCTGAAATACTCTCATGGGCTTTTTAGCCAGATCTGAATGCCTTAAGGGCTGATTCTGAGGCCAGAGTGCTGTTTAGGATATCTGCCATTTTATGAGTCTGCTGTGTATCCTACTTCCCATGTTGGATTATTCTCTCCTTTTTAATTCTATCAGTTATTATTAGTATACACTGGTCTTATTTATGTGATCCCTTCAATCTCTGTCTTGGTTATTGGTGTGTTTAGGTTTCCTATGTCTTCATGACTCAATTTTGATAGATTGTAAGTGCCCAGAAATCTACCCATTTCTCTAGCAAATTGATTAAAAATAAACTGAGAAACTACATTAATTTAAAAAGTCACTTCTTTTGTCTTCAATTTTAAACCTGTTTCTTCTAAGACTAAGAAATTTGGTTCAGTCATCTCAGCTTTTTGGGTAAAATTCTACCAGTACCAGGAGCTATGTTGTAAGGAGAGCTGTGTAAGCAGTTCTGCATGTATTCTTATTTGCAGAGATTCAAAAGTTTGCCATGAAAACATACTGCAGGCTGAAACTTGGCACACCAATACCTCAGTCTGGGTGCACTTCTATTTTTCTTCAATTTGGAGAAAAGCTCCTCAATGGATTGAATTTCCAGAAACATTAGATGTTAGGCATTTCAAAGAAGTCTTGTGTTTTCTTATAATAAGATGCCTTTCTTTTAATTATAGAAAGCAAGGATGATATTACCAGAGCAGGTTCCTCCCACCCAGAGAGGGTTGTATGTTGGCTCATTTATTGGGAGGACCAGTGGCTGTGAAAACACTCCCTTGCTATCTGTTAGCTAAAATAATGATTAAGTGACACAGAGTTGCAATTTACAAAGAAAGTCTTTTACAGTAAACCCTCCCATAACAAGACCATTCAAAATCCAATCTGATAATCTGTGGGGCCACATGAAAATAGCATCTAAAATGAAACACTGCAATGTTACTAATTTGAACTAAATGACAAGGGGCAAAGGCCAAACCCAATTAGTCTGAACTTGCAATCTTTTTAAAGTAAACATCGTTAAGAGGGTATCCAAACTCAAGGTGGATGAGGAGATTAAAAGAGGCACAGTTGTTTCAAATGAATTTAAAACTCCAAATCCATGCAGATTATACATCAGGATACTGTAAGAACCTAGAGCATGAGTTGTAAAACCACTGTCTGCAGTGAAAGAACTCTGGAAAATGGGGACATTCTAGAAAGTTTAAAAAGGGCTAGATCAACACATCATTCTAAAAATAAATAACTAAAACAGGTCAGTTTAAAAAAAAAGGAGGAGTCATGGGTAAGATACTGATCTTCAGAAACATAGTAGGAAAAAATTGGCAAAGATTTGTGGGGCCTCAGAAAATGATCAAAGAAAAGCTTTGACCAGTAGAACTCAACATGAACCATCCATCTGCACCTCAACCACACCTTTCAGTTAAACCATTGGTGCCCTTTTGTATTCCTCAACTTGTTTTCTCAAGGCTGACTGGGACTTGAGCTGAACCCTAATCCTGTTAGCCATGCTCAAAACCCACTCGACCTTGACCTCTTCCCTCTCTAGATCTGTGTCAAACAGCTTGGAAGACACCTTGAGAGGTAGGAGGATACTTTAAATCATTTGTAGAAAATACAAAAAAAATTTGAAAATCCATGCATATGGTTGGCCTTCAAGATGTTCACAAAAATGTATATTTTTAAAAAACCGTACAGATTTAAAAACTTTTTTTTACACTTCCCAGCCTCCAGAACTATGAGAAATAAATTTCTTTTGTTATAAATTATCCAGTTTCTGGTACTTTGTAACAGCAGCAGGAATTTTAAAATTCATGCATATGAGCTAAGACACTAAGATGCTCTCTATGCCAGTTTCTCTTCCCCTGTCTACCCTTTCATCCAATGACACAATATTACAGTCTGTAAAATTTAATTCATCATGTGTGTATTTTATTTTCATCCAGATTTTTCCATTTGCCTAATCCTGTTAATTTTTCACTGTGTTACTGCTACATGTTATAATGGTGTGATGAATCAAGTCTAAGGATGAATTGGCTTCATATGCAAACATTTATTAGCAAACAGGCACAAAAAAGCATAAAGCCTTTTCTAGGAAATGTCCTTATTTTGTGCCCTTTGAGGCATTCCAAGAAGCACCTGGTGTAAAAGGTTACTCCAAGGTGGAAACAACATGATGCTCTTGGCAAGACTATTCGATACTTTCTAATGAAATCATAAAACTGCACACTCTTCGGTGAAAGAAACCAAAACCAATTTTCTCAAGAGGAGCTGGGTTGTTGAATTTGCCAGATTCCTGTACTCTGCTCATGTAAAGATGCACAACCTTCCCAGACAACCATGTATCTTAAGCATTACTGAGTTTATCATTTATTTCTAATACCCTTTCTCTAACTAACAAGCCCTCTATTACAGTCATATTTGAAACAATTACCCTGGTCTCCATTGTAGTGTGGATTCCTGCACAAGGTGCAAACCAAGCAGACTTGTAAGTGTAGATTCTTGAATAGGGTGTAGCTCAAAGATATTTACACAAATATATTTGTAGATACTGTTTATACTGAATTATTTTAAAGAAAAACAAAGGACTATAATGTAAATTTTTTACAAAACCCTCTTAAATAAGGTTACCAGAAATTTATTTATTAAAACTTGGATTTTTTAAAAAAGATTTATTTATGTATTCGAAAGTCAAGTTACACAGAAGAGAGGCAGAGAGAGAGAGAGAGAGAGAGAGAGAGAGGTCTTCCATCTAATGGTTCACTCCCCAATTGGCTGCAATGGCTGGAACTGCGCTGATCTGAAGCCAGGAGCTTCTTCCGGGTCTCCCACACTGGTGCAGGGGCCTAAGGACTTGGGCCATCTTCTACTGTTTTCCCAGCCATAGTGGAGAGCTAGATGGGAAGTGGAGCAGCTGGGTCTCGAACTGATACCCAAAGGGGATGCTGGCACTTCAGGCCAGGGTGTTAACACGCTGAACTACAGCGCCAGCCACTGAATTTTTTTTTAAAGTAGCAATAGATTGTAACAGTTATCACAGGTAAATTGTGTCTGGTAATTCAACATACAAAAAATAGTTCATAGTTTTTTAAATAATGTTAATTTTGTTTATATTACAAATATAAGACATTATCATCATACATCCCATTTTTGTTTGGATGAGATTTTTTTCCTTGTAAACTACTATCCTATATTGAGAATTATCCTTATTGACTGAGTCATAATCTACTGAGTAGCAAGACAATTAATGAAAAGAGATGCATTTTTTGTTTTGTTATTTTGATTGTTCCTAGATTTTATCCTTAGTGAAAGTGTTAGAAATTTTGTGCTATTATTGCTTTGAAAAATTCACCTCGATGTGTTTTTCCAAAGAGATAATGTTACAATCTATTTTGCCATAACAAGTGTTATTATTTAATTAATAGAACTCATAAATAGGGAACAATGTCATTATGCAGAAAATCACATTAGTTAACAGGAGATTTTCACTAGCAATTATGTGTGGGTGTCACACAAAGGGACCTCAGCCTAATTGTACCTGTCAAAGAGCTTGTACTAGATTTAACTGCATATTTATCCTTTTGGTTTAGTGAGGCCAGATGCTTTTAATTTTCCAGATTCAATCTTTCCTTATAGTTTTCCCTTTGTGTCCCTCCTTTAAAAGTAAAATTCTATTATTTAATGATTTTTTTCCAGAGATTTAAAAAGTTCCAGAGATTTTGACTGATTTTCCTCAACTCTGTTTTCTCCTTTAACACTTTTTTAAAAAAGATTTATTTATTTATTTGAAAGTCAGAGTTACACAGAAAAGGAGGGGCAGAGAGAGAGAGGGCTTCCATCCGCTGGTTCACTCCTCGGTTGGCTGCAATGGCAGGAGCTGCACTGATCCGAATCCAGGAGCCAGGAGCTTCCTCCAGGTCTCCCACGTCGGGGGAGAGGCCCAAGGACTTGGGCCATCCTCTACTGCTTTCCCAGGCCATAGCAGAGAGCTGGATCAGAAGTGGGGCAGCTGGAACTCGAACTGGTGCGCAAATGGGATTTCCTTGTCTTAATGGTATGTTTCTTTTGTTTTTTTTCAATGATATTTTAATTTTCATTTATTTAAATAAAGGGGACAGGTATCATGTATTTCATATTCAGTTTTAAGAACATGATCCTTCCCACCTTACCCTCTCTGCCTCCCTCACTCCCACCTTCCCTCTTCCTTTATTCTTTATATTTATTTTAATTTTTTCAATGATATATTTTCAGTTCACTTTATACTCACAAGCTTAATCTTCCACCAAATAAAAAGTTCAACAACTATTTAGTAGAAAAATCACCATTATTTAGGAGCAGAGACAAGAGCTATAAAAAATCAAATCTCACAGCTAATTCACTCATAATTTTTTTTTTATATTTTATATATTAGTTACCCATTGAGAAGTTTTCATTATAATGTCTCATTTGTCAGTTTTTGTTAATTTATTTCATGGTACTCATTCGATACCTTAAGAAATCTGTGCTTACTTCAAAGTTATAAATATTTTCTGCTATGTTTCTTTAATGGAAATTTTGCAGTTTAAGCTGTAGATCTGTGTTTCATCTCTGTTTAATTTTTGTGGGAATAGTATGAAGTCAGTGGAATGGTTTATTTTCCATGTAGATATCCAGTCAGTCCAGCATCATTTCCCTCAGTAGATTACTTTTGTAGCTTTAATGAAAATCAATATATATGTCAATCTGTTTCTGGACTCTATTCTTATTCATTGATCTACATATTATCATACCACCAATATGCTGTCTTGATTATTATAACTTTAAAATAAATCATAAAGTCAGGTAATGAAAATTCTCCAAATTAATTTCTTTTTAAAAATTTTCTTAGCAATTCAAGATCTTTAGCACTGCTATACAAATTGTAGAACCAGCATTTACTTAAGTGGATTCTCCAAAACAGCCTGGAATTATATATTGAATCCAGAGATTATTCTGGAGAAACAATACCTTACTAACATAATCTTCCCCTCTCTAGCCATGGGATAACCTGCCATTCGTTTAGGATTGCTCTAATTTCTCTCAACAGTTTTGTTTTTCAGTGTCAAATTCTTAGACTCATTTCTGCAGGTATCCTTAAGAATTCCCGATTTTAGGTTCTGGTATATATGAAATTATTATCAAAAGTTTTATTTTCTACTTGTTGAGAAAATCTATAGAAAAATTGGATTTGGGGGCTGGCTTTGTGGCATAGCAGGTAAAGCCTCCACCTGTAATGTCAGCATCCATATGGGTGCTGATATAGTGTCCAAGCTGCTGCACTTCTGATCCAGCTCCCTGCTAATGGCCTGGGAAAAGCAGCAGAAGATGGCCCTAGTGATGGGGTCTCTGCACTTAAAAGACCTGGAAGAAGTTCCTGGATCCTGCCTTCGGCCTAGCCCAGCCCTGACCGTTGTGACTATTTAGGGAGTGAACCAGCAGACAGAAGACCTCTGTCTCTCTCTCTCTCTTACTATGTAAATTTGCCTTTCAAATAAATGAGCCCTTAAAAATTGACCCTTGTTTATTTACTTTATGTGTTACAACATTGCTAAATTCATTTACTGGCAATAATAATCCTTAGGATTTTCTACATACACAATTAAGTTGTATGCAAATAAAGAAAGTCTTAATTCCATATTTCCAATCTGAATGTTTTCTCTTTCTTGCCTTAATGTTTCAAGGATCTAGTACAATGCTGATTAGCAATGGTGAGTGCAAACATTATTATTTTTCCTAAAATCAGTTTTTGTTTCAAAATATGTGTTAGAAGTAGGGTTTTGTAGATATACTTATGAGGTTAAGTGTTTCCACTCTCTTATTTGTCAGAAATTAATCTTTGAGTGGATACTAAGATTTTTTTTCAAATGTCTCTTCATCTACTGAAAAGGTAAAATGGTTTCCTTCTGTTATGTAAATGTGATTGTTTATAGTGATTACTGATCACATTGATTTATTGAACGTTAATGGGACAAACCTATTTTATTATGATGAATTTATATATCATAGCATTGCTATTGTTTTGTTAAAGAGTTTGTGCATCTTTGTTTAGGAAACATGTTGTCCTCTAACTGTAATTTCTCCCAATGCCTTTCTCTGGGTTTCTTGTGAGGATAAATGACTTGAGAATTATTTTCTTCTTCTGTAGCTTCTGAAAGAATTTCTGAAATATCTGTGTAATTTATTACTTAGATTTAGTGAGATTTACCAGTGAATCCGCCTAGACCAGAAGTTATCTTAAAGGAAAGTTTATGTATTACATCTGCTTCTTTCATTGCTAGTAAGCTATTCAGAATTTATATTTCCTGGCAGTTTTGATAATTTGTATCTTTCAAGAAATCTGTTTATTTCATCCAAGTTATTAAAATTATTAACATAAATATGTTCATAAAATCCCTTTTTAATGTGTGTAGGACCTGTTGTGATATCCTTTCCTCTAATTTTGATGTGAGGAAGTAACCCATGTTAGACCATCTAATGCTATTCTAGAGTTCATTAAAGCTCTGCCCAGTTTTTTCCACTTTGGTATTTATTCCTCCTGGGGGGGGGGGCTCCAATCGAAAAGGAAACAAAGTTGCTAAGCCTTCGCTCCACAAGGCTGCTAAGCCTTTGCCTCACTTCCGCATTTCAGTGACAGTGTTTCCAACAATCCAAGATGGTCCCCGGGGGAGGTGCCTAGCCTGACAGGAGAGTGAACAGTATGAGTTCTTGGCTGTGATTGGCCCTTGAGGGTGTGCCTGGCTCGTGTCCTGCCTTACCTTTCAGCTGGTTGGCTCGGTTCCCTTGTGCCCTGGACTGCCCCCTTTCTGTGTCTATAAAAGCTCTTCCTCTCCCAATAAAGTCGAGAACCCGGCTGCGCCCTGGGCGTTGACTGATCTCCCGGCTCTGGTGTGGTTCCTTTGCCGCCGACACTCATCATCCCGCTCTGCCCCCGAATTCCCCAGGCTGGCCCTGAAGAGCTCTATCGGACCCGCTGACCCGTAGTGAGCAGCATTCCTCTGCTCCTAATTTGGATAATATCTACTGTATGGATAATATTCCATTTTATGTTGTTCTATTTCTTTCCTGATTGAAATGTGTCCCATTTACTTCACACAGAGAGCCTGGCCATTATGTATGTTTTATTTTTGAAGGCCTGGATGTTTATCTTCATTTATTTTATATGTATTTTGCTTAAATATTTTAACAGATACATTAAATTATATATAATGTGTGGGGTACCATATGATGTTTTGATACATGTATACAATTGTGTAATCAGGCTAAACACATCTATCTCCTCCAATATTTATCATTTTATTATAGTGTAAACATTAAAAATCCCTTCTTCTAGCTTTTTAAATAAACAAGTACTTACTACGTTATCATTATAGTCACCACTACTGTAAAATAGAACACCAGTCATTTTCCTTTAAAAAGTCAGATTTTTCTGCTTGTTTGGTAGGTAGTTAAGCTACCTGCTGGTCAACCTGAGTATTTTTTTAAAATATTTAAGGTTTTTATTTTGTTATTTATTTTAAAGATTTATTTATTTACTTGAGAGGCAGAGTTACAGAGAGAGAGGGAAAGACAGAGGTCTTTCATCCACTGGTTCATTCCCCAAATTGCTGCAATGGCTGGAGCGGGGCTAATCCAAAACCAGGATCCAGGGGCTTCCTCTGGGACTCCCATGCAGGTGCAGGGGCCCAAATACCTGGGCCTTCTTCTACTGCTTTCCCAGGTCATAAGCAGGGAGCTGGATCTGAAGAGAAGCAGCCGGGAATCAAACCGGTGCCCTTATGGTACTCTGGTGCCGCAGGCAGATGTTTAACCTACTAATCCACAGTGCTGGCTCCAACCTAAGTCTTTTTTAGAAAACTATTTATTTATTTGAAAGGCAACATGATACATATGGGGGGGGGAGGAGAGAGGGAGGGAAGGGGGGAGAGAGGGGGGAGAGAGAGAGAGAGAGAGAGAGAGAAAGAGAGAGAGAGAGAGAGAGAGAGAGAGAGAGAGAGAGAGAGAGAGAAGATGCAAGAGAAAGAAAGCACTGATAAATGGCCACAATAGCCAGGGTTGGGCTAGGCTGAAGCCAGGAGCCAGGAACTCCATCTGGGTCTCCCTTGTGGGTGGCAGGGATCAGACAGTTGAGCCGTCATCTGCAGGTTTCCTGATAATTGGGGAGCTGGATGAGAAGTGGTCTGAAAGCAGCACCTATGTGTGGTATATGGGCATCACAAGGGGCACTAACCTGCTGTGCCACACCACCTATCCTGGATCAACCTAATTTTTGAGGCTTATTTTTAAGATCTGTTAGGAAGGTTCTTTGGTAATCTGTAATTTACAGAGAGCTGAGTACTACTAAGGGTTTATTTTTTGAATCTCTACTGAAAGCAATGAAACTTAAGTAAATATTTTTCATTCTGGTAGGAATTTTTAAAAGTCCAGTTCTGCTTCAGCTCTGGGAGACATTTAACTACAACTGACAGCAGTTTCTTTCTTAGTAGTGCTTTATCCAGCATCACAGGGTCTCTTCCTTTGCATGCTCAGCTTAGTACTCACCCAAAGTCTGAAGGAGACCTCTAGGTACATTTTTGTTTAATTTCCTCGTGTGTGTGTGTGTGTGTGTGTGTGTGTGTGTGAATCTCTTTTCTCTCTGGTATTCTGCCTTTTAAGCTCCAGTGATCTTGACCTCCCCAAACTCTGATTTCTATGGCTTCTGCATTGTGATACATGCTCCATGTGGGCTGTACTTCCTGGTCTTGTAGTATGAAAACCATCTCCAACCAGAAAATCTGGACAATGGCAGGGCTAATTTTCCAATCCCATCTACACCCCTTAGTGATGACAGACTTGTGCTCATTGTTCAATACCTGTAAATATTTTGCTCAGTTTTTCAATAATTTCCTATGAGACACATCTGATAATAGTTATTCTATTATGTCAGTAGGTGAAAGTAAATATTCTCTTTTCAGAAATATATACTTTTCATGATATTGGACTATTTCATATATAATATTGAGAATAAAGAACTTACAACATTATATATTCAACTAGATAACAATATATTTATAATATGTATTTATAGAAGAGAGGTAAGAGGGAATTGATGGTAAGATTTTTTGCCTTATTAGCTTTATTTCATGAATTTTCAACAATGATATGTATTTAGTTATTTTTGGAGGTGGAGACCTGGTTTGTATTTTATTTCTTTAAACTTTAAGGTATAAAAATTTCAGACATTTCATATATACAGCGTTAGGAACTTAGTGATTCTTCCCATCATTCTCTCCCTCTCACCCATTCTCCCACACTTCTTTCTCTTCTCTCTCCTATTCTCACTCTTATTTTTTGCAAAGATCTATTTTCAGTTTACTTTTATACTCAGAAGGTTAACCCTATAGTAGGTAAACAGTTCAACAAATATTATGATGGGAAAAAAACAGGAAGAGCTATAAACAAACACTGAATTTTAAAATGTTAATTTCACTCCTCTACATTATATTTTAGATGCTCTACTGGTTACCACAAATCAGGGAAAACATGTTATTTGTATTTTTGGGACTGGCTAATTTCACTAATTATAATGGTTTCCAGTTGCATCCATTTCTTGCAAGAGACAAGATTTTATTTTTAAAATGCTAAGTAGTATTCAGTAGTGTATATATGTCATAATTTCTTTATCCAGTCACCAGTTGTTGGACATCTAAGTTGATTCCATATCTTAGCTATTGTGCATTGAGCTTCAGTGAATAAAGTGGTACAGATAACTCTTTCATGTACTGATTTTTATTTCCCTTGCATGAATTTCCAAAAGTGGGATGGCTGGGTCATATCATAGATCTATTTTCAGCTTTCTTGGGTATCTCCATACTGTCTTCCATAATGGCTGCGCCAGTTTACATTCCCACCAACAGTGGATTAAGGTTTCTTCCTCCGCACATCCTCCTCATCATTAATATTTGTTGATTTTGGTATGAGAGCCATTCTAAGTGTGGTAGTTTTGATTTGCAGTTCCCTGATGGCTAGTGATCCTGAGCATTTTTTCATGTGTTTGGTGGCCATTTGAGGTTCATCTTTTGAAAAATACCTGTTCAAGTCCTGTGCCCATTTCTTAACTAGATTGTTTTGTTGTTGTTGAATTTCTTGAGTTCTTTATAGATTCTGGATGTTAACCCTTTATCAGTTGCACAGTTTGCAAATATTTTCTCCCATTCTGTTAGTTTGCAGTGTTTCTTTTGTAGTCAAAAGTGTGTAGGCTTGATGTAATTCCCTTTGTCTATCTTGGCTTTGATTACCTGTGCTTCTGGGGTCTTTTACATTGCATTTGCCAATGTCTTGTAGGGATTCCCCAATTTCCTCTAGTAATTTGATGGTATTGGGTCTTTGATCCATTTTAGTGGATTTTTGTGTTTGTGTAAGGTGCAATACAGATATCTTTTTTATACCTCTGCATGTGGAGGTACAGTTTTCCCAGCACCATTTGTTGAATAGACTGTCCTTTCTCCAGGGATTGATTTTAGTGCCTTTGTCAAAGGAAAGTTGCTGTAGATGTGTGGATTAATTTCTGGAGTTTTTATTCTGTTCCATTTGTCTACATAACTTTTTTTGCCAGTACAAGCCTATTTTGGTGCTAACTGCCTGGTTCTATGTCTTGAAATTTGGTATTGTGATGCCTCTTACTTTGTGTTGTATAAGATTGCTTTAGCTAACTCTTGTCTCTTGTGAGTCCATATAAATTTTAGAATCATTTTTTCTAGATCTATCAAGAATGTCATTGGTATTTTGATTGTAATTGCAATGAATTTGTAAATTGCTTTCAGTAGTATGGACATTTTGATATCAGTTCTTCCAATCCATGTACATGGAAGATTTTTTCAATTTTTTGTGTTTTTCTATTTCTTTCTTGAATGTTTAATAATTTTCATTAGAGAGATCTTTGACAACCCTGGTTAAATTTATTCCAAGACATTTATTCTTTTTTGTACTATTGTGAATGGGATTGATCTTAGAAGTTCTTTCTCAGCCATGACGTTGTCTGTATATACAAAGGCTATTGATTTTTATATGCTAATTTTATATCCCACCACTTTCTGAAATACTTTTATGAGTTCCAATAGTCTCTCACTGGAGTCTTTTGGCTCCCCTTTATATAGAATCATGTCAGCTGCAAATAGGGAGAGTTTGACTTCCTCCTTTCTAATTTGTATCCCTTTGGTTCTTCCCTCTGGCTCTGGCTAAAACTTCTAGGAGTATACTGAATAGTAATGGCAAGAACTGGCATCCTTGTCTGGCTCCAGATCTTATTGGGAATGCTTCCAATTTTTCCACATAAAGTATGATGCTGGCTGTAGGTTTGTCATAGCTTGCTTTGTGTTGATGAATGTTTCTTCTATTCTCATTTTGCTTAAGGTTTTCATCATAAAAAGATGTTGTATTTTATGAAATGCTTCCTCTGCATCTAATGAAATGATCATATGGCTTTTATTTTTCCATTTGTTAATGTTATGTATCACATTTATTGATTTGCAAATTTTCAACCATTCCTGCATACCAGAGATAAATCCCACTTGGTCCAAGTTTCTTGAGGATTTTTGCAACTAAGTTCATCAGGGATATTGGTCTATAATTCTCTTTCTCTATTGTATCTTTTTCTGGTTTAGGAATTAGAGTGATGCTGGCTTAATAGAATGAGTTTTTTCGAAAAAAAAAAAAAAAGCCCTTCATTTCACTGATCTTTTGTATTGTTCTTTTGGTTTCAATTTTGTTGATTTTATGTCTAAGTTTAATGATTTCTTTCCTGCTAATTTTGGATTTTTTTAGGCCTTTGAGATGCATTGATAACTCATTCATATGGTGCCTTTCCAATCTGATGTAGGCACCAACTATTATAAAATTCCCTTAAGGCCAGCACCGTGGCTCAACAGGCTAATCCTCCGCCTTGCGGCGCTGGCACACTGGGATCTAGTCCCAGTTGGGGCGCCGGATTCTGTCCTGGTTGCCCCTCTTCCAGGCCAGCTCTCTGCTGTGGCCCAGGAGTGCAGTGGAGGATGGCCCAAGTGCTTGTGCCCTGCACCTGCATGGGAGACCAGGAGAAGCACCTGGCTCCTGCCATCAGATCAGTGCAGTGCGCCGGCCGCAGCACGCAGGCCGCGGCAGCCATTGGAGGGTGAACCAACGGCAAAGGAAGACCTTTCTCTCTGTCTCTCTCTCTCACTGTCCACTCTGCCTGTCAAAAAAAATTCCCTCTTAACACTGTTTCTCATAAGTTTTAATATGTTGTACTTTTGTCTTAATTCTTTTTCAGAAATTTTTTGATATCTCTTTTGATTTCTTTTTTTTTTTTTTTTTTTTTTTTTTTTTTTTGACAGGCAGAGTGGACAGTGAGAGAGAGACAGAGAGAAAGGTCTTCCTTTTGCCGTTGGTTCACCCTCCAATGGCTGCCGCGGTCGGCGCGCTGCGGCCGGCGCACCACGCTCATCCGATGGCAGGAGCCAGGTGCTAGGTGCTTATCCTGGTCTCCCATGGGGTGCAGGGCCCAAGCACCTGGGCCATCCTCCACTGCACTCCCGGGCCACAGCAGAGGGCTGGCCTGGAAGAGGGGCAACCGGGACAGAATCCGGCGCCCCTACCGGGACTAGAACCCGGTGTGCCGGCGCCGCAAGGCGGAGGATTAGCCTGTTGAGCCACGGCGCCGGCCCTCTTTTGATTTCTTATGTTGTATTTTTCTGCATTCTTTTTCAGAAATTTTTTGGTATCTCTATGATATGTTCATTCAGGAGCATGTTCTTCAGTTTCCATGTGTTTGTAAATGTTCTAGAGATTCTTGAGTTGTTAATTCCCAGCTTAATTCCATTGGGGTCAGAAAAGATTCATGGTATGATTTTGATTCTTTTGAATTTGACATGCTTTATGGCCTAATATATGGTCTATCCTAGGGAAAGTTCCATGCAATTTTGAAGACAATGTGTATTCTACAACTGTGGAATGAAAATGTCTGTAGATATCAGTTAGGTCGATTTAGTTCATAGTATCAATTAGCTCTGTTGTTTCTTTGTTGATTTTCTGTTTGGTTGACTTGTCCATTAATGAAAGTAGGGTGCTGATATCCTCCATTACTATTGTATTGGTATCTATGTCTCCCTTTCAATCCATTAATATTTGTTTTAAAAAGCCACATATTCAATTTGAGTCCCAGCTACTCCACTTTCAATCCAGCTCCCTGGTAATGTGCCTGGGAAAGCAGTGGACAATAGTCCAGCTGCTTGGGCTCCTGTACCCATATGGGAGACATGGAGATAGCTCTTGGCTCCTGGATTCAGCCTGGTCCAACCACAGTCATTGCAGCCACTTGGGGAGTGAACCAGTAGATGGAAGATATTTCTCTGTCTCTACCTCTCTCTGTAACTTTGTCTTTCAAATAAATAAAATAATTCTTAAAATAAAAATTCCAGGTGCTCTGGTATTGGGTGCATACACTTTTCTTATAGTCACATCTTCTTGTTGAATTGATCCCTTAATCATTTCATAGTGCTCTTCTTTGTTCCTTTTAACAGTTTTTTTGTTAATGTCTATTTTGTCTGATATTATGATGGCTATACCTGCTCTTTGCTTTCTGTTAGCATTGAATATCTTTTTCCATCCTTTCAGTTTCAGCCTGAGTACAACTTTGTTGGTGAGGTGTGTTTCTTGCAGCCAGGAAATAGATGGGTCTTTTTTTTTTTATCCATTCAGCCAGTCCGTATCTTTTAGCTGGAGGGTTTAAGCCATTTACATTCAAGGTTACAATTGATAAGTAATGACTTGGCCCCTACCATTTCCCCCTGAATATTCCATTGTTTGGCTTTGGATTTCCTTGTACTTTTACTGGGAGATTTTCTGCCTTCACATTCTTTCATAAGGATGACTATCTTTCTGTGTTGCTGTGTATAGCAAGCACATCTTTAACCATCTTTTATAAGGCTGGACAAGTAGTGACAAATTCTTTCAATTTCTGTTATGAAAGGTCTTTATTTTACCTACATTCATAAATGAGAGCTTTGCAGGGTACAGTATTCTGGGTTGGTAGTTTTTTTTTTTCCTCTTAAGACTTGGATTGTCTATTTTTTCCTAGCCTATATGATTTCTGATGAGAGATCAGCTGTGAGTCTAATTGGAAATGCTATGAGTCAATTGGCATTTCTCTTATGCATACTTTAAAATCTTTTCTTTATGTTACACTGTTGAAAGTTGGACTACAATTTGTTGTGGTGGAGATCTTTTCTGGTCATGTCTATTAGGACATGACCTCATGTGCCTCATGTGTTTGGGTATCTTTTTCTTTCCCCAACTTAGGGAAATTTTTTGTAATTATTTAAGTGAATAGGCCTACTAATCCATTCACCCATTCATACCTTCAGGAACTCATAAGATCTGTATGTCAGGTTGTTTGATAGTATCTAATATTTTTCCAAAACTGTTTTTAATTTTTCTAACTTTTTTTTTATCTGACTTAAAAATGTCCAAAGATTTATCTTGTAGCTTGGATATTGTGTCTTTTGCTTTACCAGTCTGTTGCTAATGCTTTCCACTGTATTTTTATTTGATTTATTGAATTTTGCATTTCTGATTAATTCTGGTTTCCCTTCAAAATCTCAATTTCATGTGAAAATTTTTCATTCATGTCATATATGGATTTCTTTAATTAACATATTTGATTCTCATTGTTTCTGAGTAATCTTATGATTAATCTTTTGAATTCCTTTTTTGGCATTTCTTCATTTCTTCATCTTCACATTCTAATATTAAAGTATTATTGTATTTCTTCAGGGAAGTGGTAATGTTGTCTTCCTTGTTTCTTCAATTTCTGCATTTATTTTTAGGCATTTGTGGATACACCTGTTCATTTTTGCCTCTGACTGCTTTTATCTTTGGACTATGCCTCTGTGGCTTAGAGGAGTGTCTGCTCTTGCAGTCAGTTCCCAGAAGTGTATGCTGGGTGTTGCCATGGAGTTCTGGTCAGTGTTCCAGGATGGGACAAGTATCCTGGGTGACAGCCTTGTTGGGCGTAGTAGATCTCCTCTGTTTACTTTTTGTTTAGCAGCAGGGAGGGTTTGATCACCTTTGTTGGCTTAATTACAACTTCACCTTCTCTCTTTCAAGGTGATCAATGCCTGGGTATTAGCCACAGTGGCTGCAATACTCATCCCTGCTGCTATACAGTACTTAGTGTGAGCATGAATCCTATTACAATGACCCACAGCAGGCAATCAGTGACCTCTGAGTATGTGGCACTACTCACAGTCATTGCCCAGAGACCATCTACACGCCACCCTCTCATACAGTCTCAGAGTTCCCACAGTCTCAGCACAAAATGCTCCCACAGTCATGAGGTGCAGAGGATCTTCTTTGCCCTACTAGTCAGTCCCATCCACAAAGAGAGACATTCGCAGAGCCAGCTGCCTTTGGATGCTCCGCTTGGGTGGTTTGAGCCCCAAAGGCTTGTCATATGTTGAGAGGCTTGGGGTACCTCATTGTCATACATGGGTCCCAAGTCTCTGTCAATAGTCCCAGCCAGACTCAAAGTCAATGGGGAATGTGGATTTTTCCCTCTGGTAAAATCCTTGGACCGCATGCATGCACAAGAGCTGCCTGTCATAACCCTTTCTCATTTCATAATGGTGCTCACTTTCCACTGGTTTCCAGGCACATGCACCAGAGCTGCTACTGTGACTACTGACAAGATGGTGTCAAATCTCGTCTGGTTGTTGGGCATGTGCATAAGAGCTGACGCAGATGTTATTTATGTCCAAAATGGTGCCTGCTTTCTCTCAGCTGGTTTCTGGGAGCCATTGTGTGGTGGAAGGGGAGGGAGAAGTGTACTTCTTTATTCCTCAAGGTTAGCAGGTACAACTGTCCCCTACAGGGTTCCAGGCTGGACCCAAGCTAGACGTTCCCCTCAGCTGTATCCCCAGTGGCACAGGATATTGCAGTCTGACCTTACCTCACTCTCAAAAGATAATGAGCTCTCAGGCTCTTGGCTGCCGGAATCCAGTGTTGGTTCCATGCTTATGCTGCAAGTCTGCACCCTCCACTTAGAACCCAGTGTCCCTCTTCATTCTGCAGAATTTCCACTGCAGTTTTCTCCCTTACTCTTCCCTGAGAATGTACTCTTTTTTTTTTTTTTTAAACTATTTTCCCTTAGCCTAAATCAGTTAGCATCCTCTCTATTCTGCCATCTTGGAATCAGAAATCATGTATTTAGTTTTCAATTACAAAGGTGTCATTCAAAAAGTTCAAATTAATGTACAATATGGTGTAATAATTACTTCCCAGTCTTTGTATACCATTTACTTTTTAATAAGTTCCATTAACATGACATTAAATAAGGCTTATTAATTTTAATTACTGAGTTAGAGAGGCTTTGTCTATATGCCACACATAAAAATTAGGGTAATTGCTAATTAAGGCTTAATAATCATAGAATTTAGAGTTGAAAGGAACCTCAAAAAATAATCTAGTCAAATCCATGTAAGTTGCTTATATTTAATGAGGTACAGTGATTTGATGGAGGTCTGATAGGCAGTTAATGATAGAATCAAGACTGATTCCAACTGTAGTTTTTTTTTTTTAATGCTTTACCTATAAAGAAGTCTGTAAGTGACTTATATGTTAACAAGTCATTATAAAATTAAACATTTAGGTATTCAATAGAATGAAAATAATAAAGGTAGCAGGAATAGATACTATTAGTTATTAAAGATTATATAACTGGGCACAAAATAAGTATTCTAAGGTTGTGACAAAATTAGAAAACTATTTCCTACTAGAATAGGAATGTTTTTATATATTATTTATAGAGGCACACATTTTTTTGAATTTATCATAAACAGGATTTTACTGTGTGAAAATGTACTCATATCACATATTTAAACAAATTAAATGACTCATTTGTAATTAACTAGAATAATTTAACACATTCATGTGCAAATGTCATTGAAAGAATATTTCCAAGTAAGTTAAACATCTGCAATATTATTTGAACTAATGTGCTGAGCAAACCTGATCTCCAAATTCCACAAGGCAGTAAGTGTTCAGCTCAGGCCAAAATAAGATGAATTCTGAATCATTTTATTGAGAATAAATGAGGTTTTGTTAAGAGTAGCAGTGATTTATATTCTCACACACACTTAATTTTGATTGTGAGTCTTTGTATAAGTTCCACATTTACCTTGGTAAGGTTGGGCAAACAGACCATTTTGGCTGACCCCATTTTCACTTCATCAGGACTTCCACTTCATCACTCAGGATGCCAAAGAATTTAGTCCTCAGAAGGAAGCTATAATTAGATTTGATTTTCCTTCTCATCTCCAGATACAATTAGAATCCTATCATTCCCTTCAACCGAAATTATCTCAATCTTCACCAGAAGTCCAGGATTCTCAGATCATATCTTTGACCTCAATCTCCATCTCAAAAGCTATGTATTACTCTCTAAATCTATCTCAGCCTTCAGCTTTCTTGAATCCTCATACCTTTCCACTGTGCCTATGAAGTATGAATTTTCATGAGCAAAAGCTTTTCCCACCCCTCTACTGTGAAAGCATCCTAACCTTCTTGCACTAGAGTTTGGCTGCCCCCCGAGGACACTGATTCTATAGACAATGTTTGTTTTTTCCATACATGCATACAGCTGAGCCTGGGTGGGAAGATGTTAGTGTTCGTGTTCTAGGTTGCTGCTTCCACAAGATTATTTCTTTCTTCAACACAAAATATTCCAGACTCTAAAAATTTGAGTCATCTACAGCCACAGTTGCCACCAATGCGTATGCAGGGGCACAGGTTATCTGAACAATGGTTTCCAATCTAAAGGGGTGAGATCTAATGCACAGGTCGAAGAGCTGGGCTCCAGGCTGAGCATGACATTGTTACCAGTGGAAAGACATGCTGCTTATGCTGTATATGTTTACCGATGGGACTATGCACGAGTTCTCAGCAGATACTTCCTATTCCCTCAGCTAAACAAGAAGCTGAGGACAGCAGGAAACTGGAATAATATGACATGTTTTATCCCTTTGCCTCTAGAAGGGCTGCAGAGCTCCGACTGCTCATTTATCCATAGGCATCGATTGTCTCCAACATGCTGAGTAATTCTCATATACAAAGAACCAAATATTCAATGTTTTCTATCTTTACATTTTTCATGTTACCACGAGGCATGGTAAAGACTTCATGTGATCACTGTAATACATGGCAGCATCTTGGGTGTCTACAACTATGTCAAGATTAAAAGTTAAAAATATTATTTCCTTTTACTCAAACCCATGTTTAACTGCATTTCACTTTCATACCCATTTTATAGTGTTGTTTACACTTACTGTTTCAACTATTTCTTCAATTTTCTCTTGAACAAATTCCAATCAGACATGAGTCCCCATTACCCTACTGACACTGATTATGTCAATGTCTTCATTGACCTACTGACTACCAAATTCAACCCATAGTTTTCAGTCCTAGTCCTGACCTGCCATTCAGCAGCATTTTACCCAGGCCACCATATCACCCTCTAGTTTTTTACTCTGCTTTATTTTCTCCAGACCACTGTTAGTAATCTGATATTCTATGATATCTATATACAGTATATATGTTTATTATCTTTATTCCATCTTAGAAATTAAGCTCAATGGGGGTTTCATATTTTTTGTCCAGAGTATTAAACCTAATACCAATTAGCACATAGCAAGCACTCCAAGGTCCTTTTTGGATGACTGTTGGAATGAACAAATCATTGAACTTAAAGCCAAGATCTATAGAGTAAGACTTACTCTTACCTGTCCTCATCCCTCATTTAACATTTAGTGAACATCCAACTACTACGCTAGACATCAGTAATACAAAGACAAAAAGGACGTTTAGAAGTATAGACTATAGTATGGAAAAATAGACATCTAATCAAATAAATACAATGTGTGATAATGTGCCCCAGTATTTTGGAAGCTCAGGGAAAAAGGCAATTAACCTAGCCTGAGGGAAAGGATTAATAAAGGAACTAATCCTGGAGAGAAGTAGTGCTTGACGCATGCGAGTACTTCACACAAAGAAAACAGGATGTAAAACGGAATCTAGTAAGGCGTTCTACCTGCTTGTAATGGTTGATAGGATTTCATATTATTTATAATAGTTGGGAACGGAGAGTAAGGCCAATAGTGAAATCCAAGCAGCCGGATACAATTTTGTTCCTGGCCACTTTACATCTTTTTATTTTCCTTCTCAGCTTCCCCATCCTTCTGCCTTCTGTGTACTGATTTTCAAGGGATCTGCTTTGGGAAAATTTATTTTCAGAGTCAGAACAGTTCAAGACCACTCACAGTGAAAATGGACATACATATTTAGGATTTCCTTTACCTGCATATATCTAAGTATCTACTATGTATTGCAAATAAAATATTCTGCAAATAGGTTGGAGAGGTCCCTGAAAATGTGTTAACACTTAGCAATTACACATCTTTGGCAAACAATAAGATTTAGTGTAGTGTGGCAATATTTATAAACAAAAAATTTAGGTCTTACTTACATATTTTTATGCAGATTAACCCTTCCTCAAACTGAGCACTCAGGTCATTAAACATTCACAGCTTTAGGAAAGGGATTGTATCATACAAGTAGAGGAAAAAGAGCCATTTTTGCCTTTCAACTGCCAAATAAAAAAGTGTCATAAGGTCTCTAAACCAGAGATTCCAAAAAGTGAAGCAAAACAAAACAAAGAAACCCTCAGAATTAGGCTTTCTGCCTATAGACAGATGTCACTTTTCTGAGACTGGAGTGGAGACAACTCAGAAGGGAAACCAGGAGAGGTTATCCATGGCTGATTTGTGAGGAGTATTCTGTACGGCTTTCTACCTTGGCTCTGAGTCTTAGGGAGCAGGGAGAAATGCAGAGTTGCAGGATAGTTTTGCAGAGACAAGAGCAACAGGAGCTTGTGCTGCAAGATTCAGAACAAAGTTGGCTGTACCTATTATATCTATGCTCATAGGTGTCTTAGAGATTAACAGAGTTCTAATCCCACATAATTTCCATGGCTGGGTGCCATCTAGGAGCAAGAAAATGCTGCTGCTATGGTTTGGATGTTTGTCCCCTTCCAAACTCAGAGTGAAATTTGATTGCCATTGTGATGGTATTGGGAGGGTGGGACCTTTAGAATATGCTCTGGTGGTAATGGCTCCACCCTCCTGACTGGACTAATGCCATTGCTGCAGGTATAGGTTCCATACTGTGGGAACAGGCCTCTTATAAAGGACAAGTTCAGCCACCTTTTGTCTCTGTCTGCCTCCTGCCATGTAATGACTTCTGCCACATTGTGATGCAGTGAGCAGGCCCTCGCCTGATGCTGAGGTGTTGATCTTGGACTTCCCATCCTCTAGAATGTGAACCCCTAAATGTCTGTTCTTTGTAAGTTATCTGATCTGGGTAATCTGTTACAGCAGCACAAACTGGACTAAGATAGATGCCCATACACCAAGAAAGGGCACCAGAATAATGAAGGCAAAAATCTGAGGCTTGGAGGTTAGGACTGAGTGACAATACAATTCAGGCTTACCTTGCGGATGAAGGACTAGTGGGAGTGAGGCTGTCACCACGGAAACGAGAGGAACAATCCGGAGACCAGGTGTGGGATCAGACTTGCCATCCCCAAAGCTTGTATCGGTGTGAGAGATGGGAGACCAAAATGAACACTGGAGGCAATGGAGGTTGAAAACAGGAAGTCAGTTTAAGGGCAGAAAAATGTTTTAGTTCTTACGTTGCTGGGAACTGTACTGCTATATTCACATTCACATGACCATAAGCAAATTTTAAAAGTTTATGAGTCCAGTCTATTTGCTATAAATCCATTTCCTCAATGTGGCTGATTGATTTTATTTTTAAATCTCCATTTTCATCATTTTAGTGAAAACCAAGAAATGATAAACATATTCTTGACAGAGGAACAGGGTAGAGTGGACACAGGAATGCAAAGACCCTTGAATGTTTCCTCATAGATGAGTTGAAGGCATTTATTTGAATAACAATGATAGTAAATGTGCCGAGAAGATAGTTCCGAAGCTGACGTGTTAAAAATTTATAAGGTTACCACAGCTAAGATTCTAGTTAAAACCTTGATTGGCAAGGTCTGAAAGAATTTTTTTTTCAGGTTTTAAGAGAATACTGGAAAGGTTTTAGAGAATGGACTTCAGCATATTATTATCACTAATAGTGCTGCGCTTGAACGTTGATCTCAGAGAAACCATCCACTTAGCAAGCAAATCAGCAAGCTCCATCGCCACAGCGATTGCGATGAATGCCAGTCTGTGACGAGGCAGGTTAATTTCCCGTGAACACACATGAGAGCCAGCTTTCAATGCAATGCGCAACATCTCTGCAATCAAAGATGCAGTGGGGACCCAAACAGTCAAGAGCAGCGGCTGGGATGCAACTGAATTCTTGCTGAAGGAAAAGTGATCACCCAGGCACCAAATCCAGTTTGTGGAAAAGAAAATGAGCAGGAGGGAGCCACTGGAGAGGCAGGGTCGCCTGCTTGGGGAGTGTTTCCCAGCACTTAGTTACTATGACTTATAGTTCCCTTGAGATTAACTGTGACAGATCCTTCGGGAGATGTGGAAGGCATCCTCTCTGTATTTATGCAAAAAAATGTACAGAGATGTCAGAAAATCAAGTGATTTTTGTATGCTTCTTGTGTATTCTCTTATAGTGTCTTAATTTCAAACAGCATCTACTTCACAGTATGCAACATATTAAACAGCTGGGATCTCTGGTGGAGGGAAAAGAGACAGCCACATGAAAATTGGAAAGAATAAAATGCTGGCATGCTACTAATTCAAGAGTTACCTTCGAATACTTTATTAGCAGCACGTTGCGCTCTATTACCATATACAAAGTGTTATCTAGAAAATCCACACTGCACCTCACTGCTTTTGTATTCCTTCACACAGAGGATAAAAGCTGTTGCTTGACAGAGTGCACTTATCACTCTTTCATGAAAAAGATTTCATAAAGAGTAGGTAATATACTTGAATACTCCAATTCACTGTCCTGGAATAACATAAAACAAAATTCCTTGGAAAACAAGAGGATTTCATTTATTGAATGCCTAGTGTATGCCAGATTCTTTGCTAAATGATTGCTTGCATTAATAAGGAAGATGATAATGTTACTGGGGGAGGGCATCTGGTGCAGCAGTTAAGATGCTGCTTGGAAACCTGGCGTCCCATATCGAGCACATGGGTTTAAGGCCTGGCTCTGCTCTGGATTCCAGCTTTTTGATAATGCTTACCCTGGGAAACGGCAGAAATTAGGTGTTGCCACCCTCATGGGAGACTCACAGGGAGTTCCTGGTTCCCAATCTCAGCCTACCCCAGCTCTGGCTATTACAAGTATTGGAGGAGTGAATTAGTGGAGAGGAGTTCTCTCTCTGTCTATGCTTCTCAAAAAAAATTACGTTATTGATCACATAGCTAAAGAATAGCTCAAAGACAGGCCTCCTGGACTCCAAAGTCCTTGTTTATGCTGCTGTGCCATGATAGTCCGTTGCTTAAAGGCAGGGGAGTAGTAAATATTATGCTTGCTTTAACAGGGAGCCACTGAGGTTAGGGGAAAATATGTACCTTGGGGCACAGCATTAGAGCTCAGTGGGAAGTGAGACAGATGCTCGGTTCCCAGGAGCTCTACTGCCAGCCTCCTCTGCCCACTTGACATCTCTTGCCCAGATTGTTCAGAGGAGCTGATATTATCCCTAGAGGGGGCTGCACAAGTTGCCAGCTGAACAGAGAAAAGAAAACAAATCCATTGAACATTTAAACACAAAAAGTGGAGGAATAAGGCATCATGATTTTCTGTAAAGGAAATTAGGCCTAACTAACTTATGCAAGTTCTTTGAGTAGGTAAATAAACCATGCAGATGAGGAAGAACCAAGTGGCCATAGCTGAAGATGGATTTAGGCTTTCTAAAACCTTTCCCCAGTGACAGCTATTGGGCAATATAATTACCATAAGTTTTGTGGCCTGTTTTACTATGCCTAGGGAACCATAACAAAGACAGAAAGCCATTGAAGGAAAGAAAGGGATACTTTATATAACAGAGAAATGTGAGTGGAATAGTACCCTCAGGATTAATGCTTGGGGAAAGTTTACTTTTAAAATTTTATATATAGTCTTACAGAACAAAAATTCTACATTTGTACAGAATACCACATTCTTTTTCTTCTTCTTCTTCTTTTTTTTTTTTTTTGATAGGCAGAGTTAGACAGTGAGAGAAAGAGAGACAGAGAGAAAGGTCTTCCTTTTTTGTTGGTTCACCCCCCAAGTGGCTGCTATGACCAGTGCATTGTGGCTGGTGCGCTGCACCAATCCAAAGCCAGGAGCCGGGTGCTTTTTTCCTGGTCTCCCATGGGCCATGCTCCATTGCCTTCCCGGGACACAGCAGAGAGCTGGACTGGAAGAGGAACAATCGGGACAGAATCCGGCACCCTGACCAGGAATAGAACCCAGGAAGGCGGCGCCACAGGCAGAGGATTAGCCTAGTGAGCTGCGGCACTGGCCCAGAATACCACATTCTAATTTGAGATACCAAATAACAAAACAGCTGAAAATTTTCTCCAAGATCATGTAAATGAGCTAAAAGATGAATTTCATGTGGTTAGTAGGTAATATATATTTAATCATTCATTGAGTACCTACAATCTTGTAGCTTCTAAGCCATATACTAGAAATAAACAAAAAGGCTCTAACAAATTAATTCATCATTCTTGGTTTGTAAGAGCCATATTGTGATCTATGGTGCTAGATAGCTGAATAGAACAGAAAGAGAAGTTTCTTCCTTGAAAGGGTATATAGTGTGGATGCAAGCAGAACACTGCTAAACAATGCAAGGAGAGACAGATGCTGTAGCTGGATTGGTCCTTTGTTTCGGGGAGCTGTACTCTGTGTAGGAAGACACTTTTAGCATCCCTAGCCTCTGCCTATTTGATAGCAATGGCATCTTCCAGCCAAGTTTTGACAACCAAATTTTTCTCCAGATATTTCCAAATGCCACAGAGAAGGCAAGTATAATTGCCCTCACTGCTTTAGCATGAAGAACAAAAGGCATTTAACAGCCCTGAAGTGGTGGTGCAGAGGGGTGCAATGCAAAGGAGTAGGTGGAAGGCTGAAGGAAGACTTTTGGAGATAATGTCTGTATATAGTCTTTGAGAATGAGCTGGTGATAGCCACCAGGGCAAGACATCCCAGATAGAAGCATTCATGAAGACAGAGAGAAAAGAAAGCCTTCCTTTGGAAATTCAAGTCACTCTACTTGATTGAACATTTGTGGAGAGTCTAGCACATGACAGGCACTGAGAATGTAAAATTTCAAAGAGCTCAAGGTATAGTTCAGCAGTTCTCAGTCTCAACATCCCCTGACAGTTGTGTGTTTTCATACAGTGGTCAATCGTGGCATCTAACAAAGGATTTGCCACTAATACTTATTTTTTTTTTTAAGATGGGGGTTGATTCCCTGTTACTAACAGGTTATGCTTAAAATGAGATCATTCTCGCATGCGCCACAGCTCACTAGGCTAATCCTCTGCCTAGCGGCACTGGCACACTGGGTTCTAGTCCCGGTCTGGGCGCCGGATTCTGTCCCGGTTGCCCCTCTTCCAGGCCAGCCCTCTGCTGTGGCCCCGGAGTTCAGTGGAGGATGGCCCAAGTGCTTGGGCCCTGCACCCACATGGGAGACCAGGAGGAAGCACCTGGCTCCTGGCTTCGGATTGGCGTGGCGCGCCTGCCATAGTGGCCATTTGGGGGGTGAACCAACGGAAGGAAGACCTTTCTCTCTGTCTCTCTCTCTCACTGTCTAACTCAGCCTGTCAAAAAAAATTGAGATCATTCTCATTCATTGGCATTTCAATATTTGTTTTCAGTGACAGATAGAAGGGTGATGTCCAACTTTCTGGGCAAAACTTAGTTCATCTTAATTCTGCCTTGCTCGTGATGCAGCTCAGAGATAGTTGTCAAAGAACTGTTATTTAAGTGAAAAGAGAAATAATTAAAATGGAATGTGATGAATGTACCACACACACACACACACACACATATATATATGTATATTTGACAGGCAGAGTGGACAGTGTGTGTGAGAGAGAGAGACAGAGAGAAAGGTCTTCCTTTTGCTGCTGGTTCACCCTCCAATGGCCGCCATGGTTGGCACGCTGCGGCTGGCGCATCGTGCTGATCCGAAGCCAGGAGCTTCTCCTGGTCTCCCATGGGGTGCAGGGCCCATGGGATTTGGGCCATCCTCCACTGCGCTCCTGGGCCACAACAGAGAGCTGGCCTGGAAGAGGGGCACCCGGGACAGAATCCGGCGCCCCCACTGGCCCTAGAACCCGGTGTGCTGGTGCCGCAGTTGGAGGATTGGCCTAGTGAGCCGCGGTGCCGGCTTTGTACTACATATTTTTGACCAATTTAAAATATATATGTATTTGAAAGGTAGAGAGAAAGAGTACAGGAGGGGACACAGGGAGGGAAACTGGACTAGGATGAAACCAGAGCATGAAAATCTAGGTCTCCCACACGGGTGGCAGGAACCCACGTCCGTGATCCGTGACCTACCGCCTCCCAGCGTGTGTGTTAGTGGGAGTCTGGACTGAGAAGTGGAGCTGTGGCTCGCAGGCAGGCTCTAAGAAGCTGCGTGGGATTGCTGTGGGACCTTCACCACTGCACCAAGCACTTCTGACCATTTCTGAGCTTTTGCTTCATCTTGGGGCTTCCTCAGCAGCATGTTTTCTAATTTTCCTTCTTCCACCAGTTTTGTTTTAAAGAATATGTTTTTATTTGTTTGAAAGGCAGAATTATGGGGGGTAGAGGGAGAAAGAGAATAAGTGAGAGCAGTGCTTCCATCTGCTAGTTCATTCTTCACTACCCAAATGGCCCCAATTGCCAGGGCTTGCCCAAGCTGAAGCCAGGAGCCAGGAACTCCACCTGGGTCTCCTGTGGTGGCAGGGGACCTGGCACTTGGGCCATTTTCGGAAGCTCTCCCAGGTACACTAGCAGGGAGCTGGATGGGAAGTGGAGCAGCTGGGACTTGTACTGGCAATCATGTGAGATTCTGGCACCCCAGGTGGTGTCTGAACCTGCTGAGCCACAGTGCTACCTCATTTCCACCATTTTCTATCTCAGTCTCATGTACTGTGTCCTGTTGCTCTGGCCAACATTCAACACTGAACACAGTTCTTTGAGTGCCTACACTGTGAGAGCCACTATTTTAGGCCATTTTGGTATTCCTCCAAGATGCCTGAATTTACCAGTCTCTAAAGTGGCTTTCAGTAATTTGAGCATGAGACAGAAAGTATCATGAACTGCATGTGTTTTCCTTTTGTAGCCTCTCTCGCAGTCACTTGACTGAGCCTGCTGTCATGGTCAAAATCGTGCTGAAGATGAGGGACACATGCCCTAAGCTTCTAGTGTATTCACCAATAACAAAAGTTTTAAAAGAGACTTATTTTGGCTGGCACAATGGCTCACTAGGCTAATCCTCTGCTTGCAGCGCTGGCACAGCGGGTTCTAGTCCCAGTCGGGGTGCCAGATTCTGTCCTGGTTGCTCCTCTTCCAGTCCAGCTCTCTGCTGTAGCCCAGGAAGGCAGTGGAGGATGGCCCAAGTGCTTGGGCTCCTGCACCCGCATGGGAGACCAGGAGAAGCACCTGGCTCCTGGTTTTGGATCAGCATAGCCCGCCGGCCGTGGCAGCCATTTAGGGGGTGAACCAACGGAAGGAAGACCTTTCTCTCTGTCTCTCTCTCTCTGTCTCTCACTGTCTAACTCTGCCTGGCCAAAAAAAAAAAAAAAAAAAAAAAAAAAAGAGAGAGAGAGAGAGACATATTCTTAACTGTTCTAAATACTGGTTCTGAATAGTCACCAAACCAACTGCTTCTCATCCCACCTTTATACCTTGGTGACTGTGATTATCTCTGGCTCATCCAGACCTTCCTCCCAAGCCCCAGAGACATCTACGCATTCCCTGGGATATCCTGCAATGGCCACACTCAGGATGTCCTGAAGGGAGCTTAATTACTTAATTTCCAAATCTTCTGTTTCCTCTCAGAGATTCAACATCATTGAAAGTCACAACTCTCCATCCAGCTGTGAAGATTTGCTCATCTTAGATCCCATTCTCCATCACCCCTCATTGTAGTCACTCACCCACATCTCGATTCTCTTCCTCAACATATATTTTGTGTTATTCTAACTTTTGCTTTCTCATTAATTCTGTTAAAAACTCATGGTGCCTGCCTTCTTCCAGTCATCCATGCTGTATCATAGAATAGTCAGAGAAAACTGTATTCCTGCTTAAAATAGTAAAGCTCCCTAGTGTTTTCCTAAAGTATAGAATAAACTGATCCTCTCCATACAATTCAATCAGCCACATTCTTGCACGCTTTATCATTCATATGCATTTTTCTTTGTTCAACCCCAAGATCACCAGCCTGGCCCGAATTACTGTCATATCTTGACAATGCAAAGTCTTGCTGTTGTATTTCTGTGGTCATTATTGTGTCCTCACAATCCAGTCTCCAAATGGTGTCCAGGGTAACATTTAAAAATATCACTCCTCTGTCAAACCCTTAATAGCTTCTCTGTGAACTAAAGAATCTGTAATATGCTTTGAGACACCGCATGAGCCAGCCTCTCCTAGCTGCGCAGCCTGCACTCCATTTACTCTTCCCTTGCTCAGTGTGCTCCAACCACAATGGCCTTCTTTCAGGTCTGTCGATGTTCCTGGTTCATTCCTTCCCCAGGGTCTTCCCACACACTGTTTTCTCTGCCGAAAATACTCCTCCCTCCACATTTTCCCTTGCTAAGTCTTACTTATCCTTTGGATATCTTCTTACTAAAAAAATTGTGGTTTTCTCCCAAATGCCAGGCTATTTATGTCACTATTCATTGCTATTTTTATTTTCTTAGTATGAAATAGTCACCCTGCTCATCCCATCATTCCGTCTTACTCTGTCCTAAAGGACTCAGTTCATGAGAACATTTTCTGAAAACCTCAGGCAGATTTGTGTATCTTTCCTCTATACTCCCGAGTGTTGTGACCTAACTTTATCCACCTCATTTCAATTAGAGTCTCCTGAGAGATTTTCCTGTATTGAATTTCTCCTAACTAATGAAAATATTAACCAGCCACATTGATTCAGTAAATAGTCCAGTACGAATATAGTGCCGAGTTTCCTGGGAATTGAGTTTTACAATTTCAACCTGAAGTGAGAACTTTCCTTTTACTGCTCAAATTTAGTGATTTTCTCTAGTGACCCATAGCACAAAAGTCGCAATACCAACTTGCTTAATTGAACTTATACTTAAATCTCTAGTGTAAAATTATTTTGGATGAATCTGAGTTTTGCTAAGTTGTTTTTGAGATGTGGAGAGGAGTTATAAGAGAAAGGGAGAAATAAACCTTATTTTGCTTATGTTTGTTTATATTCTTTTTTCAGTAACCTCATATGTTGGGGCCTCTTATACAAACATGTTTGCTTGCTTAAAGATATTTCACTACCTTTACGGCTGCTGTGAATCCTTGCAAATCCGTTCTCACAGAGACGTGAGGCTGATTTCTCGTTTTTGTCCTATGCTTTAAGCAGAAGGACTAATGGAGACAGTATTTCCCTTGCTGGGTGATGGGAATAGTTTCCATCAGGAAGGCCCCCTATGTGGGTGGTAATTTATTTATTTATTTATTTATTTTTGACAGGCAGAGTGGACAGTGAGAGAGAGAGACAGAGAGAAAGGTCTTCCTTTGCCGTTGGTTCACCCTCCAATGGCTGCCGTGGACGGCGCGCTGCAGCCGGCGCACCGCGCTCATCTGATGGCAGGAGCCAGGTGCTAGGTGCTTATCCTGGTCTCCCATGGGGTGCAGGGCCCAAGCACTTGGGCCATCCTCCACTGCACTCCCGGGCCACAGCAGAGGGCTGGCCTGGAAGAGGGGCATCCGGGACAGAATCCAGCGCCCCGACCCGCCGCAAGGCGGAGGATTAGCCTGTTGAACCATGGCGCTGGCCGTGGGTGGTAATTTCAATATGCCCCACCTAAGCTGACTCAGTTACCCTCTTTTGTATCGACAGTGTCTGGAAACAAGCACTGCTATGGACTTCGACGTATTATTTAGACTGGAAAATAATACTTAGATAGCCTTAGAAGTTGTTATAGCTGTTTTTGCTGGTTAAGAAGTGACAAACATGACTTTTTTTTTTCTGTTGAAGATGCTGCAAAGAAATCTGTTACATTAGGGAGGGCTGAGAGCCCTAGGTAAGGGATCTCATGTCCCTCACCTTTTGGAATAGGGAATTTTCTTGAAAGGTTATCCAGGAAAATGGTGTATTATTTGCTCAAGAGTGAAGGATGTCAGTAGTTACACTGTTAACATATAGATGTGCAACAGCAATTGCATTTCAAGTAGTATCCTCTAATCTTATACACCCGTACCCATGTGTAACTTTGTTTTGAGATTCTAAAGCAAGTACTGTCAGTAAGAAACAGTTATAGCTGCTGAAGAGCAGCAAGTATGGGCTTCCTCCTTCCATTCTTCCTCCCTCTCATTCTTCCTCCCTCTCATTCTTCTTCCCTCTCATTCTTCCTCCTTCCATCCTTCCTCCCTCTCTCTTTGAGTTCAATAAATTTGTTAGACTGTATACCAATGTTAAATATTCACTGCTTATCTACCTTAGTTCTTTACTTTCTTAGGACTAGCTACTTTATGCACACTGAATATCCTTTGTGTGTTTTCTATATATTATTATTTACTTCTTTTAAATGTTATTGTTAATTTGCATTTCATTGAAAAAGATGCTCATATCTTATTGTATTTTTGGTGCTATATTTTCTCCTTTATGCTCTCAATGTACACTTCCTTTATGCTATCCTTTTATTTCTCTCTAAATTCTGATAGCTCCTCTTACTAGAGGTTTCTCCACTCAGCCTCTCTGACTTACTGCTTTGGGCAAATGTAGGTGTTTTTTGACATACATACTTGCCTCATGAAGATATATACCTTCATCAAATATGTGGTTTCTGTTGTCAATCGCCAATTTGAAATCAGTAAATTTTTTCTGAAGATGCACACTCTATCTTACCGCCTTCTGTGCTGCATTGCAAGTGCTAGTTTATTTACGTTCTTCCCAACTCATTTATAAATTCTCCAATAGCAGCAGTATAACTTACTTCTCCTTGAGTCTTTCTTGCCTAGCATAGTACTTAGAAATTGTAGGTGCTCAATAAATGATAACAAATTGAGTGGTGAACACAAAAGGGTGTGACTAACATTGTGAGATAGAGGCACAGAAGGCTTTACAGAGAAAGAGTAGGCATTTTCCAGGACAAGAGATGACAGCAAGTTGCTAAATCAATAAAATGTTGTAAACAACTTTGGAGCGCGTGCTTATCAGATTTTAATTATTCTCCCCATCTCTGAAGTAGTTACGGTGTCCTTTTTGTTTGAATTTGGTTTTTGTGCTTGCTATAGTGAGTTAGGTCCCACCCCAAATCACATGGAGTAAAGATGGGGCATAAAAGATGCTATAATGAATACAGAATACAACCAAACAAGTTGGGAAGGCAAAAACAATACTTGTCTAATATGATCTATCTAACGCTTGGCTGTTTATGATCTACATAAATTCCTGTTTCAAAATATAGAATCTCAACTTTTCATCTAATTTTATGTATTTATGGCATTTACAAGGACCATATATTCATTCCTTCCAAAGCAAGAGAAAACCAAAGCCACATCTAGTGGCATTCAAATCCAAGTCCAGGAATTCAGTGTGATGTTCTTCCATCTTGATCGGATTCAGTGTAGTTCTTTACAGTCTGACGATGTAGGATAGATGCCCAATGAAAACATTGCCAAACCACCCAAATGTCTGATAGAAGGGAAACAGGAACATTCAAATAAAGCTCATATTTTGAAATTCATGACTCTGTGGAACACAGCATATTCTGCTAGTGTGACAGAAACCTTTACCAATCTCAGTTCTGCTGGTTGGCCTTGTTTGTTTTTCAGTGTTCCCTGTGGCCATTCTAGAGATGGGCACTGGGCAGATGTCTCTTTTGGTGCTAGCTTGGAAATTGGAGGCGTACCTCTGCATTTTTGTAACCAACCACATGTCTTTGTTTTCCAAGCTTGGGGTTTATCGGAGGGTTTTAGTCAATTTTATTTGTTAACTCATGAAGTAATAACCAAAGTCATATATTGTCATATCATCGCCCTTTAATATAGACTTTGGTTTGCAATTAATTACCTCTTAGAGACTAGAATCTGTGCTCTCTGGTCAAATTTCAAGCCCTTAAAATAATGGTCTCTGTTAGCCAATTTCTTGGATCAGTGGGAAGCTGCTGGGGAGGAAGGTACAATCTATTCTTGCTAAAAGGCTGCAGCACAGTAATGACCTTCACAATGGGTTTCATTGTCACCTTGGACAGGCAGGGAGTGATGAGCAGGTGCTCAGGAAAGACTAGGGGAATAAAGAAGTATCTCCCCCTAGGTCTTGCCCCATTAACGTTTCCAGCTTCTTTATCTTTGCTTCTGCATCGCTCACTTGAAGACAGATACTTGTACTTTCCTGGGACCCAGGAGGTGCAAGACTACCTGGCTCTTAACTACTTTTCAAATTTCCAACTAAAAGCAGGTAGAGTCATTCTTAGCAAAAACATTTTCTTCCACTTCTGTGTTCTTCAATTAAAGTCTTCTCTTACAAATTGGATTTTATGAAAATCTGTAAGAAATTACCATCACAAATCTGAGACTTTTTTGAAGTTGTTCGAACTCCAGGCTTAGTGAAGCACAGGGATTTTGTCTCCAGAGACGACAAGCAGAGGCTGAATCAGATGCCTTCTTGCCATCGAATAGGGACTGCCAACTTCTCAACTTGAGGCAGGGGTATTCTTGTTGCCCAGAACTCCAGCTTCTTGGAGACAAACTCACATTTTAGGATCTATCATGTGTCACATTTTATTTTCCAGCACTATTTCTATTCAATTTTGTCTTTGTGAAACGTGAATGATAAACTCAACTCAAACTGAATTACACAAGAGAAGTTTTAGGCTGGATCCAGATGTTCAGTGAGGGCTATCTCCCTTCATTGCCTCTGCTTTGTCTGTTATGACTTTACTCTCCAGCAAAATCTCCATGAGTCATGGCATTACAGCCCGTGTTGCCCTCCCCCAGATTAGTAAACTCAGCCAAGAAATGTCCTCTCTCCCATTGGTTCTAGCAGCAGCTTTCTATATTTCCCAGTGGTATAAGTTCTCTTGGGTTGCTGTAACAAACTATCATAAATTGCACGGCTTGAAACAACACAGGTTTGTTCTTCCACAATTGATGAGACTAGAAGTCCAAAATCTAGAGGTTGGCAGGGCCTCGTTCCCTCACAGAGGTCCAAGGGAGAATCCTTCATGGTCTCTTTGGGCTCCTGGTAGCTCTGGGCATTCCTTGGTTTATGATGGCATAACCATGACCCCTGCCCTTTTTGTCAGATAATCTTCCTTGTGTGCCTTCGTCCAATTTTCTTTGTTCTTATGAGAATGCTGGTCATTTTGTTAAGGCCTACTCCTAACAATCTAGAATGTTCTCATTTTCATTTGAGGATATATGCAGCCTCTATTTCCAAATAAATTCACTTTGGTTCTGGGAAATTGTGAATTTTGGGGAAACATAATTCAACTTAGTACATCAGCCATCACCAAGCGCTTTGGAAAAGTAGAAGTCTTTAATTAGTCTTAGATTAAATGTTACCTCCTAAAAAGAGGCCTTCTGAGTATGTACAACCTAAGGTATATTCTTCTCATTATTCTCTCTCATCATGCCTGTTTGTGTTTTTAACGTGAGGAGTTTATGTCTGTTTTATTTACTATTTTATCCTCAGCATTTTGCATTACTCTTCACACATGTATTATGTAAATGAAACCAATTAAAGAAAAAATGAATAGTTGGATAAATGAATCAAATAGCTGAATATAAATAGTGATGCTTACTACCCAATTATACTTTTTTTTAAAAAAAGATTTATTTATTTGAAAGTGAGAGAGAGAGAGAGAGAGAGAGAGAGAGAGAGAGAGAGAGAGAAAGAGAGAAAGAGAGAGGTCTTGTATCTGCTGATTCACTTCCCAGATAGCCGCAATGGCCCGAACTGGGCTAGGACAAAGCCAGGAGCCAGGAGCTTCTTCCAGGTCTCTCACATGAGTAGCAGGGGCTTAATAACTTGGGCCAGTATCCACTGCTTTTTCTAGGATATTACCAGGGAGCTGGATAGGAAGTGGACCAGCCTGGACACAAACCAGCATCCGTATGGGATACCGGCACTGCAGGTGGCATCTTTACCCACTAAGCCACAACACTCTTCCCCTAACCCCAAACAACATTTTGCGTTTTACTCTAATAAGTGACAATATTTTATATAATATTCTGCTTGTATCTGAGACAATATCTGTAGAAATTACTGAAGACCTTCTATGTGAGGCAATATTTGGGATAAAAAAACAAGAAACTAGATTCAATATCTGCCTCTCAGAACTTATAACAATGAAGAAATAGATCTGAAAAGAAATAAAATATAAAATGATGAGAGAGAGAGAGAGAGAGAGAGAGAGAGAGAGAGAGAGAGAGAGAAATCTCTTCAATACTCTGTTTCACTTCCAAATTGCCCCCTTATACCTGGGGTGGGGCCAGGGTGAAGTCAGGAGCCTAGACCTCCATTCAGGTCTCATACATGGCCAACAGAGAGCCAAGTACTTGAACTGCTTCCTGTTGTGCGCATTAGCAGGAAGCTGGAGTCAGAACTGGAGCTGGGACTTGAATATGGGCTGTGAGTATCCCAAACAGCATCTTGACTGCTGCACCAATGCCTGCCCCTTCCCTTAGAATTTTTATCCTCATGGTGATACTAAACAAGCAGCTCCTACATATTCAAAAAATTGCAGTTTTAGGCTCATGTATGGTTCACATTCTTGCAAAATTTACATTTAGTAGCAATAAACATGGGTCTCTCAGAGGGCCTGGCACATGATAAACACTCTATAAATATTAGCTTAATAAATGAATGGTTTGTGAAATGCCTATAATAAAAACTAGAGGCAGAGAAATCAAATCATTATCTCTAAGGAACAGGCACAGAATTTGCAGAGCTTATACTGACAGGAAACATTAATACCTATAGTGTTCATGAGGTGTTATCCCAGCAGAATTCACAGTTAGCCTGACTCTGGTGTGGTAAGGACGCACTTGCTGTTTGAAAATGTGCATGAAACCATGTGAAAACGACAACAGACTAGTTTGGGCTCCTCTCTTTTTAAAGTGAAGAACATTCAATAGCCCCTTTCAAAGAGAGACTGACTGGGAGCTTGATTTTGTTGTTGTTGTTCACAGTTAATTAAATTCTCCATTTTGATGAGCCAGAAATGGCTTGCTAGTATAGTAGAAAATACATGATGTGTGAGAAATACAAGTTTAATCTAACCTATGGGCAAGACTGCAATGGGGCATTTGAGTGCACACACACACACACACACACACACACACATGTATACACACATATTTCCCTGGTAAATAAGGGGAGAAAAATTCAACTTTTTTCGACATATAACTAAACATGTCTCTTTGACAGTTTTAGCCACAGTGTTGACGGGTTTCTTGGCAAAAAGCCCGAGGCCTTTTATTACTAATTTATCAGCATTGCCATGCATATCTGAATTTGCTTTCAGTAATCTCACTCCCATTCTTCTGGACCCTTACATTTATTCCCATATTAGGAGTTAACAGTGTTTCTCCTTTAGAAGGCACCTGCCGCTGGATGAATAACTTTAGTCCTCACCATCCAGGAACCCTTTGAGGAGTCCTTTGTTGCTGGTGACACAGCTGTATCCTGACCCTGAGAGCACGCTGGAGGCCTTGAGGAATGTGCTCCAATTGTCTGGGGACAGTCCCCTCCTTGCAACTGTGTTTCTTGCAAGTCATTTCTTCTTGAGGTTTTGACATGATCTCAAGCAGTCAAGCAGGCACTTTATTCTCCTGTAGATGAAGGACAGGAGTGATTAGATTTTCCCTCCTTCACTTCTTCCGATTTGCTGAAATCTGTGAGCTGTTCTGGGAGGAGTCATCCCGACACATGTCATGGGCACTGTCAGGCTCAAAGACCAGTAGGCAGGGTCCTGGCTCTGAACTGTGTCATCTGCCAATGTGAGTATCCACAGAATAAAAGCTAGAGGGTCAGGGTCTCTGACTCACTGGATATTCTTTTTGAAGAGTGTGTTGTGATTTCCGACAGAGGAAGGAAGGAATTGGGACAAAACAAGGGAAGGAAGAATTTGTTATTTCTTTCCAACAGCCAACTCTCTGGTTCCTCTTGCTAAGAATAACTTTAATTTATAGGACACATGGAATTCTAATTACATATCATTTTATGTTATTTTTGGAATAAAATTCTCTATTTTGATCTAAAATCATGAACATGATAAAAATAGAAATTTCAGGTCCTCTAATGTAAATGAATTGCATCACATATGTGTGGTTCACACAATTACATCCAGGTGTTCAGTGAAACTGGGCTCTACTGAATTCTATTTTTTAAAAATCTTCACCGAATATAAATTACTATGTTGAGAAAAAGGGGCTTGTTGTGATTTCTGGCAAAATACTTTCTAGTAAATACAGGAGCTGGCGTTGTGGAGTAGCAAGTAAGGCTGCCTCCTGCAATGCTGGCATCCCATGTGTGTGCTGGTTTGAGTCCTGGCTGCTCCACTTCTGATCCATTTCCCTGCTTGTGGCCCAGGAAAACTGGTGGAGGATGGCCCAGTACTTGGGCCCTTGCCACCCACGTGAGAGAACAAGGTGGAAAGCCTGGCTCCTGCCTTTGCCCTGGCTCAGCGCTTTCCATTGAGGCCATCTAGGGTATGAGCCAGCAGAGGGAAGATCTGTCTCTCCCTCTCTCTCTGCAGCTCTTTCAAGTAAATAAATATATCTTTTTAAAACAAGGAGTGAGTATAAATTAGACCCCCAAATCATTATGTGACAATGAGACTGCCAGAATACAGCTTAAAACCTGGGACCATCTTGCACTTCCAAGTGTCATCTGCAAACAGAAAAAAAGATGACACAAACCATAAAAAAAAAAAAACCTCATAAAAACCCTCAATCTGAACATAGAATGTTGATTATTAGAGGCTGAGAGGGGTGACAGGGATAAAAGGAGTTTGGATTCAAAAACAGAAAAAGCTGGGTGCAGTTCATTAATTCTGACAAGTACACTATCGGATGTTCGTATGCGAAGTAGGATGTGGGGCATATGGGAACTTTTTGTATTACTACTTCACAAGTTTTGTTCTGAATACCGTGCTAACAAAAGACATGAGAAACCTGAAGTCAGGCTGAAGGGGTCATTTCCTGGTTCCATTATCCAAAAGGGAAAATGACTCCCCTGAAGCCCACCATCTAGAACAATGTCTTTGTAAGGAAGAGTTTACTCTACTTACACTGATCTTGATCTTAAGTCTTAATAAATATTTTGCCTGTTAAGATCAAGGCTTTTTAGCATGAATGTTTCTCTCCTCTAAAAAATGAGGTTTAAGAACAAAATGATTTATGTGTGTGGTAGTTAGCAGCCACTAGCTTCAAGTGACAACTTCTTTAAAGTGGCAAGCTGAAGCCAGGCAGCCTTTTGAGAATGAGCCCTAGGGCTAATGCTCTATAGATTCCCCAGTTGTCACTGAATATGGATTAATGTTGGACTTTAGTCTCACATACACTTACGAATTAAAAAAAAAAAACATAGAAAATAGGAGCAAACATATCTGAAACAATATAGAGTTTACAGGAGCGAGTCACTTAGCCTCGTGGTTCAGATGCCTGCATCCTAACTTGGAGTACCTGGTTTTGGCTCCCCGCTCTGGCTCCTGCCTCCAGCTTCCTGCCAGTGCAGACCCTGGGAGGCAGTGTTGATAGTTCAAGTCATTCAATGCCTGCCAGTCATGGGGGTTACTGGGCTTGTGTTCCTGGCTCCTGGATTTGGCTCCAGCCCAGCTCCAACTTTGTGGAATTTGGGGAGCAAACCAGCATATAGGAACTCTCTTTGTCTTTCTCTTTCAAATGAAAAAAAATACAGAAGTTAATATTCAAATAACATATTTAGGAAAAGTAAATAAATATTTTTAGCAGTGTTAAATTGAGCACATTGCTCACTGCCTTTTTTTTAACCAAAGAACTTATCAGAGTGTAAAAACTGTTAAAACATACTATATAAGTGGAATGTGATAAAATTAACACTCCATTAACAGAATAAGAAAACGAGACAGAGAGTGAGCGAGAGAGATTGCAGAAATAATCTATCATTCATTCCACTTTTACAGAGAAAAGTGATTAAAAACCATAGCTATGTCTTATTTTGACAGTAACATTTGGTGTTGAAGTTTCACTATAGATCTAAAAAATGGCTAGGTGTTTTATGAAATTAATGTTTTTCTATAATTTTATTCAAAAAAGTCAGTTTATTCTATGGTTATATTTGTTTGTTTAGAATGGAACACAAAGAAACAATGACTAGAGTTTGCCATTAGATATTTCCAATTACTACTTTGTAGTTGAGCAATTTCCTAGTGGTCCTTGTATTGGAGCACATCTCCATGGTACTGGAGCACTCAAAGCAACAGAAGTAGCCTGCACCATTCCCATCTGTAAGACGGCCATGCACCTATGGGCTGATGCTATGTGAGGAAAAACTTGTCAGTTAAGCACACCGTTAGAAAGTTATGAAATTTCAAACAAGCTGTAGTATTTTTGTGCTTGGGATTTCAAGTTTAATTAAGTCAATGATGATAGGAGTCTTATGTATTTGTGTTTGAAGTAAGGTATAACCAGAAAAGTACTCCAAGTGGAAACAGCTGACATATGACTGTGCAACACACTGTGTGACTCTGAAAGCATGCTGCTGTTAACGACGTCCTCACCCACACTCTGCTCAACTTTAAAACTTCCTTTTAGCTGAATCAGCATATACCCATAATATTTTCTGACATTAGAAAGTCCCTTGACCTCCCTCTTCTGGCCTAGCTTCTGTTACATTTCTTTGTGTTTTGTAGCAAAACTTGTCAAAAATATTGTTCATGCTCCCTGCATTCAATGCTTTTCACATGCTGCCTCTTTTAACTTACTCCAATCTTACTTTCATCCTCCTAGCATCAATGAAAATGTGTGTGTGTGTGTGTGTGTGTGTGTAGATCAAGGTCTCCAATGATACCCACATTCTCAAATCTACTGTTTCATTTTTTTTTGAAACAAATAAAAAGTATTTGTATTTAAGATCTACAACATCATGTCATATATATGAAGAGTAAAATGATTACTACAGTGAAGCAAATACCCATCTCCTCATATAGTTTCCTTTCTTTTTGGAATGAAATTACTTAAAAATCTCAACCTAGATTTATTTATTTTTTGAAGGTTTTGATTTAATGAATACAAATTTCGTATGTACAGCTTTTAGGCATATAGTGTTTCTTCCCCCCATTCCCTGCCTCCCACCCCCACTCTCATCCCACTTCGTACTCCTTCTCCCATTCCATTTTTTATTGTTTTTAATTGACTTTATATACCGAAGACAAACTGTACTAAGTAGAGATTTCAACTGTTTGCACCCACAAAGACACACAAAGTATAAAGTACAGTTTGAAGACAAGTTTTACCGTTAATTCTCATAGTACACCTCATTAAGGACAGAGGTCCAACATGAGGAATAAGTGCTCTGTGACTCCTGATCGATGATTTAGCAATTAACACTCTTATTTTTGATGTCAGTGACCACCTGAGGCTCTTGACATAAGCTTTCAAGGCTACGGAAGCCTTTTGAGCTCATAAACTCCATCAGTATTTAGACAGAGTAATATGTAAAGTGGAAGTTTTCTCCTCCCTTCACAGAAAACTACATCCTTTATTTATTTATTTATTTATTTATTTATTTATTTATTTTGACAGGCAGAGTAAGACAGAGGGAGGGGGAGAGAGAGCGAGAGCGAGAGAGAGAGAGAGAGAGAGACAGAGAGAAAGGTCTTCCTTTTGCATTGGTTCACTCCCTAAATGGCTGCTACAGTTGGTGCAATGCGCTGATCCAAAGCCAGGAGCCAGGTGCTTCCTCCTGGTCTTCCATGCTGGTGCAGGGCCCAAGCACTTGGGCCATCCTCCACTGCCTTCCTGGGCCACAGCAGAGACCTGGACTGGAAGAGGAGAAACTGGGACAGAATCTGGCGCCCCAACCCGGACTAGAACCTGGGGTGCCGGCGCTGCAGGCAGAGGATTAGCCAAGTGAGCCACGGTGCCAGCCAAGTACATCCTTCTTTGATGGCCTCTTCTTTATTTGGGGTCTCACTCACAGAGATCTTTCATGCAGATCAGATTTTGCCACCATGTCTTGGCTTTCCATGCCTGAAATGTTCTCATGGGATTTTCAGCCAGATCCAAATGCTATAGGGGCTCATTCTGAGGTCAGAGTGCTCTTTAGGGCTTTTGTCATTCTATGAGTCTGCTGTGTGGACTGCTTCCCATGTTGGATTTCTGGTGTTTCTATTCTGTTCCATTAGTCTATCCATCTGTTTCTGTACCAGTACCATGCTGTTTTGATTATAACTGCCCTGTAGTATGTCCTAGAATCTGGTATTGTGATGCCTCCAGCTTTGTTTTTGTTGTATAAGATTGCTTTAGCTATTTTAGGTCTCCTGTGCCTCCATATGAATTTCAGCATCATTTTTTCCAGATCTGAGAAGAATGTCTTTGGTATTTTGATTGGTATTGCATTGAATTTATAAACTGCTTCTGGGAGAATGGACACTTTGATGATGTCGATTCTTCCAATCAATGAACATGGAAGATTTTTCCATTTTCTGGTATTCTCTTCTATTTCTTTAAGATTTTGTAAATCTCATCGTAGAGATCTTTAATGTCCTTGGTTAAGTTTATTCCAAGGTATTTGATTGTTTCCTAGCTCTTGTGAATGGGATTAATCTTAGCAGTTCTTTCTCAGCCGTGGCATTGCATGTAAAGATCACATTTCCCTTTCCTTAAACATGTATCATTTCTTCGTGTTGGGAGCCTTCAGATTCCTTCTTCTAGATCTTTGTAAAATATGTAATACATGTTTGTAAACTAGAGTCACACCACTGTTGTGGAACTCTAGCACATATTCTTCTATTTAACAGTGTTTTGGTACCTGTTTTCCATCCTCCCTCTATTGTATTTTTACCTCTTCTTTCTAACTTCTATGACCACTATTCTACTCTCTTCTTTCATATGAAGTCCAACATATGAATAATTTGTTTTACGATTAATTTTTTAAATTTCTCTAAAAGAGAAAATCTTTGCCTATACTAATGCCATGAATATATTATCATACATTTTATTTTAGGAGCTGTCTTCTGAGTCATTTGTGTGTGTGTGTGTGTGTGTGTGTGTGTGTGTGTATTGAGGTAGGGGTCAAGGTTGATTGTTTTTTAAAGGGCTATACAACTGACTGACCATTTATGATGTGTATCATCCTTAATCTTGGAAACTGTTATAAATCAGAAAATTGTACATGTGTGGGTCTATATCTGACTTTTCCATTCTACTCCACTGATCTGTTGGTCTAGAATCATGTCATTTCTCTTTTTTTGATTCCTTCTTTTGTTGTGAATTCTTTTTACGTTTACATATAAAATTTATAGCTAGCTTTTGGATTGCTGTAAGAAACAAACAAAAATAAACAACATTAACAACAAAAGCAACTATGTGGCATGGATTGCATTGAATAAATAGAGTGAATTGAAGAGAACTGATAATTTAATGATTTTGAGACTTTTAATCTATAAATGTAGTAATATAGCATCATTTATTAAGGTCTTTAATTTCCTTATCAATGATTTATAATTTCCAGTGTAGAGTTCTTGAAAATATTTGTTACTTTACTCTTAGGATTTGTTGTATTGGTTTCTAAACTTTATTTCTGTTTGCTTATCATTGTATATAAAAATCTGATTTATACAAATTGACCTTGTGTTCTCAGACTTTGTTAAGCTGAGATACTGGATCTAAGCAAGTATTAAAAAAATTTGTTGCAATTTTCTAAGTAGATTGAAATATCATTTATAAATAGAAACTTTTTCTTCTTCTTACTCATCTGTGATTTTGTTCTGCTTGTCTCAATAGCTGGGTTCTCCCATACAATGCTGACCTGAAGTGATGTTAACAGATTTCTTAGTTCCTGGAATTAAGGAGAAAAATCATTCATATTTCACATTAAATGATGTTGGCTAAGGCTTTTCCTATATATAATTTTTAAGTCAAAAAAGCTTAATTGAATTTCTGTAGTCCTTAGTTTTTAAAAAATATCTTGAATAGTTGTTAAATGTTATCAAATTATTTTTCTGCTTTCTGATGATACTGCTTCAACAATTATATTAATATGGTAAATTACATAATAAATCAATATTCTTGATTGATTCTCATTTGGTTATCATGTTAGTGATAGTTCTCCAGAGTAAAGAAAACAGTAGATAATACAGAGGCGGACCTCAAAATATTCATGAAATGTGTAATTAAAAACAATGTTCCTTTGTGCAAAATATTAGAAATTAATATTTTCCAGGAACATTAAATATATTTATATTCATTTTACTTGAAATGTATAGAAACAGAGAAAGAGAGATAAAGAAAGAGAGATGTCTATTTCTGGTTAACTCCCCAAACGTCCAAGACAACCAGGGCTGGGCTAGGTTGAAGCTGGGAACAAGGAACTCCGTCTCGATCTCCATGCAGGTGGCAGGGGCGTCGTCTGCTGCTCCCCAGGATGGGTATTAGCAGGAAGCTGGCATTGGAAGTGGAGCAAAGACTAGAACCAGGCACTCAGATATGGGATGTAGATGTCCCAAGCAGCATCGTAACTGCTGTTCCAAATACCTGCCTTTTTGAAGCCCTGTTGTTTGTGTGTGTGTGTGTGTGTGTGTGTGCGCACACATATGTGTGTGCTGAGAAGTACTCCATCTTATGGATGTACCAGACATCATTGCTACTGATTTTCCAGGAATCTTTTTCCAAGTTCTTGACCATCTAACTGAACTATTAGCCACTCAATCAGTAGAGAGCTGAACATATGGAAAGGTCTTCTAACAAATGAAAAAATAGGTGTTCTTTTTTTTTTTTTTTTAAGGATTTACTTATTTATTTGCAAGTCAAAGTTAGAGAGATTTTCCATGTGCTTGCTGGTCTACTCCTGAAAAGGCTGCAATGGCCAGATCTGGGCCAGGCTGAAGCCAGGAACCAGGAGCTTCATCCGGGTCTCCCGCATGGGTGGCAGGGACCCAAGCACTTGGTCATCTGCTGTTTTTCCCAGGCTATTAGCAAGGAGCAGGATGCTGGCAGCACAATGTTGGCAGCATAGATGGCCTTCTTTGTGCCCAATGAAAAGATCTCCTTTCACAATCATCTTTAAATGTTACTTTGAGTGTGGCTATGGTGCTGTGTTCACTTTTGAGTGTGTTGACATACCACAAAGAACTATGGGCAAGCAAATCCAAGGCTTTTATTCCTCCATCAACTGGTTACAGCCAATCTCCATGGGGTCATCAGTATGAGTTACAAATGAGTATACAATCTAGTGAAAGGAAGAGGCATGCAACTTATGTCTGTCTGCTTTGGTATCTTTTCATGTCTGATTTCGTACATACACTTCTTAATGACGAATTATTGTGATGCACGGAAAGCCTTATAGCTTGGTGGATCAGACAACATCCAAGTTGTGGAAGGCAGCTCATATTGCATGCTAAGTTAGTGGCCTGTGATCAAGTTTATAGTCTTCAGTAGGATCCAGTAGCAAACCAGAAACTGTATCATATCTCAAAGGATGGCATAGCTTTACTCCAAAAATTCTGAGTTTCTACACAAGTTTATGCTGCGTTCAGGCCTCCAGTGGGTTGCTCCCAGCAAATGATGAGTGCTGCATGGACACTGCATCAGGCCCACTCCTAGGAGATGGGGAACTCGTCTCTGACAGCTGACTCTAGCTTCAGGTCTTCCTGGCAGCTTTGCCACACTTAAACTGTATGGCAGTTGCAGCCCCTCGACGAAGCTCTTCTCTCTTTACTCAGAGCTAGGCTTGCAGTAGAGACTGACAGCTCTTCCAGCTCCTCTGGCCCTCTCTCTGTTTTATCCCACGTGGCATTTCCTCTGATAGAATCGTTGCTTTTTAAATTTGGTCACGGGATCTGCTACCAACTGCCTTCCCTTAGTCAAAGTCATTGTTTTCTCTGCCCAGAATACTGCAATAGCTTCAATGCCCACTTCCATGTTTCCACTCTAGTCTCTGAAAATCTGTTCACTGATATTTCATATTTACACAATTGAGGACTTCATGACCAAAATATCTTTGCAAAGGCATGAAGCTTATGATTTCCTCATATATATATATATATATATATATATATAAATAATGAAATTATTATGAAACTTCTGTTTTGATCTGAATAAGGTTCTTTGGAGCCACACACACACACACACACACAAATTGTGTTCCTTTCTTTCAAAATCTTTCAATTCATATTGAGACCATGCATATTTTATATATATATATAAATAACTAAATATAGTATAAATTTTGTAAGGTCAAAGCCCTGTCTCTAATAATGTTCATTATCCTTTCCCAGTACTGTGCTCTGCACATAATAAATGCTCAATAAACATTTGTGAAATCAATTAAATAAAAAACTTCAGGGTGGGTCAATACATTCTGCGTACTGCCTATGTGTCAGATACTATTCTAAGAGCTAGAAATAAAGAAATGAATGGACTGGGCAAAAGTATTCATAACTGTGCGTGGGGAGAGTGTGTGTGTGTGTGGGGGTGCGTGTGTGTGAAAAGACTGACAATAATGACACAGTAGAAGAGATGGAAGGTTAGGTAGTGGTAAGCATGATCATGGAACATAACACAGGGAAGAGAGGTGGGCAGCATGGCGATGTTGGTGTTGGGCCTCACTAAGATGACGTTAGAACACAGCAGGGATTGGGAGGGGTGGGGAAGGAGCTGAGTAGAGATCTTGGGAAGGATTCTTCCAGGGAGAAGGAAGAGCAAATGCATGTGTCCCGAGGCAGCAAGGCCCCTCTAGGGCTCACAGACCATTGGAAAGGTGCTGGCATTCCCTCTGCATAAAGCAGGAAGCCTTCGGAGGGTCTGCGGAGATTTCCATGATCTGATGGAGGGTGAAGTGGTCACACAAACGCAGTAGACCTCATAGCCGGGGAACGTCAGCAGCAACTGGACCATCTGCACTCAGGGTGGTCCATCTCCAGCAGACAGGGAGCCTGATCTGTAAATGTGTGGCACTGGGGCTTACCGAGCCACCACTCATCTGAATGAGTCACTGTATGATGACTCAGAACATATAACTAAGTGGTAGTCCCTACTAATGGGAAAAATTTATTTGAGTAAGTGGTTAAAGTCATTAGAGAAAGTATGAGGCTTAATTGATGACAGAAATTTCTGGGCAGGCAAGAGTGAGATCCTGTTTTCGTGGAGGCATGCTCTCCCACTGTGGGCTTGGGGTCTTGGAAGTGAGACGTTGAGGGAGTGCCTGTCTGATGGCATCAGTGTCTGGGAAGCAGGAGGGAAGGCCTCTGCTGAGCGTGCAGGAGGAAGCTGAATGCTCTGATAATTTATTCATGTGCTCAGTGATTGGAAAGTCTCTGAGCATGAGTCTTTGCTGCAGTCATCACTGTTGGTCCCGTCTCTGTGAAAGAATAAGGAAATAAAATCCAGGCTCTGTGATCTTTATGACTGTGATAAAAACTAGGGGCTGAACAGCAGAACACTCCTGACTAGATGACAGATACATAGATAGATGGGTAGTAGATGGATAGAGAGAGAAATGAGACAGATAGGCAGACATAGATTTCCTAGAGTTCTGGCTACCATAGGGTTTTACATGGAGTTTAACATTCCCAGAAAACCTATGACACTGTCCTTTATTGTCTCAGTTCAGTTATGGGAACACTGAGGTTCAGAAAGGATAAATGACTTCATAAAGTTTACCTCAGTTGCGCTAGAATTTGCAACCAGAATTGTTTGAGCTCCAAGCGTACTTACTTATTAATTACATGTGAGAAAACAATATCCAGGACAGCATATCCTAAGTAGTGGAGCAACAAAGCTACTAAGAAAAAGGTAGCCAGAGGAGAGAGATGAGGAATACTCTGTGGGAAAAGTCTATGGGGGTGGGAATTCAGGGGGACTAGTGACTGTAGAGGAGGAGGCTAGTGAAGGTGGCTCATGACTACGCGGACATTTTCCCGAAGCAGAGAATCAAAGTCTCATGCCATAAGCGTCAATAATGAGTAGAGAAACATGTCGTTGCTTTATGTTACACACTAGCTACCACAGGGGTAATTAGCATAGTTCCTTTGGACTGGATGGGGAGACCGGCCCGCTCAATGCTGAGATCTTATGAAAGAAGCCATCCCAGAATGCTCTAGGAATACAGGAGGGGAGTAACCTTGCCAGGCATGGGTGGTGGTGGCTTAGCAGAATCTTCCAGGGGAGGGTGAGGGAGCAGGGCACCTTTGGAGGATGGCTGGTAATTAAACAAGGCTGAAATAGGATTCAAGCAAGAAATGGCAAATGAGCCTGGGCCAAGTTCACAGGGGATTTTTACATCCTTTAGGACTGTGAACACCTTAGGAGCCAGGACTCTTTCTTGTTCACCTTTGTGTTAGTACAATTCTTAAAAAACATAGCTGGGTCTACAGACATTTTATTCTAAAGGCAAAGAAGTTATTACAGGGTGAAATTCAGAAGATCTGTGTTTTTAAAAGCTTGAAGGACTCCAGCTGGCTGATGCAGAGGCACAGTGGTGTCAGCACAATTGGCACATGGGAGGGGTGAGGACAAGGGACAGAAGGTCAGGTCTGAGAGCAGAGATCAGACTGGAGTGAGGGGCCTGTTGGCAGTGTTCTCGCTATGCCCTAGGGAGTAGTTTAAGATAAAATCAGATAGGTAAATCAACAGTAATTGTAGGGTGATATATTAAAAACAGTGTCTTAGAAAAACTTGATTATACAAATAACTATAAGGGCAAAACCCAAAAGGTGCTTGTTTGCTCTGGGGGCTTAATGGAGGTCAGTAGACACTGGGAACTAGCAGTTCAAGCAAGGGTCTTATAGCGATAAAGGGAACCAGAGCAAGTTTTGAAAGAAATGAGTAATTCATCAATCGGTCAGTATAATTACCAATCAACTGATTTATTCATATGTTGTATCATTCTACAAGGAATTTAAATGAAATACAGACAATAACAGATAAGTTAAAGAAAGCTCCAAGGTTTTTATCTTAAGGAAAAGTGCCACTCTGCAGAATAGCAATTTATACATGAATAATGATGTGATAAATTTAATTTGTATGTAAGGGTAATAATGTCAAAAACAGTGGCCAGCTACCAAACATGTCTGATGCGCCACATGTTAGAGTATCCCTTATATGTATGCTTTCTTATATGCGCTTCTTCCTCACGTTCCTATGATACTGGCTGTCTATATTTCTATTTTATGGATGAAGAAGCTGAGTCTTAGAGTTATATAGATTTCCCAAGGTCATATAGCTATAAATGGTAAGACTTGAACTCAAACTAGGCTAGATGATTCCAAAGTCAAATTTTTAATGAGTTCAGTACTCTTCTCCCTTATACCTTTGGTTTGTAGTGGACAGTTGGCCATCCAAGTGGAGATGTTCTGGAAGAAGTACAAAACACTCTTAGGGAATTACAGCTTGTCTAAGGAGCTTTGTCAGGAGTTTTTCCTTTAACAGCAATATGGTGTTGATACTTGATATGAAAAATGCGGACTGTGTTTTCAAGAAAGTGGAATAAATACATAAGTGGAGTCTGGGTCTGAGAATGCAGGAAGTTTCTACATTCTAGGGTAGAAGTTGGTATGTTCCCTCTCCAGGAGAGATCTCCTTTGGAGTCCTGTTTCAGGCAAATGGCTATAAGCTAAGTGCACAGTGGTTCAGAAAGGCTTGATTCTGATGATTCACTAAATCTTTGGCTTACTGGGGGCTTACTGCACTGTTGAACAGAGATACTTTCACTTGTATTTCCGTGTCTCTGAAAATTAGTGTGTCGAGGGGTGTGTGTATGAATACGTGTCCTGAACAGAAGGCCAGAGATTAGGGTTGCAGGTCAACTGGAAAGACTGGATAGATGTTAGGAGTCTCTTCCCCTTCTGGTAGCAAAAGGCTGAATGAGCAGCACTCAAATCTTCACCTTTATGATTTGCTAACTCCTCAAATTCATTGCTATTTTGAATAAATTATGTCACACTTTGAAATGGACTCGATTTTATGACTGCAACACTGGGGCAACCATAGAGAGATGTCTTTGTGTTTCAATCTCAGCTCTGATTTTCTAAAGTCATGCCACTCCTCTGTATCAGCAGTAAGATAAACGATTACATCTAGCTCAAGAGGTTAAATATATGTAAAGTTCTAAATGCTGTGCCTGGCACAGAATGCCAAGTTTTTTTTTTTCAAGATTTTATTTATTTGAAAGAGTTACACAGAGGAGAGGCAGAGAGAGTGAGAAAGAGAGAGAGAGAGGTCTTCCATCCGCTGGTTCACTCCCCAATTGGCCACAATGGCCGGAGCTGTGCCGATCTGAACCCAGGAGCCAGGAGCTTCTTCCAGGTCTCTCTCTCCAGGCCATAGCAGAGAGCTGGATGGGAAGTAGAGCAGCTGGGTCTTGAACCACTGCCAATATGGGATGCTGGTGCTTCAGGCTAGGGCGTTAACCCACTACGCCACAGTGCCAGCCCCAGAATTCCAAGTTTTAACTTGTGAATGATGACAGTAAGAATACCTGAAATATAGGGATTATTTATAGTAGGCAGGCACTTCATATCCATTATCTCATTCTGTTTCCATAATGACCCTCTGATGCAGATGCTAGTATTACCTGATATTTTGGCTATGAGGAAACTGAGGTACAGGAGTTCCAGGGACGTCCATTCACTACCTAGTTTATAAGTGATGGATGTTGGATTCAGCCCATCCTGTCTAATGCTGGAGTCTGACCAATTCTGTCTTCTATTCACTTTCTTCTCTTGGAGGTTTCTGTTGTGGCAAGTCTTTCGCAACTGCTTCCTGGTGATTTTCTGGCTGGGGATACTGCTTTTCAATTTTGTTGTCTCCTGTGTTGGCTGTTGCTTTAATTGAGGCTGTCAACATCAGAGGAGAGAATTCCTCCTGCAGGAATGATGGCTTGTGTTCAAGTTGAGAATACTGCTTTGTTCCTCCAGAGTTGTCTCTAAACAGGAGCTACCATTGCTAGATATTGAGCTATTTGATAGCCTATGAAGTGCTACCTTTGAACCAATGGGTCCCAAGAGAAGTAGCTCCCCTCAGAACTAACTCCACTGATACTCCTTCACCAGCTACTCTTGTGTTGTACATAAGTTATCCCCAAGCCTCCAGGAGGAGTCTGGTAACAGCCTCAGTGGATCTTGGCTTTACTATAGGTATAGGCCAAGCATCTCTAGCCTGCAGACCCAGTTAATAAGAAGGTGACTTAAGCTATTTATGCTGTTAAAACACAATACTGTATTTGGGTAATTTATAAACAAAAGCAACATAGTGCTTGATTTTGGAGGCTGGGACTCCACAATCAAGGTCCCAGCAAACTCTGTGGTGACTGTACCCACTCCTTACACATGGCCCATGTGTGTCCTCATGTGGTGGAAGACATGAGTCCCCAGGTCTCTGTTCTGTAAACATTGATTTATTTATTTAAAAGCAGAATACGGCATTGAGGTAGGGGAGGGAGGGAGGGAGGGAGAGGGAGAGGGAGAGGGAGAGGGAGAGGGGAGAGAGAGAGAGAGAGAGAGAGAGAGAGAGAGAGAGAGAGAGAGATCTTTTATCCAGTGGTTCATTCCCCAAATGGCCTCACTGGTTGGAGCTGGGCCATCTGAAGGCAGGAGCTTCCTCCAGGTCTCCCACATGGGTGCAGGAGGCTGAGGACTTGGGCCATCTTCCACTGCTTTCCCAGGCACATTAGCAGAGAGCTGGATCAGAAGAGGAGCAGCCTGGAATCCAAGCAGCACCCCTATGGGATGCTGACACTGTAGGCAGTGGCCTTACATGCTACCCCACAGTGCCGGCCACTTCCCCAGGTCTCTTTTTAAGGGTACAGTAATTTCATTTGTGAAGGCAGAACTCTCATGACATAATAATGTCTCCCAAAAGTCTCACCTCTTGACATAATCACACTAGGGCTGAAGTCTTAACATGAATTTTTTTTTTGGGGGGGGGGCACAAACATTCATACCATGACAAATGGTAAGGAAGGTTGTACAGAACTCCATGGCAGCAATTGTTGAGATCATCAAAGCCACAGACACATGGGTTCCTGTAACATGTTAAGTGTTTGTGTGACAAAAATTCCCAAAATTATATGATCAGTGGGAAGTAGCAAAGGATTGGATTTCCTGTCGTTTACAGGACAGAGGTGGAGACAAATATCTGGGCTTGCCATTTGGACTTTTTTTTTTTTTAATTGATAGGCAGAGTTAGACAGTGGGTGAGAGAGAGAGAGAGAGAGAGAGAGAGAGAGAGAGAGAGAGAGAGAAAGGTCTTCCTTTTTCCATTGGTTCACCCCCCTAGTGGCCGCTGTGTTGCGGCTGGTGCGCTGTGCTGATCTGAAGCCAGGAGCCAGGTGCTTCCTCCTGGTCTCCCATGCAGGTGCAGGGCCCAAGCACTTGGGCCATCCTCCACTGCCTTCCCGGGCCACAGCAGAGGGCTGGCCTGGAAAAGGGGCAACCAGGACAGAATCGGCGCCCTGACCGGGACTAGAACCCGGGGTGCCGGCGCCACAGGCGGAGGATTAGCCTAGTGAGCTGTGGCACCGGCCTCCCATTTGGACTTTCAAAACAGTGTGCTGTATTTATTGCAAACTCCAAAGACAGTATTCATACTATACTTGCACTTCAGGGGGAGCCCATATTTAGAAAGCAATATGAGTGGTGCTCTCTCAGATTGTATAATGTAGTGACTCTATTTTAAGATAAAATATTACACCCTGAAAACTGGAGAGATTTGACACATTCAAACTGCATAAAAATCACTGTTACCATTGTTTAGCCCTTACTATGAATGATGTATTTTACATTCATTATATTACTGATCTTTATGATGGTGCTGCTTGTTAGCTATTTTATCCCTATTTGCTCAAAAAGGAAATTGAGACGTAAGGAGGTTACACGACTTTCTGAGGGTCACGCGGCTGATAAATGGTTAAGCAGGAATTTAAGCTTAGGCCATTTCCTTCTGCAGTCTGCACCTTTTTAAAATTGGACTGTCCTGCCACGACTAAGCCTGGGGCCGAAGAAGAAGTATCAGAGTCAGCAGCCACGAGGGGCTGATAGGAAGGGCAGGAGTCAGAGAAGCTCGTGGGGCTCTCAGGATGGGAATCGTGCGCAGTGGTGTGAGAGTGAGCACCGATGAGGGCAGGCACAACAGACCGCGATTACGAGTCTGCTTGTAAACTTCAGGGCGACGGAAGCTAGATTTACCTACTTTAAAAGTGCAGAAATACTCAGAAAACAGTGACAACACTTAAAACCCTCCTTTTTCAGAGACTGAAAAGTAAATTAACTGGGGCCAGTGCCGTGGCACAGTAGGTTAATCCTCCACCTGCGGCATTGGCATCCCATATGGGCGCCAGTTCTAGTCCCAGCTGCTCCTCTTCCAATCCAGCTCTCTGCTGTGGCCTGGAAAAGCAGCAGAAGATGGCCCAAGTCCTTGGGCCCCTGCACCCACATGGGAGACCAGGAAGAAGCTCCTGATTCCTGGCTTTGGATTGGCCCAGCTCCGGCCGTTGCAGCCAACTGGGGAGTGAACCAATGGAACAAAGACCTCTCTCTGTTTCTCCCTCTCACTGTCTGTAACTCTACCTCTCAAATAAATAAATAAAATCTTTTAAAAATTTTTTAAAAAGTAAATAAACTAATAAAAAGAATGGTGAATGGATCAGTCAGAATATACCAATTTCTTTGGCAGTAGCAAACAACCCTCAAATCAGCATTAACACAGCCAAATGCCACATATCCACCATCTCCAGTGCGGTCAGGCCTCAGCAGATAGAGAGCTGAACAATGCTGCATCAGCTATTCAGTGTTCTAGCAGAAGGGACACATGTGTCCCTTTGGCTCCCAACTCTTTGTCAGATGTAGTCCCACAGCCGCAGCAAACCACAGGTATGGGCAAGTGATATTATGACTCCAATCAGATGGGACCCCTCTAGTACAGCATCCAAGTGTCCCGTCCCACGGGACGTCAACTGGGGCCAAGTACCTAGAATGGGGAATGAAAGGGACAGGAGACACAAAGATGGCAGCAAGACATGTCCTGATTAAGCTGTAAATTTTATTTTTTAACCACACACTTATATATCATACAGGCAGAGTGTTGGGCGGGGGAAGAAGGGGCGATTAGGAGGGCAGGACGTTGGGCGGGGGAAGGAGAGGCGATTGTCTAGCCCTGCCTCAGTAGTTTTCCACTAAGAGGCCACATGCTGCGTGGTCCCCGACATATCCCCCTTTTTTATCAATTAAACAGAAATGGCTACCGGTGAGGCCAGGTGTGATGAACGAGTAGTGTCTGTCTTAGGAATCGACCCGGAGCTCCAGCACGTCTTACCCGTCATTGGATATCCTTGCCAGTCCCCAAGGACTCCTGTCTTAGGTGGGTGAGGTTCCGGGAAGGTGTCCATCATTGGCTTGTTGCTCGTTTTATTGATAGGCCTGGGGCCCTTCCTGGGCTCCCGACTGGGGCAGCGGCAGACCAAAGGGGAGAGTCAGTTGTTGGAGGGACTGTGACCTCACCAGCCAGACCTCACCCGCCAGAGAGAGAGATAACATTCTCCAGGGGATCTTTTATGGTCAGACTTTGGTAATGTATTTGAATTGGTCTGGCTGCTAAATTATCTACTTGCTGTCTGATGAAAGTCATTAGCTTACTGAAAAGACAAGGACCTACAGATAGTATAACAAGCAAACCAGCAATGGGGCCTAAAAGCGGTAGCAAATAGGGAAGCAGTCCATTCCATCCCGTCCAAAAGGGATTTTCAGCCATGGCACGCCGGCGACGCTCCAGATCTTTTTAAAGTGTCTTGATTTTATCGCGAACAATGCCGGACTTGTTAGCGTAAAAACAGCATTTTTCCTGTAAAGCCAAGCAAATACCTCCCTGTTCGGTGGTAAGCAAGTCTAAGCCTTTACGATTTTGTAGAACCACTTTCGCTAGGGAATCAATTTGATCTTGAAGATCCTGGATGGTGGTAGATAGGGTTTGTACATTTTTTATAAGTTGTTGGGACAATTCTCTATATTTTTGGACCGCGATTCCCAGTCCTGTGGATCCTGTAACCACAGCTGTGGAAATTCCCAATGTGGCCAATAAAGGAATAAATTGAACAGCTCGCCTTTGCCTTCCTGCAATATAATTAAAGGAAGGAATAGGGACAGGGGTATTTCCATCAATAATTTCTATATTGGGAAGAAGCATAGCATGTATGCAATTACTGGTCCAATTTGCTGGTAAAATGGTATAAGCTAAATTATCCCTACATACAAAAACGGTGGAATTAGGGGCATAAAGAGGGTAATTTACTGTTATACTATATGTACAGAAAGGAGCAAGGCCTACATCGATATCGAAGGAATTATTGTTAGGAGATTTATAAAGGCAAGTGATATTTTCCGTTGGGACAGGAAGAACAGGAAAAGGCTGTATAGGGGGGCAGCCAAAGGGAATGTTAAACCTAAGGGTATCATTAAGTGGCAGGAAAATGGCAAGGAGAAGGGGGGGTCCCTGGCGTAAGCAGAGCCAGCAGTCCTTTGCAAGGTCTGGGGCAGAGAAATTAAGTAGTTTCTGGGTATTGATAAGGATATCTATGGTATTGGGATCTAAGCCTTTGTTTTCTCTAGAATGAACTTTAGCCAGGGGGTGGTACTGAAGGGAAGGGTAAAGGCTCTCAAAAAGGGTTTTGAGTGTTTTTTGTGTTTTTAATTGTGTAAGGGTATTCTGGGGGCCTCCACCATCAGACACTCCCACAGGGGCTATGGGGTACCAGCAGGCCACTTGTCCTTTAGTGGGGCAGGGAGGAGAGCTGAGGCGTGAGGAAGACAGCTCTCCTCCAAACACTCCCCCATAATCTCCTGTTATAGTGGCAAACAGTAAATGCTGATCCCCCTTATTACAGGTATGATACTGCGTATAACAGGAGGAGTGCACAGAGTAATGGATAGTACTATTGCACTCTGACGGGCATTGATCCCCAGGGCGGGAAGGATCTAGTTTAGGTTTGAGAATACAATGCCATTTGGAATCTGGGGGGCCCGATACAGTTTTATCTCCGCAGGAGGACGCAGGATCCATAGGAGGTTGATGTCTGTGGGAAGGATACTACTATGCCCCCGGAGCAGATACAAGGGTCATGCTGTTGAAGGAGTTTCTGAATGGCCTGAGGGTCGAAGACTGGTGGAACCCAGTAGCCAGTGTAAATTATCAGCATCAGGGAGGCAATGAAGGGAAACATGGTTTAAGCAATTAGGATCTCTTGTTAAGGCTGTTTAGAGGGGCTTGGCCCTGGACACTCAGGCTGTTTAGTGGGATTTGGGGGGGGGGTAGCAAACCAGTGATAATGAAAGGTCCCACTATGATTAACAGGGCCGTCCAATCTTTTTATTTCTGTGGGTATAAAGAAAGGGCGTTCTCAGGGCCAAATACAGGCTCTGGAACAACATTATTATTTGTAGGAATTGGTGAGTTAACTTGTTTAATTAATCTTTTGGGTAGCCATCTTGGGGCTGATTGTTTTTGGTCCAGGATGCAGGCTGAGCCACGTCCCCAACTGAGTACTGGGTCTGGGCCGTGCCAGCTACTGGTGAGGGGGTCTCGCCACATTACCATAGGTGGAGCCGTGTCAGGGGAAGGGTGCCAATGATGGTCTGCAGCTGAATGATTATTATTATTATCCAAGGTTAAGAAATTTAGTACAAAGAGCGCATGATTCAATCGATCACGGGGAGAGGCAAAGGATAAGGAAGAGGCTTCAAGCCGAGTGAGCCAAGTTTTTAGTGTTTGATGGGCTCTTTCAACGATTCCCTGACCCTGTGGATTGTAGGGAATTCCTGTAATGTGATTAATATGGAGTGCTTCACAAAATTGTTTAAATTTAGTACTGACATAAGCAGGACCATTATCTGTCTTAATTTTAGCAGGTTTTCCCAGTACAGAGAGAGCCGAGATGAGGTGAGAGATAACATCCTTAGCAGCTTCTCCTGTATGGGGGGAGGCAAAGATGAAGCCACTGTAGGTGTTTATAGAGACATGAAGATACTTTAGTTTGCCAAATTTTGGGAAGTGTGTGACATCCATTTGCCACAGCTGATTAGGGAGAAGACCACGCGGATTGACTCCCAAATGAGGGACATTCTTTGACTATTTCACGAGCCTGTTCTCATGAAATTTTACAGAACAAACGGAGAGATTGAGCATTTAAGTGAAGCAACCTATGCAAGTTTCGAGCTTCCTGCACTGATCCCATGTTTGTGGGGAAGGTGAGCCTTGTAGCATCATCTACCTGGGCCTTACCTTCTGAGTTTTGAGGGTTTTTGCACTGTGCCCATGCTTGTGGGGAAGGTGAGCCTTGTAGCATCATCTACCTGGGCCTTACCTTCTGAGTTTTGAGGGTTTTTGCACTGTGCCCACGCTTGTGGGGAAGGTAAGCCTTGTAGCAGCATCTACCTGGGCCTTACCTTCTGAGTTTTGAGGTTTTTGGACTGTGCCCACACTTGTGGGGAAGGTGAGCCTTGTAGCAGCATCTACCTGGGCCTTACCTTCTGAGTTTTGAGGTTTTTGGACTGTGCCCACACTTGTGGGGATGGTAGGCTTTGTAGCAGCATCTGCCTGGGCATTACCTTCTGAGAGTGATCCTGGTAGGCTTGTGTGCGCTCTAATATGTTCTAAATAGAAGGGCTGCTGTCTTTTTTGTATTAGCTTTTGAATTTGTATAAATAAGGGCATAGCGTTGGAAGTTGTTTTAAGAAAAGGAGAAGTTTTAAGCAATGGAATAGAATGAGCTACATATGCACTATCAGTATAGATATTTACAGCCTGACTGGAAAACTGTGTAAAGACTTGAAGTATGGCACACAGCTCAACCAACTGGGCCGACTGATAAGATGTTTTAAAAACATGGGAACAATTGTTTGCCACAAAGGCAGCCATCCCACTGGACGACCCATATGTAACAACAGATGTGGCTGGAAAAAGTCCATTATAACCTATAGGAGGACAGTTAAGCACAGAACCAATAATACTTTAGTTTTTTGAGTACCAAACCTGATATATAAAACTATGGATGACAAAAGACTTTACGTTTAAAATTATAAACTTATTATAAACTCAACAAGAGGCATGTGTTTATTTTCTATAGTATTTTTGAAAGTACCTGTAGGATTTTATAGAACATTTAACTCTTTAGGCCTTTGTGGCTTTTTTATTAAGATCCAAGATTTTTGTTTGTAACCTTTTGTGACTTTTACACACCCTTTTTAACTTACTTGAAACATTTTATTATTTTTATTCCAGTCTAGAGTAAACTAGCCATTAAGATAAAGTCAATCTTATAAACCTTGTTTTTTTTATTTAAAATAACTCTTTCCTTTTAACCTTCCTTACCAAATGTACATTTTTATAACATTTTAAACACAAATTTAACATGTTGAGTATATAAGCGTTTACAATAAATTAGCAGTTACACCTAAATGAGTTAAGATGTTGATATATTTTTACTAGAATTTAATTAAAATTAAAATTACATTTATTTAAAACAAGTACTAATTACCCATTGTTGTTTTATTGAGTACTGATTACCAGGAAACCTGTTAAAACACCCTTGAGCTGACTTGGGGGTTATTGGACTGGCCTATACCTCACAAATGGTGAGATGCAGTCAGCAGCCAATGGGAGGGCCAATGATCTTGAGATATGACTGTGGCATCCGTCCCTGTGTCCAAAATGCCCTTGAAATTTTTTCCTTTAATAGTAAGGGTTAACACAGGACTATTTTTTGTAATTGGCTGGACCCAATAAGCATCCGAGGAGCCCAAAGGGGTAATGCCTCGGGGCCTGGGAGAAATTGAGGATGTATTTTCAGTAATTAAAGGCATAAGAACCAGTTGTGCTAGACGGGTGCCCTGTGGAACGGCAGCTACTCCATTAATAGCGGCTGCTAGGATTTTTATCTCCCCGGTAAAGTCACCGTCAATAATACCGGGAAAAACTTGAGAATGCCTTTAAGGGTGGCTGATGCTCGGCCAAGAATAAAAGCACAGGTACCCGAAGGCAAGGGGCCCCGCACCCCTGTAGGGATAATTTGTGGGCCCTGGGTGGAATCTAATATTGTATCGGAGGTGGCACAGAGGTCCAGTCCTGCACTACCTGGGGTTGCTAGTTGGAGGGAGGCAATTGCTGAGGTATTTGCTGAGCCTGAGGCTGGGAGGGGACAAACCGTACAGCCCCAGGGTTTGTCCTTTGAGATACTGGGGCCAGGGGCTGGCCCCTCTGGGAGTTTCCCGGGATGTGAGGAGGGAGGGGTTGTCCTGAGGAATTAGTCTTTGACCTACATTTATTTGCCCAGTGATAACCCCTATGACATCGGGGGCATGGGGTGGAGGAGAGAGGCCTGTCAGGGGGAGATGGAGCCTCGCCTTGGACCATGGGCCCGTTTGATAAGGCAGTTGGACATTCCTGGGCAAAATGTCCGGGCTGTTTACAGGCATAGCAAGTGGAGGTCTCCCTGGAGGGATTTTGGGTCAATTTGAGTGCAGTCCCAATCGCCAAGCCCATGGTATGGGCCGATCCCACACCAGCACAGAGCCTTACATATTCTGAAAGATCACCTTTATGTTTATGAGGCCCAAGAATATCTTTACAAGCTTGGTTGGCATTTTCAAAGGCAAGGTGTGTAACAAATGCACTTCCATTTTCTCCTGGGCCAACTAGTCTCTCAGCCGCAACATTAAGGCGCGAGACAAAATCACTATAAGGCTCGTCAGGCCCCTGCTGAATCTTAGCCAAAGAGGCGGTGACTGTTCCCCTTTGAGGAAGTCTTCTCCAAGCCTCTAGTCCGGCAGTTAATCTGCGCCAGAAGTCCATCAGGGAAATGGGCTTGTGAATTGTTGGAATCATACGGGGCATCTCCCAAAAGTTTTTTGAGGGTCCAATTTTTAGATGAAGTTTTAGCAGAATTTTGCTGGGCTATTTCTTTGCAAATATGAACATAGTCAGCCCTCCAGAGAACATAATCACCTCTGTTGAGAGCGGCTTTGTCGAGGAAGTCCCAATCATTAGGTGTAAGCCACCGGGCACTCTGGCTTTCCAGTCAGGCCTGAGTATATGGAGCAGTGGGGCCATATTGGGTGCAAGCAGTTTTAAGTTTCTCAATAAATCGGAGACTAAGTTTTTTATAGGGTGGCGGTTGTTCATTACCAGGTCCTTGATTGGGGTCCTGGTCTTCATCCTCTGACTCAGGTTCCTCACTATCTTCCCTGGAGTGGGGGGGTACATTTTCCCCAGCCTCATTTTCCCCATCAGCGGCAGGCTCGGAGCGACCTCCGGCTTGTCTCCTGGTTACAGGGAAAGCTAGAAGGGGTTGGGTTTGGGACCTGACTTTACCTTGTTTAGGTTTTGTGAGGGGCTGCTCTAAGGCGAGGCAGCGGAGCTCCTCCTCGAGGGATTTTATTTCCTTAAGGAGCTGCATGTGCTCTCGTCTGTGCTGAAGTGACTGTCGCAAGGCCGACAAGTCAGGCACAGGAGGGTTAAGGTCATAGAGAGCCGGGGCGCAAATGGGAGGGTGAGGGCGAGTATTGTACGGTGGGGGATTTTGAACATTTGGGGGCCTATCGGAATCATGATACTGTGCGACCTCTTCCTCTAGAACAGCTTCCTCGTCTGGGTCTAATTTGTCTCGGATTGCAGGATATAACTGGCTCTTCCCATTGGGAGGGGCTGAAATGGGCTCCTTAATTTCATCTTTGGGGTTATCATCAGTGGAGGGTGTATCCAGAGCGACAGATGGGCATTTAGATGCGGGTCGGGAGGATTGCTGTAGCGTCTCCTCACCATCCCTTACTAGGGCATCAATAGTCTTCTCTATGGGAGGGGTTTTTAGAATGTCATTAATCAGGTTCCAATATGAAAAAACCATAATAGGCACCTTTGCAGGGCCAAAGGTTTCATGAAAATCCTTTAAACAACTTCCAACTCTTTCCCACTTGACCTCGTCAATTGTTCCTTCCTTGGGGAACCAGGGACACAATTTTTTCACATACTCAAAAAATGCCTTTAGATCCTTGTTTTTAACCCGAACTCCTCGTGTCTTGAGGGCCTCCCTGAGAACCGAAATGAACATTTCCCGTGACGATAATGCCTGTCCCATGGCCGTCACTTACCTTGCGCCGTCTTCACTCCGCAGCGTCGACCGATGCTAATGATCTCGGGTGGGCAGTTCCGAGCCGGTCGCACAATCACTTGGATCCAAGTTTTCCTCCTGGAAGGCGGCGTTCCTCCAATCTTACAGGCACTCGAACCCCAAGGGCTGCACTCGAGCCCCACGTTGGGCGCCAGTTGTCCCGTCCCGCGGGACGTCAACTGGGGCCAAGTACCTAGAATGGGGAATGAAAGGGACAGGAGACACAAAGATGGCAGCAAGACATGTCCTGATCAAGCTGCAAATTTTATTTTTCAACCACACACTTATATATCATAAAGGCAGAGTGTCCGGCGGGGAAAGGAGGGGCAATTAGGAGGGCAGGACGTTGGGCGGGGGAAGGAGAGGAGATTGTCTAGCCCTGCCTCAGTAGTTTTCCACTAAGAGGCCACATGCTGCGTGGTCCCCGACATCCAAGGTTTCCTTTTCCTTAAGCAATTTTGGCATTTTCATATTTGACGAAAGAGGAATAGACAGGAAATTGAAATAGAGAGGTTTTAAAATTAAAAAGACCCCGCATGTACATATGATAGTCTTTAGAGGGGTGTAAAGCAGAGAGGAAGACTGACCCAGAATCAGCCTGAAAACAGGCCAGGCGTGTGAGATGATGTGGGTTGGAGAGTGCAATATGTGAAGAGAAGCAGTGGGGTGAAGAGCGAGGGACGCTGGAAACTGTCACTGTGAGAAATGGACTCGAGGGGCTGAGATGGGCCCCATAAATCCACGCCGGGCCCTGCTGAACCAACGAAGCTGAGAGATGAACCTGAACGGACGCAGGAAGTCAGACGTGCAGATGGCATCTGAAATGGTGTTTCAGCCCCTCTGTCCTGAAGGAGAAAGAAAGGCATTTTAAAGTTCCGTGGTTTCCTTCACGCGTAAGAAAAAAACCACGACGCTGCAGCTTGTGACAGCGCTGTCCATGTGTATGATCTATATTTTTTTCTAAATGAATAATTTATGGGTGAGAGCCTTTCTCTCGCCAAGGGACCCCCACAACTTCACTAATCTGCTTCCTAATATAAGACCCCTAAAGCCATCTGTATTTTGGTTTATTTAACTAGAACAAGAATTTTGACTCATATTTCCAAGAAAATGAATTCTATTCCAAAAGTTGAACAGGAAATTCCCATAGAGGAGTTTAATCAATGCCTGGGAACACACTGTTGTTTTTCCAGAATCATGGAAAGCACAAATGTAATTTGTTGTCTGTCTTACTCAAAATTTTAAAGTTGCAAGTAGCAGAAAATCTGGCTCATAGTAGCTTAAGGTAACAGAAAAATGTTGTTTCTTATAACTAAAAACATCTCACATGAAGAATTTGACATCTATCAGCTGCACCCACAAGTTTAAAAGTCATCAGGACTCAATTATTCTCTTTGTTTCCTCTATCCCCAACCCTCTCTGTATCTCCCAATTTTCTCTCTTTATTTCTGTCTCCATGTTTGAGGACTTCTTTCCACTTACATAGCTTTATTCTCAAAAGATCACCCTGATATAGTAATATGATGCCCACTGACATCTCCATGTTTCCATTACATGAGCTTTAAATCTAAACAAAAGGAAGATTTCTTCCTAAGAATTCCAACAAAAATTTGGCAGTTGTGTCTCACTGGATCTCATCTGCTGACCTGGAACATGTGACTATACTGGATGCAATCCTATGATGTCTCCTGATTAGGCAAGGCAAGGTCATGTCTCCCCTCCAGCTAGGGATGGTTTAGGGTAGGGATTTGGTCCCAAGGACAATTAGAGAATCAGTCGTAGATGGTAGGGTTACAGATGCTGCTTAGGGCAAAACAGTGTTTACTATATTCAAAGGTTTCTAGGTATAATTTCCACACTCTCTACAGTTTTGTATTCACAGTGATAATGCCTCAAGTCGAAGAAAATGATATTGTGCAATGTTTTTTCAATTCAGCCACTTTTCTTTAGGTGGCACTCTGAGTAAGAACTATGCTGAAAAACAAATAGGAAGGTAACTAAAAAAAAAAAAAACCTAAAAAACAAAAAAAGGGTAACCTAACTTGAACTAAAGTTGGAATATTTTCATTGATGGCTAACTAGAATTATTCTATAATTACTCCACCACAGCCCTGAAAGTGAGTCATCAAGAACTGAATATTTATAAGCTTCTGACCTCAAAAAAATTTCAAAATCTTACATGGGGTCACCTAAGGAGACTGGAAAACTTCCATGCAACTTATTGGCAGATGATTTCACTTCTTCTTTCAACAAGCCTGGTATGAAATGCATGCCATCTGGTTCCTGGGAAGATTCTAGCGCATATTAATGCTTGTGTGAGAGGCATTCCTGCCGTTTAGTTGTAAATGATTGCACCTGCAAATGAAAAATAAAAAGAAAAAGCGCGAGTCTTATCATTTGCTCCCAGGGCTGCAAGATTTGATGACACAATACTGCTATTTCATCCACTTTTAAATTCTGCTTCTGATCCGTACAGCTGTTCTTCCACAACTCTTTTGAATATGCTGTGTTGTATACTAGGACGTAAGACTGTTGGGGAAATTTCAAATAGCACTGACTGCGAAGACTGCAATGGCCCCTTTCCATTTCTTCAAGGCATTTCTGACTGTTCCAAGATAAAACACAGGTTCTTTTGATTTAGATTGTAGCGGTAAGGACTTATATTTCTCTACATTGTGTATACTTTTTACATTATGTTTCTCTACTTTCCATGCCTGGGTCTCCTGAGCTGGTTGGCAGATCAATGCTTGAGGTGAAGTCTCCTGGAAGCTCACGAGAGGAATCTCCATGGGTGGGTCCTCCGTCACTTTCCCAGCAAGGCGGTGGTGATTACCTAGGTGTGTGGCCTCAAACTGGGAGGTTTATGTGCTTGCAAAGTCAAAAACCCTGTTACAAAGAGCTCTACAACACTATAGTCTCACTACACTATGGATGCGACCTTTATTTCATTTGGGATGCACTCGTATTGCCCTGTGTAAAGCCATCATAGACCAAAGATGTTCTTGTTGGTACTGCCGAGTTTACAACATGCACAAGTTGCTCTCTATGGAGTGAATATTGTTTACAGAATCCTCCCGGTGAGAAGCAGGCTTTCTTTTCCTGCGAACGTCAGGTATCGGGAAAAATGAGCGGATATTACTAATGGCAGAATCCTCACCAGCGGACCTCGTTTTTATTTCTCCAACACACATGAAAACTTTCTAGGCAGTGTATTTCATGTGTCTTTTTGCTGCGTGTGAGCTTTGATTAGTACTGCTGGAGGAGGTCTTCTTCATCAAATGGGGTAATTCACCTATTGATGTGCCCACATCACAGAAATATGACAAAGTCCCAGGAATGCTGAACTATTCAATCAAGTGGTGACAAACATATTTACTTAACACCACCAACCAAGGCGAGTATCATGCTCTGTCTTCAGGGATGTGAATGGAACTATCAATTATAGCCGCTGAGTATCAACTTGGGCCATAATACCGGCATGGACAGCTGGCTTGTGGTATAGCAGAAGAGGTGTTTAAATCAAGAAGTGGGATGTACAAACCGAAACCAAGCAGTAAATCTTCAGAAATGTATCAACAGAGAAGAAATAGTATTGAGTACAACAAAAGGAAGAGACCCAGGATAATGGTTCATGACTTCCTTTCCGACTTTGAGAGGTGTTTAAGATTGAATGGTTTTTAACACATGCTTGTACTTTTGGTTCTTAGTGTACTTGTCTTACCAAGATAAAAGTAAACATGTATGTTATTAGGAGAAAGAAAAGTAAAGTTCCATGATTTTATCAAAGGTATTAAAGATAAAAATATTACCATCCTCTACACCAAATTTTCAGGAATATCAATTTGTATCACAAACATTTGATTTTACTGGCCAGATTCTAAATGGTGGAAATTTGCTTAAAGCATTTAGTTTCCCTTAGTATCACATTAACAGCTGATATTTATGATTAATATATATCATTTAAATAAGTGTTTTATCTTTAAAATGTTTCTTATTAAATATTAATGTGTTGTCCATTAAAATTATGTCTTAAAATGCATATTCTATTGGCTAAAATTAGTTTCTGTCTATATTTTAGATATTTGTTACTTACTGAGTTATAGAGAGAGAGGGAGAGGCAGAGAAAGACAGATCTTTGATCTGTTGTTTCAATCTCCAGATGGTCACACTGGCCAGGGAGGAGCCAGGAGCTTCATCAGGGTCTCCCATGTGGGTGCAGGGGCCCAAGGACTTGGGCCATCTTCTGCTGCTTTTCCCATGCTATTAGCAGGGAGCTGGATTAGAAGTGGAACAGCTGGGACTTGAACCAGTGCCCATATGGGGTGTTGATGTTGAAGGTGGATGCTTTACCTGTTGCACAACAACACCAGCCCCTTAATGTCTTGATTAAGAAGTTATTTTCCATTGAATTCATGTGACTTTTAGAAAAATAGTTTAATAGTTCAATATCGAAGTTGCATTTTTATCTATTAGAGCTGGGATTTGACTGCCTGCATCTTAAATATCATTGCTACTGGAAACATTAAATAATTTTTGGTTTATTGCACAGGTTGTTTAAGGTCAAGGAGACTACATCCCAGCTTGGATTTCAGAGATGACAGAATGAATCCGTTTTGATCAGAGAGGTACCTTGTGCATAGAGAAGTTCTCTCTGGGGCCTTACCACTTTGCTATTTTAAGATCTTTAATATTTTATGCATTGTGAATTTGTCAGACAAGAATATACTTTCCCCACCAAAAAGGCATTTTTATTGAGGAAATTGTGTCCAAAAATAATATCTTATGTTCTAGTCAGTAAAAGTTGGCTTACACTATAAAAATACATGGTATAATTCTGCAAGGAAACAATTTAAACATTGTTACAAATTATAAATTAGCCTTTTATCTTGATTTATAGCTTTATATTGTTTTTTGTCTTAAAAATAGAAATTAAATATATTTAAAAATTCCATAAAGTGAAAATCTATTCAGTATTTAAGGCTTCTTTTAGTTGTTTAGCCTTCTGTGTTTAATTTAACAATTCTTTAATTCTGCTGTCCATAGAGTGTAGTCCCAATTTCATATTTTGTCTTTTACAGGAATGTAATTCTCTTTTCTAATTTCACTCCATAAAGTGGGTAAAAGATCATATAGAGGAAAGGTGAAGGAAAAAGAAAGGGCAACTTTATCTTTCACACTTAATATTCCTTTTCTTACCATCTCAGAAGTCAAGTTTTGCATCACTTGCCCCCCAGGTTGAAAACACTTGGAACACACAACAATGAGGCATGTAAGACTGGCTGAATGCGTGGTTACTGGAGTAGGATGAGGTGGGAAAATATGGAAGAGCAGGAACAAAAGACAGGGCAGGAGGAAGGACCCCAGGGATTTACACATGACGTGTTCTTGACACTTGCACACACACCTCCCTTGCAGGCACACATACCTTCGACTCTCTCACTCCACATTTCCATTGCTAAAGTACTGCCATAGGCCCCGGGAAGTGGAATTGCTAGATCCTATTTATTGAGAGTTGAGAAGAAGCAGGGGTTCTAATTACTATTTACAATGATTAATTTGGGGAAATTCTTTGTAGTTTCCATCACCTACAAATAAGAGAACCATTCTTTATGCACTGGGGGCTGCATGTAAATTGACACCTTTTTATCTGAGAAGGATCTCAGCATTTGTCTTTCTTTAATTTCTCTCAGTGGGAACAACATTTTGCTTATAGGAAAATGTGCTGAGTTGTATTCTCATGAGTTTATTTTCAAGTAGCTTGGTCACTGCACAGTGACTGAAGTGTTAGCAGTAATGGCTTAGTACAAGAAATACCAGTGATATAAACAGCTGAACTTACGTGAAGATCTCAAGACACAAGTCTTGTTTTCCCTCTGTTGTATCTTGTTCTATCTTGGTATTTACATATTAGTTTCTGTGATGGAAACTGGCAACCAATCTGTATAAAAGTGCACTGTACTTCTTCATGTGAACAAATTAGATTAGAAGACACTAATGATGAAGAAGGGTTTGAATGATAAGTATGCATCAGACATAATTAAAAGCTTGGGTTGAAGACTCAATGTAAATGAAATTAATTCATTATGAGAAACATACAAACACCAGCCTGAGAAGTTATATTGAATGAAAAGTTTAGAACCATTCAAGAACTTTAAGAATTACTTGATTATAGTGGTGATAACTATGGACAAAATGGAAAAACAAACCAAAACGGATTTTTTCTAGTAGTTATTTTGGTCCTTCCTTTTCTTTATAACCTCCTACTCCATACTTCTTTGAATGCTGAGCCAAAGAAGCTAAGTAAAAACTCAGATCAGTGAGTAAAAATCTTATATCTACAACTGTGGACTTTTAGGGTCAAAATGGATCTGGTCAGTATTTGGTTCAATATTTAAGTTTTCTCCCTATTATAGGATTTTCTATTACAATCTAGAGTTTGAATCCTGATCTAGTATATTCAGTGTTTGAAAAAAATTTCCAAGTTCCTGTTTTATTTAAGTAAAATGTATCTATTCTAATCAATCATTAACCATAGTACCACTCCTTGAGATCATATAGAGAAAATCAGTAACTCATTTCTTGCGATGATTTTTTTTTTATTTTTTATTTTTTTATTATTATTTTTTTTTTATAGGCAGAGTGGACAGTGAGAGAGAGAGACAGAGAGAAAGGTCTTCCTTTTGCCGTTGGTTCACCCTCCAATGGCCGCCATGGCCGGCGCGCTGCGGCCGGCGCACCGCGCTCGTCCGATGGCAGGAGCCAGGAGCCAGGTGCTTTTCCTGGTCTCCCCATGGGGTGCAGGGCCCAAGCACCTGGGCCATCCTCCACTGCACTCCTGGGCCACAGCAGAGGGCTGGCCTGGAAGAGGGGCAACCGGGACAGAATCCGGTGCCCCGACCGGGACTAGAACCCGGTGTGCCGGCGCCGCAAGGTGGAGGATTAGCCTGTTGAGCCACGGCGCCGGCGCGATGATTTTTTTTTAAGTATTTGAACACAACTACCATATTTTCACTGGAGTTCTCTACTGCCAAATAAACATCCGATGTCATTGTTTCTCTAGGTTTACTCTCCTATGGAAATCCTGGTTTGTGCTTCTCTTAAATTATGATTCCCAATACTAACCTTCATGGAGGTTCCAACTCTAGCACACTGAGAAAATGTCAACAGCACATTATTAATTCTCTTAATACATGCCAACACATCTCAAAACATTATCAATATTATCATCGTGAATATTATTCTTATTTTGTTATCTGCATCACACTATTAAAGCATTTGATTTATAGAAACCCTACTATGGGTTAAGTTTTTTTTGTGGTTATACTAGGTACCTGATGTCAGGAGCAGCGAATCCCATTAGGATGGGGGTGGAGCCTGGCTCAGGTAGCTGGCCCGTGCAGCCACCTGGCTAAAACTGTGCCAGTTTTCTAACATTCCCCCCTGCCCCCTTTTTTTTTTTTTTTTTTTTGACAGGCAGAGTGGACAGTGAGAGAGACAGACAGAGAGAAAGGTCTTCGTTTGCCGTTGGTTCACCCTCCAATGGCCGCCGCGGCCAGCCCACTGCACTGATCCGAAGGTAGGGGCCAGGTGCTTCTCCGGGTCTCCCATGGGGTGCAGGGCCCAAGTACTTGGGCCATCCTCCACTGCACTCCTGGGCCACAGCAGAGAGCTGACCTGGAAGAGGGGCAACCGGGACAGAATCCTGTGCTCCAACTGGGACTAGAACCCGGTGTGCTGACACCGCAAGGCGGAAGGTTAGCCTAGTGAGCCGCAGCGCCGGCAACCTAGCAGTCTTTAGAAAAGAATACCTTCTGTCTTCTTCTTCTTCCATTGATTTATTTATCTTTTTTTTTGGGGGGGGGCGATTCTGGTTACTATATTTCCATGCTACAATATGATAGGTCTTTTTAAGTAAACACAGTCTCTGGCTAAACTAACCTCTATATCCTCACTCAAATTTTATAATGGTCTTGTCTGATAAGACAGGATATAAAAAACTCCGTCTTTCCTGTTGTGTATTTGTACAGACTGTTGTTTTTAGCCATAAATGGAAAAATGGAGATTAAAAGATAAAATTATTTTGGTGAGAAACAAGTTTTGAAATCCATGGATTTTCTCCCAAATATGTTTTTACATGAAATTTTTGAAAAGTCTTATTTTTATTATCAGATTACTTGTTTTTTTTTTTTTTTTGAATACTTAGTTTAAAAGTAGAGTTACAGAGAGAGTGAGTGAGAGAGATAAATAAATTTTTTATCCACTGGTTCAGTTCCCAAATGGCCACAATGGCTGCACCAGGATAAAGCAAGGAGTCTGGAATTCCCTCCAAGTCTCCCACGTGGGTGGCAGGGGCTCAAGCACTTGGGCCATCTGCTGCTGCTTCCCCAGAGGCAGTAGCAGGGAGCTGGAATGGAGGCACAGCAACAAGAGTCCTGTCCTTCACATGGGATGTGGGCAGCCCAGGCAGCAGCTTAACTGCTACACCACAATGCTGTCCCTGTGACCAGATTAGATCTGACCCCTCACCCGGCTACTCTGATGGCATGTTTAGCTTGTAGATAATGTATTCCCTTTCAAATATAATGTGGTTTGGGACTGACGAGAGAGAATCAAATTATCATTTACCAATATTGGACTTAAATTCATCCTATCATTGGTTGGAATCTCACTGTAGTTGTCAGGGAAGTTAGATGCAAAAGATTAAGAAGCTCAGTTTCATTTTTGTTTTCACCACTGCCTATCAGTGATAAACAGTGAGCTATATCTTGTGTCAATATGTAATTTGGGTATTTTCTCAGCATTCTTTTATTTTCTTCAGAGAAATAATCATGAGCTGCACTGTTTTTATTGTTGGCTTGTGTGTTTCCTTATTGCACACTAAAATGAAATACACAGGAGTTAAATGTTCATCATGACAAGAAAAGAATTTTTTTCTAAAAATGAATCACATATCCATTTATGAATCCTTACATTACTTATGCTTGTTTGTCAAATTTGCACACTGTGTTGGGAGAACATCTTTCATTTTTCTGCATCTGGCTTTATAGTGTAATATAAATCTGAAGTATATTACTTATATTCTTATTCCCCCTTTCTCTTCTAATGAATGTTGCAAAATGTATCCACCTTTGGGTTCATGGATTTGAACTGCAGGCTCCTAACTTCCTTAAGTGGCTACTATAAGATAATACTTCAGCTACCACGAATTAGTCTTGTTTAGATTAGGTTACATTGACTATTTCATGTCAATCAGGAGCCAAATCAGATCAAGTTATAGCAAATCCTGATATAGCTCTGTGCTGAACTAACGACTGAATTTGTTTCTGTTCATGTGAATGTTGTATTATTAATATATTGCACTATGTATGTTAGCTACAGACAATATTGATCTGCAAGCACTTTCTGAAGTTGTGCTTTATTTTTGAAAAAAAAGTTTTCCCAGAATCTAAATGTGGGCCTGTGTAACTGAGTATTTTTCTTTTCCTTTTTTTCTTCTCTTTGAGTAAAGCTTTTGATGGAGAAAGTTGGAATGATTACACACCGAAAATGCAAAGTACAATCTCAGACTGTCCTCTGCATCTCATGAACTCAATCAATGCTGACCCTATCCCAGCCACCATGTGGAACACAGAGGGTCTCTCAGGTATGTTCACTCATTTTATGCTGCACCACTGCTGGTGTCCATCACATGGGAGGCTGTGTATGTCACAGCTGCTATTGCTGTTCATGTCTTTTGAGAGACCCATGATGGTTCTGCCAAGGCTGTTGGCTAGAAAAAGGGCAGTGAGACCCTGAGACAAGGGCACTCACTGTGTATTCCATCTAAGTTGTTGTTTGTCTTTATAGGAATCATGTTGTCATCTACTTTCAGGCGATGTAGATGTAGGTGGGAGAATTATTGTATGGGATTGTGCTTCAGTGGAAAAAGGTATGAAAAAGAGCAATCTTTCAGCTTCTAAGGTTTTTCTCTTTCTTTTGGCTTGAAATACTCAATATAGCATGATGCTATATTTAGGGGTATTGTGTTTTGAGCTACAACAAATTATATTTTAACAAAGAAAAATATGAACTATTTCCTATATTTTATATACTATATATATGTATATATGTATACACACACACACACACACATTTTGAACTTGGTCTGCTTCTAGAGGCTTCAAGCTTTGATACTTTCACTGGGTAAGTGACCATGGGCACCCAAGTCACAGAACCTATCTGATAAGAAGCTCTTGGACTGTGACCTCATTTCTGTTTCTTCCCTGCTGGGACTGCAAGGCTTGATGCAGGCTGCAGGCGCTCGTCCACCTATGTGAGATAAAGCTCTGGGAAAGGGTGAGGTGTTTCTTATTGGAGAATGGGCCCTTTATGCTTCATTTGGAGAACACAATGGCTACATTTCAAGTAGTTATTTTTCATTTTTCCTGCCAAAGATGGGAAGAGATGGGCTTTTTGTTTCTTTTGCTTTGCAAATCTGGTGTATTTAATCAAGAAAAAAACCATGAAAGTATTGAGAGTCCCCGAAGATAGCAGCCATGAAGAGTTTTAAACTCTTGAGTTAGCCCACACTCAGAATGCATCAATTCATCAAAATTACATTTAACTGCCCACATTCTGTGGCTCCAGTAGCTTGTGTTCCAGGTCAACTGAACCCTTTTGTGTTTGTTTTGTTTTTGTTTTTAATTTGCTCACCTCTCCAGATTTCTGAGTGCTTGATTGCCCTGCAACCTCAAGTAAATTCTCCCCCATTCCCCATTTATTCACCTTTTTATTGCAGGTTTGGGAGCTGTAAGTTAAAATTGTGTATGGTAGAGCTGAAACTTGAAGTACCAATTTTTAGTAAGATTCTTATACTAAATACATTCACTACTTGTCTCATGTTATTTTATGAGTTATACTCCTAACATCTCTGTCCTGGATGGATTCAGCCAAGAAGATAGAGCTAATTTTATTCTCGTGTCCCATTCTGGGGCAATGATTTTGTTCCTAGAAGAGGCAAGACACTAACATTCTAATCAAGCACAATTCCATGTTACAGAACCTCTATCATAAAGCTGAGCAATATGGAGCCCCATTCTTTTACCCTGAACCGCTCCTCTTGTAGAACAGAAACTACTCTGGGCACAACAAGGTGAAATTATCAGGTTCTGTCAGAAAAAGCAACAGGACAGCCTTTCCACTTAGCACTCCATGCACAGGTCAGGGATATCCCTCCAGCACTCCATGCACAGATCAGGGATATCCCTCCAGGAGGTTGGGATCACTGGCCCGAGCCTCAGAGACGCTCTGCCTGCGCACAGGAAGGCAGGTAAAACAAAACCAAAGCAAATGAAGTGACGCCAGAGCTCTTTGTACAGACAGTGGCTTCATCTGGAAAAGAGCATGGGGACATTCAAGCCTAAGCGTGTGAAGACAGTGAAAATCTTCATGCTGAACACTTTGAAGAGGTTGCTAGCTTCATACCAACTAGCAACTAGATGATCTTCAAGATATTTAACAGAGAGATCCAAGGTAAGACGTAGCTAAGATGAGCTTTCCTGGGGTCAGAGGAAGCCTCAGAGATGGGCCATTGGATTAGAATGTTCTGAAGAACACTGTGTCCCCAGGGTGTTGTCAAAAACAACAGAGAAATCATCTATTAATTAGTGGAGGCTAACTACTGAGAATGATATCAATAAAGGAAGATCAACCAGTAGATTAATAGCAGATCATGGACACTGAAAGTTAAACAGAATCCTACTAAAACCACAACTGTCCCTGAGGGAAGAAGGCCGGTTGTATTATACATATGTCCAAGGTTTTACCCTCCGAGAATGGAGAAATACGTTTTATTGAGCTAGTCCAGTTCATTCACTAAGCAATACAGCTAACAATTCATGAGGTAAGAGGGCCAGCATTTAGAAAATTAGCTATTTTAACAAAAATTTGAAACATACAGAGAAAGTTAATCAGAAAACAGAAATGTCTCTGAAATGGTTCATATGATGGATTTAGAAGATAAGACTTCAAGTAAGCATTACATACGTTAGCAGAACTAAAGGAAATTACGATTGAGGAATGAAAAAAAGGGTATTTTGGATAATGTCCTACCAAACAAGGAATGTGTGTAAAGATATAGAAATTATGAAAAAAAAAAACAAATGGAAACTCTGAAGTTGAAAAGTATGATAATCAAAATTCACTAAGTGAAAAATAAAAGTGGATTTGAGTTGGCAGTAGAAAAAAATCCATGAACTTGAAAACAGAAATGTAACCTGAAGGATGGAAAAGATGAAGAAATATAGATGAGGCTCTGAGAAACGTGAGACATCACTAGTGTACCAACATACAGTTATTGTATCTAAAATAGGGAAAGGCGGGGCCAGCACTGTGGCATGAGGCGCTGGCTTCCCATATAGGCATTGGTTCATGTCCTAACTGATCCTCCTCCAACACAGCTCTCTGCTATGGCCTTGGAAAGTAGGAGAAGATAGCCCACGTGCTTGGGCCCCTTCACCTACATGGGAGACCAGGAAGAAGCTCTGGCTCTTGGCTTTGGGTTGGCCCAGCTCCTGCCATTGTGACCATTTGGGGAGTGAACCAGCAGATGGAAGACCTTTCTCTTTGTCTTTCTCTCTCTCTGTCTGTAACTCTACATCTCAAATAAATAAATCTTTTTTTTTTAAAGGAGGGAGGGGTAAGGAAACAAGAAAAATATTCAGAGAAATAGTTTAAATAGCTCAAATTTGATGAAAAACATACTTTATATACATTATCAACTCAACAGCTTGGATAAATGATAAAGATCCAAGCCTAGACATGTGAGAAAGAAAGGTTAAAAGCCAAAAACAAACAGAAAATCTTGAAAGCAGAAAGAGGAGAATGACTCATCACATACAGAGTAATCTCAATATGATTAAAAGCTGGATTCTCATCAGAAATAATGGAAGCCAGAAGGCAAGTGCTAGGCAAGGTATTGAAGAACAATAAAAGTGCAGAGTATCATATCCAGCAATAGTGTCTTTGCAAACCAAATTCAAAATACTTCCTCAAATAAAAGAAAGCTAAGGGAATTCATTGAGAGCAGATTTGCTTTACAAGAACTACTAAAGAAGGTTCTTCAGGCTGAAAGCAGTGACACTAGACAGTAGTTCCAACCCACAGGCCAAAGCAAAGAGACTTATAAAGATACTTGTGAAAATAATTAGAGAGGTGAGTATACCTGTATACCTTTTTTGCTGTTATTGTTTTATGTGTTTCTAAATAAATAATGAAAATATGTATCTAATTGCATTGTTGTTTCTATAGCATATAGAAATGTAATATAAAATAAAATGACACAAATGAAGTGGATGGGCATCAGCTATATTGGAGTAAGGAAGTGATACTAGATGGAAATTGACGTCAACAGGAAGAAATGAAGAGAAGGAATGCCAAAAAGCTTAAAATTGCCAATTCTATAAACTGTAACTGATCCTTTATTAGAAGATATAACTTTGTACCATTGAATTTTTATTTTATAACTATTACTTTAACACCTATAGAGATGTAAAATAATGTTACAAAAATTGAGAGAAAATAAATCTATATGAGAGTATAGTTTCTGTAATACACTGTAATTAAGTTAGTATAAGTTTGAAGTAGATTCTATTATGTAAAGAAATATGGTTTAAACCCTGAGGTGGGGCTGGCACTGTGGCATAGCAGGTAAAGTCATTGCCTGCAGTACCTGCATCCAGTATGGGTGCCAATTCAAGTCCCGGCTGTTCTACTTCTGATCCAGCTATCTTCAATGGCCTAGGAAAGCAGTCCTTGGGTCCCTGCACCCCTATTGGAGACCCAGAAGAAACTGTTGGCTTCTGGCTTTGGATTGGCTCAGCTCTGGCCAATGTGGCCATCTGGGGAGTAAACCGGCAGATGGGAGACCTCTCTTTCTCTGACTCTCCCTTATGTAACTCTGCCCTTAAAATAAATTAAAAAATAAATTAAAAAAACCCTGAGATAAGAAATTACAAAAAAAATTATTGAAATTAAATCCTACATCGGAAAATATTCACCTGATGCAGAAAGGAATTGTAAAGGAAGAAACATAAGAACAATCTAGGGGTCGGTGCCGTGGCTCACTTGGTTAATCCTCTGCCTGCGGTGCCAGCATCCCATATGGGTGCAGGGTTCTAGTCCTGGTTGCTCCTCTTCCAGTCCAGTCCAGCTCTCTGCTGTGGCCTGGGAAGGTAATGGAGGATGGCCTAACTGCTTGGGTTCCTGCACACGCATTGGAGACCAGGAGGAATCACCTGGCTCCTGGCTTCAGATCAGCACAGCACTGGCCATAGCAGCCATTTGGGGGGTGAAGCAACGGAAGGAAGACCTTTCTCTCTGTCTCTCTAACTCTGCCTGTCAAAAAAAAAAAAAAAAAAAGAATAATCTATGACATAGAAAACAAAAAGTAAAATGGTTGATATTAAGTCCAACCATTTTGATAATAACATTAATTGTAAATATTTTAAACAACAATCAAAAGCAGGCATTTTCAGAATATATATTTTTTTCTTTTCTTTTTTTTTATTTATTTGACAGAGTTAGACAGTGAGAGAGAGACAGACAGAAAAGTCTTCCTTCCATTGGTTCACTCCCCAAATGGCTGCTATGGACAGTGCTGTGTCAATCCAAAGTCAGGAGCCAGGTGCTTCCTTCTGGTCTCCCAGGTGGGTGCAGAGGTCCAAGCACTCGGGTCATCCTCCCCCCCCCCGGCCCCCCAAACCAGCACTGCAGCGGGCAGAAAGCAGCCATTTTGTTTGTTTACATTCTGGAGCACAGGCCGGCTGGCTGTGCTTTCACTTCCCGCATGCGAACTTCAGTAGCAGAGGCCACCTCACCCAGGAACAAGGATCACAACGGTTCTGAGTTACACCCCTTCATTGTGCAGGGGCCACAGCGACAGGGAAGGCTGAACAATGGAGGAGCAGGTGCTTTTGGGCTAACAAACGAACAGGGAGACCCAGTTCCATCAGTGGGCAGGGCTTAGAACATCAAAGCCTGGGTGCATTCCTACTTAAGTACTCACTTCCTTAAGCTCCCAGAAATAAAGAAAGCCCTAGGAGGCGGAGCTACTTGCTAACACTGGCAATCAACATAGACCCCTAGCAGCACATAACAGAGGGAAATCAACTTAAAAATTAAACCAAACAGAAATGCTGAAGAACAAAGGAAAAATCCTGAATAAGAATATAGAAGAACCTATAAACTCGCCAATGGAGCAGGCTAAACCATCCATAATAGAGGCTGAAGAAGAATTTGAAGTCATTCCAGAAAAAGAATTCAGAAAATTAATAATCAGATTACTTTGAAGCAATCAGAAAAGATTCAAGATCTGAATGAAAATTCAATTGACCAAATAAAAAATGCCATGGAATCTCTCAGAAATCAAACAGATGAAATTGAAAAGCGAATATCAGAACTTGAAGACAAACTTCCAGAAATAATACAGTCAGATCAAGCACAAGAAGAAATTAGAAAATTAAAAATCATGGTTGGAGACTTACAAGATTCAATCAAGCATTGTAACATCCAAATAATAGGAGTCCCTAAGAGCGTGGAAAGAGAGAATGGATTAGAAGCCCATCATAATGAAATAATATCAGAAAACTTCCACAATAGGAAGATTGAAAGAGATGTCCAAATACAACAAATACACAGGACTCCTAACCAACATGACCAGAAAAGGAATTCAACATGACACACTGTGGCAACACTCAGCTCAGTGAAACACAAAGAACAAATCCTAAAATGTGCCAGAGAGAAACGACAAATCACATTCAGAGGTAATACAATCAGACTCACCCCAGACTTCTCATCACAAACCTTACAGGCAAGGAGGCAACGGCATGATATATTCCAAGTTTTAAAAAGCAAAATACTGCCAACCCAGAATACTGTATCCTGCAAAGCTGTGAATGATGGGGAAATAAAGATTTTCCATGACAAACAGAAACAAAGAATTTGTATCTTTGCGTGCAGCCCTACAACACTGGCTCAAGGATGTGCTGCATGCAGAAACACAGAAACAGGAACTTCACTACAAAAGAAGATGAATGTAGAAAATAACCCAGCTAAAATACAAACAAAAACCAAAATATGTAAACAGCTCTACTTAAGGAAACATGGCAGGAAAAAGACAGTATTTAACAATAGTTACACTGAATGTAAATGGTCTCAACTCTACAGTTAAAAGACACAGACTAGTTGAAATGATTAAAAAAGAAAACCCATCCATCTGTTGCCTTCAGGAATCACACCTCACCAGAAAGAGGCATGCAGACTGAAAGTGAAAGGATGGAAAAAGATATTACAAGCTATTAGAAACTAAAAAACAGCCAGTGTGCCCATCCTAATATCAGACAAAACAGACTTTAACACAAAAGCTATTAAAAGAGACAAAAAAGGACACTATATAATGATTAAAGGATCAATCCAACACGAAGACGTGACTATTATAAATGTATATGGACCTAATTACAGGGCGCCTGGCTATTTGAAAGAATCAAAGGTTAACAGGGGACCTTAACACCCCACTTTCAGCAAAGGACAAATCAACCAGACAGAAAACCAACAAGGAAACAACAGAGCTAACTGACACTATAGACCAAACAGACCTATAAGATATCTACAGCACCTTCCACCCCACAGCCACAGAGTACACATATTTCTCCCCAATGCACGGAACTTTCTCTAGGATTGACTATATTCCAGGCCATAAAGAAAGCCTCAGCAAATTCAAAAAAATTGAAATTATACCATACATCTTCTCAGACCACGATGCAATGAAGGTCAAAATCAACAACTCAAGAATCTCTGCATCATACACAAACACATGGAGAATGAACAACATGATTCTGAATGGACAGTGGGTCATAGAAGAAATCAATAGAGAAATAAAAAGATTTCTAGAAACAAATGAAAATGACAATACAACCTATCAAAATTTGTGGGATACAGCAAAAGCAGAGCTAAGAGAAGAGTTTATAGGAATTGGTGTCTACATCAAGAAACTAGAAAGGTACTAAATAAATGATCTCTCTATACACCTCAAGGATCTAGAAAAACAGCACCAAACCAAACCCAAATCCAGTAGAAGAAAAGAAATAATTAGAAAAAAAAAGTTGAAACCAAAAAAAAAATATAAAAGATAAGCAAAATGATGAGCTGGTTTTTTGAAAAAATAAACAAAATTGACACACCATTGGCCCAACTAACCAAATAAAGGAGAGAGAAGACTCAAATCAGTAAAATTAAAGATGGTAATGTAAATGTAACAACAGACACCACAGAAATAAAAAGAATCATCAGAAACTAGCACAAAGAGCTGCATGGCAACAAATTGAAAAGTCTAGAAGAAATGGATAGATTCCTCGACATATATAACCTACCTAAACTGAGCCATGAAGACATAGAAAACCTAAATAAACCAATAACCATGAAAGAAATTGAATCAGTAATAAAAATGCTACCAAAAAAAAAAGAGCCCAGGACCAGGCGGCTTCACTGCTGAATTCTACCAGACATTTAAAGAACTAATCACAGTTCTTAAATTATTCATGACAATTGAAAGAGGGAATCCTCCCAAAATCTTCCTATGAAGGCAATATCACCTAATTCCTAAACCCAGAAAAGACACAACAGAGAAAGAAAACTATAGATCTATCTCCCTGATGAACATAGATGTAAAAATACTCACCAAAATCCTGGCCAACCAGATCCAACTACACGTCAGAAAGATCATTCACCCGGACCAAGTGGGATGTATCCCTGGTATGCACGGATGGTTCAACATTCGAAAATCAATCAATGTGATACATCACATTAGCAAATTGAGAAACAAAAATCATATGGTTATCTCAATATATGCAGAGAAAGCATTTGACAAAATTCAACACCCTTTCATGATGAAAACTCTAAGCAAATTGGGTTTTGAAGGAACATTCCTCAACACAATTAAGGCAATTTATGACAAACCCACTATATAGAATGGGGAAAAGTTGGAGGTATTTCCATTGAAATATGGCACCAGAGAGGATGCCCACTCTCACCATTGCTATTAAATTTAGTCCGAGAAGTTTTAGCCAGAGCCATCAGGCAAGAAAAATAAATCAAAGGGATACAAATGGAAAAGGAGGAAGTCAAACAATCTCTTTTTGCAGATGACATGATTCTATATACAGGGACCCAAAAGACTCTACTGAGACTACCGGAACTCAGAAGAGTTCAGTAAAGTAGCAGGATATAAAATCAATGCACAGAAATCAACAGCCTTTGTATATGTAGATAATGCCATGGCTGAGAAAGAACTTCTAAGATGAATCTCATTAACAATAGCCACAAAAACAATCAAGTACCTTGGAATAAATTTAGCCAAGGATGTCAAAGATCTCTATGATGAAAATTACAAAATGTTAAAGAAATAAACAGAAGAAGACACACACACAAAAGGAAAAATATGCCATGTTCATGGATTGGAAGAATTAATATCATAAAAATGTGACTTCTTCCAAAAGCAATTTACAGGTTCAACATTATACCAATCAAAATAGCAAAGACATTCTTCACAGATCTAGAAAAAATGTTGAAATTAATATGGAAGAACAGGAGACAATAGCTAAAGCAATCCTATACGATAATAACAAAGCTGCAGGCATCACAATTACAGACTTCAAGAAATACCACAAGGGCAGTTATAATCAAAATTAAGGCAATTTATGACAAACACAAGTTACAATCAAAACTGCCTGGTACTAGTATAAAGACATATGGATAGACCAATGGAACAGAATAGAAACACTGGGAATCAATCCAAACATCTACAACCAACTCATATTTGACAAAGGAGCTAAAACTAACCCCAAAACAGGGACAGCCTCTTCAACAAATGGTGCTGGGAAAACTGGATGTTCACATGTCGAAGAATGAAGCAAGACCCTTGTCTTACACCATATACAAAATACTCAACATGGATTAAAGAGCTAAATCTATGCCACGACACCATCAAATTAATTGGGAGCATAGGGGAAACCCTTCTAGACACTGGAACAGGCAAAGAATTCCTGGAATAGACCCAAGGCAGAGGTAGTCAAAGCCAAAATGAACAAAGGGGATTACCTCAAATTGAGAAGTTTCTATACAGCAAAAGAAACAGGAAAGTGAAGAGGCAACCAACAGAATAGGAGAAATTATTTGCAAACTACACAACTGATAAAGGATTAATAACCAGAATCTATAAAGTGATCACAAAACTCCACAGTAACAAAACAAACAACCCACTTAAGAGATGGGCCAAGGACTTTAACAGGCATTTTTCAAAATAGGAAATTCAAATGGAAATTCAAATAGGAAAATCAAATTCACATGAAAAAATTCTCAGGATCTCTAGCCATCAGGAAAATGCAAATCAAAACCACAATGAGGTTTCACCTCACCTCAGTTAGAGTGGCCCTCATACAGAAATCAACAAACAACAAATATTGTAGAGGATGTGGGGAAAAGAGCACCCTAACCCACTTTTGGTGGGAATGTAAATCAGTAAAGCCACTGTGGAAAACAGTATGGAGATACCTCAAAAATCTGAATATAGACTTACCGTATGACCCAGCCATTCCACTCCTGGGAATTTACCCAAGGGAAATTAAATCAGAAAACAAAAGAACTATCTGCACCTGCATGTCTACTGCAGCTCAATTCACAATAGCTAAGACATGGAAGCAACCTAAATGTTCATCAACTGAATATTAGATAAAGAAATTGTGGGGTATGTACACTATGGAATACTACATGGCAGTAAAAAAGGATCAAATCCAGTCCTTTGCAACAAAATTGTGCAAGCAGGAAAACCTCATACTTAGTAAAATAACATAGTCCCAAACAGACAAATACCATATGTTCTCCCTGATTTGGGATAATTAATAGCACACCTAAAATGAAAGCTATAGAAGTGCAATTGTCACTTTTACAATCAATGTCTATTAAGAATTCTTGACGTGATTGTCAAGGGACAGTTTACCATTGTTACTTTTTACTCTGTATATCCTTTTTGTTTTGTTGGTTTTTTTCTCTGTTTTCTTTCTTTCTCTCTCATTTCTCTACTTTAAACTATATGATGAACTCTCTGTGTAACACAGAGTTAATTATATGTATTTTAAGGCATTGGAAAGAGATCCCAGTTAAAAGGAAGAGAGGGAATAAGAGATGGAGGAGATAGTCTAAAACTGTAAAACAGTTTAGTTCTGCATACAGTCATACAGACTTACCACTCAGGGTACAGCCTAAGAACTAGTAATGGGGCTCCAAAACCATAAGAACTGGTGGTATAAATGCCATCTTCACTGTTAAAATGATCATAGTAAATGTTAAAGGCAACAGATAGATCAGTCTAAGTTGAAAGGGATGATATAAATAACATAAAGTACCCGGTAAAAATAATAGAATTAAAAAGGAAGGAAGGACCAACATGGGAAGCAGTCCACACAGCAGACTCCTAGAATGACATTCGCAGCAAATCAACGCTCTGACCTCAGAATCAACCTTTAAGGCTTCCTGGTCAGACTGAAAGGCCTGTGAGAGAATTTCAGGCATGGAAAGACAAGACTCTGTGACAAAAAATATCCTCATGGAGGATCTCTGTGAGATCTCAGAGGAAAGAAAGGATCATCAAATACGGAGACACTCTTCTCTGAAGGGAGAAGAGAACATCCACTTTGCTTACGGCCATGTCCAAATACCGATGGAGCCTATGGTTTCAAAAGGCTTCAAAAGCCTTGGCAGCCCATGGCAAGACCCTCAGATGATCACTGACATCTTAAAAAAGAGTGTTAATTGTTAAAGAAACAACAGTAGTCACTGAGCACTTGCTCCCCATGTAGGATCTCTGTCCCTATTGAATTGGAATATGAGAATCGACTGCAAATTCTCTCCCCAAACTGTACTCTGTATGTTATGTGTGGGTGTGGGTGCAAATTGTTGAAGTCTATGATTAGCATAGAGTTGGTCTTCTGTATATAAAGTCAAACTAAAAATGAACCATAATGAAGAAGGAGATGGGAGGGAGAGGGAGAGGGAGGTGGGACGGGAACTGAGGGGGCGGGTATGGGGTAAAAAACCACTATATTCCTAAAGTTGTATCTATGTAAAAATGCATTCATTAAATAAAAACAGAAAAATAAACTGAAAATATATCATTGTAAACTTGAAGGAAAAATAAGGAGGAGGAGGGAAGGTAGGAGTGAGTGAGGGAAATTGGGGTGGGAAGTATCATTATGCTGTTAAAACTATATACATGAAATACATGATACTCACACCCTTTATATAAATGAAAAAAGAAAACCTAAGTGAGCAAAAATATTTGTAAATAACTATCTGATAAAAGATAATACATGTTGAAAATATAACAACAATATAGAGACATAGTATGTCTTAAAAATGCACAAAGGATGTCAAAAAATGTTTCTCTAAAGAAGACATAAAAATGGGCCAGCGCCGTGGCTCACCTGGCTGATCCTCTGCCTGTGGCGCTGGCACCCCGGGTTCTAGTCCTGGTTGCTCCTCTTCCAGTCCAGCTCTCTGCTATGGCCCAAGAGGGCAGCGGAAGTTGGCCCAAGTGCTTGGGTCCCTGCACCGGCATGGGAGACCGGGAGGAAGCACCCGGCTCCTGGCTTCGGATCAGTGCAGCACCAGCTGTGGCAGCCATTAGGGGAGTGAATCAACGGAGGGAAGACCTTTCTTTCTGTCTCTCTCTCTCACTGTCTATAACTCTACCTGTCAAATAAAAGAAGACATAAAAATGGACAATAAGCATCTGATGTTCCACATTATTCCTTAGGGAATGCAAATCAAAATCACAATGAAATGCCACTTGACATTCACTAGGGGAGTACAGTCAAATAGAGAGAGAATAACAAATGTTAGAAGGAGTTTGGAAAAGTGGAAGCATCTATAAGTTATTGTTGGGGATGTAAAGTTTGTGCAGCTGCTTTGAGAAATAATCTGATAGTTTTCTAAAGCATTAAATGTAGAGTTACCATGAAACTAAGAAAGTTTATTTCTAGGTATATAACCAACGGAACTGAAAAACCTATATTTCATACATTATCTTGAGCACAAACATTTACAGTACTATTATTTACTGTTGACAGTAAATAGAAGCATGTCAAATGTACATCAATTTATGCATTAATATGTGGTATATACATAAAGTTGAACATTAGTCACATAGACAAATGAAATACTGATTTATGCTACAACATGGATGAGCTTTGAAAACAAAAAAAAAGCTGTCTCCAAAAAAAAACACAATTTGCATGACTCTATTATATAAATGACCCGCATAGGCAAAACTGCAGATAAAAAGTAGTTGTGTAAGGATGGGAAATGAGATTAGATTAACTGTTAATGGGCATGGAGTTTGTTTTAGGGGTGTTTTAAAATGTCCTAAAATTAGATTTTTGTGATAGCTGCACAATTCTGGACATATACTACAGAACAGTGAATTATTCATTTTATAATGATTGTGTTTTCTAGCATTTAAACTGTATTTCAGTAAAACTTTTAAAATACAGTATTGCAATATTTCAACTTATTTAAACTGGAACAATCTCTAGTAAATTATTAGGCTGAATTATACTAACTGGTGAAAAGTTACAGCTGAACGGGAGAGTAGCATTGGAAAGTTCATATTTGGTTCATGCTCTGAAAATGGAATTATGCTTTCAAATTTATTACAAGTTAACATCTGTCTCTGCCTATAAATGTCAATGAAAAATTGTGGTCGATTTTAAAATCAAATTTACTGGCTGGTATTAGTCCAAAAGTGACTAGCTTGTCCATAGCCAAAAAGAGAGCCTGTATTCTGTCTCATTATACAAGAGCACAGGAAAGCCATGACAAACCCAGAGTCCTCTGCTCCCTGGGGTAATGTCACTTCAGACATTATTCCAAAGGAATAGCAAGTTTTTAATCTTTCTTTTTATGGCAACTGTCCATGTGGAAAAAAAAAAAAAAACTATGAAAACAGTAGAATTCCCAAATCGGTTGTTGTTTCTATTTGATTTCTTTTTGTTTATTAATAGAATGCGGACTTTGAAACATCATAGTATTAGCCAAAAACACTTGAGGTCCAAACAAGTTAATTGGTCTTCTATTATAGATTTCAGTCTTGTACAGTACTATAATTTGTATTCTTCAAGGAAAAAGAACTATTTTCTGGAAACACAATTTTGTTTTTGAAGTAGATTGAAGAGTCATTAATTGTACTTCAAGATAAATCAATTTGGAGGACAAATATGATCATATCTTGAAACGTGATTAATGACATTGAAGGAAATAATAAACTGTGTGTTCCCTTGAGAATGGACAGTAAACACCCAGTGTCTGAGTGATATTATACATCTGCAATTTTCAGCCTGCCACTTAAGTTTCATTTTGTCTGCCATTGGAAACAGCTGTTGTGTATCTTCCACAATTTAAAATAATGCTCACTTTCCTCTTGATTATTGATGCCTACATTTCATAAAGTCAATGGCTCTATTTTCCTTTATTTGGCAGAATACTTTGGTGACCAACAGACAGATGGACCTATAGTACCTGAAAGAGGTGATTAAACAGGGCCCAGCATTGTGGTGCAGCAGGTAAAGCTGCCATCTGCAATGCCAGCATCCCATGTGGGTGCAGGTTCGTGTCCTGGTTGCCCCACTTCTCGTACAGTGGCCTGGGAAAGGCGATGAAGGGTGTCCCAGGTATTTGGGCCTCTGCCACCCATGTGGGAGACCCAGATGAAGCTCTTGGGTCTTGGCTTTGGCCTTTCTCACTGCTGGCCATTGCGGCCATCTGGGGAAGTGAACCAGCAGATTGATGATTCTCTCTTTCAAAATAAATAAATCTTAAAAAAGAGAAGGGGGTACATAAAGGCATACAATGAACAAGAACTCCCTTTGGGACACAAGTACTCCTCTTCCTAAATGTGGTGAGTTGATTCTTTCTTCCGAATGGTGTTTATTAGTGTGTGTATATACACACACACATTTTTTAGGTGTAAGTACTTCTAATGAAATAAGGAATTCAGGAATTAAGAACTATGCATATAGACAAAGAATAAAAGTCAGGATCCTCTTCTCATCACACCTTAAATTAATTGTTTTGGATTTAGAATAACAATTTTCAGTTATTTATTGTCGACTTTCCTAAATCACTTTATTTGCTATACTGAATATTTTATATTTGTTATCTCTTAAGAATAACCATAGTTAGCCCACATAAAACAGCAAAAAATACACTCCTGTACCACTGAACAGAGGATGGCATGAGTCTGAGGAGAAAGCGTGTATACAGAGGCGGTTCCATGGCAGTGGCAAGACCATCAGTCACGCTGGTTTTGCATTGCTGGGCCCATGTTTTTTATTACCCACATACTTGTCAGGCACTCACAGCGAGCTTTCTATTCATTCCTCGTGTAAAGTGGAAAATGTATATTTAGATGGTTACAACGACACACTGGGAACTACTTCCTCTCACAACTGCCCACTCCACAGAAGATGCATTATAGAAAGTTTTATTTAAGAAGGACAGTTAATTGTTATTAATAAAACAACACAAATGAGTAGGGTAATAAGCAGAAGGAATGCTGTCATGTCTGACATAATTCCACAGTGAGAAGAACATCCTAAATATGTCTTCCCCAACTCAATCTGTCGGCTGTAGACAAGCTGATGAAAACTGTAATGAATAAGATGCTTGATCCTGAAAAGTCTAGACTATCTTTAAAAATCAATATTGACTTACTAAAAGAAAAAGGAGGGAAATCATGCCAGTGTAGCAATCTCGTAGTGACTAAGAGTCAGGACTAGAGGCTATGGTTCCGTCAGGTGCTAGGCAAAACACTTTTATTTTTTTATTTATTTTTTCTTTATTTGAAAGGCAGAGAGTTGGAAAGAGACAGACAGGAAGACAGACAGAGCTCCCATCCGCTGGCTGACTCTTCAAGTGCCAGCAGCAGCCAGGTCTGGGCCTGACCAGAGCCAGGAGACTGGAACTCAAGCACCTGAGTCATCACCTGCTACCTTCCAGGATGACACTGCAGGAAGCCAGAATGAAGATCAGAGACAGGACTGGACAGGCATGGCAACCCCTGCCCTGTGACAGCTGTCATCCTGCTCTCCCTGACTGGCTAAACCTAGGTCTGCTGTTCAGAAAGGGTCTATCAGAGAGAACGACTGCGTATGAAGCCCCAGCACTGGCAAGCAGTGCAGCCCCTCCCTTGGAGCTGCCTCCGGACTGCAGGTTTCTTGCTTTCAGTCATTCTCACTGGGCTCACTGTACCTGTCTGTGTGAAAATTCTTCGTTGACTGAGACAAGAACAAAGAGCGTCTTCACTTTCCTGCAACAACTGGGTGCTGGAGCCTCACATGGCTCCTCAAACCTTGGGAGGCTGTGTTACTCACAGCTAAATCTTCTGTCAAACTAGGATACTAGTGTCTGCTTCAGAAGCTGGGACTTTTAAAAACTCAGATTATTTCAATTGGTTCTAAACTCCATATTATAAAAGCATTCAATTAAAAATAAAATACTGATTAATCTTCTACAGTTATATATACTTTAATCTCAAATATAGAAGCAGAAACAGGAACATATTAAATAGATGCTATTTTACATAGATTATAGTAAATGCATTACAGTGTGCATATTACATGTTTATTGAAGAATTAATCTATAGGTAGAGATGTGCTTTAATTTGGATATAAGTAAATTAAAACATAAGACACATTATCCCACATGGCAAATTAAACACTCAACAAAGTGATCAGGCAACAGAAAGAATGGGAACAATATTTGCAAACTATACATCTGATAAAGGATTAATATCTAGAATATATAAGAAACTCAACCACAACAAAATAAATAATCCAGTTAGGAAATGGGCAAAGGGCATGAATAGATATTTTTTCAAAGGATGAAATACAAATGATCAACAGACACGTGAAAAAATGTTCAGGGTCACTAGCCATCAGGGAAATGCAAATCAAAATCACAGTGAGGATTTACCTTACCGCAGTTAGAATGGCTGTCATCCAAAAATCAAAAGATAACAAATGCTGGTGAGGATGTGAAGAAAAAGGTACCCAAATCCACTGTTGGTGGGAATGAAAACTAGTATAACCATGATGGAAGAAAGTATGGGGATGCCTCATATCTGGAAATAGATCTACCATATGACCCAGCCATCCCACGCCTGGGACTGTACCCAAAGGAAGTGAAATCAGCATATGAAAGAGTTATCCATACCCCCATGTTTACTGCAGCTCAATTCACAATAGCTAAGATACAGAATCAACCCTGATATCCATCAACAGATGGCTAGATAAAGAAAATGTGGTGTATATACTATGGAACGTTAAACTTATAAACTAAAGTAAATTAAAAATAGATTATCGGGGCTGGTGCTGTGGCATAGCGGGCTAAGCCTCTGCTTGTGGTGCCAGCATCCCATATGGGCACTGGTTCTATTCCTAGATGCTCCTCTTCCAATCCAGCTCTCTGTTACGGCCTGGGCAAGCAGCTGAAGTTGGACCAAATGCTTGGGCCCCTGCACCTGCATGGGAGACTCAGAGGAAGCTCCTGGCTCCTGGCTTCAGATCAGCCCAGCTCCAGCCATTGTGGCCATTTGGGGAGTCAATCAGTGGATGGAAGGAAGAAGGAAGGATGGGAAAGGAAGAACTTTCTCTGTCTCTCCCTCTCTCTAACACTACCTCTCAAATACATAAATAAAATCTAAAAAGACATAGGTTATCACAGAAGTGAAAGAAGAAAGGAAAGTCCCTATATTCTTCGAATTGTATCTATGAACTACTTGTAATCTGTTCTTTTTATATCAATAAAAAGATAAATTACCCTTCTTGTGTTTATGAACATTAGAGAGTTCATGTTCTGCTTGGGGGGCATTTTGAATGCAAAGTCACCAAAAAAAGTATGAAAATGTGAGAAATCTGTAACAAAACAGACCAGGAGAAGAACACTTGTTTACAGAATGGCAGCATAAACAAGAAGACAAAGCACTGGCTTGTTCACATTTAGATGGAAATGTACACATTAGGTGGCTCAATTTCTTGCCATTCTATACATACCCACGAAAGACCATGAAAGCACTGGAAGTATTGATCTTGAGGTTACAAATACATTTTGGGGCAGCCCCGTGGTGCAGTAGGTTAATCCCCTGCCTGTGGTGCTGGCATCCCATATGGGTGCTGGGTCTAGTTCAGGCTGCTCCTCTTCCAATCCAGCTCTCTGCTATGCCCTGGGAAAGCAGTGGAAGATTGCCCAAGTGCTTGGGACCCTCCACCCACATGGGTGACCGGGAAGAAGCTCCTGGCTTGGGATCAGCATAGCTCCGGCCATTGCGACCATCTGGGGAGTGAACCAATGGAAGGAAGATCTTTGTCTCCGTCTCTTCCACTCACTGTCCAACTCTACCTCTCAAATAAATAAGTAAAATCTTTAAAAAATGCATTTTAATAAGTAGGAAAATTCACAAATACAAAATCCACAAACACTGATGATCAAGTATGTATAGTCTTGCCTTGGTGGTGATCTTAATATTTGGGAATAACAAATAACCTCCTAGGCTGTGATTTTGAGTATATCATATTTTAGACCTTTTCATTAGATTTGTCTGCTATTTTTACAGAAAATTATTTTGGTATATGAAAAATGAAGCTGACTTTTTATTTTTATTATTAACATATAATATTTTACCTATTTATAATTCTGTTAAGTTTGACAAGCATATACAATAATGTGAGTACTAGCAAAATCGAGATAAAGAATTTACCAGGAGCTGGCACTGTGGCACAGCAGGTAAAGCCACTGCCTGCAGGCACCCCATATGGGTGCTGGTTTGAGTCCCAGCTGCTCCACTTCCTGTCCAGCTCTCTGCTATGGCCTGGGAAAACAATGAAAGATGGCCCAAGTGTTTGGGCCCCTGCATCTGCGTGGGAGACCTGTAAGAACTCCTGGCTCCTGGCTTTGGATCAGCCCAGCTCCTGCCATTGCAGCCATTTGGAAAGTGAACCAGCAGATGGAACAGCTCTCTCCCTAGGCTTTTGCCTTTCAAATAAGTAAATCTTTTAAAAAAAAATTCACCGCACTCCAAAGTTTCTCCCATGATCCTTCATGATCACCCTCTCTACCAAACCCAATCTGATTTGATTTCTATCCCCATAGTTTTGCCCTTTCCATAAATCATAAATGCAAAACAATATGCCACCCTCTGAGTTTGCCTTCTTTCACTTTGCATCATGCACTTGAGAAAACTTCAGCAGTATTTCATTTTATGGATAACCACACCTTGTTGATCCAGTCTGCATATAAAGGAAATTTTTGTTGTTTCTGGTTTTTGGTTGTTAAGACAATGTGAGTGTATGTATTCGTATCTCTAAGATGCTATTTTGGAGTAGGATTGTTGGATCATATGGTGAATTTGTTAATTTTATCAAAAGATGAGGAATTGTTTCCAAAGTAGCTTTACTGATTTGTATTTAGGCTAGCTCTATATGAGGAATTCCAGTTGCTCTAAACATCTTTGTCAGCACTTGTTAATGTCAGCTTTTGTTAATGCTGCCTTCCAATAGATGTGTTAGGGTGTCTTTTTCTATGGATTCAATAAGCAGTTCCCTAATGATACTGACACTGAGCATCTGTTTCAAGTGTTTACTTGCCATTGATGTATCTTCTTTGATAAGCTGTCTGTATAGATTATCGGACCAATTCTGAAATTGATTTTTCCCTAAATTTATTTATACAAAGAGACAGAATTCATGAATTTAATATAAACAATTTTAAGCACAAGATGCTTCCCACCCTCCCTTCTTGCTCCTTCCTTTCTGTTTTTTTTTTCTTTTAATTTTTATGGTAACGTACTTTCAAATGACATTATAGCCACAGGCCTAAAGCTCCACTGAACAAATTCAACAAGCAGAAAGACCACTATGCCTATGTAATTAAATTGATATAGGCGTTGTGATATAGTTATTATAATTAGCTTAATTATTTCTTATACTTAGTCTGGATTTGATTTACTCTTTCTTTTTTTAAGTGCCCCAGCTTTGGCCACTGATTTTGACTACCATTTCCTTTTAAACATTAACTTAATCCCACAAATCTATTGCCCTCAGTTTTCCTGTTTCTTCTTTGACCCATGGGTTATTTTGAAGTATGTTATGTATTTTATAAACATTTAGGGATTTTCTAGATAGATGTTTGTTATTGATTTGTAACAATTTATCTTTGATCAGATAATATATCTGTATGGTTTGTGTACTTTTAAATATATTGAGCTTTTTTCTTTAAGGGCCACAATATAGTTTTCCTTGGTATGTATTTGCATACACTGGAAATGAATTGCCATTTTGCTCCTTTTATGTGAACTGTCTTACAAATGCCAGTCAGGTAGAGTTGACTGAAAGTTGCTCAAGTTTCCTATACATTACCTAATTTTGTATATCTGTGTCCTTTCAATTTTAAGAGAAAGATTCAATTGTTGACTGCCCCCCTACGAATATGTTCTAACACATATTCTAGCAAGTATTCTTTATATATTCTGAATCTCTGCTATTAAGAACAAAAATTTTGGATTGCAGTGTACTTCTTATGAATTGACTTCTCTTTATTCCTGATAATGTTCTCCACTCTCAGATAATCTTCCCCTGATATTAATATAGATACTTCATGTTTCTTTTGATTGCTGATTTTGATTTCTTTTCATGTTGATTTTGATTCTTTTTTGATCCTTTTGTTTTCAATCTTCATGTTCACAGTTTAAGCTGATTCTTATAGGCAGTATACAGTTGAGTCTTGCTTTTTTATTCACCTGACAATCTCTGCCTTTTAACTGAGGTATTTGTACCTTTCATGTTTAATGTTGCTATCATTATTTTTGTGTTTAAATATCTATTATTTGTTTTCCACATGTCCTGTTTCTTTTTTCCTTTGTATCTACTCTGCCTTCTTCTAAATTATCTATTTTTACTTTTATTTTAAGATTTATTTCCATCTGCTATTCCCCTCCCCAAATGGCTGCAATGGCCAGGGCTGGGCCGGGCCAAAATCAGGAGCCAGGAACTTCTTCCAGGCTCCCACGTAGGTGCAGGGGCCCAAGAAGTTGGGCCATCTTCCTCTGCTTTCCCAGGATATTTAGCAGGGAGCAGGATTGGAAGTGGAACAGCTTGGATTCAAATTGATGCCCATCTGGGATGCAAGAATTGCAGGTGGCGGCCTAACCTGTCACACCACAATACCAGCACCTGAATTAGCTATTTTTAAAACTGATTTTTTTGTCAATTATTATCTAATTAGTTATAACCTTTTGTTTGTATTTTTAGTAGTTGTTTTAAGATGTGTGGTATACATCTGTAATTTATCACAGCTACCTTTATGAAGCATTATATCATTTCATGGATAGTAGAGGAACCTTACAACAGTGTATTTTTATTTTCTCTGTACAAGTGTTTGGACTATGTCAGTACATTTTTCTTCTACATCTGTTCTAAATCTGATAATAAAATATGTTTTTTACTTTAAATAACATTTTAATGACTTTATTGATACATACTTTACATATCAAAAAGTCATGTATTTCAAGTATACAAACAAAAGATTTTTAATGTCTTCCAAGTGGTACAGCCATAAAATTAATCAACTTTAGTACATTTTAATTTCCTCATAGTATCATTTATATCAACTTATCATTCGTTCCTTTCTTCTTAGAGCCCCAGGAAACTACTAATTTACGTTCTATCTGTATTAATGCATTTTAAATTTGTTATGTTGTCAGGATGTGGCTGCTCTGAGTTCCATGTCTGTACAGGAAAAGAGGGAAGCGGGTACTAGTTAAGGTCCCAGATTCAAGATGGGTCTATAGTCCACGGTTTCCACTAGGTATCTATATCCAAAAATAATTGCCTTAAATTTTTCATAAATGTAAGTGAAACCAGATATTAAAAAATCTTGAGATTTTAACTGTATATATGAGCAAGTAATATATTCAAATAAATATATTTCAAATCAATATATTTAATCATTTTTGGTTCCTCTAGTAAGATGTAAGAGTAGGAACAGAAGGTAAGGGAAAAATCAAGAAAGGTACTTTTTCTAGTATGTGACATTTTAGGGGACAGAGAGCCTGAGTGTACAGTGGTTGTCAAACAGGTTCTTATAAACTACCACTTACTTGCTCTTCTATTTAATTTCTATTTTTTAGTGTGATCCATTGATAACACTACAATTTTACGATAATATCATTTGAAAGGCTGGAATCCCTCAAATGTTAATCTCAATGTATGACCCAGTTTAATAGAGTTATTGAAACACATTCTTTTTTTTTTTTCTTTCCTTGTCTCTTTGTTTCTTTTCTCTTCCTTCCTTCCAGCATTCTAGATTAAATTGATGGGTTTATTCCAAATCTGTTATCTAAGGAAGACAGCAAATGAAAATGTGAAGATAAAAGTTGTGTACTGTTATTTCTATAGTGCATGGGCACTGGTTCATCCTACAGCATCTTCAAATTCAAACAAAAGTGATTGATCAAGTTATAACTTACTATTTAAATATATACAAGTGATGAAGAAGCTGCATATCTGCCTGACTGTCAGGTGTGGTCTCTGCTTTTATAATTATTCTTGTTCCACATACATTTGTAATCAAAACACTGGAAAGGCTGGGAATGAGATTCTGGACATTTGCTAACACAAAATCTCTATCTTTACAAGTGAAAATAAAGACACATGGGAAAAATGGAGGGCTACAAAAAAGTGACATACAAAAAATGCCCAAAAACCCAAACTGGACTTATTTCTCATCATCTCCTTTTTCTTTCAAATCTTTCCATTGACAGTCTGCACTCTATTCTGATTCACAAACCAATGTTCATGTTATTATTTTGCAAACAAAATGACTTCTCTTTTGAAGTGTTAAGTCTTGCTCTTACATGAGTCTATTTAATATCTGCCTTTCCAGAGGGAAACGCTCTACATTTCTTAGCATAATTCCATTACCTGGATTGTAGTCTGCTTCTAGCCTCATTAAGGATTCTTGGCATATCTTGGCTTTGATCCCCTTTATTGTTAGGGAAAGTTCACTGCAACCATCTACCACATTTTCCATCTCATTTCAAAATGGCTCACCTTAAATATCTCAGTTGAGGAATTTATCTTCTTCAATTACCAATTCCTGTTCTGTCAACCTCTAGCTGAATCAATCCTCCAGGGAATTTCTTTAGGTATTCCATTGAATACAGGGTAATGGTTTCTCAAGGGGATGTGCCTAGTGGGGTTGCTAAGCCACAAGGTACACATTTTTCACACTCATTAGATGTTTCATACTATTCTCCAACTTAGAACCAATTAACATACTCACCATCTCATTGTATTGACAGACTTTTTAATATTTATCACTAGATGGCTATAAAAATTATCTTACTGTAATTTGTCTACTCCATAATTTTGATCTTTCTATATTTGTGTGGGTCTTTATTCATCTATAAAACCTCTGCTTGTTTTTCTTTGAGATTTCCTTTTCTTATAGATTTTTAATCATTTAAAGTAGATATTATAAATAATAACTTTCATCCATTGAACATTTTGTCAATATTGTATCAAGGAGATGAGACTTGCTATATGTATTTTCTTGTGGTGTAGTCACATTTATAAATTTTTACCTTTGGCCGGCGCCGTGGCTCAACAGGCTAATCCTCCGCCTTGCGGTGCCGGCACACCGGGTTCTAGTCCCGGTCGGGGCACCGGATTCTGTCCCAGTTGCCCCTCTTCCAGGCCAGCCCTCTGCTGTGGCCCGGGAGTGCAGTGGAGGATGGCCCAAGTGCTTGGGCCCTGCACCCCATGGGGAGACCAGGAAAAGCACCTAGCTCCTGGCTCCTGCCATCGGACAAGCGCGGTGCGCCGGCCGCAGCGCGCCGTCTGCGGCGGCCATTGGAGGGTGAACCAACGGCAAAGGAAGACCTTTCTCTCTGTCTCTCGCTCTCTCACTGTCCACTCTGCCTGTCAAAAAAAAAATAAATAAATAAATTTTTACCTTTGTGTTCTGTGCCTTTGAAGTCTTGACTAAAATATGTTTTTATCTTTTATTTTATTTTTTAAAGATTTATTGATTTATTTAAAAGGCACGGTTACAGAGAAAGAGGGAGGATAGAGAGAGATCTTCCATCCTCTGGTTTGCTCCTCAAATAGCCACGATGGCCAGAACCAGGCTGAGCTGAAGCCAGGAGCCAAGAACTTCATTTGAGTCTCCAACGTGGGTTCAGGAGCCCAAGCACTTGGGTCATCTTCTGCTGCTTCCCCAGGTGCATTAGCAGGGGGCTAGATCGGCAGTGGTGCTGCTGGGAGTTGAACTGGCACCCATATGGGATTCTGGTGTCTTGGACCCAGAAATGTTTTTCTATACCTATGTCATGATAATAGTCTCTTATGTTTCTTCTAAATTCCTTAGGTTTTTTTTTTTCATATTTAGACCATAAAGCAACCTAGAGTTAGTTTTTATGACATGAGAATTTAATTTTCCTTATGATATGGATTTCTCCTGTCTTTTATGCAATCTGCAAGGAGATTTTTATGATATTCCAAGTTGCCACTTCAATTGATCTATTTATTTAGCTAAGTGACAATGCCGCTCCAACCTTATTTTTCTTGTTTTTGATTGTTTGTAATAATCTTGATTCAATTTTGGATTAAAAAAAACAACTGTTTTGGATTGCACTTTTGCAAATTTGGGGAGAACTGAGATCGGTGTGATGTTATATTTTTTCATGGAAAACCTGTTTATGTAGGTTTCTATTAACTTTAGTAAAGTTCATTCATTCAAATTTCTGAACCCCTCTTGTGCTAGGCATTGGTCTAATAATTTTATGATCACTGAGAAAGTGAATTAGGAGTCTAACTAAAAATTAATATGTTGTACTTATGTATATATAGTACCATAGTATATAAAATTATGGTTAATGCTAATGGAACAAGAAATAGTATAGCAGATTAATGGAGATCACCATTGCAAGAGTCATGGGGCAATGACAGTAGATTTCATTTTAAATAGGGTAATCATAAAAGACACAATGGAGAAAAGGCACATGAGGAAATTTTTGGAAGAGCTGAAGAAGAGTATTTCAACCAGAGTCAATAGTGAGGACAAATGTCCTGTGATAGGATCTTGCTGGAATTATTCTAGAACAGTAATGAGAGGAATGAATGAGGAGAAGAGTGAATCAAAGAAGTATTGGGGGGGGGCACATCATAGTGGGTTTTATGAAAGCACAGTTTTTTTTTTATTTTATAGAGACTGAAGAGCTTTGCAAGGTTTATGGCTAAGAAATATCATAACCTATGTGGTTGATACATTAAAGTAAGTGTAGATGCAGCAAGGCCAGTGGTAAGTCCAGGTGAGAGATAATGGCTCAAATCAAGATGACGTTAAAGGGATGGTTGAATTTTAGATACGTTTTGAAGGCTGAGCCACCAGGATTTCCTGAAAGAAAGTATGTGTGTTCTAAAACAAAAATAAAAGTCAAGAGGATAATAAAATCCTTTTCCCAAAAGAAAGAGTTTCTATTTATTGAGATTTAGAAGTCTGCAGATGAGTTCAGAAGTTGGTTCTGAATTCATTGCCTTTTAGATGAGTATTAGACATCCTTGTGGATATATTTAGTGGAAGGTAAGTACAGAATTCTGGAATTTAAGAGAGGCCCGGTATGGAGATATAAATTGAGTGTCTGTTATCATACAGGTAATATCTATGCCATGAGACTGCATTAATGAGCAAGGCAGTGAAAAGAAAGTCAAAAGAGAATGGGTGACAGAACTACAACCAATCATACCAAGAAGGCAGTGAGGAGAAAGAAAAAAAAGTAGGTGAATAAAATAGAGAGAGAGAGAGAGAGAGAGAGAGAGAGAGAGAGAGAGAGAGAGAGAGAATCATTTGCTCCAGATGTTTAATTAGGTCAGTTTATAGTAGACTAGGCTGGAGAATGGTCCCCTTTGAAAAGAGAAGTTTGGGCAGATTGATGTAGCTAAAGTTGTTTGGAATGTGTTTAAGGACCTGTTGGAGAAAAATGGGGTATAGAAGATCTGTGAGTTCTTCTGAGAAAGGTAATAGAGAAATGGCTCAGTAGCAGACAAAGTTATGTCAAAGACTTCACTGGAGGGGCTGGTGCTGTGGTGTAGCAGGTAAAGCTGCCTCCTGCAGTGCCAATATCCCATATGGGCGCTGGTTCAAGTCCTGGTTACTCCACTTCCGATCCAGCCCTCTGCTATGGCCTGGGGTAGCAGTAGAAAATGGCCCAATGCTTGGGCCCCTGCACCCACTGGGGAAGACTCAGGCTCCTGGAACCACGTGGAAGCTCTAGGCTTCTGGCTTCAGACTGGCTCAGCTCCGGCCATTGCAGCCAATTGGGGAGTAAACCAGGGGATGGAAGATGGATCGATCTCTCTCTCTCTCTCTCTCTGCATCTCCTTTTCTTTCTGTGTAACTCACTTTCAAGTAAATAAGTCTTTAAAAACAAAAGACTTCACTGGAATCAAGAAATAAGGGCATATATTTATGTTATGTATGTCAATGGCAATTATAATTAAATGCATGAATTTTGATTAGGGAAACAAAGACAAAATTGTTGGTATTACATCTTTGAAGAGTATATAGGGGATCTACTGGAACAAATAAATTAAATCTTTGGTAATGGTCATGAAAATCCCTGTGATTATAGATTTTATTAAGTGGGTAGATTTTCTGTTGGGATTCAGCGAAGGTAGTATCTTTGCTAGAGTAAATTAACATGGCCTTGGGTTTGTAGTAGGCAGCCAGTTACTGGGAAGTCTATTTTTCCCCTTAATTAGAAAAGAGGATCTGAAACTGTATGGATAGCAATATATACATTCTCAGTTTTTCTTTTATTTTCTGTTGTGATACAGTCTGAATAGGTCTAGACCATCTGGGTATCATGTAGATCATTAAATCAAAGGCATCATACAGGAAGAGTAAGGTATGCTGAAGGTCTTGGCTCATGTGCACCAAGGAGTATGAAAAAAATCCATGAGGATTCTGGGCCTTGCTACAACAGTTAAGTTTTTAGGGTTTCAGTAGCCAGAGTGTGTCTTTAGAACATCTTAATGTAAAAGACAAATTTTTATGTCCTGCATTACCCACTACAAGAAAAGGAAGCATAGTATCCTGTTAAGTCTTTGGGTACAGAAAATAACTCATTCCATACCTAGGTGTACTTAGTCTGCTCCAGGTGACATGGAAAATGAGGATTTGAGTCACTCTACCATGTAAACCACTGAGACCAGCTGAGAATGGATAACAAATGAAGAAGACAAAGGCAAACAACTGTGTCCCTGAGACCAAGGGTACTGACTGCTCTGCACTGATTCCACCTAAAAAAATGGGAACTATCTTATTGATGGGCATGTGCAAAAAAGACCAAGGCGCTACACAAATGCTAAGATTAGCAACTGAGTTTGTGCTAGCATTTCCAGTAGGAAATTGGCTGCAGATTGAAACATTTTCCTACTGGATAATACTATTCTGAATGTTTAAACTATATGTCTGGGAGCTAAAAGTAACTGAAAAACTCCTTAGATAATTATCAAAATTAAGTTATAAAGAAATCTTTCCCTAAGAAGCAGCAGTTGATGAAAATGTACAACCAAGTACTTAGCTTATTCCTCTGAGATTAAGTAAGAGCTCCCCAGTCAACTAATATGCTTCCCATTACAAGTGGCTCTCTTCCTTTCTGGAGGACTACGCCTAGGGGAGTTACTGTGCTCTTCGTTGTAAGTCAAAAGGAAACAGCCTCATAGTAATTGCCTAAGTGGGACCTTGGAGTATTCCTGTGAAGTAGCTGTTCCCATGGCCCTATTACTGCATCATAGGAAGCTCTGCTGGAGAGTACTTGCAGAATACTGGGAGAACTGCCTGGTCAGTGCTGGTGCTGCAACTCAACTACTGTTTATCCATCTTATTTAACAAACATTTCCTGATGGCTGCTTAGATGCCACCAGTGATACTCAGCATTTTGAGGGATTAAAAATGAACAAGACAGAGGTCCTGCTTTCCCGATATTTCAAGTCTTTTGGAAACTTAAAACAAACAAACAGCAAATGAATTGGAGAGGGTACTTAATTAGATTAGTAGGTCTAGAGTGGGGTCCAGGAATGTTCAGGTTTAGCAGCTATCCTGGAATGTCACTGATTATTGGATCCCACTTTGAGAAACGTTTCCTTGCTACTGTTTATTTACAGGTAAAAGCAAGACTGGGAGGGGAAAATCACAAGAGAAAAATATAAGAGTTGCTATGAAAGTTGTGCTTATTTTACCATCTTGATTCTAAGATGAAATTCTGGATGGGCCAAAGGACAAGAGTGTCCTGCGGCTGGGATCATGCTGGCCAGTTTGGAGAGCCAGCGGTGCTACATGCAAGACTCCTCTAGGAAAACTGGTATCTTGTACTCCCTACTGAAACTCACCCAGTTCTTGCCCCCCATTCCTGTGTGGATAGCAAAATGCCCTATCAATCTCTGTCCCCTCCTATCTTTTAGGAGCCTAAATAACATGTGCTTTTTTTTTTTTTTTTTTTTGATCAAAGGGTTAAACCCTGAAAGATGTCTTCTTTGCATTCAAAGTGGTAAATGCTCCAAAAAAATTTTTTGAAAAGCCATCAATAAAGCAGCTTTTGATTGCTGGCCCTTTTTTTTTTTTTTTTTTTTTTTTACTTTCTCTGAATCTCTCGCATCATTTTGATGCATTCATGTTCTGCCACCTGCTTTCTGGAGGCTGTTTGCATTCTCCTAGGGTTGCCTGGAACCTGTAGGTATTCTGCCATCTAAGTTTCGACAGAGTTAATCCTGTCTCTTTTCATAATTAGGAAAATTTTTTTCCAATTAGAAGATAATTTCAAAAAAGATAAAAAGATTATCTACCCATATATTTCTTGGGGCTTTTAAAAAAATCATTCTACTATTACTAGAGCTGCATGTTTGGGTCAAAACACAACCCACATACTTTTAAAATTTACATCATGTTAACCAAACCTCTGTTTGTTTCTAGTATCAATCCTGTGGTCAAACATTTGTCACAGTAATAAACAACAGCATAATTAGAACTACTTCAGTGAATTTGGGTCAGTGTATCATTCTCTTAGAGCACATTTTACATTTATCACAATTATAGCCTGGGGACAATTTTGGCTTTTTGGCCTCTGATAGTTTAAATCATTATTATTTTGTGAGCATGTTGTGCTCAATCTGTAGTTCAAATGCAGAGACAATAAAGCAAAATGAGTAAAAAAATGGATTTTGATTGTCTTGGAACACTGTTTTTAAATATTCCTCTCACATCAAATATTAGTGATTTCAGTATTTATTGTGATTATAACCAGTACTTTTTTTTTAATTGCTGGTTGAATCATGTAATAATTATAGGTTTTATTTGTTTAATGTTTAAATCACATATTATGCTAAGAACTTAATGTATATCACACCAACAAATATTTGCTTCATTTTATAGGTGACAGAATTGAGCCCCAGAGAGATTAAGTACCTTTCTCTAGGTCGTATATTTCACAAGTGACAGGAGAATAAATAAAACCTAGCAGCCCTGGCAGCATAGTTTTTAATGTGGAAAGTTTCCTCTCATACTCACAGCCATTGAGTTCCTGCAAAACTCATGGAAATAATTTCTGAAGGACAGAAGTATATAAGAATGTCCAGTGCTTCGGCAAGGTGAAAGGCGGATAAAAAATGAGAAGAGAACATTGGATCTGGTGATGATGCATGCATGGGTCACACTGGAGAGAGCTGTGCCTGAGAACAGTATGATCTGAAGGCTGACAAAAAGATGACAAACATAGCAGCTGACCGTAGTCCGCCTGGTCTCACGGTTTGGTTGTTTTCAAGTTATTTAGATTATTAGGCTCGAGTGTTCTGTGTTGCAGAAACAGGAAAACACTAGTGTGGCTGTACCAAAATGAGCAACAGGGAGACTAGCACAGAGCAAGGTTGAACAGGTGAGTTGAAAGAAATTTCAGGAAGAGTCTTACAGGCCACAATGAAGAGGCTAAATAGGTGCGAAGAGCAGAGGGGGTGAACCTGGGGAGTATTAGGCAAATAAAAGTAAAAATATCATGCAAATTTTAAACGATCACTCTGCATGCTGTCTGATGGAAGGGTGGTAGAGACTCCAGAGGGAAGATTATTACCTTGGTCTGTCATGGCGAGTTTATCTAAAGAGATAACAGTGCAAGTAGGTAGACTCAGGGATTCTGGGAGTAGAGTTAACAGGAATTGTTGATGAAAAGGAATTAAAGCATGAGAGAAAGGCAGTAATCAACGATGACCCCTAGCATGGCATTAGAATCTAGAGGTACCTCACATAAACAAGACTAGTGTCTGCAAATACTAAAAATGGAGAGAACGATCCAACATGGGAAGCGAGATACACAGCAGACTCATAGAATGGCAGATGTTCTAAACAGCACTCTGGCCTCAGAATCAGCCCTTAAGGCATGTGGATCCGGCTGAAAAGTCCATGAGAATATTTCAGGCATGGAAACCCAAGACACTCTGGCAAAAACAAAACAAAACAAAACAAAACAAAACAAAACAAAAACAAAAAACAAAACAAAACAAAAAGCTAAATGAAAGATCTTTGTGAGTGAGATCCCAGCGGAAAGAACAGGTCATCAAAGAAGGAGGAACCTTTCTCTGGAGGGAGGAGAGAACTTCCTCTTTGACTATGACCTTGTCTAAATATGATCAGAGTCGGTGAACTCAAAAGGCTTCCATAGCCTTGGCAACTCATGACAAGAGCCTAGGGTGATTACTGATGCCATAAACAAGAGTGTCAATTTGTTAAGTCAACAACAGGAGTCACTGTGCACTTACTACTCATGTAGGATCTCTGTCCTTAATGTGCTGTACATGGTGATTTAATGCTATAACTAATACTCAAACAGTATTTTTCACTTTGTGTTTCTATGTGGGTGCAAACTGTTGAAATCTTAACTTAATATATGCTAAACTGATCTTCTGTAAATAAAGAGAATTGAAAATGAATCTTGATGTGAATGGAAGGGGAGAGGGAGCGGGAAAGTAGAGGGTTGCGGGTGGGAGGGAAGTTATTGGTGGGGGGGAGCCATTGTAATCCATAAGCTGTACTTTGGAAATTTATATTAAATAAAAGTTAAAAAAAAGAAACGAGGTATCATTTATTGAGAAGGGAAGATTACAGCAAGAGGAGGTTCAAGGAAGACCAAACCTGTTTTGGTTATTTTTAGATTAAAAGAAAAATATCCAAGAGGATATTTTAAGACTAGAAATATTATATGCTTAAAATATGGAAGATAGGTTTCTGGGCCTTCCTGAAGGCAGTCACAGGAACAGTGGGTGGCATGTGAATCTGGGTCAGCAGGCGTGAAGGGCAGAGCAGGTGAGGGTTGCTGGAAGCTGGGTATGCGATCAGAATGGGGGATGTGGCTTGTTCACAGCGATTTTTCACAGAAAAGTGAATCCCTCAGACTTGAGTCGCAAGTTTTTCAGCTACAGCAGTTAGCTCTTTCAGTCCTGATATAGCTGTTTCTCAGGTTGGAAACTGGCCCAAGAAGCAATGACACAGCCTAGTCTGTTTTCCACTCTTCATGGAGTCAGGAAGGCCACCCCTTCTAACTCACCGCTAACACCCAGGTCGCCAAATGCAATTTACTCTTCCTGAACACAACTTCTGGTCCTCCACTTACTCCTATAACCAAAGCTCCATCAATTGGTTCAAGGAGGCCTTTCCTTTCAAGACAAGCGTCTCTAGGGCATTCTATGGTGACTTCCACTTCCTTTTATTCTGTCATGTTGCTGCAACTTCTCTTAATAATGCCTTTTATTTCTGTCAGGGTCCTCCCTCTGGTCAGACACCAACTACAACAGGGTCCTCACATATGATTCCAATAACATTGTCTTTAAAATGATTGTTATTTTAGTTGTACAAATTATTCTAGCAGCAATGGGACCACTCTGTTACTGTGAAGACTTTGTTTTTCCTTTCCATTGTACACACAAGGGATGGCATCGGCGATTTGTAAACCCAGAACATTCTATTTGGCTCTCTCTCAAAGGAACACGTCATTCAAAGCTGTGTCAATAGAGAATTAAAGCTTCCACATGACTAGGTATTCAAAATGTAAATACAGCTAGCTATGGCATTTTAGAAACCCCAAAGTAAAAACTTCACCACCGAAGGGGGAAAAAATAGCTTAAAAAGAGGACAGCAGGACAAATGAGGACAGCTAGTCTTTTTTCAGTGTATTTTTGTTGGATTCATTTTCAGTTTTGTAAACCAAGCTCCAGTTAGATCTTGAGGAAAAAAAAATCTAACTGACATAATCCTCTGAGTCAACCTTCACACAAAAAGGTTTTGAACATCAAGGCAATGTTAGCAGTTTTCTAACCTCATGTCTTATCAATTTAAACTGAGCTGAATATGTAACTTTACATATACTATCAAGTAGGAGTAGAAAAATAAAATTTCATGTGCTCTTTATTACTGAAACCAAAACAACAATGAAACTATTCTTCTCTTTAATTAACACTGAAAAAAACAAGGATAAAATTATATTTGCTTTTTCTTCTTCTAACAAATGTATGTGAGTACTGTGTCTTTTTAACAAACACTATTTAAAAATTTTAGATATTAAACATGCTATAAAATATTATAAAGCAGAGGTGGTATAAGGAGACTATTTCCTGGGTTTAATACATAAAATATCATCTGTTTCTCTTAATGTCACAATCTCAACTCAGTCCTACTACTCTAATTTCAAATCATCTGTTATATTTTCAATACAAAAGCAGATGGAATTTCATCAGGAATAAAATTACTCCTGTGGGTGAGATTGCCTAGGATTGGGGCTATCATTATACATTTGCCAAAGGGACTTCTGATATTGGACAGTGTCCTGCAGTACAGAATCTGGTTCTTTACCATGGCTCAGGTTTCCTCCTGGACAACCAATTTTGGCCAATATGTAACTTATGAAAAGCTGAAGTTTAACTTTGAGTGTTCCTGTTTATCCTTATATTATTTAAATAATCTTCCCCTTACTTAGGTTCTTTTTAAGGTAGGCATAAACTTGTAACACAAAACTTTACCCTCCAGTATGACAGTAAGAGAGCAACTTGATTCTTGGAGACTACTAAAACTCTTCTGTGATTCATTATGGAGTATTATTGTGCTTAATTTTCAAAGAGGAATGCATTGCTTCTCCATAAGAAGAAATGAAGTTAGCCAATTGAATGAGTGTCTCAAACAGACTGTTTTAACTCAAGATGATTTCAATAGTATCCTCAAAGTACAATAAGATTTTCAAAGACTGTAAATGAATTAAAAGTAGTAGACTCCTATTCCACCAATTAAGTGAATAATTACAATAGCTTGTTATTTTTGTAATTTAAAATTTCACATAGAATGACCTTGATGAATGAAATAAAGAAAACTTTGTAGACAAAAGAGAAAAGTGAAGCCATAGGCAGATTTTATACTCCAAAAGGAACTTAGGAATTTGTTTCTTTTTTGTTCCTTGAAAATATTTCCTCCAATTTCTTTTATTCTTAAATAAATATTAGGGCCACATTTTTAAGGAAAGAGGTAATTATAAGCACATTAACATTTCTACCAGACAGCAAAGATAGTGCTGGCCCGTCGACCCAAAACAGAATGCAGCTTGGCACGGAGCCCTGGGCCACTGCAGTGAGTCACTCTCTCTGCACTGCCCAGAGAGGGGAGTAAGCTCCCTCTCTGCTGTGAACTTCCACTTAGGACAACACCACATGCTGCAGACCCAGAGGTGTGCTTTTATTCTTGGGCTTCCCAGTCCCAGTTTCAAAGCCAAAGCAAAGGCGTGGTTTGCACTAGGACTTTAAAGTCAAACAGAGTAAAATTCCCTCACTTGCGTTTATTCCAGACTGCCTTGTCCAGATGGCTTCTTCCAGGGAGAGAGAAAAAGGGGATCCTCACGCTCTGCTTCCTTTCATGCTGGCGGGCTGTGATTACTGCTAATGACCCACAGCTGTCCTGGCTCCGCACCACCTCTACCCTCTGCCCACCCCCACCTTCTTGCTCCCTTCTTATTTATGCTTTGCTCCAGCAAGCCTTCCATGGAGGGCGGTGGGAGTAAGTTTTATGATGGATCCACCATCGGGACTCACCCAGAGTCTGGCTTCTCATGAGACCTGAAAACAGCAGGGGGCTCAAAGCTGACAGCTCCGCACAACCAGCAAACCTACAGTTTCTAACTCTTCTAAGTGCTCCAGCAAACGTTCGTGAATTGATTCAGAAAAGCAGTTTTAAAGATTCTCTGTAATCTTCTGAATATATCATTAGCTACATTCACAGCTGAAGAATTAGATGAGTTCTAGATTTAGTGTTGTATGGAGCACTAATTCGTTCAGCATGTGTAGAAAGAGGGGCAAGCAGACTGGGAGAATTTTTGCTGTGAAATATTCCCCTTCTACTTTCATCACTCCAATTGGTTTACACAAACACTACTGGGGAAAGACTTCTATTAAATGAATTTGGATACGTCAAAGAACTGAAATGTCTTTTTCAAAGGTTTATTTGTATTGTCTATTTAGTTATTTATTTTATTAGGTAAGAAGACAGAGAGCAAGAGAGAGTGAGTGAGCTCCCATTACTGGTTCACTACCCAAACGCCACAACAACTGAGATTAGGCCAGGGTAAAGCCAGGAGGAGCCAGGAACTCCATCTGGGTATCTCACACAGGTGGCAGGGACACAAACACTGGAGCCAACATCTGATTCTTTCCAGCTTCTGAATTCTCAGGAAATTGCAATTCTAACTGGAGCCAGACTCAAACTCAAGCACCCTAATATGGATATGGGTGTCCCACGCATTATCTTAACTGCTATGCCAAATATCTGCCCAGGACGTTAAATGTCTGAGACACTGTCTAGTCTTGGCTTGTTCTACTGTAGAACATATCTGGATTGTAAGCTGCCTCATCTTCCACACTCCATGCTCCCAGCACAGACTCTAGAATCAGAAGACAGAAGACGGCCATTGCCAGGTGAGGCCCAAGGTTATTACTATTAGTGACAATAATGTTATTGATAGTTGATTCTGCCATTATTAATAGGCTTAATAGTAGTCCTATCCATGCTACTATTAAAATATTATTTTCTACTGATATTTACTGTTGCTAACCATATTAATTCCTAGAATTTCTGTTGCAATGATCTCTTTAGAAACTTTGTCACTATCAGGGGCCTGTGGTTTGCCTAGGATGTTATTATGCACAGTTGCCTCTGCTTTCCCAAGCTGTGAAAAAGGAGAGTAAACAAGTGTGACAGCCATTGGCCCACCTGCTCTTATTTAGGGTAGTTCTCTTTAAATGTGCCGGCAGCTCCCACTTAAAAGGTCCTTGTTATGGAATTACTGTGAACTAAGAAAATATGTTCTTAGAATTCCTCAGTTTTCTTCAACCGTAGTCCTTTCCATCTCTTGTGTTCTCTGAAGCTTTTCTCCTTTACCTGGAATGAAACTAGTCCACTACCTGTAGATTCAAATGACAGGTCTTCAACACAGCCAAGCACTAAGGTCACTTCTCCCAGGAAGGTTCTCTGATCCCCCTATGTCTTTCCCTCTCTGAGCAATACCATTTCCTCCTTTTCTATCCCCTCACTGGAAAGTGACTTTTATTGCTATACTACTAGCTACACAGTCTGTTCCTGGTATCATGCTACTTCTTCCCTCGTGATCCTGTCTTTCTTCAGTGGTCCCATGAATGCCTTCTTCTCCCCCACAGTCTTGAAGTGGCCATGGCCAAAATGGAAAGCGGTGTCCATGAACTTAGTGTCAGTCTTCTCCAGGGCCGACCATTTGTTCTGCACCAGCAGGGACTTGCGAAGGGAGAGCACTCACTTCTTGGTCCCCACCACACAACCTTTTAGCATCGCAACGTCATTGGTCACTTCACTGTAATGCACAAAGCCACTCAGAGTGTTGATACTCTTATCGGATAGGTCATAGTAGGTAGAGGCCTTGTTCTTGACCAGCCTGCCTTCCTTGATCAGGTAGCCCTGCCCAATCCTGCAGATGTAGATAGCCTTTCTGTAGATGATGGTACCATCACCTGTAGATGATGGTAGCCATTCTGCCCAGGCAGTGACACAGAGAAGGCCACGTGCATAGGTGGTATGCCCCAATCCAGGTGACCTTGAGCAGCCCTTGGTGGGTCTTGCTGGGCAGCTTCTTGGTGTGCCAGCAGCTGGGGAGCTTTTGTAGCCTTTGCCTTTGGTCATGCCAAGGACATTGATCACTTTGTCCTGACCAAACGCTTGGTTCCCTGGGATCTGCTGCTCCAGCTGTTCCAGGCCCAGTGTAGTTTAGGGCTGTGGTGCCACTGTGCACCTGGATCTCCATCCGGTGAGTCGTCTTCTGCAGCAGAGGAAGCACGCACGGTGGTGTGTGGGTGAGGATGCGGGTGACCTGGCAGCATTTCTTCAAGCTGCTGAGGTCTTTCTCCAGCTGCTTCTTGCCAAGGTTGTCCTGCCACTTCTTGTAGTGCTTGGTGAAGGCCTTTTTCTACTTCTCCCAGTTCTTCTAAAGCACCTTTGCACTCATCACTGAAGGAATCAACAAAGATTCTTGAAGGTGTGGAGGCCTCGAGGGGTTTCCATGCAGCACATGATGTCTACAGCCACCATGGGTGGTATCTCCACGGTGTTCAGACTCTACACTTCCTTCTTGTTCACCTTGGATCCTGGCCTATCAACTTTCACACGAGGTGATTCATGCCAGCCTTGTAGCCCAAGAAGGCAGTGAGGCACACAGGCTTGGAGGAGTTGTCCATGGGGAAGCACTTCACCCTCCCACGATGCCTGCTGCGGCAATTTGGAGGCAAGAAACCCAGAGACCCATGTCTGGGAGCGGAGAATTTCCTGTGAGATATCTTGCTGCCAAATCTGCCCATAGAGCTCCTGTGAGATATCTTGCTTGCTTGGTACTTCCTATTTTGTATAATAAAGTTATTAATCTAAATTCCCTATATATTTACATTTCCTATATTCTCCTTTTAGATTAGAAATTCCATGATACAGTAGACATATCATCATGGTTCTTACATCACAGTGTCTTAGGCATTTCCTTCCTTCTTTTTCTTTCCTTCCTTCTTTCCTTCTTCCTTTCTCTCCCTCTCTGCCTTGCTCCCCAACTCCTTCCATCCCTCCTTCCTTTCTGCCCACACATATGCACACAAATATATATATATATATATATATATATATATATATGAATGACATCTATGTAAACCCATACACACAAATATATAAATTTGAGTAACATATACCTATTTGTGTTTGTATCTTTGAATTGTGTGTTTGTGTGTGTGTGTGTGTGTTTGAATGTTCTTGGTAAAATAGGATTGAATCCTAAGTTTATCTGCAGCAAAAAGTTTTGAAAGCCATGCATAATATTTTTCATATCATGCATTTTTGAATTTTGAATCCCTTTATATGAATGGATTATATATACATATATAGTAAATAATATATATAAGAATCCCATATAAAATCATTTTTTAAAAAATACCTCATTTTTTATTATCTCTCCCATTTACAAAACCAGCCAAAACCCTAATGTGCCCACCATGCTCCTTCAGCTAAAATTTGTTTTTATTCTTTCAGATTTGAATTTTTTGAAAAAGTTATATTATCCCTACCTTCACTTTTTCCTCTTCCATTTTATAATTCACTGTAATTTGCCTTACACTACTCAACACAAACCTCCATTTTCCTAAATCCAGGACTGATTTCCACTGAGTATCTTTGACTTTATGCACATTCAATACTACTGATTCACTTCCTTCCGGAAACACCCTTCTCTTGGTACCCTGGCTGGGTGTTCCTGTTGTGTGTATACCTGTGGTCTCCTATCCCTGTAGAAACTTTTTCTTCAGTTTGTTTTTTCACAGGTTTCTCTCCTTGTCTCCACCCTACCAATTTACTTCTAAGTATTCATTGAAAAAAATTAATAAATGCTTATGTTCTGTCAGGAACATGTTTATATGACTTAAGTCATGCAACTGTCACATACACTGTACAAATAATTACTGCTTTTACTGTGAGTTGTTTAAAGCAAACACTGAAGGAGAGGTAATATAGGGAAGGTCACAGAACTTGAAAGTGGTAGAGCTGGGAAGTGAAACCGAAAGACTGAATCCAGAAACCACACGTTTAACAACTGCGCCTTCCTGCTCAGTCTCTTCTCATGTGCTCCCTGGGTGATCTCACCTTCTTCCATAGTGGGGCCAATTCAAATTACTTATGAGTGTCTATTTAGCTCATATATGGTGCCAGGTACCATGTTAAGTGTTAAAACATAAATAAAAACAAAGCATCATTTCTTACCTAACTCTATAGTCATTAATCTTGTCCTTGTGGAGACGCATTCTTGATATTAACATTAGTCATTTTAAAAATCCTCTGCAAATAAAGTCTGAATATATCTCCAGTCGTTATTTCTTCTGATTATACTCACATATCTATTTCTATATTATCTTAGCATACAGATATCTGTACGACACACTGCAGAATCAGGAACGTTTCTACTTCCTGCATGCTTCTGTTAGCCACGTTACCTCTAGTTAGCCATTTTCCTTTTTTAAACAATTATTTTTTTTGCTGATCAGTACTCAGCTAGTTGAGTCATCATTTTCTGTTTCTCAAGATGTGTATTAGCAGTGTCATGAAAATAAGCAGGCTCTGTAAAACTTTAATGTAAGATTTATTCAGGGCAGAATATGAGTGACATAGGCATGGCAGACTCAAGTCCAATAACTTTCAATGATTCTTGGGAAGTGTTCCAAAGTGGTCAAATTCTAGCCAGCATTTATTTATGCCATGTCAGTAAATTTCATTATCATTACACAGTAGACATATATTGGGTTGGCTTGAAAAGGCTGACTTTATGTAAGTGGGGCAAACTTCTCCTAAGTTGGAAATTTTTTTTTTACACATGCTTGGTAAAAACATCTATAGAGGCAGGGAACACTGAAATAAGTTACTAACTAACAAATTCTAAGGGGGATATTTCTGGAAATAGATAACAGAGTTAGACCACTGTGATTCAGATGACTAAGACAAAACAGACTCTATTTACAAATTACCCACATCAAATTAACGTGATGGGTAAGATTAATAGCTCTGTCTGGACATTCCTCAGACAGGTCTCAGTATGTCTTTCTCTTGAATATGTTGCAGCCTTTTTAGGAACAGTTTGTTCTCAAGAGGAAGCTGCAATTGACAGCAAAGCTAGGACTCAGGATGAGGAACTCTGATATGGGATGTGGACATCTCAAGGACAATAGCTAGGCCAAGTACTTGACCATCATTGACCATTTATGTATAAGTGTTATTTTTAACATCTGATATGAAACGCCCTTTGTTTACTTTTGACAGATCCAACATTATTATTAACATATTGTCTGTCAGCAATGGTGGTTCAGAGTCTTCCCAAGAGTATAAAGTAAAGTAGCAAAGAGGTCCCAGAGCAGTATGACACGAAGTGCACAATACACTCAACTTCCATGAGACAGATTATTGTATTTGCGGTACAGTCTGGCAATTCACTGGCAGAGCCTATGAAAATCTATTCTGAGTTCTCATTGGTATACATTCATTGTTCCTTAAGGAATATATAAATCTAAAAAAGTGTCATCATGATGTAGTAATGTGTAGAGGTGGTATTTAGAAGACATCTAAGCACACAAACTATAATACCTGGTATTACTGCATTGATAATAGTTTGAGAAATCTGAGGGCAACAGGAAGATTTTTAACAGAAAAATAAAAATTTAAGCACAGAAATATAATGAAGAGAAATTCAGATACAGAAAAAGGGGAAGGGTACAGGTGAGTTCAAGATGAATGTTAAATAAATCTTAAAAAAAATAGGGGCTGGCACCGTGGCATGGCAAGTAAAACCGGCACCTGCATTGCCGGCATCCTATATGGGCGCCAATTCTAGTCCTGCCTGCTCCACTTCCAATCCAGCTCTCTGAAATGGCCTGGGAAAGCAGCAGAAGATGGCCTAAGTCCTTGGGCTCCTGCATCCACATTAGAAGACCCTGAGGAAGCTCCTGGCTCCTGGCTTCAGATGGGCACAGCTCTGGCCATTGTGGCCAACTGGGGAGAGGACCAGTGGATGGAAGACCTCTCTCTCTCTGCCTCTCCTTCTCTTATTGTGTAACTCTGACTTAAAATAAATAAATAAATCTTTAAAAAAAAGATAAATGTTCAGAATAGGAAAAAAGAAATCAGATTAGTTTGGATTACTATAACATGCTTGGCAGACTCAGTGTCAGCCAAAGAGAGTTAAACTGTGTAGGGCTTGATTGTATTAGAATGTTGTTCTATCCTAAGAGAAATGAATAACTACAAGTTTTAACCATGGTTGGGTTGATTAGATTTATACACACAGAAGCCAGAGATTGGAAGCTAACTACCATCAATTCTGCTCAGCTGTGCGGTATTACTTCCCTCCTGAGGGAAATAATAATAATAATAATAATAATAATAAATAAAGAGAGATCTACCACACCTAACCCTGAAGAACTAAGCAGAGCTCTCTGGTTACACCCATCTCAAGCCTCCAAGGCTCCTCCAACAGCAGACAGCCCACTTACACAGTCATAGTATAACAAGTAAAAAAAATCACAGTAAGGGAAGAAGAATTAAAAGAATTCCTCCAAAATGCAAAGCCATAAACACAGAAACCAAGGGAACAAGAACAATGAACACATTATGATGCCCCCAAATGAACAAAACACCCCAAGCCAAGATTATGAAGATGACGAGATAGAAGAAATGCAAGATATGGATTTCAAAAAATTTATGATAAGATCATTTAGAAGTTTTCAAAAGCAAATTCTTGAACTACAGAAATCCTTACTGGACAGGACAGAAAATCTCTTTAGTGAAAATGAAATCTTAAGGAAGAACCAAAATGAAAGGCAGAAATTAGTACAACAGGAAAGTATGATAGTGAAGAGATATCAAAATGAAATGAAGAACTCGATAGATCAAATGACAAACACATTAGAGAGTCTCAAAAACAGAGTCAGTGAAACAGAAGAGAGAATATTGGACTTAGAAGACAGAGCATAGGAAACTATACAGTCAAACCAAAGAAAAAGAAAAGAAGAGGAAATTAGAAATCTAAAAAAAATATTGTTGGGAATCTACAGGATACTATTAAAAAACCCAACATTCGAGTTCTAGGAATTCATGAAGGCATGGAGAGAGCGAAAGGATTAGAAGGCCTTTTTGGTGAGATATTAGCAGAGAACTTTCCGGGTTTGGAGAAGGACAGAGAAATCCTAGTACAGGAAGCTCATAGAACCCCTAATAAATATGACCAAAAGAGATCCTCACCACGACATGTTGTAATGAAACTCACCACCATGAAACAAAAAGAAAAGATCCTAAAATGTGCAAGAGAGAAATGTCAGATTACTCTCAGAGGATCTCCAATTAGACTCACAGCTGACTTCTCATCAGAAACCCTGCAAGCTAGGAGGGAATGGCGAGATATAGCCCAGGTAATAAGAGAGAAAAACTGCCAGCCCAGAATATTATATCCTGCAAAGCTCTCATTTGTGAATGAAGGTGAAATAAAGACGTTTCACAGCAAATAGAAACTGAAAGAATTTGTCGACACTCGTCCAGCCCTACAAAAGATGCTTAAAGATATGCTACACACAGAAACACAGAAACATGGTTATCAATTTGAAAGAAGCTAAAGGAAGGAAACCTCACAGCAAAAGAATGTAGGAAACTCAAAGCATACTACTTATCAATAGTTACATTGAACGTGAATGGTTTGAACTGCCCAGTCAAAAGACACCAATTGGCTGACTGGGTTAGGGAACAAAACCCATCTATTTGCTGCTTACAAGAAACACATCTTTCTAACAAAGATGCATACAGACTGAAAGTGAAAGGCTGGAAAAAGATATACCATGCCAACAGAAATGAAAAAAAAAGCAGGCATAGCCATCTTAATATCGGATAACATAAATTTTACCACAAAAACTATTAGAAGAGACAAAGAGGGACACTATATAATGATTAAGGGATCCATTCAACAGGAAGATATAACAATTATCAATGTATATGCACCTAATTACAGGGCACCGGTTTATTTAAAAGACTTGTTAAGGGACTTAAAGGGAGACTTAGACCCCAACACAATAGTACTGGGGGACTTCAATACTCCACTCTCAGAGATAGACAGAACAACAGAACAGAGGATCAACAAGGAGACAGAAAATTTAAATGACACTATAGCCCAAATGGCCTTAACATATATCTACAGAATTTTCCATCCTACAGATAAAGCATTTGCATTCTTCTCAGCATAACATGGAACCTACTCTAGGATTGACCACATACTAGGCCATAAAGCAAGTCTCAGCAAATTCAAAAGAATTAGAATCATACCATGCAGCTTCTCAGACCATAAAGGAATGAAGTTGGAAATTAGCAACTCAGGAATCCCTAGAGCACATGGAAACACATGGAAATTGAACAACATGCTCCTGAATGTACAATGGGTCATAGAAGAAATTAAAAGAGAAATCAAAAATTTCCTGGAAGTAAATGAGAATACATACCAAAATCTATGTGAGACAGCAAAAGCAGTGTAAAGAGGAAAGTTTATAGCAATAGTTTCCTACATCAAGAAATTGGAAAGGCACCAAATAGATGAGCTCACAGTTCATCTCAAGGATCTTGAAAATCTGCAGCAAACAAGACCCAAATCTAGTAGGAGAAGAGAAATAATTAAAATCAGAAAATAAATCAACAGGATTGAATCCAAAAAACATTACAAAAAATCAGCCAAATGAGGAGCTGGTTTTTTGAAAAAATAAACAAAATTGACACTCCATTGGCCCAGCTAACAAAAAAAAGAAGAGAAAAGACCCAAATCAATAAAATCAGAGATGAAAAAGGAAACATAACAAGAGACACCACAGAAATCAAAAGAATCATCAGAAATTACTACAAGGACTTGTATGCCAGAAAACAAGGAAATCTCTCAAAAATGGATAGATTCCTTGGACACATACAACCTACCTAAATTAAACCAGGAAGACATAGAAAATCTAAACAGACCCATAACTGAGACAGAAATTGAAACAGTAATGAAGGCCCTCCAACAAAGAAAAGCCCAGGACCAGATGGATTCACTGCTGAATTCTACCAGACATTTAAAGAAGAACTAACTCCAATCCTTCTCAAACTATTCAGAACAATCGAAAAAGAGGGAATCCTCCCAAATTCTTTCTATGAAGTTAGCATCACCTTAATTCCTAAACTGGAAAAAGATGCAGCATTGAAAGAGAATTACAGACCAATATCCCTGAAGAACATAGATGCAAAAATCATCAATAAAATTCTGGCAAATAGAATGCAACAACACATCAGAAAGATCATCCACCCAGACCAAGTGGGATTCATCCCTGGTATGCAGGGATGGTTCAATGTTCGCAAAACAATCAACGTGATACAGCACATTAACAGACTGCAGAAGAAAAACCATATGATTATCTCACTAAACGCAGAGAAAGCATTTGATAAAATACAACACCCTTAATGATGAAAACCCTAAGCAAACTGGGTAGAGAAGGCACATTCCTCAATATAATCAAAGCAATTTATGAAAAACCCACGGCCAGTATCCTATTGAATGGGGGAAAGCTGGAAGCATTCCCACTGAGATCTGGTACCAGACAGGGATGCCCACTCTCACCACTGCTATTCAATATAGTGCTGGAAGTCTTAGCCAGAGCTATTAGGCAAGAAAAAGAAGTCAAAAGGATACAAATTGGGAAGGAAGAACTCAAACTATCCCTCTTTGCAGATGATATGATTCTTTATTTAGGGGATCCAAAGAACTCTACTAAGAGACTACTGGAACTCACAGAAGAGTTTGTTGGCAAAGTAGCAGGATATAAAATCAATGCACAAAAATCAACAGCCTTTGTATACACAAGCAATGCCACGGCTAAAGAAGAACTTCTAAGGTCAATCCCATTCACAATAGCTACAAAAATAATCTAATACCTTGGAATAAACTTAACCAAGGACACTATGATGAAAATTACAAAACCTTTGAAAGAAATAGAAGAGGATACCAAAAAGTGGAAAAACCTTCCATGCTCATGGATTGGAAGAATCAATATAATCAAAATGTCCATTCTCCCAAAAGCAATTTACAGATTCAATACAATACCAATCAAGATACTGAGGACATTCTTCTCAGATCTGGAAAAAAATGATGCTGAAATTCATATGGAGGAACAGGAGGCCTCGAATAGCTAAAGCAATCTTGTACAACAAAAACAAAGCTGGAGGCAACACAATACCAGATTTCAGGACATACTACAGGGCAGTAATTATCAAACAGCATGGTACTGGTACAGAAACAGATGGGTAGACCAATGGAACAGAACAGAAACAGCAGAAATCAATCCAAACATCTACAGCCAACTTATATTCGATCAAGGATCGAAAACTAATCCCTGGAGTAAAGACAGTCTATTTAATAAATGGTGCTGGGAAAACCGGATTTCCACGTGCAGAATCATGAAGCAAGACCCCTACCTATCACCGTACACAAAAATTCATTCAACATGGATTCAAAACTTAAACCTACGACCCGACACTATCAAATTATTAGAGAGCATTGGAGAAACCCTGCAAGACATAGGTACTGGCAAAGACTTCTTGGAAAATACCCCAGAAGCACAGGCAGTCAAAGCCAAAATTAACTATTGGGATTGCATCAAATTGAGAAGTTTCTGTACTTCAAAAAAAACAGTCAGGAAAGTGAATAGGAAATCAACAGAATGGGAAAAAATATTTGCAAACTATGCAACAGATAAAGTGTTGATAACCAGAATCTACAAAGAGATCAAGAAACTCCACAAAATCAAAACAAACAACCCACTCAAGAGATGGGCCAAGGACCTCAACAGACATTTTTCCAAAGAGGAAATCCAAATGGCCAACAGACACATGAAAAAATGTTCAAGATCACTAGCAATCAGGGAAATGAAAATCAAAACCACAATGAGGTTTCACCTCACCCCAGTGAGAATGGCTCACATTCAGAAATCTACCAACAATAGACGCTGGAGAGGATGTGGGGAAAAAGGGACACTAACCCACTGTGGGTGGGAATGCAAACTGGTTAAACCACTATGGAAGTCAGTCTGGAGATTCCTCAGAAACCTGAATATAACCCTACCATTCAACCCAGCCATCCCACTCCTTGGAATTTACCCAAAGGAAATTAAATTGGCAAACAAAAAAGCCATCTGCACACTACTGTTTATTGCAGCTCAGTTCACAATAGCTAAGACCTGGAAGCAACCCAAATGGACATCAACAATAGACTGGATAAAGAAATTATGGGACATGTACTCTACAGAATACTATACAGCAGTCAAACAATGAAATCCGGTCATCTGCAACAAAATGGAGGAATCTGGAAAACATCATGCTGAGTGAATTAAGCCAGTCCCAAAGAGACAAATATCATTTGTTTTCCCTGATTGGCGACGACTAACTGAGCACCAAAGGGGAAACCTGTTGAAGTGAAATGAACACTATGAGACTATAAGACTTGATCAGCTCTTGTCTGGACTGTTGATGTACAATGTAAATCTTTACCCATTTTAGTATTTCTTTTTGTTGTTTGTTTTTGTTCTAGTACTATTGGTTGAATTCTGCAATTAACACACAATTATTCTTAGGTGTTTAAATTTTAACTGAAAAGTGATCCTGGTTAATTATGAGAGAGGGAAAAAGAAAGGGAGGATATCTACAATTTGGGGAAAGCTCAATCGGACTGGCCCCAAATGATGGAGTTAGAAACATGCCAGGGGATCCCAATACAATCCCATCAAGGTGGAATGTTGCAATGCCATCTCAGTGGTCCAAGTGATCAATTTCAGTTCACAATTGATCACACTGATAGGTCTAAGAGTCAAAGGGATCACACAAACAAGACTAGTGTCTGCTAATACTAACAGAACCAAAAAGAGAGAGAATGATCCAACATGGGAAGTGGGATACATAGCAGACTCATAGAATGGCAGATGTCCTAAATAGCACGCTGGCCTCAGAATCAGCCCTTAAGGCATTCAGATCTGGCTCAAGAGCCCATGAGAGTATTTTAGGCATGGAAAGCCAAGACACTCTGGAAAAAAAAAAAAAAAGAAGACCTAAATGAAAGTTCTCTGCGAGTGAGATTCCAGTGGAAGGAACGGGGCCACCAAAGAAGGGGGTGCCTTTCTCTGAAGGGAGGAGAGAACCTCCACTTTGACTATCACCATATCGAATAAGATCAAAGTTGGCTAACCCTAAAGACTTCCATAGCCTCAGCAACTCATGACAAGAGCCTAGGGAGATTACTGACGCCATAAACAAGAGTGTCAATTTGTTAAGTCAACAACAGGAGTCACTGTGTCCTTACATCTCATGTGGGATCTGTCCTTAATGTGTTGTCCAATGTGAAGTAATGCTATAACTAGTACTGAAACAGTATTTTTACACTTTGTGTTTCTGTGTGGGTGCAAAGTGATGAAATCTTTAGTTAGTATATACTGAATCGATCTTCTGTATATAAAGATAATCGAAAATGAAAAAAACAACTCGGTGTTGAATTGGAAATTGCATAAAAAATTAATCAATTTTTTTAAAAACATATCATGTAGGATCTCTGTCCTTAATGGGCTGTACATTGTGATTCCATGTTATAACGAGTACTCAAATAGTGTTTTCCACTTTGTGTTTGTATGTGGGTGCAAACTGTTGAAATCTTTACTTAACGGATACTAAATCAATCTTCTGTATACAAAGAGAATTGAAAATGAATCTGGATGCGAATGAAAGGGGAGGGAGCGGGTAAGGGGAGACTATTGCGGGGGTGGGGTATGGGGGGATGCCATTGTAATCCATAAGTTGTACCTTGGAAATTTATATTCTAAATAAAAGTTAAAAAATAAAAAAAGAAAAGAAGTCCCAAAAGATAAATTTAGAATGTGTGACTCCATATTACTTAATGTTGATATAAATTGCCCAGACATTAAAAGAAAATCAGTGACATCACCAGTGTTACTCATTAAGGTTAAATATTTTTTTTTTTTTTACAGGCAGAGTGGACAGTGAGAGAGAGAGACAGAGAGAAAGGTCTTCCTTTGCCGTTGGTTCACCCTCCAATGGCCGCCGCGGTCGGCGCACTGCGGCCGGCGCACCGCGCTCGTCCGATGGCAGGAGCCAGGAGCCAGGTGCTTTTTCCTGGTCTCCCCATGGGGTGCAGGGCCCAAGCACCTGGGCCATCCTCCACTGCACTCCTGGGCCACAGCAGAGGGCTGGCCTGGAAGAGGGGCAACCGGGACAGAATCCGGTGCCTCGACCGGGACTAGAACCTGGTGTGCCGGCGCCGCAAGGCGGAGGATTAGCCTGTTGAGCCACGGCGCTGGCCTTAAATATTATTATTTTTTTTAATTTTTTTTTTAATTTTTTTTTAAATATTATTTTTTAAAACCTATTTTTACAATGTTCTTTGTGCACTATTTCCACAGGACATGTAGAAACTGGGAGAATATGTAAATCAACCTATGCAAATTAAAATATATTCATTTAAAAAATTAATGGGACATAAAATATACAGTAGCAGTGGGAATTTATTCTTCGCAATAAAAATATGTAAGCATAGAAGAGTTGAGGTAAAGGAGAAATTAGTGAAGAACTCAATTTGTAGAAGTAGGATTTTGAGTACTTTTTCTGTGGGAGTATGATTTGAACCTGAGTAGATGATGATACAGAGCAGTATCACAATCGTGAATGAATAAGTAGTATAGACAGCAGGGTTAATGTTGGCACACATTATTATATATTATAACAATATTCTCACAAATAGCAGTTTAGGGATTCAGAGCAAAGCTGAAAACAAGCTAGACAGGTGTCAGTGATGAGGTGGTGTCATTTGTATTTACACAACTTGGGACCATAGTACTTCTTGAATACTAGGCTTGATGTCTTCCATCAGTTTTGGAAAACCATTTCTTTATGGCAAAATTGTTGAAACTAAAGTGAAAATCTGACAAAGAGAACAATTCAAAATACATATTGTCCTCAACATAGCAATAGTTACTTTTCAGAAGCAATAATGGAAGTCACTGAACAACAAAATTATAATTTTGAAGGGATGAAAAGAGATAAATTATGATTTACAAGTCCTCATACTAAGGAGTGAAAAAATACTGATTTATAATGCACACCAAAATCGTCACAACACAGAAAGAACTATAAAATTATATGTAGTAAGTTTGGAGGGGATAAAATTTGGAATGATTAATAAAATATCCAAAATAAAGCAAGTTGAATGTGTGTGTAAGACAGATGGGAAAAAATTAAATCTCATATTATTAAGCCTATGTATTTTAGAATCTGGAAAACATCATGCTGAGTGAATTAAGCCAGTCCCAAAAGGAAAAATATCTCCCTGATTGGTGACAACTAACCGAGCACCTAAAAGGAAACCTGTTGAAGTGAAATGGACACTATGAGAAACAATGACTTGATTAGCCCTTGTCCTGACTGTTGAGGAATAACTTAATACTTTACCCCTTTTAGTATTATTTTTTGTTCTACTTAATACTATTTGTCAAACTCTTTAATTAACACACAACTATTCTTAGGTGTTAAAATTTAACTGAAAAGTGATCCCTGTTAAATATAAGAGTGGGAATAAGAGGGAGGAGATGTACAGTTCGGCACATGCTCAATCGGACTTGCCCCAAATGACTGAGTTAGAATCATGCCAGGGGATTCCAATTCAATCCCATCAAGGTGGCATATACCAATGCCATCTCACTAGTCCAAGTGATCAGTTTCAGCTCATAATTGATCATAAAATGGCAGATGTCCTAAACAGCACTCTGGCCTCAGAATCAGCCCTTAAGGCATTCGGATCTGGCTAAAAAGCCCATTAGAGTATTTCAGGCATGGAAAGCCAAGACACTCTGGCAAAAAAACAAACAATAAAAAAAAAGTGACGTAAATGAAAGATCTCTGTGAGTGAGATCCCAGAAGAACGGGTCATCAAAGAAGGGAGCAGAGAACTTCCACTTTGACTATGGCCTTGTCTAAATAAGATCAGAGTTGGTGAACTCAAGATGCTTCCATAGCCTTGGCAAATCATGACAAGAGCCTTGGGTGATTACTGACGTCATAAATAAGGGTGTCAATTGTTAAATCAACAATGGGAGTCACTGTGCTCCTGCTCCCCATGTAGGATCTCTGTCCTTAATGTGTTGTACTATGTGAATTAACTGTATAACAAGTACTCAAACAGTACTTTATACTTTGTGTTTCTGTGTGGGTGCAAACTGTTGAAATCTGTATTTAGTATATATATACTAAATTGATTGTATGTATATAAAGATAATTGAAAATGAATCTTGATGTGGATGGGATGGGAGAGGGAGCGGGAGATGGGATGGTTGTTGGTGGGAGGGAGGTTATGGGGAGAAAAAGCCACTGTAACCCAAAAGCTGTACTTCGGAAATTTATATTTCATGAATGCTTCAGTTGCATGCAAAGATTATGATATTGTAAGGAACATAAAAACTCAACTCTGTTATCCAGAATAAGCATTCTTTATGAAAATAAGCTAAATACAATGCAATGGGAACAGTTTTATCAGGTAATTAGCAATCTAAAGAAAACTAGTATACCTGAATATAGCAAACAAAAACCACTTCCAGCAATATTACTAATATTAAAAATAAGCATTTCATGGGGGCCAATGCTGTGGCTCACTTGTTTAATCCTCCACCTGCGGTGCCAGCATTCCATATGGGCACCGGGTTCTAGTCCCAGTTGCTCCTCTTCCAGTCCAGCTCTCTACTGTGGCCCATGTGGGAGACCAGGAAGAAGCACCTGGCTCCGGGCTTCGGATCAGTGCAGTGCGCCAGCCACAGTGGACATTTGGGGAGTGAACCAATGCAAAGAAGACCTTTCTCTCTGTCTCTCTCTCTCTCACTGTCTAACTCTACCTGTCACATAAAAAAAATAAGCATTTCATGATCCAAAAAAAAAAAAAAAAGCTTTGGTTTACCAGAACGACGCAATAATTCTAATTTTAAAGAAATTCATGTATTCCTAAGACTAAAGAGCATGATGTTAAAAATAGTGAACATTTTGGCCACATTTACATAACATTTTATTTTATTGTTTTTTATCACAGACTCTGGTGGGCAATATAATGTTACCAATTAGCATCCTTTGGTTTAACCTTTTTGTATTTCTTGTAAAGGACACCTAGAAGTAATACAATCCCTCAGCTTTTTTTCTGTCTCAAAAATCATTGTCTTTCCTCCATTTCTGAAGGATAGCTTTGTTGTGTAAGGTATTCTTGGTTGAAAGATTTTTTTTTTTTTGGTCAAGGTTTTTATTTTTATTTCTTTCAGAAAGCAATGAGAACGGTAGACAAGTTCTGGATCAAAAAGGACAAGGTATTTATAAACAGAAGGTAGAAATCAATAGGGCTAAGTATTTGAATGTTCATTTAGCTAACGATTTTTTTTTAAATCTTTATATACAGAAGATCAGTTTAGTATATATTAAGTAAAGATTTCAACAGTTTGCCCTCACATAGCAACACAAAGTGAAAAATACTGTTGGAGTACTAGTTATAGTATTAATTCACAATGTATAGCACATTAAGGACAGAGATGCTACATGATTAAATTGATTAATTTTCTATGCAATTTCCAACTTTTTTCATTTTTAATGATTTTTTTTTCATTTTTTATAACGCTTTTATTTAAAGAATATAAATTTCCAAAATGCAGCTTATAGACTACAATGGCTTCTTTCAAGATATCCTCACACTCTCTACTTGCCTACAGTTTCTGCTGAGAAATTTACTCACAGACTTACTGAAATTCCTTTTTATGTGATGAGTACCTTTTCTCGTTCTTCTTTCACAATTCTCTCTTTGTCTTTAACTTTGGAAAATGATTAGAATATGTTTTAGTAAAGACTTCTTTGTGTCCAATCTATCTGGAGTTCTTAGGGATTCATGGATATGGGTGTTCATTTCAATACTCAGATTAGGGAAGGCTTAGTTCATTATTTCTTTAGACTTTCTTCCCTTTTCTCTCTATGTCTTCTGGAACCTCATAATAAATATATTGTTTCACTTGATGTGCTCCTATGAGTCATGTCAGCTTTCTTCATTCTTGTTATCATTGTACTATTTTGAAATGATCTGTCTTGAAGCTCTCTGACTTTCTGCTTGGGTTGAGTCTGTTGTCAAAACGCTCTATTGAATTCTTTAAATTTAGTCATTATATTGTTCAGCTCTAGAATTTATTTTATAGTTTGCCTTTGGTTGAACTTCCTATTTTGAGCATTGATTTCTTTTCCAATTTTACATGTAAATAGTTTATGTACAGCAAATAAGAAATCTCAGCTAACACATCTAATCAAACATATAAATAGTTCTATATCAAAATATATGAATATTCAAACTTGTTAAATTTTTTCTAGTATGAATTTTAAATTTTTATTAGTAATTTTAATTTTTTATTTATACAAGGGAATAAATCTCATGTATTTCATATTTACAATTTTCAAAGCATGTGATACTTCCTATTGTATCCTCTATCCCTCCCTCACACCCACCATTCCTTCTCCTTCCTTATTTACTAATTGCAAGATTAACTCTGCACTAAAGAATTCAACAGATAGTAGGCAGAAAAAACACTATTCCTTAAGAGTACAGACAAGGACAATAACCAATAATCAAATCTCAAAATATCAATTTTGCTCATATATAATAAATTTTTTCCTTGTATATTAGCACAAATCAGGGAAAACATGATATTTTTATTTTTGGGACTGTCTCATTTCACCAAGAATAATGGTCTCCAATTACATCCATTTTGCTGAAAAAGACAGGATTTCGTTCCTTTTTATGGCACAATAGTATTCCATCATGTATATTTATCAATTTTTTTTAAAACCAGTCATCAGCTGATGGACATCTGGATTGATTCCATATCTCAGATATTGTTCATTGAGCTATAATAAATATGGGGGTACAGATAACTCTTTCATATGCTGATTCAATTTCATTTGGGCAGTTACCCAGGAGTGGGATGGACAAGTCATATGGTAGATCTATTTTCAAATTTCTAAGGAATCTCCATACTGCCTTCCATAATGCTTGTACTAGTTTAAATTCCCACCAACAGTGTATTAGGGTACCTTTTCCCCTAACATAGTTACTAGCATTTGTTATTTCTGGATATTTGGATGATAGCCATTCCAGTTGTTGTTAGGTGAAATCTCATTGTGGTTTTGATTTGCATTTCCCTGATGGCTAGTTATCCTGAGCTTCTTTGGATGTGCTTGTTGGCCATTTATACTTTATGCACTGAAAATTTCCTGTTCATATCCTTAGCCCATTTCTTAATTGGCTTGCTTTGTTCTTGAATTTCTTGAGTTCCTTTTATATCCTAAATATTAATTCTTTTTCAGTTTCACAGGTAGCAAATATTTTCTCCATTTTGTCTGTTGCCTCTTTGTTGAGTGTTTCCTTTGCAGTGTAGATGCTTCTTAGCTTAATGTAATCCCATTTGTCTATTTTTTTCATTTATTGCCTCTTTTCTAGGGTCTTATCCAAGAACTTTTTGCCTACGCCACTCTATCACAATGTCTCCCCTATGTTTTACTCCAGTAATTTGATGTTTTTAAGTCTTGGATTTAGATCCCTGACACACTGTGAGTTGATTTTTGTATAGGGTGTAATATAGGGGTCTCGTTTCATACTTCTGCATGCAGAGATCCAATTTCCCCAATAATTTGTTGAGGAAACTTTACTTTATCCAGGGAGTAATTATAGCTCTTGTATTGCTTTATTGATTTTTAAAAAGTTATCCATATGTGTTGTCTTATAACTCACTGGCCTTTCTGAAGATTATTTTGAATTTTTGTCAGGAAGTTCCATTTCTTTTGTTTTATTTTTGTGCTTACTTTTACTTGTGGTCCATTTTGTTCTCTCAGTAATGTCATGTGTTTCTATTAATTTCTCTGATCCTTCATGATCTCTATAGCCTTGTGTGGGAGTATGTGCATTTATGTATGGACTCATCCAATCTTTATGTAATAGTCACTAGCTTTGTAGTCTATAAAGTCTACAAGGAAAGCATTTTACTAAATACCCTGGCCAGAAATTCAGAGAGGTGAGGCAACAGGAAGTGATCACGGTTCAGATCTGCTACAGACATTCACAGATCATTGGGTGGTGGGCCTGGTGAGGATCTGGATTATCTGCATGGGCATAACTTAAGTGTGAATTGGTGGGCACCAGTCTGGCATTATGGTGGATCTGTTTCCTGAATCTACAGGGGCTGTAGATTCAGCATGAGGATCCAGTGAGATGTGTGGGATTCAGCCTGATGTTCAGGTGAACCCAGCATGTAGTTCTTGGGGACCTATATGACAGTGGAATGGCTCTGAAAGTTGGGTTCATGTATTTCTTCTTTTTTTTTTTAAAAAGAAACAAAGTGACCCTAAGAGTAAGGAGAAGTTGAGGAAAATCAGAGGAGAATAATGTATGGATTTTGTACAGCTGGAGTGAAGTATGAGAAGGATAGGTAACTGAAAAATACTAAAAGTGCTGCTGTGCCTACTTATGTCCCTAACTGAAGTTTGAAAGAGCATTTTTCCATAAGAATTTAATTTACCACAACATTTCTAAATGAAGGAGCAGATGAAGAGAAAAGAAATAGATTGATCCATGATTTGAGTAGTGCAATACTGGGCTTTCAAAAAGTTAAAAGAAAGAGAAATTAAAAGATATTATAAATTGCTTGATTAATCTAGCATGGATAGGGAATAAAGTAAATACAGAGGGCTTATTTTATGGTGATTAAAAGCATAAACTTTATAGTCAGGCCTACCTAAGATCAAGGATCATACTGGTAATCAAGTTAAATTACCATTTTAAATGAAGCTGCTTCATTTCCCCAATTGAAAAAAATATCTACCTGTGGAAATTAAAACAGGAACTATATATAAAATCTAAGAAAAAGCACCAATATAGATGAACTAAACAAACTGAGTAACTGGAGATTAAGAATAATTATGACATCTGACAATTGGATTAAGATGACTAGGTAGGGAGGGAGCTTGCTTCTCAAGTATAGAAGATAGCTTAAAACAAGTGGAAATAGTGCAGTCTCAGTGAAGAGCTAGGGAGAAAACTGCAAAAGAAACTCTATGTAAATTGGAGGATATAGTGGATATACATGGAGGGTAAAGACTTGCCCAACTTAGGACCCCACCAGCCAAGAGCCTCTGCACCAGTGTGGGAGAGCAAGGTGAGACCAGGCTGCAGCAGCCCAAGCCACTGGCGAAAAACAGCCTAGAGGGAATTTGGCTTGGAGCCCCATAGGGGATAGTGTACCTGCCAAACTAGAGGTGTTTTCTTTTTCCAAAATCATCCTGCAAAGGCATCCTGTAATAAGCAGACAGTGAGCAGGTGCCATTTTGGACATACTTAACAGTTGTGCCAGCTTGTGTTCTCACCCAGCAACCAGCCAAGTGGAAACTCCTGAGTCTATTTGGGAGAATAGACGGGGGCTGGTTGCTCGTGACTGTGGGAGATTTGTGTGTGTGGGACACTGAGACTGCATAGGAAGATTCATGGAGTGGCTGGGACACTGGGAAGTCACTGTGGAAGGCTCCACATGATGAGGGCTCTTTGTTTACCTGGCAAGAGACATTGCTGGGAAATCTGAGCTTATACTGAGGATTGCACAGATCCTTTGTGTGGTCTTGTGGCAGAGCAGATGAATAATATACTCACCGGGGCTGTTGCTCAGGCACTCATCTCTTTCGAGGAGAGAAGCTCAGCTGAGTCTACACCAACAGACAAGAAAAAAACCTCCTCATTGATTAAAAAGAGAGAGAGAGAGAGATTTACCATGCCAAATCTGGCTGTGTCACCTCAGACATGCCTGTCACCCTGCAGCACTGAACAGAGCTCCCTGGCCATGCCCACCACATGCCTCTAGGTATTCACTGAATGCAGGCACTCCATTAATCCAATCAGACATAGTCCAAAAATAAAAGCTGCTGCAGCAAAAAATGAAGAAAAAACCAATGAGTATCATCACAAATGCCAAATAACAAATGAATCCATGAAACAAGAACAAGGAAGACATGACACCCCTAAAAGAACACAATACCTCAATACTATATTGTGAAGATGATGATTGAAGAAATGCCAGAAATGGGATTCAAAAACCTGATCATAGGATTACTTAGAAGTAATCAGAAGCAGATGCATGAACCAATGAAATCCTTACATGACATTAAATCTGGTTCTAAGAGTGCCTGAAGGTGTGGAAAGAGAAAGGATTAGAAGGCATTTTCAGTGAAATAACAGAAAATTTCACCAATTTGGAATAAGAAAGGGACATCCAAGTAGAGGAAGCACATAGAACTCCTAATAGACCTGACTAGATAAGATCTTTACCACAAAACACTGTAGTCAAACACTCCACAGTAAAATGTAAAGAAAGATTCTAAAATGTACACTAAAGAGATGCCAGATTACATTCAGAGGATTCCCAATTAGACTCATAGCAGACTTCTCATCAAAAACCCTACAGACTAGGAGAGACTGGTGAGATATACTCCCAGTCTTAAGAGAAAAAACTGTTAACCCAGAATACTACACATTGCAAAGCTCTCGTTTATGTATGCAGGTGAAATAAAGACCTTTCATGATACAGAAACTGAATTTGTCATCACCCATCTAGCCCTGCAGAAGATGCTTAAGGATGTGAGGCACACAGAAAAACAGATACATGGTCATCATGATAGAAGAAGGTAAAGGAAGGAAAGCCCCCAGTAAAAGCACAAAGGAAATCCAAAGTAAAAAAATAGGAATGTTTATGGAAAAATGGAAGAGCAAAGTTGTTACTTATCAATAGTCACCTTGAATGTAAATGGCCTCAACTCTCCAGTTAAAAGAAACAAACTTGCTGAATGGATAAAAAAACAAAACCCATCTATTTGCTGCCTACAAGAAACACATCTCACCAACAAAGATGCACAGAGACTGAAAATAAAAGGATGGAAAAAGATATATCATACTAACAGAAAACAAACAAAAGCTGGTATAGCCATCCTCATATCAGACAAAATAATCTTTAACACAAAATATGTTTGAAGAGACAAAGAAGGACACTTTATGTGATTTTATGATTAAGGGATCAATTAACAGGAAGATGTGACTATAATAAATATATATGCACCTAATTATAGGACACCTCATCATTTAAAAGAAATATTAAGTGATTTAAAGGGAGATATATACTCAAATACAATAGTAATGGGAGATTTCAATACCACATTTTCAGCAATGGACAGATCAACCAGACAGAAAATCAGCAAAGAAACAGCAGATTTAATCAACACTAAGAGCCAAATGGACCTAACAGATATCTACAGAACTCTTCATCCTACAGTTGCAGAATATACATTCATCTCATCTGTGTATGGAACTCTCTCTAGGATTGACCACATGCTTGGCAATAAAACAACTCTCAACAAATTCAAAAAAATGAAATCATCCCATGCATCTTCTTGGACTACAATGCAATGAAGCTGGAAATCAACAACTCAGGATTCCCTAGAACGTATGCAAACACATGAAGATTGAACAACATGCTCCTGAATGAACAGTGGGTCATTGAAGAAATGAAAATAGAAATCCAAAAATTTCTGGAAACAAACAAAGATGACAATTCAACATATCAAAACTTATGGGATATAGCAAAAGCAGTGTTGAGAGGAAGGTTTATAGCAATCGGTGCCTACATCAAGAAATTGGAAAGGCACCAAATGAATGAGCTACCAATGCATCTCAAAGATCTAGAAAAACAGCAAACCAAACCCAAAACTAGTAGGAGAAAAGAAATGATTAAAATTAGAAAAATAAACAAAATTAAAACCAAAAAAATTACAAAAGATCAGCAAAAAGAAGCTCTGGGTTTTAGAATAAAATTGATACAACAATGTACCAATGGGAGAGAGAATACTCAAATCAATAAAATTAGAGATGATAAAGAAAATGTAACAATAGACATCAAAGACATAAAAAGAATCATCAGAAAGTACTACAAAGAGCTGTATACCAAGAAATTGGGAAATCCAGAAGAAATTGATAGATTACTGCACACATACCATCTAACTATATTGAGCCATGAAGACATGTAAAACCTAAACAGATTCATTAGCAAGACAGAAATTCAATCAGTAATAAAGATTCTCCACACAAATAAAAGCCCAGGACCAAATGGCTACACTGTTGAATTCTACCAGACATTTATAGAAGAGCTAACTCCACTTCTTAAGTTGTTCAAAACAATTGGAAGCAACAGAATCCTCCCATATTCTTTCTATGAAGCCAGCATCATACTCATTCCTAAACCTAAAAGATAGAATAGAGAAAGAGAATGACACCCCGATTTCTCTGATTAACACAGATGCAAAAATCAACAAAATTCAGGCCAATGGAATCCAACAACATATCAGAAAGATTATTCACTCAGACGAAGTGGGATTTATCCCAGGTATACAAGGATGGTTCAATATTTGCAAATCAATGTGATACCTAACATTAATAAAAACATTAACATTAATTATAATAATTATATAATTATAACATTAATAAAAACATAATAAAAAACACCTAATATTAATAAAACTGAAAAACAAAAACCATATGATTATCTCAACAGATGCAGAGAAAGCATGCGAAAAAATACAACAAACTTTCATGACAAAAACTCTAAGTAAATTGGGAATAGAAGGAACATTTCTCAACACAATCAAGGCAGTTTATGACAAATCCATGGCCAGCATCCTACTGAATGTGAAAAGTTGGAAGTACTCACACTGAGATTCCAGAAACAATACAGATGTCCATTCCCGCTATTGCTATTCAATATCGTACTGCAAGTTCTAGCCACAGCCACTAAGCAAGAAAAAGAAATCAAAGGGATTCAAATTGGGAATGAGAAAATCAAACTATCTATATTTGTAGATGACATGATTCTATACATAGGTGATCCAAAAGACTCTACCAAGAGACTATTGGAACTCACAGAAGAGTTTGGTAAAGCAGCAGGATATAAAATCCATACATAAAAATCAACAGGCTTTGTATTCACAGACAATGCCATGGCTAAAAAAGAACTTTAAGATCGTTCCTATTCACAATAGCTACAAAAAATCAAATACCTTGGAATAAATTTAACCAAGGATGTCCAAGATCTCTATGATGAGGATTACAAAATAATAAAGAAAGAAACAGAAGAAGATACAAAAAAAGGAAAAGTCTTCTGTGTTCATGGATTGGAAGAATCAATATCATCAAAATGTCCATCTTTCAAAATCAATTTACAGATTCAATGTGATACTAATCAAAATACCAAAGACATTCTTCTCAGATCTAGAAAAGGTTATGCTGAAATTTGTATGGAAACACAGGAGACCTCAAATAGCTAAAGCAGTCTTATATAACAAAAAGAAAGCTGGAGACATCACAATACCAGATTTCAATACATGCTACAAGGCAGTTATAATTAAAACAGCATGGTACTGGTACAAAAATAGATGGACAGACTGATAGAACAGAATAGAAACACCAGAAATTAATCAAAACATCTACAACTAATTTATATTTGAGCAACGAGCTAAAATAAGTCCCAGGAGCAAGGACAGTCTCTTTAACAAATGGTGCTGGGAAAACTGGATTTCCACATGCAAGGATATGAAAAAGGACCCCTACTTTACACCTTACATGAAAACCCATTTAAAATGGGTTAGAGGCCTAAATCTATGACCTGATACCATCAAATTACTAGAGAACACTGGAGAAACCCTGCAAGATATTGGCACAGGCAAAGAGTTCTTGGCTAAGACCCTGAGGCACAGGCAATCAAAACTAAAGTTAACAAACAGGATCATAGCAAATTGACAAGCTTCTGTACTGCAAAAGAAACACTCAGGAAAGTGAAGAGCCAACTGACAGAATGGAAGAAATTATCTGCAAAGAATGCAACTGATAAAGGATCAAAAACCAGAATATGAGCCGGCGCCGTGGCTCAATAGGCTAATCCTCCGCCTTGCGGCGCCGGCACACCGGGTTCTAGTCCCGGTTGGGGCGCCGGATTCTGTCCCGGTTGCCCCTCTTCCAGGCCAGCCCTCTGCTGTGGCCCAGGAGTGCAGTGGAGGATGGCCCAAGTGCTTGGGCCCTGCACCCCATGGGAGACCAGGAAAAAGCACCTCGCACCTGGCTCCTGCCATCGGATGAGCGCGGTGCGCTGGCTGCAGCGCGCCAACTGCAGCAGCCATTGGAGGGTGAACCAATGGCAAAGGAAGACCTTTCTCTCTGTCTCTCTCTCTCACTGTCTACTCTGCCTGTCAAAAAAAAAGCCAGAATATATAAAGAGATGAAGAAACTCTACAACAGCAAAACAAATAATCCAGTTCAGAAGTACCAAGGACTTGAAAAGACATTTTTCAAAAGAGAAAACCCAACTGGCCAACAGAAGCTTGAATAAATGCTCAGCACTAGCCATCAAGAAAATGCAAATCAAAATCAAAAAGAGGTTTCACCTCATCCCAGTTAGAATGGCTTTCATACAGAAACCAACAAACAACAAATGCTGGTGAGGATGTAGGGAAAAAGGTATCCTAATTTACAGTGAGTGGGAATGTAAACTAGTAAAACCACTATGGAAATCAGTTTGGAGATACCTCAGAAATCTGAATATAGACCTACCATATGACCCAGCCATCCCACTCCTGGGAATTTACCCAAGGGAAATGAAATCAGCAAATAAAAGTGTTATATGCACCCCCATGTTTACTGCAACAATATTCACAATAGCTAAGACATGGAATCAACCTAAATGACTGTCAACTGAAGACTAGATAAACTATTGGATATATACTCTGAGGAATACTACACAGCAGTAAAAAAAAAAATGAAAGCTGGTCATTTGCAACAAAATAGATGCATCTGGAAAACATCATACTTAGTGAAATAAGCCAATCCCAAAGTGACAAATACCATATGTTCTTCCTCTTCTGTGATAACTAATAGAGCACCTAAAAGGAAATCTGTAGAAGTGAAACTGACATTTGTGAAGCAATGTCTTGAACAGCCCTTGTCTTGATTGTTGAGGAATTTCTTTTTCCTTAATGGATATTGGGGCTGGGAATGGGAGAGGGAGGAGGAGGTGGGGTGGGAGTGGGAGTGGGAGCATGGGTATCATGGGAGGAATCCAAATATTCCTGAAGTTGTACTTATATTTGTACTTATTAAATAAATGGTTTCTTTGGGGGAAAAAGAATAATTAAATATCCATTTTTTTTGAAAGGCAGAGTGGACAGTGAGAGACAGAGAGACAGAGAGAAAGGTCTTCCTTTTGCCATTGATACACACCCCAATGGCCGCTGCGGCCAGCACACCACGCTGATCCGAAGCCAGAAGCCAGGTGCTTCTCCTGGTCTTCCATGCAGGTGCAGGGCCCAAGGACTTGGGCCATCATCTACTGCACTCCCGGGCCACAGCAGAGAGCTAGCCTGGAAGAGGGGCAACCAGGACAGAATCCGGTGCCCCAACTGGGACTAGAACCTGGTGTGCCAGCACCGCAGGCAGAGGATTAGCCTATTGAGCCACGGCCATTCTAAATATCCATTCTTATACAAGATAGGATAAAGGATACATTGATAGGAAGTATAGGTGAAGTCATAGAAGATTCTAGAAGTAGCAATTTTTGATTGCTTTTTTTAAAGATGTTTTTAATTGGAGAACATACACACATGCATATACAGAGTAAGAAACAGAGAGAGAGAGAGGCAGAGAGAGAGAGAGAGAAAGAAAATTTCCATCTATTAGTACACTTTACTCCCCAAACGGCTCAGGGCTGAGCCACACCAAAATTAGGAGCCTGGAACTCCATCCAGTCTCCCACATGGAGGGCATCACACACTTGGGCCATCAAGTGTTGCTTTCTCAGATACATTAGCAGGAAGCTGGATTAGAACAAGAGTATCTGGAACTCAGATTGGCACTCTGATATGAAATGTTTATGTAAATGCTGGCTTAACCTGCTGTGCTACAAAGCCAGTCCTCAATTTATTTAATTAAAGAAAAATAGGAATATGGCACTACAAATAAAAATCCCAAACCATAAATAAAAGTTATTAGAATCATGCATTCAAATTCTACATTCACATAGTGAACATACTTGTACGTCTCCAATCTTCCCAAGGAGTAAGAAAGTATATAAATTATTTTGAAGATTTTTGGCTCTCTTTGGTAACAGAAACTCATTTTTCCTGAAATTTAAAAAATTCCTAGGTTTGTTGCTATTTCTGTTCATCAATCCTATTGTCACATCAATTTTTCACTTATGGACACTGAGCATGAAGAAAATTATAGAGGTCAGAAGGCAAGAAGCATGAAATATTACATTGAGCTGTGCTAGTTTGACACACGGTTTGTTAATATAGAATTATGACAATGAACTATTTCTGATACTCATTGTTATAACAAACAGCACATTTTTTAAGGCTTCAAGAAGAGGTGAACTAAGTTCATATGAATCTCAAAAGGTTCAATTCAGTTCAGGGAAAGGTTAAGTTTGATTTTATTCTCTGAATTGGCTTGCCAAACCCTAATTACAATAATAGACACTATTTTGCAAACTTGGAAAAGGTTTCATTTACATGACAGATATAAGAATCAAATGTTATCTTCTTTTTTCATTTTGTCTTTTAAATACTGACTTCAATAGACAAATAAGAAGGAATTATGAAGACGATCATAAGATGCAAAAACACTGCAGACTTTTTAAGTTATTAAATTGTATGACTCCACTGATATAGGCAAATCAAAGACTTTTCTAAAAGTTAACCCTGGGAAAGGGGAAGATGTGCTCTTGTTTACAGTTACAATTACTCTACTAAAAACTTTGGTTCCATGATGCTACACAACTCATTTTAATGGGCAAACAACTTATTCCTAAAAGAAAATATCATATATTATAATTTGAAAGTATTTTCCTTGCTTGATTACCAAATGTAAAAACAGCCATTATTGTTATTATTCTTCCTTTTACCCAGGATGTGGCAAGGGGCTGAAGATATACAGGAATACTTTGACGAGAGTCTTATCTACCTATCTTTGCAAATTCTGCTCATGATTCAGCCTGGAAAGCAAAGAAAGAAATTCTGCAACTTCTCCTCTGCTTGACCTTCATTCTCTCTTTGTTTAGAACTTATCATATAGCAAAAGGATTTCCTGTAAATTATTCATGAAATCACAGAACACGTCATGTTTACTTGCATAATTTTCTCACCCAAAAATAGAGATCAATTAAGAAAGAGGGAGAGGTGGAAAATGTGTGCAAACATCTTGGTTTTAATATGTGGTTATGCTCTGCCAACCTTCATTAATCTCTGCATGGCCCCATGTAACAGGGCTTGTGGAGTCATCCTGCTGTTATTTAAAGAGCAATCTGAACATTCGTAGTTATCTCAACCCATATCAAAGCAAACCAAACCACAAATCTGATACTAAGTCCTTGAAAACGACAATGATCTTTAAAATTGATTTCTATCGAGATGATAGGATGGTTAGCAGACAAATAAAAAAAAGATTTCAAAATTTCTCTATAAATGCTTATCTCTTTGCTTCAAACTTCTGGTTTTCACGACCTTCAGACCACATGTCTCTTTTTCCTTTACCTTGAACTTCACTACTGAAGTCCTGATTCTGTCCCATGTTAGAGGGCACTTGGGCCAAGCCCTTAAAAACCTTTCTTAGTGTTCATACTTATAAACCAGAGATACTAATGATATATATGTCCTAGTCCTGAAGTAAATATTAGGTGAGGTAATAGATACAGATTTAGAATAGCTCCTGACACATAGTAAGCACATAATAAGTGTTGGTTGCTATTGTTTATTATTGTTATGAGGGATTTTAAACATAAGAGTCAAATCATTGTTTCACTTAAAAGTAGTGGGAGATATCCCAGCTCAAAGAACTCTGAATTGTTCAAAATACTGGAATAGTACTGCTTACTTCAATCTGCTTTTAGTTTGCTGCAGTTTCAATCTCACATTTTTGTATTTGAAAGAAATTTTATTTATTTACATTTAATTTGGAAGGCGATGGAAAGAAATATTTGACTACTGATTTACCACCCAAATGCTCACAACGGCCCTTTGTGGGCCAGTCCAAATCCAATCCAGGAAAAGGATCTCAGTCTGGGTCCTAAACATGGGTAGCAGGGACCCTAGTACTTGAGCCATCACTGGGTACTGCTAAGGGTCTGCTTAAGCAGGAAGCAGGATCAGTACTCCAGTATGAGATGTGGGCAGCCTGAGCTGTACTGTAACTACGGGGCCAAATGCCCACCCTATACCTGGCATTTTAAAAGGATTTTTCTTATAAGATTTATTTTATTTATTCAAAAGACAGAGTTACAGAGGAAGGTAGAGACAGAGAGAGAGGCCTTCTATCCACTGGTTCACTTCCCACATGGCCACAACGACCAGAGCTGTGCTTATCTGAAGCCAGGAGCCAGGGGCTTCCTCCGGGTTTCCCATGTGGGTGCAGGGGCCCAAAGACCTGGGCCATCTTTTACTGCTATCCCAGGCCATAGCAGGGAGCTGGATCGGAAGTGGAGCAGCCGGGACTAGTACCAGCACCCACATGGGATGCCGGCACTTCAGGCCAGGGATTTAATCCGCTGCGCCACAGTACTGGCCCCTAAAAGGATTTTTCCATAATTGTAGCTCAACTTGAAATATTTTGGCTTCTATCTCTTAATGTTACTGGCTTCCTTCATTTTTGTTTTTATCTTGGTATTCATTTTTTTTCTAGTTTTTTGAAAAAATTTTCCCTTTCCTTTGACTTTAAATACCATATCCTTTATTTATTTGTTAATTTGCATATTTATTATATTTCATTTGTTTTTCACAAGCTTTGGAGTATTCTAAAATATTTTAAAACTAATAGAAAGGCTTATGAATATTTACTAATTTTTTGTGTTCAAGGCACTAGTCTAAGGGTTTCACATGGATTATTTAGGTAGTCCTCACAACGGTCCTTTGAGGTGTTATTATTTTTCCATTACACAAATGAGAGATACTTCCCTAAGATTCATAGTACTCTATGTTGTATTTTATTTTGAGTATAAGTTCATTTTAATCTATTTAATTATCTGATTTTAGTATATTATTTTTAATGTGAGCTATTATTTTATAGTTAACAATGACAAACAATTTGGTATGATGGAAGAATTGTAGCACTGAACACATGCTAAATATTACATACATGGATTTATGTACGTCTTCAAGTTGCCACTCTAGGTAGAGGAGTTAGAGTAAGATACAGCCTGATAGCATTGTTACAGAAAAGTCTTCAGTAGATTTTGATTGCTCCAAATCTCTATTCCTTTTTTAATAAGATTTATTTATTTGAAAGACAAAGATACAGAGAGAGTGAGATTGAGAGTGAGAGCGAGAGCGAGAGCGAGAGCGAGAGTCTTTCATGTGCTGGTTCACTCCACATGTGGCTGCAAAGGCCAGGACTGGGCCATGCCTAAGCAAGGAGCCAGGAATTTCCTCTAAGTCTCCCACATCTGGGCCATCATCCATTGCTTTTCCTGGCACATTAGTAAGGAGCTAGATTGGAAGTACAGCAGAGGACTCAAACCAGCACCCAAGTGAGATGCTGACATTACAGTGGCTGAAGAATTTGACTAATTCTGAATTTCATGTGGAGGATTTTAGGATAAAACTAACTCTACGACGATGGGCGCTGACAGACCTTTAGTAGAGAGTAAAACTGCTGGTAGTGTTGAAACTGTATATGACATGGTTTCTCTTTCTGACTATAAATTTCATATCTTGAAAAAAAATTCTGAATGGTTTTAATCATCTTCCTAGAAGATTTGGATTATATAAAGATCACTGTATATATTGATCCCAATTTAATGTTGTTACCATCAGTTCCTAACCCTCACAAATGAAGGTTCAATGTTGTGAAACGCCTTTCTGTTTAGTGGCATTCAACTGATAATCTCAATCAATTTTGACCTATATTATTATTATTCTCCAAACAACCTGTTTGTTTCTCTTGTTGTATTTGATTCCATTTCCCAGCTGTACAATAAATCTTCCCCTGTGCATTTATTTTAATACAGAAAATTTATAAAAGTCTTTTCTACCAAAAGCCAGGTTGGAACCCTTCTAATGTTGCTCAAAGGAACTAAGTTTGCCAGTTTGAGACTGAATCAATAAACTAGTATATACAATTCTAAGTAATTCTAAACTCTAAAAAGCTAGTAGTTTAATCATTACTAACTCTGTGTGTATCTTTGGGAAGGAGCGAGCTTTTTTCTTGGAATAAAACTATGTCAGATCCTAAATGCACAGATACTGTCTTCATCATTTTTGTGTGAATGAATATCCTCTAGTTTGTGTTTTTTAAAGCATGATTCCAGGAATTCCAAGTGTAATGTGATACTAGTGCATATCACCTTTATTAACGATGCCTAACAATCAATTAACCTCTGGCTGGCAATCACATTCCAATGTCAACTAGCCCAAACCTAGACTCTAGTTATAATTTCCCAAATATGTTATAGTTAACCTGTTTTTTTTTAAAAAAAACATTTTTTAAAACATGTTATACATACCAAAAAACACATAAGTATACAGAAAAATGAGCTTTTTGATTCTAGTCATAGAATCAAAAGAACAAAACATTTAGTTTCCTGAGAGTTCTCACAATGACCCTCTCCATTTCTTCTTTTTTAATGAGAGAAGGAAGAATATATTGTCATTTACATGGTATGACTCAGTGAAGCAATATTTATTGATATAACAAATGAAATGAAATCCACTTTGTTATGATCTCTCTATATGTGAACTACCACAGATAAGAGGAAATCGTGATATTTGTCTTTTTGTGTCTGGCTTATTTCACTTAGCATAATCATCTCCAGTTTCATCATTTTGTTGCACATATCTTTACTTCATCATTTTTATGGTTGGCTAATATTTCAGTGTGTTTATGCAATGCATTTTATTTATGGTTGATAGACAGCTACATTGATTCCTTATCGTAGCAATTATGACTTGAACTGCTGTAAAAATGGGAACGCAAGTAACTCTTTCATATCTTACTTCATTTCCTTTGGATATGTTACCAGAAGTGGGACGGCTGGGTCATATGACAGATCTATTTCTGGCTTTCTGAGACATCTCCTGACTGCTTTTCATAATGGTTATACAAATTCACATTCAAACTAACACTGAGTTAGGATATTTTCTTCTACACATCCTCTCCGGCATTTGCTATTTTTTGACTTTTGGATAATAGCCATTCCATCTGGAGTGTGATGATATCTCAATGTGGTTTCATTTGCATTTCCCTAATGGATAGTCATTCTGATCATTTTTTCACCTGCCTATTGATAAGTTGTATTTCATCCTTTGAAAAATGCCTGTTCATATTCTTTGCCCATTTCTTAATTGGATTGTTTTGTTGTTATTGAGTTACTTGGGCTCCTTATATTCTGGGTATTAATCCTTTATTGGATACATAGTTTGCAATATTGTTTCCCATTCTGTCAGTTGCCTGTACATTTTGTATCCTATGTTGTGAAAAAGCTTCTTAGCTTGAAGCTATCCTCTTTAATTGTTGTTGCTTTTATTGCCTGTACTTCCAGGGTCTTAATTCATTATAGGGATCTTCCACATCTGGTTCAGCTTATCTCAAGGTATTTAATTTTTTTCTTGTTGCTATTATGAATGGGACTGGCCTTACAAGTTCTTTCTCAGCTAGAGCATTGTTGATGTATAAGAAAGTTACTGATTTTTGTGTGTTGATTTTATATACTGCAACTCTGCTAAATTCTATTATGAATTATAATAGCCTCATAGTTGAGGCTTTTAGTTACCCCATATAAAGGATCATATCATCTGCACACTGGGATAATTTTATTCTCTGCTTTCAAATTTGTAAAACTTTGATTTTTTTTCTTACCTAATGACTAAACAACTTCCAGAAATACATAGAATAGTAGTAGTGACAATGGGCATCCTTGTCTGGATCTGGATTTTCATGGACATGCTTCTAGCTTTTCCCCATTCAATATTATACGGGCTGTGAGCTTATCATCTATTGATTCAATTATGTTGAGGTATCTTCCTTTTACACAGATTTATTTTATTCATTTGAAAAACAGAGTTAAGAGAGAGGTAGAGACACAGAGAGATAGAGGTCTTCCATCGGCTGGTTCACTCCCCCAAATGGTTACAATGGCTAGAGCTGAACTGATCTGAAACCAAGAGCCAGGGTCTCTCACATGGGTGCAGGGGCCCAAGATCTTGGGTCATCATTCACTTTGTCCCAGGCACATTAACAGGGAGCTGGATCAGAAGCAGAGCAGCTGGAACCTGAACTGGTGCCCATGTGGGATGCTGGCACTGCAGATCAGGGCTTTAACCTGCTGCACCACAGTGCTGGCCCCTATATAAAATTGTTAAAGGTTTTTTTTTTTTCCTCTATCATGAAAGGATGGTGTGTTTTATCAATGCTTTCTCTGCATCTATTAATAAAATCATATGGTTTTTAATCCTTCTTTTCATTGATGTGATGGATTGTTTTTATTAATCTGCATATATCAAATCATCCCTGCATCTCTAGGATAATTCCACTTGGTCTGGGTAGATAATCTTTGTGATATGTTGTTGATTTTTTCTAGTATTTTGTTTAAGAGTTTTGCATCTATATTCATCAGGGATATTGGTCTATGGTTCTCTTTTTTGGTTTTATCTTTCTCTGGTTTTGGAATTAAGGTAATTCTGGTCTCATATATTAAGTATTAAAGGGTTCCTTCTCTTTCAGTTGTTTTGAATAGTTTAAGAAGAGTTGATGTTAGTTATTCCTTAAAAGTTTGGTAAAATTAAGCAATGAAACCATCTGTTCCTGGGCTTTTCTTGTTGGGAGACTCTATTACAGATTCAATTTCAGTCTTGGTTATTGGTTATTCAGATTTTCTATTTTGGCATATTATTTGTGTTCAGAAATCTGTCCATTTCATCTAGATTTCCTGTTGGCATATAGCTGTTTGTCATAATTTCTAATGATTCTTTGTATTTTTGTGGCATCAATTGTATCATCTTTTTCAATTTCCAACTGTATAAATCTGGATCTTCTTTCTTGTTTATTTGCTAGTTAGGCCAAAGGTTATCAATTTATTTTTTTTCAAAAAAAGTTCATTTCATTGATCTTTTGCATAGTTTAAAAATTTCTATTTTTTTCTAAAATTTATCATTTTTTTTCCTTCTACTTTGGGTTTGGTTTGTTCTTGTTTTCTTAGGTCCTTGAAATGAAATTTTAGATTTGTTTGATATGTTTCCAACTTGTTGATGTAGAGATTTATTGTAATAAACTCTGCTCCTATCCCATAAATTTTGACATGTTGTGCTTCACTTTCACTCTAGGGTTTTTTTTTTTTTACCTCATTTCTTATTTCTTTAAGATTTATTTATTTGAAAGGCAGGGTTGGGGGGGGAGGACAGAGAGAGAGAGAGAGAGAGAGATCTTCCATCTGCTGGTTCACTGTTCAGTTGTCTGCAAAGGCCAGGGCTGTGTCAGGCTGAAGCCAGGAAATCTGGAACTCATTTAGGTCTCCCACATGGGTAACAGGGGTCCAAGTACATGGGCCATCTTATGTCGCTTTCCCAGGGACATTAGTAGAGAGATGGATCAGAAGTGGAGAAGCCAGGACTCGAACCAGTGCATACGTAAGATGCCAGCATTTCAAAATCTGGCTTAACCCACTGTGTCACAATCCTGGCCCCATTCACTTCTGATTTCTGCTATATTCCACTGTTCACTTAGGAGCATGTTGATCAGTCTCCATGTGCTTGTATATTTTCTTGCTTTTTTATTTTTTGTTAATTTCCAGCTTCATTCCACTGTGGTCAGAAAAGACATGATATGATGTTAATTTTTTTTAGTTTGTTGAGATTTTCATATGTTTTATATGGTCTATCCTTGAGAGTGTTCCATTCATTGATGAAAAGAATGTATAGTCTGCAGCTGTGGAATGAAATGTTCTGCGGCATAGACTGCTATGTTGATTCTTTTTGTCAAGTTGATCTGTCTACTGATGGATATAGAGTGTTGATATCCATCATTATTATTGTACTGGAGCATATATCTCACTTTATTTTTTTAAAGATTTATTTATTTTACTTGAAAGTCAGAGTTACACAGATAGAGGAGAAACAGGGGGGAGGGTCTTCCATCCAATGGTTCATTCCCCAATTAGCCGCAACAGTCGGAACTGTGCCAATCCAAAGCCAGGATCTGGGAGCTTCTTCCAGGTCTCCAACTTGGGTGCAGGGGCCCAAGGACTTGGGCCATCTTCTACTGCTATCCCAGGCCATAGCAGAGAGCTGGATTGGAAGTGGAGCAGCTGGGACATGAACTGGCACCCATATGGGAAGCCAGCGCTTCAGGCCAGGGTGTTAACCCTCTGTGCCACAGTGCCAGCTCCAATATATCTCACTTTAGATCCATTAACATTTGTTCTATAAAACTGAGTACCACAGTATTTTCTAGCATCATATCTTCTTCTTGAATTGATCCCTTATTCATTATATAATGACTTTATTTGTCTCTTTTAACAGTTTTTTGTCTTAAATTCTATATTTTATGATATAAGTGTAGCTACTCATACTTGCTTTTGGGTTCCACTTGCATGAAATATCTTTTTCCATTCTTTCACTTTAAGTCTGTATGTCTTTTATCAGTGACATGTGTTTCTTGTAGGAAGCATACAGATGGGTCTTGTTTTTTATCCATTCAGCCAGTCTTTATCTTTTAATTGGAGTATTTAGCCCATTACATTTTAAAAATATATTTATTTCTTTATTTGAAAGGCAGAGTTACAGAGAGGCAGAGACAGAGAGAGAGGTCTTCCATCCACCAGTTCACTCCCCAAATGGCCACAATGGCCAGAGCTGTGACAATTTGAAGCTAGGATTCTTCTGGGTCTCCCATATGGGTGCAGAGGCCCAAGTACTTGGGGGATTGGAGCGAGGCAATATGGCCTCTCTTAATGTAGCAAAGTAGTCACTCAGACTCCTATCAGCTCCTCAGTCTGGACCCAGTGCCAGTGAGGATCACAGAATTCTCTCTCAGTCAAAGGTGCCAGTGGCAGGGACCACAGCAGCTTCTTCCTACCTTATCCTGGCAAGATGGTGATTCCCAGCCAGGAGCTAGTCATTTAGAGACAGAGGTGGTTGGCAACACAGCCAGAAGCAGTGTGTCCTCTCTCCTCGCCATCCCATGGAGTAACCTTTTTTCTGTTCTGTCCATTCCCTACTGAAAACTTTCTCAGTGAGTCCCTGGGAATGTGCTCCTTCCTCTGTTTTCTGGTATCTCTCTATTGCTGAAGTCAGTGCAGCTTCTCACTATTCAATCATATGGGGCTCTTACTACGTTTCTATACTTACCTCATTATTCGTGTTTGTTCAAGAGCTGTTTTATTCATTCTTAAATTCGAGTGATATGGCTCAGAATCCAAATGTTGAGATACTTCAATTCTAATTTTATCAAACAATACACTAGGTATTTCTATCACTTAATATTGGCAAAATTGATGTACTACAGATCTTCAATCTTTTCATCCAAATTACTGAGTCCATTCTTAAAACTGCCTTCATGCCCATGACCATTTTCTTCATTGTCTTTGGATCTTTGCTCAAATGTCCTCTTCTCATCAGGATCTTCTTGAAACAATCTTTAAAATGATACCTTATTGCTCCCTTTCCCATCGTAAAATCACCCTAATGCCCCTTAGCCCCTTCTATTTTATTTTCTCCAAGAAAAGGGCTCAACTTGTTTCACACTCCAGAGTTGACCTATTGCTCTTGTGTGTTTACTGTGTCCCTCCACTAAATTAGATTGGGATCATTTTCCCTCCTTTGTTCCCTTCTATCTTTTTAGCCCATAACACAGTATCTGAGATACAGTATATGCTTAATAACTGTGCCTTGAATAGATGTCTGAGCAACCTTTTATATAGTTGCTTGCACAGTTTTAACTCTGCCTAGCTGTACTATTGAGTCCATAGAGTTTTTCAGTTTTTCATAATATATTACATATCTTGGTGACAGCATAAAGATGTAGACTTCATTCAACCAACTGAATCATTTTAGGTATCAATATGAGGCTTTAAAGTCAGCCTGACTAGGTTCAAATTCTATTACTTAGAAGATCCTTTGGATAAACATAAATATGGTTAATAGTTTCCTCATTTCTAAGGTGTCAACAAAAGCGATTATCCAACTTTAGTTTTAAAATTCAGAAACATACAGCATTTTCCTCTGAAACATACTTATCATTGATCATCAAAAATCAGTGTGAGAATTACATAAAGGTACAGGTTAAGCTGTTAAAAAAGTATCTGGCATAGAGTTAAAACTCAAAGGTGTCATCTCTATCACATATATACAGTATACTTGCATATGAAAAATATACCTATTGATAAGATATTTGATCATTAAAAATAATAATTTAGTTCACAGGAAAATATTTCCTGTCATATTCATGCACATTCTGGAGTCTATATGAATGGCACAGATTAAGAGAAGTTCATGGATAAGATTGTATTCACTTTGTCTTGGAACACTGGAGGAAGTAAGTCCCAGCCATCATTGTTCAGGAAACACAAGGAGAATTCTATTAAGTGTTAAGAGACTTGTATCTAAAATCAAGTTTTGCCACTAATTGTGGGCAAGTCACTTACTGATCTGTCTGTTTTTACAGTTACAGATAGATGTATGGAGTATACTTCAGAAATTGGAAGGTGACTTAATTCATAAAGAATTTTTACTCCAGAAATACAGAAATTTTGGATTACTTAAGGGTATGTGAGTGATGCTTAAGATAAAGGAAGAACAATTTCAACTGAATTAAAAGGAACCCAAAGTCAGAATGACAGCACCAGAAGCTGACACGAAGATGGATGAATAAGGAATGACATGCTGCTTCTAAACAGAGGGAAATAACAGAAGAAAGGCAGAGCAAGTGCATTCCCAGGGGAAAACTGGAGAGAAGTTTGTAGTGGAAATTCTACAAAAGGAAGCAGAATGCCGTGGAATACTGTGGAAAGTGTGGACACCCAACAACGAGCAGACACTTCTCACAAACCCTGCAGCCAGAAACTATAGAAGATGCCAGCTTTGGAGAGTAGGTGAGAGCAGACTGAGGTAGCCTATGCCACTGGTGATTTTGCCTGAGGTAGAGCCTTGTTGACCATCCTGTCTTTGAGTCTGGCCTGGAGCTCCAGTGGGGAACAGGGTACTCACCTAATCCAGCAAAAGATAAGCCCATTTCTTTCTCCACATGCCCCCACAAGGGTGCCCAGCAACTGGTGGGGAGAAGGCACCATTTTGACACCAGTAGAGGCTGCAGCGGCTCTTGTGCACTCCTGTGACCAGTGGATTTTATTAGAGGGAAAAAGCTGCATTTCCCACTGACTTTGAGTCTGGCTAGAAGAGTTGACGAGGGCTGGGAACCCAGGTAGAAACTGTGAGGTGTTCCATCTTTTAAACATATCACAGGCTCTGGGGCTCAAACTGCCAAAGCAGAGTGCCCACCGGCAGCTGGCTCTGGAAATGTCTCTGCTCACTCTGTGGACAGGGTAGGCACGCAGAGCTGAGGAGATCGTCTGCATGCCATGACTGTGGAAGCTTTGTGTGTTGTGACTATGGGAATTTTGTGACTGCACAACAGGGTATTGTGTATAGCTTGGTCTCCAGACAATTAGTGTCTGGTGTCAGAGCCTCAGAGCTTCCTGGTGGCATATCGTCGGTCACTGCAGAGGGTTCCTTGCTCTCCTTGCTCTGTGTGAGGACCAAACAGATCCTTTGTGTTGTCCATGTGCTGGCATGTATGGGGGTTTTTACCCAGTATGTACTAACCCCAGTCATTGATCACCTTGGAAGAGAGGAAGTGAGGTTGTGATTATGCCAACAGGTGTCATCATATCATCTCTCCTGATGATAATAGAGGATATTTACCATGCTGATCTTAGGTGTCATCCTGGATTCTCACCCCACACTTGAGAAATGATGAGAGCTCCCTGGCCCTACCTAGCACACACCTCTGGGTATTCACTGAAACAGCAGGTATTATACTAAGTTCCAGAGTTATAGTTCAAAGATAAAACCCATCAGAGGAGAAAAACAATGAGTAGTTCCACAAATACCTAAAGATAAAAAAGAAATGAAATAAACAAGGATGACAACATGACTCCTCCAAAGAAACACAATGCTTCAATATTAGAATGTAATAAAGAAGAAACTGATGAAATGCCTGAAAAGAAATTCAAAAGAATGATCATATAATTACTCAGAAATAATGAGAAGAAATTTCATAAGTTAAAGGACTCCATACATGACATGGCTGAAAAATTTTCCTGTGAGATTTTATTTTGAAGAGAAATTGAACTGAAATATTAGAAATGAAGAATTCAATAGATCAAATACATTAAAGTGGAAAGCCTTAACAACAAACTTGGTGAGGCAGAAAAATAACATCGAAGCTAGAAGACAAATCTTTGGAAACATCTCACTGAAATGATGTGAGGTGAGGTGAGGTGAGGTGAGATAGAGATAGAAATACAGAGAGATAGAGATAGGGATAGAGACAGAGAAAGAAAGATGGAAGGAGAAAGAAGAGGAGGAGGAGGAGGAGAAATAATTAGAAAAATTAAAAACAACATTCAAGATTTATGGGATAATATCAAATAATCAACATGTGGTATGGAAAGAGAGAATGGATTAGAAGGCCTATTCAGTGAAAAAATAATGGAAAAACCTCCCTAATTTTGATAAAGAAAGAGAAGTCCAAGTACAGGAAGCATACAGAACTCCTAATACATGACCAGAAAAGGTCTTCACCATGACAGAATCTCTACCGAATATGCTAACCATAACAGAATCTCTACAAAATATGATAACACATGGAAACTGAACAACACACTCCTGAGTGAAGAGTCTATCACAGAAGATATCAAAAAGGAAATAAAAAAATTCCTGGAAATGAAAGAAGATGACAATACAACATATTAAAACTTCTAAAATATAGAAAAAGCATTGTTAAGAGGGAAGTTTATAGCAATTACTGCCTATATCAATAATCTGGAAATGTTAAATGAGCTATCAATTCATCTCAAAGACCTAGAAAAACAACAATAAATCAAACTTAAATTAGTAGGAGAAAAGAAATAATTAAACTTAGAGAAGAAGAAAACAAAATTGAAACAAAAATACAAATGATCAGTGAAATTAAAAGCTAATTTCCTTAAAAAAATAAAAAAACATGAAACACCATTGACTCACTTAACCAAAAATAAAAGGAGGGGGAAGACCCAAATTACTAAAATCAGAGATGAAAAAGGATATATTAAAATGGATACCACAGAAATAAAAAGAATCATCAGTAATTACTACAAGCAGCTAATTTCCACAAATTGGAAAATCTAGAGGAAATGGATAGATTCCTAGACACGTACACTCTCTCTAATTGAAGTCATAAAGGTATTGAAAACCTAAACAAATAACCAAGACAGAGAATGAATCAGTAATAAATAACCTCCCAACAAAGACAAGCCCAGGACTAGATGGCTTTACTGCTGAAATCTAGTGACATTTATAGAAGAATTAATTCCAATCTTTTCAAGCTTTTCAAAACATTGAAAGGGAGGAATGCTCCCAAACTCCATCTATGAAGCCAGCATTACCTTAATTCCAAAGTCAGAAAAAAATACACTAAGAAAGGTGAACTCCAGACCAGTATCACTGATGAACACAGATGCAGAAATCCTTAACATGATGCTATATAATCAAATCAAAGAGCAAATTCAGACAGATTATTCACCTGGACCAAGTGAGATTTATCCCTGGTATACAGGGATGGTTCAACATATGAAAATCAATAAATGTGATATATCATATCAACAAATTGAATAATAATAATCATATGATTATCTCAATAGATGCAGAGAAAGAATTTGATAAAATAAAACTTCCTTTCATGATAACAACTATAAGCAAATCGGGTGTAGAAGGAACATTCCTCAACACAGTTAAGGCAATATATGACAAACCCACAGCCAGCATCTTATTGAATGGGGAAAAGTTGGAAGCAATTCCAGTAAGATCTGGAACCAGACAAGGATGCCCACTTTCACTACTGTTATTGAATATAGTTTTGGAAGTTTTATCAAGAGCCATTAGGTAAGAAAAAAAAATCAAAGGTGTACAAACTGGAAAGGAGGAAATCAAGTTATCTCTGTTTGGAGATTATATAATTCTATATATAGGAGATCCAAAAAAATCTATTAGAAGACTCATATGAGAGTTTGGTAAAGTTGTAGGATATAAAATTAACAAACAAAAATCAATACCCTTTGTACACACAGACAATGCCATGCCTGAGAAAGAACTGCTAAGATCATTATCATTCACAATAGCTCCCAAAAATTAAATAACTTGAAATAAATTTAACCAAGAATGTCAAAGATCTCTACAATGAAAATCATAAAACATTAAAGAAAGAAATAGAAGAAGACCCCCAAAACTGGAAAAGTCTTCTATGCTCATGGACTGGAAGAATTAATATAATCAAAATGTCGGCCGGCGCCGTGGCTCAACAGGCTAATCCTCCGCCTTGCGGCGCCAGCACACTGGGTTCTAGTCCCAGTTGGGGCGCCGGATTCTGTCCCGGTTGCCCCTCTTCCAGGCCAGCTCTCTGCTGTGGCCCGGGAGTGCAGTAGAGGATGGTCCAGGTGCTTGGGCCCTGCACCCTATGGGAGACCAGGAAAAGCACCTGGCACCTGGCTCCTGCCATCGGATGAGCGCGGTGCACTGGCCTCAGCGCGCTGGCCGCGGCGGCCATTGGAGGGTGAACCAATGGCAAAGGAAGACCTTTCTTTCTGTCTCTCTCTCTCACTGTCCACTCTGCCTGTCAAAAATTAAAAAATAAAATAATCAAAATGTCCACACTACCAAAAGCGATTTACAGATTTAATGTGATTCCAATTGAAATACCAATGACATTCATTGCAGATCTAGAAAAAAATGATGTAAAATTCATACAGAAATAGAAGAGACCCTAAATAGCTAAAGCAATCTTACACAACAGAAACAAAGCTGCAGGCGCCTCAAAATCCCAGATTTGAAGACATAGTACAAATCAGTTATCATCAAAACAGCCTGGCATTGGCACAAAAACAGCCTTATAGACCAATGGAACAGAACAGATACTCCAGAAATCCATCCACATTCTACATCCAACTAATCTTTGAAAAAAGGAGCTAAAGTCAATCCCTGGAGAAAGGACAGTCTCTTCAACAAATGGTGCTGGGAAAAGTGTTTCTCCACATGTAGAAACAGGAAGTTCTACCCTATACCTTATACAAAAATCAACTCAGAATTGATCAAGAATCTAAATCAACTTGTTAACATCAAATTACTAGGGGAGAACATTGGGAAACTTTGCAAGACATTGACATAGGCAAAGACTTCTTGGAAAAGATACCAGAGGCACCGGCAATAAAAGCAAAAAATAGACAAATGGGTTACACAAAGCTAAGAAGCTTATGCACTGCAAAGAAAACACTTAACAAATCGAAGAGGCAACTGACAGAATGCGTGAAAATATTTCCAAACTATGGAGCTGATAAAGGGTTAATATCCAGAATCTACAAAGAGCTCAAGAAACTCAGCAACAACAAAACAATACAGTTAAGAAACAAGCAAAGGACATCAACGGGCATTTTTCAAAAGATGAAATTCAAATAGTCAACAGACACATGAAAAAATGCTCAGGATCACTAACCAAAAGGGAAATGTAAATCAAAACCGCAATGCAGTGTCACCTCACCCCAGTTAGAATGGTTCTCATGCAGAAATAATCAAACAAGAAATGCTGGTGTGGATGTGGGGAAAAAGGTACCTTAATACACTGTTGGTAGGAATTTAAACTAGTAAAGCTATTGTGGAAGACAATATGAATATACCTCAAAAAGCTGAAAATAAATATACTATATGACCCAGCAATCCCACTCCTGGGAATTTATCCAAAGGAAATGAAGTCAGCATATGAAAGAGGTATCTGTACCCCTATGTTTATTGCAACACAATTCACAATAGCTAAGATATAGAATCATCCAAGATGTCCATCAATCGATGACTGGATAAGGAAATGGAATACTACTCACCCATGAAAATAATAAAATTCTGTCTTTTGCAGCAAAATAGATGGAACTGGAAACCATTACGCTCAGTGAAACACAACAGTCCCAAAAGACAAATACCATATGTTTTCTCTGATTTCTGGTACCTAATAGAGTACCAAAAATGTAATATAAATGAATGAAATTGACATTTTGAGATTAGATGATTATTTATAGTGCTCACTCTACTGTTGAGGAAGCTTTTTGTTTTCCTTCTTACTATCTGTTGAATTCTTTACTTAGTGTATGATAAACCTTATCCATACAAAAAAGAGAGTAGATCATTGTAAAAACTGAAGGCAATAATGGGATATGAAGGAGGCAGACAGTGAGAGCATGGGTGGGGAGGGGTAGGGAGCGGAGTATTACTACACTAAATCTGTATATATGAAATACATGAAATTTGTTCATTTTTTAAAAATTTAAAAAATAAAGAGAAAAAGTGTATAGAGAAAAAAACAGTAAGACTTGAAGCAAACTGGGTAGGTTTAGGAGCAAGTTAAACACAGCTTAAAGTGTTACTGAAGTAGAGTAAGTCTGTGAGGCAGTTATCTAGAATTCAGCACAGAATTGCAGAACTGTTAACTACACATAATGCTGTGCAACAGATCTCTAGAAATTCTTCAAGCTACAACAACTATTGAGCAACTCCTGCTTTTGCCCTTGTTTGTGATCTGAAAGGGGATGCTTTCAGATTTTCAGCCTTGAAAATGATGTTGGCTTTCTCCTTTTTGCATATGAACTTAATTATGCTTAGACAATTCTATCTATTCCTAGTTTGTTTAGTATTTATTATGATTCAGTGTTGAATTCTGTCAAATGCTTTTTTGCATAAATTGAAATGATTATATGGTATTTGTCCTTCATTCTGTCAATGCAATGTATTGCAGTGAATGCTTTTCATATGTATGTTTATTTATCCTCAGACTGCAAGAATACGGGCTACTTGGTCATGATGTATAGTCCTTTTAATAGGTTGTGCAATTTGCTTTGCTAGTATTTTGATGAGGAGTTTCATCAATGTTTGTCAGGGAATTTGATTTGTACTTTACTTCCTTGCAGTATCTTTGTTTGAATGTGTTATTAAGACAATGCCAGTTAGTTGAACTGCATTAGGAAGGGTTTCCTCCTTCGATTTTTCTAAGAGTTTGAGAAGCATTAGTGTTAATTCTTTAAATGTTTGGTAGAATCCTCCAGTGAAGCCATCTAGGTTTACACATTTTTTTAAGATTTTTTTTTACTTGAAAGACAGAGTTACAGAGAGAGGTAGACACAGAGAGAGAGATCATCCATCCGCTGGTTCACTCCCCAGATGGCTGCAATGGCCAGAGCTGTTCTGATCTGAAGCCAGGAGCCAGGAGCTTCTTTCAGGTCTCCCATTTGGGTTCAGGGGCCCAGAGACTTGGGCCATCTTGTACTTCAATCCCAGGCCATAGCAGAGAGCTAGATCTGAAGAGGAGCAGCCAGGACTAGAACTGGCACCCAAAATGGGATGCCAGTTCTTCAGGCCAGGGCTTTAACCCACTGTGCCACAGTGCCGGCCCCACATTTCTGTCTTAAGAGGGGTTTGATTACTGATTCAACCCTCTTATTCTTTATTGGTATATTCAGATTTTCTGCTTCTTCATGATTCACTCTTGGTAGTTTATGTATTTCTAGGAATCTATCCATTTCTTCTAGGTTATTTAATTTATTGGTATATTATCTGAAGTAGTTTCTTATAATTTTTATTTCTGGTGCATTAGTTGTAATGTCTCCTCTTTTATTTCTGATTTTTGTCAGTTTTTCCTCTGTTTTCCTTTGTGTAGTTAAGGCTTTGTTGAATACTGATCTTTACAAGCAACAACTCTCAGCTCTGTTGACTTTCTTTCTATTGCTCTTTTGTTCTCTACTCCAGTGCATATATTACATACTTATTTTATATAAATATTTATATAAATACTATATATAAACTTGTATAAATACTTATTTCCTTGCTTCTACTTTTTTAAACATGATTGATTTATTTATTTGAAAGGCAGAGTCACAGAGAGGCAGAGGCAAAGGCAGAGAGAAAGAGAGCGAGGTCTTCCATCCACTGGCTCACTCCCCAGATGGCCTCAATGGCTGAGCTGCACCGATCTGAAGCCAGGAGCTTCCTCCAGGTCTCCCATGTGCGTGCAGGGGCCCAAGGACTTGGGTCATCTCCTACTTGTTGCACAGTCCACAGCAGAGAGCTGGATCAGAAGTGGAATAGCTGGGACTCAAACCAGCGCCCAAATGGGATGCTGGCACTGCTGGTGGTGGCTTCACTTGTTCTGCCACAGCGCTGGCCCTTCTTCTGCTAACTTCTGATTTAGTTCTTCCTCTTGTTCACTGAGAAGTAAACTTGTGTTATTGATTTTAAATCTTTCATCTTTTATAAGGTAGGCATTTACTATGATAACATCCCTTCTTACTAATGCTTTTGCTGCACTGTATAAGTTTTGGTATATTTGTTTTATTTGTATCAAAATATATTCTCTTTTAACGTGATTTCTTCTTTGTCTCACTTGCTATTCAAAGATGTATTGTTAAATATACAAGTATTTGTGAATTATCCTGCTTTCCTTTTGCTATTGATTTCTGATTTCATTCCTGTGATTGGAAAAGATGTTTGGTTAAATGTATTAAGAGTAGGTTTACGGCTACTATGATCTATTTTATAAAATAGTCTGTGTGCACTTCAGAACAAAACATATTTTGATGTTGGTGATAGAATATTCTGTATATCCTTTATATACAATTGGTCTATACTATTGTTGGAGTTTTCCTTATTTTAATTGGCTATCAGAATGATGTTTTCCTTATGAGAAGTATGGTGCTGAAATGTTACAATTGTTAATGAACAATTCTCTTCAGTTATCTCAATGTTGTTTCATGTATTTGGGTGCTCTGCTATTGAGTATATAGAATGGTTACTCAAAAAGTTCATGAAAAATGCATATTTGGAAAAATTACACATGGATTTCAAATAATTGAATTAAAATAAATGTTTAATTTTATATTTCCATGAACTTTTTGAAGTATCTTATATATACTCATAAATGTCATGTTTTATGGTAATTTAACCCTTTTATTATATAATATGCTTGTCTCTTTTGACAGTGCTGTACTAAAAGTCTGTTTTGTCTCATATAAGTCAGTGACCAATGCTTCCTTTAGATTATCATTTGTATGGAATAATGTTTTCCCATCATTTCACTTTCAGCCTGCCTATGTCTTTATATCCAGAGTTAATTTCTTCTAGATAGTATATAATTGGATTTTTTCAAAAAATATTTTTAATGATTTAGAATAAAGATACAGGGAGGGAGGGAAGGAGGAAGGGAGAGAGAGAGGGAGGGAGGGAGGGAGAAACAGAGGGAGGGAGAGAGAGAAGGAGGGAGAGAGAGTGAATCTTCTATCCGCAGGTTTCCTTCCCAAATGGTACAACAGTTAGGTCTGGCTCAGGTCAAAAACAGAAGCCAGGAATTCCATCCTGGTCTCCCACAGTGCTGGCAGGGAATCAAGTACTTGGGTCATCTTCTGATACCTTCCCAGGTACATTAGCAGGAAGGTGGATCTGGTCAGTAACTGGGACTTGAACAGGCACTCTGATATGAGATGCTTGTGTTGCAACCAGTACCTTAACCAACTATGCCACAATAAAAGCCACAGTTTTGATTTTTTAAAATCCAGTCACCTATTCTGTTTTTTGATTGAGGAGTTTAATCCATTTACATTTACAGTAATTAATAATAGAAGAGGGTTAATATCACTGTTTTATTCATTACTTTATGATTGTCATTTTTCTGTTTTCCTCTCTTTCTGCTATTTTTTGTGTAGTATGTTGTTTTGTAGTGACATGGTTTGATTCTTTCTCATTTTTCTTTGAATATATTCTGCAGGTATATTCTCTGTGGTAATCATCAGGATTCATAAAACATCTCACAGTTCAATTGATAAAAATTTTAATATTACATACAAACTGCTTTTTCTCTACATATTTCCCTTTTGTATTTTAACTTTTAATTTTTTTTTTGCCACGACATAGTTTTAATCCACTCTATATTTGCAGGCTTAATTCACCACCAACCATAATATTCAACAAGTAAACAGTAGGAAGACCAGAGTTCCACAGCAGTATAAACCAGGGCTAAAAACTACATCATTGGGGATTCCAAGATGGTGAAATAGGGAGGGAACTTACTGCTGCAGTCGAGGGGAACACACTTAAGGAAAAAAAGTGGGGAGAATGCAATCTCAGAGAAGAGTTAGGGGTAAAACTGTAGTAGAAACTCCATGGAAGTTAGAGGGATGCTGTGTATCTACACGGAGGGTACGGATGTGCAGCAGGATCACAGACACAACACAGGACCCCAGCAACCGAGAGCCTCAGCACCAGCTTTGGAGAGTGAGGTGAGACCAGAATGAAGCAGACCTGGATCCCTGTGGGGGACAGTGTACCTTCTAAAGGAAAAAAGGGGGCATGTTTCTCTCTCTCCCCAACCACCCAGCAATGGTACACTGCAATTAGCTGAAACAGGCCAGGTGCCATTTTGGACATACGTACCAGCTTGTGTCCATGTGTCCACAACCAGCCAAGAGGACACATCTGAATCTGGATAGGAGAACTGACAGGGGGCTGGGTGCTCACAAAGAACTGTGAGGTGCCCCCAAATACCCAGCATGCCATAGGCTCTGGAGCTTTGGCTGAATGGGCGTGCTACCGACAGGCTGCTGGCTCTGGTAGCATTTCTGCCTCTCTGTGGACCACATGGACTGGCAGGTCAGAGTGGATCCTCGGCATCCTGTGACTGTGGGAGCCCTGTGTGCTAGTACTGTGTGGGAGGGTGCAGGGAATGGCTGGGTCTCTGGGAAGTCAGTGCAAGCAGCTCCACATGCTCGGGGCTTCCTAATTGTCCGTGATGGATCAGTGCTGTGGGATTTGCACTCACACTGAAGACTGCATGGATATTTTGTGTTGTCTAGCACTTGGCCATAGGTCACCTTGGAGGGTGAGATTATGCCAACAGAGCTGGTTAAACTCACCCCTCTGATTAACAAAAAGAGATTTACCACACCTAACTTGGTTGTTATCTTGGATACTCCCTTCACCACTGGATCCCTAAACAGCTCCCTGGTCATATCCACCACATGCCACAGAGTATTCACTCAAAGAGTAGACACTCCACTAAGCCATAGAGGTATAATCCAAAGATAAAAGCCATCAGAGGGAAAATAACCTAAGTATGCCCACAAATGCCTGAAATTAAGAGCAGAAGTTCACAAAACAAGAATAAAGAAGAAAACATTATGCTCCCAAAGGTACATAACAACTCTTCAATGCTAGAATGTGAATATGAACAGACTGAAGAAATTGTGGAAATGGAATTCAAAAATTAATCATAGGATTCTGATGACTCAGAAGTCATCAGAAGCAAATCCATGAGTTAAAGAAATCCATACATGACATGAATGAAAATTTTTCCCATGAAATTGATATTTTAAAGATAAATCAAAATAAAATATTAGAAATGAAGAATTTAATAGATCAAATAAAAAATGCAGTGAAAAACCTTAACAGACTCAATGAGGCAGAAGTAAGAATATCCAAGTTAGAAGACAAATCTCTAGAAATTAAATTAAAAACAGTGTTGGAGATACAGGGGATACTATCAAACTACACATCATACAGGTCTTAGGAGTTCCTGAAGGCATGGAAATAGAGAATTATCAGAAGGTCTACTCATGGAAATTATTATAGAAACTTCCTTAATTTGGAGAAAGAAAGGGTCATCCAATTACATGGAAGCTCAGAAAACTCCTAATAGAGATGACCAGAAAAGATCTTCACCACAACACATTGTAGTCAAACTTTCCACGGTATTAATATAAGGAAAATATTCTAAAATGTGTATGAGAGAAACCCAAATTACTTTCAGATGATCTCCAATTAGACTCACAACTGACTTCTTATCCGAAACAATAAGGCTAGAAGAGAATGGTGAGATACAGTCTAAGTGTTGAGAGAAAAACTGTTAATGCCAAATACAGTACTCTGCAAAGTTCTCATTTGTGAATGAAGGTGAAATAAAGACATTCCCTAATACACACAGAAGAAACACAAAAACTTGGTCATCACTATGAAAGAAGGTGAAGACAGAAAATACACCAGCAAAAGTACAAAGGAAATCCAAAGTAAACAATAGGAATATTTATGGGAAAATGGAGGGGCCAAGTCATTACTTATCAATAGTAACCTTGAATGTAAATGGCCTTAACTCTCTGGTTAAAAGATTCAGACTGGCTGAATGCATAAAAAACAAGACCCATCTTTTTGCTGCCTATAAGAAACACAACTCACCAACAAAGATACTCACATATACTGAAAATGAAAGGATGGAAAAAGATATTCCATGTTAACATAAACCAAAAAAAGGGCTGGTGTAGTCATCTGAAATGAGAAAAAACAGGCTTTGACACAAAAACTGTTAAAAGAGACAAGGGCACTCTGTGATGATTAAGGGATCACTTCAACAGGAAGATGTGACTTTATAAACATACATACACCTAATTACAAGGCACCTGACTATTTAAAAGAAATGTTAATGGATCTAAAGGGAGACTTAGTAAAGGATTAACTTTACTATAATTAAGTAAACTAAAACTAGATCTTTGTAAAAAATATTGGGAATGGGGGAGTGGGGAGGAAGAAGGAAGGTAAGGTAGCATGGAAAGTTTCACTATGTGGTTCCTGGCTGCTCCACTTCTGATACAGCTCTCTGCTATGGCCTGGGAAAACAGTGGAAGGTGGCCCAAGTACTTGGGCCCCTGCACCCACATGGAAAACTGGAAGAAGCTCCTGGCTCCTGGCTTCGGATTAGCATAGCTCTGGTTGTTGCAGCCAACTGGGGAGTGAACCAGTGGATGGAAGATCTCTCTCTCTTCTTCTCTATTTTCAAATAAATAAATAAATCTTAAGGAAAAAAAGAATCATTATGTCCCTAGATCTGTATTTACAAAATACATGAAACTCGGTTTAACTTAAATAAAATTAAAAATTATTAAAACACAAAATACTGAATCAATCTTCTGTATATAGATAATTAAAAATGAAAAAAAAAATCTTGGTGTTAAATTGGAAATTGCATAGAAAATTAATCAATTTAAAAAATATATATCATGTAGGATCTCTGTCCTTAATGTGCTATACATTGTGAATTAATACTATAACTAGTACTCCAACAGTATTTTTCACTTTGTGTTGCTATGTGAGAGCAAACTGTTGAAATCTTTACTTAATATATGCTAAACGGATCTTCTGTATATAAAGAGAATTGAAAATGAATCTTGATGTGAAGCAAGGGGAGAGGGAGTGGGAAAGGGGAGGGTTGCGGGTGGGAGGGAAGCTATGGAGGGGAAGCCATTGTAATCTACAAGCTGTATTTTGGAAATTTATATTCTTTAAATAAAAGCATTATAAAACAAACAAAAAAAACACAAAAAACTAAAGTTTGTAGTAGAAGCCTAGACAGTTATCCAAAAAAAAAAAAAAAACACAAAAAAGTATCCTGTAAATATTCAGATATTTCATAGTAACCGTTGTCATATTATGTTTTACAGATAAAGTAGAGGCATAAAGTTACAAAAATAAGTTTGTGATTTTGCTAGATTATCATTCATACATATTATATCAAATTATCATTACAAAATGTTGTGCAAGATTGTCACAATATAAATGATAATTATGATAAAAAGGGAAATTTACCAACTTAAATACATGTATCAGAAGAAGAGTGTGCTGGATCAATTCTACCACTGTTAATTCAAAATTCAAAGATTCTATTTGGTCTAAATCTCAGAGATTTTTGTTGCCGATGTTATCATCACTTTGTTACCTTTCTAAGTCTATATGGAGGAAAATGTTCCTACTCACCGTGGGAGAATCTGAGAGACATACATGCTTTGGAGGTAAAACAGTTCCTATCTTTACTGTAATACTTGGTTTTGGTTTGGATATTTAATTTACATGTAATGTGTTAGTACAGAAAATTTTACTGGTGAAATGACAGAAACCAATCTTGAAAGAAACATATTTCTCTACAGGGAAAAAAAAGCAAAATTCCCATAATTCATTCATGTAATAAGTATTTATTAAATACCTTTTAGGAGTCATATATTTTTCTAGACTACGGATACATTAGTGAACAAATCCTCACAAACAAATCCCTGCTCATCTGGCTGCTATATTTAGTAGAGGAAACAAGTTAAATAAAAAATGAAATAAAATATATGGTATATTATCTACTCAAAAATACTATAGGAATAAATGGGGAATTAAAGAAGATTAAAAAAAAAAAAAACTTGCTCAGGATCCCAATATTAGGCAAACTGGCCAGAGAAAGTATTTACAGAGGTCCTTTTGAAAAAGATGTTCAACAATGAGTGGGGAGCCAGGTTGTCAGTTGGAGAAGGTTGTAGACAATGTCAGGTTGAAAAGGCCACGTTGTAAACAGTCCTATCATTTTGTCTGGAATAGCCCAAGTTTAAGTTTGCTGTCCTGGTGTAGTTAATGACAGCCAGTCTCTGACAACCAGTAGGGCTCTGCCTTATAACGTTCTCCCTACTTTTTTGAGAAGACTTGGGCTTTGTATAAATAAAATGGGAAGCACCTGGAGTACCATGACATGACTCAGGTTTTAACTGGATCATTTGGATTTCTCTGTTGAGAAGAGGCTGGAGGGGACAGAAATGAATACAAAATATATTCAGAATCTGACCAACCCCTTTCACTACTTGTGTTGCTACCAGCCTGGTCCAAGTCACCACTACTTCTTACCTGGATTTCCATCAGAGCTTCCCAATGAATTTGTCTTGTTACGTTTGGGTACTAGAGATATTTAAAGAAAAGCACCTTGATGAAACACATACTCTTCCTATTCTGCAAATATTCTAAACTTTTCTCTTTCATGTCTAGACAGTTTTAAAGAGAAAACCTATCTGATTTTTTTCTATTGAATAATTCAATTGCATTGAAAGTGTTCAGTTTCATTCAAGGCATATCTTTTGATTTCCTTATAATCAAAGTCCCTGTGTGGTGTCCTTTACAGAAAAAATGGTGACTTGTACCTCAGTTCTCTGTTTTCTCAGACAGAAAGACAAAGGACCACAATTAGAAATCCGATTTTGAATCTCAGCTCTACTCTATAAGTGACACTTGACTTTGATTTTCACAGAAACAACTCTAATGTACTTTAGTCATGTATCTCTATCAGTGTCATTAAACACTGTTAATTTCTTTTTCTTGAGTGTGAATCTCTCAGTACTTTTGAACTGAAACAGAAAAACATATATTTACCCTTTAAAACTTCCTTTGCTAGGTCTCATAGGAACCAGATATCTGCAGCCAATAGTTCTTTAGACACTAGCAACATTTCTGATAGAAAGTTTACGGTTATACAAATCCTTATGTTCAGAAACCTGAAGAGGACCGTGTATTTCTCTAACAGAAAAGGCCTTGTATTAGACATTTGTACAGAGAAATCAAAAAACATTTCATTATATACACAAGAGGTGCATTTCACGTCTTTGGGCTGTAAGACAATTTACTGATATGTGGAGGAAAAAGTAGAGTCATTTTCATTTTCATTGTCTACACATCCTTTTTGCAGAATATGTATTTACCCATTCCCTTGCTTTTTCTTTACTAGTGGCAGTGAGTTGAAAAAGAACATTTTGTATTTTCTCACTGTCTTCACTGGACTTCTTCGTTTCTCCTGGATTTACCCTTCTCCCATTTCCCATTGCAAGTTTCACCACAAAAGTCTGTGTTTTAATATACTGTCTGCTAATTTGGGGGGTAAATTCTACTTTAAATTTTCATCTGAACTACTATGTCATGTCTGATTGAAGGAACTGTGTGTTGCAAGCATTCTATATGACATAACTGAGCCATTCTAAGATTCACATTGTCATTGCTCAATGGTAGCCTATACTGGGCAATTGAGTCTGTGCTATAACCAGATACTTTCCTATGTGGTTGCTAGCTGTTGCTGTTTTCCAAAATAGATGGATAGTGCGTTTACCACTTGCATTGATTAAGGACACCTTACATGTTTTCCCATGTAGTAAAGGTATAGGGTTAATATTTTATTAGTGGTAATGGATAAGAATAATCATGATGGTTTCCAACAAATTCCTATAGGTCCCTTGACCATAGACATATTTTCTCAGCCTTAAATATCAATGGGTTTTTACCAATTTGAACACTTGAAAATATCGTGTTAGAAGTACAGCTTTTCCCAGCTTAAGACATAAAACTTTCTATAATGAAAAAAATAAAATTTATACCCTGTTAATCTAATCTCATGCATTTAGTGAAGAAAATAGTAGTACTGTCATTTCAAGGGGAAACTATTCTAAGTTATTTAAAATTTTTATTTGGCCGGCGCCATGGCTCAACAGGCTAATCCTCCGCCTTGCGGCGCGCCGGCACACCGGGTTCTAGTCCCGGTAAGGGCGCTGGATTCTGTCCCGGTTGCCCCTCTTCCAGGCCAGCCCTCTGCTGTGGCCCAGGAGTGCAGTGGAGGATGGCCCAAGTGCTTGGGCCCTGCACCCCATGGGAGACCAGGAAAAAGCACCTAGCACCTGGCTCCTGCCATCGGATGAGCGCGGTGCGCCGGCCACAGTGCTCCGTCCGCGTCAGCCATTGGAGGGTGAACCAATGGCAAAGGAAGACCTTTCTCTCTGTCTCTCTCTCTCACTGTCCACTCTGCCTGTCAAAAAAAAAATTTTATTTACATTTAATTACCTTACAAACACATTAAATCCTATATCATGTCTAGAATAAATTTAAACCTTGGAAAGAACAACAGCATTTACCTTTTATCATCAAACCTTAAACTAGTGATTAATTTATTCTTATGTACTTCTATCAACTTGGACACTGATTCAATAAATGAAAGCAGTCATTGATTAGAACCAATTCGTCTTCAGGTAAGAAAAAATAACCTATGGCTAAGTATTAGAAATAATGTCAAAGGAAGAACTCAGTGACATCACATGTTTTAGTTCCACAAAATTCTGGATGAGGATTGGTGATGGAAACTATAGAGAAAACACTTATTTTCTCTATATTTGTTTGTATTTAGCATGAAGGAGTTAAAGCCCGTTAGCTACTCAGTCTTGCAGCCAGGGGACACCCCCAGTTCTTTTCAAATGGGCTCTGGATTAACAGACTAGTGACATTTGCTAGAAGGAGGAGAAATTTTTTCTGAACTACACTTAGGAAAATGTCCTTGGCTAAGGATTACCAAGGGTTAGTAGAACCCAAACATGGCTCCTGGAGAATGTCAAATAGTTTCTATGGCTCCTGGAGATAGAGATGTATTACAGTGGAGACTTCCTGATGTGTGAATCACAGACCTCACTTAGAGACTTTGTCTGTCCAGGGGTAGCAGAGCTGCCCATCAAGGTAAAGAAGAATGAGGTGTTGCCTTCAATACCATGGACACTTTCTACCCCTTGAAGTTTTCACAAAAGACTGCATACCTGCAGCTACCCAGTGAAGCTTGATGTTGAGAAGGATCTCTTATGCAGTTTGATTTGACGACTTGTTTATGTTAGCCCAAAATTAGTAATTACTGTGATCTAAATCAGTGATTCTCAAGCTATGCATAAACATTATCAATTGCAGATTCCTGGGCTCCTCACACAGTCTATTCAGGAGGTTTGGTTTTGAATGCAGCATCTATTTTTTGACTTAGAAATGTATGCGTTACATAACGATTTGGAAATATCTCTAAGTCAATCTTATGTTGGCATAATTCTAATTCTACATCTTTCTATTGCATGGAAAAGATTTTTGGTAAATTATGGTTTACTCCATGAATTTCTTGCTTTTGCTTATTTTTAATTGTATTTGACTAACAAATGGAAGCTAGATGAGTGTTTGAAATACTAAAGGGAAAATGATCTCATTGTCTACTATTATATAGAAACTTCTCATTGCTCTCCAAAAAAAGGTTTTGGAGAATTTAGTTACACAGAATTCTGAATGACTTTTTCCAAATCACTTGATTTTTTTTGTAACATGTCTAATGAATTATAATTTACCTTTAGAATCAGAATCTTGAACCATTTATTCCATGTGATATATAGAGCACATTTTAAAGGTGCATGTTTGATTTCTTTTATTCATAGCCTTAATGAAGCTCACTGTTTACTCTTAGTGATGATGATGAAACTAGGTTCAAAGAGAAGGAAGTACTCTGTAAGGTTAAAGGATTGGGGCCAGGGGAGTTCCTCAAGTAAGACTGGAGGAAAAAGCATCTCGCAAGTCTTCTATAAAGACACATTATTACCTCAGAGAAATACTTGAAAATTACAACCCCACCTTCTAAAAGAGGTATGTAATCCTTGTATTACTAAATACTACCTAGTACAAGTCAGATTACAGAAGCGATGTATTCTTTCAAACATACAATTTTCTGGCCACATCCTGCTTTTTAGGTTCCAGTTTTTAAAGTCTCTGTCTCAGCAAATTGTATTTTTTTCCACTCTCTTGTCTCCTCTAACCTTAACCCTTCTACCCTTTAACATCAAAAACACAGACTCCAAATGAGTGATTAGTAAAAAAGAAAAGTTACATTTAGCCAAGTATTGAAAAATTTAGAGTTTTAAACTGTATTTAGCCCAAGCAAATCCCAACATCTTGGTTCAAATTAAAAAAAAAAAATACATACAACTCCTTGGTTGTCAGCTGGTTTTTACAAAACATCATCATGATGAATTAAGAGTAAATGAATGAGAACCATATGGAAAAATTTCCTTTGATATATACCCAGGATTAAAAAGTTTAAGAAAAATTGCTCTTGGCAATATAGTTTTGTAGTTTTTGCTGCAATGAAAATGTCTGAAAAACAGTCTGAAAGTTTTGTTTAATCCACACAGCCAAGTACCAAGTTTTCCCATCCACAGGGCTAAGGCAACGGTGGTGACCCCTTAGGAAGGTGAAGGGAATGGTCTCACTCTAGGAAAACGTCAGAGAAATTATCTCCTTGCTCATTTTGGGAAGTCATCAAACAAGAGTTCACCCCAGAGTTCAGACAAACACATCTGGCCTGCTGGTGTGCAGCATAAATAGCACAGAAGTTAAGGGTACAGGTTCTAGCTCAGTGTTTCCCAACCTTTTCTGTATTATTTCTCTCCTAGGAAGCCTCTTTAGACAGTCCCCCAATCCCTCTACAGGAAATCTTCCTCTACAAATATACTGTATATCTGTTTATGTTTCGCTGTGTATGTGTGTGTGTGAATCTTGTTCTAAGGAGGGCGAGAAAATTCTACATACATATATATATATATGTATATATATATATATATATACATTTCATAATTAAAGAGTAGGATTTTCTCGCCCTCCCTAGAACCAAATTTTCCTCTCTTGAGGGTGAAATGATATACGTGGACAATGAGTATGCTAGAGCAGTGGTTTCTACTCAGGAGCATTTTTATTCTGCACTAGTAAGTTGGCAATTCCTGAAGGTAGTTTTGAAGGTCATAACTTCAAAAAGAAGAACAGGAGGGATGCTGCTGGTTGCTAGAGTAGAGGCCAGTGATGCTGGCAAACATTATACAGGGCAGCCCCAGCAATAAGATATAATTTGGTCTAAAATGTAGACAGTGGGGTTGGGAAATTTCACTGTGGAGAGAGACTGCTTGAGTTTGAATCTTAGATATATCTCTTACTCAGGGATAACCTGTGGTTTGTGTCTATAAAATGGAAGTTACACTGGTATTGAGTGTATAAGTTGAGAAAATCAAATGAGGTAATACATACAAAACACCTGTAACAGTGCCTGACACATGGAGAATGCTCAATAAAAATGAACTGTTATTATTCTGAATCACATGATTCCTTACATCAAGTTGAAAAAGTATATAAACATCACAAGATCCTTCTTGAAATTTGTATATATCTATTCATGTCATTGAAGCACATATAGTAGTTTATCCATGTTCAAGCTTAACTTCAGAATACCTTTAAAAAGTTTTTTTTTTTTTTTTCTGAGAGAGAGAAGAGAGAGAGACAGACAGACAGACAGAGAGGAGGGAGGATGAAGCTATCCTATCTGCTCGTTCAGTCCTCAACTGTACAGCACTAGGGCTGGTCCATGCCTGGGGCCAGGCTCAATGCAGGTCTCTGACACAGGTGGCAGGAACTCAACTACTTGAGTCATCACTGCTGCCTCCCAGGGTCTTCACTGGTGGGAAACTGCAGTGAGGAGCCAGAGCTATGAATTGAACTTAGGCAATCAGATATGGGCTACAGGTATCTAAACCACTAAATTAAATGCAATCTTCCCCAGAATGCACTTTTGTAGTGGCTAACAAGCTGTTAGATTTGGCAGATTAGTGAGCAAATATAATGAGAAAGAATCAAGGATGCTACTGCAGATAAATGTATTCCATTACACTGTGAAAAAGACTTGAATGTAAGAAGCTGAGATGTGTCTTTTGGGGCTTCACGAGCTAATCAGGAAGCCCCTCTCTGACAGTTGATATATCCTAGTGGCAGATCAAGAAACGCTGTTCTAAGTGAGAATTTTTGGGTTCATAGCATAGTGATCTGAGTACTTAGATTATAAATATCTTTACCGAATAATAGCTGAAGCCCCGAGTTTCTTGCTATTTATTTCCTATTAGAACATCAGTGTTTGCATAGACAATGCAGATGATTTGAGTGATCTTTCGGGATGTAAAAGAAAATATGGCTTGCTGCAAAAATTGAGATCATCCTATTTTTTCTCCCTTTCAGTTTATAATAAAAAATAAAAACGAAAGAATATGAGGGACCATGCATTTCCTTTCATTCCTTCAACAAGCCCACGACTTGACATTTCCTAAACTGAGCTGCTTTTCCAGGTCATCAGTTTAATTCTGCACCGTTTCCCAGTCTTTAATGTGTATTGCAGAATTATGCTGAAATCATTCATGGAGACTCTCACTTCTAGGGATTCTGTTTTTCGTTTTTTCTCATTTTCTGCTGTCTCGTACAATCTCAACAAAATATTCACATGAAGAAAAAGTGGAGAAGGGAGAGGGAGAGAGGGCTGGGGAGAGAGAGAAAGGGAGATGGAGGGGGGAGAGGGAGGGATGAAGGGAGAGAGAGAGAGGTCTGTAAAAATCTAGATGATGACAGACATAGCCAGAATTAGAAGGTATGGTCTTTTAGAGAAAACTGCCTGGATTGGGATTCTGGAATTGCCACCTACAGTTCTGTGCTTGCTGTCTGGTTAGATTAAATGACCCAATATCTTAGAAGCACAGGCCTGAGAGCTGTGTCTGGGGCACAGACATGTTCAAGATACAAGTTAGCTAGTGGTCATCTGCTTACCATGGCTGCAACTGAATCGCCACGTAGTGAATTCAAAGGTTCAATGCTTGAGTAGATTAAAGAAAGAACACAAATATCTTTCCTTAAAAATACTATCTTCCCATTGTTATGCTGATAACATGTCTCCTTTTCTGTTGCAGAGGATTTCTTAATATGTTAATTTTTGAAAAATGATATGCTTCAGCAGCAAAGAAAATCAATTCCATGCAGAAACAAGGCAACAACCCAATTCTTCAATGCTACAAAAAAGCATCCACATATGTTTTTCAGTGGCTGACTTAGTTTTACAAAGTCTCTGGTGGCTATGTGTCCTTCAAATGTCTCTTCCTCTTGTAAGTGTAAAGTTTCTCTCTTTGGGCTCTGTTGGCTCCCAGCAGTGTTTTGTGTTACTGCTTCCCTGAGAGCATAGGAAGGGAAGTCAAAGGCGATGGGAAGGGCATGGCTCTTCTCTGTCTAGGGGATATATTTGTAAAAAAGATTCTTCTAATATCACTGTTATAAAAGTTCTGCCTTCTCTTCTTGCTACAATTTCTGCTCTAGAATCATAACATTGTTGTATAAAACTTCTAGAAATGCCTAGACATGAATAGATCATTTTATTGAATTCAGAGCAGAGTTGTTTGAAGGTTATTTTTCTTTCCACTTCCAGGAATTTCAGCGTGGGAGGACTTGAGCACCACACTGGCCCGTGTGTTTCAATCAGGCCTCTTTTAAAACAGTACATTCTGGGGGGCTGGGCTGCATAGAGGCAGGAGTTCCTTTAAAGCCTGCGGGCTTATGCCTCAGGCAGTCTGATTCCTTACCAGTGTCTGAGAAGCACTTGATTCCTGCAAACGCATCCATCACCATTCATAAACTGGAGCTCTGCCTCACTTACTAGTAACAGCATGATCTGGGGAAACTATCTAAGCTTTTTGTACCACAACCTTCCCTGCATGCTTATGAAAAACAAGAGGGGAGAAGGAAAGAATATGGATATAATCGGGACCAGCGCTGTGGCACAGTGGGTTAACACCCTGGCCTGAAGCGCCAGCATCCTATATGGGTGCCTGTTTGAGACCCAGCTGCTCTACTTTCAATCCAGCTCTCTGCTATGGCCTGGGAAGGCAGTAGAAGATGGCCCAAGTCCTTGGGCCCCTGCAACCATGTGGGAGACCAGAAGAGGCTCCTGGCTTCGGATTGGCACAGCTCTGGCCATTGTGGCCAATTGGGGAGTGAACCATCAGGTGGAAGACCTCTCTCTCTGCCTCTCCTCTCTCTGTGTAACTCTGCCTTTCAAATAAATAAATAAATCTTTAAAGAAAAAAAGAATATGGATATAACTAAGGCTTATCTCATAAGGTCATTATGAGAATCAAAATGGCAAAAAGAGAAGTAAATTACAATTCTTATGTAAATAGCATACAAGATTAATATTAAGAGAATTCCAAACAAACTTTTTTTTCATTTCTCTTTAACTTAACGTATCTCTCTTTTTTTTAATAAAAAAAGATTTTATTTATTTATTTGACAGAATTACAGTCAGTGAGACAGAGAGAGAGGTCTTCCTTCTGTTGGCCCGAATGGCCGCAACAGCTGGCGCTGCGCCGATCTGAAGCCAGGAGCCAGGTGCTTCCTCCTGGTCTCCCATGCAGGTGCAGGGGCCCAAGCACTTGGGCCATCCTCCACTGCTATCCCAGGATACAGCAGAGAGCTGGACTGGAAGAGAAGCAACCGGGACTAGAACCAGCGCCCATATGGGATGCCAGCGCCGCAGGTGGAGGATTAACCTAGTGCACCACAGAGCCTTCTGACCCTTTCAGAACGATAGTTCTTGGTAGGCCTACATTTGATATTGTGTCAGAAACCACAGACAACTGTGTATAAACTGAATAAATGCTGATTTATTTATTGTATCCTGGGCATAAGATCTCGATAATGATTCTTTCTAGAATCCAGCTAACAAAAGTAGGGGAAAACAGTGAAATATTTAAGATCCTGATAGCAATCATTTTATAAGTGAAGAAATGGAAGAAGATACTGATCAAACAATTTACTGAAGTTATTCTTTCAATAATTGATCTTAAATTTGCCTTTTGCTCACATCAATAAAAATATTAACTCTTTTCCTTGCTTCTATATTGCTATTTTATTTTTAAGTTATATGTGTGGGACATAACATTTCATTCAAAGAATATGGGAGCTCAAAGGCAAAGGGGGGCATTTCACAGCTAAGAAGTTTAGGTTAACAGAACTATTCTTGAGCACGTGAAAGGAGGATATGTGCCAAAATTTTAGAAATGTCAGATCATTCTTTCATTTAGCTACTCAAAAATAAGAGTTGACAGCTGAGCCTGAAAAACATAGTGTCTGTTACTCAGACACTTACTTGGAATATGTCCGTTAATTTCAGTGTGGGTGGAAAGAGAATTCTGTTTATTTGAAAGTGTAATATAGATGGAATGTAAACAATGCCAAGGCTACAGTTTCCAAACTTGTGTATTCTGCAGATGTATTTTGAGCAGGTTTTATGTGCCAGGCTTTATGCTAGCAGTGAGGATTTTCTAAATGTAATAAATGATCATTGTCTCTGGTTGAAAAGATTAGTCAAAAATATGGAATGCACAAATTGTAAATATTTGACCAAGTGTCAGATGAAAGGGAGATAATAAGTGCTATGGGAAGTCGGATGCTGAGAGAAGATGAAGGTATTGAAGAAGCTAAAAAAGCATTAAACAAACAGAATTTGAGCAGGACTTTTAAGGAATGGATGGCATTTGACTTTTTTTTCTTTTTTAAGAGGTCTTCCATCCACTGGTTCACTCTGCAAATGGCTACAAAGGTCGAGACGGGGCCAGGCCAAAGCTAGGAGCCAGGAGCTTCTTCTGGGTCTCTCACGTGGGTGCAGGGGACCAAGCACTTGGGCCATCCTCTGCTGCTTTCTGAGGTCACTGGTAGGGAGCTGGATTGGAAGTGGAACAGACAGGACTCAGCTTGTGCTCATATGAGATGCCAGCACTGCAGGTGGCAGCTTAACCCATTAAGGTGCAATGCCAACCCTGAATGGCATTTGAATAAATGAGGGAAAAGTGTAAGAATGCGAAGAAGTGCTGGTGTCAGGTTGGGGTAACTGGTATCAAGATGGAGGAGGAGACAGTTGTTAAGGCAGGTGCAGATGTGATTGCAGTAGCTCTTCATTTTGATTAGGTACATGGTATAACCCCCTCTCCTTCCTGTGAAGTCCAAGATTTTTTTAAAAAAGGCTTTATTAATAATTAATTCACATTGGAACCATTGCACAATCTGTTAGTCAGAAGAGACTAGTAAGATAATTCAACAATCCTGGAAAATAGTAATGAGGATTTGAAATTGGACAGTGGAAGAGAAAATTATAAGAAGTATAATATAAAATTACTATTTAAAACTCATCTAATACTATCAGCAAAACCATAATGCCACTATTGTCACTGAAAAGAGAAAGCCTATAGTCTTTTTCAAAGTATCAAATAATATGCAAAAAAAACTACCATTTCCTTCAAGATGTTAGCTATTTGAGAAATTTTCACATTGTATGACTCCTACCTTCTAGACTCAATTTTTTCTCTCAAAATGGGTCAAATTATCAGAAAAGTGAACCAACTCAATTCTCACTGCTACTAAGAAGATATATTATTGCTCTTCTCAGCAGTACAGAGCTATTTCATCTACTTAGATTCAAGAAATATTCTGCTTCCTAATAGTGACAGATACTTTACCACCCCCCCACTAATGGCTTGGCATATGCTATCTCACTAAGACCTTACACACATATTTACTATATATTATTCAATGACCATTTTACAGATGAGGTCATTGAGGCATAGAGAAAAACTTTCCTGAGTACACAGTCAGCAAGGAGATCAGTAAGTCTTGTAACACAGGTCTGCCTGGCTTCTAACTTGCATTTTCTTAACTAGGACACACTACTATTTTCCATGACCCTCCAATCATGATTGCCTTTTGCATCCTATGACTTAGAAACAATACCACACTATGCCTTCTTGCATGAGTCCCACAATTACCTGCATGAAATACACATTATTTTCCTTTTACAGATGAGAAAAAGCAAGCTGAAACACATGAATGGATCATTAAAAAATGTTGTTTCAGGAACTTATTCTGGACCACTCTAGAGTCATGTCACTCCATGTTGCTTCCATTTTTCGTATCTTTCTACATTGGAACTATGTGAGCCAGTCCAAAAAAAAAAAAATGTAGGGGATCAGTGATTTGTGGTTTTATATTTTGATAATTAGAATATCAAATGATAATAATGCTTAGCACATAAGATAAAAGAGAATTATAGCCCTTTTTTCTGTTTAACTAATGTAACCTTTTCCTAACATATGCTAGGGATGCTCTGAGAAACCTAGGAATTAAAAAGTGTGTATGCATACCTGAAACCATACCAGTTTTGTCTCCTGTTTATGATTAAATGCAGAAAAGACATTTTAACTGATTTATAAAGTAACTAAGAAAAACACTAATACCACCATCTACAGATCAAAGGATAACAGGTATGGGGGCATGACATGCTTAAATATTTCCTCCCCAAGACCTTTTTGGAAGATTCCCTTGTTTTTCTTATTGGATGGAGGTACAGTTTCCTTGACAACCAAATTTTGAACATACTGCCTATATCTCAGTGTTCTACAGCTTGCTTTAAAAGTCAGAGTGTGATACTCTTACTTAGCAGTGATTGCACAATTTATACATGACATCTACAAGATACTGCAGAGAAGATATTAGCTAACTAAGATAAAGCAGGTTGTAAAGACCGAGGTATTTGAAACCATAAAAGGCTTTTAAGTGTATAGTTATTACTTAAGGACTTCCCATCTCTTTGTAATTATCTATTTATGCTTGCTTGTTCATTAACCAGAAACAGGTAATTCTGGGTTTATACTGACACTTATCTAAAATTAGAAATAATAGGAGAGTAACAACTAGTTTATGGCAGTTCTTTGGTCAGTTACCAGGAATAATTCCAACTTGCTCAAGATGACTCTGAGCATCCATGTGAAATCTTCCTGCTAAGCTTGCTTTTCCCGAGGACTTTCAATACCCCAGGGAACTCATGTGCAGCCCGGGAGAAAGTGAAGTAAATGGGATTGGGTTTGGCAGAGCTTTTCAAATAAGTTGTTCAATTTCTAGAAATAGTGGGAAGTCTGTCTAGCCTGTAGGCACTTGTCCAGAAGCATCATATTCAGGTTCATTTTTCTTCAGGGGAGTAAGACTATGTATTTTTTACTACCTTTTGCTCTTGTATATATATAAAAAAATCACAGCTTAATCTTTGTATCCTCAAGTGTGCCCTTTAAAATAGTGCTATGTTTTTAAATTACTTTGGCCCATGCTTTGTCTTTCAAATGCACACTTTTAGGGAAGGGTCCTGGAACAGGTATTCCTTATTTGGTTATGAGCCTATCTGCAAACTTTTATATATAGATGGTTGTAAGCATTTTTTAAGGGAGTTTCAATTATTTGATCAAGTTCTAAATGTGCTGAAAATTCAGACAAATGTTAACATCTGCTTCCTTCCACAATTCGCTGCCTGATTTGCAACTTTCCATCTTTCTCTGATACAGTTCTGTCCTCTCAATTCTTCTCAGCATCCCCCTTCTCTGATGCTATTCTAAATGTTCCCTTACATTTGCTGCTTAGATCAGATTTTTTAATGTGTATAGATTTACCATCACATTTTCTTTTCTCTATCAACTGAACTCATAATTTGGGTAATTTGTCAGAATTAGCTCATCATGTAATAATTCAAAGCCAAACATGGAGGAGATACCCCAAGTTCTAGAGGTTTTTTTTTTAAAATTTTTATTTATTTATTTATTTATTTATTGTGACAAGCAGAGTAGACAGTGAGAGAGAGAGAGAGAGAAAGGTCTTCCTTTGCTGTTGGTTCACCCTCCAATGGCCACCGCGGCTGGCGCGCTGCGTGGGCACACCGCACTGATCTGATGGCAGGAGCCAGGTGCTTCTCCTGGTCTCCCTTGGGGTGCAGGGCCCAAGCACTTGGGCCATCTTCCACTGCACTCCCTGGCCACAGCAGAGAGCTGGCCTGGAAGAGGGGCAACCGGGACAGAATCCGGTGCCCCAACAGGGACTAGAACCCAGCGTGCTGGCGCCGCAGGCGGAGGATTAGCCTATTGTGCCGAGGCGCAGGAAGAAGGAAGTTCCTCACCATTGACTTTCACTCCTCTTAACCAACCACGTAGTAAATCATGAGAGAGAAGGACGCAACTTCCTTCCAAGAAGTGAAAGAACAAATGGACTCTCCATTGCAAGGAAATCCCAAGAATATTAGAGGGAAATAGGTCCCAAAGGGGTTAGGATTGAAAAAGCACCTGAGAATTGGGTCCTTGAGAATTTTCAAAGTCACGAGATTCAACATACTCTCGAAAGTGTGCTGAGAGAAGAGATGCTTCCCTTCACTGAACTGGAAGGAAAGATTGGCATAGAGTTAATAAGATGCTAAGCTGCATCCCTATTGTCAGCTTCTCTGAAATGTTTCCCGATTTCTCTCCAGAGAAGCAACCATCTGCTGAATTACTGGAGCAAGTCTGGTAAGGATGGAAGAGAGAGTTCAGAGATTGAAACCAAGCCCCTGTGGTGCCTTGCATGCGTGTGCTAGATACCATCATATCTTAGTCCCCAAGGTATCCTCCTTCATCCCTTTAGCTTGAAGTTTCCTATTCCTGCTGTTACTATTGCAAATCAACCTCTTACTAAAATTAGCTCACAGAATAGAGGGAGTGGTGTAGGAACCCCCCAGAGTCCTTGAAAACCAGACACTTGAGGTAATTTATCTCCCCGTTAATGACATCATGATGTTTGGTCTCAATGAGTTTCTTTTCCAGAGACCTCAGGCCCAAAGCCAAGCATGACTACAGCATTCATGTAGACTCTACATAGACTGGAGGACCGTACACTTCGCCATCAGATTTAAGAAACAATATGCTATTATTGACCAGTTGCTCTAGGGCCACAGGCACTCCAGACCAACCAGAGACTTGGACACAAGGTGAAACATGTGCATCTCAATTGTAACTTCAGTCTGTAAGATCTTTACCCTAACCCCTTTAGGAGCTTGGAAATTAAGCAATAGTGGGTGAATTCATGCTCTGTCTTTTACAGTAAATACCTGCTTTCTTCCCATGTGTCAATAACTGGCTTGCTACATATCAGGCTAGCAGACCCAGTTTTGAGAATTCTGTAGCGATTCTTCCAGTCAGTTTTGTGGGTGTTCTATAACAATATGTGTGTTTAAGAAATTTGTAAACAAGGTGTAATCCAATTCATCTTCTCAGTGAGTAAAGACAGTAGTGACATAGTCACTAAAAGTATAGATCAGGAAACAATGAAAATAGCACACATCTAAGACATCAGTTAACATCTCCTTTCAGAATGAGTATTCCTTGGTGCACAAATTTTCTATCTGATTCTCTCAAAGGAACCAGGAAAGGGAGTTGCTCGAATAAAAAATCAATCCTCAAGGCACTAGTATGTTTATGAATAGCATTCCTTTCTACAACATGCCACATGATCTTCTCCTGTCTCAATGAGTGGGCTGTGGAGCTCCATTAAACTTGAGGATTTAATAGTTTCGTTGTCCCTCCCACTCTGTTGTTTAGCAAATTGCGTGGCTGCAAGAATAGGAAGGAGATCTTGTTTTGCTGAGCATTTAGCTCTACCACCATCTTGAACTATCTGCACTCCTTATCTTACGAGCCATGTAAAGTGAACACTTTACATGAAGTGAGGGAACCCTTTGCATTAACCTAATTTCAAATTATCCAAGTATTTATCAGAGCTTGTATGGTCAAACATTTTTGGATACTAATTGACCTCAAAAGGAAACTCTGAAATGTCTTCTCAAAACTCTAGAACTTGTCGCCGGTGCCGCGGCTCAATAGGCTAATCTTCCGCCTTGCAGCGCCGGCACACTGGGTTCTAGTCCCAGTCGGGGCACCGGATTCTGTCCCGGTTGCCCCTCTTCTCTCTCACTGTCCACTCTGCCTGTCAAAAAACAACAACAACAACAAAAAAAAATAAAATGGAGCAGCCCGGACTTGAATTGGAGCCCATATGGAATGCCGGCACCACAAGTGGAAGCTTTACTGGCTACGCCACAGCGCCTGCCCCATATAATCATTTCTTATATTAATATGCACAAATGAAATTTTAAAATCAGTTAGCATTGAGAGATCTACACAGAAAAACTTTACAATCTTAATTCTTTCTTCCATCTCCAAGACACATATTTCTGTCTGCCATAGCCAAATATTTTAACTTTTTCTAGTTGTTCTTTCTCCAAGTTATTTTCCTATTACTAATGCGTGCTTACACTGATCTTCTTTGATCACTATAAATGATTATTTATGTCTGGTGATGCACAGAATGATTTATACTAAGACCTACCTCTTCTCCAGGCTTCAATATAACTATAATTTAAAAATTTTAAATCAATAAACTATTTGTATCTTTGTGAGTCTTTGACTTATGTGGCATAGTTAATCCATCAGCTAGCCAGCCACTCCTATCTTCAAAATATTTCCTGAACCCAACTGATTCTTGCTAATACGATCTACTGCTATCAAATATCTCTTGTCTGGATGGCTATCATAGGTTACTAATCGTTTTTCTTGTTTCTACTCTTGGCTACCTGCTGTCTGTCCTGCACACAGCAGCCAGACTGGTATAAATGAGTTAGTTCTCATGAACTCTGCCTTCCAAAGACTTCTCTTATGCTTGCTAGGGCCAAGGTCTTCCTCACGTATCCTAAAGACCTACACGACATGGATCCTCACCTCCAAATCATGCCCCCTTTCCTGGCGATCCCTGAAGCTCTGTGTCATGGGCTGCTTGGCTGTCAAGTACACCACAAATGCTCTCCTCAAAGCTACGGCACTGGTCGTTCCCTCAGCTGGAATGCACGTGCTGGATATTCACAAGCTCCTTCCTCATATTTTAGGCTCCTTTTGAAAGGGCTTTCATTTAAAACTTGCTTGCATTCTTGACAACCTCCTCTAAAGACGCTCCTGCCCAGTCAGATCTGTAATCTCTCTTTATACTCTCGGCCTGGAATGTGGACTACCTGAGATCAAGTGCAGTGTATGTGTTTTGTTGTTGTTGTTGCCATATTGCTAGCACTGACAACAGTGTGGCAGTAAATAAGCCCAATAAATACTTATAGATTTGATGAATATGTAAAAAAGAGCATTAATAAGAGAGATAGCACAGATGTTTCAATGATGCTATAGATAGGCACCCAAAGTTTTGAACTTCATCTAGAGAGGGTAATCATTCTATAGAAAAATTAAAAAGAAACCAGTTGCATGTAGTGAGCATCCTTAACCCTCAGAAAAAAAAAATCTCTTAAAAGTGTGTCTTTTTCACGGGTTCCATGGATTGTTTCTATCTAGTTGGAAACACAGATACAGGGTGCCATCAGGACTTGTTCTTCTCCTTTTAGACATTTCAGAGATATTTCCAGTGCAGTGATTCTGAGAAGGCTCAATGGGAATCCATTTGTAAACTGTGTAACTATAAAATATATCAGCATGTGCTAATAAGTGAAAGCTATCCATTCTCCCCTATTATTTGCCAGTTTTAAATAGTACTTGTGTGAAAATATTTGCCTATTGTGTGTTATTTACCTTACAGATACACTGTTACTTTACCGACGGCCATTTTCTTCATGCTCAGTTCATCTCATTTTATATGTTCTCTCCAAAGTCATGGCAGTGACTATTGCAGACTCCCAAGTCCTGGACAAGCTTCACATTTATTTAGCTCCCTGATCATCTCCATTTGCACATGTCACAAAATTACTAAATGGAACAGGAAATGGATAATTCTTTCCACCAGACTTGCTATCTTTATGCATTTCTCATCTAAGAAAAATAAGATGGCAGATCTCCCTCTCTCATGTAATTTTCCATAATCACTCAATCAATAAGCACATTTTATACACTTAACCCCTGCAGTAGTTCTCAACTGGTCTTCCGTCTGTTCCTAGCAAGTCCTCTATCCTTAAGAATTCTCTAATTTTACCACAGATATAATTTCTTTAACTTAGGCTAACATCCCTCCCAGCTGTCCACTGCATCTCAGGCAAATCCAAATACAGGCATTCTCCATGTCCTGCAGCAACTCCTTAAGGCTTGAGGATAAAGGTCGATTAAAGACTACCAGATTGTGCCCTCCTTCCTAGACGTTGTGCATCTCTCTCCAGCTCAGACTCCTGGCGGTATCTCACACAGACTCTTTGCATCTGCTGTTCTGAATGACTAACCATTTGCCCAATGCACCGAATTGTTTCTTCCACATGTTGTTCCTTCCACTTCAAATGCCCTTGGCTACTACCTCAGTTCAGTCAATTTTTACTTGCCCTTTACGACTTTGTTGCTAAGAATCCTTTTCTGAATTCTCGGTGTTCTTCACTTTGCCCATTCATGGTGCTCCTCTAACAACGCATATAGATATCATGATTCATCATACCATACTATCATTCTAATTATTTATCTCTACTGTCCTATTTGTGTAGTTTGTCAGCTAAATTCTAAAGGTTAATGATGGTGTTTTTGAACATTTTTATGTCTCAAGTTGTCTAGACTGATAATGTTCATTAAACGTTCATGTAAAGAAAGAAGAAAGAATGACTTAAAGCTTTGCTACCTAGACCTAGAAGAACTTTTCAGAACCAAACAAAATTAAGATACAATGTTTAAGGCCTTTGTTGTAGCACAGCAGGTTAAGCCACTACCTACAATGCCAACATCCCAGATGGGTGTCAGTTCACGTCCTGGCTGCTCCACTTCCAATCCTGCTCCCTGCTGCTGGCAGTGAAAAGTGGTCCAAGTTTTTGGCCCCTGCCACCCACACGGAAGACCTGGAAGAAGCTCCTGGCTCCTGATTTTGGCCTGGACATTGTGGCCATTTGTGGAGTGAACCAGCTGATGGAAGAATTTTCTCTCTCTCTCTCTCTAACTTCCTTTTCAATAAATAAATAAATCTAAAAATAAAGATACAATGTTTATGTTTTGAGGCACTGTGGCCAATATTACATGCTATTACATATAACAGGAACTTAAAAATGCAGAGATGTGGGGAATGATGATTTTTCTATTTTGGTTTTCAATCAAAATGTAAGGACTATTTAAGTTGTAGAACACAGTCCTGGTGTGTGTGTGTGTGTGTGGGTGTGTGTGTATGTGTGTGTTGGAAAGGTACAGAAATCATGACAATTTGGCAAATGACTTCTGAGGAAGTATTCCAATTTTAGTGTTGCATTAATTTACTTTCTATTGGCAGTTAAATAATTTGTTGCTACTGGTTTGTGTATGTACTTTAAATATATGTATTTCAATAAATAAGGCTATCTTTCTACTACCCATCTATCTATATTTCTTTGGCATCAATGCAATTATATAAATACCCAGGATATAAAAGCATATTAAAACTATTGATTGAGTGATGAAAAGTTGATACACTTAAAATTCTTCTAATTATACTTAGTGAATTTTCTTTTTTATAAGAGGGATTTGAAAAATACAGATTTGATTTGAAGCATAATTCATAGTTCCCTTTATTTCCAGCCATTTGCCCCATGATTTCTCGTGAGCATCATTTGTGTAGGTTTGGCTGTAAGTACGGTCCCCAAACATATAGTTTATACAGTTCCAACAACGTAAGAAATAAGAAAAAAAAATACTATTCAGCTGATTAGAATGCACTGCAGGAAGGCATCAATTATTGAATGATCCCAGTCCTTCACCTCAAACTCTGCCTGAAAGACCATTCCAAACATTTATTACTCAGAGTGAAAAAGCACTGCCTTGGATCTCTGCTGACTTTATTTCCCTTTCACTTTCATTAAGGCTTCTTGTGCTGTGTAAGCTGCATGAACAAAAGTAACTTACGTTATCTACACATACGATTCTGTGTACTTTAATTAGATCCTGTTTTGTCATTTCCATTGCAGGCCTCCCTGTTCCCCCCAATCCTGTAATTCATTCCTTTCCAGCTATTGTTATCTGGGTTTCATCTTCTTTCTTTTCATCAAATTTAATTTAACTTTGAAAAAAAGTGGGATGGAGATATGCAACCTCAATAGCTCACACTACAGGTTTTGTAGCATTTAACTAGAATTACATTTTGTAGGATGGATACATCTTGACAAAAGGAAACAAAAGCAACATCTCTGATGGGCAAAGATAAAAATGTTTCCTCCCGCTCCAGCATGTGCTTAGGCACAATGGCATCTAACAGCTTTGTAAGGTTTTTGACATTAGGGACCACCTCTTTTATGAGCTCTGCATTGATACTGGCACCCCATAGGTGTTTAATAAATATTAATACAACTAGACTTAATAATAAATGAAAAGGAAAAGCTTCTCGAGTAAACCCCGTGGTGGATGCCCATCGAAAGATGTGATTCACTGTTTTCAAAGGCAGCCTTTTATTTCAGACATAATCTTCAGGACTCATAATTTTATCTGTTTCATTTAAAAATAATATAAAGAGTATCCTTAGCTATTTCTTCATTTAGTGCAAAGTAAAATTTCATTTCCAGAAGAAACAGTAACAGAGGCACAAAAACCAAACTGTAGACCATTCATGATGTACACTTGTATATCAGGAACTAAGGCCAGATGGGGCTATAAAATTAGCCCTAAATCTCAACATTAAATTCCATATGTTTCAACAGAATAATGTAGGACATCATTCAGGAGATAGGGAGGTGCTGGAAATATTCTTTTGCAGTTTTTTACTTCTCTTTCCTCCAGTCCTGACAACCACCCATACAGGCTTAGAAATTGGCTGTCCCAGTATGAGAGGAGAGGAAGTGTCACTAAAAAGATATACTGAAGGTAGACAAGAGGACACTGAAGTTGTTGTGTGCAGGCAGTTTTTATTCACTCAGATGTGGAATGTAGCAATTTTAAGTGGGTTTCAAAAATACAGTTGCATCTTGTTGAATTTAATGACAAAAAGAAACACTCCCTTTATCTAATAATTTGTTATTTGTAGACAAAGAAAGGACTTTAGATCACAAGATTGGTCATCCTGCATTCAAGTGGAGTTGGGCTAGCATGAATGACAGTTGGCTTGTTTATACAGCTTTCAGTTTATGTCTCTAGACATTTTGATAAAAGAGAGTACATACGAATCAGTCAAATAATAGGACTGAATGATTTCACTCAATTCCTCATTTCCCCTACATAACTATTTCATTAGGAGCAACTTTCATGTAAAGTTAGTTTTTCAATGATCTTACCTACTTATAAAAGTATCTCATCACCTCTATAAGGTGCCAGTGCTGTGGCGTGGTAGGTTAATCTGCCAACCTGTGACAGTGGCATCCCATATGGGTGCTGGTTTGATTTCTGGCTGCTCTATTTCTGATCCAGCTCCCTGCTGGTGTGCCTGGGAAGGCAGTGGAAGATGACCCAAGTACTTGGCCCTGCACCCCAAGAAAGCTCCTGGCTTCTGATCAGCCCAGCTCTAGCCATTGTGGCCATTTGGGGAGTGAACTGGTGGATGGAAGATCTCTCTCTTTCTTCCTCTCTCTCTGTAACTCTGCCCTTCAAATAAAACAAACAAATCTTAAAAAAAGAAAGAAAGAAAGAAAAAGGTATGATTAGATCTAGTAACTGTTCACTGGAAAAACATTTAATCAAAGCAATTTTTTATGCAAAATATTTGAGTAGGAATACTTCACTCCAAAAATAATAGAACAGTACTTATAAAGGATGATGTAATGGGATAAATAACCCAAAATCCTTTTTAAAAATCAGTCAAAAACATTTTGGGTCTGACGATATCTGACCCACAATTTTTCTTCTTCTTTTTTTTTCCAAACAATACTGACTGTAATATATAAAGGGCCAAAATATGGGGTAAATAGACTAAGATTATACCAAAACTTTCAATTTCTAAGGTATTCTTAGATGCTTCACTTTTGACTTAGAGAAGTTAGATTATCTAGTGTGGAATTCCAAATAGTGTCGAAGTGCATTATAGTAATTGATGTTAACATTAAGCTGTCTGGAAAGTTCTTGCCAGAAATGACACTACAGTTCAAGACCACGCTAACTGGCTAGAAATAGGCATCTCTCTGGAAAGTGCTGCCTGTCAAAAATAAAATATTTTGACACATTTGCATGCCTGAAGTGTAAGTTCCATGTGGATCACAAATTGGGAGACTAGCCAAGGCTACTAGATATGCGCATCTTGCTCCCTTCTCAGCTGTACTGGAGACTAAAGTAGCAGTTTGGTTGTGGGCTTATATTCCAAACACAGCCAGTGTGACTGAGTTTCAGCCAGAGAGAAAGCTTTCCTTGGGTGCAGATACCAGGACTGTGCCCTTGAAGTATAACCTGAAGATCAAGCTCTCTAATTAAATAAGCTCAAATTTTAAAAGTAAGACTTTTAATATTTAGATTCTCCTTTTAAGTAAAAATATCACTGGTAAATGTGATAAATTGTTTGGTATTATCAGAATTCAGTCCTTAGTAACAGCACAGATAGGTACCTTGTGTTTAGACATTAGGAATCATCACACTTCCATAATTCTTACAAAACAATTCTCATTTTTCTGTAAATTTAGTTTTCAAAGCATAGAATGCTCCAAAGGGAATTAAGAAAGGGAAACAATAGAAAGCAGATGAAAAAAAATTTACTCTGATTTAGAATTTTGCATAAGTAAATACTAGGCACTAGTAGCCTAATACATCCAACACCAAAGAAAAAAGGGAAGAATTGGGCAGAAAAACCTATGAATGTGGAGCCACAATATGAATATTGCATTCTTCTTAAGGCATTATATAATGATCTTATGAACACATTAACACAAAATAAAAGCTCTATGACAATAAAAGATTCAGAAAAGAGAAAATGGAATCATCCTTTTACTCTTTTTAAATTTAAATTTTCACTTGTATCTATTTTGCGAGCATAGAATGTTCAAACTGCTTGCAGTACATTTACACATTTTAAACGGTTTTCACTTAAGACAAAACAACTATTATACATATTTTCACTTCATCTTCAAACTTTCTAATGGATGTAAAATATTCTGTCATCTGATTAAACTCACCCTTCATTGATTAAAAAATACATTAGTACCTACATATCCCAGATTCTGTCTAAAGTACTGGGCATATAGCAGATATAAGTTCAATGTTTTGTTTTCATAGAATAATGTTCTAGTGGGGGACATAGACATTAAGTACATAAATTTCTAATAATATAATGGATAGTTAGAAAACCAATGGATAGGAGCCTGCCATTGCTGTGGTACAGCAGGTTAATGCCCTGGCCTGAAGTGCCGGCATCCCATATGGGTGCCGGTTCTAGTCCTAATTGCTCCTCTTCTGATCCAGCTCTCTGCTAATGTGCCTGGGAAGGCAGTGGAAGATGGCCCAAGTGTTTGGGCCCCTGCACCCATGTGGGAAACCCATAAGAAGATCCTGGCTCCTGGCTTCAGATTGGCTCAGCTCCGGCTGTTGCAGCCATCTGGGGAGTGAACCATCGGATGGAAGACTTCTCCCTCTCTCTCTTTCTGCCTCTTCTCTGAGTAATTCTGCCTTTCAAATAAATAAATAAATCTTTAAAAAAAAGAAAAAAGTTACCCAATGATCTCTCCAAGGGGAAATATTTAAAGAAGACATGAAAGAAGGCTGGAGTCATTCATTAAACTCTCTTGGGGAACATTGGGCATAGGGAAGAGAAAATACGTAAACCCCGAGATGATTGGAGAAATCAGAAAGCCAGCTCAGTTATTCTGATTCTATGAAAGAAAGAGGTATAAAATGAAGTCAGCACCATTATGAGGCCAAAATATAGGACAGGGGCTGGGAATACATAGTAAGGATGTCTTCTTTATTCATACACTGACATCATCAAACTTTTGGGAGCAGGGGTTGATCTAACCTATTTGTGAGTGTTTTGAAGAGGGTTGATCGTAGAGATAGAGACAAGAAGAATGCTAGGATACTACTGCTGACTTAGATACTAAACTAATCAATGTCCTACTCTTCAATAAAACATATCTGTCTACACTTACATATTGATGAGACACAAATCTTCAAGTTAACAGGTACTTTAACAGAATCTGAACCTTTAATAAATCGTATGTGAGTTACAGAAAGGCACCTCCTTGGGTCTCTTCAACAGTACTCCAACATCACATTAAAAAGACAAGGTTCTCTTTGTTTTATTGAAAAGTGTCAGGTATTTTTTTTTTAAAGCTGAGTTAATATATTATAGATGAGGAGAAATTTGTGGGAAAGGGTCAGCCATGGCTTATTTGCCCACCCAATTAACATTATTTGATTAGGAATAATATTTTAGTATTATAACTGATGGTTATTATTAACCTCTTTTTGTACAAAGGATATCCTTAGAAGAAATTTACAAGAGAGGAAGTAATTGGTCCCTATAAAATTTTTCTATTTTATATCAAGCAGTATTTGGACTTAATACTAATACATCATTCCAATTAGTTTCTCTTTTAATCTAGCTTTGGGAATAGTATTAACCTATAAATTGTATTTTTTAGTATTTCCATAACTTTTTTAACCTTGTTTTCCAGATTTTACCTGTCTATAAAAGCTGTAGACCTTGGTGTGGATGTGTGTGGTCAGAGGCAGACGAGGCCATTGGATTAGTAAAACAATTTGTAACTGAAAGGTTTCCTTAGAACTTTTGTCACTGTATTTGATCTGAAGCTGAAAAGCAATTTTTAAAAGGGTATTATGATCTTTAAATGTGTCCTATTTTAGTCACTCCGACAATTAAAGAAATTACAAGACAAAGTGACTACCTTTGAAAAAAACAATTCACTTTCTCTTTAGATGAGCTATGAATATGAATTGACAGGAGTATGGTATAGGAAAATAAATATGGACTTTGGAGACATTTATTTAGTTTTTGTTTGAAACGCAGAGAAAGAGGGACAGTGAGAGACAGCAAGAAAGTGCATGAGCACATAAGCTGGTTTAATCCTCAAACGCCCACAACAGCAAAGTCTGGACCAGGTCAAAACCAAGAACCAGGAGCTCAATACAAGTCTAACTTAAGGGTGTCAGGGACCCGAGAACTTAAGCCATAACCTGTTGTCCACCAGGGAGGGTGTGCATGAGCAGGAAGCTGGAATCAACAATGGAGCTGGGACTTGAATCCAGGTACTCTGCTTTGTAGGCATCCCAACCTGAAGCTTAACTGCTAGGCCAAATGCTCATCCCTGATTACTTTAAAGTATCACAGTTATTGACAAGCATCTTACATGACGATCTACAATCACTGAAGAATACTTAAAGGTAGAAGATTGCACAGTTTTGAAGAACACTAATAAACAAATAGGAGAGTTTGAAAATCACAGAATAAGGGTCAACATGCAAGAGACTAGACAATAGTATTAATGTGCCATTAAATTCATTGTCTACTACAAAGTTCTTGAGATTTACATCTGTTATATACGGAAACCACTTTCTTGAGCAGTTTTTTCAAATATAATCTTAATGTCATGTTCAGCGGCCAAGGACAAGACGAGACCACCCAGAACAAAGACCTGGAATGCAGCCAGTCCACCAACTTCACTATAATACTGTAAACTATTCAATTCTGCTGAATCACACGTGTTAATAGGGCCTAAAAAACAAACAGGTGTGCCTTCAACTAGAAAATCAAATAACCAAATAAAAGCTAAAAAAGATGTGTGGAAGTCCTTTTAGCAGCATTACTTTGAATAGCCAGGAATCAGTGATCTACAGTCTGAGCCAACAATGGGGGAATCAAATCACCCAACAAGTGAAAGAACAAGGCCACAAGAGCTGTAACTGTATTTCCAGAAGGAAAAAACACCATCATTTTCATAGAGGAAGGATGGCCTTCTATGCTATTCATAACTTCAGGTGACTTCACTGTAAAATATGTATTAAAGATTTGTGTACTACCTATGACCAAACAAGTACAGACAGTCCTATTGGCAACAGTCCACACTCTAGAATGTCCGAGAGGATAAGTTGTTTCTCAGATTTCCTAGAGAGGATTTTCCAAGATGACATACTGATCACATGTCTACAGTAAAAATCAGTGTCCTCTGAAGCACAGAATCCATAAATCCAGACTTAAAAATATGGGTCTCCAGATGAGGCTGGTGGTAGACAGTGACCAAGCAGGTATAGTAATGAGGTCATTAGAAAGACTAATGGGGGAACAATCTATGTGGGGCAAACCGGAAAAAATAAATTATAGGTGAGTAAAATTAAGGGGAATCATACTGAGATATTAAAGAAACAGAACGCTGAGAAACCAAGGAATGTGTAGACAGAGTTTTAGATCTGACCTCACAAGAAAAATAAGTGAGTAATTAGAGAGGGAGGGCAAGAGAAGGATAAGATGAATAGAAAACACGCATTCAGCTTCCTCAGGATGAGACAAGAATGTGAGATGGGCAATCCAGGCCAAACAGACTGTAATGGCAAGCCTCGGGAGAATGTCTGATTAGAAAGGAGTGTAGGATATATTCTCAGAACGGTTCAAGTAAAAGCCATTGTAAAATCATTGCCATAGCTGGCTTGCTGAATTTAGAAAATTTCATTTGCTGAAAAACAGAATTAAAAGATATATTTATTTTGATGTAGACATTTTTAAAAATCCATTCACTTTTTTTTCATGCATTTCTATGAAAGTTCTGAAGGCCTCTTGTATTACCTACCCAATCCTCCTAAGAGTAGAAATTATCTCAATAGCCAATTTACTTGATAACTGTCTGTTAACATTTTGTACATTATTTTCTGCATCTATAGTGGCTGCAAGAAGACAATGGTTCTTACCAGACAATAGTCAGAAAGACTGGAAGCTTTTTTCCTCACTCTCCAGCCTACTAAAGGATTTGTCTCACCCAAAGCAACTTTGAATCAGGGTAATCAAATGGTAGAAGGAAAGAAGAATCAATAAGGTCACCATCACTGTCATCGGCAAGCATCCCTAAGGTGTGAAGTCAGGTCAGGGAAAGCATGGACTTAACGCGGAAGCCCATCCGTTCCACAGCGCTGGTGAATATCCCCATCTGGCTATAGTTGAATCTGCATCTGGTTGTATCAGGAGCTATTTAAAAGAAGTGCACAGTGGCTGGCACTGTAGCGCAGCAAGTTAAAGCCCCAGCTTGCAGTGCCAGCATCCCTTATGGGTGCCAGTTCGAGTCCTGGCAGCTCCACTTTCGATCCATCTCCCTGCTAATGTGCCTGGAAAAGCAGCCAGGGATAAGGGTCTGCACCCAAGAGCAAGACCCTGAAGAAGCGCATGGCTCATGGCTTTGTATCAGCTCAGCTCTGGCCATTGCGGCCAATTAGGGAGCTAACCAGTAGATGGAAGACTTCTCTCTCTCTCTGTCTCTCTATCTCTCTGTCTGTCTCTACTTCTCTCTCTGTGTAACTCTTTCAAATAAATAAATAAATCTTTTTTTAAAAAGAAAGAAAAAAGATGTTTGAAAGGAACAAAATAGTTTTTTTAAATGTTAAGAATGCCCCATTTAGATGCCCTTATATTATAGGCAAATTGTTTAAATTCAACAGAAATGGAAGATACTCACTCCTGGAAGTGTGGAGGAAGGATTCAAGGTTTTGATTAATCTATCTGCCCCCAGGCAGCTGCTATTGATCTGGGCTTGGCTGAGATCATGATGCTTTCATGACAGGGACTTATTTCTGCTGAAAGAGTTGGGAAACATGTCTTTCAGATATTTCCTGGAGAATCTCATGTCTTAGCAGCAACAATGCACACTCAGGACTAGTGATTGTTAAAAAGGAAAGCATAGCATTTCTTTTTTAAAAAACGAGTGTTAAAAGTCACTCACAGGATTAAAGAACATCTGTGATTCAGCAAAGTCATTGCCTTTGTTAGCCCTCTCTTCTAGGGTTCAGTGCATATTCAAAGTCATGAACACGCTTTTCTCAGGTTCTTGATCTCTAATTCATTAAAAACTAATTGTTCGCCGGCACCATGGCTCAATAGGCTAATCCTCTGCCTTGCGGCGCCGGCACACCGGGTTCTAGTCCCAGTCGGGGCGCCAGATTCTGTCCTGGTTGCCCCTCTTCCAGGCTAGCTCTCTGCTATGGCCCAGGAGTGCAGTGGAGGAGCCGCATTCTGTCCTGGTTGCCCCTCTTCCAGGCCAGCCCTCTGCTGTGGCCCGGGAGGGCAGTGGAGGATGGCCCAAGTGCTTGGGCCCTGCACCCACATGGGAGACCAGGATAAGCACCTGGCTCCTGGCTTCGGAACAGCATGGTGCGCTGGCCGCAGCGCGCTGGTTGTGATGGCCATTGGAGGGTGAACCAACGGCAAAGGAAGACCTTTCTCTCTGTCTGTCTGTCTGTCTCTCTCTCTCTCTCTCACTGTCCACTCTGCCTGTCCAAAAAAAAAAAAATTGTTCATAAATGTTCTAAGTCAACACATCATTTCACTGATCATATATCCTATAGTTTTAGTTCCCAAATGCCAATTTCTTCCTTCGTGGTACGATTTTTTGGACATTTCAAAATGGCTTTAAATATATAAAACAAAAACTCAGAGGTAGTGATAGAGTTCCCACAAGCCCTTCAGCCCATTTCCCCCATTAACATCTCATATCAGTATCCTTGTCAGAATTAACGAACCACACGCAGCTTCCCCTACTCTTTAATCAAAGTTCCTTTTATTCTTTCTACTTCTCTCAGTCTCTAGTAACCAATATTCTGTATTTATATCAAGTTCCTCTTCCTTTTTCTCTTTTTAATTTATTTCCCAAATGTAAAGGAGAACATGTGGTATTTGTCTTTCTGTGTCTTGCTTATCTGATGCAAAATGATGTCCTCCAGTTCCATTCAATTTGCTGAAAATGACAGGATTTCTATATTTTTAAAATCTGAATAGTATTCTATTGGCATATATAGCACATTTTCTTTATCCATTCATCTGATGATGCACATCTTGGTTGATTTTATATTTTGGTTTTGTGAACAGGGCTGCCTCAAACATGGTAAAGCAGGTATATCTTTGAAAGCAATGAGTCATGCCTTTTGGGTGACTATCCAGTAGCAGGGTTGCTGAATGATATGGCAGTTCTATTTCTCCATACTGTTGTCTCAGTGGCTGCAGCAATTCATAATCCCACTAACAGCATATCACAGTTCTTTTCTCTACGTTCTCCTCAGAATTTATTACTCTCTTCCTTTTTGATAAAAATTGCCCTGACAGGTGGCAGAAAACCTTTAAATGTGTATATAAAGTAAATGATTAACAAACCAGATGCATAAGTCATATTTGAATACTAATAATTGGTTTCTAACATCAGGCAAGGATAGTGAACCTGACATCTATTTCCTGCTTAGCTCAGATATTACTGCCCATTCATCACCATCCAATATTTATAGGCTCAAAGTAGGATTAAAATGGAGAGACTCTACCTTTATGTTCTACCTATGAAACACTTAAAGTACAAAATATAACTTCACACTTTAGATGTGTTTTTTCCCTAAAGATGTCCAATTATCTGACTGCAAAGATGCATGCTCGCGGCACATGTGCCCAGTGCACCAGTGCACATTTACCAGCTCCCTGCTGCCTGATTCTGAACGCCTTCATTTGAAAGACTTCTAACTGCTCACAGCTGAGTGACAGCAGCACTAGCGACAGAGCTACATTTCCCATCTCTCGGATACATGCTTAGTTATCATTCGCATCAATGCAGTAGCCGAGAAAAGTGCTTCCGAGAGTTTCACTACTTCATCACCTGATTTCTCAGCCACTCCCAGAATCAGCACCTAGGGGCGCGCAGTGTTCTTAGGCATTTCTACAGTCCCAACTCCAAAGGTCACTGATCTGGTTCAGAGTTAACATCTCAAAGAATTTTAGATAAACATGAACCTTCTGACTCTTCCATCCCAGGGTAGCTGCAACGCTAACTGTAAGTGAAATGTGTATAATTCTCTTTGAGGATGGCTGCTGGACAGATTCCCAGTGGCAATTGGAAAATTGCACAAAACTAACAACTGCACCCCGCCAATAGGAGCTCCTTTACTTTCAAGGGTCCAGGGTAAGTCCTAATAAGCTCTTGGAGATTTTCATATAATGATCTCAACGAAGTTCCTTAGAGTTATTAGTAATTGCCTAAATTCACAGCTTCGATTTGATGCGATTCATCAACAAAATGTTTAACTGCTTATCAAAACCTACACAACTAGAGTTATAAATTTAGTACCAATAGAGTCCTGTGCATTCTTCCCTGTGGGACTGCAGGCTGACAAAGCAGACTTGTAGAGCATGCCAGGGCTTTTAGCGCTGACAGATATGAGGGGAAAAAAAAAAAAAAACTGGCAACAGAAAAAAAGTCAATATTTTCCCCCTTATATAACGTATTTATTTTTCAGAGATTGGTTTCAATATTTGGAGTGCGTGCTTTCTAAACTCTTACTTGCCTGTCTTCAACAGACACTTGCCTACAAGTACAATTATTATCCCTTTTAGTAGTCTTAGATCAAAGATATCAAAACGCGGAATTTGGTTTTTATGTAAAAATCTGTTCCCCATTTGGCACAGGGGACTCAGTTCCAGTCTCATGCTTGGCAGCCTCCAGCAAATCATCCAAACCGGGACGCACTTGCTGCTTAGTGCACGCACGCACTGCGCACGAGGACCTTCACAGTGAGGCTCCTCCCCTCCTGATGAAGAGTACAGAGAGCCATATCTCACTAGACATATTAAAGAACAGCACAGTCTTTATATTTTCTTCAGGAATGTCAGAAATATATGTTCTTTGAAATACAAAAATGAAGGCCCCAAATACATTTTCTTGAGGCAGCTATTGATAAGATGTTAAGTATTTTTCTATGCTTTGGTTAGAGCAGCCTGGGAACAGTAATCAGCTCTTCTTCTACCAGAAGGGGTTCATATTTTAAAAATTTTCTTTATGGAGATGGATTTAACATATTGAAAAGACTTTATTTATAAATATCAGTGGATGTCATTCCAAAACTGTCCCTTTTTTGCTTAATGGTAAAGAGGTGATACTAAAGGAATGACATAATATGATAATTTATCTGCAAATGGTGTACATGTTGATATGGTGGACCAAGATGAACAGTAAACTACCTAGAACAACTCAAATATAGGAAAAAAGATTATATTTGGCTGCTGGTAGGACATAACTTCTTTAGTCAAAGAAAATAGTCAAAATAAACATATACATGGGTACTTCTAAGAGCACATGGAAAATGGAATTACGGTGCCAGAATTCAACCCAGCTGTTAATAGGTCCACAGCCTTCATCAAAGAACTCGGGTTCCACTCCCAGCTCTGGCTCCTGACTCCAGCTTATCGCCAATGCAGTCCCTGGGAGGCAGCAGTGAGGGCTCCAGTAACTGGATTCCTGTTCTCCAACAGAAGACCTGGACTGAGCTCACAGCTCCTGGCTTCTGCCTGGCCAGCCTTAGTTGCATGTGTTTGGGGAGTGAACCAGACGAAGGGAGTTCCCTGTGATGGAAGGTGCCCCATCCTCTTCCCTGACAGCTAATGTTAGCCCTGTGTTAGCCTCTACTTGTGGCTGCTCCACTACCAACTGCCATGATGGTATTTTGCTCCCTCCCAGCCTGGGAAAGGACCTGACCAGGACCTCTCCTTCCAAGTACAGAAAAAAATAGAAAGTAAATACAAAATAAGCAATAGAGAAACTACATGTTTGAAAAAAACAGATGATATAAAAATGTAACTCGGGGCCGGCGCTGTGGCATGGTAGGTAAAGCCACTGCTTGCAGTGCCTGCATCCCATATTGATGCCAGTTCAAGTGCCGACTGTCCACTTTTTATCCAGCTCTCTATTATGGCCCGGGAAAGCAGCAGAAGATGGCCCAAGTCCTTGGGACCCTGCACCTGTGTGGGAAGAACCAGAGAGAGCTCCTGGCTCCTAGCTTCAGATCAGTGCAGCTCTAGCCATTGTGGCCAATTGGGGAGTAAACCAGTGGATGGAAGACCTCTGCCTCTCCTTCTCTATGTAACTCTTTCAAATAAATAAATAAATAAATAAATCTATTATTTAAAAAAGTAACACCATCTGACTTTTATAAAGATTACTGAAGTTCCTTTACAGATTTATATTCAAGATCAGTTGAACACAACAAAATACAGACCAGTAACTATATTATTCTATTATTTCAGTATCTATTAAAAACAAAAAATGACCAGAAAAGGGGTCAGAAATTAAAGAAAAGGGAATTAAGAGAACATTTGTATATTCTGGTGCAAAACGTTTTTTGAAACCAATGCATAGATTATTCAGAATATACGTTTTCCACTAATTTTTTGAAGTACACTCAAATGTTTATAAGCATTGCCAACCATCTCCCTTTACACACACACACATACACACACACAACTCATCATTTCAGTTGTAAAAAGTTCAGGACAATTTTCTATAGTTTGTAATAAAAAATAAGAATAATGACTAACAACTTAAGGAAGGTTTGTTATATGTGAAAGGTGCTGTCAAAAATGTAGGTAATGTTATTATCATTCCCATACTACAGATGAGGAGATTGAGTTATAGAACTGATAAAATGGTGGAACAAGGAGACTAATACAGGAGGTCTGGCTCCAGCACTTAAAAACAATTCATACTGCCTTTGTCCAGTGTGCACTGGAATGTATTTTGTAATTAGTAATCACAAACATGACCAGTTGGTACTGTGACGTCATGAAGAATGGTTGTGTTTAATGTACTTTGAACATCACTGTTTATGTATTTTAAGTTTTAAACTATTTCTAGTAAACCAGGTTGTTAGTCACGTTTTGAGTTGTAATAGATGTCCATATTCAACATCTATACTGATGTTCCTTATGTTTATTATAAGTATAAAGATATGTGTGTGCTTGGAAGGATATTTTGTATATATGTATGTAAATATACATATACATGTGTATATATATATATATATATATATACGTGTGTATATATACATATGTATGTGTGTATATATACATATATATATACATATACATATATATATATATATATATATAAATTTAAGAAGCAGAGGGAGAGAGCATGCACACTCTCATGTGCTGGTTTGCTCAAAAAATGCCTACAATTGCTGGGACAAGACAGGCTGAAGCCAGGAGCCAGGAACTCAGTCCAGGTCTCCCCTGTGAGTGGCAGGGACCCAAGTACTTGAACTGTCACTGCTGCTTCCCAGGGTATTCATTAGAAGAAACGCTCAAGTCAGGAACAGGAGGTGAGTACTGAATCCAGGTCCTCCAATATGGCACCAAGCATCTGAACTGCTAGGCCAAGCACACAATCCACATTCCTGGAAATTTAAATGTTATAAACTTAATTAAAACTTTATATTTGATCTTAGCCAAAAGGCAGGGAAGTAATTAAGTTAAAACGTCATACTGCAACTTCTTTTATTAAACTAGGTGATCAGTATAGATTCCTATGGCTCCTCTGCAGCTAAAAATTTTATCCTTGGAAAAATATAAAGATTCTCCTTGGCAGACACGTTAGTGTGACACTAGTTTTCTTTGAAGTGGCTGCAATCCAATATATACTGATGTCTACCTTCCATTGAAGACCGGGATTTGGGAATTTTTCTTTACCAAGATATTAAGCTACATCTTGCTTAGAGAGACAAATTTACACTTCTTGGTATACTTTCCACAGACCTTCTACATAACATCAGAGTTCTTATGAACAAAGCTTTATAGCATCCTTTGTCAGGAAAGTACAGTTAAAATGAAACGTATGTTCCCTCCTCCCTATGGATCATTTATTTCTGGATCAAAGTTAACCTTGAGAATTAATGAACAAAGCAAAAAATGATGGTAGTGGGACTCAGGAAAAGAATGTTACACAATTAAATATGCTATTCGACAAATTTTGGAATTGAGAGCTCTCTTATAAAAAGTGGCACTTTCCATAAACAGAGATAGCAATGAGGAACCAGAGAAGTCATGACTTATAAGGCTGAATATTTAGGGAAAAGAAGGCGCAGAATAAAAAGAAAAATGTCAGCTTCATAATGTGGAGGCTGAGTTAAAAATGGCTAAGCATTTCTATCTGTCAGTCATGCATGTTAAACTTCTAGGTTGTATTATTCATATAAAAAACTTTTGGTTACAAATAGTTGTAGTTGTTGGAGTAGTGGAAACACAAATACAACAAACATTACTACTACAAAGACACATGTATTAGAAACTAGTAATACGCTAAGTGTTTCAGGATACATGCCAATATAGATGGACATTCTTAACAGAAAAAAAGAATTATGAAAGAATATGAAGCATAGAAATGGGAATTATTCACTATCATCCTAGGAAATAAGATTTTAGAAGGTGTCTTTATAATAAAGCATAAAGCATTACATTTGTTTCACAGCTGTATTATATATAAAGTATTGCAATTCCCTCCCACAGGAATAAAGTATTTTCTGCAGAATGAGTGAATTCCAAAGCAGTGTGAATTCTTAGGCAATAAAATAAGTAAGCACAACCTTACACAGAGGAATTAGGTAAGAGTGATCAAGAAAATTATTTCAACACAATAATTAGCTGCAACAGTTGAAAGGTATTAAAGGTCTGGAAAGAATCTTTTAAGCATATGGGAGTTATTAATAAATCCATATCATATTTGACAGCCATTCTAATAACCTAAAACCAGCTTCAAAGTCGGATTATTTGGAAATCTGTATTTATTTTAGTATATCAGATGACAAAGGAAGAAATGTGGTATTTATACATAGAAATATGTTCATATGTTGATATGAGGGCAATTAGTAACCTATGGGATAAAGCTAAAGCAATCTTTCAGTGTAATTGTTTCCATTTTGCACATTTATAAAGGCAGATGAGAAAAAGCACTCCATATTACTAGGCAGTACACATTCCGTTACATTAACCCTCTTAGGGCAACCGCGTATTTAATTTTCAACTCCGGTGTTTTAGCAGTAATTAAAACAGGAGGTCAGCTATACAATATTACTTAAATAACCTGCCAATGGTAGGTAAAAATCATCTCTTTGGAAATATCTTCAAGACTCACACTCAACACGCTTCCTATATCCAAATTGGTTACTTATTGCATGTTGTGCTCATAATAAAGCAGCATGAAAAAAGTGGTATGTTTCATTTTAGTGCCATCATAACAAATCAAACCATATTAGATTCACATCTGAGGTAACAGACCCAGTCAACATGGCACTACATAATGAAGTGCAGTAGAAAGCCTCATCTTGAAGCCGTACTTTGAAGATAAATTAAACAGAAAAACAATCTTCAGTAAGTAAAGCCTACAAGGGACTGTTTTACATCATCACTGATTCATGCACAGATTTGGTTATTATTATTCTACAACTTGGTTGATTTTTGGACAACCTCATTGGCAAAAAAAATTTTTGTAAAGTTTCCACTTTCTAACATCTTCTTAGAAGTTGAAATTTTCCCCTTCTCTAGTAATTTCCAGCTTTTTCCATTTGGTTGCTATTACCATTTATTTTTCTTATGTTTCAACTGGAAGAGCTGCCAAACAAAGATGTCTTTTCAGGACATGCAGAGGGAGTGCCAGTGCATGGTTCCAACATCGCCACTTGGTGGTTCCCTGCCAGCTGCAGAGGAGAAGGGGGGTTCATTCTCTTTTCTTGGCCCTCACTGGCAATCATATGACTCATCTTTTCAGAGACGCTTAGAGGAGTTGTGAAGAGAGTTCATTTTAACATACAGATTTTTAGAATGAGAGGATGTGTCTAAGAAATGTGGATTTACGAAGGCTTTTGATGAAGCAATGGCACAAGAAAGTCAGCTGTAAGTTTTTGTTAAAAATATAATAAAGTTGATACATGAGGTTCTGTCAGCAGCACTGGAAGAATGATTTGGCTGTCTGAAACATAAGCCAAGACCCTGTATTTTTATTAACCTTACCCCCTTTCCTTTTTTTAGATTTTGGAAACAGCAAATACAGATGAATCCAAAAGGTCTTTTAAGGCAGTTACTTTTAAGAAAAGTTTGATAGAAGACCAACACAGTGGAAAAGGTCAGAAGGCATTTGGGGAAGCACCAGGGATGGGCTGGTGTAGTCAGCTGTGTATGTGATTTTATGTAACTTTCAATGTGTTACTTAACTTTCTATGCTTCATTTTTTCCCATTCATAAAAATGACAATAATTACACTTGCCACCTGTGTACCTCAAAGGAGAGAGGGAGGACTAATGAAATGTCTGTCAAGGGCTTTGAACTTTCCAGAATAAAGCTTTTATGACTCCATAAAGTACAAAGTAGTATCCCAAGCTTGTATTTTTCCTGGCATTTACCTCGATCTATCAAGTTCTTTGCACACCATTGGCTACTGTTGCGCACAACATCCTCTTCTCTTCAGTGACTGCCAGAGCTATTCTAGAGGAGTGCCAGGCTGCTGCTGCTTTTTTCACACAAGGCTAGGGAGACTTTCTCATTTTGGTCATGGTATTGAAACTTTTGTTCCTTTGCCTATTTCCCTGGGCATGTGAGATTTTTTTTTTTTTTTGTGGGCACGGGAGCATGGGTAAATGACACAAGAACCAATGTGGGAAACATCAACTCAGACATTCCCAAATGACACATTGATACTTAGACTATATCATTACAGAGCCAGCTTGGAATGCTACAAAACATCTCCCACTATTGTAAAAGAAAAGTTCATCTTGCCAAATGCAACCTTATAGCTTATAAATTCTTAAAAATATTTATGTTCTATCACCCTTTCTCTCTTTTTAACTTTTTGGTTTTCCTTGAACAAGGATCCAGAAACAACTTCATGGCTATTGAAATCAAAACTTTGATCTTTAGAGGAATCAACCCTTTTTGTATTTCACTGAGGGGACTTCAAGAGTACAGTAGATTTGGATCTTCTGATATGCATGCCCACAATGCTGGTGAGGATTCTAAAATGAGTCTATGCTGAGGGTCATGGTGAAATTACAGCAATGGGTTATTCCAATTTACTGCTTTACTGGTAGGAAAGTTGGAAAAATAACTTCAAGAATTAAAAAAATATATATTTTCATCTACTCAAAAGGCAGAGAGTGAGAGACTGATTTTCTATCTGCTGGTTCACTCCTACATGCCCACAATAGCCAGTGCTGTGCCAGAATGAAGCTAGGAACTGAGAACTCCATCCTCATCTCCCCCATGGATGGCAGGGCCCTATGTCTCCCAGGATGCATTAGCAGGAAGCTGGATAAAAAGCAGAGCAGCTAGGATTTGGAACAGCATATGCAATGTGGTACTGATTGATACATGCCAAACAACATTGGAAAATTCAAGGAAAATATCAGACATAGCCCAGGTCCTTAGAGTATATTCTCATTCATCATCTGAGAATCCCCACCTTTGCAATTTTATACATAACAAAGTAAAAGCAAACAAGCAAAAACCAACAAAGGAAATAACCACTTTAATGTGCTGAGAATGGCACACATACCCCCACATCTGTGCATGTGCATATACATTCCTTCTTGGCTCTCTAATTCTTAAAATGCTACCCCTGTGAATTCCATGGAGTACAGGTCAACATTTTTCAACCTCATTTATTTGCTTGCACCAGAAAAGATTTTTAATCTTCAGTAAGAATCTGATTATTGAAATTGCAAGTACTTTTCTATATGCATTTGTTAAGATCATCAGTTAGCTAAAGATTTGTAAAAGGCATTTTTTTCTGGAACATATGACATATATTGCAATTAGAAACATGTAATTACGTACATGGGGTGCAAGGGTACATGATACATAAAATCTGGCTTCAGGAAGCTTTTATTCTTTCGCAGAGAGATTTAATACAAATTGACATAATAAAGTGCAAATGAGATTTAATTTTATATGTAATCATTTTATTCTATAACTACTTCCTTCATGAAAAACCCTTCAAAGACATCCCATTATCTAAGAAAAAAATGTTTCAGGACTGGTAGGATAGAATCAAGTACATACTTGGGGTACATCAAACTTACTGAAGTTATTGTCAAGCATTTATTCATCTGCCTCCTTCAATGACTGACACAATACTTTTGTAGGATTAGGAAGATTAAAAACAGAAGTCCCTGTGCTGCAGTTGACAGCATACTGTGAAGATAAATCATGGCCAATCTCAACTCAGGGTGACAATTATGATGATATCTGTATACATGGGTGCCCGTGGGCCGTTTTAAGAGGACTGATGACTGGCCTTGCTGAAGATGATGTGTCAGAGAAGGTGAAGGTGTCCTTCCTAAGCCCTTCGATGTCTTGAGTCTGAAACAGGAGCTATCTGATGGGGGTGGGGAGAGCTTACAGGGAGAGAAAACAAGAAATTCTAAAAACCACAGTAAGTAGTTCATTGCACTATAGGGCAAAAGATGGAGCATGGCAATCATACCAATATTAGAGTGATTGGGTTAGCTTCAATGATGGCTAGACAGGGGCGCTGAGACTAGAATCAGGCAATGCTGTCACAAATCAGGAATCCAAGGAAGACGAACGAGTCCACGAGAAGAAGAATCCAAACAGGTATGAAAGGGGAGTGATTCTCTCAAGTCTCACATTCCCTGACAGCCTGCATGTATAGACTTCTGGTGTGACTTTCACATGAGCATTTGCAGACTTGGTGCATCTCTGTATGAGTGTTAGACATCAGTATAATCATTAACTCATGTTACCATTTTTAACTCTTTGGATATTTCCTTACTTTCTAAGGCAGGTCTTTAAAAGTTCATGGAATTATATATTTTGAAAAAAACTATGGATGTATCTCAAAAATTTTTGCAAAAAAATACAGTTATTCTTCAACCTTCATCCACAAACTTTTTAAAGTCTATATATGCAGAAAGCCTAGAAAATGCAAGAGGACTGTGACTCCCTGGCTCTGCAATTAGGGACAATGAAGGAGACTGGTAGACTTCAGAGGGCTTTGAACCCTGCACAGGTGAAAAATTTTGCCTAAGTTTGTCCAGCTCTTTCATGGACTCCCAGCTTAGAGCTCTTTTATATCCCTATGCCCTAATTCTATATGCTTTGTGTCAGAACAGCAAATAAGTAGCTCCAAGCTTTAGCTACTCAATTTTTTTAAAAGATTTTATTTATTTATTTGAGAGGTAGAATTACAGACAGTGAGAGGTAGATGCAGAGAGAAAGGTCTTCTGTCTGCTTGTTCACTCCCCAAATGGCTGCGAAGACCAGAGCTCCACTGATCCAAAGCCAGGAACCAGGAGCTTCCTCTGGGTCTCCCACGTGGGTGCAGGGGCCCAAGGACTTGGGCCATCTTCCACTGCTTTCCCAGGCCATAGCGAGAGCTGGATGGGAAGAGGAGTAGCTGGGACTGGAACTGTTGCCTATATGGGATGCCAGAGCTGCAGGCGGAGGATTAACCTACTGTGCCACAGCGCTGGTCCCCTACTCAATTAATTTTAAATAAAATCATTATTACTTGATGCCTAAAACACTGATGAAGAGAGCAGAAAGAGGCAACGTCTGATGATTTTGTGTGTGTGTGTGTGTGTGTGTGTGTGTTCATGTGTGTGTTCGTGTGTGTGTTGGGGGACTAAGTGCTAAAAAGTAATGCAGCACAAAAACCTGGTTAGTTTCAATTAGAAAAAGAAAATAAATACTTGGTGAAACAGATTATTGTAGTAGTGGAACTGTAAGCAAGGAACCCTCCTTTACTTCTCCAGCTGGGGGGAGCTGCACACAGAATAGCTTCCCTTTCTCTTCAGCTCTGGCCTTGCCATTACCTTATTTAGTAAAGATCCTTAGAATACTCCTATTTGTTTCAACATCTAAGATAGATTGGTTGAAAAAAGCATCTTATTATGGGTCTTTATTTTGTAGTTCAACTTGTAATTGCAGTTATTTAAATGAGAAGCAGACAGTGGAACACATCTAAATTTAGCCACACTGAGTGGTTAGTAAAGGATGAAAAAATACCAAACCTGGCAAATCTCATTGATGGATACAAATCTTAAGAGTTTATGCAATAATGACATAGATTTTCAAATACCTAATGTTTGGTCACCTGCAGATTAACGCTCAGTAAACTTACAACTTTAAAAGATCTGCCCAGGCTGGACAAATTATTTTCCCATCAGCAGTATTAACCACTGCCACAGCTGAAAAGACAAACAAACCACAAACATCTGAGAAAGAGATGAATTAAGAACACAAGGAGGACTCCTTCAGACTGCAACGAGTACAACTTTCCCTTTCTTTCTACTGGATTATCTCCAATCTGCCCTCAATTGCTGAACTGACATGTGGTAAACTTGGACGACCCAGAAGAAGCGAAACACATCCAGCTGTGCGTATCTGGCAGTCTGCTATTTCACCTGGTATTTTTGGATAGAGGGCCCACTGCCATGCATTTGGATCAATCACTTGCAGTAAGTTAAGCGTTTTCCCAGTTTCCTGGCACAGGCAATGAAAAATATCTCTGGAAAGCCAAAGTTCATAGCACACACTTGCAAGTGGCTCCTCACTCATCAGTTTTAGATCAGTTGAAGTTGGACAAGGCACTCATTTAATTTAGCTGATTATCTGCTGCTCCTGGAAACAGGAGGTAAGAAATAGTTTAGAGATTCTTTTATAAAACTCTTAGATTGCTATAGTGCAGATTCTAATTTCTCTAGTAGCTTTAAAACACAACTGAAGGCATCCCTGAGTCTACCTGACTTTTGAGGGCTCCCTCAGTGTCTCAGCCTTGCTTCATATTCTCAGTTGCTAAATTGATAACTGTGGTGAAATTGCACTTAAATTCGATGGAACAGTCATTTACACTTTGTACTTTTTGAATTTGAATAATTATAATCTTATAGGAAAGTTAAAAATATATTCAAATTACTATGCCATGTTGCAGGATATAACCAATGCTATAAGAAAAAATTACAGAGAATACAAGGAAAATAGGGTATATTTCCAATTGGGGAACCTAGAATAAATCACAAAGTATATGGAGAAAAACATGTTAATAAGTAAAATGGATGGGAAAAGGCAAATAAAAGAGCCACAGAGCTAGAGATCTCAGGCTATGTGTAGGGAAGGCTAAGTAAATCATTAGTGATGTTGGCACAGTGTGCAAATTAGTGGACATTCACTGAGTATCAACAGGTACTGTAGAGAAAGCTGGGCAAGGCTCTACATTATGGTCCATCAGAAGACAAGGCAGAGATTGTGTCTTACCCTACTGGCCATATATATACATTACAGAAGTCCAGTATCCAATTGGCATGTAAGACCCTGTAACATCTAGACCAAACTTTCCATTTGTTTTCCAAGACTCTTCTTCCTGAACCACAGGCAGATTAATCAGCTATTATGTCTTTTATTTGAAGCAAGTTTTCCTATCTTTCTTACTCTGTTAATGTCTTCTCTAAAGAGTTTTCCTTTCTCCATTTCTGCTTGTGTGAACTGGAAGTCCCATTTCAGACACCATCTCCTTTTTAAGACACTTTTTTTTCTTTTTTCCTTTTTTGATAGGAAGAGCTAGACAGAGAGAGAGAGAGAGACAGACAGACAGAGAGAAAGGTCTTCCTTCCCTTGGTTCACCCCTCAAATGGCTGCTATGGCCAGCGCACTGCACCAATCCGAAGCCAGGAGCCAGGTGCTTCTCCTGGTCTCCCATGTAGGTGCAGGGCCCAAGCACTTGGGCCACCCTCCACTGCCATCCCAGGACACAGCAGAGAGCTGGACTGGAAGAGGAGCAACCGGGACAGAATCTGGCACCCCGACCGGGACTAAAACCTGGTGTGCCAGCGCCGCAGGTGGAGGATTAGCCTAGTGAGCCACAGCGCCAGGCAAGACATTTCTTAATTTCTTTCCAAGTCTGTGCATTGAAATTCATACAGAACCTTACTGACAGAAGTTATTTTCTATTTTTTAAATGATTCAGTATGAACATAGCTAACCTAACAAATTATAACACTGTGAGATATCTGTCAATTCCATTTTTGTGTATGCTTCTAGAAATTAGCAAAGAGTAATGTTTATAATGAAAGCATTACATATTGGTTGAATGGACAAATCAATGAGCAGATAAGAAAAGTTTAAAAAAGAAACTACATATTTTTGGAAGGTTAAGTTCCAAAAATCTGTAGCTCAATGTTAACTATATTATGAAAGTGTGAAAGTATTTGAGTTTAAAACTGTAATACAATCACATTGATTTAGAGGGTTGGCAGTAGACTGTATGAGGAGGAAAAGATTACAGAACATATTTAATTAATTATATTTTATTTTTCCAAAAAGGTTACTTATCTTAAATCACAAAATGTGAACTAAGAAGTTGAAAACCAGTTTTTAAAACATCTGTTTCACAGATAACACCATACAAATCATGAAAAAAATTCAGGAAATACTGTATTGTCTCTATGGCTATGAATATACTTTAAAATATGCTACAGATTCTATAATTTTGAAAATAAAACTCAATATGAAGATTTGATGTTCTAAATTCTGTTAGTACACTTTTCCTAATATATATAAAAAAGACATAGATCGCTGTGTCAAATAATTCTAGCACAAAATCAGAGCATACATAGATACAGAGACAAAATAATACATGTAAATATGGTTTTATAATTTATTTTCTGCCTGAGAGATAAATTGTAATCTTCCACTAATATATTCTTTTATAGCTTTTAAACTAATATGGAATACTAGCAAATCTTTAAAGCACTAATGAAACTAGATTAGTTCGAGGTTAAAATGTGGTAAGTAAATACACATGGATAAATGGTTAAATTCCCAATTGAACTGCAGAGCTTTTCATTTTGCAAATTGAGAGCATGAACTCATTGTTTCACAAAAGTGAATATGGTAAAAAAAAACATACAAAAGATCAGCAAAAAGAATAATTTTTTTTAGAGAAAAAAGAAATTGACACACTATTGGCCCAACTAACCAAAAAAAAAAAAAAGAGAAGACTCAATAAAATTAGAGATAAAAAGGAAATGTAACAACAGGCAACACAGAAATAAAAAGAATCATCAGAAATTACTACAAAAAGCTGTATGTCAATAGACTGGGAAACCAGAAGAAATGGACAGATTTCTGGACACATACAACCTACCTAAATTGACCCATGAAGACAAAGAATATTTAAACACACAAATAACTAAGGCAGAAATTGAATCAGTATTGAAGACCATCACAACAAAGAAAAGCCCAGAGCCAGATGGATTCACTGCTGAATTTTATCAGACATTTAATGAAGAACTGAATCCACTTCTTCTCAACCTATTCAAAACAACTGAAAGGGAAAGACTCCTCCCAAATTCTATGAAGCCAGCATCATCTTAATTCTTAAACCTGAAAGAGATACAACACAGAAAGAGAACTAAAGACCAATTTCCCTGATCAACATAGACATAAAAATCCTCAACAAAATTCTAGCCAATCGAATCCAACAAAATATCAAAAAGGTCATTCACTGGGACCAAGTGGGATTTATCCCTGGTAGGAAGGGATGGTTAAACACTTGCAAATCATTCAATGTAATATATTACATTAACAAATGGAAGAACAAAAACCATATGATTATCTCAACAGATGCAGAGAAAGCACTTGATAAAATACAACACCATTTCATGATGAAAACTATAAGCAAATTGGGTACAGAAAGAACATTCCTCAACACAATCAAGGCAATTTATGACAAATACATTGCCAGAATCTATTGAATGGGAAAAAGTTGGAAGCATTCCCATTGATATTCAGAACCAGACAAGGATGACCACTCTCACCATTGGTATTCAATACAGTCCTAGAAGTTTTAGCCAGAGATATTAGGCAAGAAAAAGAAATCAAAGGGATATAAATTGGGAAGCAGGAAGTCAAACTATCCCTATTTCCATATGACTTGATTCTATAGATAGGGGATCCAAAAGACTTCACTTAAAGATTATTGGAACTCATAGAAGAGTTTGGTAAAGTGGCAGGATAAAAAAATCGACAAACAAAAATCAACAGCCTTTGTATACTCAGATAATCTGATGAGTGAGAAAGAACTTCTAAGATCAATCCGTTCACAAGAGCTACAAAAAAAAAAATCAAATATCTTGGAATAAATTTAACCAAGCTGGTCAAAGATCTCTCTGATGATAATTACAAAACATTAAAGAAATAAATAGAAGAAGGCAAAAAAAAAAAAAAAACGGAAAAATCTTCCATGTTCATGGATTGGAAGAATCAATATAATCTAAATGTCCATATTACCAAAGGCAATCTACAGATTCAATGTAATACCAATCAAATACCAAGGACATTCTTCTAAGATCTAGAAAAAATGATGCTAAAATTCATTTGAAATACACGAGACCCCAAATAGCTAAAGCAATCATATTTAAAAAAAAAAAGCTGGAGGCATCACAATACCATATTTCATGACATACTACAGGGAAGTTATAATTAAAACAGCCTGGGACTGTTACAAAACCAGGATAGACCAATGGGACAAAATATAAATGCCAACATATCTATAATCAACTTATCTTTGACAAAGGAGCTAATATAAAGCCCTGGAGCAAGGACAGTCTCTTCAACAAATGGTGCTGGGAAAACTGGATCTCCACAGACAGAAGTATGAATCAAGACCTCCACCTTATACCTTACACAAAAATCCACTCAAAATGATAAAGACCTAAATTTATGACCCAATACCATCAAATTATTATAGAACATTGGGGAAATATGCAAGACATTGGCATAAGCAAAGAGTTCTTGAAAAAGACTCCAAGGTACAAGCAATCAAATGAAAAACTGGCCAAAGGGATTATATCAACAACCTAGTTAAGAGATGGGCAAAGAACTTAAAAAGGCATTTTTCTAAAGAAGAAATCTGGATGGCCAACAAACACATAACTAGCTGTCAGGGAAATGCAAATCAAAACCACAATGAAATTTTACCTCACCCCAATTAGAATGTTTTTCATAGAGAAATCAAAAACAACACATGCTAGCGAGGATATGGGGGAAAAGGTAGCATAATTCACTGTGGGTGGGAATGTAAACTGGTACAGAAACTGTGGAAATTAGTATGAAATACCTCAGAAATCTGAATATAGTCCTACCATATGACCCAGCCATCCCACCTTGGGAATTGACCCAAGAGAAATGGAATCAGCATATGAAAGAGTTGTCTGCACCCTCATGTTTATCGCAGCTCAATTTACAATAGATAACATAGGGAATCAACCCAAATTTCCGTCAACTGAGGACCGGATAAAGAAATTATGGGATATGTACCTCATGGAATACTACACAGTGTTAAAAAAATACAAAATCCGGTTGTTTGCAACCAAATATATGAAACATTATCCTCAGTGAAATAAGCCAGTCGCAAAAGGACAAATACCTTCTGTACTCCTTCTCCCTTGGAGTCACAGAAACCAGTTGCGGAGGACATTCCACGTGTTAAAGGATGCAACTACTAGGGCAAAGCAAGAATCTTACCTAAAAGTAGAGAATTCACTATTGGAAGTTCTCTTTATTGGTTGGGTTTATATTCCATATAATAGAGCAGAGTTATCAGAAGTGAGAAAAACATGAACAAAAAAATATAAAAGAGGAATACAGCCAAAAAAGGAAACAGCAACGTTAGTGGTGGACAAGGATCCAGACAGAGATCTTGGTGCAGAAAAAGCAAGGATCTTTATCCCTTCCTTTTACTTATGTACTTGTATTTCATGTGATGTGTGTTGGTGGGTGTAATTGTGGACCTGGGTTGCAGGGGTGAATGTTGATAGTGTTACACAGGAAGTGACCTGTTACCCATATTTCCATGTATGATGAGAGATACTTTTTTCATCCAAACCCAACCAGCAGTTGATGTTACCTGCCAAAAGGCATTTATTTTTCACAAAAAAGTTATTTGAAACCTATTTCCTCCATTTTCCCTTCCCTTTCCATGCCTTACTGCCTCTATCTCCACTCAAAGATAAAGTATCTTTCTTCCCCTGCACTCATCTTGCCTCCTGAACCTCCCCACCCCACCTCATCACTTGCTTTTTGCAATGCAGTGGTTCTCTCAGTTACAAAGAGACAGAGAAACACAGGCAGAGATCCTCCACCCATTATTTCACTCCCCAAATGGCCACAATGGCCAGGGCTGGGCCAGGCTAAAGCCAAGATCATAGAACTCCATCCAGGTCTCCTACTGAAGTGGCAGGGGCTCTAGCACTTGAGCCACCCTCATGTTCTCCAGGTATGTCAGCAGGTAATGGGAGCTGAAGTGGAGCATCTGGGATTTCAACTGCCTGCTCGTATGGGACACTGGGACCACTGGTGGTATCTTAAACTGTTGTATCAAAAGCTGGCCTCAGGAAATTTTGATTCATTTTGAGGTTTCCAGATGTCTGGTATTTTGGAAAGATTATGGGAAAAATGAAATATAAGTTTCCACTATTTATTAAAATAATCCCTTGATTGCCTAGTAGGGTATTCTGTCCTTGCATCTTGGCAGTTCTTGAGAGCTGGAATCACAGGCAAAAGAGCTTCTTTAAACATCTAATAATCAGCTTTCTTTTGGAGGATTTTGTTTTAAATAAGGGTCTTTACATCAAACTTCCACTTGATTATTCTTCAAGAATACTGAGTATTCTTCAAGGAGTTTAGGACATTGATGTTATACTTCAGATAAAAACAGTTTAGTCTGGGATATGGTATAATCTGTGGTTTATTTCTATGTGATAACAGTTTCTTCCTTCTTTCCTTCCCTTTCTACAGCTTATTGCCCACACCTCCATTCAAAGATAAAATGTCTTCTTCTTTATTTTCCCACCACATCTCACCACTGGCTTTGTGAAATGCAGTGATTCCTCAAAACCAATCCTCCTATCAATCAAAACAATCATAAAAATCTGGTATATGAGCTAAAAAACAAATTGAAACAAAAACAACTTCCCTAGCCAGACCTAAATGTACTAAATTAGCTACAAATAACTACTAGGAACACTGATTAGATATTATAACCACAACTTTAGTAAATCTCTAAGAATAGCAATAGGTTGTGTAGAACAGGCTCTTGTATTTTGTGTGGAGTCCATTAAATCTGGCTGGAAACAAACAATTTTCATAAATATAAAGTATTCCTAATAGTCTCCCTTCCCACATTATTTTTAAACTTGAAAACCATGTGATAAAAGAGAGGTAGTCCTACGGATTTATGTTGGATTAGTTGTGACATAAGAAGGGCTTTTACAGAATCTATATCCATTTATTTACTGATTGTAAAATATCTACTGACCATTTCATTAATAAAGTCCTAGGTGGATATAAGAGACTCAAATAATTAATGTAATAACTTTAAATTAGTACTATCTGCCGGCACTGTGGCTCACTTGGCTAATCCTCCGCCTGTGGCACAGGAATCCCATATGGGCACCAGATTCTGTCCTGGTTGCTCCTCTTCAGTCCGCATGGGAGACCAGGAGGAAGCACTTGGCTCCTGGCTTTGGAATGGCACAGCGCCGGCTATAGTGGCCATTCGAGGAGTGAACCAACGGAAGGAAGACCCCCCCCCCAATGTCTATAATTTTACCTGTAAAATAAAAAAACCCCAAAAATAACAAATTAGTAATACCAGAGACTCAAAAACCATACTTTGCAGGTTTCAGAATATATTTTACAATTATTAAATGATAATGAAATTAGAGTAGATGGTTGGCACATAGAACTGTAGAATTTGGCTCTTGTATTGAGGATACTTTAGTTCAGTGCTTTTCAAAACATCTTGAGCAACTGAAGTCATCTTTTTCAAATGGAATTTTACATAAGACATGATATAAAATATTAATTAAAGTTGTTTTGGTTAAGCAAGAAAGAGATCAAATCTAGTCAAATTTTACAGAAGACACAATTTAGGTCAAGAGAACTCTTAAGTTTATCAGAGGTAATAATAATAATAAAAAAAACTATGAATAAAAGCTCCTATTATTGAAGTCCCATTTCAGACATGTTGTTCTGTACAATGTGATGAATCTAGAGAAGAAATCCGATGATGGGAAAATTAAGCCATTTCGACTTAATGACTGTATTCATTTTCTAGGGCTGCTGTGACAAAGTACAGCAGACTGGGTAAACAAGGGAAATTTACAAACATTTCTTATAGTTCTAGAAGCTGAACATCTAAGATCAAGATGTTGGGAAAGGTAGTTTTTTCTGGGGCCTCTCTTCTTGTTTGTGGACGGCCACCTTCTCCCTGGGTCTTCACATGGGCTTCATCTGTGTCTGAGTCCTAACTCTTCATATCAGGATGCCAGTCATAAAGGATTAGAACCCAGAATGGTCAGAGTGGGCCCTGAGAGGCCACGCTGCTCCATCTTCCACATTCACTGCTTCTCCAGCTCTGCAATTGCAACCCCGGCAGTTTGAGAGCACACCCTGGGCATGCCACCCACTGCTTCTGTGCCTTTGCATCTGCTGCCCAAGGATCCCATGAGCTAGAGACTTCTGTCCCACACTCTCTGCTTTGCTCCCTGTGTGCTCTGAAGAAAGAGGACAAACTGTTCTCAGGACTGGAAACCTATAGGATAAAATCAAATGACTCATCCTAGAGGTTCTGCAAGTTCCTGAAGGTGTGGAACAAGAGAAAGGAGTAGAAGGCCTTTTCAGTGAAATACAAGCAGAAAACTTCCCTAATTAGGAGAAAGAAAGAGACATCCAAGTACAGGAAACACACAGAACTCCTAATAGAAACAACCAGAAAAGATTTTCACTACGACACATTGTAATCAAACTCACCACAGTAAAACATAAAGAGGGGCTGGTGCCGTGGCTCACTTGATTAATCTTCTGCCTGTGGTGCCAGCATCCCAAATGGGTGCCGGGTTCTAGTCCCGGTTGTTCCTTGTTCAGTCCAGGTCTCTGCTTTGGCCCAGGAAAGCAGTGGAAGATGGCTTAAGTGCCTGGGCACCTTCACCAGCATGGGAGACCTGGAAGAAGCACCTGGCTCCTGGCTTTGGATCCGTGCAGCACTGGCTATTGCAGCCAATTGGGGAGTGAATCAGTGGATAGAAAACCTCTCTCTCTCTCTCTCTCTCTCTCTCTCTCTCTCTCTCTCCTTCTGCCTTTCAAATAAATAAATCTTTTTCAAAAATAAATAATTCACCACACTCCAAAGTGGCCATTTGGGGAGTGAACCAACAGAAGGAAGACCTTTCTCTCTCTTTCTCTCTCACACTGTCTATAACTCTACCTGTCAAATAAAAATAAAACAAAGAAATATTCTAAAATATGCAAGAGAGAAACACCAGATTACTTTCAGAGGATCTCTAATTAGAGTCACAGCAGACTTCTCATCAGAAACTCTACAGACTTAGAGAGAAAGACAAGAAAGTCTTAACAGAAAATAATTGTTAACCCAGATACTAAAACCTGCGAAGCTCTCATTTATGAATGAAAGTGAAACAAAGACCTTTCATAATAAACAGAAATTGAAAAAAATTGTCACATCAGGACCTACAGAAGATACTTAAGGATACACCACACAAAGAAACACAGAAACATGGTCATTACTACAAAAGAAGGAAAAGGAAGGAAATCTCCCAGTAAAAGTTTAAAGGAAATTCTAAGTAAAAGATAGGAATGTATTTGAAAAAATAGCAGAGCAAAGTCATTACTTATCAATAGTCACTTTGAATGTAAATGGCCTCAACTCGCCAGTTAAGACACAGAGTGCTGAATGGATTAAAAAACACATCTCACCAACAAAGATGCACACAGACTGAAAGGATGGAAAAGGATATTCTATGCTAACAGAAACCAAAAAAGAGCTGGTATAGCCATCCTAATATCAGACAAAAGAGACATTAACAAAACACTGTTAAGAGATAAAGAAGGGCACTATGTAATGATTAAGAGATCAATTCAACAGGAAGAGGTGATATCATAAATTTATATGCACCTAACTTCAGGGCAACTGGCTATTTCAATGACATATTAAGGTATCTAGAGGAAGATATAGTCCCCAATACAAAAGTAATGAAGGATTTCAATACCCCACTTTCAGCAATTGACATATCAATCAGATAGAAAATCAGCAAGGAAACAGCAGATGTAACAGACATAATAGACCAAATGGACATAACAGATATCTACAGAACTTTTCATCCACAACTGCATAATACACATTCTTGCCAGCAGTGCACAGATCTTTCTCTAGGAGTGACCACACACTAGGCCTTAAAGCAAGTCTTAGCAAATTCAAAAAAGTTGAAATCATACCATGCATTTTCTCAGACTACAATGCAATGAATCCAGAAATAAACAGATCAGGAACATATACAAACATATACAAACACATGGAGACTGAATAACATGTTCCTGAATAAATAGTTGGTCATAGAAGAAAATAAAAGAGAAATAAAAAATTTTCTGGAAAAAAATGAAGATGACAATACCACATATCAAAACCTATAGGATACAGCAAAAGCAGTGTTAAGAGGAAAGTTTATAACAATTGGTGCCTACATCAAGAAATTGGAAAGGCACCAAGTAAATGAGCTATCAATGCATATCAAGGATCTAGAAAAACAACAGCAAACTCAATAAAAGCTAGGAGAAAAGAAATAAATAATTAAAATTGGAGGAAAAAACAACAAAATTAAATCCAAAAAATACAAAAGATAAGCAAAAAGAACAGGGTTTTTTTTTTTAAAGAATAAACAAAATTGACACATCATTGGCTCAACTAACCAAGAAAAGGAGAAGACTCAAATCAATAAAATTAAAGAAGAAAAGGGAAATATAACAGATACCACAGACAAAAGAGAATCATCAGAAATTGTTACAAAGAGCTGTATGCCAACAAACTGGGAAACCCTGAAGAAATAAACAAATTCCTGGACACACACAACCTACCTAAATTGAACCACGAAGACATAGAAAACCTGAACAGACCCATAACCAAGACAGAAACTGAATCAGTAATAAATACCCCCCCCCAAAAAAAAAAAGCCCAGGATCAGATGGCTTCACTGCTGAATTCTGACAGACAATTAAAGAACTAACTCCAATTATTCTCAAGTTATTCAAAACAACTGAAAGGGAGAGAATCCTCCCAAATTTTTCCTATGAAGCCAGCATCACCTTAATTCCTAAACCTGAAAAAGATGCAAGAGAGAGAGAGAATTACAAACCAATTTCCCTGAATAACATAGATGCCAAATCCTCAACAAAATTCTGGCAATGGAATCCAACAAGACAGCTGAAAGATCATTCACCCAGACCAAGAATGATTTATCCCTGCTATACAGGGATGGTTCAATATTCACAAATCAATCAATGTGATACCTAACATTAAAAATCTGAAGAACAAAAACTATGATTATCTCAATAGATACAGAAGAAGCCTTTGATTAAATACTATACCCTCTCATGATGAAAACTATAAGTAAATTTGGTATAGAAAGAACATTTCTCAATTTATGACAAACACACAGCCAGTGTCCTATTGAAGTGGGAAAAGTCTGAAGGATTCCCACTGAGATTTGGAACCAGAAAATAATGCCCACTCTGACCATTGCTATTCAATATATTCCTAGAAGTATTAGCCAGAGCCATTAGGCAACAAAAAGAAATCAAATGGGTACAAATTGGGAATAAAGAAGGCAAACTATCCAAATTTGCGGATGACATGACTCCACCAAGAGACTACTGGAACTCGTAGAAGAGTTTGGTAAAGTAGCAGGATACAAAATCAAAACAGCCTTTGCATACACAGACAATGCCAAGGCTGAGACCGACCTTCTAAGATCAATCCCATTCACAATAGCTACAAAAAATCAAATAGCTTGGAATAAATTTAACCAAGATTATCAACAATCTCTATGATGAGAATTATAAAACATTAAAGAAATAGAAGACAAAAAAATGGAAATTTTCCATGTTCATGGATTGTAAGAATCAATACCATCAAAATGCCCATTTTTCTGAAGGTAATTTACAAATTCAATGTAATATCAGTAATATATGCAAGGACATTCTTTTCAGATATAAAAAAAAAGATGCTGAAGTTCATATGGAAACACAGGAGACTTTCTGATAGCTACAGTAATCTTATATTACAAAAATAAAGCCAGAGGCATCACAATACCAGATTTCAAGACATACTACCCGACAGTTATAATCAAAACAGCCTGGTACTGGTACCAAAACAGATGGATAGACTAATGGAATAGAACAGAATCACCAGAAATCAATCCAAGCATCTATAACCAACTTATCTTTGACAAAATAGCTAAAACTAATCTTTGGAGCAAGGAAAGTCTCTTCAACAAATGGTCTGGGAAAATGGATTTCCATATGCAGAAGTATGAATCAAGACCTCTACATTACACTTTACACAAAAATTAACTCAAAATGTATTAAAGATCTAAATTCAAAACATGACACCATGAAATTATTAGAGAACATTGGGGAAATGCTGCAAGAAATAGGCATAGGCAAAGAGTTCTTGGAAAAGACACTAGAGGCAGAGGTAGTGAACGCCAAAATTAACAAATGGGATTTCATAAAATTGAGGAGTTCCTCCCATGCAAAAGAAACAGGAGAGTGAAGAGGCAACCGACAGAATGGGAGAAATTATTTGCAAACTATGCAACTGATAAAGGATTAATAACCAGAATATACAAAAAGATCACAACACTCCACAACCAAACAACCAACTCAGGTAAGAGATGGGCCAGGGAATTAAACAGACATTTCTTGGGGCTGGCACTGTGGCGCAGTAGGTTAATGCTCTGCCCGGAAGTGCCGGCATCCCATATGGGTGCCAGTTCAATACCTGACTTCTCCACTTCTAATCCAGCTCTCTGATATGGCCTGGGAAAGCAGTAGAAGATGGCCCAAGTCCTTGGGCCCCTGCACCCACATGGGAAACAGGGAGGAAGCTCCTGGCTCCTGGCTTCGGATCGGCATAGCTCCAGCCGTTGCGGCCATCTGGGGAGTGAACCATCGGATGGAAGACCTCTCTCTCTCTCTCTCTGCCTCTCCTCTCTCTGTGTAACTCTTTCAAATAAATAAATAAATCTTTTAAAAACAGCAGGCATTTCTCAAAGAGGAAATCCAAATAGCTGATGGACACGTGAAAAAATGTTAGGATCACTAGCCATCAGGGAAACACAAATCAAAACCACAATGACTTTTCACCTCACCCCAGTTAGAATGGCTTTCATACAGAAATAATCAAACATCAAATGCTGGCAAGGATGTGGGGAAAAAGGTACCCTAATCCCCTGACAGAGGGATTGTAGACTGGTAAAGCCACTTTGGAGGACAGTATAGAGATACCTCAGAAATCTGAATATAGACCTATTATTTGTCTCAGCCATCCCACTCCTGGGAATTTACCCAAAGGAAATGAAATCAGTAAATAAGAGTTATCTGTACCCCTATGTTTATTGCAGCTCCATTCACAATAGCTAAGACATGGAACAAACCTAAATTCCCATCCAGCAAAGACTGGATAAAGAAATTATGGATATGTACACTATGCAATACTACACAGCAGTAAAAAATGAAATCTGGTCATTTAAAACAAAATGGATGGATCTGGAAAACATCATACTTATTGAGATAAGCCAGTCTAAAATGACAAACACCACATGTTCTCCCTTATCTCTAAGAATGAATAGAAGACCTAAAACAAAGTCTGCGGAAGTAAAATTGACATTTTGAGAAGGGATGGCCTGAGATGCCCTTGTTTTGACTGTCAAGGAATAATTTTTTTATCTTTCATTTTTTTCTCTTCATACTATTTCTTGAACTCATTACTTAACATAGAGTTAATTATATGTGTATAAAGTCAATTGAAGATGGTTCTCAGTAAGAAATAAGTGTGGGAATAAGAGAGGGAGGAGGAAGTTTGTAACTGTAAAACTGTATAGTACTGCATACATTCCTAAGGATTAACTTCTAAGGATACAGTTTAAAAACTTGTCATTGGACTCCAAATCCCATTAAGCTGGGTGATAAAAATGTCAACTTAAGTGTGAAAGTGATCATTTTAAGTGCTAAAGTGAACATATAGATAGGATTAAGTGTTAAAGTGACCATATATATAGGATCAAGTGCTGGGTAATTCTAACAGAATTAAAAAGGAGAGAATGTTCAACATGGAAAGCAGTCCACACAACTGACTCATAGAAGGTCTATTGCTTTAAGTAACACTCTGTCCTTAGAATCAGCCCTTAAGGCTTCCCAGTCTGGCTGAAAAGTCTCTGAGAGCATTTCAGGCATGGAAAGCCAAGACACTGTGGCAAAAATTATTCTACATGAAGAATCTCTGTGAATGAGACACCAGTGGAAAGAAATGGCAATCAAAAAAGGATGTACTTTTCTCTAAAGGAAGGAAAGAACTTCCACTTTGTTTATGGCCTTGTCTAAATAATGATGGAGTTTGTGGATTCAAAAGGCCTCCATAGCCTAGGCAGCTCATGTAAAGATCCTTGCATGGTCACTGAAATCATACAAAAGAGTGTTAATTGTTAAATTAACAACAGGAGTCACTGCGTACTAACATCACATGCAGGACCTCTGCCCTCAATGAGCTGTGTTATGAGAATTAACTGTGATACTTGTGTGTGTGTATGTATGTGTGTATGTATATGTGTGTATGCGTATGTGTGAGAAAATAGTTGAAATCTTTACTTAGCATAGAGTTGGTCTTCTGTTTACAAAGTTAATTGAAAATGAATCTTAATGAAGAATGGTACTGGGAAGGGGAGAGGGAAGAGAAGGACGGTGGGAGTGTGGGTGGGACGGAGGCTATGGTGGAAAGAATAAGTATATTCCTAAAGTTCTACATATGAAATTTGTATTCCTTAAAAATAAATTAATTAAAAATCAAACTTCCAAATTCTTTGGACTTTGATATTTTCAGTTGTGCCCCTGGAAATGTGAAGGATATATCTCTTATCATGTAGAGACATCAACTAATTACGTTATTTGGATTATATTGAAGATGCTGTCTAGATGTGAAATATGCTAAAGTTATGATAATGTAAAATGCTACCAATACAAATGTCCAAAATTTTCTTTAAATAACCCAGTTTCATGATTTTAATTATCCCTTTTAAGGCTCTATTTCCAAATATAGTCAAATTCTGAGATACTGGGGATTAGTACTTCTATATATGATTCTGAGAGGACACAGTTCAACCTAGAACACTGACCCACCAGCAATTAATTCTGGATTAGTTTACATTTTGTGAAATAGGGAAGTAATCCATGTCAGAATTGGTGTTGGTTCAAATGATATGCTGGCGAGTGTCAACAACATGTGAAAGGTATTGAAAATAATCTGTTAATAGTTAAAGCAGCATTTACATGACTGACTTCGTATTATAAACTTTTATTTATATAAACTTGTAAGAAAACAGGAATAGGTATGGTAAAGCTGTTAAATTGCGCTTGGGACAGCTGCATCCTATGTCACAATGAGTGCTGGGTTGAATACTGGCTCTAGCTTTCTGCTAATGCACACCCTGGGAAGCAGCAATGATAGCTCAAGGAGTTGGAGCTCTACCACCCATGCAGGAGACCCAGACTGAGTTCCTGGCTCCTGGATTTGGCTTGGCCCAACCCTGGCTGCTCCAGTTATTTTGGAAAGTGAACCAGCTGAAGGGCATTCTGTGCCTCATGCCTTTCAAATAAGTAAATAATAAACTAAAAGGAAAATATAAACTTAAGAGTTTGAAGTCCATTCTATAAATCACTCATTGAAAGAAAAAAATGGTGTTACAATAGTGACATGGAGTTGCTCACAGACTACAGCCTCTCTCTCTTCTGCTACATTGCAGAGTGTCTTTCTAATACTGAGGTACCAATAACTGCCAGTCATTATAATTTACCTCTAATGTAGAAGTACTTGCTTACTATTTACATATATAAACTTCTTACATTTGTGCATGAGACAAATTTATCTTTTGACATGAACTGATCACTAAATTTCAGCTAATAAATATATCTATATCAACTTTAGACAGTTATCATTTGTGTATGAAGGGAGGTGAAATGAGACAGTTCAATAGTATCCTCTTAGGAAATTTCAAGTACACAATATTGTATTTTTTTTTTTTTTTGACAGGCAGAGTGAACAGTGAGAGAGACAGACAGAGAGAAAGGTCTTCCTTTTGCCGTAGGTTCACCCTCCAATGGCCACCGTGGCTGGCATGCTGCGGGCAGCGCACTGCGCTGATCCGAAGCCAGGAGCCAGGTGCTTCTCCTGGTCTCCCATGGGGTTCAGGGCCCAAGCACTTGGGCCATCCTTTTGTGGCACTCCTGGGCCACAGCAGAGAGCTGGCCTGGAAGAGGGGCAACCGGGACAGAATCCAGCGCCCTGACTGGGACTAGAACCTGGTGTGCTGGCGCTGCTAGGCGGAGGATTAGCTTAGTGAGCCATGGCGCCAGCCACAATATTGTATTTTTAAAAGATTTATTTATTTATTTATTGGTAGAGGTGTGTGTGTGTGTGTGTGTGTGTGTATGTGTAGAGAGAGGGAGAGAAAGAGAGATCATCCATCCACTGGGTCACTCTCCAAATGGCTACATCAGCCAGGTCTGAGCCAGGCCAAAGGGAACCAGGAGCTTCTTCTGGGTCTCACATGTGGGTGACAGGGACCTAAGCACTTGGGTCATCTTTTGCTGCTTCCCCAGGCCTTATGTTTTCGATATTAACCTCTTATCAAATAAACAGTATACAATTATTATCCTATTCCATGGGTGCATTTCATTTTGTTATTTCTTGTTGATTGAGCTTATAATCAAAATCGCAATTGCATTTTTTTTAGTTGAAGTTCATATAGAGTCACAAAAGACTCCAAATAGCCAAAGCAGTATTGGGCAAGAACAAAACAAAAGGCGTTACATTTTCCTGACTTTGAATTATATGACAAAGGTATAGTAATCAAAACAGCATGGTACTGTAATAAAACAGATATACGGACTAATGGGACAGAATAGAGAAAGAAACTTATGTATTTACTGTCAATTGCTGTTTAATGAGTGCTAGGAACACACAATGAGGAAAGGAAAATTTCTTCAATAAGTGCTGAGAAATCTGGACATCTAAATATTAAAAAAATGAACTGGACCCCTAACTCATGCCATATACAAAAATTAACTATAAACTTAAATATAAAATTTTAAATAGTAAAACTCAGGGCCAGTGCTGTGATGCAATAGACTAAGCCTCCACCTGCAGTTCCAGCATCCCATATGGATGCTGGTTGTGTCCTGGCTGGTCCTCAACCTATCAGGCTCTCTGCTTATGGCCTAGGAAAGCAGTGGAAGATGAGCCAAGTGCTTGGGCATCAGTACCCATGTGAGAAACCTGAAGAAACTCCCGGTTCTACCCTTTGGATCTGTTCAGCCATTTGGAGAATGAACCAGCAAATGGAAGACCTCTCTCTCTGTCTCTCCCTCTGTAACTCTAAGTCTCAAATAAATAAATAAAATCTTAAAAAAAAAAAAGAAATAGTAAAACTGCCAGAAGAAAGCATATGGGAAAATCTTCTTGACACTGTTGTTAGCAACAATTTTCAGAATGTGACACCAGCCGGTGCTGTTGCTCAATAGGTTAATCCTCCACCTGTGGCGTCGGCACACCGGGTTCTAGTCCCTGTCGGGGCACCGGATTCTGTCCCAGTTGCCCCTCTTCCAGGCCTGCTCTCTGCTGTGGCCAGGGAGTGCAGTGGAGGATGGCCCAAGTCCTTGGGCCCTGCACCCCATGGGAGACCAGGAGAAGCACCTGGCTCCTGCCATCGGATCAGCGCGGTGCGCCGGCCGCGGCGGCCAGTGGAGGGTGAACCAATGGCAAAGGAAGATGTTTCTCTCTGTCTCTCTCTCTCACTGTCCACTCTGCCTGTCAAAACAAACAAAAAGAAATTGCATAGTTTTAGGCTGGCGCCGCAGCTCACTAGGAATGAACCAGCAAATGGAAGACCTCTCTCTCTGTCTCTCCCTCTGTAACTCTAAGTCTCAAATAAATAAATAAAATCTTAAAAAAAAAATAGTAAAACTGCTAGAAGAAAGCATATGGGAAAATCTTCTTGACACTGTTGTTAGCAACAATTTTCAGAATGTGACACCAGCCGGTGCTGTTGCTCAATAGGTTAATCCTCCACCTGTGGCGTCGGCACACTGGGTTCTAGTCCCTGTCGGGGCACCGGATTCTGTCCCAGTTGCCCCTCTTCCAGGCCTGCTCTCTGCTGTGGCCAGGGAGTGCAGTGGAGGATGGCCCAAGTCCTTGGGCCCTGCACCCCATGGGAGACCAGGAGAAGCACCTGGCTCCTGCCATCGGATCAGCGCGGTGCGCTGGCCGCGGCGGCCAGTGGAGGGTGAACCAATGGCAAAGGAAGATGTTTCTCTCTGTCTCTCTCTCTCACTGTCCACTCTGCCTGTCAAAACAAACAAAAAAAAATTGCATAGATTTAGGCTGGCGCCGCAGCTCACTAGGCTAATCCTCTGCCTCTGGCGCCGGTACTCCTGATTCTAGTGCTGTTTAGGGCGCCGGTTCTGTCCCGGTTGCTCCTCTTCCAGTCCAGCTCTCTGCTGTGGCCAGGGAGTGCAGTGGAGGATGGCCCAAGTGCTTGGGCCCTGCACCCACATGAGAGACCAGGAGAAGCACCTGGCTCCTGGCTTCTGATCAGCGCGGTGCGCCGGCCACGGTGGCCATTGGAGGGTGAACCTACGGCAAAAAGACGACCTTTCTCTTTGTCTCTCTCTCTGTCCACTCTGCCTTTCAAAAATAAAAAAATAAAACAATAAAAGAAGATAAAAAAAATGAATGTGATACCCCCAGCAGAGTCAACAAAAGTAAAACTAGATAAGTGATATTATAAGTCAAATAGTCATGCTAATGTTTAATTCTACTGTGTCCATAGGATAGTGATATACATGGGACCCCCATCCATCAGATCTGTAGAGGTTAAGAATCAAGTAAGTAACAACACTGAAGAACATTAATATCAAAGAGCTGGTCCTTCTCTGTGCTAAAATGCACCAGTAAATTCAGGAAAACAAATCTGTTTGCATTCCACTTTATACTTCATAAAGGCATTAAAGAAAAAATATTCCCTAGGCCAAGGCTGTAGACTGCTCACAGTCAAAGTGATACTGTTAACATTTTTTTTAATGCAATAAAATAAGCTCCAGGCAAAAAGTAAAGGCAATTCAGTTCTTCTGGTACTGAACCTGTCAACTACTTTGCACCTTGAAAGCAGCTCAGCTGAGACCACCTGATGGTCTGTAGCAGGTAGAGGTGACAGAAGAGACTGACTGTCACACAAATCTGGGCTTTGATTCTGCCCCAGCAACACCAGGCCAAGTTGGAAGAGACTGCCTCAGTCCAGTGGAATGGCTATCACCCCTTTCCTGGTATTGAGATTCTGAGGAATTTTAGTTTCTGTTTTAAATGTATTTGGAGTTCATGACATTTAGTTACCAACTGTTTTTTCTTTGGAGGGACAATCTTTTATTTTCAAATCATATTCTTCTAGTTTGTGGGGAGGGAAGTCGTCAAATGTCTTGTCTAGGAAACAAAGGTTACAGAAAGGAGTACGTGCTTTTAAACAAACTTACTGGGCAAAATAAAAGGTTGAAAACTCTAAAAACCAAAAAAGAAATCAGCTCCACACTCTTCAGCCCACCTACCTTTTATAGTCTGAATTATTCCAGGCCTAGACATCAAGTTAGAAATTAAAATAAGAGTTAGATTATTCAAAGAAATTTTACTTTCGCCTGAGTGACTAATCACAAGGCTCTCTTAACTCTTCAAGGGCACTTGTATTTGAGCCTTGAAGACACAGAAAACCTAAACCAACCAATAACCAAGACAAATTGAGTCAGTAATAAAGACCCTCCCAACAAAGAAAAATCCAGGACCAAATGGTTTCACTGCTAAATTTCTCCCATTTAAGAACAAACTCCAATTCTTCAAAAACTATTCAAAACAACTGAAAGGGAGGGAATCCTCTCAAACTCCTTCTATGAAGCCAGAATCACCTTAAGTCCTAAAAGAGCAAAAGATACAAGAAAGAACGAGAACTATAGATCAATTTCCCTGATGCACATAGACACAAAAACCTTCAATAAAATTCTAGCCCATCGAACCCAACAACACATCAGGAAAATCATTTACCCAAACCAAGTGGGATTTATCTCTGGTATTTAGGGATGGTTCATCACTCACAAATCAATCAATGTGATACACCACATTAACAGCCTGAAGAACAAAAACCATATGATTATCTCAAGATGAAGAGAAAGCACTTGATAAAAATACAACATCCTTTCATGATGAAAACCTTAAGCAAACTGGGTATAGAAGGAACATTCCTCACTAAGACAATTTATGACAAAACCATGGCAGGAATCCTATTCATTGGGGATAAACAGGAAGCATTCCCACTAAGATTCAGAACCAGACAAGGATGTCCACTTTCACTATTGTTATTCAATATAATTCTCGAAGTCTTTGCCAAAGCCATTAGGCAAGAAAAAGAAGTGAAGGTGATGCAAATTGTTAAGGATAAAGTTAAACTATCCCTATTTGCAGATGACATGATTCTATATATATGGGATCCAAAAGAGACTATTGAAACTCATAAAGGAGTTTGGTAAAGTGGCAGGATACAAAATAAACATACAATGATCAATAGACTTTGTAGACACAGACAATGCCAACACTCAGGAAGAACTTCTAAGATCAATCCCATTCATAATATCTACAAAAGATTAAATACCTTGGAATAAATTTAAACAAGGACATCAAAGATCTCTATAATAAAAATTACAAAACATTAAAGAAAGAAATAGAAGAAGATACAAGAAAATGGAAAAATCTTCCATGTTTATGGATTGGAAGAATCAATGTTATCAAAATGTCCATACTACCAAAAGCAATTTACAGATTCAATGTGATCTCAATCAACATACCAAAGATATTTTTCTCAGTTATAGAAAAAATGATGCTTAAATTCATTTGGAAACCCAGGAGACCTCGAATAGCTAAAGCAATCTTACACAACAAAAATAATGCCAGAGGTATCACAATAGCAGATTTTAAGACATACTACGAAGTTATAATAAAAACAGCCTGGTACTGGCAAAAGAGAAAACAGATGGGTAGACCAATGGAAAATAATAGAATCACCAGAAATCAATCCACATATCTACAATTAACTTATCTTTGACAAAGGAGCTAAAATCAATCTCTAGAGCAAGGTACAAGATACAGAAAAACTGTATCTCCACATGCAGAGGTATGAAGAAAGACCCCTACCTTACACCTTACACAGAAATCCACTTAAAATGGATCAAAGACCTAAATCTATGACCTGATACCATCAAATTACTAGAGAACATTAGGGAAACCCTGCAAGACATTGGCAAAGGCAAATACTTCCTGGAAAAAAACCTGAAGTACAGGCATTCAAAGCCAAAATTGACATATATAATTACATCAAATTGAGAAACTTCTGTACTGCAAAAGAGACTCTCAGCAAAATAAATGACAGAATGAGATAAAACATTTGCAAACTATGCAATTGACAAAGGATTAATAACCGAATCTATAAAGAACTCAAGAAACTTAACAACAACAAAACAAACAATCTAGTTAATAATGGGCAAAGGACTTGAAAATACATTTTTTAAAAGGTTTATTTATTTATTTGAAACAGTTACAGAGAGAGGTCTTCCATCCACTTTTTCACTCTCCAGATGGCTGCAATGGCCGGAGCTGAGCCAATCTGAAGCCAGGGGCCAGGAGCTTCTGCTGGTCTCCCACACGGGTGCAGGGGCCAAGGACTTGGGCCATCTTCTACTGCTTTCCCAGGCCATTGCAGGGAGCAGGATTGGAAGAGGAGCAGCTGGGACTAGAACCAGCACCCATATGGGATGCCAGCACCACGGGTGGAGGATTAACCCACAGTACCACTGAATGGCCCCAAAAATACATTTTTCAAAGGAGGAACTCCAAATGGCAAACAGACACATGAAAAAAATGCTCAGGATCACTAGCAGTCAGAGAAATGCAAATCATAACCACAATGAGGTTTCACCTCACCCCAGTTAGAATGTCTTTCATTCAGAAATCAGCAAAGAACAAATGCTGTTGAGAATGTGGGTAGGGACAAGTACCCTAATACACTGTTGGTGGGAATGCAAACTGGTACAGACACTGTGGAAAACAGTACGGAGATACCTCAGAAATCTGATATAGACCTACCACATGACCCAGGCATCCTACTCCTGGGAATTGACCCAAGAGAAATGAAATCAGCAGATGAAGAGTTATTTGTAACCCCATGTTTATTGCAGCTCAATTCACAATCACTAAGATATAGAAACAACCCAGATGTCTATCACCTGAAGACTAGATAAAGAAATTATGGTATATATATATATATATATATATATATATATATATACATACACACACACACACACACCATGGAATACCACACAGTTGCAAAAATAAAACTGAAATTCTGTCATTTGCAGCAAAATGGGTGAAACTTTAAAATATTAAACTTAGTGAAATAAGCCAGTCCCGAAAAGACAAACACTAGATGTTCTCCCTGATCTGTGGTAACTAACAAAGCATCTAAATGGTGATCTATGTAAGTGAAATTGATATTTTGAGATGTGATGACTTTGAACAGCCCTTTTCTCAACTGTTGAAGAACAGATTTTTTAATACTATTTGTTGAACTCTTTACTTAGTAAAGGGTTATTCTGATGCACATAAAGTTAATTGAAAATATATCTTAGTAAAAAATAAGAATGGGAATAAGAGGAGGAGGAGGAAGAAGGGTGGGAATACAGGTGGGAAGAATCACTATATTACTAAATTTGTATATATGAAATGCATGACATTTGTATGCCTTAAATAAAATGAATGTAGAAAAAAAAGGGAAGGGATTAAAAAATAAAATAAAGAAAATCTGTTAAGTCAAGTAAATTGCAAATTAGTGGACAGTGTTGTAATTTTTTAAAGGGTTAAAAATGTTTTCAGACAGTAAGGGAAATATTTCTGGTAAGAAAAATATTCTGTGTCAATTCTCATTCCTTGTTACTCATAGTTAATGAATTTTTAACTCAGTTTTTGGCAATATTAATAAAATAAAATGAAAACAAATTTCATAATTTTCATAGATTCCGAAAACAGCCTCACTGACAATTCATATTTTGTTTACAGAAGTATTTATTTTGTCTTATTTATTGAGTGCCATCTTAGTCTATTTGGTGTTGCTGTAACAATATCACTGACTGGGCAACTGATAGAGAAAATCAGTTTTATGGCTCATAGTTCTAGAGGTCAGAAGTCTAAGAGCATGGTCTGGCATCTACATAGCATCTAGTGAGGTCCTTACTGCTGCATTATTCCATGGCAGAAGGTGAGACAGCAAGTGAGCATGAGCAAAAGGGGAAGAAAGAAGGGCCAGACTCACTTTTCTAACAATCTCCTTCATGATACCTAACATAGCCCTGTGATAACAACATTAATCCTTTCATGAATGCTTCACTCCCCTGACCCAGTCACCTTCCCCTGGTTAGACCCCATCTCCCAACACTGCTGCACTGGGGACCAAGTTTCAAACACATGAATCTTGGAGAACACATTCAAACCATAATATTTTGCCATGGCCCCTAAAATCATGTGTTTCTCACAATGAAAAATACATCCATTCCATCCTTCAAGTCCTAAAAGTCTCAACTCATTCTGCCACCAACTCAGAAGTCCAAAATCCACAGAGTATCATGTACACCAGATGCAGATGAGAGTCAAGGCACGATTTACCAGAGGAGAATTTTCCTCTAGCTGCAGGCCAGTAAACTCAAAAGTTTTCCACATCCAAAAGGCATTGGTGCTGCATGCACAAGATTGACAGTCACATCACAAAAGGGAAAAAGATATGAAGAAAAGGGCAAGCGGTCCAAGACCTAACAGGGTGAACAAAATGAAATCTTAGGGCTCCGGGATAATCTTTCACTCCATGTGCTACCTCCTGCACACACTTGGGGGACCGTGCTCCAAAACCTTAGGCAGCTCTGTTCTGTTGGCTTCGCTGGGCCCAGTCCATCCAGCAGCTCTCATTGGCATCAGCAGTTCTCCCAGGCTGCAGCTGCACACTGGGAGCTCTTCAGTTCAGGGAGACCACCCCACTCTCATGGCTCCCCTAGGCATCCTCTCAGAAACCTCCGTGGTGACTGTGATTTCACATTTCCACTCAGCAATGTCATCGTAGGGGCTATCTCCAGTGGCTCTGTCCTTGCAACAGGTCTCTTCCTTGGTCTCCAAGCTGTCCACAATATCTTTTAAAATCCACGTGGAGAGAGCCAGTCTCGCACAGCTCTTGCCTCTGCATGCCTACAGAAAGAGTACCACATGGCTGCTGCTAAGGCTTAGTGTGTGCATCTCCTGGTGCAGTGGCATGAGTTGTATTTGAACTCATCTGAACCAAAGCTGTGCCAGCCAAGGAGTGGTGTGTTGGAATGCAGGAATCAGAGACCTGATTTCTGAGGGGGCTCAGTGCAGTGAGCCCACAGAGGGTAACCCCAGCCTGTCCCCTGAATCCACTCTGCCCTCCTAGAACTGTTGGAAAGATCTCTTAAATGCCTTTGGGATCATTTTCCATCGCCTTGATGTATGCAAGCTGGCTTGCTGATGTTTTCAAAATTCTCTCAGCTGAGCAATTCCCAAATCTTTCTATTCTACTTCCCTTTTAATTATAAATTCTATCTTTAAATCATGTCTTTCCACTCTCATTTTATTGTAAGCAGTTCCAGGCAGCCTTGCAGCTCCTTCAGTATTTTGTTTAGAAGCTTCTTCTGCCATCATTCTTAAACTCTGCCTTCCACTGGATGCTAGAACAACAGCATACTGATGCCATCCTCTTTGTAGCTATTTAATAAGGTTGGCCTTTAGTTTCCAACAACTTGTTCCTCAGTTCTATCACAGAATTCAGAATGGTCTTTACTACCCCTGCTTCTACCAACATTCTGATTCCACAAACTAAGAAGTTCTAGATTTTTCCTGTATTTCTTCTACTGAGCTATCACTAGAAATGCCTTTAGTGTTCCATTCATGTCCATGTACAATTTTTCTAGTATGCTCCTTCACATTCTTTCAGCCTGTAACTATTACTCCTTTCCAAAGCTCTTTTCACATTTTCTGTATTATTTTACCAATAGCCCCACTTCTTGACACTAATTATCTGCCTTTGTCTGTTTTTGTTGCTGTAACAGAATACCACAGAGTGGGTAACTTACAAAGAAAATAAGCTTACTAGGCTCACAGATCTGGAAGTCCAAGAGCATGGTGCAGGCCTTCTTGTCACACTGTCTCATGAAGGAAGGCTAGAGAGGGTGTGAGTGCATAAGAAGGAAGAAGAAAGAGGAGCCAGACTGGCTTTCATAACAATCCACTTCACTATAACTAACCTACTTCCATGATAATGGACGTAATACATTCACAAGGGCCTTCTTTGTAAATTCAGCAAGTTCAGAGGCACAAGAGTGTTTGCATTATACTTTATGTCCCATTAGGTTAAAGAAAAGACTCAATCATCCTCATTAGGCCCTGTTTCCCAAAACTATTATGCTGGGATCCAAGTTTCTAACACATGTACTTTGGAGGACACATTCAAAGCATATCAAGTGTCATCTAAGTTAACTGAAGAACATTTCATAATTTCCAAATATTTTTCCATCGAAAAATATGAAGCCATTTTATATGTAAAGAGCCATACAATAATGCATGCAAGATTTTTGATTTTTCAGAAGGCATTACTAATGACTTAAATGTGTTTACTTTGTGTTGTTATTGTTGTAATAGAATTAACACAAAGTAGTGGTTAGCATCTAGGACTTCGTAGCTTAATTCCATTGACTTTAGTCCAACCTGTATTTCTTGTTGGTTATGGATTTGGAGCATTTTCCTCCTGTGATTCAGTTTCTTTGTTTGTGAAAACAATATCTACCTCGCAGATTCACTATGAGGACTAAATTCATGAATGCATATAAAGTGCTTATTAGAGAAGTAGGCATCCTATGAATGCTCAATAAATGCTAGCTATTATTGTTGTTGCTGCTGCTGCTGCTATCTCCCTCATCTCACCTGCATCCTACAAAAAGCAGAGGTCATCTAATGCACAAAGACCAAAACGATGGAAATATGTATAACGTTACCCATACAGAAGAATAATCTGGGCCATATAATTCCAACAACTAAGAAAGTGTCCAAATACTCCCAGAGGCATGTGCAACTGGACAGCACCTGAGCATTACTTCATTTTGCATGTCTTTTTACTATACTAACAGTTTATAAATAAATACACAGAACCTTTGAGGGAGGCCTGGCACTAGCCAGCTGGGCTGAGGGCTGCTGGCTTTGTGTCAAGTGCAAGCTCCCCTATGCCGATCATTAGTTGCCAGGAAATGCTTTCCTTATTAGTCATTATTGCCTGAGGATTTGCTAGTGATAGAGTGTTAATACCATATGAAATGCTATAATTACAAGACTGGATTAGGAGATTTGTACTGTACTTCATTATTCTACTTTGAAGCCTGCCACTAAAGCAATCACTTTGTCAAAAAAATATATTACATAACACATTTCAAAGAGTTTTCAGTGTAGACATAGACTTAGTTCTACAGTTTAGAGCAGAAGCAAATAAGTGGTACTGGCAAGAGGGACTAGAACGTTAGAGACTCAATCTCTCAATGAATGCACTTACCAGAGGCATACTATATGCTTAGCCTTGTCCTAAAACATACATGACCTGGATTTACATTTGGCATTCATAATCTTTCTAGAGACCAAACGACCCCACATAAAACAAAGGAAGAAACAGCGCTGTTTGTGTCATATTTACATAAACAGAATTAATGTTTTAAAAAGCCACTTAGTGAATGAAGTTATCTGAACTTGGTAAGATGTTTGAATACAGTTAAACAATCAGCAATGGAACTTGAGAACTTTTAACCTGGATTTCAAATGTTCCACTTGAGCGCTAGGAATGCAGGTGTTTCTCTCTGCCAAAAGCCACTTGGTAATCAGATCTCAAAACAAAACAAAACAAAACACGCTAAAGAGAGCCTATTAGTGATAAGAAACTTGTCTGCTATGAAAACTTAGAGTAGCACAAAAATTGGCACAGGAAGGCCCACAGAAGAACAGCCAAGGATATGGTCCTTCATTACTCTTTGTGTTAACCTTTTCACTAGGTGTCACGAGAAATACAAAGTGCCCAATAAATGTTAGGTGAATGAAGAACGGGCAAAGGGTGGGTAGAGTTAACATGTACCGGCCACACTGTCCTGCCCCTTCCTAGGTTCTAGACAGGAAGCTAGACCTATAAACCCAGCAGGAAGCAATCCTGCCCTGCAATATAATTGTGCTAGAATGTTGGTGCTTTACACATTATCTTGGACCTGACTGTGGACTTTTTTTTTTGACAGGCAGAGTGGACAGTGAGAGAGAGACAGAGAGAAAGGTCTTCCTTTGCTGTTGGTTCACCCGCCAATGGCCGCTGCAGCCGGTGAACCGCGCTGATCCGAAGCCAGGAGCCAGGTGTTTCTCCTGGTCTCCCATGTGGGTGCAGGGCCCAAGGACTTGGGCTATCCTCCACTGTACTCCCTGTCCACAGCAGAGAGCTGGCCTGGAAGAGGAGCAAGCAGGACAGAATCCAGCACCACAACCGGGACTAGAACCCGGGGTGCTGGTGCTGTAGGCAGAGGATTAGCCTAGTGAGCCATGGTGCCAGCCGGAAGCCCAGTTTTGGCAACCCTAACACCTGCTTTCTATCACTAAACTGAAGGAGACCATGAATAGGAAGAGGGTAGAGGAGAGAGACTTAGGAGGATTAGCCTAGTGAGCCGCAGTGCCAGCCTTTCCACATAATTTTGATGATGAGTAGTCAAAGCTGAAAGCCTCAGCTGGTATGAATGTATTCTATTCTAGATATAGAATATGTACAATGCCCTAATAATAATTTTAATGGTGATACTAACAACATTTACTGAAAGTGATGGCTTTTAGCAACTTTCTTTTTTTTTTAAAGATTTATTTATTTATTTCAAAGTCAGAGTTACAGAGAGAGAGAGGCAGAAAGACAAAGGGGTCTTCCCTCCACTGGTTCACTCCCCAACCAGCTGGAGCTGTGCCAATCCGAAGGCAAGAGCCAGGAGCTTCTTCTGGGTCTCCCGCTCCCACATGGGTGCAGGGGCCCAAGGATGTGGGCCATCCTCCACTGCTTTTCCAGGCCATAGCAGAGAGCTGGATTGGAAGTGGAGCAGACGGGACTAGAACCGGCGCCCATATGGGGATGCCAGCGCTTCAGGTCAGGGCGTTAACTGGCTGCATCACAGAGCTGGCTAGCAAATTTCTGAAAGTTGAATGCAGCTGACTCAGTTAGCTGTGGTAACTGGGCACTGGAACATCACAGATGAACTTCACAAAATAGATTCTTCTTGTGGTTTCAACTTCCTCTCCAGAGGTTTGAAGAAAAAAAAAAGATTCAAATTTGAATTCCTCTCTTTATGTGCCAAAATACTTGGTTCCTGGTGACATAGCACAGGTAACAGCAGTAAGAAAATGACCTTAGAATGCCTCCCTTGTCCATGCCCTGTATAAATTCCTTCCCCTTGAGTTCAGCAGGGATGTGAGACTGGCTTCTCATCAATGGAACACAGCAAAGGCAATGGGTTATCATTTCTGTGGTTGCATTATGTTGTAGTGGATTCTGTCTTAACAGTATGGAGAGGGTGATTCTTCTTGTGAGACTGATGAAGTGAGCCACTGTTATAAGAAGTTCCCAGAGCAAGGGCAGCCTTTAGGACCCGAGAGTAGCCAGAAGCTGAGAGCTACAAGCCAGTTCCTCAAACATAGTCACCAGAAAAGTGGCTTTTCCACCCCGACTGCACATCCCTTTTCAGCAGACTCTGATAAGAACACCGCCTCAACTGCAGCCTCTGACACCGAGCAGGCAAGCCAGCTAAGCCCTGCCTAGACTTCCGACCCATGGACTCCGTGAGGTAACAGACATGCATGTTTCTTAAGTTGCTGAGTTTGCTGTGCGTTGTTACGCAATAAAAGAAAACAACCAACTACAGATATCAGTCTCTGAAAGGGAACGGCTGGGATAACAAACACCTAAAATGAAACTATGCTTTTCCAACTGGTTGGTGGCAGAGACTGAAAGAATTTGGGAAGCATGCTACAGGAAACCTATTTTCCTTGAAAAGACTATTCCTAAGAATCTGGACTTGAAAATAATGATTTTGAGTTCAGAAATAAGTGATGAACAGGTTACAAGAAACTGAAGGAAGGAAGATCCTTGTTACATAGAAGCAAAAAGCTTAGTGAAACTGTCTCCTGAAGTACAGGGAAGAAAGAGCTCACAAGAGATAAAGTTGGATATTCAACCCCTCTCATTCTGTCGGTTTGTCCTCGAGTGGGAAAAAACTCAGCTCTTCAGGGTCATGTGATTAATGTCAAGTCCACCTAGAAAACCCATATTTTAAGAGGACTGTATCCTCTAACACAATGTCATCCTGGGAGATACATTTTGCTCATATTCAATTTTCTGGGACACTGTTCAGGGGAACATTTTAGAAATTCTCCCTACCACAAAATCTTCAGAAAACAGGCAACATTAGTAGTTGTTTTCTTTACAGAAAAAAAGGAGGTGAAGTGCTTTGGCAATCTTTGCATTTTATGGGGATATTAAATATAAGCAATTCATAGCTTATGTATCATTTCTACTTTTGTACTTTTATGAAGAAAACAGTATAATTAAGGCATTTTTATGAGCTCAGAATAATTGCAATTGGCATCATTTATTTACACAAGCAAAATGTCTGGTTCATAACATCGATCAGTGATAAACAGATTGCTTTTACAATCATTTTGTCTCTAAATTTCTGCTCAGATTAAAAGAATACACACTGAGATTCAATGAGATGAGAAAGTTACGTAAAATAATTGCTCTTTCTGTCTAGCTTTTAAGATATAGTTTTAACTTAAGATAGAGTGCTTCAAATAGCAAAGGAACTTTAGTCAATCTACTCTCCAAAGCAATGCACTTCCCCTTAAACTTCTCCGTTTACAGCATTGTCAGTTCCTCAGTTTCCTTGAGCCTGTCTGCTTCTCAGCTGTTCCTAGTCATTGGATCACTGGGACCTTGCCTAGCGTTGTGTGCACAGAGGGAGGATGCTCATTCTTTGGCCCAAAGGTGCCACCCACTGGCTAGACTGCTTTCCAGAAGTTGACCTTGCCCTCAGTGGGGCTTTTATTTTTATTTTTTAAAGTCATCCATATGGAGAGGTAGCCCTTTCAATACTGGTAGTAAGAATTTAGAGTACTTAGTCTGTTTCAGGTACTGGAGCTAGTGAACCACTTAAAAAAACCACAATCTTGTGGATTAGGTGATATCTGTATCCACATTATACAGCTAACAGAAATGAGGGTTAACGATGTTACATAATTTAACCAAGACCACAGAATTTGTTTCTGAAAGAACTGGGACCTGAACCTACTGAATTTGACTCCAAAAATACAAGCTGTCAAATATGCTTGTTCTATTGCCACTCTGTCCATTTACCCATTATGAATATTCTTAAAATAAAATGCAGTGAAATAAAGTAAAATATGCCTTAGAAAGGTCTAATAATCAACAGGTGAAGAAATCAGAGTCCATAAATTCAAAGTAACTTGTGGCATCTGAGTAGTTACTTAATTGTCAAACCACAAAGAAATTCCAGATTTGCTTACACTAACCCAAGAAAGAGTCAAATAAGCTTAGGAGAGAGAAAGGAAAGTATGAGCGGCCAAAACCATCATCAAGATTGTGTACTTCATTATGTTAACATTTAGGAGGGTAACAGAACACACATCAGCAAGTCAGAAAGGAAATGTATGACTTTCTAACTATCACTTAGGTCAACTATCTGATGGAATTACCTCCTAAACAATTTAACTTTCTGATACTAAAGACAAGTTATTTACCATTGTTGAACACTTGTCTCCCAAACAACACAACCAGATCAGGAAACCAGAAGAAAGTATAAATTCAAACTCTGAACTCCTAAACGTAATTTCCCCAAAGCACAACTTGACGTTTGCTGGAAAACTTCATGCTCCCAACTGCGGCCAATCTTGTGTACCTGAGAGGCTCCTGAACATCGCCTGGGCCTGGGCGGTCACTGAGCTTATCAGGCATCTCAACAACTTACCAACCAGCTGAAAAAGATGGGCTGCACCACTCAAGTTTATACCGAACTCTTCTTTCATTAAAGGTCTTACCAACACTTAACTCTGAGATGACCAAGGTCATTCAGAATTTGAAAATCAGAGAAAAATATTTGATTATTTAATAAAAAGATGTCTTAATTGGATTTATAAACACAGTATCTTCATAATCACATATATTTTTTAATTTAAAGGAATTAAGTTCTTGACATATAGAAAATGAAATTTTTGGATTTTTTTGTATTAATAGATAATAGCTTGTTGCGATTCCAGTTAAATTAGAATAGCTGAATCATAATTTGTAGCATGTGGCACATAGCTAGGTATGATTTCTGAGAACATGTTCCACAAACATACGTGATAGAACTGACATACATGGAGATTAATAATGGCTTACCTTCTTCAGCCAGTAAGAGTAGAACCAGGACTGGAATCCAGCAACATCTGAGAATAAAAATAAAGTAAATGTAATTTTCACTATACCACACTGAGAACATGGGGTATAAGGGTACTTCCTCTATGAATTTTTCACTGATATCTTCTTCCATTAACCTTTTTCTGTCAGGAATAAGCAGGTATACGTTATATTGTATTTATGGCAAAGAAGAAATAATAGGAGAGAAAGCAAGTGGGAGTCAGGAGAAAATGATGAGTTACTATGTGAGTCTGAGGTTATAGCACACTGTCCAGAGAAGTCTGAAAATATAGCTCTGAACTCCTTGCTGTCCCATATAAACCCTTTCATGATATTTCTCTAATCTCATTTTTTATTTTACCACATATATTGGTTAAGGTATTGCTAGTTGCTATAACAAACTTTATCAATGGCTTAACATAATAAAAACTAATATATAAAACACAATACAGTGTATATAGTACTCTCTGGATTTTAAGGCATCCACATAGAACATACCCCTTGATCACTTAGTCATCTGAGGTAGGACAACAAGGCAAGTGGGCGCAGGAAAATTCTATTCCACCCAGTTATAACAACATGCAGACTGACAACGATCTTCCACCTTCAACAAGAAGCTTCTGCAGCTGACCTGGGCCAAACATTCACGTGATAGCAGAGGCTCATCACATGACCCAACCCAGAAGCAAGAAGAAAATGAAGTGACTTGGTAGGCAGTAGTGTCCTAGCTACAACTGTGCTTTGGGGTGCGGGGCAGTAAAGATCTTTGGTCATTACTGGGATGCCTCTACCGACCACTCATTCACGTGCCTCCAGCCAGAGTGGCTTATTTTAGTTTCTTAAACATAGTGTATTCTTTGCTTCTTTAGTACCTATAGGCTTCGCATTCCCTCTGCTTGGACTAACCATTTCCTCTATGTGGTCAGTTCCTGCTCTTTCTTCTGTCTTAGCCCACATGTAACATGCTGACTGGTTTTCTTGACCAACATAAAAACTACAATCACCCATGAATCCAATATATCTTTCATAATCATATAATTTACAATTATCTTAATGTACTGATACATTGTTTGCCTGCCATAATTGCAAGGCAAATTTCTGAAAAGAAGGAACCTGGTCTCCCCTGATAACCTACCTTGCTTAAAAAAACAATAAATATTCAGAGTAATCCCTTATCCACAAGGGATATATGTTCCATGTGGATGCCTAAAACTGCAGAGTACTAAATGCTGTATATTTCTTCCCTAAATGTACAAAGATACTTGAAAAGTTGATGGAAATTTTAAATAAAAAATGTCTATTTTTGTCAAAACTTTTTCAAATCTATGCTTAAGTTTTTGCAGTATACATTTTGCACGAACTTTCTGAAGATCTCTCAAACACACCAATCACAATATTTTTACATTTTTAAAAATGCATTTTTAACTAATAGTGTTATGATAAAGCATAATTTATAAATTAGGCACAAGCAGAGATTAACAACTGTAAATTTTGGCAACTTTAAGATTTTGTTTTTCTTTCCTTTGCAAGCCAAGAATTATCACCCTTTTCACGTAGAGGAGTCACTTTACAGCTTCTCTATGGCAAATCAGAATTGCGGGCACCACTACTCTTATGCTTTGGGGTCATTCTCATGGTAACCAAGTCACTTCCACAGTAACTGTATTAAGCCCTTTATGAAGGTAGAGCCCTAATGACCTAATCACCTCTAAAACAACCCACCTCTCAACACTTTTGCATTGAGGATTAAGTTTCCAACTTTCCAAAGTTTCAAGAACTTTGGTGGATACATTTAAATTATATCAAGTTCTTCAATAATTTGGAAATAGGGAAAATAGGATTAAATTCTGAGATACTGTTTAAATATGTGGAATTAGAGCAAGAAAAATGTGCAGTCATTTCAGAAAGATGTAAGTCCTAGATGTGCCACACTAGATTATGACTCAATTGAATAAGTTATTATATCTGAGAAACACAGACTTGAAGGTAGTTTGCTCAGACATTGGATATACACAAGAAAGAATCAAAAAGCCAAGCTAAGAGGTCCTAACCAAACACTATTCATGTGGGAGAGAATACCAAAGTTCAACCTATCATATCCTCAGTAATATATAATGTGGAAATGGATGTTTTTTGTTATCTCCACTGAAGAATCACAAAATATCTGAACCATGTAACTAATTCCAGTGCTTTAATTTCATGAGTACCAAGAAACGTTTAAGTTATCACTCAGCTTATTACCATGCTGGTGTTCATGAAGCATTTTCTGCAGGAGGTCCTGTGTTCCAAAGCAGTAATAGCCTAGCAAATACACAGAAATACCCTGGGTGGGCACTAGCCCTGGTTATAACTTACTAAGTGTTGCAGCAACATTCTGAGGTAGGATCCAACAGCCTGTAATGTTGTAGTGGGTCATGGCTATTGTCATTGGTTTTATTTATTAAATAAATAAATCTTGCTGTCCTCCTTCTAGATACAAAATTATATTTCTCCTCTCCTGTTATGAGTACTCGTTTTGAAAAATTCCATGTGAGTTTGCATAAATTATATCATCTTAAGCAGAAGTTTTAAGTGTCAGGACACAACTTGTCATCCTCCCCTCCTCCCATGGCAGCAATGGTAAAAGCAAGAAGATTGAGGCTCCCCTACTTCTTCTTTTTTAAGATTTATTTATTTATTCAAATGGCAGAGTTACAGTGAGACAGAGACAGAGCAAGAGCAAGACAGCGAGGTCTTCCATCTGCTGGTTCACTCCCCAGCTAGCCGCAATGGCTGGAGCTGTGCAATTCTGAAGCAGGGAGCCATTAGCTTCCTCTGGGTTTCCCATGTGGGAGCAGGGGCCCAAGGACTTGGGCATTCTTCTACTGCTATCCCAGGCCACAGCAGGGAGCTGGATCGAAGTGGAGCAGCTGGGACTCAAATTAGTGTCCATATGGGATGCCGGCACTGCAGGGGGTGGCTTTAATTGGCTTTGCCATAGCACAGACCTGAAGCTCCCCTACTTCTTAAACAGGAAAATGAACTTAGAGAGTGATAATGAGAAAAACAATGTCTTTGCTGTTTATATCATTGAAAACTTGGAGCCACTTATTATCATTATTGGAGCATAATACATTGACTATTACAAAGAGTATCCATTATTTTTGGATGGCTAAAGACACCTTTCTCTTGTTCCAAAGACTGTCTTAATTTTGTAAGGCATATTCACTAACTGATGACCCTATTTTCTGCCTTGTCCGTGGACCCTGTCATTGGTTAACAGGTTGTTATTCTGAATAGCAAGGTGTCTAACAGATCACAGCAGTTAAGAGAAAAACTCTGAAGTCATAGTATATACAGTCCATGCTCCCGGATTTGTTACTAACATGCCATTTAATGAAAATGAGATAATGTTATCTATGCGCATTCCTAGAAAATTATTTCTTCTTATGTTCAGAATAGTTACCTTTTGAGATGTTGATTTAATATATTTATAAATCACTTTACAAATCAGAGAACAATTTTGAATCTCAATGGTACCATCTGCTCCCTATTCCTCCTTCCAAGCTAAATTCCCAGCTTATACCTCCAGCAAGGTAACAGGGAAGGTTTTGCAAGGGCCACCAAATGTAGCCATGAACCAATCCTTAGTGTTATAGAAAGTTGTCTCTGAGACCTTTGGTTTAAAGTTTAACTGTGAAAGGGAGGCAGGCAGTTGAAGAGGTGGATAGACAGATTGTTTCATGGGAAAATCTTGTGTATATTTAAAAGCCAATGGAAATCAGCCATAAAGGAGTAGTGTGGTTTCCACTACACGGCAGACAAGAGATAATCAACAGATGATTGCTGAGAATGCAGGAGCAATATGATCTAAGATATCAATGGGGAAATTAATTTTAGAGGCACAACCTTTTTTCCGTTACTGTGTGTCACATAGATTTTGTTATGTGTACTTCATACAGCTTTGATCTTGATTTTTATTTCCTGTCTGAAAAGTTATGTTAAGACAAAGCTTTTCCTCCATTCCCTTTCCCACTCCTGTACCCTCATTTCCTCTCCTTCCTTGTCTGGTTTTACAAGCTAAGTAGTCCTGCACTCATTGGATGGGTTTGGAAGGGCTCTCTTTCAGATTACTGGTTTGAAAAGCACTGGTATTAATTCCTCCTTAAAAGCTTGTGAGAATTCAGCAGTGAAGCCATCTGGTCTGGGGTTTTTCTTCGTTGAGAAATTTTTGATTATTAATTCAATCTCATTATTTATTATGGCTTGTCCAGATTTCCTATGTCTTTGTTGTTCAATTTTGGTAAGCCATTTCTTCTAGGCTTTTCATTTTGTTGGCATATAGTTGTTCACAATAGACACATTTGTATCTCTGGGGTATCAGATGTAATAATTCCTCGATCATCTATGATTTTGGTTTTTTTATAAGTCTAGTTAAGTGTTTATCAATTTTATCATTTCAAAAAAACAGTTCTTCGTTTCATTGATCTTTTGTATTTTTTATTCTCTATTTTATTTACTTCTGCTCCAATTTTGTTATTTCCGTTTTCTACTAACTTTGGGTTTAGTTTGTTCTTGCTTGCCTAGGTCTTTGAGTTCATTATTATGTTGATTATTAGATATATTTAAGATGCAGCTGCTTATTGTTTTATATATCCCTCTTATTTCTTTTGCTGTATTGCATAAGTTTTGTTTTGATATTTCCATTTTTTGTTTCAAAGAATTAAAAGTTTTCCCATTTGATTTCTGATGTTTCTTTTGTTGATTTCTAGCTTTATTCTATTGTGGTCAGAAAAATACAGGATTTTGATTTTTTAAAATTTGTTGAGACTTTTGTGGACTAATATATGATCTATGCTAGAGAACGGCCTATGTGCTGAACAATGTGTATTCAGCTGTCAGGATGTTTTATTAATGTCTATTGGATCCATTTGGCTTGTGCTATAGTTTAATTGTGATGTTTCTCAATTTTTTTTTTTTTTGGCTAAATGATCTGTCCATCAATGATAGTGGGGTGTGAAATTCCCTTTCATTATTGTATTTAAGTTTATCCCTTTATATTTAATGATTTTTTAACAAATTGGGTATTCTTGAACTAGATACATGCACATTTATGATTCTTTTTTCTTCCTATTCAACTGATCCCTTATTCATTTTATAATCACCTTCTTTGCCAAATTTTGTTTTAAAGTATATTATGTCTGATATGGAGAAAGCTACCCCCCCACTTTTGTTTTATATTTGCATGGTATCTTTTTTTTCCCTTTAACTTTTAGTCTGGGTGTGTCTTTACTGGGAAATTTTCTTATAGGCAGCATATCATAGTGTCTTATTTTATTAATTCACTCATCTTTATTTTTATTAATAGACAGAGAGCAAGATTTTATCTATTTCATAGGTACATGTCTAAGAATTAACCATATTTTACTTCTTCCTCCTCTCCCTCCCTTAATTCTGTAATTAGGGAATTTAGTCCATTTATATTCAAGGTTGTTATTGATAAGTAATGCTTCAGTCTTCTCAATTTAAGAAGTTCTTCTGTTTATTTTTAATATCATTTTCTCTTTCTTCCAGTTTTACACTTTCACATGTTTTCACAATGGTATTTATTTTTTTGAGGGGCTTCTTTTTGAAGAACTCTCAGGCATCCTTTTAAAGTTGGTCTGGTGGTGATAAACCCCGTTTTGGCTCGTCTTGGAAACTGTATTTCATTGATGAGGGATATTCTTGCTGGTACAGTAGTCTTGGTTGGAAGAACCTGAAATATACACTTTTCATTCCTGGCCCATAAGGTTTCTGCTGAAAAATCTGCTGTTAGTCTAATGGAGACTCCCTTAAGTATGGTTTGTTATTCTTCAGATTTTTGAATTCTTTCATTGTGCTATCCTTTTGAAAGTTTGATTATAATGTGTCATGGTGAGGACTTTTTTTTTTTTCTTTTCAGTAGCTTAGTATGATTTTGAAATTTATTGAATTGTTAGCAGAATTGTACCTGCACTATATCTACTTTGGGGAATGCTTTGAGATTTTCTTAGTGACTTAGTAATAAGTGTTTAATATTTGTGATGTGTGCAACTAAATAAAGTTATTCAGGCAAAAAAATGAAATATGACTAATGGTACTGCATAACTATTACTTCATTTATCTATATATGGGAGGCAGCAGGGGGCAGGAGGACAAACCATGGGGACAGGTCAAGTTTCATTTCCTACTTACCAGCCAAATTTCCTTGAACAAGACATTTGACATTTCAACATTTAATTTGTCTACCCTTTAAACTTGATGTGATTAAAGTTCTTATCACATTAGGTTCCTAAAAAGATTAAATCCATTAAAAAAATAATGTATTTAATTGGTATTTGGTATACAGTTAAACTTTCTTACTGTTATTTGTCTTCTTCCTCTTCATGGGCTTGGAAAAGTAAATTGTTTTATATAAGCAACAATTTCTTCATTTGATTTTGTTTTTTCTATACTAATTTCATCCCATATTATGTAATATTTAAGTAATTATATTCACTGTACATGTTAGAAATGTAGTTCTAGGTCCATAATTATGATATCTTCATTGAAAAGGGCGCCTTGTTTGATTACATTTTGACTTCAAACTTGCCTATCATTAAATTCATGATCTCTGCTTCATTTAGGGGCATTTGCCTGATTTGTCTCTACTACCCTTTTATATTCTTTCTGATCACTTGTCTTTTAGGTGTGGCATATGTACACGGCATGTAGCCTGGTTTTGGCTTTGGCAGTTAATATGAGAACTGTTTACTTTTAAAATTGTAGCTTACCCAAATTATACTGCTATTTATCATACCTTAGACTATCTATTTATCACATTTAATACTGTATCTTCTTTTACCTACATATAAAGGCAACTTCTAAGAGTTATTGGCAAAGTAGAATTAAAAGATAATATATTTTCCAAGACTTGTTTGAAGCTTCCTCATATATAATTATATATTATAAACAGTGTATATTTCGTTGACTTTTTTGATGTGCTCTGCCCATGTATATCATTGGTGATTTAGAAGAATTTTAACTTTGTTTTACTGACTACTAAAATGCCTGGAAGCATCAGCTATCACTCAGAAGAGACGTGAAGCTCATCTCATCATTTTCCCTTTGTAGGTGATGATTCTTCTATCTGGATTGTAAGAATTCTTTAATTTTGAAGTTCAGTGATTGTATTAGGATACAATACAGATCAGTGTTGATCATTCAACGTCAGTTTTTCTTTTGACATGGTTGTCACTTTGATTTCCTAAAATTATCACGGAATTATATTTTATATATTTTTACTCATTATAATTGTGGCTTTTTTCTTTAGGAAAATTAACTATATACATGAGCTACAGTCTTTGCTGGTATCATATATTTATATTTTCTCTTTATTTTCAGCAATGGTTTTAAAGATTTATTTTTATTTATATGAAAAGCAGAGTTACGGGGTGGGGGTGGGGGACACACAGAAAGAGGTTTCTTCCATCAGTTGGTTCACTCCTCAAAATGGCCACAACAGCCAGGGCTGGGCCAAGCAAAGGCCAGGGGCTTCTTGAAGGTCTCCCACATGGGTGCAGGGGCCCAAGTAATTGGGCCATATTCTGCTGCTTTTACCAGGCATATTATTAGGAAGCTGGATTGGAAGTGAACAGCCAGGACTTGGACTGGTGCCCCTATGGGATGCTGGCATGGTAGGCAGTGACTTTAACTGCAATGCCACAACAGTAGCCTCTTGGTAATGGTTCTTTTACCTTTCATTTTGCTTATTTGCATCACTACTGTCCATATATGCTGTGTTTTCAGCTAAGTTTACTCTCCATTGTGTTGCTTTCAATGTGGTCTTTGATTCTGTGATAGTTTGTTATCTTCTCTGATCTTTTGTGGCTCTTGATATTCCTGTTAACCAATAACATTTATTTCACTAAAGCTTTTCTTCTATTTATGTCTCATTTATTATTTATTACTATTTCTTTTCTGTATCTTGATATCTTTTGCATTACATTAAAGTCATTTTTATAGATCCTCAGCTGGGTATTTTTACATTGTAAGCTACTTTTAAAGTGTTGAGTTTTTTTTTGCAACAGCAAGAAGTTCTTCTAGCTTTAACTTGTCTGAGCCACCAGAGATCATGTAGATTTTCTTTCTTCATCTCCATATTTCCTGACTTCTTCTGCAATTAGGGGTTCTATTCACTTCTGCCTACTTCCAACCATCAGCATCAATGACTTCTCACAATTCTCTTGTATTAATATGCATAAATGTGTGTATGGATACAGACATAGATATGTATTTGGTATATGTCATTTCATTGAGATCTGTATCTTATTGGAGACATACATCTCTAAAATTCTAAGTGTTTTTTTCATGTCTATGTGCTTTATACACAGTTTGATAGACATAATTTGCTATTAATATTTCTCATTTCATAAAACAGAGCTTGCTTTCTAAATTGCTTTTGGTATTTTCTAAAAAACAAAAATTGAAAAATTAAGCCTTTGATCCACCATCTGAAAAAAGCAGATGTTTTCTGCAATTCTTGAAGTACCTTCTAAATACTTACTTCTGTGCCTGCTGTATGGTATAAATTAGAAAAGGACTGTCCATTACCTTCAATTCTATGAGATGAGTTTATTTCCTTAAAGGAACAACTCTGGTTCTTATTATTCATAAACATATTATTTTAACCATATTTCCATATTCAGTTTTATGCATATTCATTTATATAAGTAATTCTTTATTATAGCTAGCTATATTTTTAAACATTGTGTATTTCCTTAGTGATGGATTTTAGCTGAGTCTATTGCAATCAAACCTAAATTGTACTTCTTCAATGTCATCTAATTAGATTCATTTCCTTTCATACGTTGTTTACTTCCTGTTTTATTTGAACTAGGTATATCTGTCTTTGGACATGTTACACATTTGTTTCCCTATTTCATTATTTCAATTTTTATGAGAAATTCCTCAATCACTTCTTTATAAATGAAGTCTTGCTATAGCTATTTCCATTGTCCATCTGCATATTTATCTGGTTTTTATAGCACCACACTATATACAAGGATCCAAAAGACTCTATTAAGATTATTGGAACATATAGAAGATTTTGGTAAAGCAGCACGATATAAAATCAACACAAAAAAATCAATAGCCTTTGTGTACATAACAATGCCATGGCTGAGAAAGAACTTCTAAGATTAATCCCATTCCCAATGGCTACAAAAAAGCCCAAATGAACCAAATTAACCATTTAACCAAGGATGTCAAAGATTTCTATGATGAGAATTACAAAACATTAAGGAAATAGAAGATACAAGAAAATGGAAAAATATTCCATGTTCATGGATTGAAAGAATCAATGTCATCAAAATATCCATTCTTCTAAAAGCAATTTATAGATTCAATGTGATACCAGTCAAAATATCAAGGACGTTCTTCTCATATATAGAAAAAATGATGCTGAAATTCATATGGAAATACAGGAGACCCCAAAGAGCTAAAGCAATCTTATATAACAAAAACAAAGTTTGAGGCATCTCCATACCAGATTTCAAGGTATACTACAGGTCAGTTATAATAAAACAGCCTGGTATGGTACAAACACAGATGGATAGACTGACGGAACAGACTAGAAATGCCAGAAATCAATCCATGCATCAAGCAATGCATCTACACCAACTTATCTCTGACAAAGGAGCTAAAATCAATCCCTGGAGAATAGAGTCTTCAACAAATGGTGCTTGGAAAACTGGATTTCCACATGCAGAAATATGAAGCAAGACCCCTACCTTATACCTTACACAAAAATCTACTCAAAATGGATTAAAGACCTCAGTCTATGACCCAATACCATCAAATTATTAGAGAACATTGGGGAAACCCTGCAAGACATTGGTATATGTAAAGACTTATTGGAAAATACCCCAGAGGCACAGGCAATCAAAGTCAAAACTGGCAAATGTGATTGCATCAAATTGGGAAGCTTCTGTACTGCAAAATAAACACTCAAGAAAGTAAAGAGGCAAATGACTGAACGGGAGAAATTATTTGCAAACTATGCAACTGGTGATGGATTAATAATCAGAATATATAAATAATTTACAAAACTCAACAACAAAACAACTCAATTAAGAAATGGGCAAAGGACTGAAACAAGCATTTTTCAAAAGAGAAAATCCAAATGGTCAGCAGGTACATGAAAAGATGCTCAGGATCACTAGAAGTCAGGGCAATGTAAATCAAAACCACAATGAAGTTTCACCTCATCCCCTTTAGAATGGCTTTCATTCAGAAACCAACAAAGAACAAATGCTTGTGAGGATGTGGGAAAAAAGGTATCCTAATCCACTGTTGGTGGGAATGCAGACTGGTACAGGTACTATGGAAGACAGTATGGAGACACCTAGAAATCTGAATATAGACCTACCACATGACCCAGCCATCCCACTCCTGGGAATTGACCCAAAGGAAATGAATCAGCATATGAAAGTTTTATTTGTACCTCCATGTTTATTGCATTTTAAATCACAATAGCTAAGACATGGAATCAATCCAAATGCCCATCAACTGAAGATTAGATAAAGAAATTGTGGGATATGTACACCATGGTATAGCTCACAGTGGTTAAAAAAAAAAAAAAAACTAGTTATTTGCAACAAAATGGAAAACATATTTAGTGACATAAGCCAATCCCAAAGGGACAAATATTCTCTCTGACCTGTGATAACTAATAGAGCACCTAAAAGGCCATCTGTCACACTGAAAAGCTATGACGTTGAACAGCCTTTGTCTCAACTATTGAAGAGACAATAGTTGAATTTCTTACTTAACAGTTAATCATTTGTGCATAAAGGTAATTGAAAGTATATTTTAGTAAAAAAAAGTGCGTGGGAATAGGAGAGGGAGGAGAAAGAGGGGTTGGAGAGTGTGTGGGAGAGTGGGTACAATGGGAAGAATCACCATGTTCCTAAAGTTGTAATTATGAAATGTATGAAGCTTGTATTCCTTAAATGAAATGTTTCTGGGGAAAAAAAAGATGTACTTATTTTTTGAAAGTAAGAGTGATATGCAAAAAGAGGGAGTGATCCAGAGACAGAGAGAGATTATTCATGTGCTGGTTCACTCCCCCAAATGGCTGTCACTGCCAAAGCTAGGTCAGCCAAACATAGGAGCCAGGAACTCCACCTTGGTCTCCCACATGGGTGGCAAGGGCCCAAATACTTCAGCCATCATCTGCTGCTGATTCAGACACATTGTTAGGGAGCTGAACAGGAAATGGAGCAGCCAGGACTCAATAATATGCAGAAGATAATATGTCAGCTTTGTTAAGCAGCAGCTTTACTGGCTGCACCACAATGCCAGCCCCCATTTTAAATACTTGATCAATCCAGTACACGAAAGAATCTGTTAAACACATTCTTGCAGGTTTCCTAGATTCACTCATATACCTCTTTGCCTGCAGTCTTTGCTTATGGTACTTTTATGATATTTGCTTTAATTCTCTACTGAAAAATGTAATTATACATATTGCAGATCTAATATTCATTTCCTATGTGAAATAGCAGAAGTGACTAGTACTTAGTCTATTAGATGCAACTTGGCAGGACAGCTACCATATTTCAAACACCTTCTGTAGGAGAGATGTCCATCTATTACAAGTGCTTTCATAGCTCTAATTAAATTACTATGATCTATCTTCAATTGGGCTAAACAACAAGATTTGTCTCACTAATAGCTAGGGTTTATAGCTCTGCAGTATTATTCTGCATGACTGAACTTCAACCAGAGTGCGTCTGATACAGCAATGAAAAAGTAGAGTTGTAATTTGGCAGGTGATACCTGTGCATGATATGTTGTCTTGGCTCAAAACAAGGCATACCTTAGGAGATGAACTTGAATGATTATATCAGTATGTAGTGGGCTAGGCTGGGTACAGAACTGACTACCTCTGCAGGCAAGATGAAGCTTTCACAAAGTCTGAAACCCTTGTTCACAGACGTTCCAGATCTATTTCATCATCCAGTAACTTCTCTTTCTTTACTGAGTCATGTTCTCTCATGTAACTGCCAGTCACTAATGGGTTTCTCTCTCCAAGTTTCCTCTTGAATTATTTTTTTCATATGTTTATGCTCTTTAATGAACCAGAACAAAGGTGCATAAATCAGAGCTTTCCTACTACTAGTGCACACTCTCCCATTTGTAGTGAATACGCATAGTAACTGATTCAGATAAGGACATTAAGAAAATCACATGAATGGCCGGTGCTGCAGCTCTCTGGGCTAATCCTCTGCATGCAGCGCCAGTACTCCAGGTTCTAGTCCTGGTTGGGGCACCAATTCTATCCTGGTTGCTCCTCTTCCAGCCCAGCTCTCTGCTGTGGCCTGGGAAGGCAGTGGAGGATGGCCCAAGGGCTTGGGTCCTGCACTTGTATGGGAGACTAGGAGGAAGCACCTGGCTCCTGGCTTCGGATCTCAAAATTTTTATTTCTTGGACATTTGTGCAGAAGAACTGATGTCCTCTGCAGAACATCATCTCCCATCCTTGAGCCCTGCAAAAGACTAAATTATCTTGAAGAGAGATTTTGGTATTATCTACGGGCAATCTGAGGATGCTCTACCAAGTAAGAGCTCAATTTAAACAAACTGCTTTCCACCGCCAAGCCTTTGCTCACCCCAAGTCCAGTAAAGATTTAAATGAATATGAAGAGAACTTTGTCCTGACATATGTTACTGAACCAAGGCCTACCTTAAAAATTAGAGCATTAAAAGGAATATAGTTTTATGCAGAATGGATAAAATTAGGAGATAACACTGGATTTTCTATTATAAAAAATAGGAATATTAAAAGCAGAATGTTAAAAAATAGAAGTAGTAAAAGGGTAAAAGAGAATGACAAAATGTTAAAAGACAAAGTTTACATGTTGAAAATCTTCTAAAATAATTTTGTTAAAGTTCATTTTTTTGTATTTTATATCAGTTAACAGATCATGATTTTTAATTAAATAATGACTACTTTTAAATCAAATATTACCACCCATTTCAATACACATAGAAAATAAAATTTATTTTCCTTTAGTTCTTTGTTTTCCTTTCTGTTTGCCCTGTTAGATAATGAAGCGGTAGCTTCCTCTTGATTGCCTGATATTTTCAAGTATAAACAGACATTCCATTGACCAAAATTTCTCATAGAAGTTTAAAAAAAAGTAAATTGGAGTTTTTCCTCCATCTTCTCCAGGTAGAATAACTGAATTGATACCCCATGTTGCTTCAAGGCAGCAGTGTTCCATGGCATGTCAGGTGTTGCCATGGTGCTGAGAATCATATTCACTGGCATCCTTTTCATGATGTCTTCATCTCAGATCTGAGGCACACTACACACATTACTAATTCACTCTGGGCTACACACAAATATCTGCATACCCTCCGTTTTTCTCTTTTCCATACCTTTAAGAATACCCATCATTCTTCTTCTTCAGTTATTAATGTAACTCATTATGGGCTTCTCCAGCTGTCCTCAAACGTATGTTAAATAAGACATGAGGAGGAAAGCTTTTTTAAGAAAAAGCTGTCCCAATCTAGGCAAGTCATTAGATGAATTTAAGTCAGGCAGTGGAGGAAAGTTTTCCATATTGTGCAGTTGAATTGTTAGTCACCCACTCATGAGATGGATGAAAAAATACTACTTTTTCCCCATATTATTAACAGTGATAACATCAATACATTAAATTTCAGAAAATGCTTTTTTTCTGTATCATAGAATGAAGGACATTTTTCACTCCAGAATTCTAGACTTATAACAAGCAATTATAACTTGTAAAAAGATTTCTTAATGAGCTTAATAATCTGCTTCCAATTGTGTTTGTAGATTTAGTGGGCACACTGTATCTTCATTCAGATTTAACCTACTGTGGATTCAAAGTGTTTCTTTTAAAGATTTACTTAATTACTTGAAAGTCAGAGTTACACAGAGAGAGCAGGAGAGGCAGAGAGAGAGGTCTTCCATCCACTGGTTCACCCCTCAGATGGCCACAGCCGGAGCTGCAACTCTCCAAAGCCAGGAGCCAGGAGCTTCTTCGGGTCTCCCACATGGGTGCAGGGGTGCAAGGACTTGAGCCATCTTCTACTGCTTTCCCAGGTCATAGAAGAGAGCTGGATCAGAAGTGGAGCAGCTGGGATTTGAACTAGCGCCCATATGGGATACTGGCACTGGAGGCAGTGGCTTTACCCACTATGCCACAGCACCGGCTCCCAAAGTATTTTTTAAAATGCTGTAACTCCACTGAACATTAATAGATTCTTTCTTCTTCGCATTATTCCCTAAACAACGCCACATAGCAACTATTTACATAGAATTTACATTAGGTATTAAAGGTAACCTAGAAATGATTTAAAGTACAAGGATGATTGTGTGGATTCTATCTAAATACTATACCTTTTTTTTTTAAAAAAAAAAAGAGATTTATTTATCTATTTAAAAGGCAGAATTACAGAGAGGCAGAGGCAGAGAGAGAAAGAGAGAGAAAGAGAGAGAGACAGAGGTTTTCCATCCACTGGCTCACTCCCCAAATATCTGCAATGGCTGGAGCTGTGCCAATTTGGAGCCAGGAGCCAGGTGAGTCTCTCACATGGGTGAGGAGCCCAAGGACTTGAGGATTCCTCCACTGCTCTCCCAGGCCATAGCAGAGAGCTGATTTGGAAGTGGAACAGTCGACACTTGAACCCGTGGCCACATGGGACACCAGAACTTACCTGCTACGCCACAGCGTTGGCCCCATCCCTTCTTATTTAAGGGTCTTGAGCACCCAGTCTTTGGTATCCACAGGAGATTATTGAATCAATCTGCTGCAGACACCAAGAGACAACAGCATAGAGGTGGCATAAGTACATGCCACATATGTATCAGCATTAATGAAGATGCACTGTAATTTTAGCTGGCAATCTGTTTCACAGTATCTCACATATGAGCACTTTATTAAAGAGCTAAAAAAATCAAACTATTCACTGCATTCATCATTATAAAGCAATATACTACTCTTATGCATGATTTAACATACTTGATAACCATGTGCATAGTATAATTTGTGACCATATATATGGTATAATTTCATAGGTATTTGAACATCAATATCTACTCCATGATTTTTTCTTATTCAATAGTCAACACTAGAAATTTCAGTCTGACTCTATCTCTATTTTCCCCTTAAGTTTGTCTTTATTTTCCATTCGTGTTCTTTATTTCTTTGTCTTTATACTTTCATTTCAATTACATTTTTTCATTTAGTCTTTTATTCTTCTATGTTTATGCAGTGAAAGCCAGGAATTTGCTGGAAATACAAAGATACTACCGGTAAAAGGTTGTTGTATATGTGTATATTACATATATGTGATACACAGACACACACACATTTGCCTACAAATTCTGTTGAGAAGATGTTTATTAATTTGAGAGGCTATCAGTGACTGATTCCTCAGTGTGACTAAAGCACATGAAAATTTATTTTGAAAGAAGGTTACAGAATAACCTTGGGGTGGTTCAGTTGGGAAATGTAAGGCACTGAAGATAAACCTCATCAACTTTACTGTTTTGCCCAAAATGGGCCACATATTAGAAAATCCAAATTTTACATTATTGCAATTATTTCATTTAATAATTTAAAAATTTGGTACAAACACACACATACCTCAAGGAGAGTTCATCTATCCAAGTTCAGACATAAATCTTTAGATTTCTAGGGAAACATTATTCAACCTACTGTCTCATATCTACTTATTCCTTACAACTACCTTGTTCCACATAAAAATGCCTGAGTTGGTATCTTAGAAATACCAGCCTGGTCCTTTTGCTTATTTTGCAAAATCAAAGCAATGTTTTGCAGGGAGGGTGCTGATGCTTAGTAGGCTAAGCCTCCTTCCGTACCAGCACCCCATATTGGCACTGGTTCATGGCCTGGCTGCTCCTCTTAAATCCAGCTCACTGCTAATGGCCTGGGGAAGGAGTGGAAAATGGCCCAAATGCCTGGTTCCCTGCCACCCATGTGGGAGACCTGGAAGAATTTCCTGGCTCATGGCTTCAAATCGGCCCAGCTCAGGCTGTTGCAGCCATTTGAGGAGTGAACCCACAGACGGAAGACCTCTCTCTTTGTAACTCCACCTCTCAAGTAAATTAATATATAAATAAAAAACCAAACAGTATTTTGCAAAGATTGACCAGATCAGAGATTGGAGCCTGACTCGGACAGAAGAGAAATTGGAAATGCAGAAGGTGTTGCAAAACCTGTTCTATGGGCTGAAATACTACCTCCCCTCACACCACCTTCAGCCCCTCGTGAGCTCATTTTCTGCTCATCTGCGTCAGCTGGCCCTGAGGCACCGGTGTCGCTTCCTTTCTGTTTTGTGCTGATATTCTGTGTGTATTTCACTCCTTGTGATAGTCCACTACCCACATTAGTGGGAATGAAAGGAATTTCAGAGAGAAATTTGGGAGAATTTGCGACGACGGTAGAGTTGATCTGAGCGGAAGGTGAGGGGAAAGTGGGCCATTTTTATGCATTAGAAGTCCCGGAGCCATGAGCAGAAGCAGGGGCAAGGGCACTTGCTGGGAAAATCTCCAGGCGGAGCTGGACGCAAGGTCAACTCTCGGAGGGGACAAGGGAGGGTTTCGGTGAACTCCGTAACGGCCACTGCAGCTACGATTTCCTGTTTTCAGGCCGGGCCAGCTGGGACCCCTGGGTGCCCCCACCCCAGCCCCTCCGTGCCCACCTGCTCCTTGCTCGCCGGCGCCTTCCTCTCCCGCCTTCTTCCGCAGAGGCGCGGGGCCTGCTGCGTCTTCGCCCACTGAGAACCGTCTGCAATCCCGAGCGGTCCGCTGGGCCCCTGCCGGCCCGGGCCTGACCCTGCCTCCCAGCCCCACAGCGCCCGGGCTTCCGGGTCAGCTCCTCCGACCACGTGCCCAGCCGCCCACTGGACGCGCTCAGCGTGACCCCGGCTGACCCGGAAGTTGTGGCCTCCTTCCTCGCGGGAGAGGATGGGCGACGCCTGTGATGTTGGCTTTCCTGCCGCCTCCTTCCCCGGTGCCCTGGGCTTGCTGGGGTCCCCCTCAGCCAGGCCGCAGGGGCTCCTGCTGCGTTCTCCACCCCGTCCTCCTCCTCCTCAGAGGCCAGGCCGTGGCACCACCCGAGGGAGCATTTCCGGACAGGTCAGCGGCCCTGAGGAAGCGGGCAGCGGCGAGGCCCTGGGTGAGTGCTACGGGCTGGGTCACTGCGAAGGGGCTCGGGGGATCATTGAGGGGAGGATCCGGGCCTGGCCTCGCAAGACTCCGGCTCGGGGGCCTGGGGTTGCAGGGGGCTGGGCTAAAGCCTGGCTCAGGTGTATGTCTGGGCTTGAGGGAGGGGTCCCTCCATCATCCCCCTTGTCTCTAGATTCATCTGTCTCCTGCCCATTTCTGAATCTGTCAGTGTCTACACTCCTCAGATGACAACAGCTAAGGAGTCAGGGCCCAGGTCGGGTCATGGAAACTGGATCTCTTGCAATTCGGCTCGGTGGTTTCTTGCAGGTGGTTCTAGGTGGTACCGAGAGCTGGACCCCCGGGGATATGACAGGGAGGTAGAGCAGGTAAATTAGGCAGAACTACTGTGCAGATGGGAACCTGAGAGCTGGCTGGATGTTTAAGTAGGGCAGGTGTGACCCTTTCTGCCTCTCAAATAAATAACAAAGTGAAAATTTAAATAGCTAAATAAAAAAGATTGGGATCCATATCATATAAGCAGAAAGGCCAGTTGCCTTCCAGGAGCTACCTTTGAGGAGGGAACCAAACAGCTGAAGGATCTGCAGAAATTGGGGAGGCGAGGGTAGGGTGGGCGATGGCCATAATTGGAAACTGACTGTTCCTTTTTGCTCTGGGAGAGGAAATCCGCGTCCTGTGAGGGTCATGGGGTAAGGGGCTTCAAGCAGGTGACGAGGGCAGCAACGACCCTTTGGGGATTGTGAACAGAAATAAAATCAACAAAACAAAGAGCAGAGAGGATGCGTATCAGGAAGTTTTTAGAATGATGAACTACAAAGAATTTATTTTCAGCTATTAATTTCATAGCCAGGTTCTGTAACCCCATTGTTACTGGAATAAAGAGAGCCAAGTCACAACTGCATTGGAAATTGTATTTTTAATAACTTTCTGTATCCTAGACCTTGCTAGATTTTGAAATGCATTATATATTTAATATTCCTAACAAATATTAAATTATTGGTGAGTCCCCTCTAAAGACGAGGAGCCTTAAGTTTAGAAGTGGCAAGCCATTTTTGCAAGGTTACAGTATAGTGTGTTGTAGAATATAGATTTGAGAAATCTTAATTATATCTGAATGATGACAGTTTTATTGGTTTTAAATTTTCATCAATTCGTAAGCTGTATATATCATATTTGCTAAACTCTGTAGTCCTTAGTGGCTCACAAATTTATACTAATTATGTTAAAATATTTGAAAAATTGCTATTTGATAATTATTAAATGAGAAGGCAAATAGTTTAATCTCAATTTTTAAATTATTAAACCCTTTGTAGATTGTAACTTTTCATTTAAATGCTTAGTTCTAACAAATTCATCTCTGAATTGAATGCCATAAAATTTTTTTTGTCAAGGTCTGGGGTTGCAAATGGAGAAACCACTGCTGATTATGAGAAGCAGTAAAGAAAAAAGAAGCTGAGATGATGTATAGTACCTCACAAAAACCAATAGAAAGGCAAGAGGACACAGAAAATTGTGCTTAAGATAATTGAGGCTGGGTAGCTAGGAAATCAGCCAGTACACTCTCAAAGAAATCCCTAAATCATATGGCCATTTCAGTGAGTAGCTCACAGCAACACAGCTTAATAGCAGAAGAAAGTCTTAACAGCTAGGTGTCTGGACTTTATATATATATATATATATATATATATATCAACTTGCCATGTTTGTCCATACTTCTATGAAGCATGGCAAATACAATACCTATTACAGAACTTCTATGGTATGTGTGTTTCAAATGCTGCTTTGCTTTTTCCCCTTGTTTTTTGAGTTTTGATTGAATAAGTGAGAATGATCTCATGCATCAACACTGAAAAATTGTTTACTATAGGTCTAAATACAAATCTTTAAAATGACATCTGGGATATTGTCAGCTTACATTCACCACCAGCATATGTGTCAGTGCATAAAACAGGATCTCAAGGAGAAGTTGTACTAATCAGCTATTTCAGTCATTAGAGCAGGTAACTGATTTCCTGCTTCACTGGTGAGTAAAGAAAAGCTTAGTCGTTCAATTTGAAAAACATGTAGTAATCCCAAAAAGTTGAATGTTCAAGTGAGTTCTGCAGTTCTTTCTATCCCATTCAATTCACAGCAGAAAAAGAAGGGATTCAAAAACCTGTGTTGATAATTAAGATTTATTTTGCATAATAACTAAACCCCACCATTTTTGTCAATAACAGCAATATTTGTATGTTTTTACTCTTTGTAGGCATTGTGATGTTGACCTGCATAAACATAAGATAGGGTTATTTCCCTTAAGTATTTAATTATAAAGAAAATACATTCAAAATATAAAGGCAGTACAAAAAAGAAAAAAATTCAGTGGTCTTTGTTAAGCATGTACTTAAACATATATATTTAATACCTACAATAATATTTACATATTTGAATACATACTATATTTTACAATACAACTAAGAAATGAAAAGGGTGGGGTGGCTGGCATTGTGGTATAGTGAGTTACACATCCCAGGTGAGCTCTGTTTCCAATCTCAGCTGATCCGCTTCTAAAAATTCAGCTCCCTGCTGATGCACCTGAGAAGGCAGCAGAAGGTGGACCAAGTGCTTGGGCCCCTGCTAACCACGTGGGAGAGTAAGGTGGATTACCTGACTCCTGGTTTCAACCTGGCCCAGACCCAGCCTTTGTGGCTATTTGAGGAATGAACCAGTGGATGGAGGATGTCTGTTTGTGTGTTTCTGTAACTGTCTTTCAAATAAATAAATGAAATGAAATTTAAAAAGAAGAAGAAAGGGCAGGGGTCAACATTGTGGCATAGAGTAAAGCATGCCAAATGGAAGCCAGTTTGTGTCCCAGCTGCTCCACTTCCAATTCAGCTCCCTGCTAATGACCTGGGAAAAGCAATGAAAAATGACCCAAAGGTTTGGGCCCCTGTCACCCATGTGGGAGACCTGGATGAAGCTCCAGGCTCCTGGCTTCAGCCTGTCTCAGAGTTAGACATTGCAGCCATCTGAGGAGTGAACCAGTGGAAGATCTCTCTCTCTCTCTCTCTAACATTGATTTTTCAAAATAAATAAATCTTAGAAAAAAGTAGTAGATTCCCACTACATAATGACTATTGGTAGTTGAAAGATTTTTAAATCATATTTTCAAATATCTGTCTTTGGCATAAATAATAAAAAGTTAATATGTTTCTTTTACAAGCAATTTTAAGAAAATAATTTGCAGACTCAAGTAAAATGACAAAGCAGTGTTTTTGAATCCCTCAAATCCCTCCCCCATGAAATAAATACAATTATTAGAATGGGATAGCAAAAGAAAAAAAAATACTTGTGGAAAATTTACAATAAATTTACAGTAAATCTAAGACAACACTGAAGTATTCCTGCAGACCTTAAAATACAGCTACAAGTCCCATGTGTCAGCACCTGTGTACAGGAAGCAGCAGAGGGCTTTCAGATGCACTGATTGCTGGGACATGCCAGGTGAGCCAGTGAGTACTCACTGGAATGCTAAGGAATTGATAAGAGAACAGCAGTCAAAGTGGGAGGAAGTTTTATAGGCTCAAATTGGCAGATGAGTGCAGGTGGACTGTGGTAAATTTGTATGCTGCTGAATGGATGTAGGTTGTACAAACTCTTGTTATTAGCCTGGCAAGATCCCCTATACGTAAAAGCCCAGTGCTAAGGAGAAATTACTGAGACTATGGTTCTCATTTACCATAAAAAGGACAATAGGGACAAGGAAGAGATATGGTCGATACATAAGTGAGAGAGGGGGTGAGGGCTGACAGAGCTCAGAAAGTAGGTAATCATATTTTCTTTTTTTTGCAAAGATTTACTTATTTGAAAGGCAGAGTTACAGAGAAGGAGATGCACAGATTTTATATATATATATATATATATATATATATACACATACATACAGAGAGAGAGAGAGAGAGAGAGAGAGAGAACACACTTCTGTGTGCTGAGCAAGCAGCTAGACCAGAAGTTGACCGACTTTGTTTTGACCTCATGTCCATATGGGAAATTGGCATTGCAGGTGTAGCTAAACCACTATTTGACAGTGCCAACTCCTGTAATCACAGTTTTTTTTTTCTTTTCTTTTTTTTTCTTTTTTCTTTTTTTTTGAACAGAGTGGATAGTGAGATAGAAAGGTCTTCCTTTTTGCCATTGGTTCACCCTCCAATGGCTGCCACGTCCAGTGCATCACGCTGATCCGAAGGCAGGAGCCAGGTGCTTCTCCTGGTCTCCCATGGGGTGCAGGGCCCAAGGACTTGGGCCATCCTCCACTGCACTCCCGGGCCACAACAGAGAGCTGGCCTGGAAGAGGAGCAACCGGGACAGAATCTGGCGCCCCGACCAGGACTAGAACCCGGTGTGCAGACGCCACAAGGCGGAGGATTAGCCTAGTGAGCTGCAGCGCCGGCCTTTTTTTTTCTTTTCTTTTTTTTTTTTAAGATTTATTTATTTGATGGTCAGAGTTATACAGTGAGAGCAAGAGAGGCAGAGAAAGAGAGACAGCAGTCCATCAATAGACAAATAAAATGATATATACATGGAAAGAATTATTCAATTTTTTTAAAAAAGAATAAAAATATACATGCTCAGTATGTATTAGATATTATCTAAGTGAGATAAGCCTGTTACCAGAGAAATTACAGGGTTCTTGTCTTTGCGCAAGAAAGAATTCAGGCGTGAGTGAGAGTAGTGGGAGGTGAAAGTAGCAAAGTTTATTAGGGAAGGGACATCCGTAAGAATGGATGGGCACCTCTCCAGACAGGACCTGGGAGGGAGTGCAGTTGCTTGGACTTGGGAGGTGGGAGGAACAAGGTTACATGTTTGAGTGGAGAGAGTACACCTGGCCAGATCATTCTGGCGGCTCAGCAGAGAGGCAGAGGGCTGAGCGTGCAGTCTGATTGAGGCCAGGGGTTTTTAAGATGGGTCTTGCTTCCTCACCTCTGCTCCTCTTGGAACAAAGAGCTTTTTGGATGTAAATAGAAAAACTTCTATCTGAGTTTCCCCTGAAGGTATCAGACAGGAGGAGGCCTAGCTGGCGCCCTCCTAGGTTCAGAGGTAGGGTGAGCAAGACCCCCTGGAGAATGGGGATCTGGAGTAGGGTGTTTGAAATGCAGATACTGGGCTGCATCTGGGAGATTGTGGAAGATTTGTCAGGCAGAAGGGGCTGGGATCTCCACCTGGCAAGTTATCAGGTAGAAGGGGGTAGGGCAGAATGTGAATATCCGGCTGCCCCTGAAACATTGTCAGCAGATGCATATGCTGTACATAGATGTCTTCTCTTTAGGCCTTTATGTCACACACACATTAGCTCATAACTGACTTCCTACCTAACAAGCCTAACATAAAAAGATAAATGTTGTATAACTTCATTTACATAATTTATCAAAAATATTCTAATTTATGGGGAAAGAAGCCAGAATAGATGTCATCAGGTTAATAGTAGTGAAAAAGAATGAGGAGTTATTATTATTAAAATGGTATAGAGCTGCATTTTAGGATGATGAAAACATTCTGGAAATTGTTACGCATCATTGTGAATGCACTTATTGCCACTGAATTATGTACTGAAAAATGGCTAAAATGATAGATTGTAATATATATTTTACTAAAAAATAGAAAATATATCAAATAGCCAATAAGAAAAGTTTTACATTGTATACCTGTGAATATCAACTCAGACTGCATGAACATAGAAGCTTTTATTTGTAAAATTTGTTAGACTTTACAAAGAAGAAAGTAATCATTTAACATTCAAACAAAAAGATTGAATCATTTATAAATGAAAGCAAACTTCATTGGTATTAGATTTTTTTATGACAGAAGAAAATGGAGAAATGTTTAAGAAGGTCAAGGAAAGAAAATATGTGCCAAAGATTTTATTTTCAGTCAAACTTATTTAAAAATATATAGGCTTCTCTGTTGATGGGCATTTAGGTTGATTCCAGGTTTTGGCTATTGTGAATTCAGCTGAAATAAACATTGAGGTGCAGACAGCTCTTTTATTTGCCAATTTAATTTCCTTTGGGTAAATTCCAAGGAGTGGATGTCTGAGTCATGTGGTAGCATTATATTCAGGTTTCTCAGGAATCTCCAATCTGATTTCCATAGTGGCTTTACCAGTTTGCATTCCCACCAGCAGTGGGTTAGTGTCCCTTTTTCCCCACATCCTCACCAGCATCTGTTGTTGGTAGATTTCTGTATGTGAGCCATTCTAAGGGGAGTGAGGAAAAACCTCATTGTGGTTTTGATTTGCATTTCCCTGATGGCTGGTGATCTTGAACATTTTTTCATGTGTCTGTTGGCCATTTGGATTTCCTCTTTTGAAAAATGTCTATTGAGGTCCATGGCCCATCTCTTACCTGGGTTGGTTGTTTTGTTGTTGTGGAGTTTCTTGATCTCTTTGTAGATTCTGGTTATTAATCCTTTATTGGTTGCATAGTTTGCAAATATTTTTTCCCATTTTGTCGGTTGCCTCTTCATTTTCCTGACTGTTTCTTTTGCAGTACAGAAACTTCTCAATTTGATGTAATCCCAACAGTTAATTTTGGCTTTGAATGCCTGTGCCTCCATGGTCTTTTCCAAGAAGTCTTTGCCTATGCCTATATCTTGCAGGGTTTCTCCAATGTTCTCTAATAATTTGATGGTATTGGGTCATAGTTTTAGATCTTTAATGTTTATTGCAGCTCAGTTCACAATAGCAAAGACCTGAAATCAACCTAAAGAAGACTGGATAAATAAATTATGGGATATGTACTCTACAGAATACTATACTGCAGTAAAAAAAAAATGAAATCTTGTCATTTGCAACAAAATGGAGAAATCTGGAAAACATCCTGCTAAGTGAATTAGGCCAATCCCAAAGGAACAAATATCATATATTCTCCCTGATCAGTAATAACTAACCAAGCCCCAAAAAGGAAAACTTTCGAAGTGAAATGGACACTATGAGAAACAATGACTTGATCAGCCCTAGTCCTGATTGTCGAGGAACAACTTAATACTTTATTCCTTTTAGTATTTTTTTGTTCTACTTAATACTATTGATTGAACTCTTTAATTAACACACAATTATTCTTAGGTGTTTAAATTTAACTGAAAAGTGATCCTTGTTAAATATGAGAGTGAGAATAAGAGAGGGAGGAAATGTACAGTTTGGCACAACTCAATCAGACTTGCCCCAAATGGTAGAGTTAGAAACGTGCCGGGGGATTCTAATTCAATCCCATCAAGTTGGCATGTACCAATGCCATCTCACTAGTCCAAGTGATCAATTTCAGTTCACAATTGATCACACTGATAGGTCTAAGAGTCAAAGGGATCACACAAACAAGACTAGTGTCTGCTAATACTAACTGATAGAATTAAAAAGGAGAGAACAGTTCAACATGGGAAGCAGGATACACAGCAGACTCATAGAATGGCAGATGTCCTAAACAGCACTCTGGCCTCAGAATCAGCCCTTAAGGCATTCAGATCTGGCTGAAGAGCCCTTGAGAGTATTTCAGGCATGGATAGCCAAGACACTGTGAAAAAAAAAAAAAAAGGACCTAAATGAAAGATCTCTTTGAGATCCCAGTGGAAAGAACGGACCATCAAAGAAGGAGGTACCTTTCTCTGAAGGGAGCAGAGAACTTCCACTTTGACTATGACCTTGTCTAAATAAGATCGGAGTTGGCGAACTCAAAATGCTTCCATAGCCTTGGCAACTCTTGACAAGAGCCTCCGGTGATTACCAACATCATAAATAAGGGTGTCAGTTGTTAAATCAACAACAGGAATCACTGTGTACTTACTCCCCATATAGGATCCCTGTTGTTAATGTGTTGTACTATGTGAATTAATGGTATAACTAGTACTCAAACAGTACTTTACACTTTGTGTTTCTGTGTGTTTGCAAACTGTTGAAATCTGTACTTAGTATATACTAAGTTGATCTTCTGTATGTAATGATAATTGAAAATGAATCTTGATGTGAATGGGATGGGAGAGGGAGCAGGAGATGGGATGATTGCAGGTGGGAGGGAGGTTAAGAGGGTAAAAAGTCACAGTAATTCAAAATCTGTACTTTGGAAATTTTATTTATTAAATAAAAGTTTTTTAAAAAGTCTAGAAAACTAAATAAAATAATTTATCTGTTCACACTTATATATATATATATATATATATATATATATATATATATATAGGTTTCTTGCCATCTGTTGTGAATGTGCCAAAACTGAAGAGAGCATTGTTCCTATACACTTTTTCTGAGGAACCTTCTAGAACATCAATTCCCTACCACTAAATGACTGGAACAATTAAGTGTAAGGTCTGGTAGGTATCAAAGATTGATTTTTATCTCTAGTAAGGATAGAAAGAAGAGATGCTAGCTGCTGCATGACTTCTGAGAATTGATATTAGTCCCCAAGAAGCATGTACTGTACTTAAATTAAAGTCTGCATATGCTAGAGTGAATTGCAAAACCAGAGAGCTCGTATTTATAATTAATGAGTTAATTTTTTAATGATACAGCCTTTTGAGAATCCATTGAATTAGGTTACATGACATCTGAAGATTCATATTGCATTTCAAGGATTCCCTGATATTTTAATTTTAGTAAATATTACTTCTTTCCAACAATAGGAATGTAGTATTTTCATAGCTTAATGAACTTCCATGTTAACATATGCTCTACCTCTTGTTTATCTTAGCATTAACCAGAAAGTCAAGCTTTATTATATAATTATGTGAATTGCTTTTTATTCCCATATTATTCTCGATATCTTTTAACCTGACCTAAATTTACACCCTTTCCTGTTCTGCCATTACTTTGACCATTTTCTCAATCACATTACTTTATATCACCTTCAGTTCTAGATCTCCTGGTATTTATTGGTATTTTTTTCATCCTGCTTTCATTGCTGTAGCCTTGTTACATATCCTTCAATTTTTCTGTTTCAAACTCCCCATTCTGACTTCATTTTCCAGTTTAACATCCTTCAATCTACCATTTCCACTTCAGTAATGAAATATCCATCGTTTATCCCACTGTGAATATACTCTCTGACCCTATCTTTATGTCCTTGTTACCCTCCTTGCAAGCTTCAATTCTATGGCCCTTATGACATATTTATTTATTTGACTTACTCTTTCCCTTTGTCATGGTCACGCGATAATATCTCAAGCCCTAGTTAAACCTGTCTTATCTGCCTGTCCTGTTTCTGTACCAGAGCAGAAAAAGGTTCAAAGAAACATGCTGACATATAATTAGTATTACTCAAATCTCAAATGAGCCTTCAGCACAGTCTTGCAATCTTGTTACACTCTTCAAAATGTCTGTTTCACAGCTTTCTCTTTAAACTTTTGCATCAAATCCCTGATCTTGATTTATACTCATAGCTGAGACTAAGGCTTATGTGTCATTAAGAAACTGAAGAAATTAGAAACTCATATTTTTGTAACTCATTATTGTCTGCCAACTAATCTGCACATAAACTCACACCCTCTACCTTCTTCCTGTACTGAGCAGCAAATAGTCCTGCCTCAGTCACAACCAGCCCCTCAAGTTTTTCTCAGTGTACAACCCTTGTATTTTTGTGGTAGTCTTCCTGAAATTTTGCCTCTGAGAAATTCTAGTCACATATATAGCTATTAACTTGAAATGTCAGCTTTGACATCTAGTAATTTAAAATCAGACTTATCCCATAGAGCATTCTCTATTTTGTTCAACCTTATACCAGAAATGTGCCTCTCCCCAATTTTCTTTATCTTGGTAAATGATGCTACTAGTCACCCAAGTGAAGTCAAAAATCTAGAAGTCATCCTTGATTTCTCTTATTTCCCAGATTCCATAGCTTACCCGAAGCTATTGGATGTACTACCAATACATTCTATATTAATTTTTTTCATCTGTTATGACACATCATTTCTTCTTTTTCTAAAGATTTATTTATTTGAAAGTTAGAGTTACAGAAAGAGAGGGAAAGATGGATTGAGAGCATCTTCCGTCCTCTTGTTCACTTGCTAGTTTACTCCCTAGATGGTCACAATGGCCAGGGCTGGGCTGGGGCAAAGTCAGGAATCTGGAGCTATTTCTGGGTTTTCCACGTGTGTGCAGGGGCCCAAATACTTGGGTTATATCCACTGCTTCGCTCAGGCTGTTAGCAGGGAGTTGGATTGGAAGTTGGAGCAAATGGGACACAAACTGGTGCCCCTAGGGGATGCCAGCATCGCAGACAGCAGCTTAACCTCTGTGCCGTAACCCCAGCCCCTACGTAGGAGTTGTACAAAAGCTTCCTCGATGGTCTCCTTACTTCTATTCATATTTTTATAATCTATTCTCCAATTAGTTGCATAATTTATAAAACATAAATCAGATCATGTCATAAAACTATGCATTTCAGAAAAATTCCTTACTCTCACTGTGTAGTCCTATAAACTTGCCATCAGCTAGTATTATGGTTTCCAGCTAGTTTGTATGTTCAACATTATTCAAATGCCTGTGTGGTAAAAGCTCCATCTCCCAGAGGACACTATTAGGAGGTGATGGAGACTTTAGAAGATAAGTTCTTTAGGTCACGGGGGCACTGGAAGGCAGTTAACCTGAGACCTGGTCTCTCTCGGCTTCCTGGCTCACCATGTAATCTTCCTTTGCAAGTTCTCTTCCAGTGACATCCACCACGCTCACAGGAGCCAAAGCAGCGGGGCTGCCTCATCTCGGACTTGAGACTCCAAACTGTGAGCTCCATAAACCTTTTCTTTTTATAAAGTTAGTTGCCTCAGGTATTTCATTGTAGTCAATAAAAGCTGAATTTCAAAGCTACCTATGTATTCTACCTCATGTTATACAGCTCTTTCCTTAACTCCCGAGGCCATACCAGCATTCTTTGTTTCTTGGACACATCAGTGTAATCTCAACTTTGAAACTTCTAGCTCAATTTCTCTTCAGTGATTTTGTGCTTAGTCGTTTCTCCTGTTTGAAATGTTCTTTCTCTTAATCTTGGTTTTTATATTTAGGGACCACCTTTAAGGTAATCTTCCCAAAGATGACTTTCCTAACAACCATGTCTAAATTAGCCACTTACTCATTACCTTTCATGCCACCATATTTTAATTTTCTGTATACTTACTTATTATTGTCATCTGTTTTCATTTTCTTTTTAAGCAATTGCTTGCATTGGTGTAATTGTTCAGAACATTCTAGTGCATAGGTACTAGTCTATTTTAATGTGCTCATGTATCCTTGGATCACAGAACTATGAAGGCATGTAGTAGTGAATGATTTTTTAAAGAGATTTATTAATTTATTTGAAAGTCAGAGTTACACAAAGAAAGGAGAGGCAAAGAGAGAGAGAGGGAGAGGGAGAGAGAGAGAGAGAGAGAGGGGTCTTCCATCCGATGGTTCACTCCCCAATTGGCCACAATGGCCGGAGCTGCGCTGATCCGAAGCCAGGAGCCAGGAGCTTCCTCTAGGTCTCCCAAATGGGTGCAGGGGCCCAAGGACATGGCCATCTTCTTCTGCCTTCCCAGGCCATAGCAGAGAGCTGGATCTGAAGTGGAGCAGCCAGGTCTTGAACTGGCACCCATATGGGATGCCAGCGCTTTAGGCCAGGGCATTAATCCACTGCGCCACAGCGCTGGCCCCAGTGAATGATTTTTTAGTTATAAATATAAATATCCAAGCTCATGAAATTTATGAATAAAACAGAGTGGCAATTTGTTTAAAATAAGAACTAATATTATAAAAGTGAACAGGGTATTCGATGCACTGTTATTAGTGTTTTTGTGTCCATGAATCAGGTTGGCTTAGAAATCAACTTGGAATGAGAATGCTAGTTTGTTAATCTGAAATGGAGAAATAACATTCAAAGAGAAGGGGCTCCTATAATATATTTGCTGTCACAGCATCTTCTACCAGTGGATGAAAAAATGAAAATCCAAAGGTTTCTTTGTGAGTATAGAGTTAGGGTAAAGAAAATTAGAGGAATCAAATAGCATAATGCCATCAAAATGATATATAATGCCAACAGTTTTCCAGTAGAACAGTCTTGCCAGTCTCAAAGTCCTCGAGCTCCGTTTTCTAAATTTATGAAACAATTTACCATTTTTGAAGTGCTTCCTGTGTGCTAAGCCCTGTATTTATTAGCACTTCAGATGTTTCCTCACATAAGCCTCACCAACAGTCCTAGTTTTATATATGTAATTAATTAGGATTTCAAGATTTATTCCCCAGCTAATGAATGTGAGAAGACATCAATGAAGGGCATGTTGTAGCGATGCGAGCTGGCTCAGGGAAATCTGTAAGGGATGGATGGGCAGACACCTGGAAGCCAGCATAACAGGTAAGTGTCTGCTTCCCCACGGAAGGGACAAGGAGGGGAGGCTGTTTGTGGAGTTCAGGGAGAGCTGGAAGCACAGAAGTTGGGAGGATTGGCCCACCTCAGGGGCTGTATTCATCCTCAGGAAGGCGTAGAACTACTGCCACAGACAGAGCAGAGGCAAAGAAAGTGGCGAAGAAATGCTCCGACCTGGCTCCACTCCTTCCCGCCTGGCTCCTTCTGGAGCTGTGCTTTGGCTGAGTCTACCTGGAAGCTTGGCGCAGGAGACCTGAAAGGCAGCTCCCAGGAGTTAGCCTCCTGAGCCACGGGGCCACCCAGAGAAGGGTGCAGAATGGATTGGGGCCAGGGCGTGGCAAATGAAGACTCGGACAGTTGTAGTATCTTTATTGAGCAGAAAGGAAAAATATTAAGAGAAATAAGCACCTTACCTAGATTCACACAAGAAAACCACAATTGCAATGCACAGGTGTGTGCCTGCACTAAGGCCTTTATCTAAAAACTTTACATGATGCTGTGCCCTTGTGGTTCTTTTGTATGAAACTAGGTATGTCACACACTTTAATTCTCTCTGTCCGTTATGGGTATGCTGGTCTTCGGTAGGATAGTCTGAGGCCTTTTCTTTAGGTTTAGTTATATAATTTTTGTGTTTTGTATTTCTTCTTTCACTCTCAAATTCTCCCTTCTAACTAGCTTTTAACAGTTACTAGTTCATTTCATGCTTACTGGTTTCAGTGCCCCTTATTTGCTCATCTGCCAATGAGATAATATCTTCAAGTAGTGTTTTGAAGCTGAGTGCTTACATTCTGAACCATCTTAACATCTTTCACTATTTTTAGTTTAAGCACACACTACTCCTAATATGCTACAGACATTGTTTTGTTGTCTTCTGGAGTGTTGTATTGAACAACAGACTGATTTTATTTTTAAATTGCTTTTTAGATAGGGGAAATTCAATATAACATTATTCATGTTCACTGTAAACATTTAAGTGATACATAAAATATGAAGAAAGTAAAAATGATTTGAAATCATTGAAGTATCAGTCATTCATATTTTATGGTCATTTTTCAGATATCTCAATGTTTATGGTGTAGAAATACAGAATTTTACATAAAACATGTTTTCTTATATAGTTCATATATATTCACATATGCATTTTTCAAGCAGTATAATAAGCATTTTCTGTGTCAAGGCATAATATTCTATGATTAATTTGTATTGTATTGTATTTGCCAGTTCTTAGGAGTATTGAAGTTGTTTCTATCTTATTTACTACCATTATAAATAATATTGGAATATACATTTATAACTGTATTTTTCCATACTTATATATTTACCATGTGAAGTTAAACTCCTAGAAGTGGAATTGTTGAATTTTCATACACTTTAAATTTTGTAATATGTTGCCAGATTTCAGTTTGTATATTTACCCTATAACCTTGCCACTACTGGGTTAGTTGGTGAGTGTATAATTGAAACAAATATGCGTTATTTCAAAATTTGCTTTGCTTTGAGTAGTTTTCAAGTATTTTGAATATTTTTAATTAGATTGTCTTTTTAATCTGAGTTCTTCATGTCTTAATATCATTTATTTGTTGGATACATTAATTGCTGTGGCTTTCTGTTTCATTATTTTTATGATTTTTAACTTATCAGAAGTCCTTAATTTTAATAAAGTATAACTTGGTAATTTATTATTTTATAGTCAGCTATTTAGTACCATATTTAGGCAATATTTATGTAACCTCAGTTCCTGAAAATATTTTTCTAAGCTTTCTCACGAATATTTTAATTTTATGATCCATCCATAGTAAATATTATGGTGCCTTTACCAAATCCTGTAGATTTAGACCATCCATCTCAAGCTACTCTGAATGTCTGTTGCTAATGGTGCAGAGACTCACTTGGGAAATTTTTCTTCTTCCTCTAAGTGTGCTAATAGCTTCCACTTCAGGTGTATGAGATGCCAAACTTCTTGATTCCAGAAGAGATAACAGTGATATGGTCTAGTCTTCAGAGGCATAAACTGTGACTCTAATCCAGGCCAGACTTTATCTGAGACTGTATCTTTTTTCAAACTTTTACCCTCCCTCATTTTTTTTTTTTTATCAAGCCTTGTCGTATTTGTTTTCTGAAGAATGCACTATAAATAAATCTCATGTAATATATCATGTTGGTTTCTGTTTCTAGAGACCTTACTTAACACATATGTCAAAGTATTTTTTTTTATGTAGCATAATTGGGCACTCCATTTTTTTTTCACGAATCTGTTTGCCTATGCTTATACCACATGCTATCTTAATTACTGAAGTTTACAGTAAGTCTTGATATTATAGTATAAGTCCTCCTATAGTGTAAGTCCATCTTCTCCAAGATGGACTTCACTAGTCCAGCCATGTCTGTGTAATTTTAGAGGCATTTTATTAATTTCCAAGAAAATATCCGGTAGACGTTTGTGGTGGGCTGTCCATATCCAAATCCTTAAACCTTGGCACCTTATTTGAGGGAAAGGTCTTTGAAGATGTGATTAAATTATGCAACTTGCAGTGAGGATAACATCCTGGAGAGCCCTAAATCCATAACAAATATCCTTACAAGAGATAAGCAGTGGTAGATAGAAGGCATTGCATAGATTCTGTGAGAAGGGCAGAAACTGGGGTGATGTCGCCACAAGGAATGCTGATAGTCACTAAAAACCAACAATATTCAACAGATTTTCCCCATTTGAAAGTTTGCCCATTTGAAAGTTCTGGACAGTCTTGTCAAGCCACCCACTGAGCAGTAATTGGTCACAGAAGTCACAAGATACTAACATGGGATTCTAAGACATTGCATTTTTTTTCTATAGATCATTTTAGGAAACTTGACATTTCAACAATATTAAGTTTTCTGTCCCATGATCATAGTAATCTGAATCTTTATTTTGAATATTTTTGTATTGATTTCAGTAATATTTTGTAGTTTTTGGCAAGAAAGTATCCAGTGTTATATAGTTTGATCTGTTTCTTGATATTTATTTTATTGTTATTTCCATTTTCCTTTTTTTTTTTTGCTGTTTCTTTTCTAGCTTCTTGAAATGATTTCCAATTTTTCTTTTTCTGATTATGCAGCAATATATGTAAGTCCTCCTTTGTGGACGAAATTGTATCCTGTATGTTTTGATCTGCATGATTTCCTTATTCTGGTTAAATATATTCTGATTTTCATGTTGATAGTCTCTCTACTCATTTCTTTTGAGATACAAGCATCTTAAGTTCCAATCATGTGGATCTTTGAGTTATATTTCCGCTCCCTTTTCTTTTGCTAAATTTTATTTTATTTTGAAATTCAGAATGCATGGCAATCTTCAAAAACCTCATAGAAAAGCATATTATGAAAAAACCTATATGTGAATTTCAAATTTTTGCTACAATATAAAGGTTTTAATTCTATTTCACTTTTTTTTTTTTGACAGGCAGAGTTAGACTGTGAGAGACAGAGAGAGGGTTATAGACAGTGAGAGAGAGACAGAGAAAAAGGTCTTCCTCCTGTTGGTTCACTCACCAAATGGCTGGTACAGCTGGTGCTGTGCTGATCTGAAGCCAGGATCCAGGTTCTTCCTCCCAGTCTTCCATGCGGGTGCAGGGACCCAAGAACTTGGGCCATCCTCCGCTGCCCTCCCGGGCCACTGCAGAGAGCTGGACTGGAAGAGGAGCAACTGGGACCAGTACCTGGTGCCCCGGCCTGGACTAAAACCCAGGCTGCCGGCGCCACAGACGGAGGATTAGCCTCGTGAGCTGAGGCGCTGGCCCCATTTCACTTTTTGAAGTACCCTGATACTTTATATACTTATAGTCTTTTTAAAATTTTCACAAAGTTGTGTTTTATTACTAATTTGTACTAGTATTTTAAACGATACATTGAATACTATAAAACAGTTCCTATTCTTAACTTTTGTGTGCAGGGTTCTGTAATCACTACCACCAGTTGGTTAAATATTTTACAACCACAGTAATATTTTGTCTTGGTTTATCACTAATATTATATTTTATATATGTTTTATTATTTTAAACTGTAATGATACAATTTAAAACATGTATCCTTAACCAAATGATCTCTCTTAAATTACAATGCTTACCTCATTTTGAATGATAAAGAAATTAAAAGTGTTTAACTTCATTTATCATCACCCCCCCATCCATGGTTTTTGGTTTTATTGACTTATACTTTCTTTCTCTTTATGTCATAAATCAAGAAGTCATAATTATTATTCTTCCTTTAAAATTTTCAATCTTTTAAATTCCTCTGTGAGTTGTATATAATGGCAGCACTCCTTGCACTTGTAACTGTATGTTTTCCTCTACTTTCATTATCATTTCAATTCAGTCTAACAGATCTCCATAAGTAATTCCTAAAGTTTCGATTCAACTGGCACACATTTTCTCCAGCTATTTTTCAGAGGTGAACATCTGTAAACAAGTTTACATTGCCCTTTTGCCTCTACAAAATTGACATTTTGAGAATTGATTATTGTTTACAGAGGAACAATGTTTGTTTCATCTTACTGTTGAATTTTTTTCTTAGTGGAGGGTTAGTCGTGATTATAAAATAAACTGAAATTATGCACTGTAAAAAAAGGAAAGAATAAGAAAGGAAGTAGGAGGGAGGGAAGCATGGGCTAGAGGGAGGGCAGGATGGAAAATATCACCATGCTCTTAAATCTGTATATATTAAATACATATAATTTTCTCACCTTATATAAATAAAAAATAAAAGAAAAAGGATTTATTGTGTTTGAAAGGCATAATTACAGAGAGACAGACAGAGATCATCCATCCGCTGGTTCACCCCCTCCATGGCCACAAGGGCCAGGGCCGGGCCAGATGGAAGCTAGGAGCTAGGAACTTCATCTGGCTCTCTCACCTGGGTGGAGGGGCCCAAGCTCTTGGGTCATCTGCTGCTGCTTCCCCAGGCACATTACATTGAGTGTCTTTTTTTTTTTTTATTTGACAAATAGAGTTGTAGACAGAGAGACAGACAGAAAGGTCTTCCTTCCATTGGTTCACTCCCCAAATGGCCACCACAGCTGGAGCTACGCCGATCCGAAGCCATGAGCCAGGGGCCTCTTCCTGGTCTCCCATGTGGGTGCAGGGGCCCAAGCACTTGGGCCATCCTCCACTGCCTTCCTGGGCCACAACTGAGAGCTGGACTGGAAGAGGAGCAACCAGGACTAGAACCCGGCACCCATATGGGATGCAGGCACTGCAGGTGGAGGATTAACCAAGTGAGCCTTGGTGCCGGCCCCTCCCAGGCACATTAGCAGGGAGCTGGATACCAGCATTGCATGTGGCATCTTTACTCACTGCGCCACAACACTGGCCTGCCTCTCATCTGTTTTTGTTTGTTTTGAGAGTCAGGGATAGATGAAATACAGAAAGGACTCACATCCACAGTGGGGGTGGGGGGAGAGGGAGGAGGAAGGAAAGAGAAAGATACAGAATCAACCCAAGTGTTCATCAACTGATGACTGGATAAAAAATATTTTATATTGACCCTGTAGAATACTACTCAGCTTTAAAAAATATAATTCTGTCTTTTGCTACACAGTAGATGCAACTGGAAGCCACTATACTTTGTGAAATAAGCAATTCCAAAAGGACAGACACTATATGTTTTCCCTGATCAGTAGTAACTACTGGAGTACCAAAAAATGTAATGTATAGAAGTGAAATTGACATTTTGAGATTCTTTGATTGTATACAGCCCTTGTGTCTACTGTTGAGGAACAGTGCTTGCTTTCTTCATACTATTTGTTGAACTGTTTACTTAGTGTAGGATTAATCTTATGAGTTTAAAGTAAACTGAAAATAGATCTTTGGAAAAGTTGAGTGGGAGTAGTAAAGGAAGGAGGAAGAAGGGCAGGAGCATGTTGGGGAGAAGAGGGTGGGGACTGTCACAATATTCTTTAATCTGTATGTATGAAATTTGTGTACCTTAAATATAAAAAGAAAAAGCAAACTTGCACTTTCATCTACTGGTTGATCCTACAGATGTCAGAAACAGCCAGGGTTGGACTGGGCTGAAGCTGGGAATAGGGAACTCAATCTGTGCCCATCTTTTGGGTGTCAGGATTCTGTTTGACATCATCTGCTATCCTTGGGTCTGCATTAAGAATCTAGCATTGGCAGCCAGAGCCAGGAATTGAACCCAAGCACTTCTCCACGAGGTGTAGGTGTCTTAACTTAATCCCCAGGCCCAGATGCCTCTGCCTGTCTTAATTTTTGATGGATATGTGCTGAGGAATTGAAGCTGTTGATTGGCAGGTTCCCCTCCCCCCATTTAGGCGCCTTACTGACGTCATTGCACTGTCTTCTGTGTTCCATTATTTCTCTTCAGGGAAGGTTTAATGTTGGGTCGTGAAAAGCAATGTGATATTGTATTTGGCTGCTTTTAAGATTTTGTCTTTGGGTTTCAGCATATGGATTTTGACTTGTCTAGATGTTTTATTTTTTCCAATGAAGATTTTTGTTGCTTTGTGAGCTTCTCCAGTCTGTGGGCCAATACATTTCCTTAGTTTGGGGAAATTCTTGTTCTTAGCCATTATCTCTTTGAATACTACATTTTCTACATTCCTATTCTCACTGTCTCTCTGTCTGTCTCTCTCTCATTCCCTTTGCTTCACATTAGATATTTTCTATTTATCGTTTCATGTCTTTTAAATTTTTATTCTAGGCAAAACATTATGTATAACGAGTCACAGAAGCTCTAGATTGTAATTTTCCCCCAGAAATGTTCTCCGTTTCTTTAGATACACATAATTGAGCTGAATTGGGTCAGAGTTGAAATTTCAGTAAGAACTTACAGTTTGTCTCTAGACCTGTGATGGAGAGTAAAGACCTCAGAAGACTATTTGAGTTATGGATTTAGAACTAATCTCTCTTCACCTGGGAAAGACTGAGGGAAATTTAGTTATGTTCCACATGGTCTGAACATAATGCTTTTACCTTGTTAATTTTTAATATCATATTCCTTATATGCATTTAGTATAGATTGGTACAAACATTTAAATAAAGTAATACATATATAAAATGTTTAATACAGTTCTTGGCATATAGTAAATTCTTATGAGATGAACTTTTGTTACAGATCATTGTGGATATTTTTCCTTCAATCTTCTATGATTGCTACTATTATCTTTTTAGAGACATTTGGTAAGCTGAAATTTGTATTGGTGATTACATACAGATGTAATTGTGTTGACTGTATGAATGATTGTGCAAAGGAAAATGTTAAATTGATGGCCAAACGTGCTGCTGATACCTAGCTAGGCTGTGGCAAATTGCATGTTTTAGGAATGACTACAATCATATCTTCCATTTCATATGATTTGCCACCAGTGTGCCTTTGATGGTCCTCCCATTGAGGAGATTTTATTTGATTTATTTCAATGAACATATTATGGAAGAAGAAATGCACTGTGATTTCAAAGACTAACGTGTTAATTCAGCTTCTACTATGCTTGCAAGATTACTTAACCATTAAATAGTTAAGCTATACCTAAACCGTTGGTCAGCTCTGATGTTGGCATGTGTCATACTTAGAAGAAGTATAAACCAGTCCATGTAACAGGTCAGTTGGAAAGTTTTGAGATGACATTAAGAGTCACATGCTCATTTACCCCCGATGTATTTTAAATGTACTTAAGGAGTTTGGATTTTATAAGTTATAGGGGACACTTGTAGCTTTAAGAAGGAAAGAGACAAGTACCATCTGTGTTTCAGATAGAGCGTGCATGAAGCATCAGTGGAATGCAAGAAGAGAGCAAGAAGACCAATGCCATCAGTATCACCCTGTTAGTTAGTTAGCACCAAGCTAACTTAGATTCCTTCCTCAGGTGCCACACCGGAAAGACTGTGCTCTGGCCCTCTTCTGCATGTGTCCCTTCCCATGAGGTGGCGTATCTGTAGACTGAGAAAATGTTCAATGGCAGCCCATCCTACCGCCCCTTCCTCTATTATGGAATGAACATGCTTCAGGAACAAGCACCCCATTTTCTCTTGAGTCAACATCTCCATGGCTCACAGAGTTCTTTCCTCTGGGTTATATTTTTGAAGGTGGGCTCTACTGCTGATAACCTCACCTCTTACCCAGGCGATGATGGAGTGGCAGTAAGGGTCATAGGAGACATTAGTTGGATATGTAGCATCTGCTATTCTTTCTACTGCCTGACTAGCACGTGGGAAACCCTTAGCCAAACCATACAACTCTTCCCAAATTTTTGATCATAGGAATTATAAAACAATAAAATGAAGGTGATTGCTTTGAGCCACTGTGTTTTAGAGTGCTTTATTATTCAACAATAGATAATTAGAATGAAGTTTTCTAAGATGCTTTCTTTGCCCCATTGTCACCCATGCAATTTTGACCTCTTAAGCAGTTTTCCTTGTCCCAAATCATGCCTAGCCATCCTCATGTGAACTAAACTGAATCTCTTTCTTTCTTTGGAATTTGCACAATAATTGTCTAATCTAATAAATTAATTTACCCTAAAGACTTGGTTACTGATGTTTTAATACATGTATCATCCTAGAGAAGCATTTAAATATATTTTAAAAATAATGTAATTTGGCACTCAAAATAGATTGACTAGTGTTTGAATTTTTAGATAGAGTGAAGATCTTTTGAGAAAAATATTTTTAAGAACAGAAGGAAGAGGTGTGGAATGTTGTAAGATGTTCATTGCCTGAAAAAAATAAAATCACACTACATGGGTTCTGCCTGTGACCCATTGAAAGCTAAAATGATAGTTAAAATGACTAGATGATAGAATATCATTTTGTTATTGGCTATGCATATTGAAATATAGCTAATAGTCTTAATAATTGGAAAATATTATGAATTCATTACATCAAAATGGCAGCCTAATAATAAAGATATTATTACCATTGAATAAGATTCCATATAATGAGTTTCAAACTGACCCTGTAAGGTTAGTTATGTTAGAGAAGCTAATATATATAAGCTAATACAAATGTTAATCTGATTGTCAAAATTTACCAAGCTGATATTCTAAATTATGAACTTCCACTAAGCCAATAAACAAATGATATCTAAATTGGAATTCCCCCCACACCCCAGACATAACATATAACAGACTGACACATCTTGCATCTTACTTTCAGTAAGATGAAAACTGACCTACAAACTGTCTGCAAGATGTTAATGAAGTTTCTTCTTACCCAAGGCTTAAGTGACTTCTCAGAGAGGACTATAGAACCTGAGTAATTTTTTGTTACACAAATATTCTATTAAGTTTCCGAAGATAATATTCCAGTGCGCACCAAGCACAGTCCCCAAGGAGGTTTTACTGGAGAAGTTCTCCAAAAATATGTCAGATATTTTCTTGCCTGTTCTTGGAAACCTTTTCCTTCTATAGCTAACATGGACATGCCAAATTAGAAATCAGCATATCATCTGTTTCAAAATATCTTTCTCTAAGCTTGGGTCTTTGTCATTGTTTTTATGAACAATCAAAGAAAATATTCTTTAGATTTCTGACTGGTATCACTCAGCCCTTTTCTCTGTGGATTGACTTGTTTCTGGATTTTCAAATGTACCTCAATCTTTCTATCTTAAAAATAAAAAAACATAAGCCCACACACTTGTGAATAACGCTTTTCATACACTGTTTACGCCTCAGACTACACTTCTATTTCTTTCTTGGTTTTAATGTCAACTTTCTGTCCATGAAACCTTTGAATTCAACTTTGATTTTTGTATTTATTTCTTAAAAGTTTCCCTCAATCCCAAGACCTCTTTTTGCCTTCCAAATATTTCTTTAACTTATCCTTTCCCTTTCTATACCTACGTACACTCTCCTGTCTATGCCTACCATATGCATATATGAACTGATTATGTATTTTACAGAAAGGGAATCATTACTGCAAGGTCCTCCTTCTATGTTGTGTCAGCTCTGTTTACAAACAATTCTGTATTGTGTGGGGAAAAATGGTCTATGTTAGATCATTGAGTTGTGGGTTCTTTCTGAATTGTTTTTGATCCATGTGATGAGTAAATATGACAACTTGGCACTTTTGTTGGAGACTATAAAACATATCAAATAAAGTGCTAGTTTTTTGAGAGGTTTAACTAAAATTGCAGCTCAGTTTAGACAAGAGGAGAAATAAAATAACCATTTCTTTTTTTATCATGTTCTTGAATGTGAAAAATATAATGAAACAGAAAACAATTCATGTCTATCTGATACTTCTTGAAAGCATTTGCAGTAGTATTGCATGCAAAAATGCATAGATGGGAGGATGTATTTCCTTCCGTGGTTTTTTGAGTATTTTCTAAAATGTTTATTTCCTCAATATTGTATTAATGATAATGTGACTCATTTCATTTATTAAAAAAATCAAAGAATTTTACTGTAAATAGGCAAAATATTTCTTGACGTCACATGTATTAAATATACCTCAAAGGCACAACAGATTCCACAACATAAAATTCTCAAATTTCAAAATGAATATTGAATGGAGTACATGAGTCTTACAACAGAATGTTCATTATAAAATCATTTACACATGATTATTATTCATAATGTACACAAAAGCTTTTTTACTTATAACTAGTGTGGCTTGAGACCAAGATCTCCTAAATGTACACAAGTCAAATTTCTGCAATTATAGGAGTATTTTGTTTGGGAGGATACTGGTCAGTGGAGTTTTGCCATAAGGTCTGCTCAAGGCACACAGCAAACAAAGGAATTTTTCACTTGTAAATAATGGGCCAAACCCCCCCCCCCCCCATGAGCCTTTTCCATTATGTTTCTTTCTGGAGGCTGTTCATTCTGTTTTCTTTTCTCCATGGTTGGATTTGTTGGCATATAAAATAGCAGTTTCAAATACTCTTTGTGATGGCTAATCCTATTAGTTTGGAAAAATGATTTTCCTGAAATTTGGAAAACAGGATAATTTGCTTTGTGAGGCTTTTCGCATATGTTGTTATTTCATCACAATGCAGTTTTTAATTGCCATAAAATAAGAAAGGCTCTGTGTCTTTTTTTTTTTTTCTCATGTCCCTTTCTTCTAACTTGGAAGCCTAATTAGTCCAGATTGTATTAAAATGCTTTGTTTTTGCTGCATTGTCAGAGAAGAGTTAGAACATGATGCCTCTCTTGGTAGGTCACAGACTGAAGAGGCCTGACCCAGGGAATCAAATGTCTGACCTGGCCTGACCCTAACCTCTACTTGAAAATCAAGTCTTTACTTTTATTTTAAAACAGAGGTATATTTTCCATGTATCTTTTTCCCCTCGTGTCCCAGCTGCTCCAAAGCACCCCTGGCTATTCATCCAAGGGCTCCGGGTGGGAAAGGACATTTTCCAATCTTCTCAGTTTGGAGAATTGAATCTAGGCTTGATTTAATTGTGTTTGCTTAGGAAACACTCCACTGGATTGTCTAGGAATTTCATGTGAGAGTAGTGCAACCAAAAAAATGTAGAAGTAGATGAATTGACGGTTTTCCCTCTGCTGCACGTGAAACTTAAACATTTACTTATTTTAAGTAAATTCTTATATTGAATTCAAAATTATGCTTGATTACGCTTTAGCATTTAGATAGATCACTTGGCAAACATAATAAAAAATTACAGTTGGTAGAACATTTAAAACAATGTCAATTTTCTGTTAGAAATATAGAAGATTGAGTGAACTCCTCTAATAATAATACTATTAATCACTTCATGGTTTTGTGCTCTCACTTCTGAGGCAAATGATCAATACCCTTAATTTTAGTCTTGCTTTTATTGTTCAGCTCTGTGATCCTTTCTGCTCTGTTTGTATGGTTGTTACAGTAAATTTAATTTATGACTGTGTAGGGCGATGTATCCTGTAGGTCATATCCTGTAATCTTTCATGTGGAGAATTCCCATGGAGTTATTCTGTGAGATTTGATGGCAGACTCTTTTGCTCTTTTGCTTTTATTTTAAACATCTTTACTTTTGGGAATGTGGGGGTATGGGAGGGTAGCTAATTCAGTGCATTCCAAATTACAATGTACAGAGAATGTTATTTAAGTCATTTAAGTCTGATGTATAACTGCAGACTTGGTGGATAACTTCAGACCTCCTTCTTATTCTAAATTCAATAATTTGTGACTTTGAAAATAAAAATTCTTTAGTGTCTCACAATCTAAATTGTTCCACTCTCCATCTCTGATTACCATTGCTAGTTTAGTTTAAGAAAAGGGCCACGTTTTTCATGATTCTCAAATCTTCCTAGTTGTGATCTTTAGTACAACAGACAAGTGTCAGCCGTAATGGTAATGTGACTTTAACTTTTTAGAGAGGAAGCTTGTTGGATTGACATTTTCAAATTCAAGTGTAGCAAACATAGTCAAGGTTAAGTTGTTTGTGGAGCAAACATGCCTCTTCAACCTGTGATACTTTTGCTCTGTTGATTTAATCACAAACTGAAAAGAAAAAGACACTAAAAATATCTTCAGAAGTGAAAGTGAGTTACTAAAAATGTCTCAGTGTGAAGACTGTCTTTATTTTTCAGTTGACCCATATGAAGTGACTGTAAGTTAAAGTGCCAATGCAAAATTAAATCTGGATGCACAAGCTTTGATTTAAAATTATTAAAATGCTTCAGAATTGAGAGGGCTCTCCAGTTTGTGAAGTATATGAGCTGTGAGCCATGGACAGGGCAATTTAAAATTATTCAAGCTCTTCAGATTTCCCAGAGTGCTTCAATTTGGACATTATCTGTGTTCCAGGAATGTGTAATGCATAGAAATGTGAGGCTACTGAAAATACTCTTTTTTTAATAGAAAAAAAAAAAAAGCTCTTCATTTGTGTTTAGACATCTGGGCATGTGCAGACACAGGAATAAATTGATGTAAAATTGTTTGAGTGCTTCAATTTGTAAGTGATTCAGAGAGATGCCTAGCTCACTCAGCACATGTTCCAATGATTGCCCCCTTCAAAAAGTGGAGGGAAAATTAAAACCAAATCTTCATTGAAAAGGTAATGGCCAAGGAATTAAAACATTTCTCAAAAATATGATATTTTGAGAGAGGTGTCTTAGAATATGGAGAATACATTATTAAAGAGTTAAATTCAGTTAAGGTTTTTGTGAAAGCCTCCCTTATGGTCATTTCACACTACGTTGTTAATGAACTATAAGCAGGATAGATGACCTGCTCTCCTTTGAATGGCCCATATATGCCCATGTTGATGTCTGCCGGCCCCTTCTCTCACTGACAGTTCAGTGATGAAAGTAGATCTCATCGCATGGCATGTCAGGTCATTTCATTTCTTAGTAGATGCCTGGAGTGCTGTGTTGAGAATTCAGAGGCCACAATAGACTTCCACAGAAAAAAACAAGTCATAGTTAATGCTGTCACTATGAATAAAGGAGAGACATTTAGAATCACATACCTGTTTCCTGTTCTTTCTTACCCATGTTCTATACTTCTAGAAGATCCTGTTCAGGTCACACCCTTGAATTTTCAAATTTGTTTAATCAGAATTTTTCAGCATTATAGTTTTTGGTCTTTACACAATATTTTTGCTACTTCAGATTTTAAATATGAAAAGAATGATGAGAATTGTAAAATACATTTACGTCCTATGTAATTTAGGACAGTCCAATGAGTGGTAATGTATTTTCTGTTTCAGGAACGTGTCATATTAACAAATAATCATATAAGGTCACCACATATATCAATATTGTTGACCTTCTTGGTCTTGTGTCTACCCCTTCTTAGTTGTATGACGTTAATAAGGTCTCATTTCACTTCACTGTTTCCCACTGGTTTCATCGGTTAAGTGAAGGCTTACATGAACAGCTAGCTGCCTGAGGTTCTTTGCCCATCTGAGCTGTGGATTCCAGCAATTGAAGATGTGATCAGTGAGACTCCTCTCCTCAGATAATGAAATGTCAGACCGAACGAACTGAGCGATGGTGACAACCCTGGTAAAGTGGATCTTCTCAGCATCCTTGGGAAGATTCCTCCATCAAGTGTCTGAATTTCTAATCCGCTGTCCCCAGCAGTGGCCAGTCATGCGCTACCTGTTTGCTGTTTCCAGAGTTTGCAGAGCAGCTTTCAGGACCTGTTCCCAACACTTCCTGCTCACCAGCTGGTGCTGGTAATTACTTTAGGAACAAATATTTATTTCTTAAATTTAAAGAAAAGGTGTTAAAAAGTAGAAAGAGCAGAATTTTGAGGGGCAGAGAGCTCTGAATCTCAGCTCCACTATTCACTATTTTTATGAGCTTTCATATGTTCCTGGGATTCTCTGAGGCCCAGCAGCTGTAGATATGAAATACTGATAGTAAAAGCCATCTCATAGACTTCTGATGAGGAATAACCGTGACAGGGCTGCATAAACTAGTTAGTACTGGTGTGGACTGAATGCTTTTGTCTTTTCAAAATTCACATGTTAAAATCCATTAGGTTGGTATAAGAAGTGGGACCTTTGGGAGATAATTAGGTAATGAAATGTTCAGCCTCATGAATGAGATTAGTTCCATTATAACAGGACAAGTGAGAGAAATGACTTTCCTTTGATGACATGGGAATAGAAAGAGAAGTCTACCATCTACTAACCAGGAAGCCAGTCCTCACCAGACCCTAAGTCTGTCTTCTGCTTGAACTTTAGACTACCCAGCTCAAGTCTATATGTAGAAATTTTAGTCTAAAATCAGAAATGGGTTTAGGATTAGATTGGCAGTGACTTTAAATGGCAGGCAATCGGGATTGAGTGACATCTAGCTAGTGGAAAACCCTTAAAACTCCTGAACAGGAAAGTGACATGTTCTCCATTGTCTAAAAGCTAGTCGGAGAAAGACTCTGTACCACACAAGGCTGTTCTATGGGCACAGGTACCAGTGTGGGTGGTGACAGTCCAGCAGAGTAAGCCAGGAAGGCTAGGAAGATCATTTGAGAAGATTAATTACCAGTGATTTCTATCTAATTACAAGGGAGAAGAAAAATAGCCATAATATCCAGGTTTTTTAATTTTCCGGTAACTAGATCCCAAGCCCCAGACCAATTATTTAAATCTCACTCTCAGTAGACTGTACAGCAACTGGCATCAGTAGCTCAGAGATTGTAACGTGGAGGGATTTACTATGATCTCATATTTTACTTTTAGCTCACTAATGTGGAATGTATTAGATTTTCCCACATAATAAATCACATGGGCAATTTTTCTGATTAAGATGTTGATAAATATATTCATAGGCCCTGGCTGCATGATTAGACATAAAGATGTAGGAAGTAAATTAGAAAGACAAAAGAATGGGCTTACTTTGTGAAAACTTAGGAAAACCAAAAAGTTTAGTCATACTTGTCAACTGGGCATAGTGTGCCTGTGCTCAGGCATATCGAATGCCCACTTGGTCAACTGTGTACACAGGGCAGCTTCCCAGAGTTGATGTAAGTCTTGAGGCCTGACCTCAAGGTGTAAATCACTGGTTCCCAAACTAGGAATTTCATGGTCCACTCGACTCAAAAAAAAAAAAAAGTCATTCAACAGAAAGTGTCAACTTCTATTTTGAAAAATATAAATTTTAAAAAGAAAAAAAAATCCAAAATGCTACCATCTCTTTTGCTAACATAATTTAGTTAAGGAAGAAGGAATAAATTTAAATTCTCAAAGAGAAACAGTGGACATAATCTCAGAACAAAGAACCAGTTTTTTTTTTTTTAATTAATATATTTAGCCTTATGAAAACGTTACTACTTTTTGCTGTGGGCCTTTGAAAGTGTTACAAATGTCCCAGATCCAAAGATGATGAATTGAAATCTACTGGTATTGGTCATATCTGCTCAGGCCCACACTTACAATTAATGGTAACATTTTGGTATGTGGGAACTCTAACTTATTTATTTTCATATATTACAGTAACTTGTTGCCTGATATATAAAGTAGGTGATCAATAAATACTTGTTTTATGAATGCTGAATAATAAATTAATCAATCCATCAGTCATTGATAGCTTGTATGAAAGCAGCAAATCTATAATTTTTTCAGCAGCTCTTCTTGTGGACAGAGAATAATATAGCTTGTTAACATCATAGTTGATTGCATCTGAGGGTTGACAGAGCCAGGCTTCCAATAGAAATTGCTGTGAAGAGAATCCTGTAGTTACTGATAAATTATAGGAGGTACCCAGGGTAGGAAGTTGGTCTTTCCAGGATTAGTTAGATGGCAAGTGTGTGAAAGCTCACAAATTTCAGTACTGAAGCCACTATAAACAGTAATTCAGAAAATTAATAGTTTAAATGAATAAAAGAATGAGATTACTTTTCAATTTAATGTATATTGTTCATTTTGGATTTTACCTCCTCACACAATCAAACCATCCACATTCACATAAGTAAAGACCAACATCCACTTTTTTTCAACATGATCTTGTATGTTCACTACAACCTTTAGGTCTAAAGTAGAACCATGAATTCTTTCTCTATGCTTGCCATTTCTCATTCTCTTCTTCCTCTTTCTCCTTTATTCAGACCCCATTAGGACTTAAGTAGGAGGGAATGTCTCAATATTAACTAATGACTTTCAAATATGGACTTTTTGGTATTATCTCCAATTGTATAGCTATATTCCAGAGACTGTCAGGTTAAAAAAAAATGGTTTGTGGTACAACTTTACTATTTTTTAAAATATTTTGTTTATTTATTTGAAAGGTTGAGTTACAGAAAGGGAGACACACAGTCTGCTGGTTCATTCCCCAAGTGGTTGCAACAACAAGATACAGTCCAGGCTCCCATGTGAGGGGCTGGCAGGGACCCAAGTAATTGGGCCGTCTTCCACTGCTTCCCAGGTGCTTAGCGGGGAGTTAGGTTGGAAGCAGAGTAGCCAAGTCTTGAACCAAATCTCAAGCATCACCTCTACCTGCTGTGCACAACGATGCTCCCACTGGGGGAGCATTCCAGCATCCTATTATATCATAATCTGAGATAGGATATAAATTTATAATTTTAGAAATTTAATTTCCCTATAGGAGTATAATGTAATTTGCACAAATAGTGGTAATTTATCAAATTATTAAATTAAAGTTCAGGTATTTTTTTTTCTTGGTGCTCATTTGGTACTTTTTAATATTTTTAATGTAGCAAACATTTCAGAATATAGAAGTAGCTGGATATCTCTTGGCCTGTGAAAAACAGCCTGCACCATCATACATCTTTCTCAGCTTTTCCCCTGAACTTTGTTGGAAGTATTTGTTGGAATGAGGGAAGAGCGGCCATGAGAACAAAAGGGATACTTATGGTTGGGATGGACCTGAGGGAAATAAAGTTTGTTCAGAGTCATTTCCTTCAGATTGGACTGAAGAACTTCTCTGTGTTACTTTTATGCTGATTGTCTATCCAAGACTTTGAGGTTATGTAAAATGTGGAGCTGCTGAAGCCTTTGGAAATGGGTATGTAGAGATACAAAAAGAGATGATGGATCAGTTCCCATGGAACAGGTGTGGTTCCTCCCCCATCTTTTATTTTCCGTTTTGCCTTTTTTCTGTATAGTACCTTTGAAATGTTTTAGTCTGAGAAATGCCCATTATAAGAAAGAGGACTGGAAAAATCATTCTTTCCTTATATCACTCATTAATTCCTTGTAAATATGTCTAAAAGATTACTTTTCCATGAGTATTTTTTATGAAATAGCTATCCACCAATTGAGCAAGATGATGTTAGGCCTCAACTAAAGAGTGAACTTTTTGAGAAGAGAAAGTGTGGTATAATCAGTGAATTCAAAAGGACAGAAGAGTAGGACATTTCATTCTCAGGCAGGATTGCTCCATCTGAGCACTGGTGATGTTTTGGAATATGTAATTCATGTTGTTGGGAATTGTTTGGTTTATTACTGCATATTCAGTAGTATCTCCAGCCCTACCCACTAGATACCAGTACCAGCCACTAAAATATGACAAAATAGAATTTTTCCATGCTTTGCAAAATATCCCTGCTAGAGATCAATAATTTAAGCAATAGTGATTTGCATGTCAAAAGATTAATATTTAGAAAAGCCAATGTATCTATGAGAGGTAGAAAACCTGCACCTTTATCCATAAATGCTACACATAAGGGAGCTAGCTACACATTTCTAACACCCAGTCTCATATTTTCACTCTGTTTTAATTTCCTGTGTCTTCTGTACTCAGTACGTCCTCCCCAGTATCACCAATATAATCTTCCTAGTATATATGGAGCTTTTATTCCAAAGAACAAATTGATAAATAACCAACACTGTCAGTTGGTTGCAATCCTGTTCATGTAATTCACTGTCAAGGCAACTTGTGTTAAGAATCAAGATGTTTGAAAGAATTAGGTATTGTGTTGCAATGTATTTGATTGGATATTATCATAGCGCTTTGAGGAAATTAATAATGTATTCTAAGGTACACACTGAACAAGCCTTTATGTGTGCATGTATGCTATATTTGCTATATTATAGTAAATAATTCAATATGAAGCTAAATTTTGGCTTGGGTTTAAGTGCATCTTTGTGATGGAATTTTTGGAACATAATAATGAATAAAGTTGATTGAGTCCTCAATTTGAGTTATTATAGCTTACTAGTGTTTTAGACTCTGGCAGGAATTAGCTCTGGTAACAGTGGACCAAGACCATTTGTCATCTTTCTGTGGAATTAAACTTTCACATATTTTTAAAAGCACAAAAATATATTCAAACTAATAGTTTTATAAATATAGGTGATTCAGTGGTTTATCATAATAATATGCTGCAGAGAGATTAAGCATTGGTAGTTTTTTTTAATTGATATTGTTCTCTATTTCTTAAAGAGAATGAAAGGGATATAACTTGGACATGTGTGGAGAGGAAAGTAGGATGAGAGACAAAAACAAAACAAAACAAATCCCTGCTATCTCTTCCTGCTCCACAGTTCTGACTCCCATTCTGAAAGATTTTAAAATCTCCCTTAACATAATTTGTATCATTGGGTGGCAAGTTCAGAACCAGTACCAGTATTTCTTTGGTGGAAGCTTATACTCTTTGAATACCTAATCTATGTAATGTTAAACATGAGAAATTAGCTAAAACAAGCATCAGAGACAGTTTTGGGTGAATATTTCACTAAGGTTCATGGCTGGTTAAAAGTACTGGGGTATCTGGAAGCCTGAGCATAAACTATATTTGCCTTAGTGATTATGATTGGACATTTGAATTTGCTATATGAGCATATTAACTTTATGATACTATAAATGAGATGTAAGTAATTTTACTTCCATAAATTATCACCTGAGTCTGCTCTGTTGTGTTAAGTAGCATCATTTTATCTTACTGCAAAGTTAGATTGTCTAAAATGCACAGAAAATTGAAGAACTGTTCAAAGGGGGAAGTAACTATAAAGTTAGAAAGGGAGACTTTGAGATCTAGAGGAGGAACTGGATAAAATGCCTATTTTGCTGAAGTTACATCACGGCAGAAGTTGCATGTGATTTATTGCTGTGTCAGAGTGCTTATCCAGAGCTCACATAGTAAGCCCACAACAAATATTTAATGAATGAATCAATTAAGCCAAACTTAAAAATGTTTTGCTTAATAAATGTGGATGAAATGTGTTGTTTCCCACGCCTTCCCTTAGAGTTCACCAAGTACAGTGGAGTTGCATTATTGTGCTATAACAATTCTTTTCCATGGAAACTACTTGCCAGGAACTACAAAAAACAAAAGCCATGATATCAGAGAAAAAAAAAAAAACCTTGGAAGCTTAGGCTCAGGTGGACAAGGGAGCTATCCCAAGGTCAAGCACTCTTGCCAGTAAGTTCCTTTTGTATGAAATACTCTCACTTTGTCTAATCTCTCTTGTTAGAAATATGCATTTCATTTGTAATGGAGTAAAAAATACAAAAACATTGAATGAAATTCGTCTTTCCTTTTTGAAAGACATTCTAGTTATAAGGCTAACAACTAGCTTAAAAGTATGAGAAGAACCCACAGTAAAAGGAGAATTAATGCAGAGCTGGGCCTGGGGAGTGCTAAGATCAGCATGCTCATAAGCGACCTTAGGCTGATGATTGGTTAAGAGGATTTTTCCAAGAGAATTCTGTCTATCGCAAGGTGACGGCTCCTACAAATAGCGCAGATTACAGGGCTTCAAAAGTCTGTCTCATGTGATTTTTATATGAAGGTTTTAATTAAATATATTCAGGGAACTCAGAGAGATCTTGAGCCAGAAACCAAAGTTAGAAAATATGTCTGTTTTTTTCCCAGACTTTGAAAGAATTAGTTATGGTAGATAGTTTAGGGTAAGAAAGATTTTTTTTTTCGAACACATGGTTTGCTCTATATAAGAACTACCACTAAACCAAAATGAAAGGCTTATTCATTATGGCTGAAAATACTGATTATATCTCGGACAAAATGACACAGACCTGCTCTTTTTCTCCATACCAGAACACACTGTTATTTTTTTATAATGGTCTCAGTCAATAATCACTTCAAGTTGTACTTTTTTTTTTTTTTTTTTTTTGGACAGGCGGAGTGGACAGTGAGAGAGAGAGACAAAGAGAAAGGTCTTCCTTTGCCATTGGTTCACCCTCCAATGGCCGCCGCCGCTGGCATGCTGCAGCCGGCGCACCGCGCTGATCTGTAGCCAGGAGCCAGGTGCTTCTCCTGGTCTCCCATGAGGTGCAGGGCCCAAGGACTTGGGCCATCCTCCACTGCACTCCCTGGCCACAGCAGAGAGCTGGCCTGGAAGAGGGGCAACCTGGACAGAATCCGGCGCCCTGACCGGGTTCTTAGAACCCAGTGTGCCGGCGCCGCAAGGCGGAGGATTAGCCTAGTGAGCCACAGCGCGGGCCATCAAGTTGTACTTTAACAAGACAGAGTACTTGAAAAGTCTCCCCAAGTGCCATTCAGGTGATTGTTACCTGCTTCCCACATAGGGAAACAGCGATGTGGACAAGTTGTATGATTTGTCATGTGTCCCATTGTCCAGAAAAGGCAGAATCAGTGATTTTCCAACTTAGCCACTGGGCACTGTTATTTCTGTAGAAAAATCTAAACTCTGTGATAAAGTAAAAAGCTTATAGTATAAAAATTGTTTACTTATTTAACCAATTTTTTTTTCCTTTGGATCTCCTTGTGCTAAGAAGGCAACTGCCAAATATGTTTATTTGGAGAGAGCCACAGAAATTGGATTCCATAGCCCAATCACTATAAAATCCATTATCTTACGCTATGAGCCACAATAGGTGTAAACTGATTTGAATTAGTTTTTTGAGGAGTTCTAGAAGTTCTATGGTAAATAGTTGAGTTTGTTCAGCAGAATATTTTTCAAATATATTTTGATTTTTTTGCATGTATCCAAATGATTTTCTATACAACACATAAATATTGTACAAAATTTGGAAGATTAAAATGAGTAATACAATATCCTTGCCCATTATGTTGTATATTGGAAAAATTAGACAACAATTTATAGTAAAATATAATGTACTATATTAATTAATTACAAAGAACTAAGTGCATAATTTTTCCTAGGGTTCAGGGAAGGTTTTATCAAGGTGACAAAAGTTGTCTAGCCTGTCATAGATGCGAGGACTGGAGTCCACAGAGTGGAAAAAAAAAATCACAGGTGTATGAATTGACTAACTTTGCCCCAGGGCATCCACAAGTTGAGTAATGGGTGAGTCTGGAGGGTGTAAGAGAGAGAACTGAGGCTCTATGATTAACTCTGTGCGATAAATGCCAAAATGCCTTGAATACTACATTAAGGAATTTAGACTTTCTAATTTAGATAATGGGGAATCTTGCCAGATCCTTGGACTGAATGAATGAACTGTTTCCTGGATGCTGATAAGACTCAAGGAGTTAACAAATTTGCTTTGGGTTTTCATTCACATTTAACTTCCTCTTACCTTGCCAAACAATTTGTTTAGCAATATCTGAGCTCCTCTGAGGAGTTCCTTGAAGAGGAAGCACCTGGAAGCAACTTAGCAGCTTGCTTAGGGCAGTTGACACTGCCACAAGTGTACTAAGATTGAACCAATTCTTTGATATACTATAGTATTTAGATTTTAACCATAGGCTCTCAGTCAAATTCTATTTTTAAAATTTGTGGGCTAATCTTAAATCTAAAAGCTTTCTAGAAGGAATACACAGTGTCCCCTAAAACTTTTTTAATGTTCTTAAGTAAATAGTTCACAAGCGTTTGCATTTATATTTTCAGAGAACTTAAACTTCTCAACCTTTAAAGTTTCCTTATCTTTAATTAAACACACCATGAAAGTGAGACCTGGCCTATTACAAAGTCTGTGCATGTCCAAGTTTTGCATTACATTAGTTCCTAATTCTACTTTATTTTAAATGTCCTTGCCTTCCTCTGAATACAAAATAGATGTTATTTGCTTCCTGAACTTGGCATTTCTGAAACTCATTTAGTACAGAAATATACATCTCTGCTTTAGGAATGTGTGCCCATGTTCTGCTGCTTTCTGGAATATACACTCCACATAGCAATATGTTCAGGCTTTTGCCTGATCTCACTGCATGAAAGACGTCTCTAGTCGTGAGAAATGTCAATGGCATTTGTGTTGATAGATCCTCTGAGTGCATACAAAGGATCTCAAGAAGGTTAAGGAAAAAAATGAGTTAAAGTAAGTTTTTTAGTTTCTTCATAGTGTGCATTTTAGTGAGCTTTTTGAAGACTCAGTATACAGATCTTCAGAGTCCATTTCCTTTTTCAGCCATTTGTAATTGGATGTGTTAATACAGTTAACGCTAATAAACAACATCATTATAATTAAAAATCAAAACTTCCAATTGAGATTAAATCAGAGGATTTTCTCTCGTGGCTTGGTAGAAAAATACCAAGCCACAAATGCTTCCTCTACAACCCATGTATTCCTCCTGCCAGCAGAAAGCATACTCTTCAAATTAAGAGCTTCTCGGGTAGATACTTTCAAAAAAAAATCTGAAAGGATTTAATTATATTAAGGCTACAATATTTTTGGTGTATTCTATGCATTTGGCAGAGAGTGAACTATCTATTGATCTAAATCAGATCTAAAGTATAAATAATCCCTTTTTAATTTATTGTATTTATTGTGCTAAAAGAAAATTTAATTGTACCTGGGGAATTATAAATGTTAATAAATAGTGCTACATTATACCCAATTCTATAGTGATACCTTAAAGTATGCAGTTACTGTTTTGCTATTTATATTTGTAATAATTTTACTATTCACTACATTTCTTACATTTACTACTTGATGGAACACTGATCAAAGATAGAAATAATTGACCTAGTATACATGTTTTGTGAGTAATAGAAGATTGGGAATAAAATAAACATGCACATTATATTTTATATACTTTGACAAGTGATTAGTGAAAGTTATGCTTAGTATCTATCCAGTGTTCCCTAATATTCTTTTTTTAATTTATTTTTATTTATTTATTTTTTGACAGGCAGAGTGGACAGTGAGAGAGAGAGACAGAGAGAAAGGTCTTCCTTTGCCGTTGGTTCACCCCCCAATAGCCGCTGCAGCCGGCGCACTGCACTGATCTGAAGCTGGGAGCCAGGTGCTTCTCCTGGTCTCCCATGTGGGTGTAGGGTCCAAGTACTTGGGCCATCCTCCACTGCACTCCCGGGCCACAGCAGAGAGCTGGACTGGAAGAGGAGCAACCGGGACAGAATCCAGAGGATTAGCCTACTGAGCTGTGGCGCTGGCCCCCTAATATTCTTATAGTAATAATTTGAGTATTAAGGAGCAGCATCCTAAAAACTCAAGATGTTTAGAAACTCAAAGGCTTACACAAATCCAGGAATCACCAGACATGGTTTATAGATACACTTACCTCCTGTGAGTTTAGGACTTGAGGTATGAGAAAGGTAGGCGGGCTGGTGCTGTGGCTCAGCAGGTAAAGCTGCCACCTGTAGTGCCAGCATCACACATAGGTGTGAAAGAAAGCTGCAGTGATAGTAAGTGGCCTATGAAAAGATAAAAAATCGGTTTATCCATTTATTGCAATAATTTCATAGGATTTAGGGTCAGATGGCCTGATTATGGATCGGTGTAAAGTAAAAGGAACAGAAGCATATTAAGATTTATTGTGACTAATAGTATTACTCTCTGTTTCCAGGCTCCTAAGAAAACACTCATTCTCAGTGTATTTTCTGTGTACCCTCAGCTTTTTGATTTACCGATGAAAATAGTAATAGTAAAAATAATAATAGTAAACATTTTGACCATGAAATATATGTGAGATATGAACTTCTTATGCATTATTAGTACAACTATAGAAATACCACCAAAATTAAGGGCAAGTAAATGATAAAATATCACATGAAACAATTTTTGAGTTTTACATCTAGAATGTTAGAAAAACATTTATAATGAGTTTTTGAAAAATATAAATTCTTAATCTGTTATTAATTCTCAAGACTACATTTTTTATTACTCTTTATGTATGGGTGAGTATTTTTGTAGGATAGCTTGGTAGCTTTATAGGTGAATAATTGCTGGAAAATAGGTGATATATATATATATAATAATATATATAGCTATATATATATAGTTTTTTTCCTTGATAAAATGATGGCAAGTAGCAGATCTTAAAAAGATCTTGATCACTATCATTTTCATTTATTTAAGAGTTCATTGGTATACTTTTGGATGTTTCTCCAAAAACAGGACCTTTCATTCTCCTATATGATAAAATGCCCTTATATTTCATTCCAGTAATTTATAATTTTAATATTTTCATTTATTTTTGATAAATCAAATATTTTTATTTTGTATGAGGAAACACTTTCCACTTTTACCAAGATTGTCACTGTTTCAACACTATTTAATGAATATTTCATTTTTCCCGCTTATTCAAAATGCAATTAGTTTAAAATTATTTACATTTATACATATTTATACAAATGATCCATATCTATTTATATAAATATATCAATGCCAGTATCATCCTGTTTAAATTACTAGCATTTGCATATTTTTCTAAATATCTAGTAAGGCAAGTTCTTCTTTATTATTAATTATTTTTCCTCATGTGTCACTTCTTATAGATGATCTTGGGAATCAGGTCATGAAGTTCTATAAATAGTTGGGATTTTGATTGATATTTGATGAAATCACATTACTACAGGGGAGATTGACCATGGAAGTATTAAGTCATTCAGTTCAGGACTGTACGTTGAGTTTCCATTCGCTCAATCCAACCTCTGCTTCCTAGTGGCACTGCCACCACCTCTTCTCTGTCTTGTCCCCTGTCTCCCTTTGACAAGGATGCATGTGATTACATGTAGGGCTCATCCTGCCAAGGCAAGATGAATTTCTCTTCTCAAGATACTGAATTTCATACACCTTTGCCATAGAGGCTAACATTATGAGGTTCTGACAATCAGAGCTTGGCCGTGTCATCTTGGAGGCCACTATTCAGGCTATCTTCCATCTCCTACTTCCAGATAGCTACTAGTTCCCACACTTTAATGAAAGTTAAATTTTTTATTCAGTTTTGAAACCACACTTAAACTATTCATCTTTTGTTTATGTGCTTATTCTAGAAGGTAATTACTTAAAAATAGCTTATATTCATTATGCCTGTAGAATATATTTGTTATTATAGAGACATAATATTGTTGACTGCAAAGCCAGATTGTATCCTAGGAATATGCCCTGTCTAATGGTACCACCTCTCTACCAATTGAAAGATAATTTTTCTACTGTCTAGCACAAGGAACTGTTTTTCTTTCAGTCAGTTCCACAATTTGGTTTCTTACCTAATCATTTAAATTTTTTTCTAGGGATTTAATTGCTTTCTTTCTGGTGGTTGATGTAAAACACCATATTTTTTTCAGTATGCTGCTGAGGTTATCTGAAATCTTGATTGTTTTCCCTACTTTATAGAGTGTGTGTTTCTTAAAATCTTATAGGTCTCTCACTTCTTACCCAATTGCTTTCTCCTGTTCTTACAGCCCAAATCTTTTTCATCTACAGATTTTACCTTCATTTGTTTGAATGTATCCTTAAGCAATTTCCTGAGAAACTATTGTGGGAGGTAAATTTAGCGTCTTTGATAGACTCAAACATCTGCATACCGCCCTCACAAAGAATTGATACTTTGGCCAGGCATAGCATTTTATGCTTACAATCATTCACCCACTAAGGACTATTTTGTTATTTTTTTTTCTTTTTTTGCTTTTGGTTTTGCCCTCTAATAGTGCTTTTCATTGTGATAATCAGAAGGCTCATACTAGTGCAATCCTTGACCCTTTAAAGATGTCCTTTTTCTATTTGCTGTCTTCCTCTGGAAAGTTTTTGCACCTTCTATCTTTTATTCATACTGTAAAATTGTGTGATAAATTCTGTTTACCACCTAGAGAGCTTTTTTTCCGCCTAAAAATTTGTGTCCTTATCACTATGTTAATTTGATGCTTTCAGTTGACTTCAACTTATTATTTTTGTTATTGACTGGGAAATGAGTTTACCAACGGGATATTGGGCAGACATTACAGTCCTTATTTGTGCAGCTAATCAAAAGGTTGATAGTTTTGGATTCTTTCACCACTAAGTATTTTATGATCCATATACCTTCAGAAAGCTCCCCTTGTTGTGTTTTTTTATCCAAAGAGGTGACCCAGTCTTTCATTACTTTTAAAGGATCGGAGCCCTTCATGTTCCTACTTACGTGGGTTTTCCATTTTCTTACATTAGCTTTTACTACTGATCATGGAACCATTAGCATATTTTCTAGGAAAGTGCCATTCTGATGGTTTTAAAGTCCACCTCTGTGAAGCCTCTGAAATAACCATTCCTGGGTGTTGCTTTCATCTTCTTTTTAGTATTTAAATTATGCAACAGGAAACTTCTGTCCTTCTGTCTTTTCATCAAAACATCACTGTTGACTTGACCAAGGACTCAGGTTCTGTACATGTCCTACTTTATTCAGTCCTCCTATATAGTTTCTCTTTCTGTAGGTTTGAACATATTCATTTCTCTTGTGTTTCATCCTTTTTTCTTTCATTCAGTTTTATCTTTCTTTTTAAGCTTTGGGGTGGATTGTTAAGGGATTTTTAAAAAACATTTATGTTATTTATTTGAAAGGCTGAGTTACAGAGAGATAGGGAGAGACAAAAAGAGAGAGAGGTCTTCCATCCACTAGCCCCCTCCCCAGATATCCACAGCTGCTCGGGCTGGGCCAGGCTGAGGCCAGGAGCTTATTCCGAGTCTCCAACGTGGGTGCAAGGGCTAAGTATTTGAGCCATCTTCTGCTGCTTTCCCAGGTACATTAGCAGGGAACTGGATCAGAAGTGTAGCAGCAGGAACCGCAGCTGGCACCATAGGGGATGCCAGTGCTGTAGGAGGTATCTTAACCCACTATGCCACAGCTACGGTCCGATTGTTAGGGGATGTTAAGGTTCCCTTCAGACCATGTATTATTGTCTCTGCCATACCCTTTTCCTATTCATACCCTTAATTCCTATTATTCATAACCTACTTTACCCATGTTCCTTTTTATTTTATTTTTGTTACCTGGATCAACTCCTGGACTGTGAAGTGTATTAACAATAGGCATCTTAGTCCTCTCTGCAGAATCTCACTGTGGACTAAGTTCTGACTGCATACAATAGGAGTTAGATAAATACTCACATAGTTAACAATATTGACTGAACAATTTGCCTGGGCATAGTTGTTGTTGCTGTTGTTGTTTTGACAGGCAGAGTTAGACAGTTGAGAGAGAGAGAGACAGAGAGAAAGGTCTTCTTTCTGTTGGTTCACCCTGCAAATAGCCACCATGGCCAGTGCACTGTGCCAATCCAAAGCCAGGAGCCAGTTGCTTCCTCCTGGCCTCCCATGTGGGTGCAGGGCCCAAGCACTTGGGCCATCCTCCACTGCCTTCCCGGGCCATAGCAGAGAGCTGGACTGGAAGAGGAGCAACCAGGACAGAACCGGCACCCCAACCGGGACTAGAACCCAGAGTACCGGTGCCACAGGCAGAGGATTAGCCTAGTGAGCCATGGCGCTGGCCATGCCTGGGCACATTTTTGAGAACTGAGGGTACAGAATTCAGTCAGGCACAGGTGCCTCTTGTCCTCATGGAACTTCTATTCAAATGCTTCATTATGTGTCATTCAGTTCTATCTGAATTTAGGTTGAATTCTCCTGATTTGATCAGACCTAAACTTGCTGTGTACCTAGCCTGCATATGTGAATGTGTTGAGCTTTTGGTAGGAAGGAAATGATAAAGGCGTGAAAACTTGGATCCAGACCCCTAAAGATACTGATAATTTAATGAATCACGTGCAGTATATAGAGACACATGCAGGTTGAAGGAATACCTTTTGGATACTGCTTTATAAGAAGAGTACGGTTTTCATGGGAGAGGCAACATTTGAGTTAGCCTTGAGATAGAAACGGTTTGAGTGGATAGAGTTTGGGCACTGAGTCGAGAGAGAGCAACGATGAAATCCATTCGTATTCATCTCATGCAGCAATGTGTTGATCATAAGAAATGGTCAATGCTAATGATTTGCAAGGTCAAGAACTCGACTGTTCCTGTCCCAATTCTGAACTAGGAGATCTCTGTACAGCTCCATGTATAGTGCTGGTCATGCAGAGAGTCTCTAGGGGAATTATTTTTAATCAAGTGTTTTAAAAAAGGAAATTCTTTTATGCAGCCTGCTTTATTTATATCACATTTAAGGCCATGACTATACTCTTGCTGAAGTTTCTTCTCAGTTTGCTTCCTGTCAGTTTCAAAATGATGAGCTCCTCCTCCAGCTCAAAGTTTTGTTTTAAAATAGGTTCACAAAGCCATTAGAGTTACAACCCAGGAAGGAATTTCTCTTTCTTTATAGAAATCTGCCTGAGCCCCTTACAAGCCTAACTAGCAAATAAAGTCCTAAAGCTGAGTTGTTTTAAGAGAGCTTACAGGCAATTTTTTGGCTAATGTTCAAGATTCTCTTTAAATATTTCACCATAAAGTCTCCTGACTGTTTCTCTTTATGGAACTGAAATGGCGTGTTAGGAAAATATGTATTTTCCTCAAAAATAAAAAATGAACACACCGTGAAAACTTTCTGTCCCAAGGAGCTTGAATTACAAGTTACAAGCTTCCAGCCCAAACAACTTCTGAAGTTTTTATTCCTCTTCTTACAAAGAACACAGCACCAAGCTATTTAAATATCCTCAATGCAGAAATAAGGCCAATTTATTTGGTGTTGGTGGCTTTTATTTTGGAAAATTAGAGAAAACAATAAGTATTATCTGAGTTTATTCTATTGTTTGTACTGAAACTAGGTTTTTATATATTTGTAAACTTTTGTGATGAAAATTAAAAACAAATAAGCAGAATACAACAATAAATACGGTACATCTTAAATTATTTGGAGACTAATAGCTCAGTTACAGAAATAGTCGACACTAGTATTTTAACACTTGCTTGATTCTTGCTAGATTCCATACTCCACACATAAAAAGGATGAAATGGAACACAACAAATCTAATCTCATTTTGTACTGGTGTGCGAGTCTGATATGGACCTTGGTGAGATTGAGATTGAAAATAGTTCAGTTACTTAATGTTACCTGCACATGTAAAATAATTCCTGCTCTTTTCCTCTTTAATTTAGAAACATATGTTTTCCTCTTTAACTTAGAAACATAGTTAACATATGTTGTTCTGAGAATGAGCCCACTGGCCTGCTTATTATTTGGAATCCTGCATGTTTTCTTTAGTCGTAAGTAAGACATAATCCAGATTATATGAGAAATATGTCTATCGTTCAAGTTAAATTCAATTCTAGTCATTTAATTGTCACCTAAAAGTAATTTAAGAAAAAACTTTTTTTCACAAGTAAGGCGGCTGTAACTCAGAATTTTCCTGGAGTCCTTTCTCACATTTCTCTATAAAACGTCACTCTTTATTTTGTCAGTTTCTATTCTTTCAACTTAATCCTAGGTGACCTAAATTTCAGTGCATGAATGTGGGATAGTAACTGGCCCTTTGTATAACATTTGGAGGGTTATAAATTAATGTTAGTATATCATTCCATTTGATTCCCTCAAAAACTCTAGTTTGTAAGAGTGTTATTCTTTCTTAAAGAAAAAGAGGAGATAATAGATTGGCTTGGCTGGAAGTATAAAAGTATATCTAACAGAAAATCAGCTACTTCTCTTCTGCTTTCAATGATAATAAAAATAACACTGATTACCTAGTTCTATGCCAGGCATTGAACTCAGCAGATGCTGGTTGTAATCTCATTGGATCCAATAGGATTCTCTGCTATAATACAATTAGATTATTAGTGTCCCCACTGAGCAGGTGAGGACGAACTCTGAGAGGTGAGGTGACTTGTCCAAGCCATTCCACTGGTTCAGCAAAAACTCACATTGGCCAGATCAAGTCTGCTTTCATTCCCGCTTGGTTGTACTGTCTGTAGTACTGTGTCAGAGTAATGGGAAATATCTTAAACACTCAAATAATGGGAAAAACCATAACCATGCCGATGCATGTTACTCTTTCTAGAACAGTATTCTTTCAGAAGGTTCTATTGACAGTTTTCACTGCAATGCAGGGCCCACAACAGTAAGTGCCCTCAAGTGCATATTCTGGAGTGGGGAAGATACTGACAAGTGTCTCACAGGAGAGGTTTCCCGGCACATTGGTTTTATGAGAAACGAATGCTTCTCATGTCTTACTTTACTGCACTTTGATTGTTAGAGCTTTTATTCTTCATTTTTTCTTTCTATATGGATAAAGAAATCTGATAGAGATGAATTTAATTTGAATCATTCCAGGATGTTTTCCATTTTCAGGAAAACTTTATCTTGTTAAATATCTGACACAAAGGAAGTGTTCTGTCTTCAGAAGGAAACCTGTTGCAGCAGAGTTTATCTTTGTTTGGACATGGTTTAGAAGGTTTGCTCCTGCTAAGAATTCTTTGGTTCTGATCCCCACAATGATTTCATGCTTTTTTATTATAAAATATCTAATACTTATCACCATTAAAAATATATCCCAGCATTCAGGGGTCGTTGTTTCACAGTTGGAATCCTACCAAAAAAGCATTTCCAAGTCAGATTCTGATCTGCTATGAAGCTCAGGTGGAACGGCGCACTGGTGATAGGGTGGACTCCCTTTTCAAGGTGGGCTGTGGTAGTGCCCTAGCAGAAGCTGTTAGTGGCACGTTCTGCAGCTTTGTTCCCAGTTTAAGCCTGTTCACGGATCAGAATTTTATCATATGTTGCAATTGCTGAATTTTCTTCAAAATTCTGATTATTGAAAAAGAATATTCTCTTCCCATAATCTTAGCTATTCTCATCTTGGTATCAAAGAATCCACTCTGAAGTCCTAGAAATTGTTTTCTTGTGTATATATGGTACATGTATTCTTATGTAATATATTTGAGTACATGGTGAATATACCTATAATAATAACTACATACATACAAATTGTGTGAGTGTGTATATAAAACTGAAGGATAAATAAAAGTAAAGAAATACAAGATATGTTATTTTAGAAATCCAGACTTAGGAGAAAGATAACCTATGAATCAGAATAGGAAAAAATGAAAATACTGCCATTATGGGTGTAATTATTTTATGTAATTTTATATAATCTGTTTTGGCTTCCTTTGTGTGATCTCTTCTGTGAATTCTCTCTCATAGGGCAGAGAGTAAAGAAGTTAGTGATTATTTATTTAAATCACTAAAGCAAAAGCAAAGCTTAAAATTAAAAATATCCATGTAATTTTCACTCATAATCAACAAACTTAAGTCGTTGAGTACCTTAATATGAGGTAATCCATGTTTTTCAGTTATTCATATAATACAACTTTATAATTTCTGAGATGAATATTTTGCTTATAGTAGTGGTAAAATGTAGCCTTTCATTTTTCACAGTATGGTTGCAACAGGGGCCAGCGCCGTGGCTCACTTGGTTAATTGTCCGTCTGCAGCACTAGCATCCCATATGGGCACTGGGTTCCAATCCCCGTTGCTCCTCTTCCAGTCCAGCTCTCTGCTGTGGCCCAGGAGGGCAGTGGAGGATGGCCCAAGTGCTTGGGCCTGTGCACCCGCATGGGAGACCAGGAGGAAGCACCTGGCTCCTGACTTCAGATTGGCATAGCTCCAGCCGTATTGGCCATTTGGGGGTGAACCAAGGGAAGGAAGACCTTTCTCTCTCACTCTCTCTCTCTCTCTCTGTCTAGCCCTATCTGTCAAAAAAAAAAAAAAAAAAACTTGCTTTGTACTTGATTGCACAGTTAAAGATCTAAAGGTAGTCGCTGAATAATTTTAATCTAGTTAGGAAAAATAAATATTTAATATTTACCCACTCATTCGATCTAAAGGCATTCATGAGAATGTACTGGTGCCAGGAACAATACTAGGTGCTGAGGTGACAGTAAACAAACAGATTCCTTTTCAAGATAATACAGAGATACTGAATTCATCTTAAAACGCTAATGTGAGTGTTCAGTCAGGCCACATTTAAGTTCATACTGTCATTGGCCAAGTTGCAATGAAGCCCTGTTATTGTTTATTTTTGCATTTTTAAGAGGATATTTGACTTTTAATTTACATCCTTGATTTAAAGATGAACCACACTAATGAGATACATAATGATGATGCAGAATGACACGGAAGGTTTATCTTAGATACAGGCACAGAAACCTGAAGCATCTATTCTGAAACCCCGACCTCATTTCCACCAAAATAGATCTGCATTCTACAAAATCCGTGATTCAGTGACATCTGTTTAATCTACCCCATCATCTGAATATGAAAACATGCACTTGGTTATACAGGTCAGCAGTGCCCTTTTCTTGTTTCCTTGCAAGTTCAAGTTTCCTGTGCAGGTTAGTTATGTCAGATCCCTAGGAAGGTTCAATCTTGAAAGCTGATAAATGGCTGACATTTTGTGTCTCTCACTAAAATTTCATTCAAAAAGAGTCCTTCATCAGGAATTAATTCAGTAAGTTCTTCCAAGAAGCTTCCCTGACTTAAGTATCTGTAGCATTAAAGAGAAAATAACCATCAACAAAACCCTTCATATGATATGATATCTCGACTTCTTCCAAATCGTTCATCACTAATGGGTAAGGGACAGGACAAAGGAAATTTGCTCTCCGGTCCATTTACTCTGAGCCATCTCGCTGTAAATCTAACTTGCAAAGAGCCAGCCTAAACTTACCTGATAAATACACAGTGGGCCTGGGGTCATCAGTCTTCACATTTAAGTTAAATAAACTTTTTTTAAAGATTTATTTATTTGAAAATGAGAGTTACACGGAGGGAGGAGAGGCAGAAAGAAAGAGAGGTCTTCCATCTGCTGGTTCACTCCCCAACTGGCCCCAACGGCTAGAGCTACACCGATCCAAAGCCAGGAACCAGGAGCTTCTTCTGGATCTCCTATGTGGGTACAGGGGCCCAAGGACTTGTGCCATCTTCTACTGCTTTCCCAGGCCGTAGCAGAGAGCTGGATTGGAAGTGGAGCATCCGGGTCTTGAACCAGCACCCATATGGGATGCTGGCGCTTCAGACTAGGGTGTTAACCCTACTGTGCCACAGCGCAGGCCCCTAAATAAGCTCTTAAAACAGTTTGTCCTCTTTTTTCATTGCCGGTACGCTATCGTTCGTGAAACATTTCCATTTTTCACAAGAATTCTCTACTTTGTAGGTAAAAAATAAGGCCCTGTAGTTTGACTGTTATTTATTTGCAAATCATATAAAAGTTTGTAGAATTCCAAACACCAGGTACATCCACATGCTGGATCTAGTAATTGAAACAATATTTAGGATATTCAGGTCTTTAACATTAAATGTGTTCTTTATTTCATATCTCAGAATCTTTTTTTTTGAGTTCAATCCATCTACTTGGAGGACCTGTATTTATTATCCTTTCTTATATTATGGTTTGTGCATATATAGTATATTTATTTGGCACCATGTGTGTTCAAGAACAGCATTTGCAAATCTGATTGTCCAGTAGAATAACTTGTGTGCAAAATACAGATTCCTAGGACCTTCAAATTATTTTTGAAAAGATATCATTAAGTTTTCAAGTTTGTCTTCCATGGTAGAAAAACAGTATATGAATGTTTAAAGTGATTTGTTGTAGTACACTGATTTTTAGGAGTAAGATAGCATATACAGAAATAATAATTGACTTAAAACTAATAGGGTTTTGAAATTAAATATTTTTATATAAAACTTATTATTTTTAATAATGGGAAAACACTCTTGACATTTCACCCCATTAATGACTTAGGAAACATAATCAAATTTGAGATCACTGATTAGATCCTAATTTAAAGAACCATCCAGTATATTTGTGTTTGGTGGTAACGGGTAAATTTCCATATGAGTTGCATGTTCAGTAAATACTGGGAATTACTTTTGCAGTTTGGTTAGGCTTGCAAACAGTATCATTTTTCTTTTTTTGAAGGATTTCTATTTTTTAAAGATAGATTTGCTTATTTGTTTGTTTATTCATTTGAAAGGCAAGAGCCACAGATAGAGGATAGAGTAGAGAGGGAGGGAGGGAGGAAGAGAGGGAGGGAGGGAGGGAGGGAGACAGAGAGAGAGAGAGAGACATCAATTGATCAATCGATCTTCCATCCACTAGTTCACTCTTCAGATGACTGCAACAGCCAGATCTGGGGCATGGCTGAAGCCAGGAGCTAGGAACTTCCTCTGAGTCTCCCTTGTGGGTGGCAGGGTTCCAAGTACTTATGCCATCTTCCACTGCGTTAGGATCATTAGCAGGGAAACGGAACTGAAACAGAGCAGCTGGGACTTGAACCAGCTCTCCAAATTGGGATGCTGTAATCACAGGCAGTGACTTAGCACTCTGCACCACAATGCCAGCCCTGATACTGGGCTTATCAAAGAGAATGTCCTCATTTTCAGGGGGATGCATACATGAGATTCTGAAACTCTAGGATTGTCATACTTCTCTATCACTTGAAAGGTGGATTATGGAATAAAGCAAGTAACAAATGTACAAATGTTAGTATTAACAGATAACAAATATACACATATTTGAATTGACAGAAGGCAAGTAATTAAAAAGAGAATGTTGAGACAAAAGTAAATAAAATGCAACCTTCTAGTCGTGACTCTAAGCACTAATTTCACATATCCTTAACTCATCCAGTCATTATTTGGTGTCAGAAGATCAGATAATTTTCATTGAGTTGTTCATTAAATATATACACTTTTAAAAAAAATGGCTGGGAAATTGTTATCAAACATTGAATATAGGTGTTTATTTTTCCATTTACTGTATGTTTGAAAACTTTCATAATAAAAAGCTAAAACAACAAATAACCCTTTCCCAAGGCCATCATCACTGAAAGTGACTTTTTTAGGGACCAGGATTGTAGTATAGCTTGTAGAAGCCACCACCTGTGGCGCCAGCATCCCATATGGGTGCCAGTTCATGTCCCTGATACTCCACTTCCAATCCGGCTGCCTGCTAATGGCTTGGAAAAGGCAGCAGGAGCTTGGGCTCCTGCTGCTGCAGCCATCTGGGGCATGAACCAGCAGATAGAATACTTATTTCTCTGTCTCTCCCTCTCTCTCTCTAACTATGGCTTTCAAATAAATAAATAAATCTTTTTTAAAAAGGAGAGAGAAAATGACCTTAAAATTATGAAAGTATTGTTCTTTTATGTTCTTTTTATTTATGTATTTATTATTCAAACATTTATTGACTGTCTGCTATTTTTCAAGAGTAATAATGTTATAGATTTCAGGAGATAAAGATGTAGCTTAATTAACAAGCTATATTCCCAGCACTGAGAATTACTGTCAAATGATTCCTAAACATTTTTCCATATGGCACCATGTAGAAAATAATACTTCTGCAGCACACTGGGAGGTAAAGTTGGGGTAGATTTGGGAATTTATATGAAGATTGAAAAAATTATTAATGTTTTCTGTAATCAATAATTTTGAAAAGGACATTAAAGCTAAAACATTAGAGAGTATTTAATATTACGTAACAAATCCAAGTAAAACCTGTGAGAAACAAAGTTGTGCTGTTAACTGAGCATTGTCTTTTTATTTCCATCATTTTATTACAAAATATACTGTTGATAATTTTCATGCTTTCTTATGAAGTTAGTAATTCTATTAATAACCATTTTGATTGTTATACTAACTGAAAAACTTTGTGTCTGACTTCTTAAGCCATTCCAATACTGTTGTAAAAGACTAAGCTCAGGATGGAATTTTTTTTTTATGCTTTCCAACTTTCAAAAAATCTTGTCATCATTTTCTGTGTAATTGCATATATTTTTGTTTGACCCATTGATTTGCTTGATAACTTTCCTGTGCATTAAGAAAATAAGATATTTAATCAGAGGAAGACATTATTTATCAGATAAATAATTTTTAGTTCATCTTATCTGGAATATTCTATTTATTCAATTTAAATTATTAAAAATTGAGAATATATTCATCTAGTGCCTTTCTACCTCTCTACATTATGCTTTAGAAAATAAAATTCTTTGTGAAATACATAGGTTAAATATTAAATACTACATTTTTTGAAAATAATATACTTAGGGATGAAATAGGTTATTATAACACAGATGATTGATTTAAAAATAAATATTCTTTATCCATAAAAATATAGAAAAATCCCATTAAAATTTGAAAAACTAGGCCTGAGATAAGTTTTTTCAAAATTAACAGTTATAAATTCTAAGAACTTAATAGGTAGAAATATTACTTTTAATCATGTCTGATTAAATATTTTGTGTCTCCATTGTTATTTCTGCAGTCATCCACTGCGAAGGGAGTGAAGAGATTGAAGTTGCAGGTGGAGTGTGTCAGTAATACAGCAAGCCCTTAGACCTTAGCACTAATTGCTCCTCTTACAAACCCTCCATAGAAAATATGGCAGCATAAAATCTCAGCCATGTCTAAAGAATTGTGATGTTAATTTTTGAAGGCATTAGGTAAATGTGTTTTTTTTATTAGCAAGATAAGGCAATGAAAAAGCCTTAAAAGAAAGCATTGTCTTAATTTGAACTAATACATTCCCGTGTCTCTAAATCTATTGTCCTTATAGCTTTGTTAATTCTACATCATCGCAATGTGTTTGAGCTTCCAGAGTTAGTAGATGTAACCAAGCCTCGTTTAGGTTTTTACCATTCTGGCAAAGTTTCACTCATTCCAAAAAAAGAAAACCTTACACAATACTGTTACAAATCTTTCCTCCACTTTTGCTTAGAGGGACAAAAGTAGTTTTGGGTGAAATTTTAAGGAGTAAAGGACTCTGAAGTGACAGCCAGAGCAATTGTATTTCCCATGTGAAGGGACATGTGTGTGAGGTGCTCTGTGATTGTGGGCAATTCTTCTATGAAGTTTTCCAGTCACTTCCAGTCCAGAGGGTAACCAGACCACCTGGACAGCTGCCACCTCTTCCTGCCCACTGGGCTACTCTCAGTTCCCTAGCCCTGGAGAAGCTGTGACAGCCTGTGAGAGGGAAGAGGAGAAACAATAGGGAAGACCCAGGGGATGGTATGGCGTCCCCTTTTCCTCCCCAGGTAGCCAGAGTGAAAGCCAGCCAGAGCTGATGAAGGCAAAAGCATCTTCAAAAAAGGGCCAGGAATTCTCGCCATGACATGAGGTGGGCTTCTCTGTGACTGAACTGAGAGTGACAGAAGAGTCATGGGATTTGCTCTACTTTCCTTTCAAGAAGTGAGAAAGATTCTAGCCATGTCCAGGAGAGGCCAGATGGAACAGAAGAGGGTGAAAACAGGTTACTTTTATGATTGTGCCCTGTGAGTCCCCCACATCCACACAGCAGTTATGTAACTAACACCTGTGGTCACACAACCGTCATGAGTGATGCTCTAAATTGGAGTTCTTGCCTGTCACACTTCTGAGGCTTTGTGTGACCAATGCAACCAACTGGGATAAGCTTGAATTAATGTTGGACTAAAACAAGTTTACAAAAGGGATTTTACAAAAGAAAAAATACAGTCATTGAACATTGCTGAATATTTACATTTTGCTAGGTCTTTTAATGGATGTAAAAATGTTATCAGCAAGCCTACTTCTCTCACTAATTATGCTGTCTAGCATATAGTTCACAATATATCTTTTAGGTATTCACTGCTTTCAAATGCAATGCCATCCATAATCAAAGCGTGATATTTTAGAAAACATGCAAGTTTGTGAATTCAACTCCTGATCTGCTGTGGATTAGCTCTATCATCTGCCTTCTCTGAGCTTTGGTTTCCTCAATCAATTTTGGGGGAAAAAAAATGGATAGTTCTGCTTACTCAGCCTATTTAATTAATTGATGTATTTTTTTAGAAATAAATTTATTTGAAGTTCGGAGTTGGGGATGGGGGAGAGAGATCTTTCATCCACTGGTTCACTCCCAGATGACTGCAATGGTCCAGGCTGGGTTAAGCTGAATCCAGGAGCCAGGAGCATCTTCAGTGTCTCTTACAGAGGTGGTAGGGGCCAAACACTTGGGCCATCTTCCGCTTTTTTTCACAGGCCATTACCAGGGAACTGGATCAGAAGTGGAACAGCTGGGACATGAACCAGCACCCATAGAGGATGCTGGTGTCTCAGGCAGCAGCTTTACTGTGATGCCCTAATTCTGGTCCCTACTCTGCCTATTTTAAATAATTGCATTTTGTTATAAATTAAATATATTTATAAATGAATGTAACCATATATAATTTTATCGATATATTTGCACATGTTTTTGTGTTTCAGTCTGCTCAGGCTGCCCTAACATAGTGCCAACGACCGGGTGGTTTAAGTAACAGAGATTTATTTCTTACCTGTCTTGAGGCTGAGGAGTCCCAGATCAAGGTGTTGGCTGATTCGTTTCTTGGTGAGAGCTCTCTTCCTGGTCTGCAGAGTCTGTGTCCTGATAGAACCTTGGATCAGTTAAGGGATTTGGCTGCTTATAAAACCACGAATCCCATCTTGGGGATCCTGCTGTCACAGAGTGCCTAATCTAACCATATTTATCATCCCAAGGTCCCATCTTCAAATACTATCACACTGAGGGTTAGTACTACAACGTGTGAGTGGGGGGAGGTGATACAAACCTGCAATTCATAGCTGTGTGTAGTAATTCAATTCCATAAACATGTGAGTGACTTTAATTCAAGGATCTTTGTAGTTCTGGAAGAATGATTATAGTAACCTGCCTAATAAGGAAGTAGTGTATTATCCATTTGAGGTATAAATGTGTGTGTGGACAACTACCTGTAATACAGAATGATGTAAAATAAAATTTCAGCACCAGTAATCCAAAATAGGTGGTGTGAGAGAACAGCATAGTTGCAGTTCACTCCCCTGGAGGAGCCAAGGATGCCTTCCCAAAAGCTGTCCCATTCCAGTTGGGTGCTGTGGCCATGGTACCCATGAGGATTGTGTTCTGTTTATTAATGGCATACTTATTGTTTGCAGTGTCAGGGTGGCTCATACTTCAGAAGTCCTTGCCCGAGGGGTGAATGCTGATTAATTTAAAGCAGTACTTATCAACCTTTCTTTCATTATCTTGCCCCTCAGGAGCCTTTCCGGACCTTTCTTTTTTCCTAATTATCTCCCTATCTGAAATTGTAAAACCAGGGGTCCTGTATCTTTTTATGCACTGTATGCACATTTTTTGAACATAAAAAGAATAGGAATTTTTCATGCCCGCAATTACCAGTTACAACCCTCTTGGGGATGATGGTATTCCTGTTTATTAAAGCGGATCATAGTAATTCCTTTTCCTCAGGCAGAGCATGTGATGCAACTGTGGTCAGTGAGCTACAGGAGGAGCCCGGGGAAGGGGCCTGGGCTTCCTGTCTTTGCATATGGTCATGTTAGGATGTGATCATGAGAGCTTCAACCATTTTGACACCATGAGTGGAAACATGGAAGGAGTCAGGGGAAGCTAATTTAATGTTTCAACACCTTGAGCTACTTTATTAACCAGCTTCTGGGTTTGCTCTTCCTCCATACATCATGATATATGAGATAGTAGATGTTCTTAGTTTTTAACCCATAAGTAGTTTATATTCCATCATTTGAAGTTGAAATCCTGTTATTCTGACATAAATGTCCAGGTCTGGGAGCACTTTGATAGGCGAGTATTTCCAGGCTCAGAGATCACTACGGGCAAATGCACAGAGAAATGAAAGTCCTTCAGGAAGTTCAAAGCAGACTGAATTTTCTGGTACAGATGTGAGAATAGGGAATCTGATGGAACTTAAAGGGATATGAGGGTAGAATAATACAGTGAGTCCAGATGGTGAAGGCACTACTTTCCAAATTAAACAATCTGTTTGAATTTTTTTTCAAAAACACAACTCCTCTGACATATTTGGAAAGAAAACAGATGTCAGTGATGAGCTGGCTGAAGAGAGATTGGGAGTAATCTGAGAAAGACATAATTATGGCAGCAAGAATGCATAGATGGTTATGTATGAAACATACAAGTAGAATAAGAATTTAGCGAATGATTGGGAAAGTAGAGTGAATAAAGGAAAAAGAATTAATGATGATTCAGAGTTTCTAGACTTGATGTTTTTGAGAAAATGTTAACATTAACTGAGATAAGATATAGCAAGTTAACTTTGGGATACAGAACTGGGAATGTTCAACGGGGCTTGGAAAAGCCTGTGGTAATACATTATATGGTTTTTCTGTAGTCTGCATTTTTATTCTCTTACCTTGAATTTGGAAAACAAGAAATTACAGAATGACTGTGTCCCAAATCACCAGCAGGAGATTTTTATAGTAGTACATAAGGTGCCTTTTCTCCACACATCACAGAAGCAGCGTTTATGAGCATTAAAGATTCCCAGACAGTTCTTTTCAACAAACCAGGTTATCATTTCATGTACTGGTAGACCACATACAGGCTTTAGCTGGTCTTAACAGTTATTCATCTTTCTTGTTCTGTTTTAACTTTCTAGAATATTGGGCTGCATAGCACATAAAATCAAATATGAAACCCATCTATGTGCATCAAAATTTAAATGCTTTTTGGTATCATCTGTCTTCAGAATGAAAAAAAGCTGAATAAGGACCATAACGAGTGTAAATCCAAAAATACTTATGTCTAAACTAGAGCTAAAAGAGATCACTCCTTTGTCTTAGCTAAGAAAAAACCCAATTCAGGTTGTAAGCCCTTTCTCCTCTAAAAATCAAAACAAAACAGCCGAATAACATTGCAATGTAGACCCCTTACTGCCTTCGAACCCATTATTTTAAAGAAGGGATTTTCTGTACTTTTTACAGAGTCTTAAATGTTTTTTGTTGTTCCCCATATGTTTTGACACTGTTTCAGACTGACTTCAAAGGGATTCTCTCACTGGAAAATTTAGGCATTTAATCCTCAAAAGGAAAATTCCACAATAGCACTTCAGAAGAACCGACGAGGAAGTGTCTCACATATCTCTGGGAAAGGAAAAGCATTTGCTTTTTATGTTTTTATGGAGTTTGAGAGTTTGTAATACCCAGTAACATTAGCCTCTTTCTTTATCTCCTTTAAAGAATTCTTTGATTTTCCTGTTTCTCTTTTTATTGCATGAAAAATATTCTCAGCCTCCATTTACCATGGGATAGATATGCATGGTGTTCAGCCAAAAGGATAGGATGGGTGCAGCTCTCTCCGGGCCTCGTGAAGTATATATCCATTTAAAATCACACAAGGCAATAGGACCTTCCTTGATTTTTAAAAAGAATGATTCTTCCCAAATCACTTGTAGCTCTACAGAGGAGAATCATGAAACATCAGCCAAAGGTACTTTTTAAGTTGGAGGAACATATTATAAAACTTGATGAATGTACAAATCCTTTAGATAAACACACTAATATACTGAAATAAAGTTATATTGTGTCACGATGAATAAAAAACTGTACATACCCAGCAGAGGTCTCTGATTTCCAGATCCCCCATAAAACCACTAAAGTTCTTACAAAAATATGGCATTCCTGAAATGAAATATTATTGACGCCATGCCAGGAGTCATTCCAGGATTGCTACTTTCCAAACGATGCTAAACATGGAAAACAAGGGATCCTTCCTCTCTCCTATGCTCATTACCTCAAGTCCAAAGTAAAGTAAAAAAGGCAAGAAAAAGGAATCTGGGACAAAAGCTCTCACATGTGGCTGTCCACAAATCTGAGAAGGCTGTTGTGTAGAAATCTGCTGATTTACAAACTGCCAATTAGGTCATGCCCTAGAGATAAGTGCAGATAAAAGTTTGACGCCAAAATCTAAACTAAGCAAAATAATTATTATTAAAATTATTTTCAGTTAAACATGTTCATCATTGTATTATATTAAACATTTATTCAAGTAAGCTTTTTTACTATTCTCAGTGCTTCATATAAAATTGTTTACATAATTTCTTATAATGTTTAAAATATCACAAACTACACAAAAGTTTTAATTAAATTCATTCAAGATTTATTTTTATTTATATATTTTATTCAGAAATGTTTACAACAGAACAGTGCTATCAAAGTTTAGAAACAATGGGTGTCATTATTTTAGTAGCATTCGTTTTTTATAAAAGAGACATGGAAATTTTTACATGATGAAAGATTTCAAACTGCAGTGGAACATGCTGCTTCATGTGATGCTATCTCAATCAAGATTTCAGTCTATATATTTTCCAAGAATGTCACGTCTCTAAAGAAAAGATCCTTGTCATCTAGAACTTCCTTGGTGCCTCCATATTCAGGAGGAACTTTGTCTCCCAGCTTTCACACTAACTGGTTAAATCTCTCCATCCTTTCCTTTAGAGCCTGACCCTACTATTTCAACTTACTGATTTTTATCTTAAACATAAAAGATAGAATAAAGAAGGATTTATTTGAACTAAAAGGAAGAGAAATAATAAAATTACGGTTAGGCAGAAGGGAATGGAAGAAGAGACAGACTTGTAGATGAAAGCAGGGGGATTTGTTTTTATAGGACATTTTTAAGCTTTTCACTAATGGAACTTTCCAGAAAACAACCAACTTGCTTTCAAAGCCCTAGGAGACATTAGAGAAGAGGGACTGGGCCTGGAGCTTTCTTCTTTCTGCCAATCATATATATCAAGGAGCAACTTGAGGTATAGAGCTGGTCCTTTGGGCTGAACCTGGGGCTGAGTGAAGCTAGAGGAAGAACTGGGGCTAGTCCTAGAGCTAACGGTGAGACCAAGCCCGGGACTGGAGCTAGTGTACAGGCCAGGTCAGGCAAGGTGACCAAACTTTCCTGGGTTACCTCATATGAACTGCCACAAACTAGGTGGATTAACACAACAGAAATGTATTCTTTCTCAGTCTGGAATCTGAAAGTTCACAATGAGAGTGTTATCAGGATGTTCCTTCTGGATGATCTGAAGGTGACTCTGTTCCATACCTCTCTCCTAATACTCTGTGCCATTTCTCAGCTTAAGGATATATCACTCCAATGTCTGTCTTCATAGAGCTTCTTTCTTGTATTCTGTATCCCTTGTGTCCAAGTTTTCCTCTTTTTACATGCAAACCAATCATGTTGTATGTAGGCTCACCCTAACCCTGCATGACCTCATAACCTGTTTACATTCTCCTAAGAGCCTATTTCTAAGTAATGCCAATTCTCAGGATCTCAGTAGAGCATTCTTCAACCTGTGACACCTTTTTTTTGTTTCTTTTGGATCTTGAGTTGAAGTACCAGCATCTGGAAATGTAACAAAAACAAGACAACAGCAACCAACAAGAGGAAAATGCTGAGATTTCTTATGGTGACCAAATATAATTTATATGTTAAGCTATATGGAAATAACATTGAAAAGGATTATCATATTCTATATTAAGAGAACTGGGTTGGATCTTGTTTTGTTAGAAAACCTCTTGAACACATTTTATGTTTCTGTTCCCAGTGCTGGCTTTCACTTTGGATGCTTTAAAAGTGTCTGACTTCACACCCTCTGAACAGAGCTACTGTGAGTGTTTTAGATGCTACAGAGTGACCTACTTTCAATTATCAAAACTTGAGGTGTGAGAAAAAAATTAAAATCAATTTGGGTAACTAAAAGGAGAAAAAGAGGTATAGAAAAATCACAGAAAGCTGTTAGTTGTACTTTCATGCTGACATTATGTAGGAAGATACAAAGAACCATCTGTTAGTATAGTCTTTAGATATGTTTTAACAGTCATATACACAGGCAGCCTCAGATAATCACCATGGAGGAAGATTATACCATATTGACATCATTTACAAGTACTAGTGGTATATTATACCATAAAATGAAAGATATACATAGTCATGTCTGAAGTTGTAGCCAGATTAATTTTATATATTATGTTCATGATATTTACTACAACCTTGTAGCATTATTATACCCTCTAATTTCCGCCTACTTTCATGGTTTGCTTTGGAATGGATTGATTCAATTGTGTCTCATACTAGCAATTTTATTAGTTATGGCACATGAGGCTGTAGGTACTGAAATAATAACCTCAGAAGTCACTCCAGCATAAAACATAAGACCTTCCTTTCTTACTCCTGCAAAATTGTTTGTTGGCATCCTCCTTCATTGAGTGTGGTAAATTTGTATTAAGGATGCCTGCAATGACCCCTATCTCCTTACATTCATCCCATCTCTGTCTTCTTGGATTATATCCTTTTCTTGAGTATAGGCTGAACTTACTCACTAATAATGACTGAAACATTGCAGCATTAATAGGTTGTCACTTCTAAGATTAGATTTCAAAGATACCATAGTTTTCATCTTGGCAATTCTTTCTCATTCTCTCTTGAATTATTTACTCGAGGGAAATCAATTGCCATGGTATAAGGGAGCCGTGTGGTGAGGCATACATGGCCATGGGTGGAAGGATGCTCATAAGCATCAGTAAGAAAGGAAGTGGATCCTCCCCTACCACTTTTTAGCCTTCAGAAGATACCATGGCCCCAGAGAACAGCTTAGCACTAATCTTATCTGAGAACTTGAGCCAGAGATTCCAGCTAAGCTCTGCCTGGGTTCTTAATGTGGAGAACCTGTGAGATGACAAGTGTTTATTTTGGAATAACTTGTTATGCAGGGATAGGTAACTAATATATCTGGCAGCTTGGGACCCTGGGGCTCTTTGTCTTATGATACAATAACAATACAATTACCTTGGCTATACAGAAAAGAGATAATGAGGAATTCACTTTTAAACTGAAACACATCAAACCTAACTTTGTGGGAAACTATGAGGAACAGGGGAGTGTATGAAATTTCCATGGAAATTACTGTCTTCATCACATAATGATTTAATCCATCCAGTAAGCCAATCAATCAAAAATATTTTAAAAGTTACTACAATGCTCACCACCTCATTAAGTTAAAATCCCTAGTTATTTCTTTACTTATATGATAATTTATTTTGCAATATTATACTTCATTAAAGAAATGTCAGACATTCTGCCTCCACTTCCTCTATCCCCACCAGTGCTTAAGCCTGTGGCAATCTGACTTCTACTCCAAAGTTTAACAACACAATTTTTGAATATTTACAATCATTCCTAAATTTAAGATGAGGAAAACATTTTACATCTCTCCTATTTTACTTCTGTGGCTTTACAACAATGTAAATATCAATTTTGTTAGAATTTGTATTTTCTTTCAATTCTTGTGAAATATTCTGTTATTTTACTCAGTAATTAGAGAAGTATTGATAAGATTTCTCTAAATGTAATGTCACGTACAATTCTATTCCCTTGATACTGGTTCCAGTTATTGGGCATAAATATAAACAAGGAGGTATAAAAGTCAATTAGCATGTTTTTTAACTAAATTGTATTTGAGTTATTTTAATTCCTGGACTGTCTTTCTCTTCTATCTCAGGGTGACTTGGAGATATAGTAGAACTATTAACTACAAAGTATCAAAAACTATTGAATAGTAAATTGGGATTTCTCCTTTTTCTACTGTTTCTCATATTTGCCAGTGAAATGAGTAGCTTTATATTCCTAGGAAAAAAAGGAATTATACTCTAAATTTAAGAAAACTATTAGAAGAAAACTATTATTTGTCTTAAAGTTTATGTATTAAATTTTTGTAAACTTATTTAATAAGAGCAAGTCATTTCATTGGAATATATTATGGAATGCATATTTCTGGTAAAAATTGGATTTCAAACTGGTAATAGCCACTATGGATGTCAGTTGGAGATTCCTCAGAAACCTGAATATAACCCTACCATACAACCCAGCCATCCCACTGCTTGGAATTTTTCCAAAGGAAATTAAATTGGCAAATAAAAGAGCTATCTGTACCTCAATGTTTATTGCAGCTCAATTCACAATAGCTAAGACATGGAAGCCACCTAAATGCCCATCAACAGAAGACTGGGTAAAGAAATTATGGGATATGTACTCTATAGAATACTATACTGCAGTAAAAAAAAAAATGAAATCTGGTCACTTGCAACAAAATGGAAAAATCTGGAAAACATCATGCTTAGTGAAATAAACCAGTCCCAAAGGGACAAATATCACATGTTCTCCCTGATCAGTGACAACTAACTGAGCACCAAAAAGGAAACCTGTTGAAGTGAAATGGACACTATGAGAAACAATGACTTGATCAGCCCTTGTCCTGACTATCAAGGAACAGCTTACTATTTTATTCATTTAGTATTTTTTTGTTCTACTTAATAACATGGTTAAACTATATAATTAACATACGATTATTCTTAGGTGTTTAAATTTAACTGAAAATTGATCACTTTTAAAAATAAGAGTGGGAATGATAGAGGAAGTAGATGTACAGTTCAGTACACGCTCCCTTGGACTTACCCCTAATGGTACAGCTAGAAAAGTGCCAGGGGATCAAATCCTATTAATGTAGCATGTACCAATCTTACTAGTTAAAGTGATCAGTTTAAGTTCATAATTAATCATAAAGATAGGATTAAGTGTCAAAGGGATCACATAAACAAGACCAGTGTCTGCTAACAACTGGTAGAATTAAAAAGGAGCGAATGATCCAACATGGGAAGCAGGATACACAGCAGACTCATAGAATGGCAGATGCACTAAACCACTCTGGCCTCAGAATCAGCCCTTAAGGCATTCAGATCTGGCTAAAAAGCCATTGAGAATTTCTCAGGCTTGGAAAGCCAAGACACTGTGGCAAAAAAAAAAAAAAAAAAAGCCTAAATGAAAGATCTCTGTGAGTGAGATCCTAGTGGAAAGAATGAGCCATCAAAGAAGGAGGCAGCTTTCTCTGAAGGGAAAACAGAATTTCCACTTTGATTATGGCCTTTTCTAAATAAAATTGGAGTTTGTGAACTCAAGAGCCTTCCATAGCCTTGGCGGCTCATGACAAGTGCCTCGGGTGATTACTGATGTCATAAATAAGAATGTCAGTTGTTAAATCAACAACAGGAGTCACTGTGCACTTACTCCCCATGTAGGATCTCTGTACTTAATGTGTTGTACTATGCAAATTAATGGTAAAACTAGTATTCAAACAATACTCTACACTTTCTGTGTCAGTGTGGGTGCAAACTGTTGAAATCTGTACTTAGTATATACTAAGTTGATCTTCTTTATCTAAAGGTAATTAAAAATTAATCTTACTGCGATGAGAGAGGGAGTAGGAGATGGGAATATAGGATGGTTTGTGGTTGGGAAGGAGGTTATGGGGGAAAATCCACTATAATCCAAAAGTTGTACTTTCAAAATTTATATTTATTAAATAAAATTTTTAAAAAATTGGATTGCAAAATGTACACTGACTTATATAAGCCTACGGAAAGGATTTGTGTGGGGTGTAGTCTAGTATATCTTCCACAAAAGTGGTTTTGATAAAACTTTTTTTTTAAGATTTATTTTATTTATTTGAAAGACAGAGTTACAGAGAGAGGTAGAGACACAGAGAAGTCTTCCATCCAATGGTTCACTCTCCAGATGGCCGCATCAGCCAGAACTGTGCTGATTCGAAGCCAGGAGCCAGGAGCTTCTTCTGGGTCTCCCACGTGGGTGCAGGGGCCCAAGCACTTGGGCCATCTACTACTGCTTTCCCAGGCCATAGCAGAGAGCTGGATCGGAAGAGGAGCAGCTGGAACTAGATCCTGCACCCATATGGGATGCCGGCGCTTCAGGCAAGGATGTTAACCCGCTGTGCCACAGTGCTGGCCCCCTGATAACACTTTTATACTGCCACTTCTTTTGTACTTTCTGTAATTCTTCTGTTACCTTTAATGTAGTGGCTTCCATATGTTCTGACTTTGACTTATGTTTCAACTGTTTCTTTCCTTGGTGACCCAATCTGTTCCCACAGCTTCAAATGACACTGCCCTGGGTATAATGGCCATTGTAGATTTCTAGACTTGACCATATTTCTAAGTCCGAGATCTGATTTCTAGTGTCTATTTGCTGCCTTTCTGACACTCTGCTCTACCCATCCAAAACAAAACTCAAACCTGTTTGCTGTTCTGATTTTGTATTTATGTTAATGATATGATCCTTCTCCTAGTTACTGATATAAAAAACTCTTGAGTAGTCTGATTCTCTCCTTGCCTGGACGTAATAAATTTCAAAGTTCTGTTAGTTCTGCCTCAGCCAAAGTGTTCTCAGTTATGTCCTCATTGCTTTGTTAGTGCCTTTGTTTATCCTATCTCCTAATATGTTGCCTCTCATGGAAAACACAGTCAATAGATATTTACTTATTCTGAATCCTGTTTGTTATGATCTACCTCTGTCTAATCCATAATTTATATTGAACAAAGTTTTGATCTTTTCACTCCAATACCCTATGGTCTGAATGTGTGCCCCAGAATTAATATGTTGGAAACTTAGTCTCCTATGCAACAGAATTTAGAAATGGGAGCTTGGGGCATGAGCAGTTGTCCTCACAAGTGGATTAATACCAATCTAAAAGAGGGCAGGGGAGTAGGCTCTCCTGCTCCTCTGCTCTTCTGCCGTGAAAGAACTCAGCCTTGGTCTCTTGCCCTTCTGCCTTTCTTCACGTAAGGATGCAGATAGAAGGCCATCCCAGATGCCAGTGCCTTGATCCTGGGTTTCCCAGCCCTTAGAGAGGAATACATTTCTATTCTTCCCAAAGTACCCAATCTCAGATATTCTTTAAAGCAGCAAAAGATTGACTGAGACAACTTGTTTGGAAGTATTCTCAAAGAATGTTCATGAGAGAGAGAAGGAGAAGGAGGGGAGGCGTGCAGAGGAAGAGAGACAGACAAAAGTTCTGCTCATGTCCCTCAGTTGCAGTGGGGTGTGAAGAAGACCTAGCTATTCCAGTTTTCCAAGTGAGAGACATGAATGAGAGCTGAAACAGAAAAATGATGGTGTTGTGGAGAGTTGTGCTCTAGGAGACATTGCTTACTGAGGTTCTGAGTGGAGTCACAGCATATCTTAGGAGTTCACATCAGCTTCATCAGTCAAGGTATATCCTCTACTTCTTGGACTTTTCCACTTGTTCTTAGATTATTGGCTGAATAGGAGGTTGCAGAGATGATTCCAGTGGGAAGTGACTGGTGTGTAATTCCCATGCTGAGAAGGAAAGTAGTGAATTATGTATGCAGTTAATTAAGTAGGGTTAGCAATCAACAATACAAGAGTAAGTAGGGTGAGAAAGCTCAGCAGAGACCATTAAGGGTACAAGAGGGCTTAAGGCGAACAAGCTTATTTTACGTAAGTTAGATCTGAATACCACCTGAGATTCAAATGTAATATTCCAGGTTGAATCAAGCAGGATTTCTGGGATGTGAAATGATTCAATGTTATATTTTTCTCCCATTTTCCATTAAGTACTTATTTAATATTTCTTTGTTCCTAATGAAAACTTGGGGGGCGGAGCCAAGATGGCAGAATAGTGAGGGCGCACACAAACAGTCCAGGAAAAGATAGTTTAATAAAAGTGGAGTTACGGTAGCCCCAGGTAAAGACTTCGAGAAACAATGCGGGGGAAACTCTCCCTGATCCAGTGGACCTGACGCAGAGGAGCCGCGGGAAAGGAGACGCGAAGCGGAACGCAGCCGCGGAATCCGCGCGCCAGCGCCGGAGGGGGAGGTGAGCAGGAGATCCCTCAGTAGCTCGAGACATTGGCGGGAAGAGACAGACCCCACTGGGGATAGTGCATCAAAAAAAAAAAAAAGAATAAATAGGGGGAACCAACACTGTCACTAGCCTCCCCCTTCGCTCACCTTGGAAAGTCTAGCGGGACAAGGAGGGGTGAAACGGCGCCAGCCCGCCATTAAAGCAGGCGCACGCGCGCCCGCCCGCATCCGTTCGCCTCGGAAACAGGCCCCCGCGCGCCCCACCCGCCCGCCCCCGGTCGCCTCGGAAGCAGGCCCTCGCGCGCCCCGCCTGCCCACCCCCAGTCGCCTCGGAAGCAGGCCCCCGCACACCCCGCCCGCCCGAACCCGATTGCCTCGGAAGCAGGCCCCTGCACGCCCTGCCCGCCCACCCGCACCCGGTCGCCTCGGAAACAGGCCCCCGAGCGCCCCGCCCTCCCACCCCCGGTCGCCCTAGAAGCAGGCCCGCGAGCAGCCCGCCCACCCACATCCTGTCGCCTCGGAAGCAGGCCCGCGAGCAGCCCGCCCACCCACATCCGGTCGCCTCGGAAGCAGGCCCCCGCGCAGCCCGCCCACCTCTAAAGCAGTGAAGCTGCATAAATCTGAGGGGGTGCTGCAGCCAGGGATCCCAACTTGTAGACAGCTCCGTTACATCGACAACCCGGTGAGACAGAGTGAAGAAATGCCAAACAAAAGCAGACACCGACCTAACAAGAGCAAGGAAGACACTATGATGACTCCAAATGAAAAAGACACCCCAATTCAAGATTATGAAGATGATGAGATAGAAGAGATGCAAGAAGCGGATCTCAAAAAATTGATATGAACATTAAGAAGTTCACAAAAACAAATACTTGAACTACAGAAATCTTTAATGGATAAGATAGAAAACCTCTCTCCCGAAAATGAATTATTAAGGAAGAATCAGAATGAAACGAAGCAACTAGTAGAACAAGAAGCTACAATAGTGACAAAAAATCTTAATGAAGTGAAGAATTCAATTGATCACATGACAAGCACACTAGAGAGCCTTAAAACCAGGATGGGTGAAGCAGAAGAGAGGATATCGGACTTAGAAGACAGAGAACAGGAAAGGAAACAGTCAAACCAAAGACAAGAAGAGGAAATTAGAAATCTAAAAAATATTGTTGGGAATCTACAGGATACTATTAGAAAACCTAACATTCGGATTCTAGGAGTTCCTGAAGGCATGGAGAGAGAGAAAGGACTAGAAGGCCTTTTTGGTGAGATACTAGCAGAAAATTTCCCAGGTTTGGAGAAGAACAGAGAAATCCTAGTACAGGAAGCTCATAGAACCCCTAGTAAACATGACCAAAAGAGATCCTCACCACGACACATTGTAATTAAACTCACCACAGTGAAGCAGAAAGAAAAGATCCTAAAATGCGCAAGAGAGAAACGTCAGATTACCCTCAAAGGATCTCCAATCAGACTCACAGCAGATTTCTCATCTGAAACCCTAAAAGCCAGGAGGGAATGGCGAGATATAGCCCAGGTACTAAGAGAGAAAAACTGCCAGCCCAGAATATTATACCCTGCAAAGCTCTCATTTGTGAATGAAGGTGAGATAAAGACCTTTCATTGCAAACAGAAACTGAAAGAATTTGTCGCCACTCATCCAGCCCTGCAAAAGATCCTTAAAGATGTGCTACAAGCAGAAACACAGAAACATGGTCATCAACTTGAAAGAAGCTAAAGGAAGGAAATCTCACAGCAAAAGATCATAAGAAACTCAAAGCATACATAAGAAAATCATTGGCAAATGGTAGGGCAAAGATACTACTTATCGATAGTCACATTGAACGTGAATGGTTTGAACTGTGCTATTAAAAGGCAAAGATTTACTGACTGGATGAGGGAACAAAACCCAGCTATTTGCTGCCTACAAGAAACACATCTTTCCAACAAAGATCCATACAGTCTCAAAGTGAAAGGTTGGAAAAATATATACCATGCAAGCAGAAATGAAAAAAGAGCGGGCGTAGCCATCTTAATATCAGATAACATAAATTTTACCACAAAAACTATTAAGAGAGACAAAGAGGGGCACTATATAATGATTAAGGGATCCATTCAACAGGACGATATAACGATTATCAATGTATATGCACCTAATTACCGGGCACCGGTCTATTTGAAAGACCTGTTAAGGGACTTAAAGGGAGATTTAGACCCCAATACAATAGTACTGGGAGATTTCAACACTCCACTCTCAGAGATAGACAGATCACCAAGACAGAGGATTAACAAGGAGACAGTAGATTTAAACGACACTATAGCCCAAATGGACCTAACAGCTATCTTCAGAACTTTTTATCCCACAGAAAAAGAATTTACATTCTTTTCAGCAGTACATGGAACCTTCTCCAGGATTGACCACATACTAGGCCATAAAGCAAGCCTTAGCAAATTCAAAAGAATAAGAATCATACCATGCAACTTCTCAGACCACGAGGGTGTGAAGTTGGAAATTAGCAACTCAGGAATCTCTAGAGCATATGCAAACACATGGAGAATGAACAACATGCTCCTGAATCAACAGTGGGTCATAGAAGAAATCAAAAGAGAAATTAAAAATTTCCTGGAAGTAAATGAAGATAACAGCACATCATACCAAAACCTATGGGATACAGCAAAAGCAGTGTTAAGAGGAAAATTTATATCAATAGGTGCCTACATCAAGAAATTGGAAAGGCACTAAATAGATGAGCTTTCAGTTCATCTCAAGGATCTAGAAAATCAACAGCAAACCAGACCCAAAGCTAGTAGGAGAAGAGAAATAATCAAAATCAGAGAAGAAATTAACAGGATTGAATCAAAAAAAACATTACAAAAAATCAGCCAATTGAGGAGCTGGTTTTTCGAAAAAATAAACAAAATTGACACCCCATTGGCCCAACTAACTAAAAAAAGAAAAGACCCAAATTAATAATATCAAAGACGAAAAAGGAAACGTAACAACAGACACCACAGAAATCAAAAGAATCATCAGAAATTACTACAAGGACTTGTATGCCAGCAAACAGGAAAACCTATCAGAAATGGATAGATTCCTGGACACATACAACCTACCTAAACTGAACCAGGAAGACATAGAAAACCTAAACAGACCCATAACTGAGACGGAAATTGAAACAGTAATAAATGCCCTCCCAACAAAGAAAAGCCCAGGACCAGACGGATTCACTGCTGAATTCTACCAGACAATTGAAGAAGAACTCCAATCCTTCTCAAACTATTCAGAACAATCGAAAAAGAGGGAATCCTCCCAAATTCTTTCTACGAAGCCAGCATCACCTTAATTCCTAAGCCAGAAAAAGATGCAGCATTGAAAGAGAATTACAGACCAATATCCCTCATGAACATAGATGCAAAAATCCTCAATAAAATTCTGGCCAATAGACTGCAACAACACATCAGAAAGATCATCCACCCAGACCAAGTGGGGTTTATCCCTGGTATGCAGGGATGGTTCAATGTTCGCAAAACAATCAACGTGATACACCACATTAACAGACAGCAGAAGAAAAACCATATGATTATTTCAATAGACGCGGAGAAAGCATTTGATAAAATACAACACCCTTTCATGATGAAAACCCTAAGCAAACTGGGTATAGAAGGCACATTCCTCAATACAATCAAAGCAATTTATGAAAAACCCACGGCCAGTATCCTATTGAACGGGGAAAAGCTGCAAGCAATCCCACTGAGATCTGGCACCAAACAGGGATGCCCACTCTCACCACTGCTATTCAATATAGTGCTGGAAGTCTTAGCCAGAGCTATTAGGCAAGAAAAAGAAATCAAAGGGATACAAATTGGGAAGGAAGAACTCAAACTATCCCTCTTTGAAGATGATATGATTCTTTATTTAGGGGACCCAAAAAACTCTACTAAGAGACTATTGGAACTCATAGAAGAGTTTGGCAAAGTAGCAGGATATAAAATCAATGCACAAAAATCAACAGCCTTTATATACACAAGCAATGCCACGGCTGAGGAAGAACTGCTAAAATCAATCCCATTCACAATAGCCACAAAAACAATCAAATACCTTGGAATAAACTTAACCAAGGATGTTAAAGATCTCTGTGATGAAAATTATAAAACCTTAAAGAAAGAAATAGAAGAGGACACCAAAAAATGGAGAAATCTCCCATGCTCATGGATTGGAAGAATCAATATCATCAAAATGTCCATTCTCCCAAAAGCAATTTACAGATTCAATGCAATCCCAATCAAGATACCAAAGGCTTTCTTCTCAGATCTGGAAAAAATGATGCTGAAATTCGTATGGAGGAATAAGAGGCCTCGAATAGCTAAAGCAATGTTGTACAACAAAAACAAAGCTGGAGGCATCACAATACCAGATTTCAGGACATACTACAGGGCAGTTGTAATCAAAACAGCATGGTACTGGTACAGAAACAGATGGATAGACCAATGGAACAGAATAGAAACACCTGAAATCAATCCAAACATCTACAGCCAACTTATATTTGATCAAGGACCCAAAACTAACCCCTGGAGTAAAGACAGTCTATTTAACAAATGGTGCTGGGAAAACTGGATTTCTACCTGCAGAATCATGAAGCAAGACCCCTACCTTACACCTTACACAAAAATTCATTCAACATGGATCAAAAACTTAAACCTACGACCCGACACCATCAAATTACTGGAGAGCATAGGAGAAACCCTGCAAGATATAGGTACTGGCAAAGACTTCTTGGAAAATACCCCAAAAGCACAGGCACTCAAAGCCAAAATTAACTATTGGGATCGCATCAAACTGAGAAGTTTCTGTACTGCAAAAGAAACAGTCAGGAAAGTGAATAGGCAACCTTCAGAATGGGAAAAAATATTTGCAAACTATGCAACAGATAAAGGGCTGATAACGAGAATCTACAATGAAATCAAGAAACGACACAACATTAAAACAAACAACCCACTTAAGAGATGGGCTAAGGACCTCAATAGACATTTTTCCAGAGAGGAAATCCAAATGGCCAACAGACACATGAAAAAATGCTCAAGATCACTGGCAATCAGGGAAATGCAAATCAAGACCACAATGAGGTTTCACCTCACCCCGGTCAGAATGGCTCACATTCAGAAATCTACCAACAATAGATGCTGGAGAGGATGTGGTGAAAAAGGGACACTAATCCACTGTTGGTGGGAATGCAAACTGGTTAAACCACTATGGAAGTCAGTCTGGAGACTCCTCAGAAACATGAATATAACCCTACCATACAACCCAGCCATCCCACTCGTTGGAATTTACCCAAAGGAAATTAAATTGGAAAACCAAAAAGCCGTCTGCACACTAATGTTTATTGCAGCTCAGTTCACAATAGCTAAGACCTGGAACCAACTCAAATGCCCATCAACAGTAGACTGGATTAGGAAATTATGGGACATGTACTCTACAGAATACTATACAGCAGTCAAAAACAATGAAATCCGATCATTTGCAACAAAATGGAGGGATCTGGAAAACATCATGCTGAGTGAATTAAGCCAGTCCCAAAGAGACAAATATCATTTGTTTTCCCTGATTGGTGATGATTAACTGAGCACCAAAGAGGAAACCTGTTGAAACGAAATGAACACTATGAGAAAATAAGACATGATCAGCTCCTGTCTGAACTGTTGATGCACAATCTAAATCTTTACCCATTTTAGTATCTCCCCTTGTTGTTTGTATTCGTTCTAGTACTATGGGTTGAATCTGGCAACTAACACACAATTAGCCGTAGGTGTTTAAATTTTAACTGAAAAGTGATCCCTGTGAAATATAAGAGTGGGAATAAGAGAGGGAGGAGATGTACAATTTGGGACATGCTCAATCAGAACTGCCCAAAATGATAGAGTTAGAAGTGTGCCAGGGGATTCCAATACATTCCCATCAAGGTGGCATGTACCAAGGCCATCTCATTAGTCCAGGTGATCAATTTCAGCTCACAATTGATCACACTGATAGGTCTAAGAGTCAAAGGGTTCACACAAACAAGACTAGTGTCTTCTAATACTAACTGATGGAATGAAAAAGGGAGAGAATGATCCAACATGGGAAGCGAGATACACAGCAGACTCATAGAATGGCAGATGTCCTAAATAGCACTCTGGCCTCAGAATCACTTTTCAGTTAAAATTTAAACACCTAAGAATAATTGTTTGTTAATTACAGAGTTCAACCAATAGTACTAGAATAAAAAAAATACTAAAATGGATAAAGTATTACATTGTACAACAACAGTCAGCACAAGAGCTGATCAAGTTACTGTTTCTCACAGCCCTTAAGGCATTCAGATCTGGCTCAGGAGCCCATGAGAATATTCTAGGCATGGAAAGACAAGACACTCTGGAAAAAAAAAAGAAGACCTAAATGAAAGATCTCTGTGAGTGAGATCCCAGTGGAAAGAACGGGGCCATCAAAGAAGGAGGTACCTTTCTCTGAAGGGAGGAGAGAACCTCCACTTTGACTATGACCCTGTCGGAATAAGATTGAAGTCAGCAAACCCTAAAGGCTTCCATAGCCTTGGCAACTCATGACTAGAGCCTAGGGAGATTACTGACGCCATAAACAAGAGTGTCAAATTGTTAAATCAACTTCAGGAGTCACTGTGTACTTACGTCTCATGAGGGATCTGTCCTTAATGTGTTGTCCAATGTGAAGTAATGCTATAACTAGTATTTAAACAGTATTTTACACTTTGTGTTTCTGTGTGGGTGCAAACTGATGAAATCTTTACTTAGTATATACTGAATCAATCTTCTGTATATAGATAATTAAAAATGAAAAAAAAAATCTTGGTGTTCAATTGGAAATTGCATAGAAAATTAATGAATTTTAAAAAAAAATATATCATGTAGGATCTCTGTCCTTAATGTGCTATACATTGTGAATTAATACTATAACTAGTACTCCAACAGTATTTTTCACTTTGTGTTGCTATGTGAGGGCAAACTGTTGAAATCTTTACTTAATATATAGTAAACTGATCTTCTGTATATAAAGGGAATTGAAAATAAATCTTGATGTGAAGCAAGGGGAGAGGGAGTGGGAAAGGGGAGGGTTGCAGGAGGGAGGGAAGTTATGGGGGGGAAGCCATTGTAATTTATAAGCTGTATTTTGGAAATTTATATTCTTTAAATAAAAGCGTTATAAAAAAATTGATCTCTTTGGATACACAGGAAGCAGGGAATAGAGGTGTGACAGATCTTACACTTCAGTACCTTTCTCCTTCATCTCCCTAATGGCTTCTGGCTCCCATTGGGGTCAACACAAGATCAAGGAGGGGAGAGAGATGGAAATGTGATTAGTTCTCACAGTGTTAGGGATGCCATTCAGTATTTAACTGATTTTAAAGGATAAACTCTCTCTCCTGGGTATTTTTATACATTTTTTTAAAAAGACCTTTTCTTCCTTGGACCTATTAAATATACTTTTCATGACACAGAAGATATATTTTCTCCATTAACTCTTAATAAGTTTTTTGTTATCCACCCAAACAGACTTTCGCTCTAAAGTTGCTGTTAGTGTTCTAACAGTCAATCAAATAGGAGGAAAGTAAAATGGTTCTAGATTAGTCCTCTTCCTGGGATACCCTGCATTTTGCCACTAGGAAACATCTATGCATCCTTCCAAATGTGCACAACGTCATGACTACTTCTCCCTCTCTGGTTGGGGGAGTTGACTGACCCATCTCTGCTGGGTCATTGCACTTTCCCAGGCTGGAATCAGGTGGGATGATTTCTCCAGCTAGTCCAATGGAAGTCGAGAATTGACTAAATATCTTGGATCACAATGGTTTAAACATAAGAGTTCAGGGAAGATGTCAGTTATAGAGATATAAAGTAAGTTGTGCCATCCTGTGTTGCACATAGTAATTGAAAAACTCATTATGCTATGTTTTGGGGTCCTTTGTTTACTTATTTATCTCAAGAGCGTCTGCTGAATAACCATTGTTTATTAAATACTCAAGATTGCTGAACAAGTGAATTGGTTGAAGTGAAGGACAATCTCTGAATTTGATCTTTGAGAAACTGGGCCTCTCTAAAGTAATTGCATATGCCTGTTGTGAGCCAATAATCTTGGCTACTAGCAGAGGATAAGAGGGTCTCATTTTTAGTATTTTGAGCCTAGGTTGGAGCCTACCTCCAACATACAAGATGTTCTGTATCCAGATCAGTCTAGCTGCTAACTGAAGCTTTTCTTTCGCCCTTAAACACATAACCTCATACAAATAATACTTATTCTGCTGTTGATCTTTGCCTGGACGCATCCAGTTCTTCTGATGGCCTTGTGAGAATTGGGGATTGGCTAACGAGGAATGGAATTCCTTGTTCCTGAGTTACTTGATGAAAACACATCCTGGTTTCACTCCTTTCACTTCCTCCAAATAGGTTTATATTTCCTCTTTGCATATTTGTGGTCTTACTCTTCCTTCTTGGTATGTCTTTACCTGATTTCTTCCAAAAACATTTTTTGCCATCCCTTCTAGTTTTCAGCCAAACGCCCTTGAAATTTTACTTCAAATCTACTGGAAGTAGGTTACTCCCTTCTCTGAATCCTGCAAGCATTTCATCAAAATGTATGGATTAGAACTTTTTTAGATACTTACTGCTGTACAGCTTTTTTGCCTTCTCATCTAGTTTATTAGTTTAATTACCTTTGAATTCCTCACAAGGTATTATACTGAGTCTAATACCTAATTGACTTTTTAAGTTGAAAGTCAGAAAAACAGAGGAAGAGAGAGAAAGAAAATGTGAGAATATGCTCAAGATAGATCCTCTAGTTCATTTCCCAAATACTCATAACATCCAGGGCCTGACAAGGCTGAAACCAGAAGTAGGGACTCCAATCAAGTCTCCCTCATAGGTAGTGGGGAACTACCACTGAACACATTTGGATGTGAACTCAGGCACTCTGATATGAGATGTAGACTTCCCAAAAGCAGTGTTAAAATTGCATGCCAAACACTCTCCCATAACTGATTTTTAAGAATTCTTATTGAATGTATTAATTCACATTGGAAAATACTAGAATTTATAATGTGTTTCTATTAGACACCAATTGAATTAGGTGACATAAACTGTACATGTATCCAAAAGTTATTCTAGTCCAGATTCCTGTCTATATTTCATTAATGGGCCAATGCCTTTAGGACTAATACTTAAGTGTACATACTTAATATAGCTCTGAAATGATATATTTGTAAATAATATTTTATCCTCATTCTGTTATAAACTTAAAAGGGAAAAGACTTTTTTTTGGCCTCATGGCATTTACGGCAACAGTGGGTTATTTAGACACTAGAGTTGTTATTGAATACACAGAATTTAGTTGATTGGACATTTTGTGTAAGATTCCCATCAAATTGTTATTGCTATAATCTTGAAAATATCTTTTTAATTAGACTGTACAGAAATTTAACACTTTATAATATGGTAAAACAGTTATTTGATCTTACATATTCACACTAAGATTTATCTTGTTGAAACCAAAGCATCTGAGTGAAACTTGAAGAGTTTACCTATTTAAGATAAGGTAATCCACTTAAAAAGCCTTGAATGGTTACTTCAATTGGTCCATTCCAAGCAGAATTATTTTTTAATCTTTTTTTAAAGATTTATTTATTTATTTGAAAGTCAGAGTTACACAGAGAGAGGAGAGGCAGAGAGAGAGGTCTTTCATCTGATGGTTCACTCCCTAATTGGCCACAACAGTCAGAGCTGCACCAATCTGAAGCCAGGAGCTTCTTCCGCGTCTCCCACGCAGGTGCAGGGGCCCAAGGACATGGGCCATCTTCCACTGCCCTCCCAGACCATAGCAGAGAGCTGAATTGGAAGTGGAGCAGCCGGGTCTTGAACTGGCCCATATTGGATGTTGGCACTGCAGGCAGCAGTTTTACCTGCTGTGCCACAGCGCCGGCCCCCAAAGCAGAGTTATTAAAAAGCATTATTTATTTATTTCAAACTTTCTGAATATATGGCTTTTATTTAAGTAGCTTGAAATTAGGGACCTTAAAATAACTTCAGAGAGAGGCTGACACTGTGGCATAGTAGGTTAAGCCTCTGCCTGTGGGGCCAAAATCCCATATGGGTGTCAGTTCAAGTCCCAGCTGCTCCACTTCCAATTGAGCTGTCTGCTGATGGCATGGGAAAGTAGTGGAAGGTGGCCCAAGTGCTTGGGTCCTTGCGCCAACTTGGGAGATGTGCAGGAGGCTCCTGTATCTGGCTTTGGATTGGCCCAGCTCCAGCCTTTGAGGCCACTTAGGGGGTGAAGCAGCAGATGGAAGACCTCTCTCTCTTTCTCTGTACCTCTGCATCTCAAATAATTAAGTAAATCTTTTTAAAAAAAAAAACTTTGGAGAAGCGTTTATAATTCAGAATTTTGATGCCAAGTATAATAATGCATCAATCAGAGCCAATGGAATCTTATGTTTTTATGTAAACAATTTGTACATTTTCAGAAAGAAAGAATCTTATCATTTAAGTTATCCAATTAAACTGGATTATTGACTAAAAAAAAATACTTGTCCTGGCTACACTTCCTATCCAGCTCCCTGCCAATGCACCTGGGAAAGCAGCGGAGGATGGCTCAACTATTTGCGGCCTGGAGACCTAGTTGGAGATTCTGGGTTATGGCCTCAGCCATTGTCCCTCTCCCCTCCCCCTCCTCCTCCCCCTCCTCCTCCCCCTCCTCCTCTTTGCCTCCCGCTTTTCTCTGTCATTCAGCCTTTTAAATAAATATTTTTTTTTTCTTTTTTTAGAAAAAGGATGCAGTCTGTGGGTAGACAGGTTTGAAATGTGGAAATCCATGCACTTTTTTTGATATACATTTTTATTGACATTTTGAAAACCTGCTCATAGATAGAGACTAGAATAAAACTCAGTAATAAAGCCTAATATTTTGTTACCTGAGACTTTAACCCCATTACTTGCAGATTGTTAAGGAAGACCTGAAAGTTAATGTGTGAATGATTGAAAATCTGTCACCTATGCCCAAATATAGAAATTCTACCAACAGAAAAGGGAGTAGGAAAAGGAAAGTGTTATTATCAGTTTCCATACCTGTTAATGAGAATCATAGGAGTATCTATCTCTTAGGCTAATTCTACAGAATAATAATTTTATAAATGTCAAGTGCTTAAAACTTGGCATTTAATTAGAATTTAGGAAGGCTTCACCATCATTTCTGCTTTGTCCAAATTCTGTTCTATCAGTCTTAATGAATTTATCATGTTATCTATAAAATATATATAAATTATGTATAACTCACATACGTACATGCAAATAAACATGTGAATGCATGTATGTAAGGGAGTTACATGCACTTTATAGAAAATGGATCTCGCATCTCATGAAAATCTATTGAGGTTTTGGGGGCAATTATAATTATATCCATGGTTTTTATTTGTTTTTGTTTTTAATGTCTATTTAGCAATTTTCTTTGGGCTATGAGCTAAAAAGTAGCATCTATACCTAAAATGTGATCTTTTGATTTGTCATTCATTATTATTTATATCATAGGTGGTTACTTTTGATGACTGCTCCTCTAAATTGCTAAACAATTATATTCTGGAGAGCTTAGCTAAGAATTAACATGATGGCTAACCATCACTGTTTAAATGATGAAACGGTTGGAATTTTTTTCTGCATTTACTGAATAGAGAATAATGTTAAGATTAAGTGGATGTGTGTCCATACACAAAAGGAGCGAGTGAATATCACAGCTCTTGTATCAGCCTTTTGATTTTGATCAAATCATTTTGCTTTCACGAGACCTAGACAAAAATTGAAAAGAGTATTATTTTTACCTGCTGTATGCATCAATGGCTTGGGGCACTGCTGAATAATATTTTCAATTTTCACATTGACTTTTTGAGAAGATTTTTATGAGGGTTTTCCTATATAAGCACTGTCTTAATTACTTTAGAAGAAATTTCCCATTTCTCAAATGCTGTTTTGGCACACGTAATTCATTAAATCAAAATTTTAAAAAAAGAGAGATAGAAACTATCGAAAACAGTTAATGTAGTAGTTAAAATGTGGTTGTGTTTGCAAGACTCAGATAAATGTTTCCACCCATCTGGATTCCATCTATATATCACTAATGTTTCAGACTTTTGATCTTTGATTTTCAGACTGTGGGACTTGGGGTAAGGATGGGATGAGAGGAGAAAGAGAGGTTGAAGAAAAATATGAATAAGGGGTATTTTTAATTTTAGCAGTTAAGCAGCCAGCATCATGTCTGTATGTGAGCCAGGTTGCAGACTTATTTATATCAGGAAGCTAGTATACAGTTCCAAAGTCAGTGCCACTAGGAAGTACTTAAAAAGGAATTGTACAAAAGAAATAAACCCAAAAGGCAGGAAGTATTTCACATTTGCTCCAGGAGACCGTAGTTCCATTGGGGATTTACTAAAGTCTTCAAATACTATTTTCATTTGCATTTCCTGAAGCTACAAATGCATATTGTCACAAGATTTTTTATTCCATTTTGAGAAGCACAAATTTTTAAAAATTAGAATCACTTTTCCTCTCCTCCCATCTTTTAAAAAAATCAGCGCAGAAGATTTGTTTAAAAACAGATATTCCAAAAGTTAGCAACAAAGGAAGAAAAAAAATAATAGATGCCACTTAATTTGGTTACTGATTTTTACTTGAAGATGCCATTTGTAATTTTGTGGTTGACTCAGATCACAGAGTCTCTTAAGTAATCATCATTCTTTTGTCGTTTCACTTTGACTCATCGGACTTACAACATTGAGTAGAGAAAAGATCGAAATCAGATAAGACTTCTCTTGTGAAAGAGGCACTCAGGGCACTGATAAAGGAGACACATTCCTTCAGAGTGAAGAACCTGTAGGGCAAAGCTTAGGACCTTGCTCACCCAGCAACGGAGATGGAGGTCTAATATGGCTGGGAGGATATCCTGTCCACAGCACCATATTTTGCCTTTTGTAGTTGCTAGAAGTCTCTGTCGGAGGGAGTTTTAATTCTACTAAGATGGAACTATAAGGCTGAGCCCTCTGGTAGAAGAAATGCCTTGAGTTCTGCAACGTTTAAGTAGCTGGGAGCAGATGATGTCACTAATCAACCAGCAGGCATTTATTGACCACTCATATGGCCGTGTGCTTGGTGACACTCGGTGAACTGTGGGTCCTGCTGCCCTCTTTGATGTCTTCCTGAAATTCTCCAAGCTGAACTGATCATTCCCTTATTTGGGCTGTCACTGTGATGTCACACACTTCTTTAATCCCGTATGTCTCCTGCACTGGATTTGTAATCTTCATACAAGAGCTAAGACTGGCTAGGACAGGGGCCAGTGCTGGGGTGCAACGGGTTACATCACTGCCTTCCACTGGAGGCATCTCATATAGGCACCAGATGCTCTGTGTCCTATTCAGCTCCCTGCCAATGTGCCTGGGAAAGCACCAGAGGATGGCCCAAGTCCTTGGCCCCTGCACCCTCATGGGAGACCCAGAAGAAGCTCCTGACTCATGGCTTCAGATTGGCTCAGCTTCAGCCATTGTGGCCATTTGGGGGTTGAACGAGCAGATGAAAGACTTCTTTCTCTGTCTCTACCTCTCTCTGTTACTATTTTTCAAATAGAGAAAATAAAACTTTAAAAAAAAAAAAAAAAAAAAAAAGACTGGCCGGCGCCATGGCTCACTAGGCTAATCCTCCGCCTGTGGAACCAGCACACCAGGTTCTAGTCCCAGTCAGGGCGCCAGATTCTGTCCCAGTTGTTCCTCTTCCAGGCCAGCTCTCTGCTGTGGCCTGGGAAGGCAGTGAAGGATGGCCCAAGTCCTTGAGCCCTGTACCGGCATGGGAGGCCAGGAGAAGCACCTGTCTCCCGGCTTCGGATCAGTGTGGTGTGCTGGCTGCAGTGTACCAGCCACAGCGGCCATTGGGGGTTGAACCAATGGAAAAAGAAAGACCTTTCTCTCTGTCTCCCTCTCTCTCACTGTCCACTCTTTGTGTCCAAAAAAAAATCTTTAAAAAAAAAAAGACTGGCTAGGTCATATTCAGACTGTATCAGTGTATTGGCACATAATTGACACTCTGTGCATGCTTAGACTGAGGTAGATATTATTGCTACTCTTATGGCACTTGACAACTAGGAAAGGAATTCAGACATTAACATGGAGCAGATTGAGAGATTAGTTGCTTTAAGTTTATCATGTAGCGTAGTGAGTTAGAGAGGAGACAGAATAAGTGAGATCAATAAGCCCCCAAATGCATTTGCTTTATTCTCTCAGTTTTACTGCACCGGTCTTACACTCAGGTTAGAATATAACAGCCTGGGGCCAGCACTCTGGCATAGGAGGTAAAGCTAACACCTGCAGTACCCGCATCCCATATAGGCAATCTAGCTCTCTGCTATGGCCTAGGAAAGCAGTACAAGATGGCCCACGTTGTGAGAGACCAGAAAGATAAAGATACCCATGTGAGAGACCAGGAAGAAGTTCCTGGCTCCTGGCTTCAGATTGGCTCAGCACCCGCTTTTGCGGCCATGTGGGGAGTGAGCCAGAGGATGGAAGACACTCTCCCCATCCTCCATCTCTGCTTCTGCCTGTCTGTAACTTCTGCTTTTCAAATAAATAAATCTAAAAAAAAAAAATACAACAGGCTATCTGTTACACTGCCTTCAAATATTTAGTAGCAATTATCATATGTTTCTCATTCGTTTCCTTGAAGTAGGCTTGAATTTAACTTATTTTTTTGGAGAATGCCCAAAGCAATGAAGTGTTGAAGAAATAACACAATCTTTTCCATTTTTCTGAAGTGGCATCTTGAACAGAGGTTTAAAATTAGAAGTGAGTTGAAATGAATGGAAATTTCTAATTCTTTTGGACAACATTGATTTGAATGATAATTTTTGAGTCAAAGATTAACAAATTCAATCTTGTCTCCATGATTTAATAGGCTTGAGGTGTTAGATCATATACTTCATCTCACTGAACCTCAGTTACCTCATCCAGAAAGTGAAGATAACAAAGTCTACCCTGTTTATTTGTTACAGCTGGAAGAAAACATTGTGTACACTATGAGATGCAAGAGACTCTTGCTATTATTGTGATCATAATTACTCCTGTAATCTTGACAGTAGAACCCAGTAGAACCAAACCTAGGTCTGAAGGGCTCCTCCACACAATTGAAGTGTCTTACTGCAGAACAGCTCCAGACACTCTCACCTGGGAAGCAGCAGCTGATAAGCCCCTAAACTCATCAGAAAAAGAATACACGGATGGTCCCTGAAGAATTCCTGGCACATTAATTTGCTTCCCTGGAAACATCTGGATTCTCTAAAATTAGATTCTTGATGAAAGATCCATGAACTGTTGCCAGATTTCTGTGTAGATAACTTTATTCACTCAGCAAAGATGAATCAAATACCTATTATAGGTTAGGAATTGCTCAAGGTAATATAAGGTAGTTGACCATGGCTCCTGCCCTCAAAAAACTTTTGTTTTATTAGCAGAGACAGATTCATAATTACATGTCCATAAACTATATAGTGGAGTTATGTGCAATTATTACATAAATCACAAGTACTATCACAGGAGGCGGGCTAGAACAAGAGCTGAGACTTTCCTAGTGGAAAGGATGCTGGATAAGATTGGTGAAGAACAGATCCATCCACAGAGGGGTCTTGGTTCATGTCCTTTGACTCTGGGGCAAAAACAGAGTCACAGAAAGATATGAAATGGGGAAGTAGCATTGTGAAATATGGCTTTTATATAGAATGGTATGTGTAGTGTATTGACTAAGAGGAAAGACTGGAAGCAAGATCATTGGTCGGGGAGTTAGGGTAGTAATTCAGAGATGAATCAAGGAAATGGTAATTAAGGAGGGACTCAGCCACAGTTGTGAGATACAGTGATAATTGTAGGTATGAGTGTATATACACACACACACTAGAATTTGAAATCTGTTTTCATGTGGCATTCAGAAATAGAGTTGTTAAGGCAGATTACCTAGATACAATGCTGATTAAGAGAGAAGAGTCAAAGTTCATGAAATGAAAAACCCTGAGATATAAATTTATTTTTAATCAACTACCTAACTTCTGACTCCAATTCAAATTTCAATAATTTGTTGGGGAAAAGAAATGCATAAACCCCAAACTTCAGTCTTTACTGAAGTTTCTCCACTCTGTATTGTGCCACGATTTGGAAGTCTTACTTGCCAAGGAGTTGATGATGGCCCATGCAGGCAGCTGCCAAGTCAGCAGTCATCCTGGCCCACATGGGCGCCACAGGTCCCTCCAATCTCTCTGCTGCCTCTGTTCCAGCTACAAGGGCTGGTGTTTTCCCTGTCCAGGAGCAGTGTGAAGCAGTTGTTTCTGCCTGCTATGTTTTCCGAGGTAACTCAAGGGGAGAGGAAGCACCTCCCACAACTAGGGAGTCCTTAGCTTTTTAGTCATTCTTTCTCTTCTTAATCTGAGGTGCTCATTCTCTGAGGAAAATAATCTTCTTTTTATTTTAATTTTGTCTCAATTGACATACCAACATACATGGGGTATGTGTGATGTTTCAGTACATACGTACGTTGTGGAATTATCAGATAAGAGTATTCACGTCTCTTTTGGCTTTATTTGATTATGTCCCATTTTTTCCTCTTTCCTATGGGGTTTAGTTTTGAAATAGAAAATTGATCAAGATGATTCCTTATTAATATTCACATTTTGTCAGATACCTGTTTGATTTTACCTTTTATTGTCTGCCCTTTCCCTATCCATGAGATGAGACTTTGTCTCCTTGCCATTTGTCTTTGGCACCCTGAATCAAGAACACTCTGGCACATATCAGCAACACATACACACACCTACAGACTTGCTTACTGAATAACTCGATATGAAGATGAGTTATTAATGGGCAGAGCTCTCCTAATTTATTTTAGGGGGATGATGCTGTGTGAGAATTCTCTTTGCCGTTCCATGTAGTAAAAGAGTAGATAAATGAATTAGTTTAAAAATCAATAAAGCTATTGCTACTTTTTTTTGTTCTTTCCCCTGAGACATTGAACACAGAGTTGAATACACAGAGGTGGAAAAAAAGAGAGAAAAATTCAATGAGGAAAGAATTATTTAAAATATTAAAATAATGGGCCGGCGCCGTGGCTCAACAGGCTAATCCTCCGCCTTGCGGCGCCGGCACACTGGGTTCTAGTCCCAGTCGGGGTGCCAGATTCTGTCCCGGATGCCCCTCTTCCAGGCCAGCCCTCTGCTGTGGCCCAGGAGTGCAGTGGAGGATGGCCCAAGTGCTTGGGCCCTGCACCCCATGGGAGACCAGGATAAGCACCTAGCACCTGGCTCCTGCCATCGGATGAGCGCGGTGCACCGGTGCACCGGCCGCAGCGCGCCGTCCGCGGCGGCCATTGGAGGGTGAACCAACGGCAAAGGAAGACCTTTCTCTCTGTCTCTCACTGTCCACTCTGCCTGTCAAAAAAAAAAATATTAAAATAATGGCCAGCATTGTGGCACAGCAGGTTAAGTCACCACCTGCCACACTAGCATCCCATGTAAGCACCAGTTCAAGTCCTGGCCATTCCACAGACAATCCAGCTACCTGTTAATGCTTCTGGAAAAGGAGCATACAATGGCTAGAGTGGTTGGAACCCTGCACGCACGTGGGAGACCTGGATGGAGTTCCATACTCCTGGCTTTGGCCTGACCCCGACCCTGCCATCCCAACCATTTGGAGAGTGAACCAGCAAATGGAAGAGCTCTGTCTCTTTTGTTCTCTCTGTAACTCTGCCTTTCAAGTAACTGAATGAATGAATGAATAAATATATCTTCTGAAAAATATATATTAATCCAACCAGACTAAATATTTCATCTAATATCATTCAAAACACTATTTGTTAGCAATCTAAACAAAAATTTTTGTTAAAATACAAAGTAGAATTGGACAGGCATTTGACCTAGTGGTTAAAACACCAGTTAAGACACATCTTATGTCAGAGTTTCTATGTTGAAGTCCTGTCTGTGCGCTTGATTCCAGCTTCCTACTAATGCAGACCTTGGAATCATCAGGTTGCGGCTTAAGTAATTGAATGCCTGCCATTTATGTGGGAGAGCTGGATTGAGTTTCTGGCTCTAGGTTCCAGTTCAGCCCAGCCCCAACTGTTGCAGGCATTGGAACAGTGAATCAGTGGAAGGGAGCTCTCTGCCTTTCTGTCAGAGTCTTTCTCCCAAATAAGTAAATTTGTAAAAGTTTAAAAATATACAAAGTTGATTTAAGTTACATATAAAGGATGGAATTAAAGAATTGGAGAGAGTACTAAGACAGTTGTCCAGTTTGTGCAAAGAGAAGTCATTTCTTTATCTTTTTCTATGACTAACCAGATTTTACTACCTGGTACTAGGCTGCATACTGCTTACTCTTTTAGGTTTTTGTTTTTTCTTTCTTTACTTTTTAAATATATATATATATATATATATATATATATATATATATATATATATATTTGTCAAAAGAGGAACCAGTCAGGGCAAAATCATTCAAACCTGGTTGTGAAGTCTTTTGGAGTACAGAAACAAACAAGCAGCAAAAATAGCCCACCAGAAAACAAAATGAAAAAAATGAAAATTAGTAAATTTATTTCTTGGACCCTATGGGTAGTGGAAGGAGAATCAATGGAGCACATGGGTTTCAAGTTTGGATCATGATTTCTTTCTGGACTGGTCTAAGAGAGGAGGGAAAAAATACCACCCTGTCCTTTCATTCATGGGATGTCCCATATCTTCCGTAGGTTCCCTCACTGCCTTACTGTTGGGCTGTACTTGGCTGGCAGAGGCATGGAGACACACTTTCCTTCCATGATAGTGGTAACTTCATCAGAATGTTCAAGAGGAGAGAACAGGGAGGTTAAGAAATGTGGGTAATTTTCTCTGAAGACAATACTTATCTTGGAATGTTATTACTTTTCTGTACTTTGTATTTTGCACTTAACATACTTATTTTCTTCTAGTGTTTATTATTTTTGCTTTCAGATAATTCGCTATATCGCAAAATTCTAGACTTGAACTTGGGTTGATAGACTCAGACAAAATATATTTTCAAAATATTATTCTCTCTCTCAGATCTTATCTCTCATCTCTCTATCCCCCCTCCTCGCTGTCTCACTCTCTCACTCTCACCGTGTGTGTGTGTGTTTATACATACATATATATATATATATATATATATAAAACTTTTCATTGTCTACAGTCAAGGATCCAACAATTCAACACTGCATACTATGCTATATTTTTTAAAGATTTATTTATTTGAAAGAGTTAGAGAGAGGAGAGGCAGAAAGAGAGAGAGAGAGAAATCTTCCATCCGATGGTTCACTCCCCAATTGGCCACAATGGCCGGAGCTGTGCTGATCCAAAGCCAGGAGCCAGGAGCTTCTTCCAGGTCGGGTGCAGGGGCCCAAGGACTTGGGCCATCCTCTACTGCTTTCCCAGGCCATAGCAGAGAACTGGACTGGAAGAGGAGCAGCCAGGTCTCGAACCAGTACCCATATAGGATGCTGGCGCTTCAGGCCAGGGCGTTAACCCTCTGTACCACAGCACCAGCCCCTATGCTATATGTTTTATGTGCATTTTTTCACAATATCAAAAACATAATATCAGTTGTATGTTCATTTATTCCTGTGAAGTAAATATTATTGGTTTATAGAGGTACAAATGGAGACTTGAACAGATAAAATAATTTTCCTCAAATTATACCTCTTAAATTGCTGCATTTAGATTTCAGTATAGGGGAAAATGAAGTTTTCAGTACACTTTGCTGCTCATTGTCATTTTTGTCCTGGCGCCATGAGAGATTTCTCAGGCACTAAGAGGAATGGGTAAGTCATAGTTGAAAGAAGATACATCCAGGGACGAGAGATTCGGTATTAAACTCTGCCATTTTACACTTTTATGTAGATAAGGTAGGAATAAGAAACAATGTGTGAACTCATGTTTAATTTTGTCATTTACTAACTATGTAAACTTAGGCAAAATTTTTTCATGTCCAATTTTTCACTTGTCCAGAAGAGAGAACAGTGAGTTGGCTGAGAGAAATAAGCATGGAAGTACACAGTACAGTTCCAACCATGGCACAAAGCAAGCACCTAGTAATTGCAGTCCATCCTACCACAGCTAATTTTGATAATTTGTGAAGCATGTGTTATGTTCTCTATGGACTGTTCAGTTATTGGATAAACATACAGGTTTTAGGGCCAATAATGTGATGTAACTAAAATAAATGCAAAAGAAATACACGCCTGAACAAGGAACATTTTTTCTTGCTCTCATTAAGAAGTTGGGCCATGGTATCTAAGTTGCAGAAATGAAGCAGCAATTATTTCTTTCACGGAATCCCTTCTTAGATATTCATCTGACCCAGGATTCTCTGTCCACATTTTCATAACAGCAGTTTATAGCTTTCTCAAGTAGCAGAGAGCTCTGGAAAGATGGTACAGGATTGAATCTGAAGCCACCCTCTGAGTTAAGCAACTGTCCTCGCAGCCCAGGGCACTGAGCCAGGAGTTCTGAGCCAAGCCTGCAACATTCCATCTGCTGTACTAACCAGAGGTAAATGACCCTCAAACCCCAAGGGAGTCGTTCAGCTTCGGGAAGGAGAGCTCACCTTTCACACAACAGTCAGGCTGGAGAGATGTTGCTTAAGTGACTGAAGAGGAGGAAAGGAGAATCGGAGACCTGGTTAACGGAATGTATTGAGGTCATTTTCACTCTACATTGATGAAGCTCAGAAACAGAAAGTGCCAGGAGGGCTATAATTAGGAGATAGAGTTAAAAATTTAACAGCTCTCCAGTTTTCAACTCTATCGATCATCATTTTTAATAGCTCGCTCTTCCAACTTTGCACTTTTAGGGCCTATCGTCTTCCCTTCTCCTTTTCAACATTTGAGAGGAGTTTGTGAAAAAAAATATTAAAGGAAAGAGAAGTGATATAATGAAAAGATATTTTGGATGAGCCCAGAAGTTCTTAGAAGATAGGTTCGGTTCTGTCTCTTTCGCCTGTGATTCATTCTAGGACTCTGTGGAGTGTGAAGTTATCATGTGTATGTGGCCCCTGTTCATTGGAAGGACCCAATGGAGAAAGGAGATTCAGTATAGCTGTCATCCCTAGAAAGGCTTATTTTTAATGGTGCACACTAATCATCCACTGAGGTTTTAGGCTTAGATTACCCCCTCCTGCATTTTAAAAATAATATATACTTTATATTTTAAAATATTAAATAGCTTTAGGTTCATAGGTATTTAGAATATAAAATAGCTTTAGGGTCATAGGAAATCTGAGCAGAAAACACAGAGTCCCTAATATGATTCCTGCACTTAGACATCCACAGCTTCCCCTACCACAGACATCCCACCCAAGAGTATTATACTTGTTATAATGATATATCATTATTAGCCAAAATCCATAGCCCACAGAAGAAAACCAGACATTCTTTACTGTGCATCCTGACAGATATGCTGTTGAGTTTGTGAAAGACAAAAAGGGGTTTTTAGTGAGTAATATTTTTGAAATGCACATGTTTGAAAAGACACTGATTCTAAGGTGTACACTTCTATGTATGTTTGTTGAGAAGAACCAGAAGGTCATCTGACTCTGTGCAAGTTATTCTCTCAAATATTTTCTTCGTTAATCCTTGAAACGTCCTGCATGTTGATGATTTGCAAATAATCTAAGTTGTTTTTGACAGGGCAAAATCTATCAAAAGAGCAGTTTTGCTTAGTAAAGACTAAAAACAGCCTTGCTAAAAGCAAGTTAATGCTTTAAATGACACAAGTGAATGAGATATAATTAGGAATAACCGTTTCCTTCCTCTCTGTTTAGAAACAACATGAGCCATTGGCACAGAACTGAAAGGGGTGATCTTATCACTTTTATGTAGAATGTTTTTCCAGTGAGGCCATTAAGTTATGCTTATATAAAATGGTACCATGAAGTAGACAAACTAATTTTCCTTATATTCTGTAAATCAAATTTGAATAGCAGTGGTTTTATGACTAAATAAATTTGCAATAATTAGATTGTTGTTGTTGACATCCTTATGTCTTGTATGAAGATAATGTTTGAATATAGGTGATATAGATAATGTTCAGAAAGAATTTGAATAAAACATTAATTTTAGGTTGTCTTTCAACAATATTAAAGAACAGTAAATTCCCCATGCTGAAATGCATGTTTGATAACTGTGTTTATCTGTGTTCTCCATAGGATATAAATATAATTACACACATACACACACAGAAATGCACACACACAGTCTTCAAAAAGTTCATGACAAATAGAAAATATGCAAATCTTGCATGAGTTTCAAAATTATTTATCTTTGATTTGAAATGAAAAGAGCAAAGAGAGGGAGAGAGAGAGAGAGAGATCTTTCAGCAATTGGTTCACTTTCCATATACCCAAAAATCCGAAACAGGACCAGGCCAGAGCCAGGAATGCTGTTTTCAATTCAGGACTCCACGTGGGTAGCAGGAACCCAAGTACTTGATCCACTATCTGTTGCCTTCCAGAGTGCACATCAGCTGGAAGCTGTGTTGGAAATGAGGCAAATCAGCCCCTCCAATATAGGATATGCATGTTTCTAGTGGTGTCTTAATGGCTTCATCAAATGTGCCCCTTTTAATTTCATTGTCAGTGAAATTTGTGTAGTCCCCTCATGTGTGTATCTGTGTGTGTGTCTGAATTCAGAGTCTTAAGAACCAGGAGGCTGGTGCCGCAGCTCACTTGGCTAATCCTCTGCCTGTGGCGCTGGCACCCCGGGTTCTAGTCCCGGTTGGGGCGCTGGATTCTGTCCCAGTTGCTCCTCTTCCAGTCTAGCTCTCTGCTGTGGCCCAGGAAGGCAGTGGAGGATGGCCCAAGTGTTTGGGTCCTGTACCACATGGGAGACCAGGAGGAAGCACCTGGCTCCTGGCTTCGGATTGGCGCATCGTGCCGGCCATAGCGGGCATTTGCGGGATGAACCAACGGAAATATCTAGGCTTACTGTCACCCAGACAAGTTTATAAAATTTACCGTCACATTATTGGGATGTTTTCTAAATATATATATATATATATATATATATATATATTTGAAAGGCAAAGTTAGAGAGGAGTGAGATCAAGAGAGAGAGACAGGCATGGGTGGAAATAGATTGCCCTTCCATTGGTTCACTCCCCAAGTGGCTGGAACAGCTAGGACTGGCCAAGCCAAAGCCAGGAGCCTCTTCTTCTCGGTCTCCCATGTGGGTGCAGGGACCCAAACACTTGGAACATCTTCTGTTGCTTTCCCAGGCACATTAACAGGAATCTGAATTGGAAGTGGAGCATCCAGGACTCGAACTAGCACCCATACGGGATGCCAGTGGGAGCTTTAACCTGATGCAACAGAGCATTGTCTGCAAAATCTTGTCTATTAATTCTACTTGATGTGCGTTCGTGAGCACTGCAATGTACTGTGCTGGGTTCTATGAAGAACACAGAATGCCAATAGCTGGACTTTCTCTTTTAAAAGCTAATAAATTCATGGATGACCCCTACTTACTTAGTTATTGTAATAGTAGGATAAAGAAATGGTTATGTATGATCCAAAGAATGATTTATTTGGAATGTGGAGATTGGAAAGGATGACAGAGAAGATATCATTTGTTTTATTTATATAAAGGGAACAGATTTCTTGTATTTCATATGTATATAGTTTTAAGAACATAATGACACTTCCATCCTCCCTCCCTCCCTCCCTTACTCTCACCCTCCCTTCCTCCTGATTCCTTTCTTATTTGTCTGTTAATTGTTGCGATGGCATATTTCCAGTTTCCTTAGAATCACAAATGTAATCCTCCATTAAAATAATTCAACAAGTGGTAAGTAGAAAAACCACTGTTCCTCAGGATATTGACAGGTACTATAAACAATAATGAAATTGAAGATGTCAATTTCATTCATATACGTTACTTTTTTTTGTATCATTATATTATTTAGCAAAAATCAGAGAGAATGTGATATATGTCTATTTGGAACTGGTTTATTTCACTAAGCAAATGGTCACCATTTCCATCCATTTTCTTAGGAAAGGCAAAATTTCATTGTTTTTATGTCTAAGTAGTAGCCCATTGTGTTTGTTTACCACATTTTCTTTTTCCAATCATCAGTTGATGGACAACTGAGTACATTCCATGTCTGAGCTATCTTGAATTGAGCTGCAATAAACAAGCAGGTACAGATAACTCTTCGTATGCTGATTTCATTTCCTTTGGCTAAATTACCAGGCCTGGGATAGCTGGGCCATAGAGTAGATCTATTCTCAGATTTCTGAGGAATCTCCATACTGTATTCCATAATGGTTGTGTGATTTTATGTTCCCACCAACAGTGTATTAGGGTGCCTTTGTTTTATACATCCTCATCAGCATTTGTTACTTTTGATTTTTGGATGATAACAATTCTAACTCAGGTGAGATGAAATCTCATTGTGGTTTTTATTTGCATTTCCTTGATGGCTAGTGATCCTGAGCATCTTTTCATGTGTCTATTGGCCATATGTATTTCATCTTTTAAAAAATACTTGCTCATATCTTTAATCCATTTCTTAACCGGATTGCTTGTTTTGTTGTTGCTTAGTTTCTTGAGCTCAAAATATTTTCTGGATGTTAATTGTTTATCAGTTGTACAGCTTACAGATATTTTTTCCCATTCTGTCAGTTGTCTCTTCACATTGTTAGGTGTTTCCTTAGCAGTGCAGAAGCTTCTTAGCTTGATGGAATGCCATTTGTCTATTTTTGCTTTTATTTCCTGTGCTTCTAGGGTCTTTTCTAAGAAGTCTTTCCTATACCAATGCCTTGCAGTGCTTCCTCTATGTTTTCTTTTAGCAGTTTGATGACTTCAGGTAATATGTTGTGAAATCTGTTAATGTGATGCCTCCAGCTTTGTTTTTGTGGCTTAAGATTGCTTTAGCTGTCTGACATCTCTTGTGTTCCCATATAAATTTTAGGGTCTTTTTTTCCTAGATCTGAAAAGTATGTCCTTGGTATTTTTATTGGGATTAAATTGAATCTGTAAACTCATTTGGATAATATAGACATTTTAATGATATTCTTCAAATCCATAAACAGATGATGTTTCCATTTTTTGTATCTTCTATAACATTTTTAAATGTTTTGTAATTTTCATTGTTGAGTAATTTCACTTCCTTGGTTAAACTTATTCCAAGATATTTAAATTTTTGTAGCTATTTGAATGGGACTGTTCTTACTAGTTCTTTCTCAGCCAAGGCATTGTTTGTGTATACAAATACTATTGATTTTTCTAAAGATTCATTTATTTATTTATTTATTTGAAAGTACGAGTTATACACAGAGAGAAGGAGAGGCAGAGATAGAGAGAGAGAGTGAGAGAGAGAGAGTTCTTCCATCCACTGGTTCATTCCCTAATTGGCCTCAATGGCCAGAGCTGTGCCAATCCAAAGCCAGGAGCCAGGAGCTTCTTCTGGGTCTCCCACATGAGTGTAGGGGCCCAAGGACTTGGGCCATCTTCTTTTCTTTCCCAGGCCATAGCAGAGAAATGGATCGGAATTAGAGCAGCCAGGACTCAAACCGTCACCCATATGGAATGCCAGCACTGCAGGTGGCAGCTTTATCCAATACGCCACTGCACCAACCCCAACTATTGATTTTTTAATCCTGATTTTATACTCTGCAACGTTACCAAACTCTCCTATGAGTTCCAATAATCTATTAGTGGCATTTTGTGGTTCCCATGTGTATAGAATCATCATCTGGAAACAGGGATGATTGGGCTTCCTCCTTTCCCCTTGCTATCTGTTTGATTTCTTTTTCTTTGGCTGAAACTTCCAGAACTATAATAGCATTGGTAAGAGTGTGCACCCTTGTTTGGTTCTTGTTCTTAGTGAAAATGCTTCTAACTTTTCCCCATTTGATATACCTGTGGGTTTGTCATATATTGCCTTGATTGTGGTGAGGTATGTCCCTTCTATATTCAATTTTATCATTAAAGGATGTTGCTTTATCAAGTGCTTTCTCATCTGTTGAGCTAATCATGTAGCTTTTCTTCTTCAATCTCTTAAAGTGATGCATCACATTTGTTCATTTGTAAATGTTGAATCATCCCTGCATTTCAGGAATAATTCCCTCTTGGATCTGGTTGAAGATCATTTTTGCGGTTTTTGGATTTGATTAGCTATTATTTTGTTGAGGGCTTCTGCATCTGTATTCTTCAGGGTTATTGGTGTATAGTTATGTTTTACTGTTGTATCTTTTTCTGTTTTTAAATTAAGATAATGCTGGCCTCATAGAAGGAGTTTGGGAGGATTCCCTCCATTTCAGTTGTTTTGAATAGTTTAAGAAGTATTGGGGTTTGTTGTTCTTTAAAAGTTTGATAGAATTAAGCAATGAAGCTGTCTGGTCCTAGGCTTTTCTTTGTTGGGATGGTCTTTAGTGCTGATTCAATTTCTGTCTTGGTTATTGGTCCATTTCAGTATACTTTGTCTTCCTGCTTCAAGTTTGGTAAATTGTATGTGTCTAAACATCTACTCATTTCTTCTTGATTTCCCAATTTGTTAGCATACATCTGTTTGTAGTAATTCCTGAAGATTCTTTTTCTTTCTCTGGTATTCATTGTAACGTATCCTTTTTCATCTCTGATTTTATTAATTTGGGTCTTCTCCCCCACCTTTTTTTGTTCAGTTTTTCAGTGTGGCCAGTTATTTATTTACTGAATTTTGTTTATTTTTTAAATCAGATCTTTATATTATTGATCTTTTGTATGGCTTTCTTTATTTCAACTTTATTCTATATTTTAATTACTTAATAATTTGGGGTTTGGTTTATTCTTGTTTCTCTAATTCATTAAGATGAATGTTTGGTCACTTATTTTATGCCTTTACAGTTTCTTGATGTAGGCATTAATTGCTATAAACTTCTCACTTGGCACTGCTTTGCTGAATTCCATAAATTTTTATATGTTGTGTTGTCCTCTTCATTCATTTCTAGGAACTTTTGATTTCTCTTTTATTTCTTTATAACCCTCTGTTAATTCAGGGGAATGTTGTTCCATCTCTATGTGTTTGCTTATTTACTGGAGTTTCTTATGTTGTTAATATCAAGATGCATTCCATTGTGGTCATACATGGTATGACTTCAGTTTTTTTTTTTTTTTTTTTAATTTGTTGACAATTCTTTTATGGCCTAGCATGTGCTTTATCATAGAAAATGACGCATGCACTGATGGAAAGAATGTGTATTCTGTAGCTGTGGGATTAAAAATTCTGTAGATATCAATTAGATCCATTTGTTCAATAGTATAAATTAGCTCTATTTTTCTTTTTGGTTCTTTGGTCTAGTTGATCTGTCCAGTGATGAAGGTGGGGTGTTGAACTATCCCATTATTAATGTGTTGGAGCATACATCTTCCTTTAAGATCCATTAATGTTTGTTTTAAAAATCAAAGTACCCTAGCATTGGGTGTATATTCATTTATTATAGTCACATCTTTCTGTTGAATCGATCCCTTAATCATTACATAATGTCCTCCTTTGTCTGTTTTTAATAGTTTTTGCCTTAAAGTCCATTTTTTTCTGATATTAGGATGGCTAATCATGCTTATTTGATTTTCATTTGTATGGAATATCTTTTCCATCCTTTCACTTTCAGCCTAAGTTTATCTTTATTGGTGAGGTGTGTTTCTTGTAGGTAGCATATAGATGGACCTTTGTTTTTAATCCATTCAACCAGTCTGTGTGTTTTAATTGTAGAGTTTAGTCCATTTACATTCAATGTTATTATTGATAAAAAATGACTTGATACTAACATTTTTCTGTAAATATTCCTGTTGTTTTTTTGGATTTAATTTGTACTTTTACTAGGGAGTTTTCTGCTTTTGTCTGCTTTTATGATGCTGATTATCTTTCTACTTTTCTGTGTTTGTGCATTCTTAAGTATCATTTGTAAGGTTCGCTGAGTGTTCACAATTTCTGTTTGTTTTTGTAGGTCTTTATTTCACCTTCATTTGTAAATGAGAGCTTTGTGGGGTACAGTATTCTGGAACAATAGCTTCTTTTGTTTTAGGAGTTGGACTGTGTCTCTATTGTTTTATAGCCTGTAGGGTTCTGATGTTCTCATCTCATGTTCTGCTATCAATTTGATTAGTTTCTTCAATGGTAATTTGATGTTTCTCTCTTGCAAATTTTTGTTTTATCTTTGAAAGGTTGACTGTAATCTGTCATGGTGAAGATCTTTTTCGATCATGTCTATTAAGGGTTGTTTGCACTTCCTGTACTTGGATTTGATTGGGCCATTTGTTGTGTGTGGTTACTAGAGAATTGTAATTAATAGGAGGATGAGGAAACAGAGAAGCAAAGGGTTTGGGGCACACAACTTTATGCAGTGCCTGTGTTTCTGTAATGCAAATAGCATGGCTAAGGTCTCACACTAAAAAGAAAGGTCAATATCATGCCATGAAGGATCCTCAGTGTCATGCTAAATAATATGTTTTACTTCAGGATTGTGCTTAATTTATAGAAATTACATCTTTCTTATTTTATGATGTTTCAAATATCATGATCATGATCACAGCTACCATTATTGAAGGCAGGTAACCTTAGCACTTGAATCCTCATCTGCTATTTTGTAATCCATTTCACTTGTTTTGTGCTATTTCTTCAATTATACAAAAAGTTGATTTCTGGGTTTTTGTTGTTTATATATTATTAATTATACATGCATAATTTCCCTTTATTAAAAGAAAAAATAAATATGAAAAGGTAGCCTTCATTCTCTGACAATGTTCCACTTTCTTCATAACTTGATGAATGGCTTTAAATAACAATCTACATAACCTTTGAAACATAGACACTGAGCACAATCCACTTTGACTTTATTTTTCTCTACTAGGGAACATAGTGAAATATTCAGTATGCAAAAATTGATTTATAAGCCAATGTAGAATAACTTCACAAGAGTGTATCCAGAAAGAATCTTACTTCCTAATTCAGGATTCATAAATCTCGTAATTAAAAGCAAGTAGAAATAGGGCTCTGTCTGTTTTTTTTTTTTTTTTTATGTTTTGACAGGCAGAGTGGACAGTGAGAGAGAGAGACAGAGAGTTTTTATGGCCAAAGATCTCATGAGCTCAGTTGCTTCTATCAGGTGTACATTGTGCACAACCTCAGACTTAGCAACAAAGTACTGAAAAAGAAAATCAAACTTCTGCATGAGAACATAGTATTTTCTGTGCTTACATTGACTTTTTATTAATGAAGCATTTTTGTTACTGTATGTGTGCTTTCTTTTTCTGATTCATTTCAGTGCAGTTAAAAAAAAAAAGACTGGAGGGGCCAGCATTGTGGCATAGTAGGTTAAGCGTTTCCCTGCAGTGCTAGCATCCCAGATGGGCTCTGGTTCGAGTCCCAGCTGCTCCACTCCAATATAGCACCCTCCTGATGACGTGGTAAAGAAGTAGAAAATGGCCCCCAAGTGCGCAGACGCCTGTATCTGTGTGGGAGACCAGAAAGAAGTTCCTTGCTTCTGACTTCAAATTGACTCAGCTCTGGCCATTGTGTCCCTTTGAGGAGTGAATCAACGGATAGAAGGCCTCTGTCTGTCTTTCCCTCTATCTGTAATTTTGCTTCTCAAGTAAATTAATCTTAAAAAGAAAAGATTGGAGAAAGAGGTACATATTACCATTGACTAATTAATTTTTAGTAATTTCATAAACCACAAGTGGTTTATCCTTTTTTTTTTATTTGACAGGTAGAGTTTTAGACAGTGAGAGAGAGAGACAGAGAAAGGTCTTCCTTCCGTTGGTTCACCCCCCAAAATGGCCACCATGGCCGGCACTGCGCCCATCCGAAGCCAGGAATCAGGTGCTTCTTCAGCTCTCCCATGCGGGTGCAGGAGCCCAAACACTTGGGCCATCCTCCACTGTATTCCCAGGCCACAGCAGAGAGCTGGACTGGAAGAGGAGCAACCAGGACTAGAACCCGGCGCCCATATGGGATGCCAGTGCTGCAGACGGAGGATTAACCAAGTGAGCCATGGCGCCAGTCCCGGTTTATCCTTCTAACAGTAGGGTTTCTTTAATCAAATAATAATATGTGCTTCAAAAATTAGTTTGAAATTAGTCTCAGTAATTTTTTTTAGAATTGATCAACCAATTTAACAAAGTTGCTGGTTAGAAAATAAATATTCAGGGGCCAGCGCTGTGGCATAGTGGGTAAAGCCACCTCCTGCAGTGCTGGCATCCGATATAGGTAGCAGTTCGAGTCTTGGCTGCTCCACTTCCAATCCAGCTCTCTGCTGTGGCCTGGGAAAGGAGTAGAAGAAGGCCCAAGTCTTGGGCCTCTGCACCTGCATGGGAGACCAGGAGGAAGCACCTGGCTCCTGGCTTCGTATCAGCGCAGCGTGCCATCCATAGTGGCCATTTGGGGAGTGAACCAACAGAAGGAAGACCTTTCTCTCTGTGTCTCTCTCTCTCACTGTCTAACTCTGCCTGTCCAAAAACAAGAATAAATTTATCAGCTTAATAATTGGAAAAATGTGTATAACGATGGGAATACTTAACATTAACAATCCTGTTGATTTAGAATCTACCATGTTCTACCTTCTAGAAAGCTTAAGCCCTGTTGGAATATGCATATGTGGAAAAAAACTATATATATATATATATATATATATACACACACACACACACACATATATACATATTTATACACACATTTAGCAATAATAATAAACAAATTATTTAATATAAATATCTGTATAAAACAAAGATAAGCCCAAAAATAGAGAAATAATTTTTGAAAACTAAGATAAAATTAAAAATGAAATCAATTTTTTTAAATACCTAATATAACCCTCTAAAGCAGGCTTTCCAGTCCTCTCTAATTAGTCCTCAAACAATACATTTAGTAATTTTTGCAGGGCTAATAATTCATATTTAAATATCTCATAACTTTATTATATGCAAGGAGTCTTAAAACAATTTATGGAAATTACATGTGATAAAAATACTATGCATGAATTTCAGACATTTTTATACCAAAATAAACATCTTTTAATTCAGTTTTCCATGAACCCTTGAACCTTAAATGTAGCCACCATAAGAACAGATTGAGACCAAGAGAGATTATTTTTTTCCCTAACACTAGTTATAAATACTGTTCTTTACCAAATAAAACTAGTAAATATATCCTCAGTACCAGTCAGTAACCAGTGATGTCTGAAAAAGAGCCTTGTCTTGTTTGAAATATTGTTTTATCTTTAAAGAAAGCAAATGTGTGGTAAATTTCAAAGAGCTGTCTAGGGATTTGGAATACAGAGCTACTTTGAGTAAATTCTGAAAGTGCTAAACAGAAGTTAACAGACAAAATAAATGTTCACAGTGTTATTTTATCTTCTCCAATGATGAATTTTAAATTACAGAAGCATATACACTTATACATTTCCTTTCTGTATACTCTGCCCCATCCTTGCACAGCATTTCCTTCCGCTGACATGTAATACATGTTTTGACATACTGCTGTATTTTGATGTCACCAGAAGCTATGTAAGTTCTGACATTTTAAATATACGTAAACACTGGGTGCCAACTTCACGTGGGAAAACCTTTTCAGAAAATTATTCCAATTGAAATTTAATAGTTAATGTTTAAAATCAAATGACTTTTAGCAAGAGAAAAGTCATTTGCAAGAAAAAATATTTTATTTTAAATAGTCTGTTTTTATTGGGCGATAATATTCCTTATATTTTAAAGCTTAAATAAGTTATCTCTAATACAGCAATTGCAAAAAGCCTTACCATCACATTAACTTTATAATGGCATCATTAAAAATAGTACATAACAGATGTAAACTAGCTTCTTCAGTTTTTGCTGTTGTTGATTGGATCATGATTAAAAGGCAAAAATTGCATTTGCTATATTATTAACATTCAATGAGGACTTCTAAGGTTAAGGAAACGGTCTGTGGGGAAGGAGTTTCGCCTTCTTTGACCTGCTGCAGTGCGAGCACCGAGCATGAAGGGTGTTGGGGAAGGCAGTAAAACCATTACCTTTTTTTCTTCAGCTTTTCCAGGGGCGAAAAGGAACAGGCAAAATGCAGAAGGTCATGCATGACAAACCACTGCAAACCATTGTGAAAGGGAGTCTTTGGTATCTGAGATGAAGGAATTAGATAAAGACAAAAGGTTGCAGGGAGTTAGGTGGAGAGCTTCTTTCAGGCAGACTAGACGGTTCTGTTCACATCTGAAGTAAATGTTCTTGTGAGAATTAAGAACAGATCAATATTGTTATGTTCAATATTCAGCTCAGGGCTGGCTAAGGGCTCTCTTATTTCTGGAGTATTATTCACAGATGTTTGCAGAATTATTTTTGTTACTTAAAGCTTTATGGAGGAATTTTGTGCTTGGAGTTTATAATTTTGTAGCTACAAAATTTAACAGGAATTGCAGGATTTGTGCAATCGGTTTACAATCTTTTTGAAAAATTCTACAACTTTGTGGTCATTTTCTGATAAAACAGTAACCCAATCATAAACTGTGTGCTATACAATATAATTCAAACATTTGGGAAGTCAATAAACTTGGAGCACTTAACTGTAACTCTAGGAAAGTGAAAGTGATCATGGTAGGAGAGAGTAACTCAAATGAAGTAACACCTACCTTCAGTTAAATTTTTTAAAAAGTATATTATTATTACTTTTAATAGTAGACTTTATGAAGAAATATTCGGAATTCGATTCTCTTGGGAGCTAGTGACTGGTAGAAAGATGTAGCTGGGTAAGCATGTGGCTAGGAAATTTTGAAAATTTCTGCTCAAAACTTACCATTCTCAGGATTTCAAGGATTCATAAAATAAGGGAACATAGCCAAGTAGAAAAAGGACAAATACATAATTCATGAAGCAGCCCTTTCTGACATACCCTGCTGCTCTTGGCTCCTAAAAATAGATCAGTTAAAAGCAACATGTAATAATTTCCCTTAAAAATGGTAAAAATATATTTTATTTGAAAATATTCTAAATTTTGCAGTATAAGCAAGAGAGGAATCTTTAGCCGATTTTAGAGAGAGACACAGGGTGTTATGCAGATACATCTGAAATAACTTTTTTACTGTGTGTCTTATTAGCATCTCGCTGGAAGGCATTGCATGCCTGTTTGCTTCACTGTGTCCTATGCAAATTACCAGGATGGAAAGTGCCTTTCCTAATAGATTTAAAATGCACTTTAGAGTGATGCATTTTCTCACAGACAGCATTTTTGACATGGAATCTTCAATTGGAGGCGAAAACATCTACCATCAATTTGAAATCCAGAGAATGTTTAATTTAGTGACACATCAAGTAGCATAAGAAGCTATTTCAGAATAATACAGGATTTAAAAACTTAGACTGCATAAGAAAAATCCATTATCCCCTCTGTCTAAAATTCAAGACTTTATTAATGTGTTAAATTTGGTAAGTGCAAGAGTAGGAAGGTATCATATCTATGTAGAATTATCTTAAAAAATCTAGACGTTAGCCTTTCAACTTGTTTTCTTTACATCCTTCAAGTTACTCTATTGCATGAACTTAAAATGTAATAGTATTTAAAATGTTACTATCATGTTGAGGTTAAGCATCATAAAATATTAATCCCAGTTTTATTTGCAGGTACCAATAATTATATTAATGTAACTGAGGTTTGAAAGATTTCTGACTTGGAAAAGTGTAACATGAGTATACAATTAGCGTGAACTACATTTTACTATGAACTTTCTAACAGTGGCTAGTATGTCTTCAGCGGTATTATTCGTATAAAGTATTTTAATTTATGCCTTAAATTAGCATAATCTCATTAATTTTCATCTGCCTCTGAATAAATGCCAGACTTACAAAAACACTCAAACTGAAAATCTATAGCCTATAGACTTCTACTAGTCTACCTGTCAGTTCTGATTATATTCAGTAATCCAGTTATTTCACTGACCTACTTTCTCAATGACTATTAACTTTTCTAGGCAGAATTTAAAGGTTTATTTTTTCTTGATGGTGGTTATTTTGTTGCCAGAGATTATTAATAATTTAGGTATCATTTATAATGCCAACTTTTATTATTGGAATGCTTTATATATTCATAGTTAAACTAATAAATTGTCCATATTTCTCAATTATCTGGAAACATTGTTCAAATTTAATATATGAAATCACTTCAGAAATTTTATTGAAAAATAGTACTTTAAGATGCACATTTCCTATGATATTTTTGAAAATTTTGTATATTTCATGTTATTTCAATTCAATACATACCTTTGAAAAAAGAATTAAAAATGAATATAAATGTATGAATCAAGTATCTCCAAAGTATTAAACAAATCCTGACCTAAATTAAAGTATTATTAGTGTTTTCTAATGAAAGATAATTAAACTTGGCTACAATGAAGGTGGTTTTAAATTTTGAGAATTACGGAGTTTGTTTCTAGTCCTTCTTGATAACATCTGCTAACTTCAATGAACTTAACTGAACATAGTGCATTTAATTCATCTTGTAATATACACATACACACTCACAGGTGTGCACAATTATTTGTACTAATTTGAAATGGCAAAGATGTGACACTAGGTTGAAATGATTTTCTTGCCATTCATATTGTTAAACTGGAACCTACCTGTGGCAAATGACTTATTCTCTAAAATGTGTCTGGTGCTTTTGGAGTTCTATTCCATTAATTAGTGAGAAAAAAAAGTATCCTTAATTTATAACAGCAATACTGATCTAAAATAGTATTATCTATGTTAATACACATTAGATGCTTGTTGAAATGTTGGTTTATCATACCTGCCATAGTACCATTGAAATATTTGTGGGTTAATTACCTATAATCTTAGATGTTTATATATATGTTTCAATTCTTGCCTTTTAGAAAATTTTATAGGAAATAATGTAACCTCCACTGTTACCTACTGTACCTTCATAGGACTTATCTACTATCCTTTAGGAATATCCACAATGCACAATGTGAAAATGAGAAGGGTATAATTGGTAAATAGGTCAATCAGAGCATAGTGCAGAAGAGAGCCATGTCGTGCTGTCATTTATCCTCACCCTCCGATAATGAGGATGTTTGCATTGTAGGTTAAAAGTTGCTTCTGTGAAAAGCAACATTTGAATCATATACAAAGCTGTTGGACCAGGATGACAGGGTTCTTAACAAGAAAGGATAGTGCAAGCACTGGCCAACCCCAATGTGTCCATTATAATAACATTCAAAGGAAAGAGCTAATCTGAACAAGGGATATGAAATAGGAAGCACGTACATCTGAAAGAAAACTATGTGAAAAATGATCACAATGTGATTCATGACCTTAAAACTTGTGATGCCGTGATAGAAGGAAATTGGCTTTCAATTTCAGAGTAAAAATAAATAATGTACTCTCCCCTAATTTATGCCTCTTGGGGTCCTCTCTTTACAAAATCCTGTCTGGAATTCTCTGTAAATAGATGCCCTAGACAGCAAAAGAGAAAATGATTTTATATTGTTTTCAGAGACAGGAAAAATTTATTTATTTATTTATTTAAAGTTTTATTTATTTATTTGGTATTCAGAATTACACAGAAAGAAGGAGAAGCAGAGAGAGAGAGAGAGAGAGAGACAGGTGTCTTCCCTCTGCTGGTTCACTCCTCAGATGGCCACAATAGCCGGTGCTGTGACGATCCTAAGACAGGAGTCTCCTCTGTGTCTCCCACGTGGGTGCAGAGGCCCAAGAACTTGGGCCACCCTCTACTGCTTTCCCAGGCCATAGCAGAGAGCTGGATTGGCAGTGGAGCAGCCGGGACTCGAACCAGCGCCCATGTGGGGTGCCAGTACTGCTAATGGCAGCTTTACCTGCTATGCCATGGGACTGGCCCCTTATTTTATTTTAAAGATTTATTAATTTATTTGAAAGGCAGCTTTACAGAGAGAGAGAAGGAGAGACAGAGATCTTTCAGCTGGTTCACTCCCCAGATAGCTGCAATGGCTGGTGCTTTGCCAGGCGGATGCAAGGAACCAGGAGCTTCATCTAAGTTTCCCATATGGGTGGCAGGGGCCCAGGGAGTTGAGTCATCTTGTGCTTCTTTCCCAGTTACATAGCAGGGAGTTGGATTGGGAGTAGAGCAACAGGAACTCAAACCAGTGCACTTATGGGATGCCAGCATTGAAAGCAGCAACTTAACTGGCTGTAAGACAGCACCAGCCTCCAAACTTTTATTTTTTAAATAATATATTCACATCTAATTGAAAGGGACACACACACAAGCACAGTCCCCCAGGTGGGACGGGGGAGAGGGGAGAGGGAGAGAGAGAGAGAGAGAGAGAATGAGAATCTTCCATCACTGGTTCATTCAGAATGCCCACAATAGCCAGGGCAGGGCCAGACCAAATTCAGTGCCCTGGAATTCCATCTGTTCTCTCATACCGATGGCAGGGATGCACTTAAATTAAGCCATCGCTGCCTACTTTCCAGGATATATTAGCAAGAACCTGGATCAGAAGAGGAGGCAGGACTCAACTGCAGACACTGATATGCGATGATACAGTGAGGGCATCTCAAGTGGTGGCTCAGCCCACAGTACTGCAGTGCCCACCTAGAGCCAGAGAAAACTTTGACAAGCATTGACTGGATATCACAAAACTCAGTTGCCATTATCTTTTGGGTCCTTGAGTAACAGATGTAGCTAGAAGAATTAGGTGCAACTAGATTCAACGTGCCTGATTGCAACCTTACAGAAAATGTAACTAAATTTCTATAGTGCAAAAAAAAAAAAAAATGGCCCTGGATTTGGGGTCTAAAAGTCTAGCACTTTTCACCCTTCATAATCATGGAAATTTGTTCTCTAACAGAAGTTGGAAGAAATATGCTTTTGTGAGAAATCCACCACAGTAAATCACACAAATAAAAGTAGACTGTGGATTTGCTTGTTTTATAAAGCAAGCTTTGTTCACACAGCTGTTACATATTCTAGAGCAGAGCCTTTTTAATGCTAAATGAAGAGAATATTGAGTGTTATCCTTTACCCTAAAGCAGGTGTTGCATGCTGTCAGAAAAGATCAGTCATTTCCTACATTACTTTTTTTGTTTTTACAAAAGGCTTCCCTAGTATGACCATGAACTAACTACTATGATTTTAATAAAATTAGGAATAGATGTCAGCTCTAGTCTGCCAAATAAGATGCACAAATGCAAACCAAGCTCACTTTAAATTAACGTTTTAAATTTTGCATGTGCTTTCATTACTCTCTAGACTTGATATTTCATGGCTTCCTTTTATGGCTAAGAATATTTTTATTTGCTAATCATTCATGGTTATTAATTTTTTAACTTTAATAAAGTAGAATGTTCTCCAAGTTACCTGGTTTCATAAGTATCAATTTTAATATGACCACATCTAGAATTTATCTATGGAGCAATATTTCCTGATCTCCATAATAAAAAACTAGTTAAGTATTGATTTGTAAAAATGCCTATTTAGGACATGCCCCATTGCATAGCCTACTAGTAGTAGTACTACTACTACTACTACTACTACTACTGAGTCTCTGCCTACAGTTCTGGCATCCTGTATGGACACTGGTTTGTGTCCCAGCTGCACTTCTTCCAATCCAGATCTCTGCTTATGGCATGGGAAAGCAGTGGAGGATGGCCCAAATGCTTGGGCCCCTGCATCTACATGGGGACTTGGAAGAAGCTCCTGGCTCCTGGCTTCAGATCAGGCCAGCTCTGGTTCTTGCAACCCTGTTTGGGAATTGAACCAGCAGATGGAAGATGTTTTTTCTGTCTCTCCCTCTCTCTGTCTGTAACTCTCTCACATGAATAAATAAAATCTTTTTTAAATGCATACTTAGAATGAAAAAGATAAGTCTCCAATTCATGTATTATTCAAAAAGTAAAATATATATTAAATTTAGCATTACTTTTTAAATTTGTTATTTCAGGTAAGAGTTCTAATTTGATCTAAATCTTGATAGAATTTGACATTTGACTAGTTATGTTAACTTTCATTGTGATAACAAATGCTTTTTCTGGAATATGGAAACTTTTCAAAGGTTGTGAGATTGAATGATTTAGAATGATATAAATATGTGGGATCCAGTTTTTTAAATTTCTGTGGGGTCAGCATTGTGGCACAGCAGATTAAGCTGTCTGCTGTGATGCTGGCACCCCATATTGGAGCACTGGGACAAGTCCTGGCTACTCTGCTTCCAATCCAGTTCCACGCTAATGCACCCGGGAAAACAAGAGATTTGGCTCAAGTGCTTGGGGCCCTCCCACTACTGTGGGAGGTCTAGATGGAATTCTAAACACCTGGCTTTGGCCTGGCCCAACCCTGGCTATTGTGGCCAACTGGGGAATGAACCAGCAGATGAAGATCACTTTCTCTCTGTGTCTCTCCCTTTGTTGATCACTCTGCCTTTCAAATAAAATAAACCTTCAAAAATAAAAATAAACTTCTGCAGTAGATGACAGTTTGCCGTTATGAGAAAAAAAAATCTTTGTTACTAAACCTTTGTTCTAATTAAGTCCACCTTATTTTAAATATTTTTAGTTTAATCAAAGTAACACATGCATTTAATTTAAGAGTCATATCTTGCTGAAAGGTTTATAATGAAAAGTAGTTTCCCCTATTCTCTGAGCCCCTATCGTTCCAATCCCTAGACACAGCTACACCTGGCCTCAGTATCCATGGGTTGTGCATCAGTGGAATCAACCAACTATGGCTCGAAAATATTCATGAAAAAAATTGAGTCTGTATTGAACATGTACAGACATCTGTCCCCTTGATTATTAGATTTTGACATTAATTTTTTACTTTATATTATAGTCTGTTCTTATAAAAGTATATTGTCATGTTTATTATATAATCATTGTTTTATACTAAATCAATATTTTGTGGTTTTCTTTTGCACGCTTTAAAAATCTGTGGTATTTAATAATCGTTTAATATTTACATTTCTTAGTTTTCTCTTGAAGTGGCACTATATCATTCTGTCTTCCACACCTTTCAAAACTATCTTCAAAAGTTCAAAAGAATCAAGTAGACTAGATCTTGTTGAAAAAAAAAAAAAGACCTCCATTGAGAAGTGCTCCAATATGGACAATTCTTTTCTTGTTGCTTTGAGGGTATTAACTCAGCAGTAATCAGGGTCTGGGAGGTAAGAGTGATCTCTTTTAAGTTCAGATACTAATAGTGTTTGTTATAGATCATTTAAAATAATACTAGAATTGGCTAAAAATAAATTCGCATTTTTATCAGCACCATGCACCAGTAATTCTTCAATGATATGGCCAGTTGTTCCAGTCATCCTGGCACCTTAGATGGCTCAGCCATCCTGACAACACTCACCCCGTCTCTTGTATGCCACTGTATTTATTACAGCTCTTTACTACTGGAATTTTTATATGTCCTCTGAATTATTCTCAATCTTTTTTGTATTTCCTTTTTTAAATTCTGAATTCCATTTTATATTTGTTTTATTCATGTTGAAGGCTTTTTTCAGAAGCCTGGTTGGTGTCTTCTAACTGCAGATTTGTTTATATAAATGAAATTATTTTAAAAACTAGAAAATTGGTATACTTGGGCTGGGCTTGTTTATCAGTGGGCTGGGTTTTTATAGCTGGCTCTCAAAGCTCAAGATCTGTGAGTTCTTTCCACAGTTATTCTGTGCTCCAGAAAATTCTTCAAACTTCTGGCTGCTAATGTTCTAGGAGCCGTGTTGGGAGAGGTAGCTTATGGTCTAATTGTTCTTGAGTCTCCTGGAGGTTCCGTGCCTTGCTTTTCTTTATTGTTTTCCTCTTCCATGTTGGAGGCATCATCTTCTGTCTGTTTGTATTCTCCTAGATTAAGATTTCAACATTAGAAATGTTTGCTGATTTATTAAATATGATGCTTTTCCCTCATTCTGTTGTCAGCTAAATCCCTATAGATATAACATTTCATTCTTAGTTCTGAACAGTGAAGTTGTGCTGCAACTGATTCTGTTACAGATAGGCTGCTCTGGAACTCTCTGAGTCTTTTGAAAACATATACAGATAAATGAATTTAACTATTCAAAACTTAAACACATTAAAATAATCATTAGTAAAATGTAGTGGATCCTAATGCACAGTGTCCCTATAATACCATTCTAAAAATACACCCAACTAACCTGTTCTCTCATAATAATTTAGTCTTTATTCTCTAGCCAACTGTTGTTTTTCCTTGGACTTTATCGGAGAGCTTGTTCGATTGTTGTTATATTATTCACAAGTTAGATGTTATATTATTGTCCATAGTTGCTAACAATACACTTACACAGTCTAAGAAATCAGCCAAATGATATACAAAATGAAAATTTGTACAAGTGGCAGAACTTTTCAGATACTGGATATCATGAAAGTTTCTGCACTAAATTAGAATATGGATGGCATTATTGAATTCTTTTAGGTTAGCATGTTTTTCAGTCATTTTTACAGAAAAGTTGTGTTCACATCTTGCTCTGTAAGGTTTAGATCCGAGTAATCACAGTCACAAAAGTCTCCTGGAATATATTTGACCACATTTAGCTCTTTATCTGATTTCTCCAGATATCACACAACTGAGAACATTATTATAGACTGCTCTGCACTTTAGTTGCAGTTGTCTTGGTTGTCCAAATAAAGTTTTAGTCTTTTAAAGTTATCATTCTCCCTAGACACAAATGGACTAGAACTTCAAGTACTGATGCTGATGCTTGAGTTTTTGTTTGCATCAGACAAAATGGAGACTTCATAAACCTAAACTGGGTTTGGAAGCTGAAGAAAAAAACTAAAAAGGGAGGGACAGGAATATTATACATTGAAGGAAACGAAAGAAACCAAGAAATGTTTGCTTTTAGTTAATACTGAATAAAGAAAAAAAAGACTATTTAGGCAGAAATTTTAGAACCTTTAAACTCCATATTTTCTTGTATTAAAAGTTTGTATTTATATAAAATTCTGATTTGTCTAGAATGAGTCAAGTGAACATTCTTCTCACAGTGTTCTGCTGGCTGCCTAAATTGAGAGAATTAAATGGGAAGACAGTGCTCAGAGACCACCTTTGGCTTTGTCACTTCAACAGTCCCTCCACCTTCCTTTAAGAATACAGTTTCTCACGTGTAGATAGTTACGCCAGGCCTGTGCTCAAACCCTTCAAAGGTTCCCAGTCACCTACATCCACCTGTGTAGTTTTTGGTGGGGAAAGGCAGGTATGTTAGTCCAGTTTTATTTGTGGAGGACACATTCCAAGGCCTCCAATGGATACCTGAAATTGTGGATAAGTACTAAACCTTACATATGCCATGTTTTTATTCATGTATACATACCTATGATAAAGTTTAATTTATTAACTAGGCATTTTAAGAGATTAACCAGGGCCAGTGCTGCGGCATAGTGGGTAAAGCTGCCACCTGCAGTGATGGCATCACAAATGGGTATGGGTTCAAGTCCCAGCTGCTCCATTTTCGATTCAGCTGTTTGCTGTGGCCTGGGAAAGCAGCAGCAGATAGCTAAAGTCCTTGAGCCCCTGAACCTGCCTGGGACACCCGGAGGAAACTCTTGGCTCCTGGCTTCAGATCAGCACAGCACCGGCTTATACCTCTCTCTGCCTCTGCCTCTGCCTCTCTGTAACTCTGCCTTTCAAATAAAATAATACATCTTAAAATAAAAAAAGACTAACCACAATGACTAATAATCAAATAGGATGTTACAATAGTATACTGTAATGAAAATGATGTGAATGTGGTCTTTCTGTCCCAAAATGTCTTATTATATATAATATTTTTGACCATGGATAATTGAAAGCGAAACTTTGAATAAGGAAGGTCTATTTATAGAGGCTTCAGAACATATTTGCCTCCCTTTAGGGCAGTATTTTCTTGCCTATGGTGATTGTTACATCAACAAAATGGGTCACAACAGCAACTTAAAAAGTATGAAATAGAAAAGAAATTTCAGGATGAATCAATCATTATAAAACAGTACATTTAAGCATGCATTGGTTGGGGTAGACAAGTTTCATTTATGCTGGTTTCTCTCCTAATTATCTCTAATTGTACCTTTCACATTTGTTGATGCCCCAGTACAGGAGATAAAAATCTGTTTACCCTCATAATGTATTGCAAAGTATAATGGTACAAGTCACGGTAAAAATATTTAAATTGATTTTCTTAGCCACTCTTGAGTCTTTTTATTCCTTAAACATGTTAACAAAATTGAAATTTTTTGAATCTGCCTTCCGTTTGTGCCCTTGAATAGGCAGATTATGTTCCTAGAATATTTTTGTTTTCTCTTCCTCATTCTTTGCCTCCCAGGAAAATTCCTAGTTATTTGTGAAGACTTTTTCTTATCCTGGAAATAATAAAATTCTCTAATAAGTACTAAACATTTGGATAGGGAAATGGGAGCAGAACATACAGGAACATCAATGTCAGAATAACAAATGCAGTTGTTTCTTTTTTTTCATAAGAAGCATGTACGAACATGCACACAAAAGGCAAATGTGTATTTATATTATTTGCGTCTCATAGGCAGGTGACATGAACAAAATTTTTTTTTAAATTAAACACACCTATCTTGCATAAGTGTAAAGAGAAGCTTGATTTGGGTCCTCTAAAATGAGAAGAGGCATGAAAAATATGTTTGGTGTGGGTTTCCCAAACAAGTGGAGCCTGATGCAAGAGCTGGCCTGAGGCTAAGTTTTTGTTGTTTTTGTTATTTCTGTTTTTGAGAAATCATCCGAGAAGCAAGAACAAAGCACTAGGAACAAGGGAAAGGTCAGAATTAATGGAAGAGTATATTGTTAAGTGTTGTCCAAATAGTTCACTGTCTAGACAATTCATGTCCAGTTCCGATTGGAAACCCTGTGAAGAGCTACATAGAAGATGCAAAGGGGAGGAGTGTTACCGGGTCCTGCCTTTCTAAGTGCTGACGCACTGTGTGTCTGCACCCTCATATTTCTAGGTCTGTTCAGAGTTCAGAATGGCTGCGGTGCTGTCAGGAGGCCCATATGCACAGCTGGGTGTCACAGCATCTGCTGGGCCAAAAAGCTGTACCAATTGGAGATAAGTAGGGCTGAGACTTCTTTGTTATTTCTTCAGATAGGATGAATCAAGGGAAAATATTTTAAAATTTTTATTTGAAAGGCAGAGCTACAGAGAGAGAGAGTGAAATGGAGAGACACAGAGAAGAGATGGGTATCTTCCATCCCTTGGTTTACTCCCCAAGTGACCACAATGTCAGGGGCTGGGCCAGGCCAAAGTTGGGTGGCATGAGTCCAAGTATTTGCCATTTACCACTGCCTTCCCAGGAACATTAGCAGGGAGCTGGATTGAAGTGGAGGAGCCCAGGGGCCAGCGCTACAGCGCAGTGGGTATATACCCTGGCCCGAAGCGCCAGCATCCCATATGAGTGCCGGTTCTAGTCCCGGCTGCTTCACTTCTGCTCCAGCTCTGTGCTATTGCCTGGAAAAGCAGTAGAAGATGGCCAAAGTCCTTGGGCCCCTGCACTCACGTGGGGGACCCGAAAAAGCTCCTGGCTGCTGGCTTTGGATCGGCACAGCTCCGGTTGTTGTGGCCAATTGGGGAGTGAACCAATGGATGGAAGATCTTTCTCTCTGTCTCTCTCTGCCTCTCCTCTCCCTGTGTAACTCTGACTTTCAAATAAATAAATAAACCTTTAAAAAAAAGAAAGAAATGGAAGAGCCAGGACTCAAACCAATGCCCATATGGGATGCTGGCATTGTAGATGATGGCTTAACCTGCTATACCACAATGTTGTTTATAAGAACAAATATTCTTAAAACCTTTTTTATTTAATATGATTTTTTACTTTTTTCCAAAGATTCTTTTATTTGAAAGGTAGTTATAGACAGACAGAGGGAGAGATGCAGAAAAGTCGTTCATCCATTGGTTCACTCCACAGATGGCTGCAATGGCCAGAGCTGAGCCAATCTGAAGCCAGGAGCAGAGAGCTTCTTCCAGGTCTCTCACACTGGTGTAGGGGCCCAAGAACCTGGGCCATCTTGTACTTGTGCTTTCCAAGGCCAAAAGCAGAGAACTTTTTTGGAAGTGCAGCAGTTGGGACATGAACTGGCACCCATATGGGATGCCAACACTGCAGGCGGTGGTTTAACCCACTTTGCCACAGCACTGGCTGCTATTTTTTGTTTCTTTCTTTTTTTTTTTGACAGGCAGAGTTAGACAGTGAGAGAGAGACAGAGAGACAGAGAGAAAGGTCTTCCTTCCACTGGTTCACCCTCCAAATAGCCACCACTGCTGGCATGCTGCACCAATCCAAGCCAGGAGCTAGGTGCTTCCTCCTGGTCTCCCATGTGGGTGCAGGAGCCCAAGCACTTGGGCCATCCTCCACTGCCTTCCCAGGCCACAGCAGAGAGCTGGACTGGAAGAGGAGCAACCAGGACTAAAACCCGGTACCCAGATGGGATGCCAGCGTCACAGGTAGAGGATTAAAGTGAGCCATGGCGCGAGCCCCATTTTTTACTTTCTTAACAGAAAGATTTATTTATATATTTGAAGAAGAGAGAGATCTTCAGTCCTCTGCTACATTCCCTAAAATGACCAGAGCTGGGCCAAGCCAGAGCCAGGAGCTTCATCCTGGCCTCCCATGTGGGTGCAGGTGCCCAAGCACTTGGGCCATTTTGTGCTGCTTTCCCAGGTGCATTATCAGGGAGCTGGCTCAGAAGTGGAGCAGCTGGGACTTGAACTGGCATCCATATGCATAAATATCTTTTTTGCATAAATATCTTCTCTTTAAACTTTATTTATACAGAAGAAACAAATTTCATGTTGTTTATATATATATATATATATATATATATATAGTTTTATATGTATGTGTCTTTAAATATTTATTTATTCATTTGAAAGAGAGAGTTGCAAAGAGGCAGAGGCAGAAGAGGTCTTCCATCCACTGATTCACTCCCCAGTTGGCCACAGCAGCCAGAGCTGGGCTGATCCAAAGCCAGGAGCCAGGAGCTTCCTCCAGCTCTCCCACCTGGGTGCAGGGGCCCAAGGACTTGGGCTATCTTTTGCTTCTTTCCCAGGCCACAGCAGAGTTGGATTGGAAGTAGAACAGCCAAGATTAGAACCGGCATCCACATGGGATGCCTGCACTGCAGGTGACAGCTTTACCGGCTACACCACAGCACCGGCCCCCATATATATATTTTTAGAAACATAGTGTTACTTCTCACTTTAGCCTCCCTCCCTCATTTATTCCCACCTTCCCCCCTCCTCTTAGTTTTCTTTAATTTTTATAATGACATACTCTCACTTTTCTTTATAATCATGAGCTTAACCCTCAACTAAATAGAGAATCCAAGATGTAGTAAGTAGAAAACCCACTGTGCTTCAAGAGTATAGACAAGGGCTATAAACAATAATCAAATTTCAAAATATCATTTTTCTTGTATACATGACTTTTCTGGTACTCCATACATTAGTTATTAGAAATCAGGGAAAGCATGTGATATTTGTCTTTTGCAGACTGGCTTATTCCACTAAAACACACTGGTCTCCAGTTGTACCGGTTTATCTTCTGAGCCTGAATTCTGTTGGATAAAGGAAGAGGTTGAGTGCAAGATGATGTCAGTGAATCACAATATAGGTAGCAGTTAAAGACGTTACAACATATCTACTTGGAGAGAATAAAAAAAGATAGTTATTCTCTTTAAAGTATGGAAACCTCCTTCCATCTTCTATCTTCATAAGCAAGGAGTATTTTTATTTGTCTTGGCATACTCTTCTCTTAGCAGAGTATTACACATAGAGTATGCAGCTATGTGTCCATGTTTGGGTGTGATTAAAATAAATATTGCAGTGCAGAAGAGGAGTCATGCCTCAATACTTTTAACTATATTAGAGTATGTGTTTTTTTTTTTTTTACAAAATGGAAGTAACATGCATCAATAGTCTGATTTGTCACAATAACTAATGATAGCATTATAGTCTCTATTCTTGACTCATTATGTCTAAATTATTTAGAAAAGTCCCTTCTTTCTCTAGCTTATGAAATAATTGATATAGGGCAATCATTTGGAATTATTTCCTTTTTAAATGTTGATAGGATCCTGCAGTTCAATCATCTGCGCCTGTGATTATGGGAAAGTTTTGATAATGAGTTTTAGTTCTTTATCTACATATAAGAGAAATACTCAGATTTTTAATAAAATGTTCTTGAGTTGATGTTGGTAAGCAATTATTTAAAAAAGAAGTTGTGTACCCACTTCTTAGTTCCTTCCTCTGCACAGGTGCCCCAACTCTTCTTCCTTGTTCTCCAGTTTCCATTCCTGCTATCAACTCCATTCACAGATTTCTGCCTCTGTTCCCTTAGCTGTCCCACATTCTCTGCTTTGTCTCCAACTAGCTATGTCTTGGTTGATGAAGTATCTCCAAGTGAAGGGCCTTGTTAATCCTGGAGCATGAGTTTCTCTTCTTTTCTTTTCTTTTTTTTAATTTGACAGGTAGAGTCATAGACAGTGAAAGAGAGAGAAAAAAGAGAGAGAAACAGAGAGAGAGAGAGGTCTTCCTTCCACTGGTTCACTCCCTAAATGGCCGCCACGGCCGGCGCTGCACTGATCCGAAGCCAGCTCTCCCATGTGAGTGCAGGGCCCAAGCACTTGGGCCATCCTCCACTGCCTTCCCAGGCCACAGCAGAGAGCTGGACTGGAAGAGGAGCAACCGGGACTAGAACCCAGTGCCCATATGGGATGCCGGTGCCGCAGGCAGAGGATTAACCAAGTGAGCCACAGTTCTGCCCCCGGGTTTCTCTTCTTGAAGACTTATCAACACTTTATTATCTCTTATATTTTTTACCCATTATAATTGTCAGTCAACCAGGTCTACTTGGAGCATTCTGAATCACATGTCCCTTATTAGTATGTTTCCACATTAGAATCACATCATAAAATGCTCATCCTTACTTCTTTTTGTTCTGTAAAAACTTTACCAGTTTTTCAAAATGCAGTTGATACCCTTTTTCCACAAGTCATTGTTAAACACACAATAGTATTTCTCAACAGCATTCACATGGATTTCATTTTTTACATATTCTTGCCATAGTATAATTACAAATTAGTAGTGATTGTCTTCTCAGAATATATTGAAATCATACTGAAGGTATAATTTATGTACTATTTTTCCTAATCCAAGAATACTATCTTTATTGTATAAAACCATAGGAGCTGATATAAAATATATACCCCAAATCTCAGCTGCTTCATATAATGTAAGCTGTTTCTCACTTACAAAGATCCTGAACAGAGATTCGGATCACTTCACATGTGACCTCCAAGTGACCAGGCAGGAGCTGAGTCACCTTCTGTCTGTAGCTCGGCCATTGTCAGCACATGTACCTTCCCCGTCACTGTGTTGGATGAAATCAAGCTGCTAGGGGCTTTACTATAAATCACTGTTCATATTCTGTTGACTAGACTTAGTCACATGGGTATAATCTACTACCGAGAGGCTGAGAAATGGAACCCAGCCAGGTGCTCTATAGAAAGGAAGCTAACTAGGCACCATTCCTGCCACAACTCTGGTAGTATGATTGCTCCTTTGTCTTATGTGTCAGGCTTCCTAAAGGACACCTTATTGTTTAAAACTGGGGAAAGAGCTTAGGCCTTTCTATGTACCTAACAATGACTACAATCTGTAATTGTAGGCCACATCCATAGTCCACAGAGAATAAAGGAACGCCACTAACTTGCAAAGTGATCTCAACTTGTAGGCACACCATTGGAAGGAAGAGGACAGAGAGAGGAATGTCTCAAAGTCCTGCTCTATGTATATTTGGCTGCTGCTATTAAAAAAAAAAAAAAAACAGATCTCCACATCTCAGATAAAGTTAATTCATAAGGAAAATGCAAGGACTTTGGTTCCTTATGTAGCAGTTCAGTGCATACCTTCCTGCAGGAACTACAGCCTTGAAAACTAAAACCACAATCCTCCTACTTTCTAAAGCAGAAAGAAACAACTGTAACTTTGTAGAAGGGGCCAGTTCTTCCAGCAGTTCAGATTTTGGGTTTAGCACTGGCCTGTATTTAGATGCCCTATATACTCCCTTCTTTCTTTTTCTCAACCAAGTGCCCAATAATCCAGTTATTTTTCTCTTCCCCTCTCCCTTTATCTCTCCCTTTCCCCCCCTACCCTCTCATATATAGGCACACACACACACACACAACCCCCACACATCTCTCGATTTTATTCAGTCTTTGTGACTAAGCCTCTGCTAGCTCCCATTTTTCCATGATCCTTATAGAGACTGTGGTTTTTTTTTTGTTTGTTTGTTTTGTTTTTCTATTAATCCAGCCTGCCTCTTTACCCAGGGAGGTGGACTCATTCAGTTTCTCAGATTAAATTAAGATACCTAATGAATAAGGTATAAGACAGCGTCTGCTTCCTGGATCTCACTCAACAAGCATTAACTACCATTCTAACTATGTTATCCGTTGACATAACTGCCTCTTTAAAAGTTGATTCAGGGGATCTGCTCTGAAGCACAGTGGTTTGGGCCACCATCTGCAGTGCAGGCACTCCATATAGGCGCCTCGTGTCCCTACTGCTCCACTTCTGATCCAGCTCCCTGCTAATGTGCTAGGGTAAGCAGAAGATGGCCCAAATGCTTATTGGTCATGGGAGACCCAGATGAAGCTTCTGGCTCCTGGCTTTGGCCTTGCCCAGTCATGGTTGTTGCAGCCATTCGGGTAGTAAACCAGCAGATGGAAGATCTCCTCTCTCCCCCAGCCCCTCTTTCTCTCTCTGTTCCCTCCCCCACCCCCCAAAACTCTTTAGATAAATAAATAAATAAATCTTGAAAATAAAAGTTGATTTGGGCTCCATGGTGAAGGTGGTGGATCTGTAAAAGCTGCTGGGTATGAATCAGGCAGCTAAAGTGAAGTAAGCTCTTGGGTATGGACCACCAGTCCAAGAATCTGTCTAAAATTTAGACTTAGAATAGCATCGAACAAGAAGTCCTATTTGTAAAGCACCAGTGTTGTGGAACAGTGAATCAACTGTTGTTTGTGACACCAGAATCCCATCTCTACCACAGTAAACAGATTTACCCAGTAATGGGCACCTGGATTGCCTCCAACTCTGTCACAATAAACAGCTTGGTATTTATGCAGCCTTTCAGACTTGAGCAAGAATCACTCTGAGTTTTAACCACGGGGCGTTTATATGGGACCAAAGAGCATACTCCTGCTTTACTTAAGTACAAATGTTTGCTTTCTGGAAAATAAAAGAGTCTGACTTGAGGATCCAGCATGCATACAGGTAGGATAATTCAGAATGAACAGTTTCCCATAAAAAAAATGCAGCAGGAATAGTTAGGAGTTAATGTTTAAGAACTGAGACTCAGTTAGGGATCCAGGAATCATTTCCAACAATCACGACTCAGGAGTGAAACGATAGGAAAGTTAGATGCTAAGACTACAAGCTAAGTACTTCCTGCCATAAGTTAGGCATGATCTGTGAAAAGCAGTGGAGAAGAACTTATATAGGTAAAGCAAAAAAAAAAAAAAAAGTCAAGTTCTGAGGAATGAGGGGGTAGAGATGTTAGTATGAAAGGTATTGACTAATATCAGCATTTATAACTATGTCTCATTATTTTTAAAGGGCATACTCAGAGTAGGTGAATTGTACTGCCATGATTTCCAGTTATGGCCAATGATTTTTCCCTGTTCTTGTAATTCTGTGTTCCTCCCTCACCCGCACCCTCGCTGCCACGGCTCTCCCTCTTCCTCTCCCTGTCTCCCTCTCTCTTTCTCCCCCACCCTACTTTTCCTCTTCCTCTCCCTCTCCCTGTCTCTCTTTCTTTCTTCTTTCTCCATTATATCCCTTGTGTTGCTTCAACACATCTCTAAATTCTCTTACATTAATAAAAATTAAATCCCACAAGGGGATTTAATTCTCTTTCCTGTGAGTATGGTCCAGTCTCAGTTACTTACTTGCAGTAAGTTGAATGTAGAAGTGGTGCTGTGTGACCTCTGAGTCAATGTAGCTTTGGCCTTTTGTCAGGACATCTGCTTGAGGATCCCTAAGCCAGCCGTGAATACCTGGAAACCAAAAGGCTGGTGAGCTCACACAGAGAAGACACATACGGATGAACAAAAATTCCTTAGTTGTTTTAGCCTTTAACTGGTCCAATCTTCCTATCGTTGGCCTGAGATGTGAGTGAACCCTCAGGAGATTTTAGTCATAGCATTTGAGCAATTCTAGCTAAATCCAGGCGCAGGAGAGATGAGACTTTTCTGTATTCCCTGCCTGAAATCCAGAGAAACCAGGGTTGTTTTATGCCACTGAGTTTTGTGGTGATTTGTTAGGCAGTTATAGTACCTGGACAGATTTTTAAAAAGAAAACGAGAAAAACAAACAGGAAGAGGATTCTGTCATATCAGAACCTAAAACATAGCTTTGAGACCAGGAAACAGCTCAAGAAAACAGTTAGAAAAAGCTCAAGGGGCCATAAAGAGACAGTTAATGCTTGATCAAAGAAACTGCGAGTGAAGTCTTAAAGGAAAGTAGGAAAGTGTTCCTGGAAGCAGAGGGAAGAGAATCTTTGTCATATCATGGCAGAAAGCTTTGCAACAGATTTGATGAAAGTGAAATTGAACCTTGTGTACTGAATGCTCTGTATAAGGAGATTTCTAGGCAGAGTAAAGTTGCCACCTGGCTTCTTCTTGCTGCTGATAGTAAAATCTGGGAGAAGGTAAAGATAAGCTGAAGGAAAAACTTCCTTTATATTAATTTGAAAGGCAGTGTGTCTGTGGTTGGGGGGGCGGTGAAGGGAGGGAGATCCATTTTGCATCCACTGGTTCACTCCCTCAAATGCCCACAACAGCCAGGGCTGTGCCAGGCCGAAGTCAGTAGCCAATAACTTCATCCAGATCTCCCACAGGAGTGACAGGTCCCTAAGCACTTGGACCGCCCCCTGCTGTCTTCCCAGGCATATTAGTAGGCCCGGAATTGGAAGCAGAGCAGCCAGACTCGAAAACAGTACTCCAATGTATAAGTTGACATCACAAGCAATCACTTAACCTACTGCTCCACAATGCTGTCCCCAGGAAATACTCCTAAGTAACAGACGCTGGACTTGTAGGGTTTTAAGAAAAATAGAGTCATTGTTAGTCTCTCAGAGATTTTCAAGTTAAGAAAAAGGTTTGGAACAAGATCAAAATCTATCTTGGGGCTATAAAATATTTTAGTAAGAAGTCTCAAATATTTAAGATTGTGTCTGCACCCCTAGAACAAGGACAGCCTCTTCAACAAATGGTGCTGGGAAAACTGGATGTCCACAAGTCGAAGTATGAAGCAAGACCCCCACCTTACACCTTATACAAAAATCCACTCAACATGGATCAAAGAACTAGAGATGTGCCACAACACCATGAAACTAATTGAGAGCATAGGGGAAACTCTTCAAGACATTGGAACAGGTGAAGAATTCCTGGAGAAGACCCCAGAGGCACAGGTAATCAAAGATAAAATAAACAAATGGGATTACCTCAAATTGAAGAGTTTCTTTACAGCAAAGGAAACAGTCAGGAAAGTGAAGAGGCAACCAACAGAATTGGAGACATTATTTGCAAACTACACAACAGATAAAGGATTAACAACTAGAATCTATAAAATGATCAAAAAACACCACAGAATGAAAACAAACAACCCAATAAAAAACGGGTCAAGGACCTTAACAGACATTTTTCAAAAGAGGAAATCCAAATGGCCAACAGACACATGAAAAAATGCTCAGGATCCCTAGCCATCAGGGAAATGCAGATCAAAACCACAATGAGGTTTCACCTCACTCCGGTTAGATTGGCTTACATACAGAAATCAACCAACAACAGATGCTGGCGAGGATGTGGGGAAAAAGGGACACTAATCCACTGTTGGTGGGAATGCAAACTGGTAAAGCCACTATGGAAGACAGTTTGGAGAGTCCTCAGAAACCTGAATATAGCACTACCACAGGACCCAGCCATCCCACTCATTGGAATATACCCAAATGGAATTAAAGGGGAGAAAAAAAGAGCCATTTGCACCTCAATATTTGTTGCAGCTCAATTCACAATAGCTAAGACATGGAATCAACCTAAATGTCCATCAGCGGATGACTGGATAAAGAAACTATGGGATATGTACTCTATGAAACACTATACAGCAGTAAAAAACAATGAAATCCGGGCATTTACAACAAAATGGAGGAATCTGGAAAACATGCTGAGTGAAATAAGCCAGTCCAGAAGGGACAAATATCATATGTTCTCCCTGATCGATGGCAACTAAACGAGCATCTAAAATGATACCCATTGAAGTGAAATGGACACTATGAGAGACAATGACATGATCAGCCCTTGTCTAGACTGTTGAGGAACAACTTACTATTTTATTCCTTTTAGTATTTTTGTTGTTGTTGTTGCTCTGTTTGTTCTACATAAGACCACTGGTTGAACTCTGTAATCAATACACAATCATTCTTAGGCGTTTAAAATTTACAGAAAAGTGATCTCTGTTAAACATAGGAGTGGGAATAAGAGAGGAAGGAGATATATAGGTTGGCACATGCTCACTCAGACTTACCTCCAATGGTGGAACTAGAAATGTGCCAGGAGATTTCAATTCAGTCTTACCAAGGAGGCAGGTACCAATGCCAGCGCACTTGGTAAAGTGATAAGTATAAATACACAACTGATCAAAAAGATAGGGTATGTGTTGAAGAGATCTCACAAATAAGACCAGTGTAAGCAAATAATGAGGACAGAATTAAAAGGGAGAGAATGATCCTGCAGGGGAAGCAGGACACACAGCAGACTCATAGAATGGCTAATGCCCAAAACAGCACTCCTGCCTCAGAATCAACCCTTGGGACATTTGTATCTGGCTAAAAGGTCCATGAGAGTCTCACAGGCATGGAAAGCCATGACACGGTGGCAAAAAACAATCTAAATGAAAGATCCTGGTGAACAAGACCCCAGCAGAAGGAACAGGCCATCAAGGAGGGAGGTGCCTTTCTCTGAAGGGAGGAAGGAACCTCCACTGTGATACGGCCCTGACTAAACAAGTTCAGAGTTGGTGAACTCAAGGGGCTTCCATAACCTAGACAGCTTATAGCAAGAGTCTCGGGTAATTGCTGACGTCATAAATAAGAGTGCCAATTGTTAACAACATGAGTCACTGGGTACATGCTCCCCACGTAGGATCTCTGTCCTTAATGTGTTTTACTATGAAACTTAAAAACAACACTACTAGTCGAACAATACCCTATACCTTGTGCGGTTGTGTGAGTGCAGTCTGTTGAAATCCTTGCTTAGTATATACTAAGTTGATCTTCAGTATATGCAGGTAATTGAAAATGAAACTCGATGAAGGGCGGGATGGGTGAGGAAGTGGGAGAGGGGAGGGCCGCGGGAGGGAGGGAGGTTGGGGGAGGGAAGCCACAACAATACAAAAGTTGCACTTGTAAATTCACATTTATTAAATAAAATAACTATATAACAAACAAAAAAAGAACTTAATACTTTACCCTTTTAGTATTTTTTATGTTCTACTTAAAACTATTGGTTGAACTCTGTAATTAATACACAATTATTCTTAGGTGTTTAATTAATGCTATAACTAGTACTCAAATAGTATTTTACACTTTGTGTTTCTGTGTGGGTGCAAACTGTTGAAATCTTTACTTAAAATATGCTAAATTGATCTTCTGTATATAAAGATAATTGAAAATTAATCTTGATGTGAATGGAGAGGGAGAGGGAGAGGGGAGTGTTGTGGGTGGGAGGGAAATTATGGGGGGGGGTCATTGTAATCCATAAGCTGTACTTTGGAAATGTATGTTCATTCAATAAAAAGAAAATTTGAATATTTAAAAAAAGATTGTGTCTGCATAATATTTACATGTAAGATATTTACATATGTGCTTTAAAAGAACCTTGCATGCCCAATACAGTGCATCAGACATGAGAGTTGCTAAAGAATATCGTGCCTTTTCAAACCATGTTATTCCTTGTTTCTTTGGTCAAAGTAGGTTGCTCACTGGTGTCCATATTTCAACTATTAAAGAGAAAGGACAGAAAGTTAAAAAAAGGAAATTAATCAGCAACGGCACAGCAAACTTCCCTGTTTTTCATTTTCTTTCTTTCTTTTTTTTTTTTTTTTTTTTTTTTTTTCTGGCAGGCAAAGTAGACAGAGAGAGAGAGACAGAAAGGTCTTCCTTTGCCGTTGGTTCACCCTCCAATGGCCACTGCAGCCAGCGTGCTGTGGCCAGCGCACCACGCTGATCGGAAGCCAGGAGCCAGGTGCTTATCTTGGTCTCCCATGTGGGTGCAGGGCCCAAGGACTTGGGCCATCCTCCACTGCACTCCCGGGCCACAGCAGGGAGCTGGCCTGGAAGAGAGGCAACCTGGACAGAATCCAGCGCCCTGACCGGGACTAGAACCCAGGGTGCCAGTGCCACAAGGCAGAGGATTAGCCTGTTGAGCCGCGGTGCTGGTCCTGTTTTTTCATTTTCATTCATCGAATGCAAACAAATGTGAAGCCGCTAGGCAAGTGTTCAAGTGCTGACTTAATAGGCCCTTTCACCAGCTTATGAGAATCAAGTTAATGTTTTAAGAAAAGACATAACCTGAAGATAATGTAGTGATGAAACATATAAATAACTCCACAAGTATTTATACTAGTCATTATTTATTTGAAACTACAAATTTGTAGCAATTGATATTTTAACATGTCAAAATGATATCTTGTTTATCTGTCATAGTTGAATTGATAAAGAGGCCTGGGAAACATGAACAGTTAGTAAAAAAGGATATTGTCTTTACTAGTAACTCACAGAGCATTTGGGATGAGAAATTAAAAATAGTTAATTAGAAAAGAATTAAATTTTGAAGAATTCAGCAGAACACTGTTTTTTCTTATGTAAGTGAGACATAATATTTAGGCTGTAGAGAAAAGCAATGTGTAAACCTTGTTCTGTACCCATGGAGAAGCAGAAACACAGGCATCTTTAGAGTGCAAGGTCATGTTTACCAGATAACTTCTTTTTGCTTGATATGAGTACCTATGAGACCAGATGCTTCTTTTTTCAAGCAAAGACTGAATGTTGAATATTGGAACTATTTTTCATGTACCTTGGAAACCAGGCCAGGTGTACTTAGTCGCGATGAGAATTGAATGAGTGAATACATAGATGAATAACCCAGGCCCAGGGAAACTCCGTGGAAAATATCAATATTTGAAGGACAGGCAGAGTACTGCAAAAAACTGCAAAAAAGAAATAGGCCAAGATATTAGAGAGGATCCAGGAGAGAAACATCAAGGGAAGAGAAATTGAGATGGAGAGGGCAGCAGATTCCCACAGTAGATTCCACTCACTATATGTCAATTTACCATTGACATCATTGTGACAATCTCCTAGCTCACTTTCTCATCATCGCACATTGGCCCCACCAGGCAAATCCCTTCTGCTATCGGTCTGTCTTTCCCCTTTGTGTCCCCCTACCAAAGTGTCTTCATGCTGCTGTGATTACAGAACACTGGGTTCTGAATCTGAAATCATATGTGCTTATATGGGCAGGTAGGATGTGTGAGTGTGAGAGTGTGCATGGTGTGTGTGTGGGTGCATTCATGCACACGCAAGAAAGGGAGTATTCCTAAAGTTGCAAATACAGAGCTAGTTAGAAGGTTGATGCTAATTAAAAACAGAAAGCCTTCCAGGTACTTGGAAGTACCTGAAGCCTAGAGTCTTCACATCATATTACATGGGATCCAACACAAAAAACCTTTTAAGAGTCCCAATTGCATGCCATTGAAGCCAGGCAGCAAGAATTTTTGAAATTATGAGAGGCATTCTTGTGTAAGCATTATTGTTTCACAAACTGACTAAATAAATATCCAAATATTAAGCTTGTTGAAAAGAAATATCATTATATACCATCATCTGCTTTTTAATATATAGTGCAACTATTTTGTTAATGTTAAAGATGAAGTCCAAAGATGAAGTGCCTCTAAAGATGAAATGTTCATTTCCTTGATTTACCCAACTTTTGAATAAAAGAGAAATAGCTATTCAGTATTTTCCAATAAATATGACAAGTTTTATGTGATAAAATAATTGGAAAAAGCTTCTGTTTACCAGTGAATATCAAATTATTGCTGGATAATTTACCTGCATTCAATATATATTACATTCAGGAATGTCTTGTGATTTAAGATGTGTGCATGTTTATAGGAGATTTATAATCTGCTATCTAGGTTTCATTATTACTTTTCAACTACAGCCATATTACAGGAGATAAATCACCTGAGTAAAATATGCAGGGTTGCCCTGTGTGCATTGGTACTGCCCTGTGCATGATAAAAGTTAAGCCAAGCATAAAGACAGTAGAAACTGAGACACTTTAACAACTAAAAGGCTTTAATTTGGGAAGAATACCAATCAGCAGTTTGTTCCAAGGTGAAGAAGGCTCCTAGGAGAAGAGCTGCATCTAAATTTAATGAGTACCCTAATGTAGGTCTGTGTCCTAAAACATTGCATACCAGTGCTGTAGAAAATTAAATACAAATATGGCATCTACTGAAAAACCAAATTAATTTGTAAGTATATCAATATTATATGTTTCCAAATAATTTATCTATTGGGTAAGTCTCATGCATGTTTATCAAGAAGTGTGATGATGTTTTAGGAACTCGGTGTTTATTTAAATCACCTTTAGCTCTGCTTTGACTAAGACTGCGATTCTAAAAATAAGGTACATATTTTATATATAGATTGAGAGCATGAACTTTTCTCATCTTGCTCAAAACATTAACATGGATTAAAAATAATAACAGTAATGATTAAGTTGAGCACTTAAGTGGAGTTTTACACACCACTGACTAGGGGTTATTGGTTTTTATCTGTGTACAGTTTTTGAGTAGCTTTGAATGGCACTCACATATGCCTTTGCAAGTCAGGCATCTCGTTTTCTTACCAGAATTGTGAAAAAGTTATTTGTAATCACATTATTTTCTCTCCCCCTGAAATTTTACTTTTTTGGCATTTTTTATATCAGTAACCTAATTGACATTCTGTCATGTGACCATCTTACTTGGACTATTCACGAGCGGTTTGTGTATTAAAATCATCAAAACTCAAGATTTCTAAGTGATAGATGACTCCTGATGGAACCAAATTCTCCATTGTCTCTCTCAGTCACCCAAACAAGCAGATTTTTCTATAGTTGGCTGGAAGTGGATGAGAACTGAGCACAAGACACTTGGAAAGGGGCTGGCAGAGATATGAATATTATTCTGATGTTAGAATACGAGTAGGTGAGGAATAGGTACTTGCAATTCAGAATCATGGAGTCTTGTGCATTGGTTCATTCAAAAACATTTGTAAGAGGTGACTATGTGTTTGATACTAGGGATAAAATGACAGTGAACATAAGCAAAATCAGGGCCTTAGTGGAGCAAGAGAGAGCATATGCTAGGCTTGACTCACTCTACAATGCTCTGAACAAGTAGATTTGCATTGATGCTGCTGTTTCTGTGGAATAATTCCTTGAATTATTCAAAAACATCACTTCCTTAAATTATCTTCTTTAAAACTTGCAGTCCTTATTCTGAATTCAGATTCTGTTGCCACTAGAATAAGTCTGTCCATTTCATATAGGGCAGCTTCTGAAATTTAATATGCTAGCCCTCATATGAGGGATCTTCAAGAAGTCCATGGTAAATGCATACTATGAGAAGCTATGCATGGGTTAAAACTTTTTTGCATCAGAATAAACAGATCTTTTAATTCCATTTTCCATGAATTTTTTGAAGTACTCCTTTTTTCTTCATCTGTATCTCACATGACATGATATCAGATTTTTTTACCTTTTGGGATAATCTTAGTAGATAACACAGTCTGTCAATACCATTGTCCAACTGAGGTGCCAGAACCATCTATGAAACTCCAGATGCAATACAACTAGCATAAAATTAAAGGGAAAAATTATTTCTTTCCTTTCTTCTTGTCAAATCTATCAATAAAATATAAGATTTACTATTTTTTGAATATTTATTGTGTTTGTGAGAGGAAGAATAATGGAAACACATCACAGTATAAAGCTTTCTCTTTTTTTAAGATTGATTTATTTATCTCAAAGAGTTACACAGAGAGAGCGCTCTTCCATCCACTGGTTCGCTACTGAAATGGCCACAGTATCTAGGGTTGGGCCAGACTGAGGTAAGGAGCCAGGAGCCTCTTTCTGATCTCCCAAGTGGGTGACAGGGGTGTAAACACAAGGGCCCTCTTCTGCTGCTTTTTCCAGGCCATTAGCAGGGAGCTGAATCAGAAGTTGAGCAGCTGGGACTTGAACTGGCACCCGTATGGGATGCAGGTGCCACAGGCAGTAGCTGTATTCACTATGCCACAACTCTGGCTGCAGTGTAGATCTTCTCACTGTATATTTTCACCTGACTTCAGGACGAATCCCCATGTTGTTTCTATTGCTCATTTGTGGTCTGTTTTAGTGCTTCATTTCAGTGCGTAGAATTTGTTCCTCCAATATTTCTCTAATTCTTGATTTTTTGTTCCTCTCAAGACTATTTGAATTTCATAACTAATTCTCATCCAACATGTAGACCACCTCTTTCAGCTTAAGGCCAGCAGTTGGCTTCATCAGCATGCTCTCTATATCTTCAGCCAGTCATTGCCAGAATGCCGATGCTGGCTTTGTTGGAAAATGCTTGATCTCTTTCATTAAGAAACAAAATTAGGGGTTAGTGTTGTGGCACAGTGGACTAAACTGCCACCTGCAATGTAGCCATTCCATATCTGAGCGCTATTTTGAGTTTGGGCTGCTCCGCTTTCAATCCAGTCCCCAGCCAATGTGCGTAGGCAAACAGTAGAAGATGTCCTAAGTACGTAGGCCCTTACCACTCACATGGGAGACAGAATAGAGTTTCAGGCTCCTGACTTCTTCCTTGCCCAGCCTCTACCATCTTGGCCAGTCCATGGAAGATCTCTTTGTGTCTGTCTCTCCTTCTCTCTGTTGTTCTGCCTTTCAAATAAATAAATATTTTTAAAGTGAAAAAATCCCAGAAATAACTGATCATCTATTGATAGATGCATTTTATTAGGACTTGAGGGAAAGGATGCACCATGTGGAGTTAGTCATTTGTGTCAGTGTTGTACAAGCATGAATGGGGTGATTATTTCAACTAGAGGTTCCTGGGACCATATCCAGAAACTGATTTCGTTGCTTTGGGCTGATGCATAGGAGTGTATAATTTAATAATTTTCCTCATAATTCTGATGCAGATTTGGGAGTATTCTTCATGCTGAAAAGTACTGATATATTAAAATGTCGGTGGACTCGTGCTGAGCCTTATAAACAAGACTTAACACAAGTTCCTTAGATTCTCTTAGCATCAGTTTCTTTGAAAAATTAAGCTTTCAGTACTTTAATTTTAAAATAATATTTAATAAATATAATGAATGTAAACTGCTGGGAACTTAATAGGTACTACTTAGAGATTTTCTCTTCTCTTACCATTGTCTAACTATTCTAAAAACAGTACTGTGGTTATATTGACAGCCCATTCATTTCTGGAAAACATTTGAGTTGTTGATCACAAATTATGTGGTTGTATCAATAAGTGTACAGAAGCAGCTAAAAATGTGATTTCAGGTCAGAGTAAAAGTTACCATAATTATTTATGTGATAAGATTTTGAGTCTTGAATATGACAAATTTAAGAACAACTAAAGACAGCAATATGGATAAAAGACTAAGAAGATCCATCAATTAGGACAGTGTTATAGTCTTGTAACTGATAAGACATGAGGTACAGAAATTACTACGTGCTCTCATCCTTGTTTTCTGTAAGTTAAATAATTTTTAAAATATTGAATATTATCTGCTACTAGTCATATATCAAAATAGAGTTGAAAGTTTCCTTTATGCAGTTTTAAAGTTTTTCATGCCTTATTAATTCTCATATTCTCAAAAGTAATCCACAATATTTTAAGTGAATTATCTGGCCTTAAAATTGCATCCTTCTGAAAGCTATATACACAAACCATATCAAACTATATCTTCCACGTGACTTAACTGAGTGGATTTGGGATGCCTAGAATTTAATGAATTCTCAGAGATCTTTCCCATTTGTTTTTTAAACTCAAATTTCCACTAGTCACTAAAAAAGGAAAAAGAAAACATAAAGTATGTTAAAATAGAGATGACATAACTGAAGAAATAGAACTCAATAGGATACACTTACAGTTATTATAATTCTCATATCAATGTTTGGGGAGAGATAAACCCTGCATACGTTATTTCTAACTTGATTTGCTGATTCGAAGTCCTTCTCTCAATAAACAACTAATATACCTGTGTCTAGACAAATTAAATGAGGTTAATAATATTTACTCTGTTTCCCAATGGATTTGCAACGAAAAACATCAAACAGTTTTGCAAAAAGTATGTATATAATTGTTATGAATGTGAATATATTTCTAAATGTGTAACATCATCCAATCCTTTTTTTATTAAGATTTATTTTATTTATTTTAAAGGCAGAGTTTCGGGGTAGGGGAGGATCTTCCATCAGCTGGTTCACTCCCCAGATGGCTGCAATGGCCAGGTTTGAACCAAGCCGAAGTCAGGAGCCAGGAGTTTCTTCTGGGTCTCCCATGTGGGTGCAGGAGCCCAGATGGCTCCCATGTGGTCCGTCTTTTCACAGGCACATTAGCAGGGAGTTGGATCAGAAGTGGAACACCCAGCACTCAAACCTGTACTGATGTGGGCTGCCGACACTGCAGGCGGGAGCTTAACCTTCTATTCCACAGTGCTGACCCCCCATCCAGTTCTTATTTATACCTTGATAGGTTATCTGATAAATAATCAGATAACCTATCAAGGTATAATTATCAGTACCTGTTCACTGTGATAATAAAAAATGCAGGTAACACATACAGAACCCTCATAATCTTATCCTCTTCCAGAAATACACTTTTAAGACAACTTTGGTGTATATATATATCCAGAGCTTGTGTCCTTCTCCGTTATAACAGAGAGAACGCATTTTTTTCCAATGCTGGCTAAAGTGTAATTTACTTCTTTAGGAGATTGGAAGAATATTTTAAAGGTAATTTTCAATTTTTATTAGTAAAATTATGGACTTTTTTGCTTCTATGCTTTTTATAATCTCATATCCTAAAGCCATGATTTGCTATGTAATAATTTTTTGCTAACATAAATAAAATTTTAATTCATTAAATGGAAACATAAAATTTATTTTCCCTTATTTCTTGTCCAGTTATAGTATTTAACAAAAATAGGTGGATGAATGGTTTGTAATTGGACATCTAAAGTACTGCAAACTAAAGCTAGGCAAGGATACCTGACATTTATAAGTTTGGGAATGAGTTTTGAATTTTTAAATTTCCCTGCCAAACCCAAGTAAATCTGTTCCTGAAGTCTCAGTTCATATTTTTATGAGCATTTTTAAATGGAAACAAATAAAAAAGAAAAAAAAAGTCTTTCCAATTTACTTTCAACCTTCAGAAACTAAAGGACTAGAACTTTAATTTTATTGTTTTAGAATTATTCATGTGTCGCAAACCTGCAGTGATATATTATGAATCAGAGGCATAGTTGACTAAAACTACACTTGAGTTATACTCTAAAAAACCCTGATACCAGGTTTATGCAGTTTCCTAGATGTTATTTACATATCAATAACTAAGACAATTGATTACTTTATAAACAGTCAAATTGAATTGATCAAAGAGACATTTTAATCATTAAGACAAAACTGTAAGATGAACTGTTTGACCCTGTATTGATAACTAAGTACTTAGCAGTGATATTGTTCAGAATCACTGCTTTGCTACAAATTGACCAAATCCATTGCCTAAAGCAATGTCTATTTGTAAACACAGATCAATGAAGACCTTGTCTTATTGTGGTTATCTGATTAAAAATAAGCTTAAGAAGGAAGAAAACATGTGCTTAATAGATCCTTTCTGATAATAAAGACTTCTCAGTATTTAATGACCATGTTTTATTGGGTTTCTGCTTAATCTATGCTATCAAAGTATGTGACTGTTTACATTCCCAAAGCTATACAAATTTTAGAAAATTGTTGTTTTAATCAATAATGGTATAAGTAGCAATGGGTTAGGTTCTGTAATAGTAAAAACATTAATTAACTTAATTGCATAGTCATGAACCTTAAGTGAACAAAACTTATTACAGGAGTCAAGCAAATTTTTTTAATTTAGTTATTAAAAGTGGAGAGCAAACATCCACTAGTTTCTACTGTAATTCTCTCCTTCATTTGGCATCTTAGGCCATTGATCTGTGTCAAATCATGAGGACTATAATTCTGTTCTATTTAATGAAGACAGTGCTTTATTGTCTGCAGAATCAGCACACTGTAGTTACTACCCGTGCCCATCTAAAACTCTAGTAGGCACTCATTGACTTCTGAAGAGCAATACAGAGTGGCTAATCTCCATTTAGCATTGGCTAAACAGTGCTGCACTTAACAATATAGGGGAGCAGCCAGAGTGCTGTGGTTAGGATGTAGATGGTCCCTTGGTGAGATTCAGCAAAACCTGGCAAAAGGTGAGCCCGCGAGGATAGTGTAGAAAATCATATTCTATGTTGGTGCTTTGGGATTGTTCATGGTCTCCCCAGGCATAAGCTCAGCTAGTAGAGTAAGATACACAAGGGACTTTTCTTATGTCTCCATGTTCAGTAAAAGGACATGTAAGAATCCCCCAGAATATAAAAAAGAAGTGTGTGCTCATTATTGTCACACAGTTTAAATTGTATTGGTTTTAGTATCAATTTCTAAGCAAACTATTAAAACTTTGTATATATTTTATGTGTTTTTTTTTGTCCAAACAGAATAAAATTTTTGGATGTCTTTACAAGTTTCTTAATTGTCCCATTGCCAAGCAATCAAAATTGCTTGGAGCAGGACAAAGCAAAACATAATTCTTTTTTTAAAATCCATGGTTCTGACATTATTCTCATCTCATTTTGTAGAAAATAAGAAATCATAAAAGCGAAGGACTGGAGGAGTGTAAGGTCTACTAGTCAAAAGTCATATAATTTGATTCTACAAAATAAAGTGTTGATTTAATACATTTTTAAATTCTTCCAAAGAGAAGGAACTCTCCCATTAAAAAATATTTTCCTTATATTAAGTTGTAATGAGTCTCCTTAAAGTCTTTCAGCTGAAATTAAATTCAGGCATTCTTTTCAGGACTGAAAGCCTCTTTCTTCACTCACAGGAGTGTTGGCTGCTGGTGGTTTACTGCTGAGTCCTTCCTCAGAAATTATTCACAGCTAAAGGGATCACCTTGTCCAGGCTTATCTTCTCCCCAGGGTATGCCCTCATCCAATGAATATTTCATTGCGGTATGTGTGGTAGGGGGAGGGTGGTGTAAATCAACATCCCTTACCTTATTTCTAGATAGGCTAGTTAAGCTTGGAGATCATGGTGGAGTGCACTAAGCTCCATCTGCGAACTCTGCAGTTTAATTTAACTTCACCTGTTGCTTTCCTTTGCTCTTACAGGTGTTTTCCCACACATGTGTCAGCTTGAAGCTTGCACAGAAACATGCATCTCAGATTACATTTTGTAGTCTTGCTGACCAGGGCTAATCATTTAAGCATGACCTAAATATTCAGAGCAATCAGGGGTCATTTTTTCATTTTCCATGCACGTATCATTTTAATATATGGTTTCATACTGCAATTCATTTGAGCAGTTAACCCCTTCAATCAATAAACTAAAACCATGATTTGGGAATTCAGATTTTCAGAACTTTGTGGTTGATTATATATAAATGACTACTGGTATTTCCCATTTCTGTACCAGTGTCTGCATGCCCTCTTGCAATGTGCCATTGCCATGTCTTCCATCCCAAAATGGGTTTGGTCTCCTTTGCTTTAGCAGCTGGGACATAAAGAAAGCTGACAGAAAACAGAAATTTACAGTGTTCACACTGGAGTTTGCCCTAACTCATTATGCTTCTGAAGCATGAGAGAACTATGTTAAGAGGCCCCAGCTTATCTACTTGGGACACAGATATTACATGAAGCAGCGATAAGACACTGCAGACCAGCCAGTCTGCTGAAGGGCTAAAGGATGGCATTCCAGACCACCCAGCCCCAGCCTGTGTGACTGCCTGCCCAACCCACAAAGCTATGACAAATAATAAGTGTCTGTGGTTTTACATCACCATGTTTAGTTTCCATTTGCAAAAGCTAACAAATACAAGCTCTTTGTATAGACAGGAACTTGTGATGCTGCTTTCTGCCAGGTGTTTCAATAGTCATGCAGGTGCATCCTCTGAAGACACAGAGTTGCAGTGTTAAAAATGTTGTGTGTTGACTGAGGTTTATTGTCAAATGCTGGTCAATATAAAGCAGGTACATATGAATCAGAGTAAATGAATGGCATCGGAAACATGAAGCAAGGAAATTTTTGCGTATTTTATAGATTGGTTTAGTTTCTAAAAGCCAGAAGCAGGGTCTTCAGTGGCATACCCCAAAGTATATTATGTATAATACTAGTTCAAAGGAATGTGAATAAATTGTGGTTAGGTAATTTGTTCTGTGGCCAAATACATCTGGGAAAAGAACTGAAACAACTTCTTCAGTGTAGAACTTACCGGAAGTTTTAGTGTGCACATATGAATGGATAACTTCTGAGACAGAAATGCATTATGGAGTACTTCTAATGTATCATCATGCATCATACAGTGTTAGTAGCCACATACTGGCATCTAGCTGGGAAAACACTCCTCTCATCTGTGCAGTTTCCATGATGGTCATTCTACCGATATCCCAGCATAGAGCTTGAGAAACAACCTTAACACCAGGCTACTTGTGACACTGCCCTGGCCACAGTGATTGACTTAGGCATGTGATCCAATAAGAGCTAATGAAACAAATGTAAGACAAAAACATATTGAGACTTAGGGAACATCCTGTTACTATGTTGTACATAGGACTGAGAGACAAGAGGACTAGAGTTGCTGCTTATTAATTTACTTCTTCACTGAAGTTTGCAACTAAATGTAAGACACCAGTAATAATGGAATCTGGGGAAGGAGAATAAACAGAATATATGGAACTCTGTACTGTCCATCCAATTATTCTGTAAACCTGAAATCGTAAAAATTTATTCTAAACATTGCAATTAGTCATTAGTTAGGGAAATAATGTAAAAATAAAATAGCATTTTCTCTCTTTTGTTAACAATATTAACATGTATTAGGAAGAAAACACCATGAATGAAAGATGGTCTTTAGTTACCAAAAACCATTTTGAAAGATTATTATCTGTTATAAGTATCGATTCTGGGCAGCACTGTGGCTTAGCTGGTAAAGCCGCCACCTGCAGTGCCAGCTTCCCACATGGACCCCAGTTCAAGACCCAGCTGCCCCATTTCCAATCCAGCTCTCTGCTATGGCCTGAGAAAGCAGTAGAAGATGGCCCAAGTCCTTGGCCCCTGCACCTGCATAGGGAACCTGGAGAAAGCTCCTGGCTCCTGGCTTTGAATCGGCACAACCCTAGCCAGCCGTTGAGGCCAACTGAGGAGTCGACCAGTGGATGGAAGACCTCTCTCTCCCTCTCCCTCTCTCCCTCTCTCCCTCTCTCCCTCTCTCCCTCTCTCCCTCTCTCCCTCTCTCTGCCTCTGCCTCTCTGTAACTTTGCCTTTCAAATAAATATATAAATCTCTAAAAAATGTATTGATTCATGAGAAATCTTCCAGTGGGTGCAAAGATAGGTGAGGCAAAGGCAAGCAAATTATTTGTTATATATCATATGAAAAAATCTTTCTCATTCTCCATGATTTTCAATAGAGGTTTTGGTTAAAGATTTCTTAGGGATACAGAGTTAAAAATAACTCTGCTATTCATTTGCTCTGAAGGTCCACAGAGAATACTTTCATGGCCATTTGGGAATATAGTAACTAAAGTGGTTGGCTCATTTTCAAAGTATTATGTTTGCTCTCTCAAAGCCACTTTGGACATGACACAGATTATAAATCTAATTTTAAGAAGTAAAAACCAGCTAAGAAAATGGCAGCCTCTTAACTAAGTACAAGTATTTATTAAATTTACTTTAAAATTTTCAGAGGATACTGCCCCCATATAGCTAATATATTAATATGCAAAGTGATCTTATAAAAGATATTATATACTATAAAACTAATAAATATTAAAGAAAATGAATCAGAAGGTAATGTTCTTGTCTGGGGCCAATTCTAAGCCTCCACCTACAGCATTGGTCTTCCATATGGGTGCAGGTTACTTTCCCAGCTGCTCCTCTTCCTATCCAGCTCTCTGCTTATCTGCTTATGTCCTGGAAAAGCAGAAGATGGCCCAAGTGCTTGGGACTCTGCACCTACATGGGGGACCCAAAAGAAACTTCTGACTCCTGGTTTTTGTCTGTCCCTGCCCTAGCTGTTACAGCCATTTGGAAAGTGAACCAGCAGATGAAAGACTTTTCTCTCTGCCTCTTCCTCCCTCTCTGCTTCTCAAATAAACAAAAACTAATCTTTAAAAAATGAAAATAATTCTCTAGTTTGATGTTCAATTGTTAAAAAAAAAAATGGGGCCAGTATTGTGGTTTGCATGTAAGGATGCTGCATCAATATGGCCGATCAGTTTGTGTTCCAGCTGCTCCACATCTGATCCAGCTCCCTTAAAATGTCCTAGGAAAGCAGTGGAAGATGGATCAAGCAGTTGGGCCTCTACCACCCACTTGGGAGCCCTGCATGCAGCTCTTGGCTCCTGACTGGCCTGGCTAAGCATTGCCGTTGCAGCCACCTGGAGAGTGAGTGAGCAAATGGAAGATCTCTTTCTCTGTCTCTCCCTCTGCCTCTGTATCTCTGGCTTTCAAATAAATAAATCTTTTAATTAAATATACAATTTTTTAAAATATCTACTTAGAACAGTTCTGAACTAAGGGTAGTTTTCACTTTGGAATACAAGACTGGTATACATGCAATTTGATTCTTTAGGACATTTTGGAATTGGTCATCTGCCATGATCAATTGCATTGGGTTAAACATAAATCCATGTGGAAGTATAGAAATAGTACTTTCAAATTTTAACATGAGAACTACTCTCATGAATAGTTTCTCTACCAAGGCCAATTTTCAACTATACTGTGGTAAATTGTACAAGTTTCGTATAAGATTCTGCATTTCTGTTAACTGCTAACAAAGAAATCGCTGAATGGATGAAAACAGAAGCAGCTTTGGGAACTGTATGGCATTATGCAGAACAAAAGTACCCCTCAACTATATTTCATCACAGTTATTGCTTTGTACTATTTTTTAATATTTGAACTATGGAAAAGCTTAAAAGTTAACATTCATACTACATTAATGTTGAATGAAATGATTGTTTTGTTCTGATCTGCTATTGAGTAGATTTAGGCAAAAAAGAAAAAAGAAAAGGAACAAAAGAGCTAGTTTAGGTATCCCACTAGGATACCCTTAGCTTTTATTAGCTTCTGTATTGAGAGGCAGAACAGGCAGTTTAAGAAAGGAAATAATAGAGTTTCATTCCAGTATCTTAAGTTTGGAACTCATTTGCAAAATTTTAGCAGTATTTCCATTAAAAACACAAGTCCACAGAAACTAGGTACCAATTAGCCTGCAAAGCCATGCCTCCCCCTTTAATTTCCTCTGCTTAACCCATGATTTAATTCCTTTCCATGTTAGTATTAGCAACATATCACCTTTGATCCTCTACTGTAATAAAACTAGATGACTTATTTAAAGAAAGCAAAAACTCATATACATTTTTGTATGCAAATAATCCATGTAAAATTTCACAGGTATTATTTATATAGAAACTTGAAAATTTTATGTGGAATAAGAAAGTACTTTCGTCCTTTTCTGTGAACATTATTTAGACTGGAAATGTTCCTGTAATTGGCAGTAACATACAGAAAAGATATATGGCTTGATGGGAGGCATTAAACACTCATATTGGGAACTGGATAAAGACCAAGATCCTACAAAGTAAGCTGTAAGTTCATGCCTGAATCATATGGCTTCAAAAAATAAATATGTCATTTAATTTATCCTTAATTTGTGTTGGATATGTTTAAACAGCTTATTCAAAGATGCAACGTAATGAGAAAATTGTTAGCTTTTATATTCATGCAGACTGAGGTTGGAATTCTGCCACAGGTCGTTCAGCAGCCTTGCACTGGTTACCACATCTTCTTCTATTTCTATATATGTATTTGAATATTTGACAATTCTAGTTAAGAAGTTGATCAAAAGAAATTTCATTACAGTCTTGAAAGACAGAGAATAATTAATATTATTAGCAAATTATTAATTTTAAAACCATTAGTATCTGTTTGCAATAATAGCTGAAGAGTATGCACCTTTGGCAGTAATAGAATTCAACTTTGGTTCCTTGTCATGTTATTTTATGATTTCTGAACTAATCCTTGAGAAATGGCTATGAGCACTTAACAGACACAATAAAAATCACTTTACTAAACACCCCACACACGCAGGACAGGTTTTGCTTACTTAAGTCCTGAATATGATTGCCTGAGTATAACTTGAGGTATATTTGGCTCAGCTGTAAGTTTAGGCTACTAGTGCTGCTAAAGTCACTAATACTGTCCAACATCTCTCAGGCGATAGTACAGACATGCCGAAACTCAATCTGGTAATACTGACTTTATCTGCGGTGTTCACCAAAAATGACTCTACAGCCTGCTGGGTGGACATTACTGTCTTTGAAAATGTTTACCACAAATTGTTCAATTCCTTAAATGGCAGCCAAACCCTAGGAACAAACTACAGAGATAACAGGAGTTTAATTTTATAGTAACAACTCCTGGACATCAAGGTGAGAATACAACTTTTGGAACCATGGAGTGTTTTCTGCAAAGAAACACCACAAAGCTGTTATCTGCTTTGGGCCCTTTGTCCTTTAATGTTACCTCTGGCATCTCTTAGCCTGGATAATTTCATTACTTGTTTTCAATTTTAAAAATTTTTAAAAAATTGGTGAAGTTCCTCTTTTCTTTCTTTCTTTTTTTTTCTTTCTCTCTTTCTTTCTTTCTTTCTGTCTGTCTGTCTGTCTTTCTTTCTGTCTTTCTGTCTTTCTTTTGACAGGCAGAGTTAGACAGTGAGAGAGAGAGAGACAGAGAAAAAGGTCTTCCTTCCGTTGGTTCACCCCCCAAATGGCCACTATGGCCGGCGCGCTGCACCAATCCGAAATCAGGAGCCAGGTGCTTCCTCAAGGTCTCCCATGCAGGTGCAGGGCTCAAGGACTTGGACCATCCTCCACTCCTTCCTGGGCCACAGCAGAGAGCTGGACTGAAAGTGGAGCAACTGGGACAGAATCCGGTGCCCCAACAGGACTAGAACCCGGGGTGCTGGCGCCGCAGGCACAGGATTAGCCAAGTGAGCCACGGCACCAGACAAAGTTCTCTTTTCAAGAACACAAGTCTTGAGATGTCATACTTTTTTAAAGTTTTCTTTCACTGAAGAATGATGAAACGTTGCTTAAGATGATTTCCAAACCAAAACCAAACCAAACCAAATAAGCGAGCAAATCTTTGCTAAACAGATAAGTACATGTGTCTGTTTCATAAGAAAACAAATAGATGCATTAACATGTTAAGAAATTTATCCATAGCTATGAGTTTGCCCAGTAATTCTGAGGGAGAAAATACAGGAGTAGAAATAGAAAAAATCCAACATTTACAGTTCTGCTCTAATTATGAAACATTTTCCTTAAATCAACACTTTATAGTTGAAACTCAAATAAGATCAAAAATTGCATGTGAGCTGGAGGTTGACCTTCTCATGTGGATGACTTTGCACAGTCTGTTGCACAGTGTAGATACTCAAAAAATAATTATTGATTAAAGTACACTAGCAGTTCCCAGGCTGAGTGCACATTCATATCACTTGGGAAACTTTTTGTAAAATGCCAAATATCAATGCCTATGCAAAACAAGTGCAATTTTTGATGAGGATAAATACTTCTGCTCAAAATGACCAAACGGTACTATCAAATTCTTTTTCTTCTCCTTCCTCTCAGATTCTTCCCAGCTTTCACTTATTCCCAACTGTTTCATCGCTACTGAAATTTTACTCCACAGATGTAAACTACTTCAGTCATCACCAGGATAAAGCAAAATGGTGCCAGCATACAACTTTAACTGTTATTATCTCTTTGCCTTACATCTTGGAAAAGTTTATTGAAAGAGGAATCCATATTTCTATCAACATTTTTCCCTGTTTGGGGTACCTTGGCCCCAGTTAACACCTCTGTCATAACTTAAGTTTTTCCTAAAATAAGGACAAACTGATTCAGAGCCCTTTGGCTTTTCTGTTCTGTATTAAAACTCCAGATACAATAAGCTAATACTCATCCAAACCATATTACTTTAATCTATAAAACTCTACATTGCTACCCTTTTCCTGTGAATGCAGCTCAAGTTCATTTGCAGGCAGTGCTAGACCATCATCGATCTTACATTCTCTTTGTTTACTTTCCTGTCACTCTGTCTCCCACCTTGGATATCCTGAGTTGCCTGTTGCTCCCATGATCATAGTCTTTACCTCCCTCAACTTTGTATTCTGCCATTATTGTTGCCCAGATGCCTGTTTTTTCCACAGGGGAACTCACCCTTTAAGCTTCAGTTTAGATGTTTTCCTAGGATGCCTTTGCTGAAACCTTAGTTTGGACTTTGTTCTACTCCTTTGTCTACATGGAGAACTAAGTATAGGTTAGCCTTGGATTGAGCCTTGGCTCTGAGGCTGGAAAGGAGTATAGGAAAAGATAACACAAGATGTTGTGTTTAGGGTAAGAAATTTGAGGTTTTAACTTTGAAATTTTAATCTCCTAGGAAATTGGCAGCCATTGAGTATTCGTGGGCAAGAGGGTGAGAATAGTACTCCTTTGCTTTCATAAGACTGAGCTTCCTGCCGTAAGACATTTTGTTATTATTTCCAAATGGCAAAACCAGTAGATTGTCAGACAGATGTGATCAAACTGAAAATTCGTTTCAGTTCATGAAAATAGAGGGTATATCAGAACATCACAGACCATGAAATGAGCATGAGGGAGCACATACAGAGTAGCACTGAGCTTGGTCAAGAGTTGGAAGAAGGGGAAACTAGGGCAGGAAACTTTATTGTAGTTTTTGTGGGAGGAACAGGTAGGATTGGGTAAGCAGGCTTAAGATTGGCTATTTTGAATTTCTGTAGGCTCTGGTACATAGGCATTGTCACACATTGTATAGTACCTGACCTTGGGATGATAAGCCACAGTGTAAGAACACACTAAAGAACATGGTGGGAGATACAGGCTCTGGGTTGTTGGTGTTTAAAATGCACATTAATTGAAAGAGTTGTTTACCATCTACTGGAACTGGCTAATTCTGGGCAGAGAATAGGGAAGGGTTAGTCCCTCTAGAATCAATCAGATCCTAAGTGTCAAAGCATTGGAATATAGAAAAGAAAGAGGTGGTTGATAAAATGGGTTTTGTCATGTTTTGACATCATTTAAAGAAACTTGAGGTGTTAGTTCAGGAAATCTTTAAAGAGTAGGGCATAAGTTTCCCTAAACATTATAGAAAATATTTCATCATAACACTATAAAACAATACCACAAGTAGTAGTATAAGGGGTCCTTGTGGGCTAGCCCATAATAAGTACATTGACTTTTTATGTGGAATTACTTAAAAAAATATATTTGAATTTTCTGGGATCTCCAACAGTATTCTGGTAGATTTGAAAAGTGTACTAACTGTACAATGTGTGTATAGATATATAGAGAGATATATCACCTATATCTATTTATCTCACAAACATATTCACAAGGAAGTTATATTTTATTCCATTTTGCTATGAACTTTTTGAAGGATACAAACTGGCACCCATTTGAGGTGGCAGCGTTGCAGGCAGTTGCCTAACCTGCTATTCCAAATGCTAAGCACCCAGATGTTAATATCTTTTTTTCCTCAGGTCAAGTTGGCAGTGCAAGGGTTATGGTGAAATCTGGAAGAAATAGTAGGAGAGGTACTGGAATGGGTACTTTTCTCCTCAGTGGTCTAGAAACTATGAGAGGCAATTGTCTCCTGGAGAAAGCAATAAACTTCATTAGTTTGGGGGATGGCAAAGACAGTAGTAACGGCTAACATATACCTCCTGAGGTAGGGACTTACGGCATGATGTTCTAGTCATAGAGCAATGATTATACCATCACCATGGGCTAAAAAGACAGTAAGCCTAGGGGATGTAATAGAATCCCAAATATCACAGGAAGAAAAGCAATAAATATCCTGTGTCCAGTTCCTTATGATCTTAGGAGATGGAATATGTGGGTGTCCTTGGGATGATGAATTTAGGGTCCTCTGGGAAGTCAGCTCAGCTGCTGGGGGAGCATTTGTTCCCAGTGGGAACATCTGGGTCCGGGGTAATGTCATCTGGGTGTGTGACTGAGAATCCCTCCAATTTGGTTAACATGAGTCCTTGTGTGTGTGTGTGTCTCTATGGTTTTTGATACTGAGCTATTTTTGTCATTTGGAGGCAACATTGGGCATGGGGGGGTTGACTTGAAAATATCTTTTAACTCAGGAGGCTTGTGGGTACATAGCTAGCAAAAGTGATGCTCTCTAACAGATAAGAGCGGTGGGACCCCTTTAAGGATGGCCAGATCTAAAAGTTCCCAATAGTTTAAGGCTTTATTTAGATAACTGTTGAGGGAGACTTTTATCAGTAGGTTTCTATTTAGTTGGTCTCATTTGGTCAGGCTGTTTGTTTATTAACATATATGTGTCAGAGTCTAGAGCTTCAACATTACTCTGTTGTCAGGCACTCTAACTTGACCAGTACTTACAGGATTATAAGCCCTTTGCTAGATTGTTGGCTTGCTTGGTGAAAGATGATCTGACAGGGTTCTTTGGGTTTATGTTATAAAGCTCAGTGGTTTGTGGGCCTCAACACTTGCTATGTTTGGTTGAAACAATGGCTTGTTTGGATGACTTTAGTCTCTCAATTAGAAACCAGTTAAGGCACCCATACCAATATTAATGAGACTACCAGTTGACAGAATGGCTTGTAGTTGTATTTGACAGGAGTATTTTTAATGTTCTTTGTATTTTTTTCTTTTTTGGTTTTCTCTTTATTTGGTTAAAAATATTTATTTGAAAGTCAGGGTGAGAGGGAGAGAGAACAAGAGAGCGAGAGCGAGATTAATAGGGAGAGAGAAGGAGAGCGAGATCTTTCATTCACCGGTTCACTGTCCAGTGGACACAATGAGTGGTCTGGGCCAAGCCAAACCCAGGATCCCGGAACACTCTCTGGATCTCTCACATATGTGGCAGTGGCCCAGCCACTGGGGCCATCTGCTGCCTTCCCAGGCATGTAAGCAGGGAGGTAGATGGGAAATGGAACAGCTGGGATTCAAACCAGCACTCTGATAGAGGATGCTGGTGCCACAAATGGTAGCTTAACCCACAGTGCCACAATGCCAGCCCTTGTTTGTTTTTATCTTTTTTAAGTTTCCAGTTTATGACATTTTTACACTTTGGATGTTTATTAAACTCCTGGTGGACCCAACTGGCTCTGGCCTTGCTCTTCAGGGTGGACCAATAGATGTCTGAGCAGTCTTACTCCACTTCAAGGAGGATGACAGTGGCCTTATCAGTATTTTTCAGGCTCCGGGTTTTGAACATAAGGCCGTTGGCATGCAGGTAAGCAGTGGTTCATGATCTGCCCCTTGAAATAAGTGTTTGTTGTTTCAGCCACCCAGTCTCTGGTGTTCTGTTACAGTAACCCAAACTGACAAAGGTTGTTAAGTCAAGTGTTGGAGCCTGAGGCCAATTCTTTAACGACTACAAATTCATAGATTTCCTAAAATTATCCTCAGGGTTAATAATTCACTCAAAAAATTTGTAGAACTTATTGAAAACAGTTATGCTTATGGTTGTTTTGGAGGTAAGCGAAGAATACAAATTGGAGCTAATGAAAGATGCATAGAATGTACTCTAAAAGGGTTCCAATGGTGAAGCTTCCACTGTCCTAAAGACAAGGTTAAGGATAGTTCCTGGTACTGATGTGTGACAGTGTGCATAGGTGTACTGCTATTTTCAGAGTTTTTATTGGGGCTTCAGTAGATACATATTATTAATGTATTGATTGCACACACAGTTCAATCCAATCTCCATTTCATTGTTCTGTCATTAATCATTTTATTAGCATGATTTATTAGCTGTGGGCTGGAGGGTCCATTATGAATCCAAAACACATTCCTATCTCTTAGGAAATTCCAAGGAATTTTCTCTGCTTTAGGTGAGTTCAAATGGTTTATTATACTTAAAAAAGTTACATAGTATCTTTCAGCTTGAGTGTCCTGTGTAAAATGAAGATAAGAATAATTTTCACCACTTAGAGTTTTGATGGTGATAGAATGAATTAACACATGATCCACACACATTATTATGTAATAAATGGTAAGCTACTGCTAACATTTTCTTTCTCTTCTTTGCCATAAAAATTATCATTAATTTGTTATCTCTGCTTTGGATTAATGGTGAGAAAGGGATAGATTTGATTAGCTCATTTGCATGAGTGCTTTGCAAAAGAAGTTGAGGAGTGGAAAATGATTTAATCTTTAATATGACCAACTTTGATTATCTGTATAATTTTTAATCTCTTTAAGTTCCAATAGTCAGTGATTCTCTGGACCATGTGGCATTTCTTGGTGTTTTCTCCTGAAAGAAATAATACAGTTAAATACAAGTGAATGAGAGGTAGGCTTCTCAACTAAAAATTTTTTTATAAATGTTATCCATTGGCCAGCGCCGCGGCTCAATAGGCTAATCCTCCACCTGAGGTGCTGGCACCCCGGGTTCTAGTCCCTGTCGGAGCACTGGATTCTGTCCCGGTTGCTCCTCTTCCTGTCCAGCTCTCTGCTGTGGCCCCGGAGTGCGGTAGAGGATCGCCCAAGTCCTTGGGCCCTGCACCCACATGGGAGACAGGAGAAGCACTTGGGCCACAGCGGCCATTGTGGAGTGAACCAACAGAAAAGGAAGACCTTTCTCTCTCTGTCTCTCTCTCTCTCTCACTGTCCACACTGCCTGTCAAAAAAAAAAAAATATTATCCATTAACAGAGAAGTGAAAGTAAAAATTTTATAGTTATCTCTTAATTTTTTTCACTGGTAATTACTTCATAATTCCAAGATAAGCCATATTTTACAAGATTAATAGGCTTGTACCCAAAATTAACCAATTCTTTGAAAAATAGCTTCTTATATTTTGCCTTGTCTTGATTATTCGGATCCTATGCATTTTCAAAGAGAACATGAGGCAAGATGGTGAAAATAAATAGAAAGCATAAGGTAAAATAAGATTAGAGGAAATATAAAAGATGAATTCCATTCATGCTACTTGTGGAAACTGCCTATCTTGCATGGCCATTCCATTTTTCATTGCCAAGTTTGACAGACACAAAAACAAGATCCAACATCAAAGTTACATTTAACTATATCTATGTCAGGCACTTGACTAACAACATGATACACATTGCCTTATTTAGTCCTCACTGTACAGTAGCAGTTAGATAGTATTATTACTCCTTTTTTCCAATTAGAAAATTTAGGGAGCTTATAAATTGTATGTGCAATCCAGAAACTTTTAGAGGCGTAATTTAAACCCAGAGATATCTGATTCAAAAATGTAGACTCTTTCCTTCTAAATGTGCTGCTTCTCAAAAGTTATTTTTCATGACAGTGGCATAATATTGCATATTGTGCTTAGCACAGTGTTAAGCATATAGCGAGAACAAGGAAGTCTGGAAGGTTATATGGCGTCAAAGATTTAATACCTTAGCTATAAAGAGAGCACTGACTTGACCGGGCAGTTACTAAAGAAAAGGTGTGTTTTTAGTTCACAGTTCTGGAGGTCTTAGAACACAGCAGAGGCACCTTCTTGGCTTCAGCTTATGCTGCAAAGTGGAAGAGCCTGTGGGGCTGAGCAGAGGAAGGCACAGTTGCCACAAAGTGAGGTTCCAGGTTTACTGCAGGACAGTTCACTCCGATGATAATTATCCCACTCTCACAGAAACTACATTACACCCCATGGTTACCTCTTAAAGATCCCTCCACTTCTCAATACCTTTACATTGGTGATGAAATTTCCACAGGAGTTTTGGCAGGGATAATCCACATCCAAATAATTGCTGACATTTTGACATATTGCAGGAAAATGTTGCAAATAGATGCAGCAATTGCTATTTAAAAAATAGTTTTGGGAGTGATGTTAACAAGATAGGAAGTCCTAGCTCACATTCTTCCAAGGAAACACTGGATTAGCAATGATATAAAGACAAAAATATTTTCATAAGATTTCTGAAAGCCAGTTAAATTTTAGTACCCCAGGTAAACACAAAGCTAGGGATAGCTGCATTAAAATAGGCAGGCAGAATACTTTCACTGTACCTGCACCAATTCTTTCCACAAGCCAGCACAGGCGAGCATAGAAAGAAAGAGCCCCTGAACTTCTCTGTTGGAGTTGAAGAGTAGACCATCCATCCAATATTCTGACTTTATGGAGTTCCACCCAAGGAATTGATTTCAGTCTCCCTCTGTCTTCACTCAGAATACTGGCATATATTGACCTAGATTGGAGGCCCTGGGGCAGCTGCGAATAGCAGAAAGCGGTTTGCCCTTTGCAGGGCCCAGTACAGCTTGGTGCAATTGGGAGAAGGTACTCAATCTTATACTTGCCTCCCGGGACGTAGGTAGAGGAGTAGAATATGATTGCAGGTGCCTCGCTTTTTAGGAACATCTAAAGGCCTGCTCAATCTGAGACTTGTCCCCCAGGTAGGGAAAAAGACAAGTGCTGTGTACCTCAAATTCCCTTGCTTTTCTGAGCACAACTGAGGAAACTGTTGTTGTTTCACCTCAATCCTCCCTCAGAATGAGATACAGAGAAAGATAGAGAGAGAGAAACGGAGAGAGAGAGATGGAGAGGAGAGGGAGGGGAGGGGAGGGAGGAGAAAGGAAGAAAGAGGCGGTGCATCCTGCAACAGCTCTCTGGAGCACTGCCTGCAGGACTGAGAACTGTCTACAATGATCAGATATGTGATGGGGGCTGCAGGCTGCTGGTGAGAAGCAGAGAATGGAACAGCCTGCGCCTGCAGAACCAGAGAGCTTGCAGAGCCACAGACACCAGCATGATCACAGATGTAATGAGTTCTGTTAGGAAATTCCTCTAATCAGGAATTTGCCTGCACAGATCCAGAAAAAACACATTCCTAGGAAAGGTTTAAGAAGATTCCAGATTCTCTAGCTGGGCTAACTGATGAAATTCTTCCTCTGCACTAAGTTAGTCTAAAAGACTGACAGACATGGCTGTTTTTCAAATGTGGAGATACAACTGTAAGGTTCACAAAACATAAACAAATAAACAAACATGGCCGAAGCAAATGAACAAAGTAAATCTCCAGAAGCTAACCACAACAATAGGAAGTATATGATATAGCTGACAAAGAACTGAAAATAACTCATAAAGATAGTCAGTGAACTCAGGAAAAGTGTTAGGGAACAAAGTGAGCATTTTAGCAAAAAGATAGGTTTTTAAATGAAAAGAACAATAGCTGAATTTTTTTTTGACAGGCAGAGTGGACAGTGAGAGAGAGAGACAGAGAAAAAGATCTTCCTTTTGCCATTGGTTCACCCTCCAATGGCCTCCACGGCTGGCGTGCTGCAGCTGGTGCACCGCGCTGATCCAATGGCAGGAGCCAGGTGCTTCTCCTGGTCTCCCATGGGGTGCAGGGCCCAAGCACTTGGGCCATCCTCCACTGCACTCTCTGGACACAGCAGAGAGCTGGCCTGGAAGAGGGGCAACTGGGACAGAATGCGGCGCCCCGACTGGGACTAGAACCGGGTGTGCCGGCGCCGCAAGGCGGAGGGGTAGCCTGTTGAGCCACGGTGCTGGCCAATAGCTGAATTTTAAAATATCAGGAGTTTCAGCAGAAGACTTGATCAGACTTGATCAAAAATAAATGAAGTCAAAGACTGGTCATTCAAGATCACTCCATCAGAGGAGCAAGAAGGGAAAAATGTGAATTAAGGCCTCAAGGACTTACGTAGTACCATCAGCCAAACCAATATGCACATTATGGAAATCAGAGGCAGAAAGCTTACTAGCAGAAATAATGACAAAAAAGCTTCCAAAATCTGGATCAGAAATGTACTTCCACATTCACAACTCCCAAATAGTGTCATAATAATATGAAGCCAAAAAAGTCTGCACTGAGACTGATTAAAACCAAGTATCAAAAGACAAAATTAGAACATTTTGGAAGCATCAAGATGAAACCTACCTGGGCCTGTGGCGTAGCGGGTAAAGCCAGCACCTGTAGTGTCAGCATCCTCATATGGGTGCCAATTTGAGTCCCCACTGCTCCACTTCTGATCCAGCTCTCTGCTGTGGCCCGGGAAAGCAGTGGGAAATGGCCCAAGTCCTTGGGGCCCTGCACCCACATTGGGGACCCAGAGGAAGCTCCTGCCTCCTGGCTTCAGATCAGCGCAGCTCTGGCCCTTGCAGCCAACTGGGGAGTGAACCAGCACATAGAAGACCCCTCTCTCTCTCTGTATGTGTGTGTGTGTCTCTCTCTCTCTTTCTCTGCCTCTCCTTCTGTTTGTGTAACTCTGCCTTTCAAATAAATTTTAAAAAAGATAAAAGCAGCTTGTCACATGATAGCTTCTAGAAGACTGTCAGAAGATTTCGCAGATTACTCAAGAAAAACCGTGTGGACCACAAGGGAATCAGATCATATATTCAAAGAGATGAAAGAAAAATGTACCAATGATGAATACGTTACCTAGCAAAGTATCCTTCAGAAAGAAAGGAGAGATAAAAATTTTCCTAAATGAACAAAATGGAGGAAGTTTGTCTCCATGAGGCTTGCCTTAAAAGAAGTAACAAAAGGAGTTTTTTAAGATGCAGTGACTGAAAACATGCATGAAAACATGAAAGTATAAAGCTCACCGATAAATGTAATGATATAAACTATATAAACAGTATATTGAATTATTCAACTATTCAATTTTAACTAATTCAATTGTAAATAATTATTCAATTATTCAATTATTATACAATGGTGATGCATAAACCATTTTTAATTCTGATATAGGACTAGATACTAGGACTAGATACTGTCCTTTCTCCAGAGAGTGATTTTAGCTTGTTAGTCAAAGATTAGTTCGTTGTAGATGCATGGATTAATTTCTGGCATCTCTAGTCAGTTCCTTCAATTGATATGCCTATTCTTGTTCAAGTACCAAGCTGTTTTGATAATAACTGCCCTGTAATAGGTATTGAAATCAAGTATTGAGATGCTTCCAGCTTTAGTTTTATTGTTTAGGATTTCTTTAGTTATTTAGGGCCTCTTGTGATTCCATATGAATTTATGGTCATTTTTTCCAAATTTGAGAAGAATGGCTTTCGTCATTTTTTTTAGATAAATGGAAATGGATCTCAAAAATAATCCATAGTCACAGCGCTCAAAAACAGTATGGCACTGACCCATTAAAAGACAAATACACCAATGGAATATATTAGACAGCCCAGAAATGAATACACACACAACATAGTACCTTCAACAAGCGTACCAAGGATACACAATGGAAAAAAGATAGTTTATAGTCCGGCGCCGTGGCTCAACAGGCTAATCCTCCACCTTGCGGCGCTGGCACACCGGGTTCTAGTCCCGGTCAGGGCACCGGATTCTGTCCCGGTTGCCCCTCTTCCAGGCCAGCTCTCTGCTGTGGCCCAGGAGTGCAGTGGAGGATGGCCCAAGTGCTTGGGCCCTGCACCCGCATGGGAGACCAGGAAAAAGCACCTAGCACCTGGCTCCTGCCATCGGATGAGCGCGGTGCGCCGGCCGCAGCGCGCCATCTGCGGCAGCCATTGGAGGGTGAACCAACGGCAAAGGAAGACCTTTCTCTCTGTCTCTCTCTCTCACTGTCCACTCTGCCTGTCAAAAAAAAAAAAAAAAAAAAAAAAAAAGATAGTTTATGCAATGAATAGTGTTGGGAAATCCATGTACACAAGCAAAAGAATGAAATTCGACCTTTACTTTTCATCAAACATATAAATCAAGTCAAGTGGAGTAATGACTTGTCACCTGAAAGTGTAAAGCTGCTACAGGAAACATGTGAGGGAGACTTTATGACATTAGTATTGGTGGACACCAAAAACACTGGCTACAAAAACAAATAAGTGAGGCTACATCAAGCTAAAAGCTTCAGTGTGGCTAAATAAGCAATCAACAGAGTGGAAAAACAGTCCATGGGACTGAAGAAAATATTGAAAACCACATATCTGAAGAGTTTCATTTTTACCAGTATGTAACTATTATAGCTCAATGGTATAAAACAATCAAATTTAAAAATGGACAAAGAGCATGAATAGGCATTTCTCCAGAGAAGACATAAAAGTGTCCGAAGATTTATGGAAAGATGCTCAATATCACTACACGTTGATGTATCACTTCACAGCTGCTAGAATGATGCATATCAAAAACAAAGTAGCCAGAAGATATGTTAGCAAGAATGTGGAGAAATTGGAAATCTTTTACACTGTTGATGGGAATGTAAAATGCTGTAGACACTATGGAAACAGTATGGGAGTTTCTAAAAATATAAAAATAGGACTACCATACTACAGGTAGTGGACTAGTCATGTTAATGGTTGTAAACCAGAGTCTTGAAGAGATATTTGCATTATTCACAGTAGTCAAGATGTGGAAGCAACATAAAAACCCACTGATGATGAATGAATAAAGAAAATGCAGCATGTATGCAAAATTATTCAGCCTCAAACACAGGAAATCATATCAATTGTGAAAACATAGATGAACTTTGAGGATGCTGCACTAAATGAAACACACGTCATGGAAGGACAAATACTGCAGATTCCACTTTAAGGAGTAAAATTCGTAGAAGCAGAAAGTAGATCGGAGGTTTCCTGGGGCTGAGAGAAGAAAGAAGTTAGAAATTGCTGCTCAGTGTGTATAGTTTCATTTATACACCATGACACAGTTTTGGGAAGAGCAGGGTTTGGCCTGGTGGTTAGTATACCACTGGGATGCCTGCATGTCATGTCAGAGTGCCCGCGTTGGAGACCCAGCTCTGCTGCAGGTTCCAGCTTCCTGCTAAGGTGCTCGCTGGGAAGCAAGAGGTGATGGCTCATGTGATTTGGCCACTGCAATCCACCCAGATTGAATTCTCAACTGTTGGCTTTGGCCTGGCCCAGTCCTGTCTGTTGCAGGTGTTTGAGGAATGAACCAGTGAATGGGAACTCTGTCTGCCTCTGTATCTATCTCTGTACCTCTCAACTAATAATAATAATAAATTCCAGAAATCTGTACAGCAGTTTGCTTATTGTTAGCGATAATGCACTAGAAACTTAAAAAATTGTTAAAGGGGTCTTATGATTCTTTTAAAACTTAGTTGAGAGGAAGGGAGGGAGGGAAGTAGAAAGAGAGAGAGACTGAGAAAGACTGATGGAGAGAGAGAGCACAAGGACTCCTATCCCTAAGTTGAATCCCTAAATGCCTGAACTGGCTGGAGTGAGGCACAGCAAACCCGGGAGCCAGGAACCCTATCCAGTTCTCCCACATGGGTGGAAAGAACCCGATCACCTGATCCATCTCCACTGCCTCCCAGGTGGAGTCAGGAACCATCACTGTATATCAAATCCAGAAAGTCCAACACAGGATGTCAGAATCTTAATAAGGTCTTAACTGCCAGGCAAAATAGTGGCTCTCTTTTTAACTTCAATAAAAATGCACAGTATCTGTAAGGTTTACTTATTGTAATTTATTCTAGCCTTGTCTGTTCACTGTAGTTTAACTGAACCTTCTTCCTAAGAGCCCACACTCCTATCAAGCTGGATCATGAGAGATTTTATAAATTATTATCATTATGGAGGGCAGCTGTCTAGTTTGGAGGGGCAGCAACACTGTGAAGCCTTCAAAGAACAGGTTTTGCATGCTTTTTAATTATGATGATGATGTTACGCAAATATCCTCTGTCCTTAGGGAACTTTGAATTTCCTTCATTTTCCTCTCACCGACCTGATATGTACTCTACCCATTCTTCTTTAGTCCTGAATGTTCTATGAAGATATTTTTGATTGAGAATTCTAGAATCTAGTTCCTAGACAATGTTGCTAGCTGCTTTACCTTTCATTTCTGTCCATGGAAGCCAGAGAGAAAGATTGGATGTCAAATAAAGGAACAAGAGACACCCTTCCTGCATCTAGTTTCTGACTGTCCATTATCAAAAGCAGCCACCTCCGTCTCCAGTGTCCATAGACTTTTGGGTCTTCTGCTGCCAGTCAAAAAAAAAATAAAGTCCCTGTATGAGCAGCAGCTTGGCTTTGGCAGTTGGAGTTACAGTAGTCTTTACCTCCTCCTCAGAGATCTGAATGTCAAACATATGGTACACCCCCCACCCCAGAACCTCTCCCGTAGGTCTGCCCACTGTTCCCACAGGATCCATCCTCCGAGGGCCATCATTCTGGCAAACCCACCCTTCCCTTCAGTTTCCCCAATCCTGGGGGCAGTGGTCTCTTCCTGCAGTTATTAATCTCTGAGTAACTTCAACATCCCTTTTATTTTTGGGGGGGGGCACTCCAATACTCACATAAACAATTTCCTGTGTTGAATCATTCTCTTTTCCTCTTTTTTTTTTTTTCTGAATGTAGTGCCACTGCAGAGGAGGGAAATCAGCATTGAGTGAGCCTCTTGTCAGCAGAATTCAGTGTTTAACAGGCCGTCTTGTAATCACCTCAGGCAGATCACATCCCAGGCAAAATCCACATCTCACTGATGCATCAGAGACCTGTCTTTTCCTTTATCCTGTCACGTTCACATTTTTCTTTACACATGTTGGAAATTAGCAAAGCAACCTTCTGCAGAACGAGATGGAATCTCCATCTAGCAGCCACACCATCACTCAAAACTATGACACATCAGTGCATAATTTGGCAGTTATTCATGGCTATAGAAAATATGTAGCATTTCAGTAATATTCAGATTAAAAGACTAAAGTTCAGAAAACAGAAGCTTCTTGGTCAAAACTATCCAGTTAAGAAGCAGAAAAAAAAAACAGTAAACTGTATCTTCTGATGCCCTGTCCACTAGATTTACTCCACAATAAGCTGTTCCTGGGCACATTTATTGTAATACTGTTGGATCATGAAAATGGATGACTCTATATCATAGCATTGCCATAAGACTTTACTTCATTTGCAATAGAATCTCTCTGTTGTGACAAATCTCTGTCCTCTGAACTCCCATCTGCTTGCAATACAACTAGAAAACATTCAGGCATTTCTGTGTGTTTTGTGTCCACATGGAAAGTGGCTCGTGCACTTTGTATGGTGTGGTTTCCCCAAAGGCTTTTTTGCCTGCTGCTTCAAACTTTAGCTGTGTGGGAGTCCAGAAAAGGTGGAGCCCAACTCTGATCCAAGCAAGTTAGACCCTTTACAACAAGAATCTGGGCTTGAAAAGGCACACAGAGTGCTCATCATTTGCATTGATGCAGGGTGAGAGGTGATATTTATCCAGAATTGGCCACCTAATTTCTACAGATGAAACATTAATTCTCTCATGCATCTTTGAGCTAAATTGTGGGGATATGGTATGGAAGCACCAGAACCTCTTTAAGGAGCATACAAGGGCCAGTGATATGACATAGCAGGTGAAGCCACCACCTGCAAAGCCCAGCATCCCATTTGGGCACTGGCTGCTCCACTTCTGATCCTGCTCCCTACCAATGCAGCTGGGAGATCAGCGGAAGATGGCCAAGTGCTTGGGTCCCTGCACCTACATGGGAGACCTGGAAGAAGCTCCTGGCTCCAGGCTTCAGCATAGCCCAGCCTTGTTCTTTGCAGCCATTTGGGAAGTAAACCAGCAGATAGAAGATCTCTCTGGAAGAGTCTCTTCCTCTCTCTCTAATTCTGCCTATTAAGTAAATAAATAAATCTTTTTTAAGGGACATACACATCTTCCTGAGATTTTTAACTAAGTCCCCTTTCTGACATAAACTTGTTTTCCCTTTCAAAAGGAGTCATGGAGAAGAGCACATAACCTTTATTTGACAGGGACACAAAGTGAATTCTTCCCCAGCACCGTCTTTCATGAGTCCTAACCTTTCCTTTCTATGAATCTGACCAAGCTCATGCATTAATAAAGGAAGCCCGCATTCTTTGAAATTAGGCAGATGTATAGTTCATTCCCTCCTGTGTTACTGTTGCAGTTGCTTAGCTTCTTCATGGCTATTTCTTCATTTGAAGTCTGAGGAAAACTGCCTACCTTGAAGGGTTAAGTATTTAATAAGATATTGGAGTCAATGCACTTAGCACTCTGCTTAACAAAGAACAGAAGGACGTCAGAAAGCATATGGTAGCTCTTGCCTTTTTTTTTCCTTTGTTGTGAACTTTGAGTTATTTAGCTTTGATAACTTTTTAAAAATCAAATAAGATATATAAAAATAATAATTTTTGGAATCTCTTTTAGTGGATAAATGTCATCGTAAATAACTCTTACTCATTTTCACCATTGCTTCTTTTAATGAGACCATCCAACATGAAATGCTAGGTAAGTTACACAGACATTCATAGCCTTCTGGGTTTTAGAAAGATCATGTGGAAGGTCTGATCTCAACCAGTAGAAACTTTTCTCTTCTGTTAGTTCCTGATGACCTCAGGCTGATGAGCTGTGTAGACGTGAACCACAGTCTACATCTTCACCATCTGCTGTCTTAGTCGTCCATTCCGCCACTTGCTCTACTTGTAGTCAGGATTGAAGAGATGTCACTTGATTGGGTTGTTGTCATCTGCCATTGCGTGTGTGTGTGTGTGTGTGTGTGTGTGTGTGTAGTATGCCCAACTGAACTGTGTTCATTCGCAGTTGCATTTCAGAGTGGTTTTTGAGAGAAATCAAGAAGTAATTTCTATTTGGTAACTATGATTATGGTTAAGTAGCCTAGTTATTAGGATGTAGATTGCTGCTTTGGTAACATCCTAATCTACAAAAACTCTCAGCAAGCCTCTTCCTTGCCCTTAAAATTACAATTCATGTGAAACTAGCATACATGCTATTCAACATAACCTAAGCAAATGCTCCAGGCTGCCTTGCAACAACAACAATTTCTCTCCTAAAGGTAGATTCAGCTGAAATCAGTGCAGACAGTGCAGTCCCTCTGGAGATTCTAACAGGGGCCATGCTTGCTGCTTCAGTTTCTGGTGACTGAAAGACGTGTTTGGCCTGTGGTTGTGTCTCTAGTCTCTGCCTCTGTGGTCTCGCAGCCTTCTCTCGGACCATGTATAATCTTCCTCTGCCCTCCTCTTATGAGGATATTGTGATCACATTCAGAGTGTGGCCACATTAGCCAAGATCATCTCCCCTTATCAAACACTAAGCACATCTGCATAGAACTTTTTTCCATGCAAGGTAACATTTACAAGTCCTAATAATTAAGACCTGAATACTTTGGGGAACCATTCTCATTCTGTCATAAGCCACAAACACGTGGAAAATACAGATTTTATAAAACGTTATAGCCCTTATTTCTGTTTTGGAATCTTCTCCAAAATTATCTATGCTTCAAGGTTCGGTTCAGAATCATTAGCTTTGAAAGTATCCTTGTTCATCCTGTTCCACTGGATTCAAACCCCAGTCATTTACTATGTTTGCAAACTCGGGCAACTTATTGAATTTCACCATCTGTAAAATAGACAGCATTTTCAAATTCACTGGATTATTTTAGGCTTTGCAAAAAGGAATATGAGGAGCAAAGGGTTAAATCTAGGATATAAGCTTTCAGTGTACTTTATTTTCCTTCTTTTGACAAAATAATGTCTCCTTACATGGTTTTATAAGGGTCAGTTCTCTAGAGAGAAATCTTTACATAATGATATACTTCAAATGTGCACTTCATTGTTTTCTCACCATGATAGCAAATGTTGATAGTTAAAATATTGAGAAACAACTGATAAATATCAGAACATTACTGCCTCTGAAACAAATAATTCATTGTTGATAAATAATAGCATTTATGGCAAGTGCTCCTTTAATTATAATATTTTCTTTCTTTGTTTTTAGCATGCACTTAAAAATGTTCCAAATTTTAATACCTTAAATTATATAGGATGTTACATAGTTTAATCAAATCTCATCATGGTACATCTTGGGTGATTCATTCCTTTTGAAAGGTTACTCTAAAATTATGAAAATACACTAATAACTGTCATTTTAGTTTCTTTGATATTTTATCAAAACCAATATCCGCCATCAGTCTGTGGCAGTATTTGTTTTTTTTATCATGATGTAGTTTTCTATTTTTAATGAAACGTTTATTCTACCGTCACGTGATATTGTTAGAAGCAGCATAAGAGATGCCACTGCCTGACCAAGTACCTCTTTGGTATTTCATCAGTCTATTGCAAGCTCTGCATTTTAACATAGTTAGAGCATTATATGGTTAGTATTTTTAAGTGATTTTTCATGGCATTCTAACATAGCTACACAAACTTCAATATGTGTTTGAAGCAATACATAATAAATTGTCAAACATTAAACATGTTTCTAACCATCACCAGAAGCAAGAACGAGAGTGTTTCCAGAAAAAACCTCCACTTGTCCTCTGCCAACTCACCACCCCATACCAAGACTGAAACCTTATCAACTTCTCAAGTAACTTAGTCTTACCTGTCTCCATTCTTATACTTTATTAAAATGAAATTATTGGGGCTGGCACTGTGGCGCAGTGGGCTAATGATCTGGCCTGAAGCACCGGAATCCCATATGGGTACCAGTTCTAGTCCTGGTTGTTCCACTCCCTATCCAGCTCTCTACTGTGGCCTGGGAAAGCAGTAGAAGATGGCCCAAGTCCTTGAGCCCCTGCACCCGTGTGGGAGACCCAGAAGTTCCTGGCTTTGGATTGGCACAGCTCTGGCTGTTGCAGTCAATTGGGGAGTGAACCAGTGGATGGAAGACCTCTCTCTCTCTATCTCTACCTCTCTCTCTAACTCTGTCTTTCAAGTAAATAAAATAAATCTTTTTTAAAAAATGAAATTATTTACTTTGTTGTATATGAAATCCTGTTCAACATCACACTTAGGAAATTTATAGCTATTTTTGTACATTATTTTATGAGTTCATTCTTATTAATACCTAAGATTTCATTAAAACGATGAGCATTCTACTACAGGAATTTTAATAAAGTACATGTATTTCTGTTGGGTACATACTTGGGACTTCAGTTGCTAAGTCCTAAAGTTTGTATGTATTCAAATGTAGAAGACTCTCTCAAACAGCTTTCTAAGAGGTTATTCCAGTTTATATCTATACCAGCAACATACAATCTTCTGACTGCTACAGTTCCTCACCAACATCTGTTGTTGCCTGTCATTTTATGTTAGTAATCATGGGGTAAATGTTTTACAGATGTTTTCCTTTTAATTTCTATTAATTTCATCATTTGATGAGTGAACTTAATGATTTATCTTTGTGTTTTACTTTAAAGCCATTTGTGTTTCATTTGGGAACAGTTGAGCTGTTTCAAAGTTATGAAGATGATCATGTTTTTGTCTAAAGTCATGTTTTATTTTTCACATTTAGACTGGAGGCTATTTTAAATGACCTTTTTGATATGGGTAAGTGGAGATTTAGATACATTTTTTTCTCAAATGAGTCAGCATCATTTATTGGAAAGATCCCATGATGCCTCCTCTAATGCACTATAATATAGATTGACATCCAAGTATAGGTAAAAGTATTTTTTAAAAAAATGTTTTAGTTAACATATCAAATATATACAAAGTTAGTAAAATAATCTAATAAACCCATATTACCTGCCATCAGGCTTAAGAATTATCCATTCCTTGCCTGATACTTTTCATAACCCAGTACTCAGTTCCTTCCACAAAGTCCATATGATATATCATTGTATGTTAGTAATTAAGTTTATCTTTCTAAAAACTAAGGTTAATTTTATAGAAACTATAGCATTGTCACAATTAAAAACTAGTAACCCCTTAATATCATCAGATGTCCACTTGATGTTTAATTATTGGAGCAAGCACTCTGGTGTAGTAGGTAAAGCCTCTGCCTGCATTGCCGACATCCCACATGGGCACCGATTCATGTCCCGACTGCTCCACTTCCCATCCAGCTCTCTGCTGTTGCCTGGGAAAGCATGGAAGAAGGGACAAGTGCGTGGGCCCCTGCACCTGTGTGGGAGACCCGGAAGAAATCCCTGCTTCTGGCTTCAGATTGGCCACGCTCCAGCTGTTGCAGCCATTTGGGGAGTGAACCAGTGAATGAAAGATAGTTCTCTCTGTCACTTCCTCTCTGTCTGTTATACTGCCTCTCAAATGAATAAATAAGTCTTTAAAATGTCAAATGATTGATTATCTCTATAACTTTAAAGCTTTTATGAAATGAATTTAAACTAAATTTATACAGTAAATTGGTTGATATGTTTCTTCAGTCTCATAAACTGTAAATTTTTCCCTGCCTCTGTTGTGTTTCCTTGTAATGCATTTCTTGAAGAAATTGGTTCATTACTCTGGTAGGGTATCCTAGCATTTTGGATTTTGTTATTTTAAGCAATGATTATTTCCTACCATAGCAAAACTTACTTAAATTTTATTGGCCTCTAGTTAATGAAACAAAGCAACAGTTACCTTGATGTCACCAGCCTGAAGAATATCAGTTGGAACTTTTGCTCTTAATAGAATAATGCTTGTAACAAAGATATATTTTTTACTTTCTTTTTTATTTCTTTTCTTTTTTAAAATTTCAGCTCCCATATACAAGGGAGGACAAGCAGTATTTGTGTTTCTGGGTCTGGCTTATTTCACTCAACATTATATCTGCTAGTTGCATCCCTTTTTCTGCAAATAGTAAAATTTCATTTTTAAATAATTTTTATTTATATAAGGTAAAGAGTTTTTATATATTTTATATATACATATTTAGGAACATAATGATACTTCCCACCATACCTTCCCTGTCCCCCACATTTCCACCCTCTCTCCTCCTTCTTTGCTTATTTTTCTTTTAATTTTTATATTGACATACTTTCAACTTATTTTGTAATCATAAGCTTAACTCCACACTAAGTAAAGAATTCAACAAGTAGTAAGAAGAAAAAAAAAAACCACCATTCCTCAACAGTATAGACAAGTACTGTAAACAGTAATCAAATCTCAAAATGTCAACGTCGCTCCTACACCTGACGTTTTTTGCACTGTGTTAGTTACCACAGATCAATGAAAACATACGATATTTGTCTTTTTGGGACTAGCTTACTTTATTAAGCATAATGGTTTCCAGTTGCATTCATTTTGTTGTAAAAGATGGGATTTCATTCTTTTTTATGACTAAGTAGTATTCCATACTGTATGTATGTATGTGTGTGTATATATGTGTGTGTGTGTGTGTGTGTGACAATTTCTTATTTGAGTCATCAGTTGATGTACATTAGGGTTGATTCCATATCTTAGCTGTTGTGAATTGAGCTGTAATAAACATGGGTATGCAGATAACCCTTTCATATGCTGATTTCATTTCATTTGGGTAAATTCCCAGGAATGGTTTGGCTGGGTCATATGGTAGATCTATTTGCAGATTACTATGGAATCTCCATACTGTCTTCCATAATGGTTGTACTAGTTCACATTCCCACAACAGTGTATTAGGGTATGTCTCCCCCCCCCCCCCATATCCTTGCCAGCATTTATTGTTTTTAGATTTCTGTATGAGAGCCAACCTAGCTGGGGTGAGATGATACCTCATTGTGGTTTCATTTCTCTGATGTCTGGTGATCTTGAGCATTTTTTCATGTGACTGTGAGCCATTTATATTTCATCCTTTTAAAATTATCTGTTCATGTCCTTTGCCCATTTCTTAACTGCAGTGTTTGTCTTATTGTTGCTGAGTTCTTGAGCTCTTTATAGATTCTGGATATTAATGCTTTATAAGTTGCATACCTTGCAATATTTTCTCCCACTCTGTTAGTTGCCTTTTTACTCTGTAGCATTTTTCCTTTACAGTGTAGAAGATTTTTAGTTTGAAGTAATTCCATTTGTCTCTTTTTTACTTTTTTTGCCTGTGCTGCTAGGGCCCCTTACAGTCTTTGCCTATGAGTTTCTCCTGTTTTCCTCTAGTAATTTGATGGCATTTAGTGTATATTTAGGTACCTGATCCATTTTGAGTTGATATTTGTGTGCCATGTAAGGCAGGGGACTTGTTTCATACTTTTGCATGTGGATATCCAGTTGTCTCCACACCATTTGTTGAAGAGACTGTCGTTTCTCCAGGGAGTGATTTTAGCTTGTCTGTTCAAGATTAGTTGTTTGTAGGTGTATGGATTGATTTCTAGAGTTTCTATGGTGTTCCATTGGTCTACTTGTCTATTTGTGTGCTACCCCAGACTGTTTTGGTTATAACTACTCTGTGGTATTTCTAGAAATAGGGTATTGTGGTGCCTCTGGCTTTGTTTCTGTTGTTTATGATTACTTTAGCTATCCAGGTCTCTGTGTTTCCATATGAATTTTAACAAACATTTTTTTCAAAGTCTGAGAATAATGTCATCGATATTTTGATCTTACAAGTTCTTTATCAGCCGTGGCATTTTCTGTTTATTTGTGTGCTGATTTTATATCCTGCAACTTTACAGACTATCTTATTAGCTCCAATAGTCTTGTAGTGGAGTCTTTTGGTACAAACAGGGATAATTTGACTTCCTCTTTTCCCATTGATATCCCTTGTGTTTCTTTTTCTTGCCTAATTGAAGAATAAAAACCATATTATTGTCTCAAAGATGCAGAGAAATCATTTGATAAAACACAACAACCTTTCCTGATATAAATTTAAGCAAATTGGTCATAGAAGGAACATTCCTTAACACAATCATGGCACTGACAACCACTACCATATCATATTGAGTGGGGGAAAGTTGGATGCATTTCCACTAAGATCTGGAACCAGACAAGGATGTCTGCCTTTATCATTGCTATTCATTGTAGTTCTGGAAGATATGTGGTTTTTTAGATATATTTCTTTGAAAGCTAGAGTTAGAGACAGAGAGGGAGACAGAAAAAGATCGTTCATCTGCTCGTTCACTCACCAAAAGGCTGCAATGGCCAGGGCAGGGCTAGGCTAAAGCCAGGAGCCAAGAGTTTCTTCCAGGTCTCCCATATGGGTGCAGGAGTCCAAACACTTGGGCCATCCTCTGCTGCTTTCCAAGACACAATAGCAGGGAGCTGATTGGAAGTGGAGCAGCCAGGATGCAAACCAGCACCCACATGGGATGCCAGCACTACAGGCATTGGCTTAACCCTCTATACATCAACACTGGACCCAAGATATGTATTTTATGAAGAGTTTGCCTAAATAAATATCCGCTTCAGATTTCTGTATACCAGGACTTTTCAGCCATGGCACTATTGACATTTTGGGTTGACTGATTCTTGTTGTGGAGGAATATCCTACACTGTGTAGGATGTTCTTAACTATAGATGCCAGCCACATGTCCTTCCCCCAGGTGTGGACATATGAAAACTTACTGCCACTCATCCCCCACCTTTTATTCTTATTCTTCCATGTATTCTTTCATCTTGACTTCTTACAAGTGCTTTGAGAACAAGGACAATGTCTTTATTTATGACTTAAGGTTATTGATAATTTTCTGCCTTCCTCTAAGTGCCATTATGAAAAGCAAATGTTATAACCCATCGAAAAAAAATCTTTGATCACTATAGAGTACTAGTGAAGATGCTAGACATTTTTAGACCTTATATTTATTGATATTGCCTCACCATTTCCATTAGAGTCTTGCTCATTGCTTTACAGTTGACTCCTTTATTTCAAACCAGTTATCGTGTATTTATCAATATTTTCCTATTATTTTGTTCCTTCCTCATGCAAGTCAGACAACTTTTCCTATTAACTCAATTCCCACAGTTTCAAGTTACAGCTTTCCAAACATTCTTTCTAAGCTCTTCCCACAGTATCTGTACTTCCCACGTTGAGCCTCCCTATTTCTACTCCATTGACCTGCACTCCTACCCTTCCTTTCCTAAATACACTCCCACTTCAATTCTCCTAATTTATGTCTCTCTCTTCCTTTCTAACTAAGATTTTCTCTGATAAGCCATAAAAAAGTATCTTGGTACTTCCCTTTTGCAATCTATGTTTCTATGATAGTTTTTCCACATTATTTTTGAAAAAAATCATTGAATGGCTAAGCACAAAAATACATTTTTTTTTTGACAGGCAGAGTGGACAGTGAGAGAGAGAGACAGAGAGAAAGGTCTTCCTTTGCCGTTGGTTCACCCTCCAATGGCTGCCGCGGACGGCGCGCTGCGGCCGGCGCACCGCACTGATCCGATGGCAGGAGCCAGGTGCTAGGTGCTTTTCCCTGGTCTCCCTTGGGGTGCAGGGCCCAAGTACTTGGGCCATCCTCCACTGCACTCCCGGGCCACAGCAGAGGGCTGGCCTGGAAGAGGGGCAACCGGGACAGAATCCGGTGCCCCGACCGGGACTAGAACCCAGTGTGACGGCGCGGCAAGGCAGAGGATTAGCCTACTGAGCCACGGCGCTGGCCTAGTCATAAATCTTATCTTCTCTTTCGACTGGGTTGAAATTTCCAGGAGAGGTTAGATGATATTTGGCATCTGTTATCAGCATAATCCACTCACTATTTTTTTTTCAAAGGACAGAGAGAGAAGAAAGAGAAGAGAAGTGGACAGAGGCCTGTAGCAGCCAGGAAGCAGGAACTTCATCCAGGTTTCCCATGTGGGTGACAGGGACCCAAACCATCTTCTGCCTCCTAGGATGCACTAACAGGAAGCTGGTTTGGAATTGGAGTAGCTGGGGCTCAACCTCAGAAAGTCGTAAAGGGTAACACATCTGCCTTTCCAGTTGTCTCCAGAAAGAGCCAAGCATAGGTCACTTTCCTTGCCCCAAATAATCAGCATCATGCACCCACATGGAAGACCCCAAAGAAGTTCCTGACTGCTGGCTTCAGTATGGCCCAGCCCTGCCCATTGTAGTCATTTGGGGAGTGAACCGACAGATGGAAGATATTCTCCCTTCCTTCCTTCCTTCCTTCCTTCCTTCCTTCCTTCCTTTCTCTTTCTCTCTCTCTCTTTCTTTCTCTCTCTCTCTCTCTCTCTCTCCCTCCCTCCTCCTCCTCCCCCTCCTCTCTCTGTAATTCTGATTTGAATAAATAAAACCATCCAATAAATACAATAAATCTTAAAAAAAAAGATACTAAATGAACATCTCCTTCATCCTGGGCCATTTTCTTTGGAGAGGGAGCAATTCAAGAAAGAGAGGAAATAGTTCATATGTCTTTTCCCCACCAGTTGTGTTTAATAGAAGAGATAAGATATATTGACCTGTTTTGTTAATTTCTTTTACTCTTGTCCTTTCTTTTCACACTCCCATTCTATTCCAGCCTGTTAGTGTTCTTCCTTTTGTCCTTTCTCTCCTTTTCAATCAGAAAGTCTGTCATATGACAACTGAGATACTCCTGGCGGGATTTTGTATGTATGTGTACCTGCCATAGTGTTGGAAAAGTACTGAGAAAACATAGATGAACCTGTGTAAAGGCTCTCAATATGCCCTAAAATCTTTAATTTTCCAGTAATTTTATAGTAAATAGTAGACAGTTTTTTAGCTCCAGGTTTCAATGCAATGAAGACACTTCAAACAGAGGCACGATTGCTTTTCCTCCGTTTGCTGCTTGCTGTGCCCGTGATACTGCGGAAGTGCCTCCTGTTCCTCCTGAGACACCTGCTCTGTTGCACCTGGGAAGCTGGACTGATCCCCAGGATTTTCAGGGATGCTCTTACTCAATGTGAGCAAGTTTTTATTGTTAATTAACCTGGAAACACATACGATGTTTGAGGGCAGACCGTCCTTACTAGCTGTACTGTACCTCTAAGAGTCAGCAAAAGGCAAATTTCATCCTCTCCTCCTTCAGTTAAAATCCGTGAATCTGTGGAGGGAATGTCGGCAGGGAGGCCCTTCCTACCTTGTACCTATATTTTACTGTCTCCTTTTCTAACACCCCTTCTTGTTCCTACTTCTCCTTTACATCTTGGCATTAAATTTGTCTAGCTAGGCTCTCTCTGACTTATATGAGGTTAATTGCTAATGGAGGTTTATGGTCCCCTTTCTTGATTTTTTCCATGTGACTTGAAAACTACTTCTGCTAATAAACATACAGCATTATACTTTCCTACCAGATACTCATGATAACGATACAATTTAAATCCTTAAATGCTGAAAGATCATTTTATATGCTTTTATCAGCTGACTGAGAGACAAAAATTGTGAAAGGTGAAAATTCTCCATCTTGCTGGAAATTTCTCTAAAAACAAGAAAACTTCTTTTGTCAGAACACAGCATTGTGTCTTTCATGACAAAATCTGCCTAACTTGAAATTCCAAATTCCCTTGTGTGTAGTTTGACCTTCCAAGTTAATGTCATGACAAGCATCTATTACATTAAATTGATAGCTTGAGAAGAATCTGGATCAACATCAGGCAGACAAGGACAGGAATATTCTTTTTGTAAAAGCTTGAAGGAGAGACCATCACTGTCTAGCCTTGATTTCTTTTCCCAGCAGTTCTAATAACACAGTCTAAATACATGACCACAGAATCTAAATACATGACCTGGTAGGAACATCTCTGTGTAGACTGTGGTCGCGGGCATAGACAGCAGGCTTACGGTTGCATCAGCTGTCTCCCTGCTTCTCAGAGAAAAGTCTCACATACAACTGCTGGTGTGGAGGCTGCACATGGCTAGAAATCACTTTTCCTAGTTGCCGCAGGATCCCAAGGGCGGCATCGACTTTTCACCTTTCTGTCTGTGTAATCATCTCCCCACAAGATTCAAAGCTTCAAAACTTGGCAGTCCCTAAAAATGCCTGCAGTTGCACTTCAACTACACTTCATTTCCATCTGAAGTGGAAGGAAAGTGACTGGTAATAAAAATATTGCATTAAAAATGCTTTAAGCCTTAAAAATTAACATATTCCAGGCATATAGACATTATTTTTAGATGAAATGAATTTTTGGTAAAATAGATTTGCAGTTAACTTCAAAATATTTGTGCTTATTTTTTTCTCATTGCTACTAAACCAAGAAAAATTTAATATGAATGTATTTTGTCCAAACTAAGAGCTGATATGTTCAGAGATAACTTTTGAAACAACATCAAGATAAGAAGACAGAATCCAGATGCATTCCATCACTTACAAAACCAAAGCCAAAATTATCTTGAAAACTACAAATTTGGTGGGTTATTTTTAGTGTCCGCCAAGAGGAAAACCCAGAGTTTGTACCATCAGAGCAGAGCTTGGTTTTTGTGAGTCTGGAATGTAGTGATCAACCCAGCTGAAAACAGCAGCAGCGCCTGCGTGCGCTGGGACAGACACAGCCTCAGCCATCGGTGTGTGTGGACAAAAGACTGATTCTTCGTATTGTTGGAAGGAGTGGCTGCCACATCACAGGCTGCTACTGTTCAAACTTCTCAGAAGCTGCATGCGAAGTCAAATAAACAAGCGTCCAGCAAAGTCTGCGCACGATACCACTTCAGTGTCATTGGCGTCTCCTCAGCTACCAGGATAAATACATGCAGGCTTCATGAGTTTGCAAGTGTTCATATTTTTAGATTGAAGCTCTGAAACCAAATATTCTCTAATGGAAGAAGATGATGCCTCTTTAGAGGGTGAAAACGCTCCAGCTTTTATTCTTGCCTGGGTGAAAGGGGGCTTTAGAGACCCTGGGGCTACATGAACACAGCATTTTGTTTCTTTCTTTCCCGTGGATGTAAAAGCCATAGCTACTGCACCACCACAGCATCACTGACAGAAATATCTGCTCTATCAGAGGTTTAAGCCATGGTCCTGGTTTCTCCCCAAGCAGCCAAAGTCAATGACGTGGTGGCTGGGGAAACAGTCCAGTGGGGTGACTTGCCAATAATCAGAATTTTGCAGGACTCATAGCCCAGAAATGAGCAGTGGAAACCGAAAGTGCTTCTAACCCTGACGCCACCTACATGCTGGACACATCCTCACGCACTCCTTCCCCAACTCCACCCAGGGCCTTGTAAGCAGATAGAGCTGAGTGTGATCACTAACCAGCCCTGGCTAGGACCAAGAGTGTTGTAAATGTGCTGGTCTTGAATTCCTGTTTGTTGGAGGTGAAACAGAAGGGTCACAAATACATAATAATAGGAAAATCATAAAATAGGAATGATTTTATTTTGTTCCAGTGGAAAATGTAGATTTTAATTATGTACAGCAAAGCACAATATCCTCATTAATAAAACATTAAAAGAAAATGAGGAAAGAAACTAAGAAAATGTGGCTTGACTCGCAAGATAACATTTTCTGATTTCTGCTTAGTGCTTTTGTAGTATATTAACCCCTTAAAATTCTTCATACCTTGTAATGCAGCTATCAGGAAGCTAACTTTTCAGCAAATTAAAACAACACTTGGAAAGTTTAAATAGTTTGCCTGTAGTCACAGACACATATGAGAAATGTAAAGTAGGATATCTGACATAAGAAATACACATGGAAATCTAGTTTTAATTGTAGAAAAAGGAGTGATGTTAGAACTGATATAGGCCGGTGCCATGGCTCAATAGGCTAAAACTCCACCTGCAGCACCAGTATCCCATATGGACGCTGGGTTCTAGAGTCCCGGTTGCTCCTCTTCCAGGCCAGCTCTCTGCTGTGGCCCGGGAGTGCAGTGGAGGATGGCCCAAGTGCTTGGGCCCTGCACCTGCATGGGAGACCAGGAGAAGCACCTGGCTCCTATTCAGCCACAGTGGACATTGCGGGGTGAACCGACGGAAAAGGAAGACCCTTCTCTCTGTCTCTCTCACTGTCCACTCTGCCTGTCAAAAAAAAAAAAAAAAAGAACTGATATAAAGATTGTCAAAGATACCTCCAAAGCATAGAATGAGGGAATGTGATGTAAGTTTTTCGAGAGATTTGAATTTAAAAATAGTAAATGTTGAGAAAAGGGGAAAATTCAAGGTTTGATTCTCTTAAACAAATAAACTAGGATTCTTTAGAAAACTTAACCAGGACTCTTTAGAAAAGTGTAACTGGGGCAAGGCATTTTGCCTAGTGCTTGAGTTTCTACTTGGGACACCCACATGTCATCCTGGGGTGCCTGGGTTGAAGTCTTGGCTCTGCTCCTGATTCCAGCTTCCTACTAATAAAGACGTTGCAAGGAAGTGTCATAGCTCATGTAGTTGGATCCCTATCACCCACATGGGAGACCTGGGTTGAATTCCTGGCTCCTGGCTTTGACTTGGCCCAACACTGGAATTTTGTAGATAATTGGAGAGAGTAAACCAATGGATGGACTCTCTCTCTCTCTCTCTCTCTCTCTCTCTCTCTCTCTCTCTCACACACACACACACACACACACACACACCAATAAAAAAAAAAAAAAGAAACCAAAGACAATTGAACTACTAATGCCCTCAGCACAGTCCCATTCCCTACTCCTTAAGATAAAGATACCACATATGGTATCCTTTAAGCATGGGATTAACTCAAAGTGGTAGTTGGTAGTTATCTTAAAGTTAAATTATCCAGTGCCTTTGTTGGAGAATTTATCAGAAATTTATACTTTAACAAAATTGCTGTAATCTGTTAATACTTGTTGTAAATGGAAATTGAAGCATTTAGTCCTTAGTTTTGTTGAAAAAATTGTGGTGAAACCAGGAGCCTAATTACTAGTAAACATTTTAAAAATAGTTTGGGAATGGATATGAAATTGTTAGGTATGCCTTGCAGACTCCTTTCTGGTTATTCCTCCTACTAATTTGGCGCCGCTAATTGGCCTGGACTTTTATTATAGAAATGTGGCCAGTGAAAAGGGTATGAGTTATGTCCACATTTTTCTAAGTGATGGGAGACATAGATTTCAGGTTATAAAGGGCAGTTTCAGTCATGCGGCTATTCCTTTACCATAATAAAGTTATTTTGCATGACTTGCATACAAAATACAGAGATTTTTTGAAAAAATAGAACAATATTAAGTCTGAAAAAATTGACATTTTCAAGTTTTCAGTAAGCTTAGTGAAACAACAAGTACAACAAGAATTTACAGCCCGATCTTTTTCGGGTCAACATAGCCATTTTACTACTATCAAATTTTCCCATGTTTCCTAGTACTTTTATCTTTGCCTGCTTTAGTTTCCAACTGATACGATGCCACTTAAAGTTATGTGTAAGCTGCATACTGCTTGCTACATAACTATGTTATCATTACTAGTAAAAGAACTCTAAACATTAATTGCATAGTGAGAATGATAAATTCCCTCTATTTTAAAAGGGAATGGTATAATATATTCAATGTGATGAACAAAATAAGTTAGAATTGGAGCTTGCCTCAAAAATTAGATTATAAAACTTGAAGACTGTGAAAGAAAAATGTTAAATTCATAAAGATTTAAAATTCACAGCAAATTTATAGCTTCATTTTGAAAAGTGTTATGAGTTGTGAAACTACATATGCCTAAGATGATTTAAAAAATAACCTATTCCTGGAAATACCCTGGAAAATATCCATTGAGAATAAACTCAAAGTAAATGTATGAAAAAAGAAAAGAAAAACCAATACAATCCAGTAGTTGGAAGAAAGCAAAATCCACCAATGCTTTTAAATACCTTTCATTCATTTCTTTTAAAAATTGTTTATCTGACAGAAAAATAGAGAGCTCCCATTTGAGGGTTTACTCCCCAGATGTTCACAACAGGAGAGACTCAATCCGTGTCTCCCATATAGGTTTCAAGAATCCAGCTTTCTGAGCTGTCACCCGCTGCTTCTCGTGGTGCGTATTGGCAGGAAGCTGGAATCGGAGTGGAGCCTGGTGTTCAACACAGCACTCTAATACAGTTTGTGGATGTTTTAACATATCTTGAGCCCTAGGTTAACACCCACCCCTACTTTGGGTTCATTCCCTAATCATGTACTTGTTTTAACATCAGCCTGAGAGCAAGAAAGAAGACAACAGTAGACAAAGACTTAGTATGCAAAAGATAACTTCCCCCGTGTCTTCAAAGATTAGCACATACTTAGAAACTGTGGATAAGAATAATTGCATCAGAGCCAGCGCTGTGGTATAGTAGGTTAAAGCTGTGGCCTGCAACGCTGGCATCCCATATGGGCGCTGGTTCGAATCCCTGCTGCTCCACTTCCGATCCAGCTTTCTGCTATGGCCTGGGATAGCAGTAGAAGAAGGTCCAAGTGCTTGGACCCCTGCACCCACGTGGGAGACCTGGAAGAAGCTCCTGGCTATGGCTCCTGGCTCCTGGCTTCAGATCAACTCAGCTCTGGCCGTTGCAGTCATTTGGGGAGTGAACCAGCAGATGGAAGACCTCTCTCTCTCTCTCTCTGGCTCTACCTCTCTCTGTAACTCTTTCAAATAAATAAACTAAATATTAAAAAAAAAAAAGAATTGCATCAGCCACAAAGACTACAAGATTCTGAGATTTCAGGCAGTTCTAACTAGAAGGAGCGAGAAACCACCAAGAGTAGTTGTACTGGTAAGTTCGGAATTACTTACCATTTACTATCCTGCATCTTCAGAGGAAGAGTTCAGAGCTGCAAATTCTAGAGGAGAGAAAAGCATGACAATAAAGACACAGGAGGATGCTGTTTTCTGCTGCTATGTTAAAAATGGCTTAATCAATAGCAGGAATCAGCTATAATTGATCTTTTTCTTGTGTCTCAGATCCTAGTTCTGTCTAAGCCTTCATCATGTGATGCCTAAGGACCATGCTAGAAGGTTGCATGTGCTGAACATTTCTGTTGCAGTAATGTGATAGAAAGTGATATGCGAGTCAGTTGCTGTGAATTTTTAAAGCATTGATGAAGTGGTTATCTGCATGAGCTGAAATGCAGCAGTTTAACCATAAATTGAATATTCAAAGCAAGGAGGCAATTGATCTGAAAACTTGGCAACGTGCAGGGATCACTTATTTTCAGATTTCTGCAATGCAATAAAGAAAATGTATGACTGCTGTTAGAGAATAATGAAGCCTTTGAATATACCGATGATTGAAACAAGCCAAGAGTTTTGTTGTATGGGAAAATAGATGGGAATTTGACAGGAAAACACTAATGGAAATGTTTACATGAAGAGAATGTTTTTTAGTTTTGCTGATTTGGCAAGTAAAGAATGTTAAAAGCCTTTTATTTCCAGGCCTTCTAATCCAGATAATGATAATTCTGAAAACTAGAATGATCAACATTCCCTATAAAAAATGCAGCACTAGATCATCGGGAATGCATATTAAAAACTAGAATTTGTTCAACCCAATCAGACTACCAAAATCAAATAAAGTTAGAATTTAATTTTTATATTTAAAATATGTGAATGGAGAGTAGAATGAAATTAGCAAAACATAATTTTAAAGTCCCAAGAAATCATGACTGGGGGACTATTTCAAAGAACATGTGGCTTAAGTTAAAATTCTGGTGAGATGAGTGAGCCTCATCTTATTAACAAATATATATATATTTTTTGACAGGCAGAGTGGACAGTGAGAGAGAGAGACAGAGAGAAAGGTCTTCCTTTGCCTTTGGTTCACCCTCCAATGGCCACCTCGGCCAGCGCTGCGGCCAGCACACCATGCTGATCCGATGGCAGGAGCCAGGTGCTTCTCCTGGTCTCCCATGCAGGTGCAGGGCCCAAGCACTTGGGCCATCCTCCACTGCACTCCCAGGCCACAGCAGAGAGCTGGCCTGGAAGAGGGGCAACCGGGACAGAATCTGGCACCCCAATCGGGACTAGAACCCGCTGTGCTGGCGCCGCAAGGCGGAGGATTAGCCTAGTGAGCCGTGACGCCGGCCTATTAACAAATATTTTTAAAAGGTTATTCTATGTGATCAATAACATCAATAACACTAAACGTACAGTGTTACTAGACATGTGTTTAGGTAAGAAATTAGTCTTTCAAGATCACTAAACACTTTTCTATTTGTGACTTTAGGATAGCATGGAGCTAAAATTCTGATTTGCTTTTGTTAGCAGGCAAAAGGGCAATGACTAATACTGGTTTATTTGTATAAAACTTAGGGGCTGTTGTTTTCATTGGATAAATTACCAGCACTCATATCCTGAGTCAGATTATTCCAGAGTAAGAAGTTGAAATGAGGGAGTCATAGATACGTCAACTACACTTCAAAAAGTAAAGTGCCAATGCATCCTGTAGATGCTTGAGCTCCCAAAAAATATCATGTTAGAAAATAGAAATCTCAGGTCAAAACCATCAGTTTCATATGGCATTTTGCCCAATATTAGTGAAAATGCTATTGTGTGATATCTTTGACTAGCATTGTTACCCCTCTTCAGAAAAACTGGGAGAAACCATTTTCTGAAGTTTTCAAAATTCTGTATTTTAAATTTTAGTAACAAATTTATACACAGCAATGTAATGTGCTGATATGCTCCCAAGAATCTTGTCTTTAAAAGTAGAAAAATAAAATTTGCAAATATGTTAAGTAATTTTTAAAGTTAGGTTTACAGAGGGGTAATTTACATACAGTATGATCCATCTTTTTGAAAAATACACAATCCAACAAGCTTTGACAGTGGTTACTACAATCAAGCTATGGAACATTCCCGTTACTCTAAACATTTCATGATTCTTTATAGCAAATACCCTGCATCCACTCCAGCTCCTCGAACTGCTGATCTGTTTGCTGTTGGTAGAGTTTCCTATCGGTTAGACTTTCACAGAAGGTCATAGAAATGGAATCAAGCTGTGTAGTCATTTATATTTGGCTCCTTCTACTTAGCATAATGCTGCTGAGACCCAGCCATATTGTTTCATGCTTCTGCAGTTTATGTCTTATTGCTCAGTGATACTCTGTTGTATGCATGCACAACGTTGGTTTATTGGCTCACGGAGGGACATTGGTATTTCTAGTTTGGGTTTAATATGAATGAAGTTGCTGTGAAGACTGTTTACAGATTCTTGTCTAGACGTATATTTCTATTTCATTTAGTTAAATATGAGATTGTTTTGATAAATAACTAGGAATGGAATCGGTATGTTTCCAGTTGGGGTTATTATGAAAGAAATTGCCCTGAAAATGTGCAATTTTGTCTGTATGTATGTTTTTATTTCTCTTTGGTAAATATCTACAAGTGGAAATATCTAGGTCAGTGAATGTTTTAATTTGTAAGAAACTGTCAAAAATGTTTCTGATGTAGTTGCTCTGTTCTTGCTAGCATTTTTTTTTTTATTTTTGTCATTTCATTAGATGAATGACATTTAAAACTGCATTTTAGCCTTGTCTTAGAAATTTTAATATGGTTACATATTATTTCAATTCAAAATATTTTCTGAGTGATTTTTTAATCAAGAAGTTTAGAAATGTATTCTTTAATTCCCAAATTTTGTGGCAAATTTCTTCTTTAATTCCCAAAGACCATATTATTTACAAAAATCTTTTAAATTTGTTTTGTGGCTCCAAATATGATCAACATGTATTTAAAAAGCTGTGCGTTCTGTTGTTCTTGGGTAAAGTGTTCAGTAAATTTCCATTAGGTGCAGTTGATGACAATGCAGCTACCTTCTTTATCTCAGCTTCCTTTTATTTCTAGTTATGTAAATATTCAGAAAAGAGGGACCTCTACAATCCTAGTTGTGGATTTTTCTGTTTCTCCTTTCAGTTTTATTATTTTTTTTACTTGATATGTTTTAAGTTTGCCATTTATATGCCCATTTAGGATTATTATATCTGATTGATAACTTAATTTTTTATCAACATGTAATGTAAGGCTGCCACAAAACACACCAAACACTGGAGTTAAAGGAAAGGATTTATTAACAGGAGAAGTCCGATAGGCCGAAGGGAAGGGGCAAAGAAGAGAAGGGGGGTGGAGTGGTTGAGAAAGAGATCAACAGAGGGAGACAATGAAGAAGAAAGAGAGCACACATGTGCAAGAAGTAGGTCCTGTTAAACCTTTGTCTATCAGGAGGGCAGGGAAGTAGGAGCAGCAAATCCAGTTAGGGTGGGGGTTATCTGACACCTGTGGTTGGCCCATCTGGTCACCTGGTTTTCAGCAATGGTGGCAGGGGCTAGAGCCTAGGATGGTGTCTGGGACCTAAATCGTGCCACAGACAATTTTACTAATATTACCCACTTTATTTATTATAAAACAAGTGTTGTATGGGATTATATTGGCCCCAGAAACCCAGGAGAGGTGGAGGGACAATGATCTGTCTTTAGAGCTACTTCCTGCTGACATGGGGTGACTTGTTACACTCCACTGGGGTGGGGTGATGTCTCAAGCCTTGATCTCCTGGATGGGGAGCCGAGTATATCCCTGTAGCAGCATTTGGTTGACCGCCTGGTTGGTGAAGTCTTTGGTTCATTCCATTTTCACCTCCTGTAAACACTTAGCAGCCAATGGTCCTAGTAGTGGCATTAGCCAAGTAATGAGAGGATTTTATAGAAGGCAGGAAATGAGGGGTTCTCTGGACCCTAGTGAAGACTGTTGGATGTGGTGGGCTGATTGGTTGACATAATAACAACACTGTTAAGGTCAGTCTGTTCTGTGGTACCATGACTGTTAGTGAGGTGATGTGGCTTTAGAGACCTCAGGTGGCATGAACTGAGGTCTCAGAGGACTTAGTGACTCCTCTTGTAACTGTTGTTTTTGAAGTTGAGATACCATAGTGGCCCAGCGCTGTTCCTGAGATCACTACTGAGGAGAGGCAGGCTGCAAAGCCAATCCCAACCAAGACTGGGAGAAAGGCTGGTCATCTCTTTTGGATAGAGGGGTTTGTCTATAGAAAAATCATACAACGTTAATTGGGGGAGAGGACCATCAATATACATGGGTTGGGCTGGTTCTGAGATAAGTAGAGCCATTGATATAAGAGTAGAGGCTGTGATTACAAAACAGGAAGCCCCAAGTGGGCTGGACTATGTCTAGAACAAAGGACAGAGTCATTATTAGAGGACCTCAGAAAGCTGCTGTCTAAACCATGAATAAGTTTTACGATTGAGAGGCAAATAGAAATTGACAGAAGGGGCCTGACAATAATCATGTGGGCTTTAAAGCCTGGCCAGTTATGAGGCCCAGACCTATCTCTCTTCATCCTAAGGGGTACATCCTAAGAGAGGTGTGAACCTCCTTAGGGAAGATACCCTTTTGACTTCCAATACCTTGCTGGCCTGGGAGGAAAGCTGAATATTCTGATATTATACCATACCCCTATCTAAATTACGGTCAAAATTTCATTCATATGGAATGCTGCTCTTTTTATAAAACTCTAGCTATAAATCAGTGATATTAAACCAGAGACTGCAAAATCCACCTTAGGGGCTATAACAAGTACTGATCACCCACTGCTGTTTCATCGAGTACTGATTACTCATTGCTATATCATGGGAAACCAGTAAAACAAATTACAAAATAACTTTGGCAAGTTACAAATCAGTATTGCTCACTAATGGGACCAGGAAATTGAGTTCCTAGGAACTGTGGAGACCTAGTTAGGTCAGCTTAATATTCAGTCACAAGACCCATCAAAAGACCTGATTATCCCCCCACCCCTCCGCTTACTCTTGATAAAACAAAAGAGCTATCAAAAGGGTGAGATGCCTAATTTGTATACTGGGAACTCAGAAGGATGGAATCACCACTTCCTTGCTATTTTTTTTTTTTTGACAGGCAGAGTGGACAGTGAGAGAGAGAGACAGAGAGAAAGGTCTTCCTTTGCCTTTGGTTCACCCTCCAATGGCCGCCGCGGCCAGCGCAGTGTGGCCGGTGCACCGCACTGATCCGATGGCAGGAGCCAGGTGCTTCTCCTGGTCTCCCATGGGGTGCAGGGCCCAAGGACTTGGCCATCCTCCAATGCACTCCCAGGCCACAGCAGAGAGCTGGCCTGGAAGAGGGGCAACTGGGACAGAATCTGGCACCCCGACTGAGACTGAGACTAGAACCCAGTGTGGAGGCACCGCAGGCGGAGGATTAGCCTATGGAGCCAGGGGCCAGCGTTTCTATTCTTATGGTAAAATTGGAACAGGAGGGGGAGGGTCAGACTTGTTGTAGGACTTGTGCCAGGAGGGTGAAGGCATGGAGACAGGGAAGTTCCCATACTCACCTTGCATCTCCAGGAGGAGGGTGTTAGAGAGGCTCCTAGATAAGGCAGGGAGAGCAGACTATGGACAAGGGCTGGTTCTGAGATAAGGCTGGAATTCCCAGGCAGAAGAGGGAGGGTACAGTGAGCAAGACAGTGAGAGCTGGAGCAGTGAATGTAGACGAGAGTGGGTTTGGTGCTTTAGTGAGAGCTTTGGAAGTTAGGAGAACTTGAGCTTGAGAAGATTGAGAGCTGAGACAGGAGAAAGCCTGAGCATGGATCTTCTCCCGCTTTCCTGAATGCTCACAGAAGTGATAAAGATCCTCAGTAGTGTGAGGTCAAATGTGCACTGGTTGTCAAGGTAGGAGACAACCGCGAGGAGGGTTGGGTGGAATGTGGGACAGAGAGGGTCCCCTGGCGACCTGTGGAGTCAGACTGCCGTCCAATGGGGAGGGTACAGGAACAGAGTGGGGGTTGTCACCCGCACACCCACTGTAGCCCAAGGCCTAGAACCCATGGAAAGGCTTTATGTGAGAGGTAGAGTTACAGACGGTGAGAGAGAGGAACAGAAAGGTCTTCCATCCGCTGGTTCACTCCCCAAATGGCTGCAGTCGCCAGAGCTGCACTGATCCGAAGCTTCTCAGGTACCTGATGGACCCGAGGACTTGGGCCATCTTCTGCCACTTTCCCAGGCCATAGCAGAGAGCTGGGTCGGAAGAGGAACAAACACGTCTTTCACATCTTTTAAGCACGAGGACAGTTTCATATGCAAGTGGAGACACACAGACAAATAGAGAGAGAGTTTGTTCATTGCTAAAAGATCAAAGCTACAATAAATGTTGAGTGATACTGAAATCAGAAAAGACCCCCTAAAATTTACCCTGAAATGTGGCCCCTTAAAGTTCCCTAGAAATGCTATCCAGGGTGCCACATGCGCTACTGGAATTTGGGGTGCCTTACGATTTCACCACGGGCTTATTACCAAATCCCCGATATCAATAAGCCCGAGAGGGTTCTTGCCTAATATTTAGAGAAGAATTCTAAATACTGGCACAGATAAATGAGGCAGCATGGTACGTTTTAAGCTTTTATTTAGTAAGAAAGATGCATAAGAGAGTATTTAGGAGAGAGAAGTGAATGGGGGTTCATACCGAGTACCAGGAACCACCCACGTGGAAGAGCATCTAGGCCAGGAAGCCTAGAGCACATGGCCCGAAGGCCATGCGCCCTGGAGACGCAGGGCTACAGCCAGCCCTGTCCTGACAAGAGGCCAGGGAAGAAGATCAGGGCAGAGAGCTTGGAGCACACTGTGCCCCAGGCTTTTAACCCACTCCAAAAGGGAGTGGTTAATTAACCTGATTGGCTGGTGGGCACCCCGGTGTGGCCAGGTAGGGGAATGAGGCCACACAGGGCATGGCAAAGGCATCAGGTAGGGGCATGAGGTCACACAGGAGCGTGGTCTTCCAGTTCACAAATCCAATCAATTTTAACCTGCATGCCTGCCTACTTCAATGCTGTGCAGATAAAAAGACGAAGATGGCAATTGGAAATGTGGATTTACAGGAAGGTTTTGCATATTAAGAGCAGTTAAAAATATAGAATTGTAAGTAGGGACCTGACATTGTGGCACAGCAGGTGAAGCTACCACTTGAGGTGCCTGCATCCCATGTCAGAGCGCCTGGTCTGAGTCCGTGCTATTCCATGGTTTCTATCCAGCATCCTGCTAGTGCAGCTGGGAGGCACCAGAAGATGGCCCAAGTACTTGGGTTCATACCACCCATGTGGGAGAACAAATGGAGTTCCTGGCTTCTGGCTTCAGGCTAACACAGCTCTGGCTCTTTCAGGCCTTTGGGATGTGAGCCAATGGATGGAATCGTTTTGTCTTCCTGCCCTCACCCCACCCCCAGCAATCTCTTCCTCTCTCCCTCTCCATTGCTCTTCTTTTTAAGTAGAAGAAAATAATTATTTTTAATAGAGAAAGAGGAGAAACATGCATACTTCATTGTATAGAAAATGATTAAACATGAAGAACACTCATAAAAAAAGAAAAATTTGAGAAATTAAAATCATGGAAAAATTAGCAACCAAATATGAGAAAATCATAAGTGAAATTCATGTTTTGAGAACTATATAAGAAGTAACTAAGTTAGTGGAGGAGTCTGTAGTTCTGTGAAGATCTTTTGAAAGTAGGCAAGGACGTAGCTATGGATGACTTAGAGAATAACAATACATAAAGGAAAGCAAGGAACGGACCCTTGGCTGTAGAGAAATAATAGTGGATGACTAGATGTGTAGTTTGGGTGATAACCATGTCGAGAGAAGACAGACAAGCCAAAGGGATAGGAGGTAAGAAAGAACAATGAGTTACAATGAAAATAAAATACTAAGTTGCTAGAAGATCATATAGTCAAAAAAAAGCAAGAAGGTTGATCTTGAATTTAGATTTGGTGCCAAAACAGTGAAACAACACATTTCTCCCCATCTGATGACACACTGTGATGACGAAGTGTGATGATATGGTGAAATGTGGCTAACGTAGGGTACCAGTGTGTACATGTGCACTCGATGGGGTGATTCTGAAACTAGGATAAGAACTTTGATATGTAAAAGTTTATATATATATTTCATTTTTTAACCATTATCCAACTTATATGTGTACTTCCCCAGAAAGAAATTAAATGGCTATTTCAGGCATACAACAAAACAGACAATCATTCACCGTACCCTCTTTGTCCAGTGCAATCTGTCCATGAGGTAGCCATTTTCAACTTTTTTAGCTGACTTTCTTGGCACATAATTCCTTCTTTTAAATAGTAGAATTATATAACTACCTTTTGGCTTTTTATTCAACTTTCAGTATTATCTATTTAATGCCTTGGCTCTTAGCATGAACATAAGCTACATACATATGCACACAAAACACACACACACGCACACAGTTTCCCACATCTCATTGATGTAGACATGCCATAATTTTGGTCAGACTGGTATTCACATAATCATCACTATTTCAATGCTATTCTAATCCACAATGCACACTAAGCAGTTTACTCCTTTCCGTATACCCTCTAGAGTTAAAAATTGTCCTAGAAGCTTTTATGTATATCTTCATACATGCCACTAATTGAACCCAAACTCTTCAGCAATTATCAAAATTTCTTAATAATCAATGTTGAATTGATAAGTGTTAACTTTTAATACATCTGTTCTGAACTTCCAACCACCTCATTCCACACTGATCTTTTTGCTTGGCATACAGCCATCTCCTTAGAATTGCCGGCACTGTGGCATAGCAGGTAAAGCTGTTGCCTGCAGTGCCAGCATCCTATGTGGGCACCAGTTTGAGTCCCAGCTGCTCCACTTCTGGTCCAGCTCTCTGCTGTGGTCTGGGAAAGCAGTAGAAGATGGCCCAAGTCCTTGGGTCCCTGCACCCATGTGAATGACCCCGAGGAAACTCCTGTCTCCCCCCAGCTTTGGAGCTGCATAGCTGCAGCCGTTGCAGTCATTTGAGGAGTGAACCTGTGGATGGAGAACCTCTCAACTCTCTCTCTCTCTCTCTCTCTCTCTCTCTCTCTCCCCCTCTCTGAAGCTCTGCCTTTCAAATAAAATGGATAAATTAAAAAAAAAAAATTGCCACTTTACCATAACCCCAGAATCCCTCCATATCCATCCCTGTTTCATATGTGCCAAAGCTCCCTCTATGTTGGTTACAAACTTCATGTTTTCATGAAGGCATCTTAGAGTAGCTTCTTGAGAAAGGTACAGAAAGATTATTTTGGAGAAATTGACGTCCCTGCCATCACCCTTGATTTATGGTTTGGCTGTGTGTCAAGCCGTACGTTTGAAACCATTTTCCCTGAGACTCATGTAGACAATGCTCCTTTGTGGCTAACTACCAATGTTATTCTTAAGCAGCCCAAAGCCTTTCTAACTCCTGATCTTTTCATGAGACTTGCTTTTCCCCTCCGATGAAGCTCATAAAATCTTCTCTTTGCCTCCAGTCTTCTGAAATTTAATGTTGATATACCTCGTTATGGGTCAAGTTTGTAATCCATTTTGCTGAGCCCAAGTGGAACTTTTTTATTCTGGTGACCTGTGTCCTTCAGTTGTGAAATAGTCATGAATTATTCAACGGACAGTTTTCTCTCTTCAGTTTTTATTTTTTCTCTCTCTATTATGTGGATGTTGTACTTCCTTGACTGTTTCTCTCATCTTCTTCTACTTTGTCTCCCAGTTTTCCATCTGTTTTTGTTTTTCTCATTTTATATTTCTCTGCTTTGATGGTGCTTTCCTAAACTTATCAGATTTTTAAAATTTTGCCAAATCCTTTTATAGAAATCTTGTTCCTTTTTTTCAATGAAAAAATGGTCTTTTTTTATAACGCTTTTATTTAATGAATATAAATTTCCAAAATACAGCTTATAGATTACAATGGCTTCCCCCCCCATAACTTCCCTCCCACCCGCAACCCCCCCCTTTCCCACTCCCTCTCCCCTTGCATTCACATCAAGGTTCATTTTCAATTCTCTTTATATACAGAAGATCAGTTTAGTATATATTAAGTATTAAGATTTCAACAGTTTGCCCTCACATAGCAACACAAAGTGAAAAATACTGTTGGAGTATTAGTTATAGTATTAATTCACAATGTATAGCACATTAAGGACAGAGATCCTACATGATATATTTTTTTAAAATTGATTAATTTTCTATGCAATTTCCAATTTAACACCAAGATTTTTTTTTCATTTTTAATTATCTTTTTTTAAATTTTTTATAATGCTTTTATTTAATGAATATAAATTTCCAAAATACAGCTTATAGATTACAATGGCTCCCCCCCCATAACTTCCCTCCCACCCACAACCCCCCCCTCTCCCACTCCCTCTCCCCTTGCATTCACATCAAGGTTCATTTTCAATTCTCTTTATATACAGAAGATCAGTTTAGTATATATTAAGTAAAGATTTCAACAGTTTGCCCTCACATAGCAACACAAAGTGAAAAATACTGTTGGAGTACTAGTTATAGTATTAATTCACAATGTATAGCACATTAAGGACAGAGATTCTACATGATATATTTTTTTTAAATTGATTAATTTTCTATGCAATTTCCAATTGAACACCAAGATTTTTTTTCATTTTTAATTATCTTTATATACAGAAGATTGATTCAGTATATACTATGTAAAGATTTCATCAGTTTGCACCCACACAGAAACACAAAGTGTAAAAATACTGTTTCAGTACTAGTTATAGCATTAATTCACATTGGACAACACATTAAGGACAGATCCCACATGAAACTTAAGTACACAGTGACTCCTGAAGTTGATTTAACAATTTGACACTCTTGTTTATGGTGTCAGGAATCTCCCTAGGGTCTAGTCATGAGTTGCCGAGGCTATGGAAGCCTTTAGGGTTTGCTGACTTCAATCTTATTCCAACAGGGTCATAGTCAAAGTGGAGGTTCTCTCCTCCCTTCAGAGAAAGGTACCTCCTTCTTTGATGGCCCCATTCCACTGGAATCTCACTCGCAGAGATCTTTCATTTAGGTCATCTTTTTTTTTTTCCAGAGTGTCTTGGCTTTCCATGCCTAAAATAATCTTATGGGCTTTTCAGCCAGATCTGAATGCCTTAAGGGCTGATTCTGAGGCCAGAGTGCTAAAATGGTCTTATAATATGTTTTTATCTTTTCTACACACAATCTATTTTTTAAAATTTTAATTTTCCTTGTTTGCTTATTTTGCTAACTTTTGATGACTGGTTATCTGTTGGTGTCTACTAATATTTAAAATAAACCATTAAAAACCTATCTTGGGGGCCAGTGCCATGGCTCACATGGTTAATACTCCACCTGCGGTGCCAGCATCCCTTTTGGGTGCTGGGTTCTAGTCCCGGGTTCTCCTCTTCTAGTCCAGCTCTCTGCTGTGACCCAGGAGGGCAGTGGAGGATGGCCCAAGTCCTTGGGCCCCTGCACCCGCATGGGAGACCAGGAGGAAGTCCCTGGCTCCTGGCTTCATATCAGCACAACGGTGGCCATAGCGGCCATTTGGGGAGTGAACCAATCGAAAGAAGACCTTTCTCTCTTTCTATCTCTCTCACTGTCTATGACTCTACTTGTCAAAAAAAAAAAAAACTATCTTGGAACACTGAGCCCCTGGATGGGACTGGTAACTATGATATTCAGCAGTTTACATCATTTCCTTAGAAAAACATATCTATTACACTCAAAAGATTCCTCCTATCCATTTGCATTCAGTTTTTCCTTCAATCTTTACCCCAGCCAAGTGTTGTAGATCATTTTGCAGTTTACATAAATGGGGCACAGATTGCAATATTTTGTGTCTTGCTTTTTCAGCATAATAATTTTGAGATTCATTTCTCTCCCATAAATACATAGGAGTATGTTTACATTCCTAAGAAATTGTCAGTTTTTTCCACAGTGATTTTGCCACATCCTTTGTCAACACTTGTTATTAGCTGTATTTATCATCTTAGACATTGATGCAAATGTGGTTTTAAATGTTACTTAACATTTTCAAATAACCTTTCTCTTTATAGTCCACTTTGCTCTTACTCACAGCAGAAAATTGCCACTACAAATTCATAATTTTAAAGGCCATTCTGTAGTATAAATTAGATTGTTTCTTGGCTTTTCTGCCAGTGATTAAAGATTGAATTTTTACAGATTGCTAAATCAGTTACTGACTGTCTGTGTACTTTCTGTCTTGCAAAATATAACTGTGGTCATCTCTACTGTCATTGTCTTTATAGTTACAAGTTTCTGACTTCAAAATCGCTTTAGTTTTATCTAGTGAGGTTCTTAGAGGGAATGTAAGTCACAGATTATGTTGAATTCACCGTTATCACTTCTTGGAAAGATATTACATATATATGTGTGTGTGTGACGTTTAAAATCAATGTCAAAGCACAGACAGCACAAAAAGTAAAATAACTATGAGTTGAGAAAAATGCTCTGCATGTAATGAAATAAATCATTGTCTAAGATATGTAGGTACACCTGCTTCGAGACTTGGCTCCACTTTTGATTCTAGCTTCTTGCTTATGAGCACCCTGGGATACAGTAGGTGATGGCTCACATACTTGGATCCCTAACACCCATATAGGACACCTGGACTCTGCTCTGGGCTCGTGCCTTCTGTCTGATCTACTTCGGGCATTTAGGAAGTAAATTAATGGATGGAAGAGCTCTCTCTCTCTATCTCTATTCTCTGCTTCTCTCTATCTCTCTCTCCCTCCCTCCCTCCCTCTCTCCACCTCTGCCTTTCAAATAAAATGAAAATAAATAAATATATATATATATATATATTTTTTTTTTTTACAGGCAGAGTGGACAGTGAGAGAGAGAGACAGAGAGAAAGGTCTTCCTTTTGCCGTTGGTTCACCCTCCAATGGCTGCCGCGGTCGGCGCGCTGCGGCCGGCGCACCGTGCTTGTCCGATGGCAGGAGCCAGGAGCCAGGTGCTTTTCCTGGTCTCCCCATGGGGTGCAGGGCCCAAGCACCTGGGCCATCCTCCACTGCACTCCTGGGCCACAGCAGAGGGCTGGCCTGGAAGAGGGGCAACCGGGACAGAATCCGGTGCCCCGACCGGGACTAGAACCCGGTGTGCCGGCGCCGCAAGGCGGAGGATTAGCCTGTTGAGCCACGGCGCCGGCCAATAAATAAATATTTTAAAGATATGTAAATATAGATTGAGAAGCATACATTTCAATAGGAATGTCCCTTTTTAAAATCACTGCTGGCCTTCCTCGAGGCTCACTAGGCTAATCCTCCACCTGTGGCGCCGGTACTCCTGGTTCTAGTCCCGGTCGAAGCGCCGGATTCTGTCCTGGTTGCTCCTTTTCAAGTCCAGCTCTCTGCTGTGGCCTGGGAAGGCAGTGGAGGATGGCCCAAGTGCTTGGCCCCTGCACCTGCATGGGAGACCAGGAGAAGCACCTGGCTCCTGTCTTCGGATTGGCGCAGTGCGCCGGCTGTAGCAGCCATTTGGGGGGTGAACCAACGGAAGGAAGACCTTTCTCTCTCTCTCTTTCTCTCTCTCTCTCTCTTACTGTCTAACTCTGCCTGTCCAAAAAAAAAAAAAAAAAGCACTGTTATCGATGGAATGATAGTTTGAAAGAAACCCTGAGGAGCAATGGAGAGCTAATATATACTGTTATTCAGAGATCTCGGTGACACAGGAGGATGAATTTACGGTGGAGAGATGTTAATTCAGGAAGTAGAATAAGGACTACCTGTGCATAGAGAATTTTGACTTTTTCTTAGACATTGAGTACACTGTCACAATAAAACCTTCTCAGAGTGTCATATTTGGTAAGACTTTCATTTTATTGGGCTCTCATTCATTTTATTAATGGAAAAATAAAATAAACTTTAAATAATTTCAGTGGGGGCAAGTGTTGTTGCCTGCCAAGTTAAGCCACCTCTTGGTACACCTGCATCCCATATCAGAGTGCTGTTTGAAATCCCAGATTGTCTTCTTGCGATACAGCTTCCAGCTTCCAGCTATTGTATCCTTGGAAGCAACAGATAGTAGCCCAAGTAACTGACACCTTATTACCTATGTGGGAGACCCAGATGGAGTTCCAGGCTGCTGGCTTTGGCCTAGCTCAGCCCTGGCTGTTGTAGGCATTTAGGGAGTGAACTAGCACGTGGAAGATTGATCAGTTTGATCAGTTTCCCTCTCTCTGCACCCCTGCCTCCCTCTCTTTCAAGTGCATGAAAATAAAGAAATAAATAATTGAATATATCAAGAAATACATAATTTGAATGATCTTGTTCATCTTTCCGTGTTTTCACATATTCTTTGAACGAGTGACATGAAAGATACACATTTGCTGTAGCAACATTAGTTGATGTGACCATGATGTTATTTGTGTCTTGTCACACTGAAAATTTAATTTTAGGAACCATGTTTTCATTTCATAAATAGGGATTTTAATGAAAAAATTCAACTTCTTCAAAAGGTTCTTCATTAAAGGAAGAGTATATTCCATAGCTAGAGGAAAATGGCACCTATTATATTTAACTGCAATGTGTCGTCTACAGAGTTTTGAAACATAACTTTGAACCATCAGTTATCTACAAAAGTATGATCTGAATGAAAATACCCTAGAAAATTGTAATAGGGGAAAGTTTGGAAGAATTAGCATTGTTCAGCATTGAAGAAATGTGTAAGGCGCTCATGATACCTATCAACTACTTGAAAAGTTCTTATGTGAAAGCAGACATAGATTTATTCAATGTACAAATACATAACATTTTTAAAAGATGGGATATTCAGAATCAGAAGGAATGGGGCTGATTTTTTTATTTCTTTTTAACTCCAAAACCTATCATTTAAGCTCGTAACATCATAATGACACTTAAAACAAATGATCTTATCTGAAGGGTTATTAGCAATGCAGTATGAATTATGGCCTTTGTGAGGTCAGTTCTAGCTACTTAATTTTGGAGATGTCTGTTTGAAGCAATGAATCCAATAAATCAAGGAAGCAGAAATATAAAAGATATGTTATAATTTTGTAACATTGTCAATTATAAATATATTTAATCCTTTATATACTTTAAAAACTCAGGATTAAAAATTAAGCTAGGTAAGTCTAGATTATTGATTACCTTTAACATTTGTTATATGAGAAGGCTTATCACAATTTCTAACCAATATTATGTGCAAAGGTTTAAATCTTCAAGCTATTTATGTACAAAGTTAATTCTCACCATATATTATTGACATAAAGATGGGGATATGTAAATTGATTTCATATTGTTTAACTGTATCAAAACTATAAAGATAAAAGTGCACTGGGTAGCAACTTATAGTAATGCTCGCCAGAAGAAGTACACTATAGATAAACTAGCCAAGATTAGAAAACATACACTTGATAAACAACGTAGCATTCACTTTTATCTGCTCTGTCAAAGTTACTGTTAAAAATAAAAGAAAGATTAGCGTCTACTTTTTGTAAATGTCCAAATACAAATAAAGGAAATAGTAGGAAAGTTATAAAGTTTTTTAGAGCCTTTACAAAAATATTAGCATACCCTATATATCCAATTAAGTATTGTAAAATACTATTAGATAATGTAATTTTTGCTTTTGTGTGTTTAATGACTTAGAATGGATTTTCTAGTGTCTAAGAATGAATCCATCATTAAACTAATAATGGTGTTCATGTTTAAGAACTAGATAACAAAATAATCTAGAGATGTAGGAAACATAATCAAGTTGTTAAATTGATATGGCATAGTATGGAAGAGTTGAGTGGGACAATGTCCTCTTTAAATGAAACTGGGAGTGGGGCAATTAAGAGGTGTGAAATGACTGGAAATAGGTCACATAAGCTGACTACAATCTTCCCTTTTGTAAAAAATACAATGAGGGGCAGGTGTTTGACTTGGCAGTTAAGACATTAGTTGGGATGTCCACATCCCATATTGGAGTGCTTGGGTTTGAATCATGGCTCTGCTCCCATTTTTAGCTTCCTACTAATGTGCACCTTGGGAAGCAATGATGGTGGCTCAAACATTTGGATCTCTCCCACCCACATGAGAGACTTGGATGGGGTTCCTAGCTCCTGGATTTGGCCTCACTCAGCCATGGCTATTGTAGGCATTTGGAGAGTGAACCAGTAGATGATAACTTTCTCTCTCTCTCTCTCTCTCTCTCTCTCTCTCTCTCTCTCTCTCTCTCAAATAAATTAAAAAACTAAAACTTAAAAATGACAAGTATAGGCCAACATTAGAGTTTCCTGTTTTTCTTTCAAATTATTAACTATTAAAAACACACTTGTACATAGCTTTCCATTACTGCATTCACCGCTTGTCCATTGAACTTAATACATTAACATTTCCCAGTCATGAATAAAGCTGAAACTCTGTAGGATTGTATTTCACAAAATGATTCAGGGCTTACTACTTATATTTCATTGCTGATTCTGCCCTTGGCCCATGCAGCTATCAGATTTATGTTGCTTCCATAATGGAGACCATTCTGTATCCCAGAGATCATTTGCTTAATAAAATTCACATTGCCTCTCATCAAATACTAAAACTATATAAGCATGCACTGAGCCACCCAGCAACCAGAGGAATTAAATTTATGTCAGACCATTATTGAAGATTAAATCACAGCTTTGTTAGAGGTATATGAAATTCTATATTTGAAAGCATTTCTGAAATACTCAAGCAAGACTTAAAATATTTATATACTAAAGCATCTATTTCAACCATAGAACAAAATGATTTACATGCCACACAGAAATAAAGATGTAGCAGTAGGAATTTATAATACAGACAGCGTCTGGAAATTTAGTTTCTTCAGAATAAATTAATCAGTAAGCACTCGTAAGAATTGTTCTCTTGATTCACAGTAAGACCAAAAATGTATATTAATTCAAGACTCCTTCATAGCCAGGGGAACAGCCATGAGAATGCTATTGTGAGTTTCATCTAGATGTATCACCAATGTCTTGTGACTTAACAACTTGGTATAAACATCTCTTCCCAATGCAGGACAAGTGTACAGAGATCATCTATCGGATCAGAGTTGGAGTTGGAATGCTTGTGTAGTGATGGTTATGTAACGACACGCTGTAGAGGTAACCAAAGGTATATTTAAGATGACAACTAGCCCACTGCTCCTGTGAAATTTTAGAAGGATAAGAATGTTGACTTTATTACTTGGAATGAATTGAATTTCAAATATATACATATATATAAAGTACATAATATTTCAACTTATATATATATATGTATATATATATATTTCAAATAATGCTGTTCTCCAAATAGTTTGTGCATCTCAATGAAATGACTTTCATTTTGTTTAATTTTTTTTATCTAACAAATTTTCAGGACTTTCTTCAGATGATGAAACAAATTCTTTTCGGGAAATTAATTTTGAGAAATATCCATTGTCTAAACCAGTTTATGATCTTGAAGAAATTATTTCATCTGTCAGAGCCTCCGTTTTTCACCCCCCCAATTGAGAATATTAGGAGATTTCTAAGTCTTTCAAAGTATTACATAAATCTGTATTCACAAACTGTATGTGCTATTTTGTTTAAAAGTTGGAGTAGCTAGGAAAAAACCACAAACTGTATGATGGTTTAATTATAGTTTAACGAGGTCCACAAAAGAAGAGGCAGAAGCACTGGGAAGAATACATGGGAGGAGATGCTGATAGGAAACAAAATATCATCATCAGCTTTTCAGAAACGAGAAACCAAATATAACCTCTCAGGACTAAATCTGAAAATCTAAACATAAACTGCACACAACAGCATAACCAACAGAGGTAATATGCTCTGTATGCCAGAAAACTTGATCATTTACTGAAAAAAATCAATATCCACACTAGAATAGATTTATAAATAATTTATCTTTCTGAGTAGAATGGACCATATTCTCTAGAGTGTTTGTAAATACAGCTATCACTATGTAAACAAACTGGAACTGCAGAAAATTAAATCTTAAAATTTCTAAAGAATAGAGTCAGTTTGTTTTAAATTATGGGTATCTTGATGTTAACTTTTCAAGTCATAGTATATCAAATGCTATAGTATAGTATACTTGGTGAAACTGTCAACTATTCTATGCTCAGTGCATCACAGTGTCTGCAGTAATGGGTTGAGAGAGAGCTCTTTTGGTTTTAATTGACATATAATAATTCTATGTATGTCTGGGGTATATGGTGGTGTTTTATACATCTACACCATGTAACAATTAAATCTGGGTATTTAGTATATCAAGCTCTTCATACATTTAGCCCTGTTTTGTGATGAGGACATTGAAAATTCTCTCTTCTTGGTATTTCCAGGCAAAGATAGACAAGTGACCACATGATTCACATATGCAACCTAAAGAAACTGATCTCCTAAAAGTAGAGAGTGGAGATGAGTTCTCAGGTCCAGAGGAGGGTACAGGATGAGAGGATAGAGAGAGACTGGGAAATGAATGCAAAGTTCAAGTTCAACATGAGGAATACATTCTGGCAATCAGTTTTACCACAGGCTGACTGTGGTTAACAATATCTCATTGAATATTTCAAAATAGTCATAAGAGAGAATTTCTTAAGGTGGGGAAGAATCCAGTGAAGGATGACATGTCTGTGAGTGTACAGATGGGAAGAGATATCTGAAATGGTAATGTCAGAAAAAGCAGTGCACGCTTTACAGGACACTTTCAACTGTGGCAAGTTTAGCAAAGAATAAGAATAAATTATTATCATAGGATCTCACATAATAGAACTGGAATTAGTACTTTTGTGTCATTAGATATTTAACTCTTTTCAGTGCCATTTCTCAGATTCACCCCTGAGGAAATGTTTCCCTCTGTCTGAATTTATAATATTTTCCATAAAACTAAGTATATGTTTAGCAAATTCATCGGAGTAGCACAAAAACAGTCTAAGTCAAATTTCTCTTGGAAGTAAACTGGTGATTTTCGTATGCAGAATTCCAGAGAGTATATGGCAAGCAGTAAACTGATTTTAAGAACTTTGGTGCCATACGTGTTAAAGTTCTTCTCATGAGAAAGAAATATCCACAATTTCATATTATTCCTGAATCCAGTTCAGTTCTCAACACCAATACTCATCAGTCCCTTCCCCTGCTGACCCTGAGCCAGTGGTAACTATTTTGAAGCCACACATGTCACAGATTGAAAGTAGACACAAGTGCTTCCGTGAGGCCTAACTAAAGCTTTTTTGTTGTTAAACTACTTTGTGCTAGGAAAAAGTGACTTGTGAATTACCATTCAGCAAAAAGACTGACCTTTCTTCACATAGATTGATTTTTTTTTTATCACTACTATGTTAGTGTTTGAACTGTGGACTCCAAAATATGAAAAAGCACCTTTGGAGAAACCTCCACCTCTACCCCATGCTCCAAGCCCACCTGACTTCACATGTTAACATCTCTTCCAGCACATGTCTGAGAAGCCATTCTCACTGAGGCTGTACTATGGGGACCAACAGAAGGTGCTTTACCTGGAAAGACACTTGCATCATTGCATTTTGAGTGATTCTGCCTAAAGAGAAAATTACATGGCACTGGAATTATGTGTTTTTATATTGTTAGACATGAATTTTAGATGTTTTGCATAACATGTTGATGAAGTGCTTCAAAACAAAGTAAATGTCATTGGATATTTTTCTCCCTTTGAGTTTTAAATAGATGATTCTCTATGTAATGTTTTAGTATTTAAGCTATGATATTTACTTAGATTATTAATCAAATATCCATGAGATACCTACTTGTTCGTTGTAGCAAAAAGAGGGAAAACTTAACTTTCTTTTATTTAAATGGTAAAGATACATATAGTTTCACCAGAAACAAATAACATATTTATTTATTAAAAATATATCCTGAGTGCCTTCTTATTTAAACTCCAAGCTGCTCCTAAGCCATTTTAATATTTTTCTTGTCTTACCAGGAAATATTAAAATAATACCCCAAAATTTTAGCTATCAGTTGTAACAAATGTACTCTTTGTTATAAACTAAGTGCTCAATCAAAAGAATCAGAAGATACCACAACAGAAATGTAATTCTTTGTTTTACTTATTGCCATGCTTTAATATCTGTCTTAAAACATTCTTCCACTGTCCTGAAATCCTCACTAGATAAATTTACTGATGCCATAAACAAGAGTGCCAAATTGTTAAGTCAACAACAGGAGTCTCTGTGTACTTACGTCTCATGTGGGATCTGTCCTTAATGTGAAGTAATGCTATAACTAGTACTCACACAGTATTTTTCACTTGTGTTTCTGTGTGGGTGCAAACTGATGAAATCTTTACTTAATATAAACTAAATTGATCTTCTGTATATAAAGAGAATTGAAAATGAATCTTGATGTGTGAATGGGAGAGTGAGTGGGAGATGGGAGGGGTGCTAGTGGGAGGGAAATTATGGGGGGAAGGGAAAGCCATTGTAATCCATAAACTTTACTTTGGAAATTTATATTTACTAAATAAAAAATTTAAATTTCAGTTTCATTGTAAGAGAAAATAAATTTGTCAGCCTGCACGCCCATTAACATTCACGTTTTCCACTGAAACTGCTGTTTAAGGTCATCGACAACATCTAGTAGATTCCAGGGGTTGTCCGTGGCTTTGGCGTCTCGGCAGTCTTACCAAAGCAAACCCATCGACATTTCGAGACACTCCTGTCCACGACCCCAGAATCTTTTGTTTTTTCCTCGCCTCACCAGCTACTTTTCCTCATCACTTTTGCTGTTTCTCTTCTCCGCCCCAGTTCTGTATCAGGCCCACTTCTATTTGCTGGTTAGGCCATTTCCTGGAGGATGCTATCTGGTAAGTCTGCAAAACTAGCGTTTATATCAGTGGATCTCAGTCTTGTTGGACCTAGTGTCTTCTTTATGATTCCAGATTAAAATTTGAGCTACCCTAAGGGACCTATATATGTGATCAGGGAAGAAAAATCATTATAATGCTGTAATTTAAAGGAAAAGTAAGAGAAAGTTAATTTATGAGAGAATAATGTGACTTACCATGTAAATATTTAAGAATGCCTTTACCCATCTACATAACATGGGTTGTGCTTGTGCTTATTTGTAATCGATGTATTTGGAGGTAGGAGGGATGACAAAATTAGAACCCCATATAGGTAGAAGAAAATAAATGCACAGAGATGTAGAAATAAGCATGGGGATAACAAACTAGCTTAGCATATTAGAGTAAATATAATTCACTTGTTTATGATAAGGAAAGGAAGAAGATAACCAACCCTAACTGTAGTAAGAAAATTTGCTCAAGAAAAATTACACATTGTTCAAAAAGATGTAATAAGTAAGATATTATATAAAGGAGCTGGGACTTCTCTAAGTATCGGATTGGAATAATTCCTGTTGTTGTGTAGTATAATTATAAAGCATCTCAAGGAATTCCCTGACTTAAAATCCCCACACAAATGGAGGCAGCAGCTATAATCTTTAGTACTCAGAGCCAGGACTCTACTTCAACCGGCAGCTGGGATGGACTACAGTATAGATTGCAAAGAGAAGCAGAAATCTAGGAGGCTACCGAGAAGTTGTACATCAGACCTCTGGGAACAGAATAAGAGCAAAACCGACAAACAGTAGGAAAATATCCCTCCCCCAAAATAGAACATTTCCATAGGAAACATTCTCTAGAGTAGCTGTCTTGTGTTGACAATGACGTCACATATCATTTTAAAATATTTATTAGCCGGAGCCGTGGCTCAACAGGCTAATCCTCCACCTTGCGGCACCGGCACACCCGGTTCTAGTCCCTGTCGGGGCACCGGATTCTGTCCCGGTTGCCCCTCTTCCAGGCCAGCTCTCTGCTGTGGCTAGGGAGTGCAGTGGAGGATGGCCCAAGTGCTTGGGCCCTGCACCCCTTGGGAGACCAGGAGAAGCACCTAGCACCTGGCTCCTGCCACCGGATCAGCGCGGTGCGCCGGCCGCGGCAGCCATTGGAGGGTGAACCAACGGCAAAAGGAAGACCTTTCTCACTGTCTCTCTCTCTCTCACTGTCCACTCTGCCTGTCAAAAAAATAAAAAATAAATAAAATAAATAAATAAATTATTTATTAATGAAATCCTTAACACAACTGCACTGTTTTCAATAATATTCAGTTCTGAGTCTCTTGTAAGTTGTATTAGCATAGCCACAGTTGAGTCTCATTGATTTTACATAGCTCCATGGTTGGAAATACAATAATGCATTGAGTAGTACAATAAGCAGAGTGAGTAAGTGTATGTCATGATTTTCACACAACATATTTATTTTAATTTTTCTTCCTCATAACGATCTTTCATAAGTTATTGATCTTTTTTATAGAACTGTTTGAAATAATTTTCAGGATTACCATGTACTTAATTATGACCAATTCATCTTTATAGAGTGATCACTTGAAGGGAACATGGAAAACTTCTCCAGGACACAGGAGTAAAATTTGTTTTTCCAAACTGTAATACACAACTACAGATTGTCTAGCTTTCCCAGCTGCTGACAAACAAATATTAGTAAAACCCCTCAATCATGGTGACATCCAAGAAATACCCACATAAAATTTCCAGGCACTCTATGATGGCAGTATGCTTGCTGTGAACCACAGGTCTATGTGTTGACAGCCTTGTGCTCAAGCCAAACTTGTATCCAGCTGCCTATGTGACAAGTAACTGGATGGTATCTTTGATGATTTCTTGTCCATACTCCCTACACCCAGTCTACAACAAGCCCTGCTTCCAAGAATGCCTCTTACCGCAGCTTTCCACTTGCTGTATGCATTTTTATTTTGCAGGTCTCAGTGCCAGTGTCACCTCTTTTGACAGGACTTCCCTAATCATGTCATCTAATTGGATATCCCGTTTTTTAAATTTTTCTTTCAAATTGCTTATACTGTAGTCAGTGTGCCTAACTGTGGAATTTTTGTTTTTTGGAATTTGCCCTTCTTCTCTCTCTCTCTCTCTCTCTCTCTCTCTCTCTCTCTCTCTCTCTCTCTCTCTCTCTCTCATTTTAGGGTGGAGGGGAGACAATGCAACAGAGAGAAGAGACAGGGTAAGGGACAGTGAGGGAGACAGGGAGGGAAGAGAGAGAAATATTCTATCTGCTGGCTCACTCACCAAATGCCCACAACAGCGAACTTTGTGTTTTTGTACTTACTGTATTTCTTTTAAAAAAAAAATCTATTGAATGAATGAATGGCATGTACATGAACTTGGGTATTAAAAGTGGCCCCGCAGATAGTATCTCTGGGTGCATCTAAGTGGCAAACAGTTGCTCGGACGAGTGTTGTTCACCTGCCTAGGAGACAGCTCACGGAGATTCTGGGGCATGAAGGTGAGGAGGTTGTGTTTCGTGGTGCAGATCCTATTGCTGCAGTATCCCCTGGAGAGCGTCTCCCGTCTTGGTGGAATGTGCTGCTGTTGGGGAACATGGCCCGCTGCTGTGTCAAGTTGTAGCGCTGCCTTCCCCCCTCTGGAGAGGGTCGTGGGGTAGTTTCTGGAGGAGACCGGTGGAAGCCATCGTGGACTTACCACTGCCGCTCGGGCCAAACCCACTGAGGGCCACATCCAGCAGCAGCAGGCTAAGGCCTCGCCAAGGTGAGGGCTGAACCTAGGTGCTGGTGGCGCCGTCGCCAGTTTTCCTGTGCATCACTTGGATGTAAAAATGGCGGTAACCACGATCTCTGGTGACTCTACACATAGATGAGTTCAGCCTTTGGAGTACGCGACTCAGACTGTTGCTTTCAGTGAAACAGATGTCACCAGTCAGTCTTGATCTTCTTGTCAAAGCAGCCCAGTGCAAGAGTAGGAATCAGGGAAATTGTGTTGCTTTTCTTCTGGGTAACTGTGTCAGCATCTCCTGTTTCCTTGCTGCAGTCTGCTGCTAGGACAGTGCAGTTGGCACTCACTGGTGTCTTACTGTGGGGAGGCGGCTGCCACTGCCCCCAGTCATCCCATCCAAGGGCTGGACACACTGTGTCTCTCTCCTACTAGAATACACATCCACGACATAGGAATCTTATCTGTTATCTCTTCATATTCCAATTTCTTAGCACATAGTAGAGGCTTAGTAAGATTTTGCTGAATCAATACAATATTTTAAAACTCCAGCGGTAAATCATATATCATTAAGTAGACTAAGATATTTAATCTTTTAAATGTATATAATTAAAATATTATGGTTAAATCATTTCTCATTGCTGCTAATTAAGAGGCTGATTGAACATCAACTTGTGATTTATTTCTTATAATGTTTATGATGGGAAGAAACAAAATTTGGTAAGTTTTTAAATTTGAAATTATGAGCACTTAGCAACATACAGATAAAGTAGTGAGAGAGCTCAAATATAATTCAAGGATCATACTGAGCATTACCTCTTACTAAAATAATTCTTCCCTTTTATTTGCAAGGCTATAGTTTTACACAGGACTAATTTATGATTTGAATCAAATATGCAGAACTATCAAACATGTCTTAAAGTGGGGAAACAATGGAAATAAATACTTTCTAATGAAACCTAGTACCCTCCTCAACTAGAATTACATGTATGCTGTGGCTCTAAATATGCCTCCAGTATCACTAAGAGAGGTGGCGTGTGAAGAAATGGATAAGGGGGAGTGTGGCAACTCAGAAAGGAAAAACATGGGTATACTTATGTGAATTTATACACTGAGCAGATATGAAGGAAAATATTTAGAACAAACCAATAAATTTAAAACATTTTCAGATCACTTCACTTAGCCAAATCTTTAAACATTTTATTTAAATTTCTAAGTAGACTTTCTTTTTAAATATATAACAAACCTGAGCAGAAAGTGTAGAATTCCTGTATGTCCCCTGCCTCCATGCAGTTACAGCCTCTGCCACTTTCAACATCCTACAGGAGAGTGCGAATTTGCTACAGTTAATGAGCCTGTATTGACACATTATGCATAAAGTCCAGAATTTACATTAGCATCCCCTGGTGGTGTTGCACATTCAGCAGGTGTATGCCAGTACACGTCTACTGTTATACTATCAGTTTCACAGTCTAAAGATCCTCTCTGCACCACCAGTCACCACCCTCCCTTAATCTCTAGCAACCACGGATCTTTCTGACAGTTTCCACAGTTATTCCATTTTCACACTGCCATATAGTTGGAATCACAGTATGTAGCCTTTCCAGGTTGACTTCTGTCACTTAATAACTTCAAAAGGTTCCTCCATGTCTTCTCCTGGCTTGGTAGCTCATGTTTTCAAATACGTAATAATATCCCATTGCCTGGATGTACCAGAGTTTATTTGCCCATTCACCTGCTGAAGGACATCTCAGTAGTTTCCAAGTTTTTGCAATTTATAATTGGGAAATTATGATAAAGCTCCTATAAACATCCTTGTTTAAATTTATATCAATCTGTGTTTTCAAGGTAAATAATAGGGAGTGTGATTGCTGGATCATTAAAAGTATATTTCCATTTGAAAGAAACTGCCAAACTGTCTTCCAGAGTGGTTGAGCTCTTTTGCACTCCCACCAACAATCAGTGACAGAGAGGACCTATTATGGCTCTACGCATCTTTATCAACTTTCATTGTTACTGGTGCTTTTTAATTTCAGATATTTGGATATTGAGCAACTTTTCATGTGCTTAGTTGCCATATGTGTATCTTTTTGGTTAAGTCTCTGTTCGGCACATAGGCCCATGTTTTTAATCATGTCGTCTTTTTTCTTATTGTTGGATTTTGAGTGTTCTTTTTATACTTTATATAGTCCTACATCAGGGGAAAAAAAGGTCAATGTATCTTTTGGATATGTATTTTGCAAATACTTTCACCCTATCGGTGACCTGTGTTATCATTTTCTTGATAGTATCATTTGCAGAGCAGTTTTTCATTTTAGTGAAGTCCAACTCTTCAGTTCTTTTTATGAAGAGTGTGCATAAGGTTTGTGTTTAGATCTATGTCTTTTTTTTTAATTAGACAGGCAGAGTTATACAGTAAGAGAGAGAGAGACAGGGAGAACGGTCTTCCTTCCATTGGTTCACCCCCCAAATGGCCAGGAGCCAGGTGCTTCCTCCTGGTCTCCCATGTGGGTGCAGGGGCCCAAGCACTTGGGCCATCCTCCACAGCCCTCCCGAGCTACAGCAGAGAGCTGGACTGGAAGAGGAGCAACCGGGACTAGAACCCGACGTCCATATGGAATGCCGGTGCCACAGGCAGAAGATTAACCAAGTGAGCCAGGGCACCGGCCCCTAGGTCTATGTCTTTTTAAACATGGATCCAGTTGTTCCAGCACCACTTGTTGAAAAGTCTTTGTTGCTCCATTGTGTTGATTTTTTTCGTTTGTTGAAGATCACTGTATTTATGTGGTTCTATTTCTGGGCTTTCTACTCTGTTCCATTTATCTGTTAGTCCATTCTGTCACCAGTACCACACTGCTAGATGACAGTGGAAGTCCTGAAGTAGTATAGTCCTCCAACTTTCTTCTCCTATAATAGTGTTTTACTATCCTTGGTCTTTACCTCTTCATATAAACTTTGAAAATGAGCCTTTTTCTTTTCCAGTAACTATAACTTTAGTTGTAGTAGCAGTGAATGCATGTATGCATGTTAAAATACTTTACCTGGGTGTATGATACATAGCTCACAAAAACACTGTAAGATAGGGATTTTTAACTTTTTACTTCAGAACGGTTTTAAATTTACAAAAAAAATTGTGAAGTAGTAATATAAAGAATTCACATATACTGTACACTCCACTTCTGTTTTTAACACCTCCTGTACCCAGCTTCCCTATTTTTTTTTTTTATTTTTGACAGGCAGAGTGGACAGTGAGAGAGAGAGACAGAGAGAAAGGTCCTCCTTTGCCGTTGGTTCACCCTCCAATGGCTGCCGCGGGCAGCGTGCTGCGGCAGGCGCACCGCGCTCATCAATGGCAGGGTGCTTCTCTTGGTGTCCCATGGGGTGCAGGGCCCAAGCACCTGGGCCATCCTCCACTGCACTCCCTGGCCACAGCAGAGAGCTGGCCTGGAAGAGGGGCAACCGGGACAGAATCCGGTGCCCCGACCGGGACTAGAACCGGGTGTGCTGGTGCCGCAAGGCGGAGGATTAGCCTGTTGAGCCACGGCGCCGGCCAGCTTCCCCTATTTTTTAATTCAAACTCCTCCATCCCCCCAGGAAACTTAGGCTTAATTAAATGGTACATATTTTAAAGATGAATGACTTTAGACAGGACGTTCTCAATAAATGTCAACTCATCTTCATTATCACCATCATCATCATTATCTTCAGCAAACACCTTTTCCACAGAAGTGGAAACTCTGCTTATTGACTTACCCAATATTATGGCTAGAAATTGTAGAAGGACTCAAATCCAGGCTGCCTGCTTTCATGTTCAGTGTTCTTTCCACTACTGCGATAAATGCTCTGAAACTTTCTTTTTTTCTGTTTTTTTTTTTCACCTTACACGAATATTATGATAACATGTAGAATGTAACAGAAAATAGACTTGAATTAACTGAAGCTCACTACCTATCCTTTCTCAAGTGTATAAAGCTTACTCTTTAGAAAAAGGGGAGAAAGTGTGATGTGACCTAAATTTTACCTAGTTGGAGTATTCCTTGCATTACTTGAAAAATGTGAAGGTTTTCAATAGAGCAACAACATAATACACCACACAGGGGAATAATCATAGATTGGACCTTATAATTATTGTAGGAATTCATTTGTTTTGAGTCATATATATGTTATTCAACATGCAAATTTTCTAAACATTGTAGAGTTCAAATATACTACATTATAATCATTAGCATGCTGTTTTCTAAATTATAATTGCATGATACTTGGAACATAATAGCCTATCAATAAATATTTCATAAATGAATGAATGTGATTAATGCATAATAGCTCTTTTAACTTATTATATTTAATATTATATAGAAGAATCCATCAAACTGTACAAAAATAAGATTATTAAGTGGTTTCTTCAGGAAATTTAATAACTAACCTGTAATTGTTCTGTATTATCCTATGGATTTGTTTTCATGTATGATATAATACACTATTTTCATTTCATTGAGTACATTTATAAGATTTTAAAAGTATTTGTAATATCCTTAGTGTGTATCTATCACATTAGTTTTTACATTAAGATAACTCAAGATTAATAGGATAATAATGCTATACCTTGATTTAACAGAGATGTTTGGGTTTGCAAGAGTATTGAGTATCTAGTGTCATTAGCCTTTCTTGACTTCAACTATATAAAAACACTTGCACAAATGAACATTGCTTAGTATAATCCTTTTCTTCCACATTGAATTTTTGAGAATTAAATTCTATAATTTCGTGTAACTGAAGGAAATAAAAGAATACTAATATGCTTCAAACTAATTAAAATGATTATTTGAATCATTTGATGTGAAAATATCATTATTTTTAACAAATTGCAATAAATGGAAGATCTGGAAATCTTCTGGGAAAATAATAAATGTTAAAGTATCAGGTAAAATTTCATCAAATGAACAATGCCATTTTAGAATAAAACCGTGCAATTTATAAGATAACTTATTAGAGGAGGAACATATTCGATAAATGTTAAGGTGATTCATTTACAGATGACCATTTTCTGAATTCTCCCTTAGCTATCCAGAAAATGAAAACTTTCAGCATAACCTGCGCTTTTTAAACCATCCTATCATCATGGGCTGTGCAGAGCAAAGCAGAGACCACCGAGCCATAAGCAGCAAAACCTCACGGCTGACTGCCTGCCTTGGAGACTTCCAGAAGGCAGTGGTGGGGAAGTCTGGCTGTTACTCTGACCCCGTGAGAATGCCTCCAGGGGACAGTTTTCCTTCCATAGAGAAAAAAGAAAACAAGAATTCAAAGGGAAATGTTAGACTCTGGGGGAGGGTTTGCACCAGCATGGAATGGAATAAGGAACTATATTTGAGTGGGAGTTGAAGCTCTGATTTCAACCGATGCTTTCTAAGCTGGGAAAGAAAAAAAAAAAACTGTTATTCTTTTATCCCTGAGAATAAAAAGAAGTGTGCCACTCCAGGGAAGAACAGATGTGTGTGTGTATATGAGGTTTCCGAAAGTTTGTGAAAATTTTACATTATCTTCAATTTCAAATTTTCCTGTGAACTTTTTGAAGCCCCCCGGGTCTGTGTGTGAATGTGCACACACCTATAACACCTATATGCACACACAGATACCCATACGTGTGATGAATTATGGATTGACATGTGAGCCATTACTTGAAGTATTTTTTTTCATGGCTGTAAAAATGTTGAACTTTGCTGTGACAGTGTAATGTCAGCTTAGTTTATTCACTTCCTAAAGACTTAGGCCCAGTGTTCATTTTATTGGGCAAGAGAAACTTCAGTTGTCCTTTACCAGTAAATAGTTTGTATGTCTTTTTTTCCCGGCTCTTCCTCTCTTTTTCCTTCTAAAGGTGGTAGTGACTGATACATATTATAAAAACAAACCTCTAACTCTTGTGAGGGTTTAGTGGTGATGCTAAATGCACACTTCTACTTTGGCAAATTGCCAGTTGCAGCTGAGCACGCAAAGGTCACCACTGCTATGTTGTTCTTCTTCCTGGACAAATGGCAAGACTCATCTCTCAGACTTTTGTGGACAAGTGGGGCTCCTGGCCAACAGTTTGAGTAGGATAGATGAACTCTAATTCTAGATCTGACTTCTAAATGCTCTCTTGTCGTTATGTTAATACTCCAGCCTCCTTTCTGCTAGTCACCCAGAAAGGTGCAGAGGGTTCCATTGAGAACATCAAGGATTTAGGAGAGAGGTGTGGAAGAAGGCTGACCCCCTGGGTGGCAGTACACAGGGATCCTCCCCACCCAAACACCTCCAGCCTCTAGGAGACCTGCAATGAATTCTGAAAGGAGTAAGAAGCGCACTGTGGGACACATGTTTGGTCTACCAATTAGAACTCCAAGTTAGGGTGTCCATGTCCTATATCAGAGTGCCTGGGGTTAGAGTCCCAGCTCTGCTCCTGATTCCAGCTTCTGGCTAATTCACAACTTGGGAGGCACCAGGTGATGGCTCAAGTAGTTGAGTCTCTGCCACTCGTGAGAGACCCTGATACAGTCCCCAGCTCCCAGCTTTGGCCTGATTCAGCCTTGGCTGTTGTGGGCATCTGGAGAGTGAAGCAGCAGATAGGAGCTATCTGCTCTTTGCCTCTCAAACAAAAATAAACAAAACTGTTTGAAAAAGAAACACATCTCTATTACATTTGTTTTTATGATACTATTATTTCGCATCTCATCCAAGATTCCTAACTGGTAAGAAATCCAGTCAAACCAAGATTCCTAACAAGGAAGAAGTTCAAAGAGAGCCAAGGCCTGTCATGGTTTGTGCCTCTTAAGTCTCTTAAGTCTCTTAAGTCTTTGCCAGTACATATATCTTGGAGGGTTTCTCCAATATTCTCTCATCCTGGGAGAAGGAACTTCTGATGAATAAAAACCTACTGCATACAAAGCACAGCCTTTCTCATGCCATCCAGATCTGGACTGTGTGAGATGAGAGGAGCTCCCTTCAAGCTCCCTTGAAGTCCAAAGTCAGTCATTACCAGAAATTAACAGTCATTTTCCAGGCCTAGAAATCAGTATACATAATAATTCAGAATTCAGAGAGTGTGTCTTTTCCTCCTGTTTAATTTATACTTCACCATTAATTCATTTATTTATTTTAAAACAAAGCCTTTGGATCCTACTAAGTCCTATGCACTGTCCTAAGTAAATAGGAGATAACATTAAGTATAGCTTTATCACCTACCATAGGCTTCTACAGGCAGTGGGCACTCAGCAACATATTTAGGGGTGTGAAACAGATAAAATTCCAGGAAATGGATTCACTATAGCATGGTAGACACTGCGTGGGGCCTCTTCCTTCCCCTTGACATAGAAAGCAAACCCTGGCAGGAGAAATTCAGAAAATGTTTCCTATAGCCATTACTCTAGGCATTTTTAATTGATTCTTATCTACTATGTAAATGCTTTACTATGATGTGATACATTTCCTGTGATTGACAGCAGAGGTAAGCAACCTGCCAATATCTAGATGGCTTGGTCCTGTCATCTCGGTGGAGATATATACATATATCTATCTCTTTCTCACTCCCTTCTTTCCTCTCCCCCTCCCCTCTCCCCTCTCCCCTCTTTCCTCTCCCCCTCCCCTCACCACTCTACCCTCTCTTCTCTTCTCTTTACCTGTTCGCCTCTCCTCTCTCCTCTCCTCTTCTCTTTTCTATGTTTCTAAAAGGTATACCCACACAAACACACACACACACACAGAGTATTTCCAAAACTTTCACAGAAAATGGAATTAAAATATTGTTTATTTTGATGAATTTAAATCTATGCATAGTTTTTTCATAACATGTATTTTCCAAGAACTATTTGAAGCCCCTTCTGTGTATGGGCTTCAATGTCTTTTTGTATTAAAAAGCTTTCAATTTTTTTTTTTGTAAACTTTTTGAAGGTGCACATGCAAGTGTGTGTATGTACACAGTACATGCACCCATACACACACACACACACACACATGTTCATTTATGACCAACAGCAAATTGATAAATTTAAGCTGCCAGGAGTGTTTTATATCCTGATATTAACAACACAGTCAATTTGTCTTCTTTATTCATTTGGACTCATTTTAAGGAAATATTGATTAAAAAGTCTTTACATGATGAATTTAATAGGTTGCAATTTTTAATTTTATTATTACAAAATATTAAAATCATTCAAGAATAAAGTTTCCTTACAATGTTCTATTTTTATATGTTGTTGCATGTAAATGAGATTGCATTGCATTTAAATGACAAGGAGACTAGAGAATGTATTCTTAGTAAAACCCAACACTAAGAAGGCACTACTGCACTTTTTTTAATAGGAAACATGAATGTCGAATTTCCATCCTCTAAAAAAGGAATCAGTTCCTTGTATAAATTTTGTTTTGAACACCATAACTTCAAAATATTTCTAGACATTTTGATGGGAACTCTAGCTAAGAAATACATATATTTGGAAATTTTTCCCTTAGCATATGTATATATGCTTATATTTATTGATGTAAATACAGAGAAAAATCACAGTATGAAATTGGAATGTAGAGTGTATAACTAAATTTATTTGCATGGATTTCTTTTGTCTCTCCAAAATAATGTGGAACATTTTATAGTATACTTTAAACTTAATTGCTATATAGTATATTTGCATAAATAAAGATTGTGGTAAATATTGACTTCGGCATATTTATACAAAACCATCCTAACTTTTCGACGTTATCTTATCTCTCCACAAATACAAGGAGACTTCAGAAAGTTCATGGAAACATGGAATTAAAAAATAAATATATTCCTTTGCAATTTTTTCAGCATTTCTTCATAGATTTTTTTTCATTATACACATTCTCATGAACTACTTGAAGACCCTCCATATGCATGGATTTGAACATTTTTGCATCAAAACATCTGTATCTTTTTTAAAGATTTATTTATTTATTTATTTGAAAGGCAGAGTTACAGACAGAGGAAGGGAGAGACACATAGAGAGGTCTTCTATCTTCTGTTTCACTGTCCAAATGACAGTAAAGGCTGGAGCTGGGCCCATATGAAGCCAGGAGCTGGGAGCTTCTTCCGGGTCTCCCACTTGGGTGCAAGGATTCAAGGACTTGGGCCATCTTCTACTGCTTTCCCAGGCCATAGCAGAGAGCTGGATTGGACGTGGAGCAGCTGGGACTCAAATTGGCACCTGTATGGGATTCCACTGCCACAGGTGGAGGTTTAACCTGCTAGGCCACTGCACTGGCCCCCAACATTTTTATCTTTTAATTCTATTTTCCATGAACTTTTTCAAGTCCCCTGGCACACAGATGCTCAGCATTGTTGGTAGTCACTGCCATGGAGCATATTTGGAATTTCAGAGTGCCTTTAGGCCTTTATCTGTAGGAAGCCTTTTATTACAAAAGTGGTTTCTTTAACAGTGGAAATTGAAAGCAACCTTCAAGAACCTTTTAGACAGTAGTAGGCTTTCTGGGGCAGCTCTGTAGGAAAACTGATTGGAAAAGATGTACTGTTCACCAGACACTGAGCTGAATAATTTAATTGTGGTGAGTTTAATCTCCCTTTGTACTTCTTTTTCTCATTGCACATTGATTAAAATGTCATTAAAAATAATGAATGGCTAAATATATGAGTGTTACCCAAATTATTCCAATGTCTATTATCTTACAAGGAAATTGTGAAGCACTCAGGTCCTTTTGTTGTCTGCTCTTGCTGCTCCTGTTGAGATAACTCAAGGCATGCTCACCACTGGCTGGAGGGACAGCTGGGGAATCAGCAGTTGGCCGCATGATGAACTAGAGCGCAGTCGTTCATTTACATGTTTCTCTAGTGAGTCCTAATCTTATCCCAGGGATGATGGAAACTTTTCCAGTGTTATTATCAAGTGTGGAATTGGGCATTCCGGAAATGCTTCACATGCTATGATTTGGTATGCTGAAAATTAGGTTCTAATCTTTGTGCGATTCATTTTTAAATACATTGGCCCCCAAGTGTCTTTTTCAGATTCATTTATTTCTCTGTGTTTCTCCTTTTGTGTGTGTCTCTCTGTCAAGAGGAAACCATCCACCACACTATTCAAACCAAAAATGCTGGTATGATTTGACTCAGGTAAGCTGTCCGAGTTTTTATTATAGTGGTGTATTATCGTGATCTGAACACATTCACAGGACATTCCTCTAGCATTCACCTCTGCCAGGTGGATGATCCATAAATCTTGTTTTCTAATTGTGCACATACAGTTGCTCAGTTTCTTATAATAAAATGTCTCTACAGTTTGGATTCCTTCTGATTTAGCACTGTCATCCTGTGTTGCCAAAAATTTGAATTTGAAATTCTTTGGCTCATAAATGAAAATTGGTTCAGGATGGCTACCTCTTTAAAGAAAACTCATAGTGTATTTCTCCTGTAACACTGTAATCATCAAAAACATGAGCAGGTTAACTGCAGTCCACACTCAAGTCATTGAGAACCATATCTCTGGATTTTTTTGATAGAGAAGTGCTTACAGTGATTTTACTTGTGTGGTCTGTGATGTAATAGATTCCAAATAAGTTATTACAGTCTCAGACCATATGGCCTATTTTCTCTCCAAAGTACATTTATATCATCTATCTCTACAAGTGATAAAGAGTCATTCATCTCTCCATGAAAACTAAGAGATTATTCATACTAAATAGAAACATGAAACTTTGAAATGGAATGTATCTTCTTTTAGATGATACTTTTATTAACAGTAGTTTTTTACAAAGATTAAAATTTTGTGGCATTATCACACTACAAACATATGTATACTTGGCATCATTCAAAAGGTAACCCACCAAAAGTAAATTTTAAAAAAATTCATGGATTAGTAGACAAACCTAACTAAAAGTAAAAAGGAGACAGATTTAAGGTTTTAAGAAACAATATTTTTAAAATAAATCCGTGTTTAGTAAGTTTTCATCAGGCTAAGTCAAGTGAGATCAGAGAAGCAAATGTGTGTTTCTACTTATAGTAACAATCAGGGCTGTCAGATTACTGCTGCAGTATTTTAAACTGAAGAGACAGATGCTCAGTGAGCTCCACACAGCCCTCTGGAAGTTCAAGTCTGTGCTGTTTCTACTAACCTTGCTCCACTCTACGACTTAACATCATGCAGCTCAAATAATAAAGGCCAATACAGGCTTTATTGTTTATTTTCTGTTTTTTAAACTCAAATTTCCTATTAAAATTTGGAAAGTAGCCACTAGGGTGGAAAGCACAAGACAGAATTTCCTTTGAGAGCAAATCTTGTGAAGCTGTTTACAGGTGGGATAACCCATCTGTAAGGTGTTTTCAAAATTAGCGCACAATACATAGCAACTGGAAAGTAAAACCCAGTCATAAAAAATCTCCTAGTTTTAGACAAGTTGATGAATTTTAAGACTGTTTAGTCCAGCCTAGAATTCAGAAGCAAAGGAGAAGATTCTAAAGCAGTCACTTTGTTGATAAATGTTAGTCTTGACTAAAGGTTTAACATGTTAGCATGATTGACATTAATGGTCAGTATAATGCAATAAGTTGACTGAACGCTAATGCAATAAAAGTATTTTATGTAAGTAAGAATGAAGAGAATATATAGAAATCATCAGGTATTACTTCGATTGATATATTCATATTAGATTCAGTTTATTAAGAACTTGCATTGGCCATATTTAATATGACCAAAGGTAAATGAAAAGACCACATTGACAGTGATTCTTTCATATTCCTTAGTGTAATAATATTTCTTATTTGTGATTTATTCTTTCTTTTATTTGGATATAAGTAAATAGATAGATAGATAGTTCATACTGCCAAAACAGTGCATGTAACATTGTCCCCTATAATTCTAACATTTTGCCTACAAATTTGTACCTCTTAACAAGTGCCCCTGATTTCAAACATGGTATCTATAAAACAATAATAAATTCAGGATATCTTTCCAAAGATATATATATATATATTTATATGTATGTATGTATGTATATATATATATATAAATGAATGTTACAAAAATCATTACTTGTACACAAGAATGAAATGTGTATTGGATACAATCAGTGATCACTAGATTTTTGTGTTTGTGTGTATGTGTGTGTGTGCAAGAAACCTATTGAAATTAGTAGGAGGAGGCTAGTTATTTGTTCAGAGAATTTCAAGATAGAGCTAAATTAAATATGTAGTCAAAAGCAAGCCCTCTCTTTGTGATCTGAGAAGACAGTGAAAGGACCTGAAAGATACAAGTGGCAAAATGAGCTTCCTTTACAAACACAGCCCATGTCACCCTGCTTGTAAGTTCTGAATTTCATTATGGACTTAGCAAAAAAAAAAGTGCAGCATTAAGAAGAATTCTGAAAGAAGGAACTGCTAAACGCTGCCACCAGAGTCAAGTTAGGTCCTGAAAGTCGTAGTCATAGAATCTGCATTTACTCACTCATGGTCGTTTATGCTTAGTTCTCTCTGTGACTTAAGTTCATCTCATGTTAGTAATTCCCTAAGATTTAATTTAAAAGAAATCGCCTTAAGTATTCAAATGGACCAAAAGAGATTTGTCCCTTCAAAATCTGAATGTGTGTGAGTCAACAGTCGTGAGAATGTCCAAATACCACATTCTCCACCTGACACGATCCACTGATGTCTTCACATTTGCCACTAGCACAGGCATATCTGGTAATGTAAAACACATCCAGGCTATTTTGACCAATGACTTTTAATCTGATCTGAGCCCCTGACCCTGATACTTTATTGACAGAAACCAACTGTTAGTAATTATACTAAATTATGTGTACAGCATTGAAAACCAGAAAGCAACTGGACCCTTGATCCGAGTCTCAGTCTTCTCAGCTATAAGAGGGGAAGTTTTAGATTCTGGCAAATGGTCCTTCCCATTTTCAGTGTGTTATTCCTGGTTAATACATTTCAGGATCCCAAAGAGCTGCATTAGAGGAATAGGTGACATTGTGAGTATGGATTCCATAGACTTCAGACAAGTCTCAAATGTTTATAACTACAGCCATTCTCCGATGTAAAATTGCCAGTGTTTCTCAGAGGGTAATTTCTTGTAAGTCATTATCTAAGGATAACCCAAACAGGGCTGTCATATGTGAACCACTCGTTCATATAAAACACTCAGAACTAGGTTATTGAAAACTAATGTTCAATCAAAATAGAAAATTAGTAAACTAATTTTTAATTATATTAAATTTTGAGGCAAATTCAAGTAGAGTATGACACAGAAATATGTGAGACACTGGACTAAATACTAAAAGTGTTCTCCAAATACTTTAAGAGAGAGAGAGAGAGATTGACTTTTAATATGTTCAGGAAGAAACTAGGAGAGTGATGGGAACTGAGGAAGGAGTGAGACGTGAGATAAACTTGGCATTGTACAAGTGCACAGAGAGTGATAGATAAAGGTCTTCAGGCCACTTCCTGAAGTGCTTCGGCTAGCAGAGAGAAGGACAAGACGAGAGATAGTGTGCCTAGTTTTCACTTAGGGGAAAGTCAGCTGGGCTAACTTCCTTGCTAGATCAGAGCACATAGGGAAAGGCGGAGCATAAGAGGCAAGAAGATGGGCAGGATGTGCACACCAGCTGCGTGGGTGCTCTCCGCTGGTCAGATGCCCGACTTTGAAATTTCCCCCCAATAGCAGTACCTCAACTGTTAAAGTAATTGTCAGCACACTTAAAATCTTATAGATAGACCATATAAACAGAATATTATGAAAGGCTACTGCATTAAACTGTTATCTCAAAATATTGATCCTTTTATACTCTGTTTTACTAGATGTATTTCATAGCAAAAACACAAGCATTTAATATGGATGAGAATTTGAATTATGGGTTTTACAGATTACAGATTGAATTACAGATATTATTGTTGAAGCACTCTTAATTTCAAAGTGTTTCCAGTGAAATGACTCTTGTAGTACGTCAAAACACTGAGAAAGAACGATACTAATAAATAGTTAGAAACAATCTTGAGTGAAAGCAGAAGCTATAAAAAGATCTTTGCAAGAGAACATTTGCAAAGTTTTCTGCAAGGATAAAACATACAAAGGATTCATAAGAAGTGATTGAAGAGGAGGAAAGTAACTGGAACAGATGAGAGAAAGAGACAGAAACAGTATCATTATGATGAGTATGGTTCAAAATATGGTAAAATAGCAGTGTTGTTAACACACTTCGGAATTCAACACACCTGGTTAAAAACCCGTGTCCTGTGATCCTGACCAAGAGTATCCACCTCTGAGATTCTGGTAGCTCACATGTAATATGTGGATGGTAGTTCTGAGTTGTAGATGCTTCAGAATAATTAGTGAAATCAAGAAAGTAAATCAATTTATATTAAGTAAGAGAAAGAGGCAACTTTTTTTTTGCTGTTATTACATTTACGTATGTGTTATAGATATTTGTTTCATCATAATTGTCAATATCTATAATTAGCAAATAATAGGTACAGGCTTTTGACCTTATACCTAAAATGTCCATGTCCCACGTCAGGGTACTTGGGCTTGAATACTAGACTCTGTTCCCAATTCCAGCTTCCTGCTAACACATATCTTGGTAGGCAGCAGTGATTCCTCAAATAAGTGCCACACATGTGGAAGACATGGACCAGGTTCCTTGCTCAGGCGTTGATCTGGCCCAGCCCCAGTCATTTTGGGCATTTGCAGGATGAGCCAACGGATGGGTACACTGTGTGTGTGTATGTGTATATGTGTGTGTGTGTGCTTTCTCTGCTTCTCGAAGAATGTTAAAATTTATCAAATTTAAAAAGAAAAATATATATCAATATCAAAGTGTATAGTAATTATTATATTAAATTACAAATGAAACGAAGTTGCCTTTGGTGTGGTAAACATTTTTTTCTTACCTCCATTGACATTTATTTCATTTGCAATATGAAGAAGTATGTTAATGTAGCCATGGAATTTGCAAAATGCATGGCTAATCAGTGTTTTAACTAAAACCTTTTCCTCCTACTGTGTCCTCACAGCGCTTCACAGTCCCTCCACTCAGTGGAGCACAAAGGCTCTGGCTTTAGAATGTTATCTGTGTGAAGTCTTCTGCCACAGCTGGACACAATGCTTTCAAGAGTGTTTCTGCTTCCTGTGTGGTGAAGCAGCTTTCCCCTAACGACTGTTTCCCATCAGTACCCACAAAGACCTACCTTCTTAACCACTGTTTCAACGGTCTCTTACCACTTCCACCTTTCTACAGAACATTGCATTTGGAAGGAGGTTCACAAATATTTGCTCACTGGGCTGTTCCGACTGATAACATCTCTTGGGACCTGAACTATGATGCTCAATTCTCATCTGGAACAAAAAATGCAACTGTCAAACATTGACAGAAAATACCCAAAACAAACTTTCTGTTTCAAAGTCAAAACAAGATAGTTCATTGTCTGGATGTTTTGGGAAATATAACTTTTACATTTTTCTAAAAATCAAAGTGAAAACATTTAATTACTTATCTCTTTATCAACTCTTAGAAAATTTTAATAAAATTGTGTTTGAATCATGTGTTTTATTGGCAAATGTATTTTTAGTAGCAATTATAAATCCAAGAATAGAAACTCAAAATAGATGGACAAACATGATGATATGGCTTTGATTTTTTATAAGAAATAAGAAAATTTTGTTGCCTTTATTCTGATAAGTAATATCATGACAATTTTATATGCTCAAATTTTCAACTAAAATAAAAATGCCACATGTTAATTATTACCTGGGAAAACAAATTATAATTGTATGTATAAGTATACACTCTTTAAAAAGAAAAAGTATTTTAATATAGTCCTATGAAATCAGTTATTTTACTTACTTATTTTTAAAACACTAAATGTATTTGAATTATTCTTCATGAATCAAGTAATGATAAAAATTCAACAGTAATTTGTATATTATATCTTACATTGGTTTTTATATACTTGTTTTATAATCTTTACTCTTACAGTTTTCATCCTGCGTTTCCGAGATATTTTAAAATATGATTTCAACTGAAAGAAAGTGCTACACTTAAGAATTTTCTTGGCCAAAATAATTGATGATTCAAAAATCTATTATGATTCAACATTATGTCTTCCTTTAATAAGCACACACTGGCGAGGAATGATACCTACAGAATAAAAATGAGAAATCAAATATGACTGCATCACAACAAAAGGTACAATTGTAAATTAATGTTTTCTACTGCTGTTGGCATCATATTGTGTGTACTAAGGAGTACTGGGTATTTAGAGTGTTAATAGAAACTCCACACAGAACTACAAAACATGTTTCTACTGCCTAATCCATGTGGGAATTTCTTCCTGAAACAGAGATTTCTTTTCCATAGATGTCTTGAACACAGGTGTTCTAGACTTTAATTCACTAGCACTCTGCCCATCCCAGAGCAGGATAGAGTACAGATTCCTTGAAGCACATCCTAAAACTATGAAACATCCTTTGGACACTATTAATATATAAAGAAGCTATTAGCAAATTGTTAATTAAAAGGAAATTGTATTTATATTTACATACATTTAAATAACCACAAATTGTCTTTTTTCTTCCACAATGCATCATCAATTTTGCTTGCTTACCCTTGATTTGGATTTTTATGTCTCCCTTCCCACTTCAAGTTCCTGTTCTTTTTCCATCCTATGAATTTCATCATATTACTGTCCCCAGTACAGCTTTATAAACTCACAAAATTCTCTGAGTAGTCACCTTAGTTTCCTTTACCGACAGCAAATTTTTTAAAAAAGTGTAATTTGATGTGTAAGGGCACAGATAAATGCAGTCTCAACCAACTTTACAATCTTTTTTTTTAATGACATCATTTCATGGTCCTTCTGTTTGAAGAACAGAGCTGATAACCTAACACGTCAGAATTTCTTTTCTCTGATCTTTGGACCACGTTTCATCCCTGGTCTGGAATATGCTTGGCCTGTCCTTTCTGAAATCCAGTGTGTTCCTTGGTTCTCACCTAAATGAAATTTCCAGGATGACATTCTCAGATCCTGCCAACATGATATAGCCATGCCTTCATCTGAAACGCCACGAAAGCCCCACACGACCTTGTGGAGGTGTATAGTGCATGTCTGTGTAGTTGCCTTGTCTGTCTAACCTAGAACATGCTTTAGAATAGAAGATATAACAGTGGGGGGCGGGGCGGGGGAGTTTTTCCTAGGATGTTTGTGGATTGGCTTTGGGCAATGGACAGTTATATATGAAATAATATGTGCAAGGCCATTTTATGGTAAGAGAATGAATCACTGTGACGAAGTCCTCAGTGACCAATATGTTAAAATGTTACAAATCACTACTCTGGAGGAAGACCTGCAAAACCCATATTAACAGAATGGCTTTTAATTTTTATTTTTTAAAAACATGTAGTTATTTATTTGAAGGCAGCTGCAGAGAGGGAGAGAGAGAGACAGGAAGAGAGACAGAGAGAGAGCAGAATCTGAACCTGAATCTCCTGCCTGCTGCTTCACTTCCCAAAGGGCGGCAGTGGCTGGAGCTGGGCCAGGCCAAAGCCAAAAGCCAGGAGCTCCATCCTGGCCTCCCACATGGGTGGCAGAGGCCCCAGTTCCTTGGGCCATCTTCTGCTGCTCTCTCAGGCACATTAGCATGGAGCGTGATCACAAGGAGAACTGTCAGGACTCAAATTGATGATCTCAGGGGATGCTGGCATCACACAGCGGCTTAACCCACTGCACTACAACACCGGCTGCACAACAGCTTTTATTATTTTCCCCATTTATACTTTATTGAAATAATTCAAATTTTATTAATAAATATTCCTTTTTTAATTGCAAAAGGTACTTTATTTTTTAAAACATTTTATTTCAGGATAGTTTATAAAACAAAAGCTGTGAGGTAGTAATCATATAGCTTCCTATTTGTTTTTAATTCTTTAAATGGGGGAAAATCTTCTTCTCTAGAGGAGTAAATATTCCTGTCTTGCTTTTACTAAAGCTACATGAGTACTTCAAATAGCTGTGGAAAATGGAATTAAAATGTCTTTATTTTCCTGAAAAACTGTTCAAATCCATGCATACATGGGATCTTCAAAAAATTTGTGGGAGGTACATATTATGAAATACACTATGCATGCATTTCAAAATTTTTCCAACAAAATGAGCTTGCATTTTGATCAGTTTTTCTGCAAACCTTCCGAAGCATCCTAATTCAGTGATCCACCATGATTCTAAGAGATGCTAGCCCCAGGAAGGTACCTTAACCTTAAAGATAATTCCAGGGGCCAGTGTTGTGGCTTAGCAGATAATTCCCTGCCTGCAGTGCTGGCATCCCGTATGGGTGACAGTTTGAGTCCTGGCTGCTCCACTTCTGATCCAGCTCTCTGCTATGGCCTGGGAAAGTGGTAGAAGATGGCCCAAGACCTTGGGCCCCTGCAACAGTGTGGGAGACCCGGAGGAAGCTCCTGGCTCCTGGCTTTGGATCAGCTGAGCTCTGGTTGTTTCAGCCATTTGTAGAGTGAATCAGCGGCTGGAAGATTCTCTCTCTCTCCTGATATAATTGTCCCCACATAGGTTTGATGTATGCTTGCTAATGTGCATGCAAATTATATAGACATCTGGAATCAATTCAACAACCTTGTGAACTTTACAGGGGTAGCCATTATCTGCCTTAATGATTTTTGAGGTTTCAGATGCCAGGATTGTCAATGGTCCTGGCACAGGAAATTTGGATTGTGAAGTTTACTTCCCTTTGGGCAGTTTCATCAGGGAGAGCAGTTGGAACCAAAGAGAAAAATACCTGATCTAATTCATTATTAAAATTGGGTAATTGTAAAGGGCAGCCTGTAGAAATCTAAGCATTTAATTCATTTCTTTAAAGAAGGGGCCAGCATTATTATTTAAAATTAGTCCTTTCTAATGCCTATTCTTGAGCCAAATATTTTAGAATAGATTGTGTTTTTTAATGTATGCAAGTTGCCACTATTCCTGCCCTGAAGTGATTTGGGCATTATCAACAATTAGAAAATAAAAATCAAGGAATGATATGATTAAAATGGGCTTCTAATTTAATAAAAATAGTATTTGGATATCTAAAATAATTACCTATCATTCAGACCAATGGTACGTAGAGAAATATTGCATCTCTAATATAGTCTTAACTGGCTTGACTGTGACAGCTGTGGACAACTAAATGTCATCTAATCTGTGCTTTATAAATAGAGCCAGGAAGTAAAAGAACAGTGACAAAATAAGTGAATTAAAAACTCGGCTGGAATTTTGATTTTAAGTAATGAATAAATATTAATATTAAAAAAGTAGGAAATGTGGATCATTTGAGGGAGAGACAGTAACAGTGAGTCTTGGCAATGGCAGTTCGTGCACCCAGCAGGGCAACCACAAATACAGGCTTCGTAAATACTCTGAGTGTATGTCTGTTGATTACTAAACAATGCATTCCACTCGATCCCTGTGAAAATTCTCTCAACATTATGCTTTTTTAAAAAAGTTGGGATAGTTATACTACCCTGCTATAAGACAGCAAATTAATTATTTAAAGATAGATATAATACCAAGGAAAGACCTCTAGAAGCCAAAATTATTTATATATTTGCATCAGATGGCCTTCTTTTCTCATGCCAAATTGATTTCTTACTTAAATCTCTAAGTGATACTGTTTCCTAATAAACTCCTAGTATTATTTATTTCCAAAATGGAAAATCAAATTATAGGCTTCTTTTGCTGTCCTGCAAATACTGTCTTCCAGTTTTTAAAGCAAATTACTGTCCAGAATTCTGAATCAGGCACTTTATAAGAGAATGAAACAATTTTATGTATACTTAAGCTGTTAAAATCTGCCTGAAAAAAGGAATAAGCAATGAACATGTATTCAGAAAGTCTTTGTAAATCTCTCACTAATATGTTTTTTTTAAGATTTTATTTATTTATTTGAGAGGTAGAGTTGTAGACAGAGAGAGGGGGAGACAGACAGACAGGTCTTCTGTCCACTGGTCCACTCCCCACATGGTCACAGTGGCTGGAGCCAGTACAAAGGCAGGAGCCAGGAGCCAGGAGCTTCTTCCGGGTTTCTCACATAGGTGCAGGAGCCCTAGCACTTGGGCCATCTTCCACTGCTTTCCCAGGCCATCAACAGGAAGCTGGATCAGAAGTGGTGCAGCCAGGACTCAAAACGGTGCCCATATGGGATGCCGGCACCACAGAGGAAAACCTGACCTACTATGCTACAGCACCAGCCCCTTACTAAGGTATTATCTCATAATTTGGTACAAAACACTCTTTTAATTTTAAGATCCCAGGTTATTAATATTTCCTCTTGGCACACACGACAACATACTACCAAAATTACAGTGTATAAAAAAGTTCATAATAAACAAATTCCAATTCTAAATACTGAAAAATCATATATTCTCCTGGGTCTTGTTTTTCTTCACCTCTAATTTATTTGATATTGCTATTCTATTAAATGAAATTGGCTAAAGGAATGTGACATTGAATATTCAGTTCCCTCATGGCATAGGTTTGTCTTCAGTTTCAAGAAAAAAGTCTTAAGCTGATAAATGTGTTGCATAATGAATATTTTATAACAGAGAAATTCTTTGGTGTCTGTGTTGACAAGTACTTCACACCTAAGCAGCCTGCAACATATGCAGCATTGTTATATGTTAGCCTCTCTACATACAAAGGAAAAATAATAGCAGATGTTGCTGAATGGTTCCTATTTGGCAGTCACTATATTTGATCTTATATTGCTTTACATTATTGGTAATTTAGCATTTAGAGAAAACTGAAACTCAAACTGCTTACATTAAACTCAACCTTGCCTTGCTTCATATATTTGGATGATGAATGGAGCCAAAGAAGAAGTTTTATTGCAGACAGAGGTGGTAGGCTTGGGTCTCTCACCACCCATAGCACAGAGGGGTGAATACTTGGCCTCTCCAGACCCATTCTCAGTGAGCCCGCAGGAGATGTGGTGCACAGTACCACAGTCTCTCTTCTCTAACACAGGAATTATATATTGATATTTGTCGGAGTTTTGCCATTAAATGTGCTGCTGGTGATAGCTAACGTTTCTAAGATGCTGTCTAAAAACAAGCCTGTGCTTCATTTTCAAATGACCAAAACCTCAGTCCTGCTTTAGAGTGCCATTCACAAATTTCTTTTCAGAGCCGCTGTGAAGCACAGCACTGAACCCAAGAATGTTTTCAGCGTAGACATGCCACACACCACGGACATTTCTTCAGTAAGTAACAGTATTTGTGGAGGGAGCACTTGCTTTGTGCCAGGAATTGCTCTAGAGTTGTATGAGTAAACAAAAAAAGTGTCTGCCCTCAGCGAGCTAATTCCAGTGAAATATACCTGGTTTGCTCTCCACATCGCATCTGGTTTTCTCAATTAAATCAGTAAACACTATAATGCAGTATACATAGCAAAACCTCGTCTTGAAGTGCTGACACTGTTTTGCATTGTACTCATTCTTCCCCCTTCAAACACACAGATTTTCTTTCAACTCACTGATCTCCCCACCTGTTTTGCTGCTACAATGCTTAGCCCATTACTTCAAGGAAGAGCTATTGACTGAGCCAGAAATTAATGTAGCTACAAACCATTTGCTTTATGAAAACAAACAAACAAACTCATGGTGGAGATTTAGGAAGCAAAGAACTAATTTAGGAAGCAAAGAATTTATGTATTTTCCTTGAAGTGATGAAGATAATAAAATTAAAATTGAAACAAAAGAGCAACAACAACAACAAAACTTCCCTGAGTTTATGTGGAGGAAGAGAATGGGCAAAGAAAGCCAAAAGGGCAGACTCAGAGAAGGTGTCTTGAAAGAGCCAGCAGGAGAGAGCTAAGGAGCTCTGTGAAGAGAAGACTTTGTCATCCCGAGTGAGCCCAGAAAGTTCTGGATAATCCCAAGCAACAGTGACAGTTGATCTGAACACCATTAGATCAGCTCCCTTGTCGTTCATTTTGCACAGTGCTGTTGGAAGAGAGCACCCTAAAATTTCTTCTCTCTCTGAGAGGTTGATAAGCAATGTAGGGAGTCAGAAATTACCTAGAGGAGAGCAGAGAATGTGTGAACTTTTGGCAACATGGCGCCCTCCGCATGTGCAGGATGCTGAGGAGCAGCAGAGCCACAGCCTGCAGGCGCCAGCAGGTGGTCCAGAGCCCTCTGCAGCATCGCTGGGCTTTGGGCGGAGCTCCCCTGAACTATAGATGCTTCCGAAGAGGCATTTAGGAAAAGCCAGAATGACTGAGTTTTAGCTTTTGTTTACTAAATTTATTGACAAATGGCAATTGTTTTATGTTCTGTCATGAATTAAATAGGTCTCCTAACAGAAATTTGGTTGTACATAAAATATATTTATTTTATATAAAGTGTATGTTCATTATATAATATAAATATTCATTAAATAAAAATAAATTTACATGTTCATACCTAACTACTTTATGAAATATAATGTTCATATGTAATTTAGCGATGGTTCCTGCACATATTGTTGTTAGAAAATTGAAGTTTAGATGACAGTAAAAAGACAATCAACAGTGTGGATGCTTAATTTTACTTCAGAATTGAACTCTTTTTAAAAACTATCCTGTCATTTCACAAACAGAAATTAGCGTGAATTATCACATTTAACATTTCAATATTATAACATCAGAGGTATTGGCTTCATGGATGGTTCATTACAATATTTTCAGTTTTCCACTTTGGAAAAGGTAGACAAAAGCTTTCTTTATATGGACTCATACTCTCTGACTGTTTTAACTAGTATTTTCAGCGTCTGTGTTCCTAAAAGGCCTCAGTGTGGAAAAAGAACACCTCTAGAGAACAAAGATAAAATGCCCACTTGATTTTCAGTGTTTTTTGAGCTACTTATTAATATCACATGGAAATAGATATGACTCATTAATAAAATAAATTGTGCTTTGAAACAAAATCCTTGCAGAGGTTTAAAACAAGACTGTGTCTCTAGTGGGGTATCTCATAAATCTACAGCTATTCAGGCCGGGTTAGCAGAGAAACCTTCCAATAAAAATTTTTACCACAGTTGCCCATACAGCTTGGCAGCCAGAAGAACTAATGTGCTTCTGAGGTCTGTAACCTTTGGCTCAATGGGGAGCATATTCAGGTTCTAAACAAAGAAATGCAACTCTTTCTGGTTTCTAAGTGGGCGTGGGGCTTGGGTAGGGGAAAAGACCCTGTTGCATTTTAGATTAATAAAACCAAAGAGGATTAATGATAGTTTTAATCAGAAAGAAAAGTGAATTTTACCAGCATCTCTTTAGGACAGAAATTTTGGGTTACTTCAGATACAATTGCATATGACTGAAAAGAAATCACTCCATGGCTTTATGACTATTTTGCAGTATCTTGTGTTATTACGTAAACAAATAAATAAGCATAAATAAAACGAATATTTCCCCTAGGTGAAGTATGTCCATGTCAGTTTTTCTGTCAAGATTTCCAGATTTTTTCCCCAGATGGTCCCCTGCGAATGTTCTTTAATTGGTTAAGGTGCTGCGCATCCCTGGGTAGTGTGTTACTGTAGAAGTAGGCTGTTAATTGCAGGATATGGTGCAACACGTAGCCAAGCTCAAACCAAGTGCCTCCCTCCCATCCACTGGTACAATGTAAAACTGACTTTGCTTTGTATGCAGTCAAATCACATTGAAGAGACTGATTGTTGCCAACCAAACACAAAGACAAAAACAACAAGTCCTTGGTCTTCTTCAAATGACTCTCTTAACTGCCCTGCATAAATGCAAGTAATTTTTATTTGCTTCTTTTGGACTCAATAAGGACTCTGCTTTGATAAGCATAGTTTTTTATATCCATTCAGAATTCCAAAAAAATTAAATCAATTTTGAGAGATAATATTGAGGATACCTAAGGATATAATTGAGTAAGAAAAATCAAGGCGGCATCACATAGCTCTGGAGAAACAAGCTGGAGTTCAAGACTGGCTGTGTCACTAGCAAGCCAAGTGGCCCAGAGGAACCAACTTCACCTCGCTGAGCCCTGGATTCCTTGTCCACAGCACAGCAGTTGTGTGCTCCTCTGGCTGCAGTGTAATTCTAGCACAACGTTATTCCATCCTATTCATTTTGCACTATGACTGAAACCTATTTTTTAAATCTTAATTTTTTTTTCATCTGCCTCTACCTTCCAAGCGTACCTCTGTTTCTATCCAAGTCATTTATTTAAGTGTTGAATAAAACAGTATCCACTGCAGGTCACAAGAAATCTAACTCCATGCTGACAGAGATCCAAAGGTGGATATTCTTTAGCTGTGCTCATTCAAACCCACCATGCTAACTTTGTTAGCATTCACTGGACATCCAGTAACAATCATGCATTCGTTCTCAAAAGAGCCTGTGGCCATTTGCTCTGGTCATCATTCACAATGGAAAAGAGAACACCAAAACATCTCAGAGACCATCAGATTCCAGCCCTGAAGTCGCATAGACAAACAGAGGCTGGATGTTAGAGAGGGGGCAGTTGAAGGCTGAGCAGTAAGTATAGGTCCTGGCACATGGTCCATTCACAGTGAGTCTGCTGCAGCCCATGAATAGTCATTTTCTTAGACCAGAGAATGCCTTCAGAATAGATACACTTGTAGTCGGAAAAAAAAATCCCACATTTGTTCCCTTGCTCATGGAGTATGAGCTAATTTAAGAACAAATGCCATATGAGAGCTTCTAGAGTAACCCCTCTATCATCCAGTTACAATAGTAGAGCCCCCCAAATGCTCATTCTGGTGAATAGCCATAATCAATGCCACTAAGAAGGATCTAAGAATGCATGGGAGGTGGTCTCCATGGTAGCTTCATTTATTCACCAATTGTCTGAAGTCAGATGGATCTTTCAGCATAACAGGAGGCTACTACAAATGAGTAAACTGATACCTTAATTGCAGGTTAGCAAGCCTCATGTGCTCAGCACACCTGAAAAACTCAGTTTTTTCCATCTCTACAGTTTGCATTCCTCTGCAATACAAAATCCATGGCTATGCGCATTGTTATTCTCTGTTGTCATCATATAGTCTAGGGAGTGAACAATCTTGGTATTTTTAAGAATGTCACATTGGTCATGTCACATTGGTCATGGTCACATGACCACATTGTCACATTGGTCCCCCACAGCAATGGTGTCATGTTAACTTGACCAGACGCACATAGAAGAACACCTGCACTGGAAGAATTTAAGACGTGATCTCCAGGGGCTAAGAGAAAAAACCTACAAAGATTCCAGAGACTTCCCATCTGTGAAGCTCTTAGAGATCCAGTAGTCTGGAGCATAGCAGAATATTCTCTTCAAAATAAAGGAAAACAGTTGTATCTGGCACTTGCCATCCTGCTAATATGAAAGTATTGTCCACAGCTGGGAATACCACTCTATGTATGCGTCTGAGTGTCATGAAAGGGTTTGAGTGGGGCCTTGTGGTGTAAAAGATTCTCTTCCAGATCCAGTGTAAATGACCCTGCTACAGAAGCTAAAAGAACTAGCAGATATTATTGTCTTCGAGAAAGCTCTCCTATATTAATATTTGGCAAAAATGGAAAATAAAGATTTATAAGCATGTACTAGCAATATTATAATTTATTAAAACTGGAAATACATTTTAAACACTACTACTTTTATAGCATCTCTGATGCCTAAATTCCCTCTCCATTTAGAAATTCAAACCACTAGGGGGTCATAAATCTCATCATTTTCTCACTGACAAAACACTGTGAGTAACAGGGTATTTACTACATTTTTGAGGATCTCACATTTAATGTTTGGATACTTTTTATTGATTTTTAAAAGCATCTACTTAAACAGAATTAAAATTGTTCCCTTGCATTTCAAACCTGCTAGTGCTGAGTCTACTTTCTAAAGCCACTGAAATATCTGATCTTCCTGCTGACAGATCCTGCCCAAGTCGTTGAGCTGATTAAATCACAACAATTCTTTGCATATCTCATTTGAGTTGAATTTGAGTATGCTTGTCATTCTGGTTGATAATCTGCATATGCTTATTTAAATACAAGGTCTACCATCATCTCCTGTTGTAGATATCTTGACTTTACTCTTGCAGGCTAACAATATTAACATCACTTTGCTGGTTGGTTTGACAGCCAGTGATAGTGCAGATTCACTTTTGAGTTTCCCCTGTCTTTAAATTAATCTCCACCAACACCTTCCAGTCCACTAAGATTTGGCTTCAAAACCACACCTTAACCTTGCCTTACACATCATATATTAACTTGCTGCTGAAAATGTTGAACTCAGCAGAAGTGAGGACAAAGTTGTCCAGATTTCACTATATGATGAAAGATGTTTTCTACCAGAATAATAATTTGAAACTATGATGTGTTTGAATGCTAGAAGTTCAGAAGAATAGAAGTCATAAATCTGGTTATAACAACTCTATATTTATTGATGATATAACAGGTTACTACCAAATTGAAACAAATTATTATGGCAAAATTCACTACTTCTTTTTTTCTTTTTTTGCCAAGAATGTTTTCATTAATCAAGAACGAAAGTCGGAGGTTCGAAAATTCACTAATTCTAATCCATTGTGGTTGGTGAAGGATAGAAAAACAAATTTGAAAAAATATGTTCCATATTACAATTTTAAGTTCAGAAAGAATTAAAGTATAAACTTCATTAAAAACATCAAGAAGAATCATTGAAATAAATTCTCAATGAGTAATATACTGTATGATTTTTGAAAGCACATATGGCATTTTTATAATTTATTTGGAAGGTACAAATTCCTAATACTCTGGGTGGTGGTAACATTTTTCTCCTTGATCAGTTTAGATTTCTGGCATTTCCAGCTCTCTGGATTCACTACAAGTCTGTGAGCTCAAGACAAATACTCTTAAAACTCCCTTGGAGTAGGGGGGTCCTTGGTACTGCATCGCTCAGCAACTCACCCAAACACTATTGATGCTGAGAAAGCACCTCCCCAAGAATACGCATTAGTTGAAGATAGTTTAGTGGTTTAAGTCTTTGGAATTAATAGCAGATATTCCAGTGCTTCTCAAGTGAAGTAATGTAGTATTTGATCAGTTAACTATAGGAATGTTACATAAAATAGAAGCCATGACCAGAGATTCTACCAGTGAGTTTATCATCAGCTTATATCAGACAAAATTGTTTCAGAATAAGCTTCTGGAGAAAAGGATAATTGCCCTGGGAACAAGCATAAAGAAGTGGATTGTGGGCCGGCGCTGTGACACAGCGGGTTAATGCCCTGGCACTGATTCTAGTCCCGGCTGCTCCTCTTCCCATCCAGCTCTCTGCTGTGGCCTGGGAAAGCAGTGGAAGATGGCCCAAGTCCTTGGGCCCCTGCACCTATGTGGGAGACCTGGAAGTAACTCCTGGCTCCTGGCTTCGGATCAGCACAGCTCCGTCAGTTGTGGCCATCTGGGGAGTGAACCAGCAGATGGAAGACCTCTCTCTCTCTGCCTCTCCTCTGTGTAACTATGACTTTTAAATAAATAAATAAATCCTTAAAAAAAAGAAGAAGTAGATTGTGGGGTGACCTTAGCTTTCAGAGATATTTGGACCCATACGAAGACACAGACAACTTTATGTCTCCTGGACCTATCAAACAATTCTTCTGTTATTTTCCTCCTGGTTGCTGTCTTTTATGCTTTTGGAATCCATAGACAGAAGGTTGACATCATTCTAAGTGAGTATACAAGATGTTCCCAGCCCCTAGAAGATCAAGACAAAGATGAATGAGTCCTTGTTTTCCTAAAGCCTGGAAGAATTCAGGGGAAGTAGTTAATGAAGAGGATTCCTCTGCCCGCTTTGGCAATGAACAGGCAATCTGTGCTTCTAAACTGTGGGTGCCAGATCTATTCTGCTTTTCCCACCAATGGTGTATTAATCATTTAGGAAGCTCCAATCTCTAGACCTTGGTCCCATGAGACTAAAAATTAAAAATAACAATCGCTCTAGTTTCTTAGTAGCCAGAGAGAAGGTGATCAGGAATAATAATTGGGCACAATTGTGGTTAGTTAAAAGTACTGTTAGGGCCAGATGAAATCTCAACTGAAATAATTTTCAGAACACCTGAGATTTGAAGAACTGTCTTATGCAAAAACAATAACAAAAGCAAAATGAAACAAAAAGCATTATTTCAGAGTAAGCACTGTATTAGCTAAATTGGGAAAGAGAATGACCAGTATGAAAAATCAGTGTGTGGCCTAAGATGTCAAATGGAAGAAGCATTTCAATAACAAAGCAAAGCTGAAGAAAAGAGACCATCATAAGGCAAAAGATAGAAGTGTGGAAGGCTGAATACAGGAGGCTTAATAGAAGTGATGCCATTCCAGAAGGAGAAAAAGAATAGGAGGAGGAAAGACAGTAATTGAATACATTATTAAGGAATGTCTCCTGAGAGGAAAAATCATGTCTGTAGAATGAGAGGAATGTCTGACTTCTAAACTAAATCAGTGACTAAAGATGCACACCCAACACTTCCTGGTAAAACTAAAATGAAAGGATTAAAAAAGGGCTGGCATTTGGCCTCATGGTTAAGACACCTGGATCCCATATTGGAGTATCTGTGTTTGATACTTGGCTCCACCTCCGGACTCCAACTTACTGCTAATGCAGAACTTGGGAGGCATAAGTGATGACTCAAGTGGTTGGTTTCCTGCCATCTACATGGGAGACCTGGATTAAGTTCTCAGCTCCCTGCTTCAGCCTTGGCCAGTGGACAGGAGCGTGTGCGCACATACACACACACACACACACACACACACACACACACACACTTGAATGAAAAGATAAACAAGCCTCCAAGCATAAGTTACCTACCAACGATGAGGGAGGGCATGCTTTTCATTTATTTCTTGGTAGTAGTAGTTTAAGCTAGTAAAAAGGAAAGGGAGCTATAATTAAAAATCCTACAAAAGATGAGATGTTATATGAAAATACACAAGAATTTAGAAAATGCATTGACCAAACACTGTGTCTGAAGAAAATACTGGCAAAAAGACTATAACCAAGCAAGTATACAAGAAAGCAGACGAGAAGAAAGGTGGTGTTTCATGTACCTATTCTCTCACCCATCCATTCGTCTATCCATCCATTCATCATCCATTGCTCTACTCATTATCTCTATACATTTGTCTTTTCCTAATTAAAATAAAACACCAAGCAGTAGGTTATTTAATGCTAAATTTAAAAAAATTGAACTTGAAAAGGACATTTCAAAGAACAGAAAGACTTCTTGTAACTATTCTAAAGTTTCATCATTTATCATGGTTGTGGTGAGGAATGAGGGAGATGTCACAGAAAACTGATGTTGACTTGAGAGAGCCAATACATCTTGACGGGGAGAATCGTTGGTTTTATTCTTGAAATAGTAGTAGAGGCATAGATATTTAATTGAATGGGCAACAAAAATAAATAGTAACTTAGGAAAACTATAAAACAAAAAATAACATAAGAAGAAATGAAATAAATAGCAATTTGGCCAAATTAAAAAAAATAAGAAACAGAAAAACATGAATGGAAAAATTTGAGTAATAAACATGAAACATTGATCTTTAAATGTGAATGAAATTATTTTTCCACTAAAAGCAGACTTTCATATTGAGTAAAAATGAAATAGCAGTAAGCATAATGTTTAACAAAACACATATAAAACATTTAAGACTATGAGCGAACAAAAATATTCTAAAAAAATCAAACTAAAAAAGTAGGAAATTCAGTGTAAATATTGCAAAAAGTGCCACATGAGGTGAAAATAAAGATACAAAACAAGGATGGACATCATCCAGTGATAAAAACTACCTATGGAGAAACATTTTAACATTTATCCAATAATGGACCCCAAATTCTGCACCAACATGAGCAAAGCAATGGCTGAAACTGAAGAAACTTGACACAGCAGGTCTTGGGCATGGGCAGAGCCAACTCTTTTTCTTGATGGAATGGAAGCCCCAACTGACTTGATGAAATGTTTAAGACAGCAAAGTAAGTTATTTTAACTAGTGTGCTCAGGGGCTGCATACAACCATGGAATGAAAACATGGTAGAAAAATCTTATTTACGCATGTCTGGTTGAAGCTTGCCCAAAGAAAATGTGTCATAAAAACCTAAGAAGGACCATTCATTCACTCACGTTAAGGGCCAGCCTGAGGCAAAATAGTAGAACTGGCAAATAACGTCTATTTTTTCTGTCACTTCAGCTTTCTCTGGTTTAGTTATCCCAGCCCCCTCCAGATGCCCTTTAACCACCTACTCAAAGGGCCAGCTCAGAGCTTTCTGAACGTTGGTCTGAAAACAATCTTGTCTTAATTCCACCTACTGGGAACCTTGGAGGGAATAGAAGCTGATTAACTGAGTCATGGTTTGTAGCACTAATTTATCTTAATTCTTATAATAAATCATTTAATATAACCGCAGTTCCCTTTTTACCTCCACATAATGCTGATGTACTCGAACTGTAGAGGCAATATCGATTCTCTCTTTCTGCTAAACCATTTCTATCCATTCAGTTAATTTCTTGATTTAGGATATATAATATGCTTCCATTGACTTTTGTTCTTAAGGCTGAAACCTAAAGAATGAACATAGGAAAAATATATATATATATATATTTATATATTATATAGAGAGCATATAACTTACTTGGGGTAAATATGGATGGAAGGATGTGTGGATGAATGGATGAATGGAGAGAGAGGTGAGAGAGGGAGGAAGAGAGAGAGAGAGATCGATCAACTTCTATTTTGACTAACCTGTGAAACAACATATTAGGTTAAAAAATGTTTCGACTTTTGTGTTAATTTTAAAATTAGATAAAGTGAGTCCTCAATGGTCAGATTCCTAAGGGGAGTCATAACAAGAAAGTAGTACTCAAATGATTTTAATAAAAATTTAACTTTATAAATTTGAAATGATATAAAAAGCACAATGCAGAACAGTGCATATTATTGAAAGGGTGGCCGGTGCTGTGGTGCAGGGAGTTAAGCCACTACCTGCTCCGCCAACATCCCATTTGGGCACCTGTCCAAGTCCCGGCTGCCCCACTTCCAGTCCAGCTTCCTGCTAATTGCCCCCTGGGAAAGCAGCAGGAGGTGGCCCAAACACTTGGTCCTCTGCCATCCACAAGAGACCCAGGTGAAGCTGTTGGCTCCTGAATTTGGCCTGGCACAGCCTACACTGCTGGGTCCCTTTAGGGAGTGGCCCAGCAGATTGAAAATCTTGCTTTGTCTCTCTTTCTATCTCTCTCTGTAGAAATGCATAAAAAATAAGTACATCTTTAAAAATTATTGCAAGGATGATGTGCATGAAATAAAAGTAAAAATCACTTCAGATAGCCATTATATTCACTTTCACTATAATTCTTTGTACCATTTCTAGATAAAATAAAGGGAAGGTAGGTTCTGTCTGCCATTGTCATTATCACCAGAGGCCAAAAGGATGAGTGAAGGCCCCATTCTGCAAGGAAGCAGACGTGGATTCCCATCCCTTTTGGTGTCAGCCTGCCAAGTAGCCTTGGGTGAGCAAATGTTATCTGACTAAGTCTCAATTTCTTCAACTGTAAAATGATAGAGTTGGACTAGAGGAAAACTGTAGTTCTTTTTAGTCCTAGAATAATTATGGTTATAGTATCATAGCTGAGTAGAGACATGTGGCAGTCTTTAATTATTGGTGGTGGTACCAGTACTTAAGCTATTCAGTATTTCTTTGGCCATAGCCAGAGTCATGCAATAGTCTGCCATTTAAAAGAAAAAGTCTCCAAACTGTTTCTCAGCTGTACAAATTAGGTTCCATGGTGGACCAAGACCCATTTTCTCTCACCTCGTCACACACTGGTGTTACATTTCCCTTCGTAAGGAATTGTAAAGGGAATGATCTAGTCTGAGAAAGAGATCCCCAAAGGAAAGACGCATCCCAAATACTACCTTAAGTGTAGGCTCGTAAAACAGTTAGGAGTGGATGGGTGAAAGGACACATCTTGGGTTGTGCCTCTTTTTAAAAGCTGAATTTTGAGAAAGTGTTTTTATTTTAATTAGGTGAAAAATGATTGTATAAACTTTATAAGATGTATGATTCTGCTTTGATTAGAAGTACTTGAGGATGGCCTCTCCACCATGCAGTGCACACAGGAACGAAAAGGAATAAACTCATCCTTAAAGTGAAGTTCAACTGAATTACACTAGGGTATTTCAAAGCATTCATGGAAACAGAATTAAAAGATAAGTTTGTTTTGGTGGAACAAATGTTGAAATCCATGCGTAGTATTTTCAGAATATGCATTTTCCATGAATTTTTGGAGACCTCCCTCATACAGATGCTTAATTATAGGGTTTATTTGAAGTTCTGGTGGCAAGTTCTTTGAAGTTTACATTCACAGATGTGAATGGAAGGAATCAAGTACTCTATCTAGAATTTATCCATGGCAAGTCTTCCTTTTGATCAACTTCATGTTCTAGCAACTACCAGCCGGCCTGGCATAGAGTAAGTACTCTCTTTATTCTACAATTAATAGTATAACAAAAACATGGATGGAATACAAGTTTTTATCTAGAGAATTCTTTATTTTAGAGCAGAGTTCCATATATTTGTTTAAATTGATTTTTTTTGAAATGGCTGTCTGTATTCCAATTGTTATGAAATGAATTATATCATATTTTAAGCTTTGTGAGAAGAAAGAGAATTATCAGATTATTAACAGAGATACAACAAACTCATTTTGTTCATCATTTGATCTTCCTTTCAATAAAAACTTTCAGGTTTAATTTGAAGAGAAAAAAAAAAAGAATGCCAAATCCTTGTGGGTACCCTACTCAGTCTAACACAGTTTTCTGAAATAACAAATGTAACTAAGAAGTTTACTGCATGGTATAAAAAAGTGAGTTAATTGGTAGTGAGCCTTTCTTTTTATAGTTGCTTGTATGTCTCAGTGTTGGTTTAGGATGGAGATACATTTTTACTAAGGAAAGCCATGTATGCTGTGCTAAAAGAGTGATGACTTTGCTGTTTTACCAAAACCATAAACCCCACCCATCTCCTCACACGAGTTCAGATTGTCATGTGGCTTTTTGGTATAAAAAACTTTCTTTTTTGCTATATCATTCCTAAGTCAGCTTTTGCACACCAATCCACATAAAAGTACAAAGTTTATGCTTTATTGAAGGCAATCTGCCATTCTCTGTCTCAAGACATGGTGAATCCATTCGTTCCTATAAATTTCCTTCCTCTAACAATACCAGAGGGGTTTTTTTTTGTGATATCTTTCTTTTTTTAAACTTTTATTTAATGAATATAAATTTCCCAAGTACAGCTTATGGATTACAATGGCTTTCCCCCCCAACATAACTTCCCTCCCACCCACAACCCTCCCCTCTCCCGCTCCCTCTCCCCTTCCATTCACATCAAGATTCATTTTCAATTATCTTTATATACAGAAGATCAGTTTAGCATATATTAAGTAAAGATTTCAACAATTTGCACCCGCACAGAAACACAAAGTGAAAAATACTGTTTCAGTACTAGTTATAGCATTACTTCACAATGTACAGCACATTAAGGACAGAGATCCTACTGAGGAGTAAGTGCACAGTGATTCCTGTTGTTGACTTAACAAATTGACACTCTTGTTTATGGCATCAGTAATCACACTAGGCTCTTGTCATGAGTTGCCAAGGCTATGGAAGCCTTTTGAGTTCACTGACTCTGATCATATTTAGACAAGGTCATAGTCAAAGTGGACGTTCTCACCTCCCTTCAGAGAAAGGTACCTCCTTCTTTGATGACCTCTTCTTCCCACTGGGATCTCACTCGCAGAGATCTTTCATTTAGGTCAGTTATTTATTTATTTATTTGCCAGAGTGTCTTGGCTTTCCATGCCTGAAATACTCTCATGGGCTTTACAGCCGGATCCGAATGCCTTAAGGGCTGATTCTGAGGCCAGAGTGCTGTTTAGGAAATCGGCCATTCTATGATACTTTCTATGTATCCCGCTTCCCATCTTGGATCATTCTCTCCCTTTTGTTTTATTCTATCATTTAGTATTTTCAGTCACTAGTCTTGTTTATGTGATCCCTTTGACTCTTAGTCCCATCATTATGATCAATTGTGAACAGAAATTGATCACTTGGACTAGTGAGATGGCATTGGTACATGCCACCTTAATGGGATTGAATTGGAATCCCTAGTATGTTTCTAACTCTCCCATTTGGGGCAAGTCCAATTGAGCATGTCCCAAATTGTACATCTCTTCCCTCTCTTATTCCCACTCTTATATTTAACAGGGATCACTTTTCAGTTAAGTTTCAACACTTAAGAATAACTGTATATTAATTACAGAATTCAACCAATAATATTAAGTAGAACAAACAAAAAAATACTAAAAGGGATAAAGTATTAAATTGTTCATCAACAATCAGGGCAAGGGCTGATCAAGTTTTTAATAGCAAAATTTTTAAAGAGTTTTTAATTTAAAAATAAGCCTACTAAGTGAAGATTTGAAGAGACTATCCAAGAGCATTAAAAAACATATTTTTAGGGAAGTTTAGCAAATTATAATGTAAGTTAATTAAATTTTCTGAAAAAATAAAATCCAATATATTTTTTTCAAATTCATATGTGAGAAATATAGTTATATTTTGAAGAATTTAGAGTTATAACTTTTCTTACATCAATAATGTTTATTGTTTACCACTCATGACTTAATTTTAAGTATATTAATTTGCAACACTCAATCAAGTAATAAAATTAGAATATTTGAATTATGCGTTTTCATAAAAACAGATGATATAAGATGAAGTTGATAATCATGTAAGAGGGCTGATAATGAGATATTTTCAAACTGTTCTTCATAATTTCTACATTATTTGACTTTTTTCTATTTAAATTAAATACAGACAAATTTCAGAGGGTAAATTACTGGAAATTGAGTTGACAAGATTATTTTAAAATCCAAATGCAATCTTCAATGCTTATAATTAAAAACTCTATATTTTCTCATAAGAGGTGGTTTATGTCATAAAGTATTCATAAATGACTTCTGACAAGATATATTATCTTGGGGATGAGATTATCCCTCTCATTCTCATGCACATTGTATACATACACAGAAGGACACTGGGAAATAGAATTAGAAGACATTTATTTTGATGAAGAAAATTTTGAAACTAATGCAAATGAGTTGTCTTCAAAAAGGTAATGGAAAATACAGAGTTTGAAATTATTATGCATTTGATTTCACAAATGTTTGCACCAAGATATACTTACCTTTGAATTCCAAACACCCACAATCTTTTTGTATATATAAACATAATGCAGTAATATACATATATATTATGTATAATAAATTAGTACCTTTTTAAGTTCTATGTGTCAATCAGCAGGCTAAAAATCAAATATATATCATCTCATTCATTATTCAAGAAATTCTTACAAAATAGTTGCTATGATCTCATTTCTGCTGATGGGAAAACACACTTAGAGAGTTCAAGTAGTTGCCTAAGGTTCTATAGCAAGCAAAAAGAAAGCCGGCGTATACAAGCTGGGCACTGAGCTACAGCAGCCCTCTTTTTTCTAACATCCCACTCTTCAGAAAATCTGCTCTTTGTAGGCACTCTGTGCAGCTTATTTCTGGCTCAGTGTGGCTGATTATGCACCTGCTTACACACACAGTGACAGCTAAGGTGAAAATTTAAGCAAGCTGACGTTATGGACAATGGCTGGGAGGTAGCAGTTCTTTTGTGTTGGTGAATCTTTTGAGGAGGTGCACCAAGAAGGAAATAATCACAAGCAGATAAAGGAACAGCAGCTGTAACCATAAGGCAGAGGACAGAACATTGACCAGTGTGACTCTGTATCCCCATGTTGGGGAGGGGGATCAAGGCAGGGACCAATCACCTAAGGTGTTGTTGAGTACAAACCATTTGTCTTTATCTTAAGTGTTATGGGAAGATGTTGAAGTATTTTAAGTAGCAAAGTGACCTGATGAGGGTTTTATTTTAAGTGTATTACTATAGCTATTATGCAGGAAAACAAAGTGTAGGAAGGGAAAGCAGATAAAATCTACATCCATAAGAATTATATGTGGGTACATTTGTCTAGATTCACAGACAATTATAATCACATTGAATTTAGGGCATTTATATTTTAACGAATGTATTCATTGTAATGATAATCCTGAAATGATCACCTTGTTAAAAAAACAAAATTAGAGTACATGTTTTTAAAATTCCCCATTCATTGAAAAATATTGAAAATACACTGATAGATATTTTAAGGTATTTTATCAAACAGCATTTTGAAAGGCATATTTATAACACAGTAGAATATAGTGTGTTCTTTTAAATAAGGTGTGTTGTGACTTTTTTTGACAATAGCATTTCATATGCTGTATGACTCATGCTTTAATATTTCAAGATAACAACACAAATTCTAGGAAAGGAATATGCTTTTGATGTAGACAGATTTGATGGTAGTTTCTGAATGCTAATGGCATGTTTCATGCTTGAAGGAAGTGTATTAGGGACTAAAGCATCAATTTGTCTTGAGGTTTCTATTATTATTTATTTTCAATATTTTTGAATATCCTTTTTAAAGCTCTGCTCATGAAAGATCATTTTCATCCAATTGTTATCATTTTAGAGTTGTATGTAAAATACATCTGTTGTTGTACTAGTTCTCCCAGGTTCAGGTAGTACAGATCTGAAACTATTCTTTTGTTAAATCACAGAACCACAAATGAATAATTTTTGAATCAATGAACATTCATAGAAGTGTACTGAATCTCAGTTATACCTAAGTAGTCTGTAGAATGCTTTGATATTTTAAGATAAACTGGCATTTGTTACTATTCGGCAATAAGTGTAGAACAGATGTAATAATCATAACTTTTCAATACAGGCAGAATTGGGACATGAAAACATGCCCAGCAGAGTATTTGTAAATCTTTGTATATTGTATGGACATTGCATATTATCATAGATAATACTAAACATTATAATTCCCTTTAATGTTTAGCAAGTTTTATGAATACTTAGCTGCCTTTAACATAGGATGTGCATAAACCATACACACAACCCCTGACTGGTTTCATCTTAATTGAATATTCCTTTTACATCATCTATTATTTTCACATATTGTCTTTAAGAATTGAAAAAAGGGCTCCTGTGTGTTAATCAAAATCGTCCTACTGATATACAGAACACTTAGGAGTTGAGCAGACAGAAAGTTCATTATCAATAGACTGAAATTTCACAGACCATGGGGTAGTAATGTTAAGCTGTTGTAAAACTTTAAGAAAAACGATTACCACGTATCTACCAGTTAATTTCTACATGTTCCCTAATACCATATATTTCCATAATTCCTTTAAAAAATTTTCTTATATTTCACAGTGAAAAGGGGAAGAGATTTTGAATAAATTAATAGTTGGCAGTTAGAATATTTTTCTGCATTATCTGCTCTTGAGTTTTGTCATTTTTATGAAGCAGAGTAAAGCGTGTATTTTAATCTTCCCATAACCTCAGTTTTTAGGTTAGAATAATTTGTAGTCTTATTAATTTATTAAAATAGGTACTGGACTTTTAAGACACTCAGGGCCATGTGCTGGATCCCTTAATGCTAGAGATGAATCAAACATAAATTCTTTCTTTTAGGCTCTGACCTATGAGACAAGATAAGCAAAACTATAATATAAATGTGACAGAAAGATGATCTTGGGAGTAGACCACATGGTGTTGTTGGAGATGAGAGAGACGAAAGATTGCTCCCCAAGAGAGGATGGAATTGTTTGATGTACATGGCGTTGACTTACAAGACATGGTAGAAGGAGAGGCATTGTGGAGCTCTAGGTTAAGCTGCCACTAAGACGTCAGTATCCCAGTTCTGTGTGACAGGTTCAAGTACTGGCTGCTCTGCTTCTAATCCACCTACTTGCTAATGTGTCTGAGAGGCAGCAGATGATGGTTCAGGTACCTGCCACCCATATAAAAGACCTGAACGGTGTATCTGGCCCCAAGCTTAATCTTGGCCCAGCTCTAACTACTGTGTGTATTTAGAAAGTAAACCAATGAATCGAAGATCTGACTACCTCCCTCTTTGTCACTGTCTTTAAAATAAATAAATAAATACATCTTTTAAAAGGATAAGGTAAAATTAGAATGGTCACATAGAGAAGGACTTTCCAGACATAAGATAAAGCAGACAGTGTGTATTAGTTTTCCATTGCTTTGTGATAAATTAACACTAATTTTCACCTTTAAGCAATGAACATTTGTTAATTCATAGTTTCCGTGAGTATGTTTTAGCTGTACCCTCTCTTTAGTGTCTCACAAAATGACGACCAAAGGTTTGGCTGGGATTAAAGTCTTTTCTGACTCAGTTGAGAGGAGTGGGATCCAGTTGTGTTGGTAGAACTCAATTCTTGGGGCAAGATGATTGAGGATATCAGTTTATTGCTGAAAATTCAGCTGGCAACCTCCCTTATTTCCAAGAAGCCACCATCAGTGCCTTGACACATGAGCTGCCCAACATAAAGCCTATGATGTGACACCATAGTGTTTCAAACCAGCCAGAGAAGAGTCGACTCAAGCAAGTCCAACAATCTTCCATGCATGATCAAAGGCGTGTAACCGCATACCTCCTGTGCCATGTGCTGTATTCTGAGCAAGTCACAGGTCACGTCTGTGCTCCAGGGTACAGTACTCTACTTGGCCATGAATACCAGGAGATGAGGTTGATGAAGGAGCACCCTAGAACTGTAAAGTTTTGGATTAGCTAGAAGGAATGTTGCACATCGGTCAGCACTGTCAGACTGAGGAAGGAGTTTCAATGTAGATCATGGAGGAAACCGAATGTTCTGCTTTGGAGTCGAACATCGTTTTATGTACAAGACAAATGTTGTAATATTTTTAGCAAGTGGTGGAAACTTAATAGACTAGGCCTCAGAAAGGGTAACCTGGAAATGGCTTACAAAATGGGTAAGAAGGATAAAGTAACTGGTTTAGGAGAAAAGTGAATCATCACTAACTTGTTGAAAGAATGAATTAAATAATGACTATTGTAGAAAATATGACCACATATTCAGAATTTAAAATGGAAGTTTTGTTTTTGAGCTGTATTACAAATATGAAGAGTGATCTGTCATTCACCATTTCCTTAATACATCCAAATTACAGGCTTCCCTTTATAGTCAACTGGACGTTCTTAGGAGTGGCAGGGGTATGAGGCAGGCATGTGTGGGAAACAAAAACTTGCCATGCTCAACAAAGGGGAAGGAAGACAGACGGTGTAAACATAGGTTAGCTTCTGAAATGACTCTACACTTTAAAAGAGTAACAGTAGATTTCCTAGAAAAAATATCGGATTGCAGTACTTTGTAGAGATTTTCATTCTATGGCTATGAACATATAGCACCACCAAAATTAAGGAAAGACTGATTTTATTTATTTTTATTTAATAAATTTCCAAAGTACAACTTTTGGATTATAGCAGCTTTTTCCCCCCATAACCTCCCTCCCACCCACAAACATCCCATCTCCCACTCCCTCTCTCATCCCATCACATCAAGATTTATTTTCAATTATCTTTATATACAGAAGATCAATTTAGTATATGCTAAGTAAAGATTTCAACAGTTGCACCCACACAGAAACACAAAGTATAAAGTACTGTTTGAGTACTAGTTATGCCGTTAATTCACAAAGAACAACACATTAAGGACAAGTAATGTGCATGATATAAAAGAAGAGGAAATCAGGATAAAGAAGTATAACAGGTGGAAAGACTGGTAAATAGAACTTGACAATAAAGGAATATTACAGATAATAATAAAAATAATTTGTCTTTTGAACCTGGATAATTAGAAAGTTAACAGTAGCTAGAGTAATATGGAATACTGGAAAAGGGATGTTGGTTTTAGGGCTAAGAAGGCAAAAATTTGTCTGTTTATACTTAATTTATATTTGCTGATTTTCACAGTTCTTGCTGAAGATGTACAATAAGCACTTAGAAGTTCAGCACTTAAATCCACAGGGCACTTAGGAGTGGATGTGGAGACTCTTGGAAGTCACCAGTCACAGTTGACAATTGAGAGTATCATGTTGAGTCAGTTGTGAAGGAGCTACACATGTTGAGCTAAGAGACATGGACTACTTGCACATCTGTATGAAGTATTTATATTGCAAAGATGGGAGGAGGAAGTAGAATAGAAGGAACTTGGGAGAAATAGCAGGAAGAATGGCCATGAAAGTGATTGACTTGAAAGTAAATAAAATTTTAAAAACAATGTCTAAATAGAAAATACAATTGTAATCTTGGTCTGGTCCACAGGAAGCCAGTTTATCTCTAGTCTATAATAGCAAATGATTCAGAAAGGAGAAAGAGGAAGACAAAGAAAACCATTGATTTTGCAAATGAGAGGTTATCAGTAACCTTTGAGAGGGATGTTTCATTAAGTGGTGGAGCCAGAAACCAAAGTATAAAATTTAAAGAGAAAGTGGGGAATCAGGAAACAAAAACCTTGTCAGTAAGACTTGAAAATGTAAGACTTGGAAAATCTATCTCTGGTAGTTGTGTGGAAAGCCATGGCAAGGTTATGGCTAGTCACAGACAACAGGAGAATGAGAAGGCTAAATATCCAGCGTCCCATTTAGAAACGAAGAAGAGCCACAGGAGGCAAATGCAGCCATGAGCATTGTGAAGTGGGAACTCCAACAAGGAATGGCAGCAGAAGTCTAGGAGCAAACATCCAACCAAGCCTGCTGGAGGGCTTCTTGTTGGTTTGCAGGGTTACTTCAAAGGTGCCCCCCATTCCACCTCTCCACAGGCTTCAGGGTGACACAGATTATAAAAGAATCACTTATCTTTGGAAAGTGAAGGGAAGTTGCCAAAGGGCATTCATCAGCTGGTCGGGTGTTAGGAAGTCGGGTTTTCCTGTTTAGGAGACACAGGACATGCACAGTTGTGGACTGAATGGCAAAAGCCCTGGTGAGTTGTATTCCAGGAATACAAGGTGCGATTGATAGAATGGGGCCATAGGTGCTCATGTTTGGTGCGTCAGGCATCCCATATCAGAGTCCAGGTGTGAGTCCTCGCTCTATTTCTGACCCAGCTCCATGCTATCCACACCGGGGAGGCAACAGTGATGGCTCAAGTAGTTGGGTTCCTGCCAACCATATGAGAGTCTTGGATTGAGTTGCAGATTCCTGGTGCAGTCTGGCCCAGTCCGGGTATTGTGGACATTTGGGGAGTGAACCATTGGATATAAGATAGATTGCTCAATCTATCTATGTAACTCTCTCTCCAACTCTTATCTCTACATGTTGCGAATAAAAATGAAAGTAAAAAAAAAAGTTTAAAAAGAGAGAATTTGGCCCTGGAGCAGGAAGGATATGTAGTATCCTGGGCTTAGATGAAGGAATTAGCTTTTGAGACAGAAAAGGATACCATTTCTTTTAACTCTGTAGGGAAAGAGAAGTGAATACGTGGAGGTAAGGATGTGTTTGAAGTGAATGGAGCTGCATTGAATGAGCTCTCTGAATGTCCTGGTCTCGGGGGCACCAGCAAAATCACATAGAACCTTGAGAAGGCCACATCACAGATTACCTGTGCATGCTCCCCTTTGATTTTCAATTTTATCCTGATGAAAAAATGTGTGGTTTTCATATTGCCAAGGAGCAGTGACTCATGTTTCACAGTTTACATGACTAATTTCATGCTCTTTGCTTGGGTTCAGTCACCCAACAAATATTTGTGGAGGTCCAACAGCATGCCATATGGCATCATGTTTTTTTTTTAATTTTATTTTCTGATTAGAAAAATAATATTTGCTTTTTGTGAAAATCTATACACAAGATAAATGAATAAATTATCATTTAACCAGCAAGTATTTCTTGAGCATAGACCTGTGTGTAGGTTCATAGGAGCAAATAAAATAGACATTATTTTTACCCTACAACTCTTAAATTTAGCAGAGGAAACTAAATTTTCCCCAAACTCCCATGTTGCAACCACCCTCCAGGTAAATCCTTTATAGTTTTATGTATATTATACCAATTATTTTTCAATTTTGATATTTTTAGTACATTCTCAGAGTTATAGCTTTCCTTACTTCTAAGTGGAGATTGAAGTACCTTCATGCATACTCACAGACTAATTTTGATGTTTTAGACAAGATGACCCATAAAGAATGACATAGAAGGAGCTTGGAGCTAAAATGAATTTCAAACATTCTTCCTCTCTACAAACCCTCACTGAAATCTTATTCAAAGCTGGATGGTAGAATGGGTGCATTTATATGAAGTAAAACATATTTGTTAATTTATTCAGTCAGTAAAGTTTAAATTTTGAGTGTCTACTTTGAGAAAGATGCTGTTCTAAATCCTGTTTACTCACTAAAGCAAAGTTCCATGAAAACCTAATTTTTCCGGAACAAACAAAACCTGTAGAGAAGAGCTAATAATAAATACTTTGGCCAAACTAGCATGCTCCTGTTTTAAAAACATGAAAGAAGGAACATCAGTGTTCAGAAGCAGGAGGGAAGGGAGAAAGAATGTGGGCTGATTTGAGGGTGGGTAGTTCCTCTTGACTACAGTTATATACTAGCCTTTTATTCTTCTCAGGCATTGGCATTGTGACCTATTGTGCAGATTTATAAGCATTTACACTCTTTTCCAGCAGACTCTATGGGGAGGATGAGGCCTCTACATTAGAGTACATGAAGACAAAAAGCACGTATTTGCTAGCTGTGGCTTGTTGCAGTCCTGCCACCCTTTATTCTCATTGAAACTCCCATTTCTTTTTAGCTTCCCATCAACAGAAATCTGAACAGCAGAATATTGGGAATTTTGACCATCCCTCTGTAGAGAAATATGAAGACAAGCTATGCTGTTGGTCAATATCATTTAGGATAGGGTAGTGACAATAACTTAAAGACCCAGAATAGATCTCAACTATCTAAAGTTAAATTGTAGATGAGCAAGGAATACATTGTTTTGTTGATAATTCTATCACTAACATTCAGCACATTATTGCCTTTGCAATTTTCTACAGTTTTCACTTCCTAGAAATGTTTTGTGTAATCCAACATAAAATGGAAATGATTTGTGTACTTCTTACTTGCTTTGTTACTATTAGAAAGAGGTTCCAAGGTCACCAAAGGTAATTGTTTAAATATTCAATCCAATTCGCCATAGCAAACATTCACTTAGGATCCAGTGTTATAGCTACGCTACGGAAAGTCCAGTAAATACTCTAAATACAAGAATGAGAAATAATGACCTCTTTGCAGGCACGGCTTGTGAGTGTTGAAAAATTTCTTTCCATAGGGCTTACAAATCTCATAGCTTTCCATCATTTTAATGAAGGAAACATAGGGATAATAAACTTTGACTGAAATCACAAAGGAACGTGCTATTTAGGAAACTTTCCAAAAGACCCCCAGTGAAACAGTAAACATACCTAAATGTTCTATTTGCTGCCAATATAGAACTTAATTCATAATTGGTAGAGATTTTATTCGAAGTGTTTTCAGAAGGGATCTCAGTGACATTCCAGTTTGATCCTCCCATTTTTTGATCCTTGGAAAAGGGCAGAAAGCACAGAGGTAAACTGCCTTCCCCAACTCCCAAGTTCTTGGTTATTGTCAGTAGAGGGAAGAGTTACTCTGCCTTTGGGGCGGAGCGGGGTGACCAGTGTGGGTATTTGGAACAGCGGTTAATTCATTGCTCTGGACGCTCGTATCCTGTGTAACCCATCGTGAAGTGTTTGGTTTGAGTCCTGGCTACTCCACCGCCAATCCATTAGCTTCCTGCTAATGGGCATCCTGGGGGGTATCAGATGATGACTCAGGTACTTGGGTCCTTGCCACCCATGTAGGGTATCTGTGTGGAGTTCCAGGCTTCTGGCTTCAGCTTCACCAACTCCTGGCTGCTGCCCATTTTGGAAGTGAACCAGTCGATAGAAGATCTTCTCTCTTCCCCTCTCTTCCTCTCACTCTCCTTCCCTTCACTCCCCTCCCTCCCCTCTTCTCTCTTCTCACCTCCCCATCCTATCCCCTCTTCCTCTCCTCTCTCTCTCTCTGTCTCTCTCTCTGCCTTTAAACTAAAAATGAAAAGAAATAAATAAAATACAAAAATAGAAGTATGTTCAGAAGATACTTTTTCACTCATATTTGTGTTTAAAGAGCAATATCTCAAGAGTAGTGAAAAGTAGTTCTCTGAGTTACAGCAGTTCTGTCATCTATCCATTCCTCTATTTAAAACCAGTATTTCTTTTCTTAAATATTTTATTTATTTGAAAGGCAGAGTTAGAAAGTGAGAGAGGGAGACACTTGCACACATACACACAGACACAGACACACACACACACACACACAGAGGGAGGAAGGGAGGAAGGGAGAGAGGGAGAGAGAGAGAAAGATAGGTCTTCCATCCATAGTATACTCCCCAAATAGCCATCATGATGGAGGTTGGGTCAGGCTGAAGCCAGGAACAAGGAGATTCTTCCAGATCCCCCATGTGGGTGCAGGGACCCAAGCACTTGGGCTGACCTCTGCTGCCTTCCCAGGTCTTTAGCAATGAGCTGGATTGGAAGTGGAGCAGCTGGGACATAAACCATTGCCCATGTGGGATGCTGGTACAGCAAGGGGCAACTTTACCCACTACATCACAGCACTGGTCCCTAAAACCAGTATTTCTTAAGCTTGGCTGTGCATAAGGCCTATAGAAGACCACAGATATATAGGGAAATTGTGTAAAGACAGTCAGAGGTCAGAAGGATGAATCTGTAAAGTAGGAACTCCCAACCCAGACTTGAGTCATTGAGTAATGGGGAGGATGTTGAGATTGGAAATGCAAAAAATGAAACAAAAGACACGTGAAGTGTGTGTGAGTGTGTGTGTGTGTGTGTTCTCAGATGGTTCCAAGTAAGTGATAGGATACTCACCTTCAGAGAAAAGGAAGATCCACTTGGAAAACCTTTTGCTGCATCCTAATGTGAACATCATGTGTTACGAGTTTCACCTAAATTCCCAGCACCTAAAGAATGAGTGCACAAGATGGGAAAGCAGTCTTCTCTGCGCACAACACAGGTGAACTTCCTTGAAGCGGACAGACTGCGGGGAAACGCAGATCCCTGGACCTTGTGGTCTTTAAATCCAGTGCAGCTCTGAGGCATTGCACAGTAAGAGCCAGTAAGCAGCCTCTGCAGCCAGCGGTCCTGGCCCTGACCCTGGCTCTGCCACTCACCAGCTGTGTGACCATCAGTGAGTCAAAGCACCGCTGCCGGCCTCAGTCTGCTCCTCTCTAGGTTGAAGATAGTCAGAATACTTGTCCTAAAAGATGATCGCATTCAATTAAAAATATTAAAGTTTTATATAAAAATATATAATTTTATATAAAACATAATTTACAATTTATAAATAGATAAATATAATATAAATTAATAAATATACATTTTAAATATATATAAAGTGCTTAGGACTTTATTTGATGTGTGTCCTAGGTACATGTTTTTTTGGCAACTATCAAATACACTGAATTACTAGCCAGAGTGTAAAACGAGTTAAAGTAACCCATCTGACTTTGACACATGTGCACCTTACCATCTCTTACAGTGTGCAGAGTAATTCAATCTTAAAGAACAAAAAAGACTTCAGCAAGGTCCCTCTTAGTGACACCAGAGCACTGGCAACATAATGGATAGGTTTGCTTTAACCTAAAATTTGCTTAGCAATGGTAAAATAAGTGTGTTTTATAATAACTAATGTGAGGCTCTCTTTTTAAAGAGAATCATGTTATAAACCCAAAGGCCTAATACTATGAGCATGCTGTTAAAATACGTCCCATGTCTTGAAAGTTTCATATTTTATTATTTATCCCCTTGGAGTGCCCAACTTTCAAATGAAAGTGAATGTATTTTTTTCAATAAGAGGAGTTCTGTACTGCACACACATCTAGATTCTGATAGTGCCAAGGGATTTTTTTTCAAAGCAGCATTCATGTTCAGCCAGCACCAAACGGAACTTAAAGCTCAAAGGGTTTGACTAAATTTAGAAGCCACCATGTTCAAGTGGGTCTAAATTTGACAAAGATAACTAGAAGCCAACCAAATTCTGTGTAAAGTAATGTTTTCCATTATGATAACATATTGGACAAGATGCTATTTTCCTATATTTAGGAATAGCCAAAGATGAGCAAAGGTTAAAATATAAAACAAATGTGTTAATTTTCTCAAACAAATAATTATTTTCTGGGGTTATGAATTAGAAAATATAAAAATTACTAAAAAAATGAAGGGGAAAAAGAAACCTAGTCCTATCAAGGCCAACTTTCAAAATTGTCAGGAACAACTGATACTGGACAAGATTCATAATGCAAATGGAATTTTCCATTCCGTTCCCTACATTAAATCTACATGTTTCATAGGTAATATCACATCATGAAATGTTCTCAAAATAGATTCTGCCACTTGCCTGTTTTGTATTATTTCAATTCTGCCTGAGATTTTCAATTCTTGAAACAAAGCATTGTGTTTTATTCCTAGAACATATTTTTGCTGCCTTCATGATGTATCATGTATTCATCAAACACACTGATAGAAACCTACAGGATATTTTTTAAAGGGCAGAAATTTCAGGTTAAATTTGGAAAGGTCAGATGAACTGCAAATGTAATAGTGTTGCACTTTGCAACTTGTGAGACACTTTTAAGATGTAGTGAAATATATAAATGTGTATAATGTCGTTTTCAATGTTACTGCAAAGGAAAATATAGAATGTGCAATCCATTAATTTTTTGCAACAGTGAACTGATGGGGTTTAAAAAATACAGAAGAGCAGGGTTTTACTGATATGGACATTCCTGTGGCAACTTAATTTAGAGTCAGGTTAAAGGTGAAAGTGATGTATTTTCTGAGACAAAGAAAATGTCATTTTTTAAAGCAACTTTATGTTGTGAGCCAACCTTTAAGAGAATTACTTTAGTATCACTAAAGTTAGTGTGTTCCCTAACCCTTATACTATCATTTAGTACAACGACCTACCTTTCCTGCTATACTCTATTGAAGCAAGAGTTTTTAATTTCAGAATTCCTGTGATCTAGTGCACAGAAACAGATAACACCAATAAATGAAATGTTAAAATTATAACCCTTTTCTGAGTTAGATTATTTCCGATCAGTACCATTCTGGATTTTTATAATGTGACAACTAAAATTCAGATTTGGGTATCAGAAAGATTTGAAACCTTCTGCAAGAGGTTTAAGTCAACATTAGATGTTGAAACTAATGAAGTTTAGAAATAGAAAAACTTCGCTTTGCTGTGGTGGGAAGCGGAAACTCTACCATTTCTATTGCCCATCTACCTCACGTCTGAACATAACTTGTTACTATGTTTCCTGAACATAAAAGCACCCATAAGCTAATTTTGTACAATAAATTTATATGGAAAGCAGAACCAAAGTCTATGTTTTCTGGTGATTATTTACCACTAAGTTTATTACACAGTGTTTGGACTTGGTAAAAAGAGCATAAATTAAGTCATACTGAGTAATGAAGGTAACTGCAGGTAATTCTTCACTGACTACGAGTGAAGAAAGAATTAATATTTTTCTTATCACAAAAGTAATGCATTTACATTCGAAGGATTTAGACTATGCAGATAAAATAATGACAGTTTATATAGAGATAACTAAGAAAATTATAATTTAGGGGCTATTATCTTTTACATAATCATAATTTGGTTTTTATTAACCCCAATTATCAGTTAGGATCCAGTTAGGAGAGGTAAGACACACAGTAATTTTTGATTTATTGATTTGAAATGCAGAGAGACAGGCAGGGGAAATGGAAAGAGACAGAGATTTCCCACCTTCTGATTCATTGCCCCAAATGCCCACAAAAAGCCAGGGCCAGGCTGAAACCAGGAGCCTAGACCTCCATCTGAGTTTCCCATGTGGGTGATAGGGACCAAAGTACTTGAGCCATCAATCTGCTGCTTCTCCAGGTACACGTTTTTAATAAAAATTACTTTATTTATTTGAAAAAGTTACAGAGAGAGGTAGAGACAGAGAGAGACAGAGAGATCTTCCATCTGCTGGTTTGCTCCCCAAATGGTCATAATGGCTGGAGCTGAGCCAATCTGAAGCCAGAATCCAGGAGCCAGGAGTTTCTTCTGGGTCTCCCACACTGGTGCAGGGACCCAAAGGCTGTCTTCCACTGCTTTCGCAGGCGCATTAGCAGGACGCTGGATTGGAAGTGGAGCAGCCGGGAGCAGGACCGGCGCCCATATGGGATGCTGGTGCTGGACCTGCTGCACCACAGCATCTTTTGTTTCTATTTCTTTAGGATCAGTCATACCACATAACTTAGCCTGGATTTTTTGTTCACTTTTTTTCCTCCCTCGGTGATAAACTTTTTGAAGTACCCTGGTACTATGAGAATTTAGTAACAGGGAACGCTGAAGAAAGAGATAACATTCTATTCAAATAAGATAGAAAATATTTCTATTATCTCATTCTTCAGCCTTATTAATTAATGTTATTGCTATTAATGACTTCCATTATGTATCATTAAAATGGGCACTTTTGCCCCCTGCTGCCAGTTGCCCTCTTCTGCTCTCTTCCTCCTCACAATAAAATAATATCCTAGGTTTTATTTAAATTGCATTTCAATGTTCTTCCACTTTTTTTTCCTCTTAGCCTCTAAGGACCAACGTTTTTCTTATAGTCTTGAGTTATTCATGATTTTTTTAAAAGACAAGTATTAGATAAATTTTGTTTAGGAGTTGAAAAAGTTAACAGTTTCATTTGTTTTAAGTGAAAGCAGTGGGGCTGAGTAGGAGGGGAGTTTCCATCTGAAAAGATCAGAGCAAATACAAAGCAGTGGTGAAGTGCACAATTACTGGTTTCTGGAATTCCTTTGTCACTCAGCTGTAGGATTGCAATAAGGTTCCTGTTGATTTCTCTATCACCAATCTTTCCCTTTAATCCCATCTTTCACAAAGCTTCCAAAATTATCTCCTAATCACAGATCTGGTCATTCATCTCCTTGCTCCAAAGCCCAAAACAACTACTGATTGACCACCGTAAGCTCCTCTGTGTGACATTGCAGCCCCTCATCTGATTCCAACCTGGCTGCTCAGTTGTATTTCTTATAAGCAATGTCATGAATCTGCATTCTTTATATAAAAGGATTAGGTTCTCATGTCCACTTGAGGCTATCCTCTCACTTTTCCAAGCGTTTTCATGCAAGTTTCTGGTTGGAGAGTGCCTTCCTTGTACTCTGTCTTCTTCAGCCTGTCTTACTTCTTATTTTTTCCATATATAAAAACCCTGAATGTCCAGGAAAACCTTCCCAGTCACCTGAATTTTCATATTACGACTTTGCTTTTGTGTTCCCATTGTGCATGCAGTCTGTGCTGTACCACTTCACTTGCAGCATGCTCCTTTGGATCACAGTATGTAAGAAGCATCCCTTTGTTTTTTGAGTGGAGAAATCATTTCTTATTCAGAAGTGTACTTCTGTGAATTTTTATCACAGTGCATACACAGGGTATAGAGAAGAATTTCTTGTTGACATTATACAAACTAGTTTAAAACGGTTAAGCTACGTATACCTACTCATTGTTAACATTTGTTATGAAGGACAGGGTTTGCACACAGCAGTTAAATCACCGCTTAGGATGCCGGCATCTCATATGGGAGTTCCTGGTTCAAGTCTCCACTTCTTTGCTTCAGATTCCTCTTAATGTGCATCCTGGAAGGCCCCCAATGATGGCTCAAGTACTTGAGCTCATGCACATGTGTACTTGAACTCGTGCCACCTGTGTTGGGAGACCCAGACTAAGTTCCGGGCTCCTGATTCCCATCTGGCCCAAACCTGAATGTTGAGGGCATTTGGAGAGTGAAACCACAGGTGGGATATCTTTGGCTGCCGGTCTCTCAGCTTTTCAAATAAAAATGAAAAATAAGTACATAAAAATCTTTAAAATTTATGATGAGTCTGTCAAAGGGAGTGGCCACAATGTAGTAATTATAGAAGTTTTTCATTCATTCTTTGCCATTTGTTAGGAGAAATTGAAGACCCAAAGACTCGTGACTCAAGGCTTCAAATTACTCACAATATCATTCAGGAAGTTCTAAAACAATTATATTTGGAATAACATATTTAAAAGTGATTAGCAAATCTTTAATCAGAAATCTCCAAATATTTTAGACTGAAAAATTAAATACAAGAAATCCCAGGTATAATTTGGTGGTAGTGTTGTTATTGGTAGTAACCTTTTAATTAGTCAGATAATCAAATTCTATGAGAAATATAAAAGTGAACAGATTTTAATGCTTGAGTTCTTCTTAGTTGTCATTCTTATTATTTCCTTTGAACTCTATTAGACTTTCTATATATCATTCAGGAATGGTAGTGACCCACAAGTAAAGAAACCTTGCTAGTTATTCTGCTTCCCACTCATTCTCTTCGTCCTATAATAATGTGCCAGTTGGTCAATAAATCAATCTTTAGGTTTGAGTATGAGTATTATTTGTTTATCTGAGAGGCAGAGTGAGTCTGTCAGAGTCCTCCCATCTGTTGGTACACTGCCCAAATGCCCACACAGCCAAGGCTAGGCTGGGCTGAAGCCTGGAGCTAGGAACTCAGTCCAGGTCTCCCACATTGGTGGAAGGGACCTAATGACTTAAGCTGTCACCATTGCCCCCTAGGGCCTCTATTAGGAGGAAGCTGGATTCGGGAACCAGAGCTAGGTATCAAACCCAGGCACTCCCAGTGTGGAACATGGGCATTTTAAGTGCTATGTCAAATGCCCATCCTGAGTGCTTTTAAAAAATAGTCCAATTGGCTTTGGGATGCCAGACATATCAATAGGAGGGAACCGTGGGTGCTTTCCAGTGCACATTTCAAGTATTTCCCCACTGTAGCTGTGTCAGGTCTACTCACAGCAGATGCACCAATGTGTGGAGGGCTGTATCCAGGAGCTCTATCTGCAAATCAAAAAATGTGCATTATAACTGTGGGAGGGTGCAGATTTACTCCATTCATTTTAAAATCTTACAAAAACTTCAGGAAACAGAGCCAATACTGACAGGAAAATGTTGAAGGGAGAAATTAAATGTGCTATGAGTGTTGCCGTTAAAAATTAGGAGCTCCCAGACTATATGCAACTCAACATTTCCTGAATAATTTTTACCACACTATGAAGTATGAATAAATTGTAACCAACACTTTCATAAATACCAGATTGTGAACTATTTGAGATTTAAAAACATTTGAATTACAGAAATTAAAAGCTGACTAACAAATAAATAGTATCAATATGAATTATCAATAGCCCTGTTAAGTATCCCTGTAACCATTTCCCTATTTTATAAACATCTAAACGGCGTGCCATCTGCTGATGCTTATTTTAATTCATAAAAAGACTGTGTTTAAATCAAAACGTAAGTGACAGAATCAGAACAAAAGGGAAAGGGCAGGAGAATAAACTGAGTAATTCCAAATATGACTTCTAAAGACAGACAATATAAAAGCTATAATCTTAGTTTAAGCCTTACACTCTTTAAACACAGTAATTACAAGACATCTGCTGGGAACACAGCTCTGCCATTGGATAATCTTAATTGCCCTGTAATATTTCCTGACACTCCCCAAAATATGCCCCATTGCTAATAATTCATTCACATTTCAGCACCATTATTAGCTACTAATTCAAACAATCAAGACAGTGACAACGAATGGGTGACCTTGAACAATTACCAACTCAGTGCACAGAATTTATTTTGTACTTTTCAAAGATGTAACTGCTTTCTTGCCACTGTGAATACCACTTCAAAATCAGGCAAATGCAGACAAGAAAAAAAAAGGATGGTGATCTGACTTATTCAACTGTTGTGCTCACCATATGAAAATAAAAGCAAGTATGAAGTTTCAGCAGAAAACACATTTTTTTCATAATTAATAGAGACAATTCAGCCATGGGTAGTCAAGTATATGTTCAAACAGTTCTTTCTTTTTTCCTTCAACCTGTGAGAACATTTAAGAATCACATAAATTCAAAGCCAGAAAAAACATTCACTTCTCACAGCAAAGTGGTGGGAGTTTAACGGACGGCTCCTTAGGGGGCTCCCTTTGCAAAATATTTTAAACACAGTCTGCCAAGTTAACACTCCCTCCTCCTCACCACCTCCTTGTTCCTCAAGAAATTTAAATTTTTAAAGAAATGCTGTACTCTTGGCCTTTTCTAATGTGGAATGCATTAAGAGAAAACCCATAAATAAATGCTTACATATGCGCGTGAGAAATAAAGCAGACACCTCAAATTGATCTGTTTGCCAACAAAGAAGGAGAAGGAGCAGGCACAGCTAAGTACTAAGGCAGAGGAAGTAATAAACGATACGGCTGCCCCACATTATCACTGTATTTCGTGGATGTGTTCTGGAGCATAGAAATGCAGGAAGAAAGGATGGAGAGAGAAGGAGTAGGCAGGAGCATCCCTGTTGAACAGAGTTTAAGCATTTGTTTTCATTGTCTGAAATCCCAGCAAAGAAAGAACAACATACACTGACTTAATATAGGATCCAGAAGAGAAAAGGCAGTTTTGAATTCCCTTGACAATAGGAAGTTGTATACAATTGCCACAACATTATAGAACCGAATAAAATACACAACTGGCAAGAAGAACTCTCATATGTTGACGTCGCTAATTATTTTTCTTCCTTCTCCTCCTCCTCTTCTTCCTTGTCCCCTTCTTTAAATTTTAAAATTTTTGTATGAACATAATGATAGAGAAAAACCTTAGAAAATGGTGATTTGTAATCTTGTCATATTCCTACCCCAGCCCAATAAGCTTGCCATTGTCGTTTATAAAGTTTTTCTATTGTATGCTTTTTCAAAAAAGAAAATCCAAGGAACATTATTTATGTAGGCACTTTTTTGCATACATTCAGTTTAAAATTTGATTTTAATTATTTCAGCTTAACACAAAATGAATTTATCCATACAAACCTTACCATGTATGCCTATTTGTTTTGCAAGTTTTCACTCTATCCAGGGATTTTTTTGTTTGATAATAGATAACCTTAGGTGTTTTTGTTTTTGTTTTTACGGGCAGAGTTAGAGAGAGAGAGAGAGAGAGAGAGAGAGAGAGAGAGAGAAAGGCCTTCCTTTCATTGGTTCACCCCCAAATGGCTGCCGAGGCCAGAACTGTGCTGATCCGAACCCAGGAGCCAGGTGCTTCCTCCTGGTCTTCCATGCAGGTGCAGGGCCCAAGCACTTGGGCCATTCTCCACTGCCTTCCCGGGCCACAGCAGAGAGCTGGACTGGAAGAGTAGCAACCAGGACCGAAGCAGCGCCCCAACCGGACAAGAACCTGGGGTGCCGGTGCCACAGGTGGAGGATTAGGCTAGTGAGCCATGGTGCCGGCAATTTCCCTAGGTTTTGAGCTGGTTCCAGGATCAATCCTTATGCAAAGCAGAGTAGGGAAATAATTATGAATCACCTACATATTGGGCCATATACTAGGAGCTTTTAAAAAAAAATGTTTCTTTTAGGACCAGCATTGTAGCACACCATGTTAGCTGCTGTCTGCAATGCTAGCATCCCTATAAGTGCCGGTTCGAGTCCTAGTTGCTCCACTTCTTATCCAGCTCCCTACTAGTATACCTAGGAAAGCAGCAGAAGATGGTCCTGGTGTTTGGGCCCTTGCCCCATGTGGGAGACACTGTTGGAATTCTGATCTCCTGGCTTGGCCTGGCCTGCCCCTGGCAGTTGTAGCCATTTGGGGAGTGAACCAGAGGATGGAGATCTCCTTCTCTCTCTGTAACCCTGCCTTTCAAATAAATAATAAATAAGCTTTGAAACTAAAGTAGGTTTCCCTTTGAGGTCTTATGATATAGGGAGAGTGACAAAATTAACATCTGATATAACCTGAGTTTCTTTTACTAGACTCAAGGTAGGTATTAGTAGAATCACTGTCTAACAGATAGAGAATCTTCAAAAAGCTCATGGAATCCATACTATGGATACATTGAAAGGCATACATTTCAAAAATTCTTTGTGCCAAATACACTTATCCTTTCATTCCATTTTCTAGGAGATTTTTTAAAGTACCCTCACAGGTATGAACATTGACTTAAAAACAAGATTTCAACTTGCTTTCCCCCAAATTTTATCCTGTTATATCTAAAGAACCAAGTACCCTTATATTCCCACTTCCCTTCCTCCACATTTCTCTTTGGCATGTGAAGGATGAGTGCTGCCGCTACCAACAGCTCTTCACCCACCGTTCACGTTGAACAGCACAGAAATTCTCCAGGAATTCTGGGTTTCTCATTGCCTGCTGACCCCCTGTTAGCATTGCTCTGCACAGGACTGATGAAGTCCAGTCTTCTCACAGAGCACGTCCTGGAAATAGTCTCTTCCCTTAGGGCCCAAACATGAATTCATTCTGCAGCTCACAGAACAGACCACAAGCTATCCTCTCCTGTGCTTCTCCCCAGGTGTCTCTACTTACATGCTTTCCTTTCATGAAAATGTCCTCCTGTAAATACTGCTGTGTGCTTAACGTGTTTGAAGTTCTTCACATGCATTTCTCCCCTGATGTGCACAAGCTGATGATGTTGATGTTCACTTCATCCTCATTTTATAGATGCTGATCTGTAGTCTTGCAAATTTAAGTGATTTGGCCAAAACCACCTAGCTATCCCCAGACTTAAATATTCTGCAAATTTTATGTCCTGCTTTCGCTAGACAGTCCTAGCATCGTCTTAATTCCTGAAATGGGCAAAAGTTGGGCACGTGGGGATTGTCTGCCCACTTGAAACATGGAGGGCAGTGTCAGAGACTGTGCTGCTCATAGGCACCCACACGTTAAGGTGTCAATGAAAGGATAAGGCAGCTAGAAGCAACTTAGGAGTCCTGACCATGAACTCATGCTAGTTGTTCTCCTCAGAATCACAGGTTACTCCTGAGCACGTCTTGGGCCATATGAGGGCACCTCCACCCATCAGAGTAGAATCCACAAGCCTCCTGCTGTAACCACTTAAATGAAAAAAGTAATGTGGGGTACCACTAACCTAATCAAAGAATGTGATCTAGCAGTGATGGAGTGAGAGTACAGCTCCTGGAGCTCCATTGCCTGAGTTTGAAACTCGACCCAAAAGGCCAAGAACAAGTTACTTAACACTTCCTCATCTGTGAAATGGGTCATGCAATGTTATCTCCATCATAGACCTCACAGCAAATAAGCAAAGGAGCATGTGCAATGTGTGTAGTGCAACATCCAGGCTGAGGGAAAGGCGCTTTTTTTATTGACTTATGAAGAAGATGGTGGGTGCAGCTCCATTGAATCAGACCAAAAGTTGCCTCCTCATTATTTTGGAGTCTAATGCAGCTCTGTCCTCAGTGAGTGCTGATTCTTACTTGATGCTCAGAAGAATGAGGAGTAGGAATGCATTCAAACTGCAATTGCATTTTATTTATAACTTCGGAGCCCACTAACTCTCATACCAAACCAACATATTCTTGCTATTTGATTTCCATTTGCTCTTGGCAAAATACGCATTTCTCCATACAAAGACAAAGGTCCAGAATAGATAACTGACTATCAAATATCCAGCTCTTGCAAAATAACGATCTGATGATAGAAGGTAAGTTAAGCAGACTAATGGTGATTAAATCTCCTTGAAAATGCACCAGAAAAAGCCAAAAACTGGGAAAAGTGAACAAGGTCTCTGTAGAAATCCATTTTCAGCCAAATCCTAAACAATCTCATGAAAGGCCTTGGACTTGTTTAAATAGTCTCATTGTTGCATTATGCAATTCTTGTTCATTTTAGACACTCAAATACATTTATGTGTAATTTGGGTTTTTCATGTTTTATTAAAAGAAGAGACCTGGAATGACTGTCTTTTCATATTGGCATAATAAAAACATTAATATCCTTAGAAAGGTCAATGCTAGATGTGCATATGCTTAAATAATATTTGTATGCCAAGCATTTAATACCTGTGATATGATTTCTGATATAGGAAACGTTTCTCTTCTAAATTATTCTGCTTTTTATTTTATTTATTTGAGAGACAAGGAGACAGGGCCGGAGGCAAAGCCGGAAGCCAGTTCTCCATTCAGGTCTTCCGTGCAGATCACAGGAACCTAATTACGTGACCTATCATGCTCCCTCCCAGGGTCTGTATCAGCAGGAAGTTGGATTTAGGAACCAGAGCCAAGAATTGGGCCCACACACTCAAATATGGGGTGCAGATATCTTAGCCACATTATAGAGATTTTAGAATGTTACTATTTTAGGAAATAAAATGATGTGTTGGCCTATAGCCTGCATTCCATATTATCTGGAAAATTATATGCCACAAGCAATTATGGCTTTTTTTTTTCTTAAAAATAGTTGTACCATGTCATGACATTGAGTCCATGGCTACAACAAGGGACATCTTCCTTCCAGGATAAGTAAAACCGCTGAAAAGATAATTAATTGTATTTTCCTGTTTTTCCTCTCTTCATTAACTTTTTAGATAACTATGGGCTTGAACTGAAATTATGTAGATTAAATTACATCTGCTTACTTGCAGTTTGATGTTTTCCTTTTCAGAAACTAGAAATTTTTTTAGCTAAAGTTCAGTTTCTAGTTTGCATTGCATTCTTCAGTTTCTCCCACATCTTATTTCAGATGTTGAGCCAAGCTCAAATTAGATCCCTATTTCCTCTTCTTTTCTCAAATAAAAAAAGAACCCCATACATTCTCTACAGTTATAGATTGTGTATGTTCAGAAAAATCTGGTGAGACTGACAAGATGGGCTGAACAATGTGAACCTCATGTTCTGTCCTACAAGGTTCTCTTTACATTATTACCATTTTAATAAAGTAAAGTAAAATAAAATGAATCAAGACTAGTAAGAGAATGAGTGAAATTATTTAAATAAGAAGGATTCTAAAGAAAACAAGACTTGCAGCAAAATTACCATTTTTCATGACCAATCCTCGTACTGCAGAATATTCAGCATGTTTGACCAACCTTCAGTAACACACAATGCAAAGAAAACCTTGTGTGATCATGTTATGAAATATTTATTTAGGAAATGAAAGCCTAGTTCCATTTATTAATTACACTCTTCAAATAAATCATGTGGAAATATTCAAATTGTATTATTTTATCCAACAAGCAGCGGTGTTCTTTGATCTTACATCTTAAACTCTGCCCACATGAATTACAAAATGCTTTGAAGACTGCGCTCTCACAAGGCTCACTCTCAAAGTATGATCTAGGTGAATTTGGAGACATGAGATTGCTGTTTCTTCTCTTGGAAACTAATGTTGCCAGATACCAAGTGAGCAAGCAGGCAATACCATACCCACAAATGCTTGTTGCCGAAACTAGAAAATCATCCACACACCAAGTGCATCAGCTTAAAGAACAGCCAGTAGAAGGAAGGCAATGAAATCCAGAAGGAATAGCCTTTATCACTTACTGTCTTTGCTGTGAATTACTGGTATTTACAAGCTGTGTATTATAGTAAAACAGTAAAAGGACACTAAGTCATGAGTTTATCTGACCAATGGTATAGGTGTGACAATAGGGATGATAGCACACAATAAGAAAGCCGCAAAAGCCTGGCAGGAAATAGAACCCAACCAAGTTTTGATGACATCTGCTGCAAAAGTGGATGGATATAACAGTTTTGGGAAGATAGCATCTAAGAGACAGCAATGATTAGTTATATCTTCTAAAATAATGTAAGAATTCTTACCTAATTAAATTCGGTGTTGGCAGGGACAAATCTTAAAACTCTTAGCTCCCTACAAATCACCTGGGAAAGCAGCAGAAGATGGGTCAAGTGTCTAGACCCTTGCCACCCACATGGGAAACCTGGATGGAGCTTCTGGCTTCTGGCTTCCACCTGGCCCAGTTCTGGCTGTTGTGGCCGTTTGGGGAGTGAACCAGTGGATGGAAGATTCTCTCTCTCTCTCTCTCTCTCTCTCTCTCTCTCTCTCTCCTTCCATGTATGTAACTATACCTTTCAAATAAATAAATAAATCTTCAAAAAAAATACAGAATGAAAAACTTTAACCTGGGCAGCAAGGAGTGGGAAGTATTTTCTGTACATTCTAGAATCATGAAATATGACTGCTAAAAAGACCTTGGAAATTATTTGTTTAACTTGCTTCATTTTAAACATGAAGAAAATGCAAAACAAAGTTGTTAAGTAATTTGCTAAAAGGCTACGAAAGTAAAAGAAAAAGATAAATAAAGCCCAGGGGTCTTGGTTTCCAGATCACTGGACTTTCTATTTCACACAAAAACTCTGTCCCCAAATCTGTGTCCCACCCCATCCCGCTGTCTGTCCCTTCAGAAATCCTACAACCTGAAGCCCATTCCAGGCTGGTCAATGTAAACCTGCTGAGGCCAGTAGGTCAGTGACTGAATAGGAAATTACTGAAGCTCACAAAGCTACGCAAAAAGAGACAATGATTCAAGAAGTGATATTTTTAGTTGTTGGTTTGAGGTGTTCCCATTTATTTCCTTCACTTACTGGAAAATGTGGTATTTACTTATACATTATATAATTCAGCATAAAACAATTACTGAAATGCCATAAATTCTCCGCCCACCCCACCCAAACCCATAACTGTCTGAAAACTGTGTGCTGGGATCTGGCAACTGGGCCATTTACCATTTGAGAGAGAGTTAGAAATACAAGGACCAAAATAGCGTATATGTGCACTGATTGTGAAAGTTTTGGGTGTGCTTCTCAGCTTAATCACCCACATGGCTCTCAATGCTGATGTAAGTCACTATGATAAAGAGATCAGCTTGGTTATCCACGAATCTTCCTATTTAGTGGCTGGATACGGGTGCTCGCATCCTTCTGCTGCCTTATGGTTCTCTTGATGGGTAACCCGTCCTCATTTTAAAGCTAAAGAAAAATATGTGTTGAATATTTGTAGGCCTGAATATATTCAAACATATGCCTTTATTTGGATGCCCCTTGATCCCAGAGCAGCCAGACAACAAATTTGGATCTCACATGTGGGACAAAGCCATACTGTGCTCCCAAAATGAGCAGAAAGTTTATTTTGTTTAGGTTTAATATTTTTATTATAAGAAGTAGCCCTTGTTGCAAGTTTGAGGTTTAAGATTTAATTAATTACTTGTTGATCTACTTGTATTTAAGGTTTTAACAGAAGAACAAAATGAAGAAATATGCCTTCTTACATAATTTTGGTAATTTAAAATAATTGAATTAGTTTGGCTAAAGGGTAATGAAATGGCGCCCAGTAACTCTTCATTGATCAGCCGTTATAGCATAAATAAAACCATATTTGAGTCAATTTGGTTAAGCCCTGGAGACTATGCCATTGCCTAATACCATGGATGCAATCATTTTAAAGAAGCCAGTGATTGAATTCAATTTTTTTCTCACTTTCGAAATTACTAAAATGAATATAATTAGGCCAGTAATTAAAAACCGTATGGTTATTAGTGTCAGTGGATATCTCTTAATGCTTATTATTTGTATCATGCATACTAATATAATTTTAATGTATGCCAGAATGTGTATTTTTATCATGGAATTGTCAAATTTTATATGTTATTCCAGTTTCCATTAAGTTCAGTCTTCATTTTCTAACTTTAAATTTTAAAAGCATTAAGATTTTAACAATTACTCTGAAATTGAGAATAATTATCTGTTCTTTATTTTTAACATAGCTCATTGATTAAATATCAATATTAATGTTTAATATTTGAAATGTTAGAGGATCAGATGGAAAGTAAAATTCGGTATTTTATTTCCTTATGTTTATTAAGTGAGGAATTTTATAGTTTTTGGTATAGAGTACTGTGGAATCTTGTGGAATAATATGTGGTACACAATTTTAAAAATGCAAGAATCATTAATACTTTCTCTAAAATTACCATACACCAAAGAAAATAACCACACTAATTGATCTTTCCCTTCAGGGAAATGAAATAGGAAAGATGATTAGCATTGCTATTTCCTTGTCTCCTTCCAAATGCAGGGACAGTAATAATCACTCAACTCCCCCATTCTTTCTCTCCTTTGAAAAATAGTGTGTGAGGGAAGAACTGGCACATCATGTGCAATATAAACTCTATTTACTAATCTCTCTTCCCACCCATCTGCCCTTCAAACGGAGATGTTTCTTGACTGGATATTGGAGTATAGTGTAATTCAAATGCAAATAAAGATCTTCTTTTTCCCTTGAACTCACAATGACCCACCTCTGAGCTCTGAATAAATGGGTCATAATGTAAAGTTCTTTAGAACTAAACAGAGAAAAGCCTAGACAAACTGTATTTTCATACATGGCTCAAATTCTCACAACTGTTTAGAAGTGCAGTGTCCTAACAGATGGGTGAGATGCTGGATTAGGGGAAGGCAATTCAGTTTTTCTATCTTCTTACTTTTGTTCCAGTAAGTAAACTGAAAGACAAATTGGCAAGAAGCAGCTCTTAGATTTGTTCTAACCTACTCCCATATGTACTAAGTGTCATAAACAGAATAACCAAACCAAAAATTTCAAAGATGAATGGGCTATTGTTCAGATGAAGAGAGAATTTCCTCCCAAATGTGTTTCTGAAATGTATATAATATTTGCATACATATTAATGTTAATTATTGATAGCATGCTAACTTATAAGTGTATATATATTTTTTCTATAGCTTGGTAATTCTGCTTTGGGGTATAAAAGCATAACAGATATTAGAAGTATTGAAAAATTTTCAATCAGGGAAATGAAACTTAGAGGATGTTTTCCTAACAAATTTTGGGGCAGAATTGATGATACATTCTTGTGAGAAACTTAGAACATGTACATAAAACAATAGAAGCATAAAAAGAACTTCAAGGTAGATCATCACAACACTGTGTGATATTTTACAGCAGTTTTGAAATGAACTTTTCCTTGTTTCTTCCAGATGAAAAAGAAAATAAAGACCCTCTGTTAGATATTGAACATAACAGAAAAGAAAAAAAAATGGTAATATGATCATCCTCTATTTGTTTCCTGATGATCTCTTGTGTGCTAAAATTGGTTCTTTTCCTTATAGGGAAAAGAATGGAGGCAGGATTTCCAGGGACTATAGTTTATTACAAATTAACAACACAACTATAAAGCCTATATCCAAAGTGAGCATTTGTGTTGCAGGACATCAGAGCTTTAAAAAATGAGAATGGGTGCTAAATAGTAGTGGTCTTCTAAAAATCATTATATTGCAGTTCACAATCTTCACATTTTCTAGCATTATAGAAACAATACTTTTATAATTGTATATTTTAACCACAAAAAAGTTGAGTTTAGAATAAAAATATTTTTCCTAACAGTAAACTGCTTTTTCTGTACTCCCTCTTGCTAGTGATAACGTTAGATTGCTAATATTAATGTAAAGCTAGGGTGGATATTTACAATAATGTTATTGTAAAACATAGCTGCTCTTTTCTTGAAATGCTGTTCCCATAGTCCAGGCTTAAAGTGAGACTGTGGGATAGCTGCTGCTGCTGCTGATCATGTGTCTGAGTCTCACCAGTACCTCTACTTGACTGCAAGTACTTGGGGAACAGCTATTAGAGAAGTCTGCAAAACTCCCAGGTGTCATCTTTACCCTTGGCTACTCATATTTCAGAACTTAACCGGGCATATCTGCTTTGTCTGTCTCAATAAGAGAACTAGAAAAGCAAATCACATTTGAAAATGAATTAATGAATAAACTCGAGACTTAGATAAAGGAAATTCTAGTATATCCATTAGATATTCTTAACTATTCTCCCAAAGTCAGGAGATGAGTCATTTTTTTTTCTATAATATTTGGTTGTATTGGATAATGAGAATGGCACAGTGAGTGGACCAATCTCACTGTACACGTTGTTTATTGCCTACTATTTGGGTGTATAATATTGTGTCAAGTCATGGAGCACCACATCAAAGTGTAGTATTTTCTTCTGATTGGCTAGAACTCATTGTTACACAGGATTGTTAATCCTCTGGTAATTAAAAATCTCACTGGGTTTCTCTGAGGTCCTAGATGGACCTCAGCTTCAGACTTTGTGAATTTGGTTCTTTGAAAATGTTTATTTGTCTTAATCTGCATTTTCACTCATTTCATTTTTCTTGTTTAGATTGAGTTTACCCTGAGTATCAATACACCCTCTCCCAATTGTTTTTCTATCACATTGGGTGAAGTGTCTTTGTGTGAATCGTTAGAATAGTGAATTTTTTGTGTGTTATTTCTAATTATCTGCCATAGTGACTCAATTTTTTACTTATGAATCTACTGATTATTCACTACACTGTCTAATGAGTCTATCATTCCAAATTTTTTCCTATATTACGGTGCAATAAAACTCTTATAGACACCTGAGACACAGAATACAAAGTAATTATCAATTCAGTTGCAATTTCACCTTTGCATCAGAAATATATGTGTATTATTTCTTATTGCTTTTTAATAGTTCATTAGAAAGCCACTTATCACCATGGATACAGGATGACTTTTATTTCTTTTTTTCATTGATTGTTGTGTTCTCTGTCATAAGTGATTATGCCATGAGCAAAATTTCCTAGAGGAAGCTTTAAAAAAAAAAAACAGTGATACTTTAAAAATTTAGTGTCGGGAAAAATTCTAATATCCTTGGAGATATGTTGCTGTAAGATTTTGAATGCATAACTAACATATGTAATTAATTTTTAATAAATGCATTTTAAAAACAAATATGAGTAAATTAACTTTCACTAGTCAACCATGCTTTCCACACACTACTACTTTACTGGGATCTTTTGAATGAAACTACCTGAACTTCTTTTATTATTGCCATGCTATTCGTTGAATGATGTTATGGAAAATAGACACTTTATTTCAAAGGCAGGTATAATTTTTGCATGGATTTTTAGAATGAATGAATGAAGAATCCTTGACATTTCACATAGCATCTGCAGCTTTAAACTGGAGAGCCGGTTTTAAAGCCGTGCTGGAAAGCAGCCAAGCTGCTCCATCTCCTCTTCTCCAGCTTTGCACATCACCACACACAGGACTCACTTGGTCCTTTCTCATTATTCTTGAGCTACAGAGAGGCATACTCATCCCATCTGATCATTCACCAGCTGCCATGGAAAGCATGCATACTACTTTGTGCATGTGAACACGTTTGGCATTGAATATAAACATGTACATGTGAAGATACTAGTTATGTAACCTTCATTCACACCATTTTATGCAAAAACGCTGTTCTCAGATTGAATTTAAAGCAGAAATACTTTCACTTGTGTTGATGCTCCGTTGTTCAACAGTAGGTGGAAGAATACCCATGCCAGAGAACAAAATGGGAGAAGGCTTCCCATTCAGACTGAATTTGATCTTTGAAAACGTGAGATTGAATGAAGGGTGCTAGAGGGGATAACACGCCAGAGCATGAGGCACCTAAAGTGCTCTGTGAGCCTCCCAGAAGCATTGTGTGCTTTCTTCCCTTTAAAGAAACAAAAGGTTGTCTTTAAGCTTTTCTGGACTTATGTATTTTCCTCAAAACTAAATGTCTATGCAATACTTGTCCCTACTACTTCTTGAGCCCCTATTACGTAACCCTTGTTGCCACGATGCAAGGAAAGCTTCATGACTCTTTTGCTGATGAAGAAATTCATTTGTCTGATTTGCCAACGTATAAGTGCGTTAACTAAGGGACTTATTCAGAAAGCCGTTTTACCTGGTTTCAGAGCACAGGTGTGATCCTCTTCGTCATAACATCTGCTTAATTAGTAACTATTGGGTTTAAATTTGCAGGATTAACCTAGGACCTGGTAATTTTCTAAATCACTTATTTTGTCTTGCTTAGAATCTCTTGCCATTCATTTATTCACTGGACACATAACGATTGGTCACGTGATTTATACCAGGCACTGTGCCGGACTTATTCTTCTGGCTGAGAATTAGCTTCTGTATTTAATTCTCACATAAAAGAATGTCAGACTTAATTTTTGAAGACCACCAGTTCCTGCTCTGCTCTTTCAATATTCTTTGAAATATAGCAAAAAAAAAAATGAGTGTGAGCTGAGAACTCTGAATATTTATAACAAAGTCTCAAAATAGGACATTTTACATTCCTAGATTATCCAATCGATGTACCTTAAATCACAATTGTATCAAATATTTTAGTCACAACAAGATGTATTTGTCTCTTTAAGAAAGTATCTTGTTTCTACTGACAGAATGATTCTGACAATTTTATTATGAGTTTAGTTACATAAATGAATCTTCTTTTCCTTTTCTAATAATAAAGGGCTTTTAGAAATAAGTCACTTCAATTTGTGTGTAACGGATGAGGACATTAAGCATGATACCGTGAACTGTTCATCATGCCTGCAAGTCACTTATTTTTACCCCGGGATGATCTCATAAATTTGAAATTGGGAATTGGTCACTAAATTTGTGTTTTCTACAGTATCTCTCACTGTAAACCCATCATAAATCAATATTCTGCTAAATTAAAAGAAGAAAAATTAGTGTTTAATTCCAACTGATACCATACTAATCTCCAGAATTAGGAGAGAAAAAAATGAATCAGGGCCGGCGCCGCGGCTCACTAGGCTAATCCTCTGCCTTGCGGCACCGGCACACCGGGTTCTAGTCCCGGTCAGGGCACTGGATTATGTCTCAGTTGCCCCTCTTCCAGTCCAGCTCTCTGCTGTGGCCCGGGAGTGCAGTGGAGGATGGCCCAAGTGCTTGGGCCCTGTACCTGCATGGGAGACCAGGAGAGGCACCTGGCTCCCAGCTTCAGATCAGCGCGGTGCTGATCTTTTTTGAATGAAGAGTTGGAATGTCCCTGGGTGTTTTTTATATTGGTTCTTAGAAAGATTTTACCAAACTATTGCAAGCACTAGAGCAATGGTCTTTGCAGGGTCCTTCCCAGAACTGACTCTGGCCTGCCAATGCTTGTAACCACCATCATACTGTCTCAACTGTTACAAAGCTGATGTTGGCATCTCTATGACTTGTCACCAAGAAAGTGAAAAACAAGAAGTTGGCTTCAGCCTCTTGGTCCATCTAACTGGAGGAACCACGCTGCATTTCTAAAGGTGGTTTCGAGGGAGGGTGGCAAGTATAGTCTCTCACCTCCAGTACTCTGCAGAAGAGACCAAGCACGCAAGCAGGTGGATTACTAGTCAGGCGCTTCTAGCAGAGGTCATGTTGGGTACTGAATGAAATCATTCTCTGTAGCAGTACTCATTTTCTGATAGAGTGTCCTCAGTGAAAAAGGAAGAAGCACTATAAAGTGGCAGGCAAATTTAATGAAAATTTAATGAAAAGTAGCCAAATGTTTTCAAAACGATGTGCATGACTTGAAGAATGTATGCTTTCATTTATTATTAAGCTATCCCAGCAAGCTAGAGTTTATTGAAAACCCTTTTAGTTCATTTGCAAATTTTTTTCTATGAAACATGAACACCAGACTAGTACTTAAAAATTGGTTTTCTGGAATTACAGCTTTTGCTACTATTTGTGACCAGGTTTTCTCTCTCTTTATTCTTTCCCCAAGTTACATATTCTACCCCTCTTGCTTTAAATAACATTGATATATTCTGACTCCAAAATGCATATCTGCAGCCTAAATCTCTCTTTTGCGTGCCAAACTTGTAATCCAAATTTGTATTCAGCCTCTCTTTTTAAATGTCTCGCAAACATGCTCTGAAAGTAGAGAGCTGATAATCCCACCAATTTAATGTACGAGTAAATGCTGCTTCCTTCTTCCTCCCATCTCAGTATGTCGTTCCACCATCCATCCAATTACATCCAACAGAGGCTTGAATTTCTCATTTGAACACTGCATTAAGCTCATCACCAAGACAGGATCCTAATCTGGTGAAAAGAGTACTCTTGATTTTCAGTCTCAAGCATGCTTCTTCCCATTTTTCCCAATCGTAATGCATGTGGATGTCTTCATCATCTCCCTGATTGCTCAGCTGAAAGACTAAGAATTATCCTTCATCCCTCTTTTTCTTTATACCACACATCCAGTCCATCAGCATAGTGTTTGTCCTCAGAAAAGACTTCAAATGCACCTGCTCTTCCCATCCCCAGTGCTCCAGTTTCATCCAAACCATCACCACCTCTACCCTCCTCTACAGAGACGGACTCCAAACTTGCTTTCCACTTTTTCTCTTTATTCATTTAATCCATTCTCTGAGAAGTCAATATAAAACCCTGTTAATGCATGAAAACTGAATCTAAAATACATTCAATGCTCAGAACATCATTATCCACCCCCGCCTACCTTATTCCAGTCTTGCTTTCCTTTACTACACCGAAGTCCCATTGAATTGGAGCAGTTCCTGACGATAAATCTTCCTTTCGTCCAGCTCAAAGCTTCCACTCTTGATGCACCCCTGATTCATGGCATCTAATCTCGGAAAATGCTTCCTAGACAATTATTTTGTCATTCATTATCTAAATTAGCTTCCTCATCCAACTCTGTATTTCCTCCTGCTTATTCCCTTCTTAATTGTTCACCATCTTTCTTCCTCATCAGGCTATGAATGGCTTTGTGAACAACTACGTAAGACTATTCTCTCATCACATGTGCTCAGTATCTAGCATACTTCGCAAAACATAGTAAGTGCTTCATAATTATTCATTACAGTCTTTAAAAGTTAAATGCTCACATTAAAGTATATGCAGGATTTTCTACTCAGTTTTATTAAGAAATATATGTATATAATTAGTGGATGTAGATATATATTATCCATGTACATATATGCCCATTAATTTAAAAGATAGAAGGGCATTAAGGATTATCAATATTTATATTGATATGGTTGATTACTTTTCATCAGATAACTCCATGCACTCTATGGTCAAGGACATACTCCAAAAAGTCAGTGAGCATTTTACAATGGAAGGAACCAAAACAGCTTTTCTCATATATTTGTTCATTTATGTACATTGTGATGTTATTTTTATGAGTGGGTGTATTGATTTATGGATCACATTTTTAAATTTAAAAAACAGACAAGTGACCCATAATATCATTGCAGTCAAATATGGATTGAAGATACCACAAAAAATAAATAAACAAATGACAGAGCTAATACTTTTCCTATTTAGAGCTACTCATTCACTGATCATATGACGATGTAGAAGTAGTGACAACTCATCAATTTCTAAAAAGAGACCAAACATTTGAAATTAACAAGAAGGCCATTTAAAATATGTATCTGCTTTCCTTATGCGGTAGTGAAGTTAAGTTTGATCCTTTTGAATGTCTTTGCATTATCCATCTTTGAACCCTATCACATTTATTGTCACTTTTCTAAGCCCTAAAAATTGAAAATATTTTAGAATATATAACTGTCTTTATTAAATTAACATATTTATCAGAAAAACATAAAATGTGAACAAACAAGTAGAATAAAATCATCTGCAAGCTCACCATGTATAGCTACTTCCATTAGACATTACTGTCCTAACATACACCTCAATACATTTCACAGAAAGAAACTGCCAGTGTCCAGTAAATGTTCACATGTACACCTAGCAGATTTGCCAAAAAAGCAAGAAAACAAAAATACAAACAAAAAAAAAAGGTAAAGACATTTCATTCACCTTAAATAGCCAATATTTATAAATATTTGTTATTTTATATACTAAATACTTCTTATAAGCAGTCATTGTGCCAAAATGCCCACCAAGATTTCCCCATCTACTTCTTAAAATTAACTTGCAAAATATCTGTTCTGAATTATCTTTTTTAGGGACAAAACTTAAGCTTGGAATATTGAGAAGAAACTTGCTGGGCAGGAAAACAAGTATCAGTTTTTCTCCGTAAATGCAACTTTGTATTATTCTCAACTAGAATTATCTATGCTTACTGTGATTAACAATTGCATTTAACAATGATTTCCCTTTTTAACTTGAGAGAGACAGATACAGAGAGAGCTCCCGTTCACTGATTCACTCCCCAAATGTCTGCAGTGGCTGACATATGTCTCCCATGTGAGTGGCGAAGACCCAACTACGTGAACCATGACCCCCGCTGCCTCCCAGGTTCTGCATTGGCAGGAGGCTGGAGTCAGGAGCCAGAGCTGGGACTCAACCCAGAACTCTGATATGGAATGCAGCATGTTTTTAATCTTATGTTTTTATACTTACGTGAAGATGAAATGAGTTGCATATGAAAACATTCCCAAATAGATACAAGAGCTACAAAATATATTTTTTATGTGGAAGGAAGGGAGAGAAAAAACATTTATTGTATACCTGTGATGCAAAATGATTGACTTGGGTGCTTTATGCTAATTTTTGCTCTTCAAACCGAGTCCATGGTGTGTGTTTCAGTGGCTGCATTTACCAGGGGGAGAAAAGCAAGGCTGCAAATGGAAACTGTACGGAGTCCAGTGCTACAAACAAGAAAGCAGCACCAGGATCCAGCACAGGCTTAGCTGACTCCAAATTCTCAAGGATGCCTGAAGCTGATTTGCTGTGTAAACCCGACATAGTTTATTTGTTCCTATCAATAAAATATTGAAGGAGCCAGCACTGTGGTACAGTGGGTTAAAGCCCCGGCCTACAGTGCTGGCATCCCTCATGGGCACCAGTTTGAGTCCAGCTGCTCCACTTCTGATCCAGCTCGCTGCTGTGGCCTGGGAAAGCGGTAAAAAATGGCCCAAGTCCTTGGATCCCTGCACCTGCGTGGGAGACCTGGAAGAAGCTCCTGGCGTCGGATCAGCACAGCTCTGGCACTTGCAGTCATTTGGGGAGTGAACCAGTGGATGGAAGACCTTTCTCTCTCTCTGGCTCTACCTCTCTCTATTACTCTGTATTTCAAATAAATAAAATAAATCTTAAAAAAAACTATTGAAGCTAGGCTTTGCTATTGAGATCATATAATGAAAATAAAAAAACCCACACAAATAATTTACATTAGTATGAATACTTAGAAATATTCAAATGTATACATGTATGCACACCAGCCCTGCTGAGCTCTGTTTAGGAATGTAAATTATATTTTATATTTGCATATTTTAAAATTGAATTTTTAATGTTTTGCATTATAAATATTTACATTTTACATGTTAAATGTTATTAGTATAATCTTATTGTACTGCAGGTAAACAAAAACAAAAACTCTATTTCACAGAGTTGTGACTCTCCTAAGTGCTGTGATATACCAAATATACATGTGTTTTGGAACTTTGCTCAAGGGGAACATTACCTCATTGTACATATTTTAACATACTATATATAAAATAAATGCAAATGCTGTGGACTGGAGTGGAAAATTAATGTAAATTTTAGATACCACTAGACTGAAAAGACTTCCAAGTTTGACGATTCCGTGCAAGTCGTGACCAGGTGGGGAGGGGCACCCATTACTTGCTTTCGTGGTTAAGGACTGCATTAGTCAGATTTCTCGAGGTCGCACTGCATTACAAACAAGCTAAAAAAAAACTCAGTGGTTTGCAACAACTATTTATTGTTCACATAAATAAATTATTCACCAACACCAGCAGCTACAGATTGGCTACTGTCTTTGTTTCTGGCTCAGAGTCAGCTTCAGGTTTGTGTCTCCTCACTTTCTATTCTGGGACTTGGACTTCAAGAATAGTGCTTGCCTGGGACACGTCTTGCCTGGGGAGGCACATGAGCAAGATCGCAGGCAGAAAGCTGCTCTGCTCTCACAAGCTTCTGAGGCGAAGCACCTGTGTGTGACGAAGGCATCACATCCATTCCCATTGGATGAGCCAAAGCAACTCAACAGCACCACTGGGAAGTGGGTAGAGAACCCTCCTGTAAGGAAGGAGGAAGATAGGCCGGGCCGCGGCTCAACAGGCTAATCCTCCACCTTGCGGCGCCGGCACACCGGGTTCTAGTCCCAGTCGGGGCGCCGGATTCTGTCCCGGTTGCCCCTCTTCCAGGCCAGCCCTCTGCTGTGGCCCGGAGTGCAGTGGAGGATGGCCCAGGTGCTTGGGCCCTGCACCCCATGGGAGATCAGGAGAAGCACCTGGCTCCTGCCATCGGAGCAGCGCAGTGCGCCAACTGCAGCGCACTGGCCGCGGCGGCCATTGGAGGGTGAACCAACGGCAAAAAGGAAGACCTTTCTCTCTGTCTCTCTCTCTCACTGTCCACTCTGCCTGTCAAAAAAAATAAAAAAAAGAAAAGGAGGCAGATAAAAAATGGGAAAAGCAATCCATGTACTTCAGAGAAGAATTCTTAGAAATAGGGTCGCACATCCTTTTATATTTGTGGGAAGCTGGTGAGCTCAGCTTTCTGGCCCCTGTTTAATAGATCAAGGAGCTGTTGCTTGATTTTCTGAGTCTGGAGAATGTTAATTGCCTTGATAAATGCTGAGTCTCCAATCCCATGTCTCCCACCTCCACAAGAATGTTCTTTCTGGTACACCATAGAATAGTTGGGATAATCATTTTTGTTTTCTTCTAGCGCTAATGCAGTTGACTTCTCGTGGTGTTGATTGAATAAAGCTTATGACATATAGCTCATTATTTCATTTATTCATCATTTATTCATCATTTATCATGGGCAGGTATATGCTAGATGCTGAGAGTACATCTGTAAACATGAAAGAAACACTCCTTGCTTTCGCTGAGCTACATGAATTAGGATGTATTCCATTTTGAAAATACAGGATTTTATCATGTTTGTATCTCATAATTTGAAATTACCTTATGAACTTAAGTTCACATAAGTATTTACAAATGTAAAAGTGTAGGAAGGCTACATGTGCCATGTTATAATAGGGAATGATAAACTCAGGATAAAAACACAATACAGAATATGAGTATTAAGAAAACAGGATCAAGTTCTTGGATCTTGGAGGTTTAATCATTTTAATGTGTAGATTTCCTTCCTGTGATTCTAGCCCCTTCTGTGTGAGCCTTTAAAGTTTTAATCTTTCCAGGAAAAGGTGGTTAGTATTTACTTAAAATGGAAGATTAATGATCAGTAAAGTAGTCAAACATTGGCAGTGGTTTGCCTAGAAGCACTGTAGTGTCCTGGTGGGGGGGCGGGGGACAGCCTGAATCAATGGCTAAATGCAAAGTGGTAACTGAGGTAGGAATCATTGCCTTCGTCCTAAGGGACCTCAGGTCACTGGCTCTATTGGGGAATCTTTAAACTGGGAGGAAAGCCTAATCTTTGCATTAGATGGATTAGATTGTTAATGTTCTTGGATATCACAGGCAAATAGAAATTGTCTTTGAGTCTCTGTCTCTTTTGCTGTTCCTTTGTACCTTAAATTTACTCTTTACTTTTAGGCATTTTTTTGAACTATGCTGTTAACTTATGTCTTACATGTATCACTTTCCAGTGGATTCTTAGGTAGCTCAGAAAACTACCCTGCTTCTGTTTGCAATCTAAAGAAGAGAACAAATATTTATTGACTATCAGTATAAGCCAGAAACTCCAGAGGACAGAGGTCAGCCAAAATAGACACCGCGTGTGCTCTCCTTTAATGTACTTTGTCCTTCTCTATGCTTTCTCCCAATTTCCCTACAGTAAGATGTTTATACTACAAAACCTGTTATGCACACAACTACACACACAGAGTCATTCCAGAATACTCATTCTTTCCAGAAATAAACCATTACAACTACACTTGGATCTCATGGTCAATAATCAAACCAGTCGTGTTAAAAAACTTTTAGTAGGAATATTTCTAATAAATATTCAAACTAAGGTCAAAAAAAGAACAAAGGAATATGACCTTTATCCAGTAGAAAGCCTCCCCTCTACTCATGTTAGGTGAAAGTCCCCAGACGATGGTGTGGATTGCTGCCTGTCTTCCTTTCTGTCTCATTTCTTATCACCTGTGTCTTCAGCTCCAGCTTACTTGATTCCTGCTTTAATACATTTCAGAGCAACATCTGGACCAGCAGTTGCAATGAGAGTCACCATCTGATTAAACTTGACATAATCCACATCCATTCTCTAAAACTCATCTTTTTCACTAGTTACACCAGAAAATCCGATGGCAGTGTCAAACAAATTCCCCAGTCGTGCATTTTATGAGTCTCTGCTGATAGAACTAATCTCTGTGATGTCCCTAGATGCATGGAATTGCATTTTTGTTTAATATTTTGGTGAAGAGTAGGAATTCCAGTACTTCCCCTTATTTTTGCATATTGTAATAGCCATTAATGTAGCAGTCAATGAGCCAATGCCAGATTCTTCCAATTGCTGAAAATAGATATTTCAATGACAAATTCAGGAATTGAGTATGGATCCAGGAAATCAACTTCAGCAACTCAATGAGATTACTCTAATGTGAGCTGAAATTAAAAATCCATTATTGGGGCCAGTGTTGTGGTGTATCCGGTAAAGCTGTTGCCTGTGATGGTAGCATTTTATATGGGCACCAGTCTGAGCCCTGTATGCTCCACTTCCCATCCAGATCCCTGCTAATGCACCTGGGAAAAGCAGTAGAACATGGCCCAAGTGCTTCGAGGCCTGATACCCACATGGGAGACCAGGAAGAAGCTCCAGGCTCCTGGCTTCGGTCTGGCCCAGCCCTTGCAGCTGTGGCCACTTGGGGAGTGAACCAGTGCATCAAGATGTCGCTCTTCCCCTCCTCCTCCTGCTCTCTCTCTTTTTGCAACTGTGTAGAATGACTTGTAGAATGAGCAACCTGAAGACTTTCAGGAAGTGTAACAAATCCCTGTTGACCAGGCTTGAAAGCAGATCAACATTTTAGAGAGTCATTACATACAGTACATAGGGGCAGGCATTGTGGCACAGCAGGTTAGGCTAACATTTGGAATGCTCTCTTATCCCATATCGGAGTTCCAGTTTGAGTTTTGACTGCGCTGCTTCTGATGCAGCCTCCTGGGAGGCAGTGAATAATAGAACAACCATTTGAACTCCACCATCCACGTGGAAGACCCAGATAGAGCTTCTGGCTTTGACATCACCCAGTCCTAGCTGTTACAGGCACTTGGGATATGAACAGCGGATGGAAGTACTACCTTGCTCTCTTTTTCTTCATCTCTGTCTCTCCTCTCTCTGTGTTTGCAACTGTGCCTGTCAAATAAATAAATAAATTTTTTTAAAAAATCCATTATTAACTGACCTTCTGAAACATTGCCCTCTCAGAACCTATCGAGGCGTTCAGAATTCTTTGGAATGATCATTACCTTAGATCCAAAGCCCAATAGTGGTTGAAAAGTAAAATTTTCCCCTTTTCTCAGTAGAGAATTGCCTGGTGAATTAAAGCCAGTCTGAGGAAGTCTTGAGGGAAACTTTAGAACATACACTTTGAATGTAATGGCCAGGGCCTTCTTCAAAGTACTTAATTCAAATAGCTGTGCCCTGTGAATTGCTTAGCTGCAAACAGGGCTAGGGGTCAACAGTTCTCTCTTTCTGCATTACATTAGGTCTCTTTTCTCAGATGAATTTTCTCTTAATAAATCAAATATTGTTGTGGCTTGCCAATCCGTTTGACCCTGGAGACCTTGTGACCAGTTGTTCTATACCAATGAGATCTATGGGGAGAGGAGTCCCATCCTATTGCTTACCGTGTTTCCCTCTCTCACCTGGAATGAATGTTTGATCACCACTCCTTGATGTGGCCAGTGTCTCTCATTCTTACTGAAAGTCAACTGTGAATGAAGTCCACCATCACCTACTGGATCCTTAGAGAGTTTCCACAGAATTATTTTTCAAAAGATGCTGATGGACTCCTTAAGGTCTAGAAGAAAGGAAAGATTTAGTCTTAAGAGCCATAACCCCTAAAGTCTTTGGGTGATTTCTCTACAGTATAAGAATGCATTTCTGCCATCTCATCCATACTGAGTGTGATCTACTTTTGGATCAACCCAAACTAGCAAATAATTCAAATTTATCACAACTACTTCTGGCTGAATTCCCTGGTAAATTCATCAAAGCTGATAAATCCAGTCTGACTTGAAATTATTTCTGCCTTCCTTGTTCTATCACCTCAGAATTAATTCTTACATGCATCCATGGAGATTTGCCTATATAAATGAACAAATTCTTAAATTTCTTTTCTAAGAGGAGCTGAGAAACTGACACTTCCTATTTGGCTGAGCAACCACACAATTTCTCTTCCATGTCTTAAACTCACAATGTGTCAGAATCCCCAGATTTACACAAATATGTAGCTGTTAATGCAGCCATGTTTTTTTCCACACAATTTTATGTCCGTTCTCTGGATCCATGCTGTAACTACTGCCAGACCCTTGTATATTTTCTGGTCCAACATGGAGAGCTTTGTCTTCATAGTTATTAATTAAATATTTCACTTTATCATTGTAATGTGATTTAGGAGCATTGTATATCATTAAGTAAACAGTATAATCACTATTTCTATTTTTTTCATGTTTTTATGTCCTCCAAAGTAAAAGAAAAAAAAACAATTAAATCTTTCATTAAAGTGTTCCAAGATTTCTTGCTTGGAAATCTGACCAACAGAATGAGCTTTCAAGGTAATTAGTTTTCCCCTGGTTTCTACTCTATACCTTCTTCATTTCTCATCCTAAAGTGTAAAACCCAAGATTGCTTAAGACACATGAGTCTGCCTTGTTTGAAGCAGGACGAGCTTAATCACATGCGTGTCCTGCTCTCCAGGATAAATCGCTACTCGCTGTTTCAGGAAAGCATCGTGCGGCTTCCTGCATCCTTCCTTGGTACGTGCTGCCTCAGCCTTCTGGGGGTGTTGGATACCTGCTCACCTCTGTTGATCTCACTTCCTGACACATGTCAGCCACTTAATGGGTGGCCAGTGTGGAGGATCCACTTCTTTACCTAATGCCATGCTATACCTCAATACTTTTGTTCGTATGTTTGCCCACTCTGAAGTTAGTAACTATGAGGTATTCAAAATACAGTAAATGCTTTTCCACCAAAATGAACTTATCGTTTGATTTCATTTTCTTTAGATTTTTGAAGGACTGTCCTATAAAGCAATAACTTACATGAGTTGGAAACATAAGGATTAAGTAGAATTAAGTAAGAAAATGAAGACAACAGCATTGGATATTTTAGTATCATTATAATAAATACTTTTTTCAGGATTCAAATAGAATTTAAAAAACTTCTGCTTACTTTCCAAATCTGATATCTGCTTCCAACTGACTTTTGGAGAATTGATTGAGACACTTTGCTAAGATCTTACTATCCTGGTACTTATTCTGTTCCACATAGTCCCAGAACTAAGCTCCTCCTTTCTTGGCCCTCCTCGGGGCCTCTGGGCTTTGTTGTTTATGGATTGTGTCATGAGTCCCCTGTTGTGGCTGCTCCCAGTGAGTTCCAGCCAACTGGACCATTTGCAATTCACTGGTGAGAGATTGGGAAGGGGAGAAGAGAGATTTCAGGCTATTTCTTGTCCTCTCTCTTCCTATTTGAGGCCACATTTCAGGCAGGGACTGGACCCTCAAGGGCTATGTGAGTTCAGGTGCTGTCCACTGGTCCTGTCTTCCATACCAGAGCTCACTGGGTTCTGTTAACACAATGTCCTCTCCATAACCCTCCAGGCTAAGAGTAGACAGGGAAATTGTCATATTTGTTCATCTATGGCTTCTTCAAATTACTTTGTTATTTTAGTTCTATTTTGTTCAAATCTTTAATTAGAGTCTCTTGAATAATCTTATTTGTGTCCTGTTTATAGCACAGGCACCTGTTGTTATAGAATGTTTCTGTTTTGTTTACTGTTGTGTGGTTCATCTTAGGCTAATAAAGGACTTTATGTGTGCCTTTTCAACATGCAAATATATTACTAATTTAGCTTTTTGCTCCTTTAGTGGGAGAAAATCTTAATGCTGTTAATTTATTATGGCCTACAGAGATCTCATAATAATTCATAACATCTGCTCCTCCCCTCCCCCAAATCATGACATCTTTCTTGGAATGAGAAAAATATAAATGAGTCATCTTTTTCAAAATAGTAAATTACAACATGAGAGTATATCTTCCAAGCTTAACTTATGCTTCCTAAATTGCTTTTCCTGGTGTTGAATTACATTGTTTGTGACCAGTGAAAACTCCATTTGTCCTCCCATCCTTGCAGTGCTGATCAGTAACAGGATCACGGAATGTTAATCTTGAGACGTTTCTCAGTAATTGCCTTACATTTTAGTCTATTAATAAATTACAAAAATGTAGCAAAAGTATAGTCTTTTAAAAAATATGTAAGCATGGTTGGTGGTAATTTGGAAGCCAAACAGTACCTGTTGCCTGATAAAATGTACTAAGCTGGATTCTTGATCACTCAGGTGCAGTGGTTAAGTTAGTACAGGCAGTCCTTGCCTTGCACAATGGTGAAATGCTTTTAAAATGACACACAAACTGAACTGAACAAAATGACCTTATTAATCATTGGGAAAATCATGATTGTACTATGATTTTTAAACTTATTTTTTCCTAAACCATTAAAATCTTGCTACCAGTTTTAAATATAAGGGAAATGAAAGAAAATGGTAAAATTAGTATTTACCCCAACACTGTAATTTAAAGCATTCAGAACCGGAGAATTAAAGTGCTTTATTTCATTGTAAAAGTCATACCTGGAGCAGCTTGAACAGTGCCAGCCTTCTGGTCATATAATGTAGACGGCAAAGTGAGCATCCTTGCTAGGCCTCAGTAAACCAGCATCCCCCTTCTATGTCTGCATAAGCTTTGGACACTTTCCATATGAATTGGATATGAATACCACTTAGAATCTCATTAGTAGGAAATGTTCTCTCAGCCTCATTTCCTTTTGGACATCCTCATCCTCTTCCTCCTCCTCTCTGTCCTTCTTACTCGTGTTGAGAAGCTAAGCGTTCTTAAGTTCCTCTGGTTCATACCTACAGTCTCTTCCTTTGGCCAGCTGTTTTCATCTGCATCTCAGATATTTAAAGTTCACTCTCTGTATTAACAGTTTTCATTTCTTTGCTGAATGTTCATCTTCACTGTCCAGTTCCCTCTGTTGACTCTTCCTTCTGTAGTACTTCACATGGATTTGTCTCTAGAAGACAAAGAGGCAACACAAGTATGTGCTTTCCTGTCTGTGTGTTATCCAAACAACAGATATGTAATAAGCAGACACTACACCTTGAAATAAATGTCATGCCTGGGTACCAAACATGAGTTGGCTAGTCATCTATGGACTGAGGATCTGGTAGCAAATGTTGCTCTTTGTGTAATAATTCATAATTAATAAGCCATGATAACTGAGATTTAAACCATCATTGGGGACAGGTACTATATACCTTAATTATGGGAACTAAACTCAATTCAATGCAGAATTAGGACTGCTAGGATTATTGTTTGAATTTTAATACGAGAATAATTTTTCATTATTTAAAATTGCCTATTTTATGTATCAGGCATGTCTTGACATGTATAAAAACATGATGACTTGTGACTTCAAAGAAAATTTACATTTGAGTGAAATCGTTGATGTATTTTTTTCTAACTTAAATGTTATAGGCTTTACAACTATCCCAACAAGCCTTATCAATACCAGAGCAAAACAGTGGCTTTATTTCCTCCACCACTTCTTTGTGACATTAATATAAATATTACATTAAAATCATGTTTATAACTAGAATTTTGGGATCTACTGTACAAACATAACTTATACCTCAAACTTAAATTAGAAGTCTCAATAAGTTGCTAAAATAAAGAGAACAATTAAGTTTTCTAATTTCTGAATGGAATAGTGGAATTTAGTAAATCATAAATTTAGAACTATATCTCATATGAAGTAAACAAATTATTCCTTATTGGTTGAACATAAAATATATAAAATAGAACTTAATTTCTATATTAATAAGGGCATACAGGCACTAATTATACTCACACATGTAATTTAAAATCTACAACAATACAAATATATTTAAATTGAGTATCTGAAATATAGACATTCGAGAACAGATGTTGTAATGGCATTTTACGTACTTGAGTCAGACTGTTACTGTTACAACTTTCTGTCATTTCACATGGTGTGGAAAGATGTTGGCTGACTGAACACCACTGTCATTGCTGATGGCTTGTGTTCAGTCATTAAAACATTAAGCGGTATTGAGGTCTTCTTTTGCTTAGTAATTCATTTTCTTACCCCTTCACTCATTCATTCATTCATATATACATGGATGAATATGTGTTTATTCATTCCTGTAGTAAATATTGCTATTGTTAATTTTCCATATTAACAATATGAAATATATAAGGATATATTACAATTATGTTATCAATATCAGATATATTATTAATAGTAACTAATAATATAAGATATACAAGGATACATCAAAAAGCCTTAAGTCTTGCCCTTGGGGATAGAATTCATAGTCTAAGCTGCCATTTAGCAAGTAAATATGTAATAATGAATACATCATAATTAACTTATGTGGAAAAATGAAAATGAGCTAAGGGAACTAGAGAGGAAGACTGTTGTAAAGCAGATGTCCAAAAAGAGCTGCCTGACAAAGTGACATGTACCCCGAAACCTGAAGGAAGAACAGAAGGACTTGCCTTTGGGGTAGGGTAAAATGCATTCTGAATAAGAAGATCTGAGTTAGTACGATCACCAACGGAATACCAGTTGGCCAGAGAGTCAAATGAAAGAAAATGGTAAAATTAGTATTTACCCCAACACTGTAATTTAAAGCATTCAGAACCGGAGAATTAAAGTGCTTTATTTCATTGTAAAAGTCATACCTGGAGCAGCTTGAACAGTGCCAGCCTTCTGGTCATATAATGTAGACGGCAAAGTGAGCATCCTTGCTAGGCCTCAGTAAAGCAGCATCCCCCTTCTATGTCTGCATAAGCTTTGGACACTTTCCATATGAATTGGATATGATAGGAGGGAAACTGGGACAAAGACCTGCACACTACGAGCCCCTGAGATTATGGATGGATTTTAAGTGTAGATAGAAGCCCTTGGAGGGATTGAATCAAGAGAATGATAGGAACTGAGTGAAATTTAAGTCCTTTACTTGCAAGGTTTGTATGACAGAGAGATGAAGTGAACAAACATGTCCACAGTGAGGAGAGAGGGGGCAGTGGAGTGGATGGGATGTCACATTTGTTGTTTGACGCACCAGTTTGATTTCGGTAGGAGGAGTAGGGTTGCTGTAAGGCTACTGAATTAAGAACTGATGACTGACTGTATGTCCAGCTGACTTCCGTGCTAGAAGGAAGGCTTTCCTCCTCTTGCCCATCTGTACACATGGATCATCAAATCAGCGTTTCTCACAGTGCTCCACTCATGGCAATGCAGTACCACTGGCTGCTGTGTGTCCCGACCCTGCTTGCTGGTCTGTTCTTGTGTATGGATATGTGTGCAGACTGAAATGGGCCATATTTCATTCCAGCCTTGGTCCCCATAACTCTTCAGTCTGGCCAGTGTTGTCAAGCTAAATGTTAGAATCTACTTATTCTTATAGCTCTATTCAGAAGTGTCTGGGTAAGAGGTTCAACTCTTGTCATTGAATCCTTTAGCAAATGAAATGTCCCTCTCTCCTATGGGACAAATTAATGGGTATAACCTTGTTGTTCCATCTGTTTATAGGTCAGCCTCCATTTTTATCTCACTTTCTAGACTCTCCTAAATGATCATATGCTTTTCTGTAGCCTTAAATATCAAGTAAATATAGAGATTCTCAATTCCTTTTCTCCAGCCAAAATAAGTCTTCTAAGTGCCAGACTCATGTATCTCACTTGACATATCCTCATAAATGCCTTATGAGCATCTAAAAATTCACATGTTCACATTTGATCTTGCTGTCTCTCCAGCCCCTCACTAAAAAAAGCCACAACTTGTTCTTCCCTGAATTTTGTTTCGGAAAATTAGACTATCATCAACTTAGCTGTTCAGCAGTCAATTCTGACTTCTTAGCCCTCACAACTTCAGTAAATCCCTCTCAGGGGGATGGGGCAGGGGTTGAAAGAGTTTGGCCTCCTTTTCTCTCTCCTGAGTGTGTCTTCTCCTCTCCCTCTGGCTTCCACCATGTTATAAACAGCCAGAGGCCCTCACCAAAAGCAGCCAGTCTTGGACGTCCCCAGCCCCAGAACTACCAGCCAGTTAAACCTCTCTCCATTTCTGTTATCAAGTCTCAGATGGTCTCTCACAGCAACAGGAAATGGACCAAGACATCCACATAAGGATAATCAGAAAATTATGTTGAAAGTATCTTCAGAAATTGCGTGGGATTTATTCGCTTTTCTCCGTCTCATATTGCTTTCCTCCGTAATTCGCCATTGTTACTTCACTTTAGTAGTTTACTAACTGATTTGCCATGATACACTGCTGCTTCTCTCCACTTTTGCACTCTTTTCTTTTCTCTTGAGACCATCCAGTATTGTCTCAAACAGCGTTAACTCAAAGCCTAAAAATTATTTAATTTTTAAAAAAGATGTATTTGTTTATCTGAAAGGCAGAGTAATAGGGGTTGGAGGGAGTACAGGGTGGGAGAGATTCAGAGAGAATCTTCCATCCTCTGGTTCACAACAACCAAGATTAGGCCAGGCCGCAGCCAGGAGCCAGAAACTTCTTCTAGGTCTCCCATGTGGGTGCAAGGCCCAAGCACTTGGGCCAACATCTACTGCTTTAGCTTTCACTACCATGCATATTTACAAAAATGCATATTTACAGAAATCCAGGGAGCTGGATCAGAAATGGAACGGCTGGAATTCCACCCAGCACCCATATGGGATGATGGCATCACACGTGGCAGCCTAACCTGCTGTGCCACAGTGCCAGCCCCTAAAGCATAAAAGTCATGGAGTGGGCATTGTGGTACAGCGGGTTAAGCTCTGCCTGCAAGGCCCTCATGCCATGTCAGAGATCTAGTTCCCATCCCAGTTCCTCTACTTCTGGTCCAGCTTCCTGCCAACTCATCCTGAGAGGCAGCGGATGGCCATTGAAGGACTTGGCTCCCTGCCACCATGCTGGGAGACTTGGATGATGTTCTGAGTTCCTGACTTAGGCCTGGCCTAACATTGGCCATTGTGTGCATTCTGGAGATCATTAGATGGAAGAAATCTTGTTCAATCATTCACTTTGTCTCCAACCCTTTCAAATGATTAAAAATAAATTTAAAAAAAATTTTTTTCTCATAATTGTTGTATTTTCTTCTTTCGTTCCTTACATTTTAGCATAAGAAGTGAAAAAGTTTTCTAGTTCCTAAGTTCCTAGTTTGTGTGAAACAACAAGAATCTTTGCACACACTGTATGTGTGTAAAATCTATAGGTATTCTTACGAAGATACAAAAACACAATTGCTCATCTAAAATATTCTTAAATGCCAACTGACTGCATTCTCATTACTTTTATAGACTATTACATGTACGAACAATTCAAACTATTGAAAAGCTTTCACTCTTTCCTAGCCCTAGTTGGGTGAAGACTTGCCCTCTGGAGCCACATTCTAACTTCATTCATATTCCACCTAAGCTCTTAAAGTATTTGGGGCAAGATCTTGCTCCATGTCTTATTAAGCATCTTCTCATTCACCATGAGTTATAATAGTTCTTTTCAGTCTTTCTCATGGGATTCTTCATTGTTTAACTTCTTCTGGATATTCATTCTTGGCTGTTATTTGGAATTCACATCAAATTGCAAGTCCATTGTATCCAGAATCTTTTCATTATTTTTTTTTTGCCCTTCTTAAAAATCTGTGTATCATATTTCTTAATTTGTATGAAAATATTTCTGTTGTATCCAAATATTCCAAGAGTTTCTGGGATCATATTTGAAAGTTATTTCAGTGTCTTTATGTGCAATTCCTTGGATCATAAAAAGTTGAACTTATTTAAAGAGAAGACATCCCTTTCTTATTTGTCACAACACAATGTGAGTACTAATTCTGTTAGTGATATTTATCAGCCCTTTCCAGACTGAAGGTAATGCTACATGTGTGAGAATCTGAAACACACACGTGACGCGAAACCTTTCAGAAGAATCATTGCCAAAGTACCTTTTGCATACTTATCATGCAAATTATCCAAACAATACTTTTTTTATTATTTGTAAATGACTTTTTACTAATTTGTCCTGTGTGAAAATTGCATGAGAATGCTGGAGTACCCCAAGTAAAGCTGATTGCATCGCCATACGTTGCTTTCTCTCCAGAAACAATGTCTGATTTCATAAAATGCATAACTAGATTTTCAAGTAGGTTAAATTAATTTATATTTATATGTCCCCAACTATATAGCACTAACAGATAAAGGGGGACAATTGTGAAGCACATATTAATCTGTGTGCCTTTCCTGTCCCCCCCCATAGTGAAAACCTAAGGCTTATTGTCATACACGCTTACACAGGTAAAGGAGGTCTCTCAACAGAGCAGGTTTACAGGGACTGTTTCCTGTCATTGGTTAGCATAGCTACATATTAAATTTAACCACCTCATCTTCTTGGTACAGTTACTACATGATAGAGTTTCAACAACATTTTTTCTCTCCCTGCTCATTATGGAACAGATATTACAAGGGCTAAAAGGGGTCATACATTAACTGGATGAGATCCAATTAGGGAAAAACCAGAGCAGTTCTCTTGGGCAAACTGAAAGCTGTGCTAAAGTGATCACATGACCATATATTAGGAAGCATGAGAATGTTCACTTATTTTCAAGATAATTTAATATATGTATGCCAGTAAAATTATGATTAAAGGATCCATGCAGGCTGATATAGATACTAACTGACTAGAATTTCTAGAAAAAGAAATAATTCCTGCCATTTAAAACGGCATTTCATACTTTATACTTGCTAGTGTGATTCTTATTCAGACTGCTGTAGAAGTGTGCATTTGGGAAATGCATAATTGAATTATTTATTTGAAAATAATTGAAGGAGTCTCTTTTGACTTTCTACCAGTATTCAAAACATTTTTAATTTGAAATTACCACTCCTACTATTATGTGAAAACTATAGTCTCAAGGAAATAGTTAGACAATCTGAAGTCATAGACTTCAGGTGTAAAAATAGTATATTATTCAGGGAAATTACTATTATCTGATCCAAAAATGGCATACCCAAGAGTATATTGATTGAAATGTATGTCTACCTTTGGTAGCAGAATCAAGCATATTTTAGTTTTGAAGATCACATATGTGAAATATAATTATTTCAAATACAGGCTTTCTGTATTGAAATATTACTTTAAATATCAACAAGAGGTAAATTGTGTTTTATAAAACATTGTTGGAATCCTTTTATTATCTTGGCCATATCAGAATTATTTTCTAGAGCTTTATATTTAAATAGATAAAAAAGTTATAACCAGATATTTCCTCGAAACTTAAAAGAAAAAACTTTTTTTATTACTGGGCTTTGTTTATATATAAGAATGTTAGAAATAATATCAAGCAGCATCATAAAACTCACAACCAAATTATTTCATTGTAACATGTTTACAAGGAAATCAGAAAGTGTTAGTATTGCACATCTGTTGGGAAAACCTGCAGTTCTGACTGAACAAGCATAACCAAATCCAGCAAGGCTCCTGAACACAGCATCTTGAGTTGCACGTGGAAGAGTCCAATGTCAAGGGCAATTCTCAGGCAGTCCCGAGGAAATGGGACCTAACTATGGTTCCAGTGGACTTGGCAATCCCATATTCCTCCAGCAGTAGTCAAAGATGAATATATTTACATGCAAATAAAAACACAAATTGACTTAGTAAGTATTGTATATGGAATACCCCACTAGATACTCTGGGGGATTCGTAAAAACTCAAAGATGAGCTTTGTCCTCACAAAATACGAAATCCAATTCATATTCTGCCAATGAACCTGAATAACTTTGTGTGCAAATGGGCTGTTCCGTGTGTGAAAACTTTACATATTCTTCAGTGGCCTTTACAGGGGTTGGAGCCTATGTGGAACAGTGAGAGAGAAAGAGGACACCTGCTTAGCCATCCAGTTTCAGCCAAATCACCCCAGACACTATAGGCCAGAGCCCCCACAGCTGTCATTTTGGCTGAAATTAGGTATGAATAACTGGAGAGCATTATAATATGTTTCTTCCTTGCCCCCACCTTGATCAAGGTATAATTGACACAAGTTGTAAATATTTAAAGTGTACACACAAAATAATGTTTTGTTATACATACACACCATGAAGTGGTCACTGCAATCAAGCTAATTTACATAGCCATTACCTCATATAGTTAGGTTTACACATATGTGTGGGGAGGGGGACTGTGCACACAGGAACACTTAAGATCTATTCTCTTAGAAAATTTTAAATATATAATACATTATTAATTATAGTCACTAAGCTGTACTTTATGTCTCCAGTTATGACTCTAGAACTTTTTCGTTTTATAACTGAAAGTTTGTACTTTATGATCAATGTCTCCACATTTCCTCTATCCACGAACCCTGGTAACCAATCTTCTACTCACTGTTTCTATAAGTTCAACATTTTTTCTATCATTTAATTTCTCTTTTTAGAAAACTTTTGTTTAATAAATGTAATTTTGAAAATACAACTCTTGGCTTATAGCGTTTTTTTCCCCCATAACCACCTTCCCACCAGCAAACCATCCCATCTCCTACTCCCTCTCCCAGCCCACCCCTCATTAAGATTCATTTTCAATTATCTTTATATACAGAAGAACAACTCAGGATATACTATGTAAAGATTTCAGCAGATTACACCCACACAGACACACAAAGTATAAAGTACTGTTTGAATACTAGTTTTACCATTAATTCACATAGTACAACACATTAAGGACAGAGATCCTACATGGGGAGTAAGTGCATAGTGACTCCTGTTGTTGATTTAACAATTGACACTATGAGTTCAACTTTTTAAAATCCCACATATAAGTGAAATCAGGCACATTTTCTTTTTCTTGTGTCCCTCACTTATTCCATTGTTTTCCAGGTTCACTCAGATCATTGTAGATGGCAGAATTTCCTTCTTTCTTAAGACTGAATGATACTCTATTGTGTATGTATCTGTTTTATACTGTGAATATTCTGGCATGAGTAATCTTTCAAAGAACATGGGAATGTAGGTAGACATCTCTTAAAGATTCAGATTTCATTGCATTTGGCTATATATCCAGAAGTGAAATTGTTGCCTTATATGGTACTTTCTATTTTTGATTTTTTTGAGGAACTTCATACTGAGCGACTTCATCAATTTATATTCCCACCAACAATACATGAAGATTCCCTTTTACCTACAAAACTTGTTATCATTTGTCTTTTTGGTAATTGACATCCTGAAAGGTATGAGGTGATATCTCAGTGTCATTTTGATTTGCACATCACTGATGATTAGTGATACTGAGCATGTTTTTAAAAAGTCTCTTAAAATCCTTTGCCAATTTTAATTGGCAAACATTGTTTTTTGCTATTGAGTTATGAGTTCCTTATGTATTTTGAATATTAGCCCCTTTTTGGATTTGTTTCAATTACTATAGTTTTTAAAGTTAATATGAAATAAGAAAGTATGGTACTTTCAATGTTGTTGTTCTTGCTCAAGATTTGCATATATTTTGTGTGTGTGTCTATGTGTGTGTGTGTGTGGTTCATTTAAATTTTAGAAACCTTTTGTAATTTTGATAAGGATTTTATCAATTTTGTAGATCATTTTAGGTAGTGAAGGATTTCAATGATATTGATTCTTCCAAGAATTTTGGCTGTACTTCTAGTTATTTGTGTCTTCTTCAGTTTCTTTCCCCATTGTTTCATGGTTCTCATTGTATAGATAGTTACCTTCTGGCTCAAATTTATCCTTAAGTATTTCATTCTTTTTGATACTATGGTAAACAACTTTGTTGTTAGTAAGTACAAATGCAGCTTATTTTTGTGGATAATTTTTTATCCTTCAAATTTGCTAAATTTATTTATTTTTAACTGGAGGACTTTTATGGTGCAATTTTTAGGTTTTCTATAACATTTCTTTGCAGAAAGATATTAGTTTTCTATGACTGATGAAATAAATTACACAAAGTTGGTGGCTTAAAGCAACATACCCTCCCTTAGGGCTGAAGGTCAGAAATTCAGACTCTGCAATTGGGCAAGAATCACGGGGAAAGTGTTGGGTTTCCTTGAGAGTCTCTGGAGCAGACCTCGCTTCTTCCAGCCTCTGGTGGTCGCTGACATTCCTTCCCATGTGGCCAGTCTCTGCTTCCGTCTTCACATTGCCTCCTCCTTCCATACGTGTCGAATCTCCCAGCACCTCTCTTCTGTTAGAACACCTGCGATTACATTGGACGCCCTGGATAATCTGGGATAATTTCCTCATCTCAAGCTCCCTGATCACATCTTTTATGACATAAGCTCTATTCACAGGTTCTGTGTTAGAACTAGTCCCACTATATCACAACATCACCTATCACAAATATTTCCTTACACAGACAACACACACACACACACACACACACACACACAGCAAATATTTGTAAAGTCTACTCTAAGAGAACCTTGGCATTTCAGTCATTTTTCAAAGAGCAGAACAATTTTATCCAGGATTGCTAAGCAATATTCAAGAGTAACTAAAATGAACATGCAAAATAGCCATTTTATTAATATTTATAGACTATTTTGATTATTTTTGAATTTCATTTTACACATTTGTCATTTTAAGTTGACATATACAAAAATCTTAGTTTTTTTCAAAACTATAGCATGATAAACACCATGCTTGTTTTCAAATACAGCTATGTATATGGGGAACAAATTGTTTTCAATATCAATTATGTGTTAGGCCACTTTTAATTTTTACCCAAAGATCCTGGCAAGTGTTACCAATTGTTTTTCATAAATTTCAATATAAATGAATTAGATTGATTTGTCAACATCCCTTATAATCATGACTTGAATTAGCATATTCTTACTGAAAATGTTTTATTGAATGCTATGTATGTCTCAATGTTTTTCCATCTTTGATAAATGAAGGGTCATAAACTATTGTCAAGGAATTACAGAGCAGTGAAGAACCAGAGAGATGATCTATTTCAGAAAGACACAGACCCTTGGTCAGCACAACAGATCTAAAACAGGGCAGCATGTGCTAGTTTGGCTCATTTATCTTATAAAACCTTATTTTGTGTGTACTCTTTCATGGAATACGTGGGATTTAACATTCATGAAGAAATGGCCCACGTGAAGTAGCAATTTAGCCAGGTAAGGGGGAGTGAGGTTTCGGATTCACTAAGCATGAGCTGATTTCTTGACTCAGTCACAGTGTAAGAATGGGCAAATCATTTATTTAGCTCAAGGAACTAGACATACTAAGCTTCCCACTGTATGATAATGGATATCAGAATCAAGAAAATGTACCTAAGGCACTTATAATGTGGTTAGAGACTGTGCCTATGAATGCAATAACATCTAAAATATGACAATCTGTTATTTTTAAGGGACTGAGAAGATCCTAGGAGAGTCTTCAGCTTTTAAAGACTGAAGAAGGGGCACGAGTGTGGATAAAGGACACTACACCTGCATTCCCATCTGCACACATGTGCACACACACAAACAGGAGAAGGAAGAAGATATTTACAATGGATGACCCTGGCATGGTTTGTTTTCATGACAGTGAGAAGTATTCCTGACTGCATTAAAAAGAATGTTGGATAATACTGGAAAATAATGTTTCATATTTAGAGTAGGCCCAAGTACTATAGATCCTGAACATCAGGCACAAATGGTTACTGGCAATATGACAGGAGATAGGGGACCACTGGAGATTCTTGAGCAAAAGAGTGACATGAGGGAAATAGTCAATAATTTGCATATATAGTGAAAGAGTTTAAAGAATACTAACCAAATGAAATTGGGAACTGAGAAAATACATCTTCTCAAACAGACAATTTAATGGAAAATTGTGACAGGATCCAAATAAAAAACATAACTAAAAAAAAAAAAGGCTTTGCAGAATATTGATTTAATGCATCACTTAAGCAAGAGAATATCTCAAACCTGCATTATCTATGCTCTATTTCCCTGTACCTTGGACAGCTTATCTATTTACCTCCCTTCACAGAACAGACACAGTTTTCTACATGAATTGTTTGCTTATGATGTATAGTATTTAACAGTATGATAAACCACATCTCAACGGGAATTCAGCACTTTTAGAAGTTATGTGTTCTTTAATATGCCGTGGGTTAGAATATCATGAATAAAAATGACTAAAATTAAATCCAGGCCAGCAGAAGATAACTGCCATCAACATCATCTGTTGAAAACTTAGCGCTGCCAAGGAAATCACTCTCAACATGCACAAAAGTTTGTAAATTGCAATTTGACCCCATTGTATAAATTTCAATAGTCATCTGAAACATAGAAAGAACCCATTTAAAATAATTATGTTGATTCTAAATTGTGCATTCAAATGATATGTTCAGTTCACAGTTTAGGGATATGACAAGAATATATGCCACAAAATGAAGATGAAAAGTTGAAGTTAGTTATCAAGCCTATTGTTAATTTTCAAATGTAGGTGAGGAAAATTTACCTCTTTAAAAGGGCTATAGTAAAAAATACAAAAATTGTATGGTTATATCTATAGAGTTACTGCATTAGAGGAAAAATTAGCCTTTATTACCATGAGAGTCCTGTGGAAATCTTTTAAGATATAAAAATAGATGTCATTCCCCATTAAAATGAGGCAAGTGCCTTATTTGGTCAAGGCAGCATGCATAATTTAATTAGATGCTCTAATATTCTGGAAAATGGCATGAAAGGGCAGCTCAAATATGTTTAACAGTTCCGAATTTTCGAGGCTTTTTACGTAAATAGTATGTGTTCTTTCAGAACACTTCCTAACAGCATCACTTCTGCTTTCAACTACAAAGACATCTTAGTAAATTTCCTCTCCTGTAACGGCGAGGCACAGTAGACTCTGGAACAACTGAGGGTGAAAGTAGAGGGGAGCAGAGCTTGATGAGTTCTATAACAAAGACCCGAATGGACCAAGGCTTGCAGCAATCCTGAGCTAGTGGGACCACAAGGGATGTGGCATTGCAGAGTGCATAGTGAGAGAAATCTTTCCCATTGAGAATCGGGGCGGGGGGGGGGGGCTCAAGGAGATTGATCTTCATGAATTGGCTTCATGAATGCAAGCCAGTAAGAAAAGTGGCACCTTACTATTTGTGGTATTTGGACAAACCTCCATCTATCACTGGAAGTCAGAATCTGATGAACTACATCAGTGTCACTGGAGTTCCCCTCACTTCTGTGGAAACTGGTTTGGTCATAGCTCAAGGAAAGGCTCAGTGCATACGAACTGATGTAGATGAATTAAAAACGTTGATAAAAAGCTAACATAAAGAACTTAATGCAATCAGACTATTGGCAGGCGCCACAGAATGCGAGAAGTATCAAACAGGAACAGTCGTAAGGAGGCATCTGCAGAGCAGTGGTCTTGATAGTTTTGGTGTTAATGTTGACTAGGTTTTTATTTTCTTAATGTAAAAGATTGTTTTCTTTGGCTCATATATATATAATATAATATATATAGTTTATATAATATTTATAAACCCAACAAATTAAATAAGCCTAAGAATCAATACCATATTTGTTATTTTAAAATATTTATTTACTGTTATTTCAGAGGCAAAGGGATACAGACCAACAGAGTACCATCCACTGGCTAACAACCAAAATAAATGCCCACAAAAAAATTTGTTGACTGGCTGATTCAATCAAACTATGCATTTTGTAAATGAAAAAAGTATTTAGGATTCACATGGTGCCTGAACCGAAAATTAGGTCAATTTATCAGTTATTCCAGAAAAGCTGGAAGTTACTCAGAGAGAAGGGGGTTGTGTTTTTTTTCTCTTGAAAGGCAGTGTATTTAATAAGTAAAGTGAAGCCTACTAATGTATGATATGATAGTAAGGATTACGAGTTGCTCCAAAACCTGTCTTGTCCAAATGTCTCTTTCTGGAACCAGCCCATGTCAGGTCTCAATTCATAGATTCCTATATCTTAGGGGATTGAAAAAGAGCCAGAGCCAAGTCAGCACTGAGACTGAACTCTGATGATGGCTTTGTAGAAAACTCAAAGATGTTTACCACCCATCCATATCTTTATGCTCTTCATTACTCTGAATTCTTGCTAAAGATTGAGACGTTTTAGTTTGTACTTTATATTCTTGCTGAACAAGGACTTCTTAGTCTATAGGATGGAGTGAACTCTTAATCATAATTTCAGATTTTCAAGACAAGGAATTTGATTAACAGCGCTTAGATCAAGCCGCAAATCGGGACTTGATTCATTGTGGCTGGCTAATAGGAACATGACTGCCCCAGTTGTGAACATGTGGATGGAAAATAATACTGGGGTTTCCTGGAAATGAGAGCTTAGAAAGCTATCCAATAGGTATCTACTATGTTTGTCTGTCTCAAGCTGCTGGCAGAAATACCTTGCAGTGTGATTTCAATGCTTTTCCTTGCTGCCATGTCCAGAAACGCCTCCATATACCCTTTGCTGGATTGAGCCAATGGATTATTATCGAATCATAATTTTCAACAGAAGTGCCAATTCTACATTCATCTTAGTATCAAACTTGAGTTCCACCAGTCTCTGTTTTGCATGCTTCACTTCTGTTAATGCCCACCAGATAGTGGTTTTCATCCCCACTGTTTAGGAGAATTTTTTTTTCATTTACTTTTCATTTTCTGAGCCCATCTCCAAAACTAAACATAAAATGGAAGTTTTCAAGTGAATCATTTGTTAAAGCAACCAACTGATGTTACTGTTCCTCACCTGTACTCCTTTTAAAACTAAGTTTCCCTTGAACAATCACTAAATTGTGCAAGTAGAGAAAATGAGTTTTGGGGGATGGAGGGAGAATGACTGTGTTTTCTATCTTTCTTTCAATAATGTTATTGTCCCGATTTACATATTAATTTAAGACAAGTCACTATGACAGGCCTTTCAATGTCTTTCAAGACAATCTTTGAAATAGTGCATCCAATAACATATTTTCTAATTGATATATTCACTATTTCTTCCAGAACTGTAAAATTTCAAGCTTCACTAGTAGAACTTTCTACTTAAATTATTAATTCAATTCAATTTAAATTTTCATAAGTTATTAAAGAAGATTGCATGTGAGTAGCCAATTTTCAGATTTGGCAAGTTCTAATTCTAGGCAGTGTTAATGTGCAGCCTTGGGGTATTAACTTCCCTTAAGTAAAGCATGAAATAATTTCTTTCATCCAAGACAAAATGTGGATGGCAGATGCTTTTCAAAGGGTTTAATTAATTATCTCAATTTTAGACCACCCAAGACTTGGAAAGAGAGTTGGAATTGAATCTATAGCTATAAGCTCAAAAGTAACAAAGTCTAACAGTTTTCATAATTGAAGAATGTAATAGATAATTTGTTATGTCTTGGATACCCATAGATTCGTCTAAGTTAAGAAGCTAAAGTTGTGGAATAAACTAGTGTTTCTTGTGCTTTCTCCTCTAGTTTTATAGGGACAGTGAGATAATTTCTTAAAGTTAATTGAATGTACGGTACTTACTTTTATTAAGTAAAGTGAAAAGTCAACGATTATCATGACGAATAGTTTTGAGGAGAAATAAGAAATAACAGCAGAGGTGTTAGAAAAAGAAGACCCAGATCTTCTGTATATAAAGATAATTGAAAATGAATCTTGATGTGAATGGGATGGGAGAGGGAGTGGGAGATGGGATGGTTGTGAGTGGGAGGGAGGTTATGGGGGTAAAAAGCCGCTATAATCCAAAAGTTGTACTTTGGAAATTTATATTTACTGAATAAAAGTTAATAAAAAGAATGCTCATCAGAAGCTCCCATGCATGTGGTTCAGTCCCCCAAAAAGTGTTAAAAGTAGTTCTGCATTGACATTTTAGTGTGTCACAGCCATTGCTTACTCAGTTTCAACCAAAGTAACCCAAAGAGGCCAAGTTCACCTTATGTGTGATGTCAAAATCAGAATGAAGTAGGTAGGTATTCAGTGGTGTTATTCGAGGATCATAAAATAAACTCCAATTTTATAGAAACATTTTCTCTCAAAGTAGTTGTAGCGCCTAAAATTTTCAAAACTGGATACCAGAATAGGATAAGCGTTTTACCTAATTATATTTATTCTTACTGGTGCTGTCTAGCAGAACATGAAAATGTTGTTTAATAAAATCACTCAAGTAAAACACTGAGCAAAAGAAAAGTAGCAAATTGTTCTCAAATTAATTTCAGCACAGAAACACAGCAACAAACAAAAACAAAACAAAATTAGTTATTATAGTTTTGAGAATAAAATTAACAGGTAAGTGAGAGCATACCAGGGATAAAGTTGTAGATGAAAGACAAATGTGATACCTTGAATAAATAAATAAGGAACAGGAATTAAGACTTGGATGGGAGTTTGATTAGGTTGTTTTCAACTTAATTTCTGTGGATACTCTTTTGGTCAAGTATAGCTGATAAAGATATAAGCATTGCTGGATCCTTTTTTAAAGGTATCATCTGAAGTTCAACAACCATATGAGATACATGTGGTCAGATTATAGCGAGATATCACAGAGGGTGAATGTTGACATGGGTAGGGAGAGAAAGGAGGAAAAAATAGGAGGATAGAAGAACTCTCATTTGGGTGGTCATGAGGCCATCATTAAGTGGTGGATCCCTAAAGTTATGTCCTAATGTAAGACTTCTAAGTGGTATCTAGAGCCTTGCTAACAAATCAGCAATATAAGCGTCACCTAGGAGATTGTTAGGTATGCAAAGATGCAGACCTACAGAATCAAATCTGCATTTTAATAAGGTCCCATGTGCTTCATAAGCACATTAATTTTGAAGAAATATTGCTGCTTAGTGTCAAGGTAGAAGAGTTCAAAGAATGTATTGGAAAGCAAATTTAAACTCTTAATAAAATCATTGTTCCTGGATGCAAATGGAATTTTGTTATTTTAATCTAAGGCTAGCAATATTGATAGTTTGTTTTAGTCAGTTTAGTTCTAACGATATCTGCTCATAGGTTGTATGTTATCTACATTGATGTGATCGAGGAAGCATTGGAAATTGAGAGATTTAACACAAGGAGACCACACCTCCCTTTCTCACATGCTGCCAAAATAACAGCAAGAGAATGAAAACCAAATTGTTGAGTGACTCTGCTCCCTATGAATCATATCCATATTTGGGAAACACTCTGTCTCAGTTGGTGAACTTTTGCTTACTTGTAGGAAATGTGATCGTCATGCTCAAACAACAAGACAGTAAGCCAAGAAACATTAAAAGCATTTAAGCTATTTGGAGGTAAAAATCTAGGCTCATCAACAGATTTGTTTCCTAAAGAGTTCCACAGAACAAAAGACAGCTTCTCAAGCATGTTTGGCTGCACTCCCTGTGATGTGTCCACACATCTGGTGTGTGCTCATTGTAAATCCGGAATGGCTGGAAATTTCCTGCTCAGATAGCTCTCATCTTCATCTGATCCCAATTTTCCCAACCAAGACTCAGACCACCCATGGCAAACCAACTAATTTACTACCAAAAGTTAGTTTTATGACACAATTTGCGTATAACTGTGTGAATGACATACATTTCTAAGCACTCCTCTCTCCTTCAGAACACAAGTGTTTGAGACCAAGTCACAAATCTTAATCTAATAATATATTCACATGTCCACGGCATAAAACATCGTTACTGCCATCATTGTTGTGAAAGCTGGAAAGGCAGAGACTCAGTGGTGCTCTTATATTGTGATCTTCCTGAAATCATAATGTTTTCCAGATCTCAGTGTTTGAGTATGTATTTTTTTTATTTGAAAGACAGAGTTAGAGAGAGAGGTAGATACAGAGAGAGAGGTCTTCCATACTCTGGTTCACTCTCCAGATGGCCACAATGGCCAGAGCTGTGCTGATCTGAAGCCAGGAGCCAGGAGCTTCTTCCAGTCTCCCACGTGGGTGCAGGGGCCCAAGCACTTGGGCCATTTTCTGCTGCTTTCCCAGGCCAGAGCAGAGAGCTGGATTGGAAGAGGGGCAGACGGGACCCAAATCAGCGCCCATATGGGATGCCGGCTCTTCAGCCCAGGGTTTTAACCCACTGCGCCAGCCCCTTGTGTAGGTATTAAAGAAAAACAATATTTGTACCACCTTTCCCATTGTAGTTTTGTAAATATTATGCCCAATAGTGAAAGTTAAAGAGCTTTGAGCTATGTCAACTGTTCTAGAAATGCAAAAGATTGTTATTGGTAAGTGAATTTCTGTAACAAAATTTTAGGATTTATAATATGTTATGTATTCTGGGATTAATTAATAATAAGTAATTCAGGATGACCAATTCTGCCATCAATAACATTCATTGTTCAATAGATTTTCTTTCAGAAAGCTGAATGTAGAAATTGACCTTTTTAATGTAGAAAGAAGTATTTTTATGGAGCAAAAGCAGGGACTTTTTAAAATTCATTTTAATGGTATTGAATAGTGATTTTTAAAAGCCCCATGGAAGGATTGGCTCTGTGGCGCAATGGATGAAGTTGCCACTGGGGACGCCCATATCCCATACCAGAGTGCTGGTTTCAGTCCCAGCTACTCTGCTTCCTTCCCAGGTCCTGCCAACGCATCTGGGAAAGCAGCGGATGATGGCCCACGCCACCCATGTGGGAGACAAGTAGGAGACGTGAATGCAGTTCAAGTCTCCTGACTTCTACCTAGACCAGCCCCAGTTGTTTGAGCATTTGAGGAATGGACCAGTAGATGGAAGATCTGTAGCCCCCCTCATTTCTCTCTCTCTCTCTCTCTCTCTCTCTCTCTCTCGTCCTCTTTCCCTTCCTCTCTGCCTCTTTCTTTCAGTCTGATTTTCAAATAATGAGTAATCAGTACAGCTTTTAAAATTCATATAGATAAAGCTTCAAAAGATTGAGGAATATAATCTTATAAATAATTTATTTTTTGGTATTGTTTTTCTTTTTTTTTAACTTTTATTGAGAATATAAATTTCCAAGGTACAACTTGTGGATTACAATGGCTTCCCCACCCATACCTTCCCTCTTATAAATAATTTATTAATCTTATTTTATTTTCATTGCTACCACATTAAGTAACTTACTCATTTTCTCAACCAGTTCCTTTGTAACTGAATATAGTTAATCACTATTATACACTGTATTTAGGATCTATTCATTCAATTTTTTACCATAAATACAAAAAATTTCAGCCAAAATTAGAATGTTAGTTCACCAAATTTTAATATCAATATATTTTGATTAACTTGAACATTGAGTTTTAAATTTTGGCAAAAATACAATAGTTTCACTATCTTTTCACTATTTTTTATTATGACATTTAAGTGCTTTTGACTCTTAAATACATACATGACTTCTTTTATAATTATTGAGGCATTCACTTGTTCAACAAATTTATCAATACCTATGACATGTAATGCAGTGTTTTAATCACCGGAGAAAAATGACAACATTCTCTCAGGAGGTTTATATTCACATGGGAAGGGAGAAATAATAGACAAGTAACTAAACAAGTGAGATATTTTCTGCCAAGTCCTATTAATAAAAACAAAACCATGTAATGAGTTTGATAGGTAGGTAAGGATGTGTGCTTCCAGAAGGAACATTTTTCTGAGCACTGACACTTGAAGAAATACACAAGAAGCCAACACATTCAGAATGAGGGGAAGGGCATTCTAGGCAGAGGAAACCTCTAATCACACTGTGTAAAATGTCTGAAACACAAAAAAGACCAGTGTGATTACAATGCTGTGAACTAGGAGTGGATAAAAACAAGATCAGTGTGTTAGGCAGGAACAATAGAGTGCTGAGTCTATAGATCAGAGTAATGAATCAGGCTAATAAAAATACCATGGGAAGCCATTGGAGAAGTCCGAACAAGAAAAGGGCATAATGCATTTTCTGTATGAAAGCTGCCTGATTTTAGAGAACATATTGTGGTTGAATTGAGCACATGTATGGAATCGAAGTTGAGATAGAAGACGATTACCTTAATGCAGGTGAGAGATCCAGTGGTGGGGATGTGCACAGCAGCAAAAATGATGCTAGGAAGTAATTACGTTCAAGATCTGTTATGAAGATAAGCCCCAGCACATTCACTCTGCCATAGCTATGCAGAAGAGAAAAAGAGGGAACCAAGAGTTATGTCCAGGTTTCATACTGAGTAATTGTTTGATTGGGGGGACACTAACTGACTTAAGGAAACAGTGCAGAGGAACAGAATGGAGAAAGAAGAGAGGTAAACTCAAGAAAATGAGAAAGCCATGTGACTTGACAAAATTTATTATTTCTGTTAGTTCTTTTATGTACAAACCCCTGGAAGAGGAAGAAGCTATCTAAGAAAACTCTAGATTTTCTAGAATTCCTTTAGAATATCATGACCATCGCTTTTAGGCCAGAGGGAAGGAATCAAATCCCTCTGAGGATGTTAGTGGAAAAAAGGAAGAAAGATATTTGATTCATTCCTTATTCACATCGTAGGAATATGTTAGTTCCTTTGGGAGTTCTCCCAGCCATTGGACAGTGTGGAACCCCACTGAAACCTAAGTTTTACTGGAAGATTTGAAAGGTTGTGATGGTAAACTTATGGTGCTCAACTTTAAGTGATTTTAGTAGGATTTGTAAATTATGAAACAGAATGAAATATCTTCATGTGGTTTTCTGTATAAAATATGGGATTATAAAAGAAGGCTCTTCAGGAACTTTGAGGTTTTGCCTTTGAAAAAATGAAGTCTGCTAAAGGGTTTTAAATGCAGGAGTAAAATAATCAGGTTATCCCTTTAAAATATTCACTTGACTGCCACTTTGAGGAAGGACTGTTGTGGTAGTGGAGATAAAGAAGTAGAGCGAAGCAAGCCCAGAGACAAAGGAGACCGTTAACTAACTATGATGCCAGCTGAAGGAGACGTACCAACACCCGTGGGACATCTGAGAGGAAAGTGCTGTGCGATCTACGGTTTGGATGGTTGGAAAAAGTCCGAGTTGCAGACAGAGATGGGAGAATCACTGGCAGAGAGTTGCAATTGAAGCCATGAAGGTGAACAGGATGCCTGAATATCTGTGCAGTGAGAGGAGCACAGGGCGTGTGGGATTCTGGAAAATGCAAATGTGTGAGACAACTGGACACTCGGTCTACAGAAGAGAAGCAGAAGGTAATGAAAGATAGAACAAAGAGAATGCATGAGGTCCAAAGGAGAGAACACTTCCGAGTGGTCAACGCAGAAATGTTTTTGAGAAGCCAAATGATAAGAATGCAAGTGTCATGGACTCTGGCAGCAAGATTCACCTGATGGTCTTGTCAAGAAAACAGAATGGAGACCAAAATCTGGTTGATAGGAAGGGAAATGAGAGCAAGGAAGTGGAAATAGTGACTATCATGAAACCTTCCAAGAGATCTCAGGAAGGGGAAAAGACGAGATCGGGGACCTGGAACAACCTGTGAAAGGAACTCTCAGATTTGAAGAGAAGAGATTTTTAAAAGCTAATAAAAATGAATTAGTGCGCAGGGAGCTGTTGGCAACTTCAGAGAGATAGAAACATCTAAGACAACATTTCTGAGTAGGTAGAAGGAGTAGCCATCCATGTACACAGTGAGTGCTCTGCCTTGAACAAGTTGAACAACTTTTCCATTGTAATGGGGAGGTGTGAAAAGAGGATGAATCTACACTTCGGAAATGTTATTGGTTCTCATGAGATTTAGGAGGCAGTGCTATCTCACGAGAACAAGGGGGTAGGAGAGATAAAACACTAGATTAAAAATGTATGGAAAGTGATCAAAAGAACCGCACAGAGAAACATAGATCCTCAAAACAGCGCCATGTAACTAGTCACGTCTGGAGACTAGCAGCTCGGGGTAACATCCTTCATAGACTTGTGAGGATTTTACGCAGCAGCTTTTAGAAAGCCTAGTTGGATAGCAGGATCGATCACAAATTGGATTCTGACCGGTGAGACTGATGGGGGGAAGGGTGGGCCGCAGAAGAGAAAAACAAGCCTATGAAGTTGAGGCCAGACACTGTAGGAGGCTGTAAGCCATGGATGCTAATAGAGAATGGATTATGGGAGCAAAGGGAAGGAAAAAGGAAAGAGGCTGATAGATATGGAGAAAATGGATTAAAAAATACTGGCGATACCAAAGAGGTTGAAAAGCCAGGGACAGAGTTGGAAGAATTGATGATGGTGTTTGGAAAATAGATGGCTTAATCTTACAGTTAAAAAATGTTCTGAGCTCTAGAGAATGAGCCTGTGTGATGGGAGTGGAAGAACTGAGATCAGTGAACTGAGATGTTAGATTGTTGAATATATTGCCCTTGTGAACATTCAGTAAACCAGGGTATGGCGGCACTCAAATGAAAAGGGAATCTGAGAGTCAGATGTCTGGTCTCCGATGAATGAGGACTGAAGAAGTTAGATGCCTATAGAGAGGGCTTCGGCTTTGGGAAACGCATGCTAAAACTGGAACTTGAATGTAGCCAGTATTAAGTGTTGGATGTGCTTGATTTAGACCAATATTGAGGAGAGTCTGGGGTCTCACAGTAATTTCCCTACTGGTTTTCCGGTGTCATATTGACTTATTTAGACTCTATTTTGAAATTTTTAAACATGTTAACATTATCAGATTAATTTCCATTTAATGAGTATTAGTGAATAGCTCACTGCAAGACTGAAAAAAAGTCATTTTCCTCATGTCTTCTATGATATATACATTAGTGTGCATTTATAAAAATGATGAGCTATAGCCCAGTCCTTAAGATATTTACAATAGAGTAGAAAATGTATTTGATGAAAATATGGATGACAGAATATAGTTGCATATGAGAGAGTAGACCCAGAAGTATCCTCCACAGTGTGAAGTGCTGGATAATGTAGGAAAGTGAGTACCACTTATGGAAAGAAAATAAGAGGACTAAAAATTATCTTTAATTCTACCTTGGACCCACTTAACATACCCTAGCTTAATCTATTAAAAAGTCTCAAGGCAGCAATGTGTGCCTTTGGAAGCACCCACGAAGATGTAGTCATACCTTCCTTCCTTCATTACCTCCAGTCTACAAACAAACCACATGAGGGTGGAGGCCAGTGAGAAGTTCATTTTAATTTGTATGCCTCAGGCTGTAGGATGGGTTTACTTCGGGAAATTCTGTGTAGATTCTTGACATTTCCCTAGCTGAGATGGAATTTTGGACACCATTTTTGAAAGGGCCCAGGGCTTGTCTTACCTTAGTATTTAATGAGTTTCAGACTTTCACCCAGGCTTATGGCCCGAACTGGTGTTCTGGGAGAGTGTGTTCCTTCCACGGAGGTGGCAGCTCCTATGGTTGCAATGCCCCTTCCAAAGCCTCTTGCAGGAGCCCGGTTGTAAATATGGGTTCACAGCTGCCCAGAACGCGTATATCCAGTCCTATGTGGACCACTTAGTGGTATGATCTGAGCCTCAAACAAACACGCTTAGATGACCATAGTACATGCTACATTGCTGCCAAAGTGTGTTATACCAGAAAGAAAATAAACCAACCTGATTCACCCAAGCTGAGACTTGAGGTGGGATGTAAAATAGATGGAAGTAGCTGTGAGTCACAAGCCAGCGAGCCTCATTTCCTCATCTGTGAAATGGGGATAACAACATAACTCTCTAATAGTTGCAGTGATTGAAGCAGATGAGGTGAAGGGCCCCACTCGTTACCTGGGTACAAAATGAAGGTACCTGTAAGTGACATCTCTTAGTACTTTGCAAGGCAACATTCCTAGTTGAAAAAGTGGATGTGAAATCTGTCACAGATAAGTCTCAATCCAAGCCTTACTGTGTTATTAATATATCTGAGCGTTTGCCACTGAGAAATGAAATAACACTGACCCTGAAGGTCGCGATGCGATTAAATCCTAGGAGAAAGTGACGGGCTCTTAGGAGGGATGGAGGAAAGTGCAAACTGCTGTTAATTTCAATGTGTCCTCCATTTACTTTGCACAACTCTCAGTATCTGTGTCAAGACAGTGCCTGTGAGAGCCCATCTTTCTCACGTTTCCCGTTGAGAATAGGGGATCTGGTGATTTCTGAGCTAACGTAACCCTCAGAATCCTTGCAAACGCACTGAAGATGCTTCAAGGAATCAAGGGAAATAAATAATCTTGGGATAACTAAAAAATAGCTGATGGTTTTTGGACACTCTGCACCACCAAAAGAGGTAAATTAAAGGATGGCTTCGAGTGGAAAAGTGTATTTCCTCTCTATCCTGAATTAGCTGAAACCCCCTTTTAAATTAATTTGATATTATTGCCTCTTAATGTTTTCCGGTATCATTTTCGCCCTGCTCTCTCCAAACTATAAAAAATTCTCAAAAAAAGTGAACTGTGTCCCTGGTGTCACTAACAGACGATGTCACCTATGAGTTTAGAACTGTAATAGAGCCTCTTTATGTATCAACATAAAATTTGAAAACTCATCATTGAAAAGAAAACCACATTTCTGTGCCTCCCACCAAGGCTGAGTTCCGCAAAGGAATGTGATGATAATTTACTTTCTGTCACCTCCAAAGTTAACCGAGGGGGTTGGGGCAAGTAATAATTTCCTGACAGGCAAACAGGCAAATCACAGAGAAAACTGCAGGGCAAAGGAATAAAAAAAAGGGAAAAAAAAATCTTGAAAAGGCTGAGCTTCCAGTCTCCTCCCACCAGTCTCTGTGAAGGATGACTTCAGCCCCTTTCTTAACTAATTCTGTCGCTGTAAAAACCTACAGTCATCCTTCCACACATGAAAGACAACTAACCTCAGAGGAGAACCTGGATGCTTTCAGTTTTAACTCTTCACCAATAGTGGAAAAGGCAGAATGCCTAAGCTCTGTCTTGGTGGCCAATAGGATAGCCATGTATCTCTCACATGACTCGCTGCCCCTGTCTCACATGGGCTGTAATTTAGTTCAATTCAGAACTGCAGATAGTACAGCTTCCACAGGAGCGAGGGATGCCTGCACACAAGGGGCTGAGTTCCCAGTGACTTTCCGAAGCACTTTTCCGCCTTCCTCCGGCATGAAAACCGATTCTGCACCTGCACCGGGGACAGCCTGGCAAAAGCCTCTACTCTTCATCGGGAAAACAAGGAACTAGAGCGAATGACCATTTTGAAATTGTAAGTATACCTTTCTTTCCGTCAAGTGTACTGATTAAAAATAGTTTTATGTTCTCAGTAGCAAAAAATGTGCGTTTTTTGCCTAGCCTAGTCTTCTCTGTGAGTGTGAAAGGGCATTCAATGGGCAGGAAAATATTCCAGGGGTAATTGTTGCATGCTTTATTATGTTAAAGATAAAGAATTGAAAATAAAAGTCAGGCATTCCAAAGAGTAGCTGCAGGAGGCTGCACACCGGAACATTGCTCCAGTGAGCTGCATTGTTCCTAAGGATAAATGAAGGCACACACATATGTACCTAGTTCACTTCTTCTCGCTCTTTATGTCTAATCAGATTTGATCTGTCCCCAGGAAAAATAAAAGACAAACTTTGCCGACTCCCCTGACAAGGGCACTGTAGACTGTCCAGACATCTGACAGTTATTATAATGAGCTGTGAAAGACTGCAAAGACACTCGGAGGCAAATAGCTCTTAAATTCTGAACAATGGCTTCAAGCCAGCGCTCCCTTCTATTTATTTTTTTTAACCACCTCTTTTCATTTTATAATAATGATAGAATCTGAGTTGGTCTCAGTGTTTTCCTCCACAAAATGTGAAATGCAGTCCTCGTGGCAGGGAAGGTGACTGAAGTGTCCAGTGTTTAGAAGGAAAAGACAGCTTTCTGTCTTCGGATCCAGCCTTCCGTGTATAAAGATTTTTTTTTTAAATTCCTAATAGGGTGGAGTGAGGATGTGGGGGTGGGGAGGAAACACGGGGAAGCTTCTTTATAGAAGAATGCTAGAAGAATAAAATAATCTGCGGTTTCTTGTCCTTCATTAACAGGCAAAAGATATGGTTAGCATCTAAGTTGCGTTCACGGTTCAGATTTTTTGAAGGAGTTTCAAATAGAAGTGGCATAAATCAGGTTTTTTTAATTTATAAAATAATTGGAAACAAATGGGAGAAAATGTTTCTGTGTCACTGCTTTCTTGTAATAGCGAGCTAGGGTAATCTAGCAATGCCTTATGCCTTTACTTCCAGAATCATCCAAATCCTTAAAAAGTTATAAGCTAAGTCTCACTGGAAATTAAAAGGCAAATCAAATCAGTGTGATTATGACTGATCAAGATTTTAAAGGACAATGCCTCTAACCAAAAGAGTTTGTAAGAAAACATTACCCTCCCCATTCTTAAGAGAGAATATTAACTCCATCAATTATTGAAAGGAATTATTCAAAGGCTCCAGACATAACTAATTATGGCTTAAAGAGAGCTGCCAGAGCAGAGCTTGTGTGCTAATTATAAAAGTCCGAGACGTTAGGATTCATTTTTTAAGGAGGGACTTGGACACACATTTTCGCATAATCTTTTAAAAATACACCATTTTTTTTTCTTTGTCTGCTCTCATGTTATCTACACCTCCCCCCACCACCGCCCACTGTGTGCTGAGACACCTGAAGGCTAGACATAATGATCAACAGAGCTCCAGCCTGTCTGGACTCCGGCCAGGTTTTTTTTTTCCCCCTTCTACAATCAAGGAGCTTGCACGCAATGCATGCCGAGCCTATTCCACTGCTATGTGCAGATCCGGGATGGAAGTCTTACACATACTGCGGAAAGATTAAAGACAACAATATCCCCTTTCTCTTACCCTAGACAGCCTCAATTTTTAACCCTTTCACTACTTTTGAAACCAAGACGTCTTCTCCGTTCAAAGGCGGGTCTCAAGGGACCGTGCAACTCCTGCACCATATTATACAGATGCACATGCCTCATTTGGTGGAGAAATCTCATCTCAGCAGATCCCATCGGGGTATTTTAGGATTAACAGCGTGCTAACTAAACAAAACCTAATTTGCTTGTGCAGGGGTGGCATTTTTGAATGAACTTAAACTGTATGGAATCTGGAAAAAGTCAAAGGTCTGGAGAAAGGTTCTCGCAAATCTTGCAGAAGGTTATATACCATTTCTGATGATGCTGTTCTTTTAAGCCTAACCCTCCCACACACACACACAACACACACACGCACACACACCCAAAACACACTCAAGATACGCGCGCGTGCACACACACACACACACACACACACACAGAGCCCGGCGATTATATCATTCTATCACAAGAGAAACCCAGATTAGCTGGTGATGTCATCATATATAAAATTTTGCCTTTGTGGTCAACATTTTCAATCACCTAATCGCCAGTGTCTGTTGGGTGTGTGCCCATAGGAAGTTCACATGTTGGCAGGGTTAACCGACACCCACAGGAAAGGACTATTTTATGTGTAGCTCTGTCTCTTCAAGATGTGTTTATGGGGCAGTATGGGTGTGTTTATCAAGATGTATGTAGTCAGGCAGAGTTTCCTCGTTCTAGGAAACCTTGTCGATATGCTGGTTGACCATTTCAGAGGTGACTCAGTTTCAGTCGGAATAGGATATAGAAAGGGTGAGCATTTTGAAATCATCTAGATAAAAATGCTACAATAGCAGTATTTCTTATGATTTGGTGTTTCTTATTTTCTGTTTAAAATTTTGGAGCCCTTAAACCCTTTTTATTATTAACTTGTTCCAAAAGGCAAGAATAATTTTGTACAAATAACTTAGAAGTAACGTTCATTTCATGTGCTTTTATAGGACCACATCTCTGAATTGCATGATAATTGGGTTAATTTTTTGTGCTTCGGTACACGGTACACTGTTTCTACTTATTGTTCAACTCCATGGGTCTTACATTATGTAATTACTCACCAAACAAGTGTTCAGATTTTTATTAACATATGTTTTTAAGCACATTATTTTATGTTTCTTGAATCTAAAGTTTAATACCCTGACCAAGACAGGGTATTGCTACACTGGAATTGTAAATATAGGATGACTGTGTACACATACTACTTCTCAACTGCCAAAGTTTTATATATAATTGAAATTAATATTCACTAACATAGAATGAGTACACTTACTAGCTCCTATATACCATGTGTTTGATTCATAATTTTTTGAATTTGAAAATTTGTCCTTAATACTTCTTCTTACATCTTAAAAGGGAATTAATTTTCAAAAGATTTCAGGGGATGTGAGTGTGAACAGCACTATTTATGTCAACACACAAAGTAAAGAGATTCGCTTTGCCAGGATATTGTGTGACTGTTTTAAAACAAGTGAAAAAATATTTCGTTCTTTGTTGCTTTCATGTTGCTATACAGCTTAAAGAATTCACATACTTAGAAAAAATAAGTTAGGTGGCATTCTATGAGCTAGCAGGCCACTGTGAGCTAATAAATAACTTTTTTGAGAAATTCTTGGGCCCAACACTACAATTTTTACAGACACAGTTTTTCCAACATATAGTGGAGTTCTTGCCCCATGATGAATTATCTAATTTCTTACCAAAGATAAAAAGTGAGTAAATAGTTGGATTTAAATTTCACCTACTTTGTAAGAACAATACAGGGCACTGCCCACTAGGGATACAGGTTGCTAAAAAGGCATCTTTCAAAGACAAGCAGATAATGGACTTGATTGAAATAGTTGAACTACGTAACGCCAATTCAAGAACAAATGGTTTTTCAGAGCATAACAGAGAAAGAACAGTTCACTATAGTACAGTTTATTCTTCTTACACAATGGTAATGATTTATTTGAAATGGCAGAACAACCATAATAGATACACAAAAACAACGAATGAATGTATCATGTCAGAGATATACAAAGATTCTTGCATTCCATATATTAGAATATTCTTAATCCAATTATTATTTGAAGACTTATTTAAAACCTATACTTAGGTAGAGCATATATTGAGGTTATGATCATGTTTGTACATGCATATATGTGTATATATGTGTGTATTTAATATATTTAAAGGTCCTATGACCTGAAATAATTGCTGTAATTATGTAATAACCAGTGTTTTTTTTAAAACACTCTAGAATATTGACACATTTTAATACAATGAAATTTAGATGGCAGTGTCAACCAGCTATGTCATTTCTGTCTGGCAGAGAGATACGCTCAGATACTGGATTCATAAATGTATTGATGTTGGAATTATGACAGATGCCCATTTCAGAAAATACCTTAATCATATAAAAAAGATGGGAGTCTATTTCAGCCAACAGTCTAAAATAATATATGTATTTTTAAAAAACATTCTGTTCCTGACCACCACGAAGATGATTTCTATAGGCAGACTCAACATTCATAATCTCTCTTTATGAAAAAAAAAAAAAAGCAAGAGAGAGATTGGTGTTTTTGAGCTTAGCCTTTAGGCACAGGGCCTGAGTTACTGTGCATAGAACTCAAGTCAGTTGATAAAAGAAGGGGAACTGGTTTGGCTGCTTCATGCTTCAGATTTTGTTCTCCGCCCCCTCCCCAACACACACACACACACACACACACACACACAGGCATACGCACAGAAGCCTACATGCAGACAACACTTAACATTAATCGAGGGAAAACTATCCAAGTTGTTTTCACAATTGCACAATTGTCAAAAGCTGCACGATCCTGTTGACACCCTATGCAGGAAAAGTGTTGGGAAAGTGATTGAATGTCTCACTGTCTGAAACTCCGTCAAACTCCATGAGGGGCTGGGGTCAAATGGGCTCATGAATCCCAGATAGGAAATGAACTGTGCATTGCATATTCGGAGGTTGAAAAAGAAACATTTGGGATGTTTTACGGTAAACAGATTTTGGTTTGATTTTGGCACACCCTTTTAAACATGAAGCCTGCAGTTCAGCTGAAATAACTTTTTATATGTATAGCTACGACCAGATGGCCACGTGCTCCTTTCTTATTTAGATGAGACTTTTCCTTTCAATAACATCTTTCTTCCTGACCTGCTTAAAAATTCCAGCGAATGAAATCAGCACAGGATTTTCAATTCTAATTGCCCATGTGCAAAGGAAGGGCCAGTAGAGGAATCACTAGAGGCATTGTAGAGGGCCCTGCCTCAGTTTGGTCTTTGTGTCTTATCCTTTCAGACAGATCTAAACTAATCGGAAACATTTAATTTTTATTAATATTAATTTAGCTGCAAGATTAGTCAGGGATGAAAATTATTTGAGTTGGCTGTTTCTGTCATTTCATCACAAATAGCCAAAAAAAAAAAATTTCACTTACACAGTCATTCACTTATACAATCTCAACTGGCTGGTAAGCAATTTATTGGTTAAAAAATACATTAAACATGGGCATAATGGTTCAATGATAACACTAACTTTATTGACCTGTCCTTAAATAAATCATCATTATTAGAAGATACTCCAATATATGCTTTTTCAATTTATCATGAAAATATTCACCATCTAAAATTCTTGGTTCATTATACGTATAGTCATTTTTAAAGAAAAATATTTTTGCTGGAGATTTCGTTTGAACTTGATAAGTGAACTGTATCAAGAATGGAAGCTGATCTACGTGTTCAGTATAGCTCAGCAAATTCTTTATGCTATGGAAGTCAGCATCTAGGTTTCTCCCTTTTCCTCCTTTTTGACAGATTCTTGACTCAAAAAATTATCCTTATAATTTATTACTGAGAGAACCCAAGGTGTTCAATTTTTAAAAGGTGAATTCTCAATTGGTAGAGATGTCAGATGGAGACAAGTTACCCTGATGCTGATGTTGACACTAATGAACCAAAGGTACATCTGTTAAAAATAAGAAAACTCCAAATTATGCGTATCATTGAAAGATATTGAAGTGGCCTCACAGAGTCGCTATTCTTTGCTTATTCTTCTTCAAATAACCTTTATCTCAAGTAAATCTACTAGTTGTCAAAAATGTGATGCCACGTGAAAAACCACACTAGTAGTATGCTTTGAAAAACCATAAGATCAATTAGAATTTATTTGCATCAAAATTACACAAAAGTTAAATTGTCTTAGCCCAAGGGATTAACAACTATGAAAACATGTGCTAAATCACCAGCATATGAACTCAATTCATTATGAGTTGTAAAATTTTAAATTTCTGAGATCGTATATAGATACAGATATACAGGTATCTGTGAGGCAACTTACGCTACCAAAATTTGAGAACACTCTTTACGCCTTTAAGTGCCTGTGTGGATCAATACTTCTCATCCTGGATGATATCCTCTCATTTATGAATTATAAAAATATATTAGAAAAATAAATATATAGCGACGAGTTAGCCAATTCTTGTACATTTACCCCAAATGAGTAAAATGTTCTGAAGAACTTCAAAAAAACCAAAGTATAAACAAAAACCCCAAGCACAATATGGCATCTAAAGCTTGGCTTTACTTTTAAAATGATAGATTTTAATTAGCAATGAATCAAATCCTGTAGACAGGTGATGATAAACTATGGAATCTTGGGAAAATTTATCGCAATTACATTGGCATTATAATTTTAGACGTCTGAAACTGAGAAGCCAAAAGCAGATTTAAATAAGGAATAGAACCCTGAACTACTTCCATTTTCCTCTTTCGCCATATTACTCTAAAAAATATTTAGGCAGGCCTCAATTCCTCAAGATCACAGATGATCAGAAATATTTTAAGAAATATTTTTTTAAAACCTATCTCTCAGTAGGGTTTGATATGTTCACCTGTGTGGGGTCATGGGAGAGATTCACCACCCTGCCTGCCTTCGTGTAGCCTGACTCTTTGGCTGAACAGCTCAGGAGAAATTCTATGCAGTTAAGCTCTGCAAGATGTCTGCCCAGCCCGGCCCTGTCCTCCTTCCTGTCCTGTGAGGCTGATGATCCGTGGGAGGCAGATCTTTGAGAAGCCCAGGCCCCCTCTGACTCTCCTGGGGCACTGTATCTATTTGCACGCTCCCCCTAAGGGGCCTTTCCACGGTTTCTCACCGGGCCTGCTAAGTTCTCAGCCATTTCTGCTTACTAAGGACTTTGCCTCACCCTTAATTGCGTGGCTTGTGGGTCACACGGAGAGCTGTTTTGTTTTGTTTTAATTTTATGTTTTTAACTGTAAAGGGAGTGGGGTTAAAGGGCAAGGCATGACATCTGAAGGATAAATGCAGAGGCAGATGCAAATGTCTTTTTTGGTCTTCTGTTGTAAATGGAGTAATGCAGTTACAGAGAGTCTGATTGGGCAGCTCTCTCTTCTAGCTCAAGAAGTGAGCGCTCTTGAGTGGAAGGCGACTCTCAGCCAGTGCACTTGTGGGGCATTCTTGACTCATTCTTGCGGTTCATACTTGATTTGATATATTTCCTGTGAGGAATTTACTAGTTCGACTTAAAGGGACTACTTTTTTCAGCAAAACACAAGCAGGAAAAAAGACCACATCCACATGAATGAGAGTATAAATTGGATCAGATCATGTGAAATTAGGAGACCATCTCAAAGAATTAGTTCTAGATAGTTTCATCATACATCTGGGTTATCCAGAAATCCATATGGAAGTGTACACCTCAGTGTGGTAGGAAACCAAAAGTAAACGTTGCTCTGAGGATTTTAATTATAAATCTAAGTGTAAGATGTATACATAAAGCAACATTTCACTCTTTTATATAATTGAATGCTCCTTACTATTAGGCATCTATTATTCAAACATTATTCAAAATATCATGCGAGAAATGAAAGACTCAACACTACTCAGGTTATTATAACCCACTTCACAAAGTGCCCCTTGCCCTGAAAGGAATGAACAATTTAAGCTAAGGGCAGTGACTGTGAGGAAATCCATTCCCTGGTTAGTCTGAGGACAGAAAGGGGTTAATTTTGTAAAGCTCTGGGTGCCAGGGAGGAGGTGGGTGGGAGGGAGCTGGACAAAACAAAACAAAACAAAACAAAAAACCTGGAAGGTAAAAACCAAAGGAAGACTAGGGTGCTAGTGATGTGGTTGTATTTATGGATTATACTGCATGTTGAGAAGAGGAAAATCAGAGCTGTAAGGTGACGCTGCAGGGGTCGTCTGGACTTTTCACTGAGTCTAAAGTCTGTTGAGTGCATGCTTATTAAGGCCTGTTTCTGACCTTTGCCCTCCTCACTCCTCCCTGTTCCAGGTGCAGCATTTTTGCGAGTGCTCTGCCTTTATTGGGCACTACATGCAATGCTCATAACATAAAAAAAAAATCCAGTGGTTAATGCTGGCCACACCATTTAAAAAGTTTTGAAAGCTCTCCAAGTTTTACACCCACCTCATAAATGGTGTATGTAACTCCATGATACAGCTTCAGATATTAAAATACAAGTTGCATTTAAACCAGATTGGTATATTTGCTGTTATAGTGAATTTTGTAAGAATATATCAAATACAGTGATTTTTATCTAAATGAATTATCTTTGATATGGCCATAGAAAATTTTATATAATCATTTCTTTTAAATTTTCCTACTATCACTCTAGAAAAGGAAAGCGATTCAACAAACATACCCACTTTTCTACCACCAAAGTTCAGTGTTTCTTAATACTGTGCTCTATTTATTCCAGACCATTCAAATTATATATACAGTTGAAAACCCCAATCTCCATTCCATTTCCTGATTTACCTCTAGCTATAGAAGCAATCATTATCTGACGGGTGGTAGAGCGTCTTCTGTATGTTCATTTATACCCTTCAACAGTGACATATATCAAAAACAATTCTAAAAAAAAATGAAGTATTAACTATGAGATTCCAAATTAATAATAAAATTTATCTTAATAAATAAAATTTAATAAAATTTAGCTTCATAAAAATGTATCTTAAAATTACTGGACCTTTTGCAAATGAACATACTCACTGAAAACTACTTACTTGCATATTTTTAGTTTAAAAGCCATAATGTTGATTAATATCCATTTAAATTAAAAGACTCTGCTTCCCTCAGTTGATTTCCATGGTTATAGGAACTGAGAAAATATATCTCCTACCTCCCTTTTATTCAAATTCTTTAGAATTGAATCTGTTAAATTTTAACTCTTTTCTTAATATACAAGGTTTTGTTAATTTGACTGAAACATTATATTTTACACTGTCTCAATTTCTTCCATTTTATTATTTTTTATAAATTGTCCTGTGTTATACTTAGCTTCATGCCTGTGTTTAATTTTTTGTATTCCACCCTTTTGTTGTCTATTTTATGTTGTTGCTTATTTATAAATATTCTGAGAAACCACACAGATGGCCTTGAGTTTGGTTTGCTAAGATGATACAGGCAATAGCATAGAGGAATGAGCATTGACTTTAGGATGGTTTTTGCCTATTCTGCAAAAGTGTACTGAAACCAAGATCCTCACTTGAATAAGTATTACTAGATATTTGCATAAACTATGTGGTGGTCATTGCCACACAGACCAACCTCTTAACAACACTCGTGTCTGCCAGGAGAGCCAATCTGCACCTGCTCCTTCACTGTCCTGTGCTTCCCCAGACTTAATCCACAGAGAGAATTCAGTGGTACCCGGAGTAGATGGATTTTTCCCATATAGTTCCCTTCATAATTAGATTATTTGGACAGCAACATATGAATCAACATATTAAGTCAACTTAAATCTTAATTCAAAAACCTTAGTCCCTAAAGGAAAAGATGCGACTAAAGTACCTTGGTTAGATACTTGAGCTTGCTGCCCCCCTAAACTATTTTCTACTTGCATATATGTACTACATGTTATTTCAAGATTGGACAATTAATATCACATTTACTCCAGGCAATGATTGGGCTAACATGGTCTAAAGATGAAGACAGATGAGTGTGAAAACTCCATTTTTTTTTCAAATTCAAACCAGAGTACATTGTAGTCCTCAGTAAAAATAATTCCTGATCTTTTATGTACATGAACAAATAAAAACCATTTACAATAATTTCGGCTATGCTATTGCTTGGGATGTTATAAGTTATTTAAAACTGTTTCTCCTGCAGGTTTTATATAACAAATCATTTATTCAAAATCATCATGTCTTCTCTGTAAAATACATTTGAGAATATAGAAAGCTGCCCTTTCAAGACTCATATTATAATTTGGCCAGAAGAACTGCAAATGTTATCACTAAATTATTGTTGAACTTATTCTTTATTTTCTTTTTCTCTGCCATTTGTCATCTTCGTTAGCCTTTAAGCTGCCAGTATTATTCTCCTCCAGATAATTAGAGTCAGTGTCACATATTTGGGTTTTGTTCCTTATTGTTTCTCCAAAACTCTGGTCAATTCAGCTATATTTTTTCAGAATCCTTGGCTACTTTTCATTATGGTAAGACAGTAAATAAGAAAATCACAGGATGAGGAGTTAGAAGATAGGTTACTGAATAGATGGGTGTCTCTCTTTGGACCTCACTTTTCGTAATCAGTCTCTGGGCATTGTAGGGCTCATAGACTTCCAGTGGTCTAGACCATGCCTCTGCATGGTGAACTCAGAGTGAGTCCCTTACCAGATGATGACTTGTAAGCTCTCAAAATATTCTCCATATGCCAAGTGGTCCGTCTTTTTTAAGATTACGATCTTCCTTGCACTTATTCTAGATTATCCTCTTTAAGTATCTCATTTCACTTTTCAAGCTCCTTCATATATAATTTTGATTTCTAAATGTGACTTCTATTGAATAGAACCTGCTGACTCTTCATTGGAATTTGTGGTTTCCTGTATGAAGTCTTCCATGTAAAATCATACAGCTCAAGGGGATTTTAGGTAATTCAGCTAATGCATTTTACTCACAAGTCAAGTGCAATCGTGAAACAACATGGTCATTTATTTGTAAAGACCTTTGTTGGGGGGTGGGGATCGTTCTCCACAACTTTGTAATGATGTAGAATCATTGGATACCACAACAGAAGGGAGAATTCTCTGCAGGCGTCTTATTAATGCTTATGACTGAAACCACATGATGAGACTCTGGGAATCCCCAAGTGCTGACTTAGACGTTAATACCGAGAGTCACAGAGTGAACATCCTCAAGGTATTACCAGATTTATTCTATTTGAATTAGCTCTGCTGCTAATTTTATTATAGGAAACTGGGTTTTTGAGTGACTATTGAGGAAATCTGCACACACTTTTACCCTGAATTTTATCAATTCAAGCTTATTCAAATTTTTTTATATATGAGCTACTTGAACTATGAATTATTTGCTAATTCAGACTATGATATAGATTGAACGAATTTGTAACTGGTGAGCTCTTACTGAAGTCCTATCAGGAATAACTTCAATTTCAAATGGCTTATGCAGAGATACTATTAAAATCCCCAAAATCAACAGTATCATACAACTAATGATAGCCCATAGGGAAAATATCACATCAAGTTAGAAAATAAACATAAAATGAATTATAAAAATGTACTTGAAATAGAGTTATAACTATATTAAGAATATGTTTCTAATGAAGTCTATACAAAATATAATTTATTGAGGAAATGATAATCACAAGTATCATATTATGCAAAAAAAAGAAAATTAGAGAACAATTTCTTTTTTAAAAAAAAAGATTATTCATTTATTTGACATGTAGAACTACGGGGTGAGGGGAGGCAGACAGAGAGAGGTCTTCCATCCGCTGGTTCACTCCCCAAATGGCCACAATGGCCAGAACTGGACCAATCCAAAACCAGGAGCCGAGAGCTTCTTCTGGTTCCCCCATGTGAGTACAAGGACCCAAGATCCTGGGCCATCTTCCGCTACTTCCCAAGCACATTAGCAGGGAGATGGCTTGCAAGTGGAGCAGCGAGGCCAGGCACTCACATGGGATGCTGGCAGTACTGCAGGTGGCAGCTTCACCTTTTCCACAGCACAAATGAATCAATTTATCCACCAGACTATCTCTGCCTCTAGAGTATCCTATAAGCAGAATAGATAGAAAGAGGAATCCAATCCATAGAGTAAAAAAATCAAACATCATCGATCTAGCCATAATATGAAACAATAGAAAATTCTGTGATTTTATTCATTCTTTTTTTAAAAAAATTGTCAATTTATTCAAATAGTCATATAAGTGTAATATTTAGACAGGGGGAATGAAGGAGAAAATGTAAGCAGCAATAGATCATATTAAATCATAAAGTAATTTCTTAGTTGAAAATGTTCATTATTTGGTGAAGATCAGGTAGACTTTCAGTAATATTTGTTCATTTCAGATCTGGATATTGTTTGTCATTGTAGGAGGACTGGATGCATCTATACCATATACACATATTCATACATAATACATTATCAGCAAAAACATTTGGATTCAATAGGGAAAACTTTAATTCTATAATCACTGTCAAAGTTAACTTGCATTTTTGGATCTGAATTACAGTTGCAGCATTTTCTGAACCGGATGTTCAACTGCAAGAACTAACTTAAAAAACATCAGCCTAATTAATATATGTAAGATAAAATATAACATTTTATTATAAAATGTGGATTCACTATATTTTCATTTAAGGCAATTTTTCTTTGATCAGAGTCAAACCTCAGATTCCAAAAATTTGATGATATAGTTTGCAAGATAATGGGACATTATTTAGGGGGAAAGACCCTCAGAGATTACGAGACGACAAAGGGGAACCAAAGCCCTAGGAAACACGTAACGCAAATGCTTGGAGTAAATATGTAGAGTGATGAGTCTCTCTTTCAATTTCATGGCTGTCTTCTTTAAAATGACTGGAGAAAGAGGAACAGAGAGCACCATGGGTCTATTTGATTCACAACTACATGAGTTATGATAAAAGTTCTGCTAGGAATAGAATTACTTGCTCTGATAAGCAACTTTGCACTTCCTAAGAAGCACTCCGCTCCTTTGTTGTTCAGTTGCCTCATAACAGCACCTGCCTTTCTTATCTCATAACAGTGAGGGTATTTACTAAGTGCTCACTACCAGTGAATCATAGTCCCATGTATATCGCACCCAATGTTCACCAAAACTTCTGTGAGATAATTACAACCAATATCCTGGTTTGGAAATAAGGAAATTTCGAAAGAGAGTACCAAATAGTAAGTCCAAAATGCTGTACTGTCTATGGGATATGGTTAAGATTTGAACCACAGTTGAGATGTCATCCACACATCCAACTGTTTTGATTCATGGGCTTTCTCCCGATTTTTCTATATGGAATAATAGGTGGGAGAAGAATGCCAAGGTAACAAAGCATGTTTTAAATGCAAGGTTGTGTCCACTCTAGAAAGGATATCAGCCCCTTCTCACATTATCCTGGTCAATCAATACCTTGACATCCAGGTCAAATATCTCTAATGAGTTCCATCACAAGAAAGACTGAGATAAAACATAAAGAAGCACCATGAGAAAAGCCATTTATTGTACTAATTTATTGAAAATTTCTGTATACTGAACTCTATTGAAATCCATGACAATAAGATTTGACCTGTGTGTATAAACCACTTTTTATTCCTGCATCAATTATACTCATATTTGTTTTATGAAATAAGTTTGTTCTCAGTCGTATTTCCCCTGATCCATTAGTTTTATGTTTATCTCATTTACCTATTCAACATGTTATATTCTGCCTCAAAAAAGTGTATCAAATGATTGAAGTTTTAAAAAATCAATCTCATAACATTTTAGTAAGTATGCTGAGCTTGGCTACAGCTTCCTTCCAAATGAGTATAACCACCAATAATCCTGACAAAGGGACAATATTGTATCCAAGGGTAGTGCTGTCAGAGTCATACAATCTAGCTGTTTTACAATCAAGCTCAATTGTTTATTGACTACTAGCTCTGAGGAAGGCATGGGGCATCAACATAATTCATGTTCTCATGGTTTAAACAAGAAAACCTAGATAGTCTCACTCTTGGTTCAAAGTTAATAGAATCTTCATGAATTATAAAGATGTTCATAGAAATCTGAAAGTCTCACACCTTACTTGTTTTTGACATTTTCTAAAGTTTCCATGATACTATATGTTGGTTTAGTTGTAGACTTGGTTGGACTCACAAGACCTGTTATCTTGTGACTCTAAGTGTTAATCAACTGGATGTTTCTAGACTGAAACTCTGACTCAAATCCACTTCTCCCTTGGAGAAAAAATTTAAATCATTACTTAAAAATTTCCTTGTTAGTTCTCAACTTTCTAAAAAGAACAAATCATTCATAATTTTAGGTCATATAGTAAAATCTGCTATAGAAACTCACTCTGGAAACATGAGAGCATTTTTTATTATATTCTATATCTGATAGAATTCCTACTGCATAGATTTTTTTTTCATTCACTTGAAGGTATCTTTGAAGACATCCACTATTTTAAAGCTTGTATCTTGTGAGTCTGTGTGTGATCTCAGCCTACTGTGGTAGAGTTTTACCTAAAGGTCAAGGACAGCATAATAGCAGGGACTTGAGCTCTTATGGCAACATTTCCCTCGGCAGTGTTACTCTCCAGTCTAGGAAACTCTTCAGTGAATTGGACATTGTCTTCTAAAGTCAAGTTGACTATCCTGAAGAAGTTCCATTATTGATCCATGAAAAAGAACGCTGCAGTTCATCTTTCAAATGTTATTAAATAGTCACTTCAAAGACCATTAAAGAAACTCTTACTCTTAATTTTATAGTTCAGTAGTTATTCACAATTTTCATCTAGTTTTTGCTTTACTCCTCATAAGTGACTTTTAGTCATTCATTGAAATATTCACACATCATCATGGATGTTTTACTGTATAAATAAAGAGTAAAGGGAATGTTGACCAAATTGCAGTTTGTCAACAAGGTGAAAAGACAGAGGCTGACCACTGTGTTACTTTAATTCAATACCTACTTACTGAGCTCTTGTTTAAACACAGAATTGCACAGACAAGAGAATATCAAAAACATGAGAAAAATTGATTCCTCACCCACACTGATTCATAACCAACTTAATTCACAACAAAATGTGTAAGTACACAGGTCATTAAATCTCATTTAATTCAGCACACATGTTTTAAAAAGAAACTTCTGTATGTTTGCAAAACACTTTATCATTAAAAAACCTTAAATTTGAATATAGCTAGCTTCTATGTTTGCACAATCCTAATTGAGCAGTATTTCAAAAATTTACATTTTCAAAATTATCCTGATTAAGTAGTTTGCAAAAAATAATTGATGTTCATAGTGATGCTCAGAGAAATAAGTGTCTTAAAGTTTTAGGTTTATAAAAGTGAATACTGAATTATGTTTGGAATAGTTTTAAAATTTATTGACTGGTTCTTAAATTCTTTGCGAGTGGAAATCTAAGAATTCATCTAATTTATCAGTTCATTTTCATGAAAACATAGGTACTACTGTACTGGTATATGTTGTTCTGTGTACTTTGTAGGAGTATTTCATTAAGTCATGTGTTTCCTGTTTGCGTGTGTAGGATATAAAAAGCTGGTGTCATTATTAGTGGACTAGAATCCCATTTTTCCCAGTTCTTGGAGCATGCACCTGTCATGGGAGGCAGGAAATCACCAAGCAGGGATGAATGTCTCCTGTGCCGTAGAACAGTAGCTTGTGTCATAAGGAGTTTGTTCCAATAAATCTACAGACATTGGGAAGACCTCAGATATACTCCAAATAACAACTGGATCTCTTTTAAAAAACATTTATTAAATATAAATTTCAAAAGTACAACTTTTGGATTATAGTGGTTTCCCCCCCATAACCACCCTCCCACCTACAAACCATCCCATCTCCCACTCCCTCTCCCATCCCATTCTTCATTAAGATTCATTTTTAAGGGCCGGCGCCGTGGCTCAACAGGCTAATCCTCCGCCTTGCGGCGCCGGCACACCGGGTTCTAGTCCCGGTCGGGGCGCCGGATTCTGTCCCGGTTGCCCCTCTTCCAGGCCAGCCCTCTGCTGTGGCCCAGGAGTGCAGTGGAGGATGGCCCAAGTGCTTGGGCCCTGCACCCCATGGGAGACCAGGAAAAAGCACCTAGCACCTGGCTCCTGCCATCGGATGAGCGCGGTGCGCCGGCCGCAGCGCGCCGACCGCGGCAGCCATTGGAGGGTGAACCAACGGCAAAGGAAGACCTTTCTCTCTGTCTCTCTCTCTCACTGTCCACTCTGCCTGTCAAAAAAGAAAAAAAGAAAAAAAAAAGATTCATTTTTAATTATCTTTGTCTTAAAATTCACTTCTGTCATTCTCTGTGTTCCGGGATCCATCTTCATCAAAACAGTGATGTCACTGAGGGTTTTAGGTAGGCACAGCGTGAGCTCAATTAACAAAAGTACTAATCACATACTTGGGGTCAGGGCAGCTCCAGCTATGAATGCCTCAGGAATATTCAAGGTCAAGACCTGGCTTCCCCTTGGGACTTGTATATCCTATACTGTGTAACCAATCCAACAGGCCCTAGCAACAAGGAAGTCATAGTCCCAGACCATTTCAGAGCAGAAATGAGACAGATGAAGACAGACTCCCTTCCATAAACTGTGATTTCTGGGACGCCTTCAACTTCTGTAGTAGTCATAGCTCAGGGACATGATTCGAGAGAACTGGCCATCTGACCACCTCCAACTGACTGGAGTGTTCTCTCACTTGTCACCTTTTGTTCCCAAAAGATGTATTTATTTATTTATTTGAAAAGAAGAGTTACAGAGAGAGAGAGGGAGAAGGAGAGAGGGAGGGAGAGAGAGGGAGAGGGAGTGCTTCCGTCTACTGGGTCAGTCCCCAAATGACTGCAATAGCCAGGGCTGGCCGGGCAGAAGCCAGGAGCCTGGAACTCCATCCAGCTCTCCCATGTGGGTGGCAGGGGCCCAGGCACCTGCACCATCTTCTGCTTTCCCAGGCACATAAGCAGGGAGTTGGATTGGAATTGGAGCAGCCAGGATGCAAACTGACACTCAAATGGGATGCCGTGTAGCAGGATGCCATGTTACATTTAGGCATGCATTTGTTAGATCCTTCTTCTCATCATTGATACTCATACAGATTCTATATAATTACATTACTCATACTAATACTATATACTAATACTCATCCTAACTCATGCTAATTTCATCACTATCACCATTATTTTCTATTTTTTTAAATTATTTATTTATTTGAATGGCAGTGTTACACAGAGAGAGAGAGACAGAGAAGACAGGAATCTCCCATCACTCCCCAAATGGCTGCCACGGCCAGAGCTGGGCTGGTACAAAAACAGTAGCCAGGAGCTTCATCTGGGTCTCCCATGTGGGTGCAGGGGCCCAAGCACTTGGGTCATCTTCCACTGATTTCCCAGGTGCAGGGAGCTGGGTTGGAAGTGTAGCAGTTGAGACTCAAACCAGTACCCACATGGGATGCCAGTGTCAAAGGCAGTGGCTTTACCTGCTCCGTCATAATATCGGCCCCTCTTTCTTTTGGGTGAGATTTACTATCTCTATCAATTAATGACTGGAAATTTTAAAAGTTTTTTAAAAATATTTAATTTCAGAACAGTTTTAAATTTACCAAATAAAAACTGTTATATTTTTATACAAAGAGTTCCTGTATACCCTCTCTCATTTCCCCACTAACATCTCAGATTAGAATCTTTGTCACAATGAACCACACCCAACTTCCCCTATTTTTTAATCCAAACTCCTTTTATTCCTCTTTGCCTTCCCAGCCTCTACTATTCAGCGTCCTGTGTTCAGATTCTGATGTTTTGTTTTTAATTTTCGCTCCCACATAAAAGGGAGAAAGTACATTATTTGTTCTTTCAGTGTCTGTATTATTTCACTCAAAATGATGTCTTCCGGTCCCATCCATGTTTGCTGCAGATGATACAATTTCGTTCCTTTTTATAGCTGAGTAGTATTAGTAGTATTCCATTGTATATACCACATTCTCATCATCCATTATCTGATGATGGAGAGCTTGGTTGATTCCATGTTTTGGCTACTGTGAATATTGCTTCTAAAAATGATAGAGTTGGTCTATCTGATACAATGAATTCATGTCTTTTGGGTATATACCTAGGAGTAGGATTTCTGGTTATTTAAAATAAATTGCTAATTTTTGTTTGTGTTTGTTTTTGTTTTAAGAAATCACAATACTCTTTTTCCACAGTGGCCACACTAATTCACATTCTCACTAGAAAACTTACTTTAGGCCAGTGCCACGGCTCACTAGGCTAATCCTCTACCTGCGGCGCCGGCACCCCTGGTTCTAGGCCTGGTTGGGGCGCCAGTTCTGTCCTGGTTGCTCCTCTTCTAGTCCAGTTCTCTGCTGTGGCCCAGGAGTGCAGTGGAGGATGGCCCAAGTCCTTGGGCTCTGCACCTGCATGGGAGACCAGGAGGAAGCACCTGGCTCCTGGCTTCGGGTCAGCGCAGCACCAGTCGTAGCAGCCATTTGTGTGGTGAACCAGCGCAGGGAAGACCTTTCTCTCTCTCTCACTGTCTAATTCTGCCTGTCAAAAAAAAAAAACTTACTTTATTTTTATTTCTTGGAAAGGCAGAAAGAGACAGAGAGATCTTCCACATGCTGATTGATTGGACACAACAGCCAGCCTGAAACCAGGAGCCAGGAACTCAATCTGGGATACCCACGTGGGTGGCAGAAGCTTGAAGTAGTAGAACTATCATCTGTTGCCTCACAGGGTGCACATTAGCAGGTAGCTGGTATCGGAGCGGAACTGGGACTCAAACCCAGGCACTCTGATTCAAGAGGCAGCATCTAAGAGGCACCTTGAGCACTGCATCCAATGCCTAGCCCCCATCATTGTTTAATTTCTTTCTATGACTGTTTTCTCATCGACAATTATCCTCAAGGATATTTGAGCCAGATGGCAGAATCGTACTCCCTAGTAATGGGCCACAATAGTTTTTTGTTCTTTCTTTTAAAGGACCTGGGAAAATGTGGTAAAGAAAACTGCTGACACATATATTAAGCAAAGATAGGTTTCAAGATAATGTGGGTGGGATTGTTTTTTACAAAGAGGATGACATTTCAAAGGGCTAGCAAAGTTCTTAGTTGTAGGAACTAAATGGGAGGCCTGCATGTCATGCTGGCTTGGAAATCCAGATGAAGCAGTCAGAGCATTCAAAACAATTATTCAAAACAATTGCCAACACTTGCATTGTGGTCGTACACCTCCGGGTGGGCAATGCCAGAGCTAGAGATTTCAGGGGCCACAAAAGGCAGGCCTTGGCATTCTGTGCTTTTCTCATCTTTTTGTGTGGAGATGAGACTGTTTTAGGATTCCCAGTGTCTGTCGTAACAGCTACCACAGTGCTCCCCAGAGCATGTCGTCCTTTCCTGCAAACAAGGTGGCTGTCCTTGTCGAGTCTCTTGGTTCCATTGAGTCTTTGTGAGCCACCTCTGAAGTGTTGACCATGACATGCAGGTTCTCAGATTATGTTCTATAGCATACAATAGAACATTAAAGGCAGCCAGTGCAAGAGTTTGGACTGAACTGTGATGGCTATGAGTGGTTGAACTTTAGATGCCAGTGTAGGGTAGAGGCTCCAATTACTGAGAGCCTCAGTGAGGAGGTGAATTGGTTCTCATGGTTTTTTCTCTGTGGAGAAAGAAATACCACCATGGAATTGCTGGAAACCCTGAAGGAAGGAATACAGAAAGAGAATACAAGACAAGGGTGGAATCCACAGCCTCTTCATTGACTCCTTGTGTTTCTTGATGTAATCATGAGTTCAGCGGTCGTACCATGGTGGTGGGTCTGGCAAATAGCAAAACCGTGACAAAACCTAGAATGAAGTTGTTACTGTAACGTGCTTCATTTTAAGTAGTATATTCCCTACAAAGAAAGATATAATGCAGGTGTTTGCCATCAAAAGCCCTAAACTTTATTCATTTGACTTATTACACTAATTTAGGTACAGATTATCATTTTACCTCAGAGATACAAAGTAATAGCACATATAAATGAAGAAATTGGTCCAGGTTGTTTAAACAGAAAAATTCGAATATGTCAGCCTAGGCTCCACCACTAACATATTTCTGAGTCACGGAGAGAACAAGAAAGGGACATCTTAACCACATGTAGAATCCAATGTGATGGCAACCCTTCATTGCCACGCAGGAATCCCAGACAGGGTTGTTTGTTTCAAGCAATGTTCTAGATGCTTGAGGCTCTCAAGGCAGTCCAGAAACAGCCCCCTGAGGTCCTCATCGTGTTCTGAAATAAAAGAGACAGCCAGATCATCATCTCCGCCCCTGCCTCAAGGGCTTATTCTGGTGAATGTGGCACACGCTTCCAGGCACACAGGCTGAATCTGCATGGCAGAGAGAGGGGCATCTGAGAGCATTCACATTCCACAGGCAGAACAGCTCCTCAGGGAGAGGGGCAGAGAGAGCGAAGGAGGGAAAAGGATGCAAGGAGATAGTGCAGGCCCACGTGCTCAGCTTCTCTTTCCATGCCTGGCCGATGGAGAGTGAATCAGGGAACTAAGTGCTGTATAAGGAAGCATTCAAAGTGAGGAGCAGGAAACTAACATTTTCCCACAAAGACATATCTAAAAGAAATTAAAGGCACTATGGGTGGACATTTAGCCCAGTGTTTAGGATGCTGGTTAAGGCACTCAAGACACACATCAGTCTGGTTACTGCTCCTGCTCCTGGCTCCAGCTTTCTGCTCATGCAGACCCTGGGAGGCAGCGATGATGGCTCAGATAACTGCATCCTGCCACCTACTTAGGGGATCTGGGTTATGTTCCTGGCTCCCGGCTTCAGGCCTAGTCCAGCCCTGGCTGTTGAGGGTATTTACCAAACGAGCTAATGGAAGGGAGTTCTCTCTCTCTCTCTCTCTCTCTCTCTCTCTTCCACTCTAAAACTCCTATAAATTAATTTAAAGAAAAATAGACAACAGTGGAATACAAACTAGAAATAAAGGACAATTTTGAAGTAAACGTGGTTTTAATATTCTATTCTTTACACGAATTAATATAAATAAAGGCAGCGAACAAATAACCTACACGTATATGGTAATAAGGAGAGCATTGTTCACAGGGAAGGATTACCAGTGGTTGAACTGATTGATAGAAATTTCCATTGGTCTTCCACCCAAGCCAGCCATAAGAGAATTGCCTCTCATCCTCCTGTCTACTCCTCTATGAACTACTTCAACTGTGGTTTCACCATCAAATTAAGCAGATCCTTTGAGATAGAAGACTCAATTCAGCATTTCTATAAAGGCACCTTGTATATTTTCTTAATTACTGAAAATATTTTCAAACTAGGACATGGAAAGTATCTAGAAAAATATTTGTCATGTGAAAAAATCTGCCCGAGATCCACATTAGATAAAAGTCTTACAATAATGATTAAAGGCTCATCATCTCATCAAAGTAGAGAACACCTGCCGTGCCATTTCACCATACAGCATGCAGTAGATTTTGCAGAGCGTGCAAACAATTTTCCTCAAAATGATAATGGAGGTTTGGAATTATCTAAGCATGCTCTTCCTTCATCATCTTCTGTTTTGGGACCTTCCAGTGAAATCAACTCTTTGTCTTCCAAGACAACTAACAGTGGGATGCCTTTGGCATAACAGCATCAATAACCTTCAATGCTGACCCCTTTCAACACAGACATGCTAGAGACGTGGACTGACTACTGGGAAAGCCAGCCTTGTGTATTGAAATAATTTAGTAAAATTAGTAAATCTGACAAACACACATGCACACACACACAACATATTTCTATGGACCTAGTTCTGAAACAAAGAGAAAGTCTAGTTATATTGCCATTTATAAATTGCCATTTATAAATTCACCATCCCATTATCAGGGATCTGATTACAGTCGCATTTATACACTATCCCACCCTCAACGTGAAACTCACTATTTATGTGGATCATTTTATTCTGGGAATCCCAAGTAGCTCCTGGGAACCATGGTTCATGACACAAACAGTTCAATGAGCACTTGCAACATATCAGACAATCAGCAGTCATTTGAAGATTAGAAACAAAAGTGTGCCAGGACCTAACTGGCATTTCAGAAAGATAACTCAGGCATCAGTTAAGGTGAGGTAACTTCTCCTATAATCGCCAGAGATGATCTGTGGGCTTCAGGCACAACACAACTTGTATTTTTCCAAAGCTGTTTATTCTACAAGCAGAAGACCCAAAACAAGGAGACATTTCTTCTCCTCAGGATCTTTGTCTTCATTTACATAATTGGGGCACATGCTTAAGTCAGTGCAGCTTCAGGCCAGATATAATTTTAATATTTGAAAGTATCAAAAACAAGTGCAGCCCACGTAAGGACCCTCGGTTGTTGGCCTTTAACTTCCTGTGGACACACAGCTAATCATGAAGGCCTCCAGCTCTCACACGCCACATAACTGCTCTATCCTGCTCCAGATGCACTTTGCATGGGACTATTGACATTTTTCATCCAGAAAAGAAATTACATCAAGGGGAATAGACTTTCTGATGTGGAAAATGGAGAATGCAGACACTGCAACTGAACGCAGTGTTCCCTTTCTTGGCCTTGTCTTGGCTAGTTGTGCAACCAATGAAAGTTCAAGAAAGTACATGAAGCCATCAATTGTACATGAGAAGGAAAATGCTGACTCTCCCTAAAACCACACAAATGGAAGAGCAGTTCCACCTTTAAGTTTCTTAGCAGGTTAGCCATGTTTATGTTCTGAGTACACATTGTGTTTATGTATAAACACACAAAACATGAAAAGTACTTCATTGTGCACATGTAGCCATGTATCTCCCCATTTAAGCAAAGATCAGAGGATAGGAATATGTCCAAATATTAACCTAGTATGTGTAGCACCTATCCTGTCTACACTGAATATAAAGAATGTTTAAAAATGTATGTAACTTTGTTCTGCAAAGGTTCAAAGTTTCATGAATACATTCTGTATGATAGAATGTGAATTCTTACTGACTTTTCTAACCTGCTTTGATAACTGAGATCTTCATTTCAAGTTATAAGACTACAAAAATGGTAGGCATTTAAAAAATTTTTAAATGCATATTTTCAGGTGCACCTTATACAAGTGCATTTGAGTTGAGATTATTTGGTATATTAGTAATAGTGGACTTTGACATGGAGACTTTAAGGACATAAACAATCATAGCCCAAGATTTCCCATTATTATGTGAACCCATTGTTTGGTTTTCCATATACCTCCCGCGTTTGCTTATGTTATTTCCTCCTATTGAAAAGATTTTTCCTTATTTTCTGAACGTCCAGTTGGAGTCCAACTCAAACGCCAGGTTCTCCAATATGCCTCCACTACCCATCACTACTGAACTTAATTTCTTCTTAACATGTTAAGATTTTTCTGCTCTACTCCTGACTCACCATTTTGCTCCTTGTGTTATTGTCTTTTCATGCTTAGCGGATCCGTCTTTGAAGGTGTTCTTGATCTCACAGGTGCAAGGGGACTATTTCTTGAAATGCTGAATTTTTGCATAAATTCAAGAGTTTATTCTAGAACTAAAACATCTACAGAAATTTTAAGATTTTTAAGTTGTTTCTGATAAATTATATTATTCAAACTGACCTTTTAAAAAACAAATGAAATATTAAAACATTAGCAATTGAAGGAACTCAGCTAGGAATTGCTGAATTTTTATTATATAAATTGCATTTCCTTTGATTGCGTATGATTTGCAAATCTATGTTTAAATAATAAATGACCAATTCAGAGACATTGCTCACTTTTACAGATTTTGACAGGAGTTTGCCCTAGGTATTAACTTTTAAAAAGTACAGATAATGAACCCATAAAAGAATAAACCCTGAGAAACAAATGAATTACATAAAACAGATATATCATTCCATGACCAGAAGAGGTAAATACAGGTGTCATCTTAGATCTTAACTATCATGGGGCTGGTTGCTCTCCACTCTCTCTTTTATTTGACAAATATGTGTTGAGACTGGCATTCTTCTACTTGCTGGGGAGACAATGGAAAACAGACACATTGCCTGCTCACGGCAAACATGCATCCATCAGGTCACAAAAATCACTAGGAAGAGAATGAAAAGAATGATGGAAGTGGGGTATGGAAGTTTGAATAAGGCATTCGGGAAATGCCTCTACATTAGGATAGTGCTTGAGCTGAGCCCTGAATTAAAGGGTGGTGGGATTAACAGGAATATCAGAATAAGAGCTTCTGAGATCAAGGACACAACAAATATAAATGCCTAAGTCCTGAAAAGGCCATTTGAGTTCTTCAGAGCAAACACAGAGACAGTGACAGGAGATACAGTGAGAGAGTGAGGTGAGAAGATCGTGAATGGTCCCTGCAGGCTCTGATTAAGATTAAAGATTTTATTCTGAGTAGGATGGGAAGCTATTGGAGAGTTTAAGCAGTGTACATATGTGATTTGACTGTAACATTAAGAGTCACTCTGGCTCCTGTGTGAAGAGCACATTGGCCAGGAATGGTTGTAATGAGTAAGGATGAAGCATTAGTCTATTGAGGATTGCCTGGCCATGAGCCAGGCGAGAGACACAGGTGCCTGGGGTTGAAGGCAAGAACAATGGAGATGGTGAAGAAAAGCTGGATTCTGGATATATCTTACGTTAGAGCCAAGATTGCATTATTCCTAAAGACTTTTGCCAAGTAAGATTCTACCAGATATAGACTAAAGATGAGTCTCTAATTTGAGGGGCCCCCATTATGTCATATTTATAATGATAATTATCCCCACACTTACTCTCTAGGGAGCTCATCTGTTAGGATTAATGCCAGCTTTCAGAGAGGCCTTAGTGACATGCTTTGTGTCACAAGTCAAGCCAGATCCCACAGCACCAAAGCTACTGCTCCTTTCACTAAATTTCACATTTTCCCTGTTTTTTTCTGAATACTCATGAGACATTTTGCTTCTAAGCATGCAAGATATTTTTAGTATTAGAGGAAAATTCTAAATATCGACTAAATGTTTAGCTTCACATAAACGTTTTAGTGTCTTATTTTCAAAAGATTAATTTAGCCCATGTTCTTTGGTTAAAGATTTGCTTTATACTAGATTGTTGCAGTAGCTTTTTCTGGCAAATTTTCTAGCAGAAATAAAGTAATAATTGGCAGTAATCATACTTAAATAATGCAAAAAAGATTAGTGTGAAGATTTTTAGCAATGTTTCGAATTTTGTAGACTGAAAACAGATATGCAATAATCCTTTTTTGAACAATTTTAACAAGCATGCTATATCAACAAATATTGGCATTCTATTAGTGGTATTTCCTGTTGCTTTTTCAAAAATATGTGCATCTAAAATTTAAATATTACTAAAAGCATACCTAAAGATAGCATTTATCAAACCATTTCTAAAAGTAAAAGAGTTTTTGTTTCTAGTTCTAATCATTTATGTATTTGTGTATTTCGAAACATTAACAAATAACCTATTTTTAACAATTCTGCCATGTTTCCTGATCAGCATGCATGTATTCTACCACACTGGCCAATCAGCTTACAAGTTTTGTTATTGACAGCATTGTGCTAAAGAATACTTTTCATTAGAACAGTAGAGTTCTATCCCTTTCTTCCGAGGCTTGAATAAGAATTAAAGATTCTCGGGGGTTCTTAGTTGCCGTTAGATTTAGAACCTTGGAGCATGCTGCTGATACCCAGTTTTAATCAGCAAGCATGGACGCTGACGTGAATAAGGCTTCCCCCACACGTGGAGATGAGCCATTTTCCCTTCACAGTAATCTTTTCTCCATTATTTCCCTAAGACCTACACCTGATTCAAATAGATCCTTGGCTTCTTGACTCAGCCTTCATTTCTCTTTTTCCCACCTCCTTCCTCAGGAAATTTATTGAGAACTTCTGTGTAGTGTGTTTATGAATAGCATCTAAAATGCTTGCTATTCTGGCCGAAAGGGAGAAAAGATTCCAGAGATCCTACCCTGTTTTCTGAAGATTCACTCAAGTTGAATGATTGAAGCAAAGAAAAAACCTACCATTATCCTTGAGACACTAAATAATTGATAGTCTGGGGACTCCTACCAATTGCTTATTCTTTAAGAAAAAAAAAAGGGGGACTATTTTTAATCCAAAAAAAAAAAAAAGAATTAACCCTTTTTCCCATCAAAGATAGTTCTGCCATGTCTTTTAAGGACTTTTCTCTTAGTGGTCTTTTCATTTCACTCCTCAGTGTTCTGCTAATCTTTGATTGTAGGGAAACTTGCATGTAAGTACAGAAGAAGGAAGAGAGGAAGAAACAGGAAGCAAACACTTCCTGTGTCTAGGATTACTCATATTTACTGGATTAAAGATATAATAAAACACAGAAAAACATCACCTCTATTTGAGTGTATAGCACCACCAGGGACAATCCAGGTGATCCTGTGTGTTTATTGGAAATAATGTCATTGGTTAAATGGAACTAAGTTCACTTCCAGAAAGAAAATACAGGTTACATAAATGTGAAGAGGCACAAGTGGCTACTCTTGGCCTACAAGATGCCATAATGGAGCCACATAGATTTACAAAAAGTAGGATAGAGTAATTTACCCCTTCACATTGGCCGGTGCTCAATTCTATCTTTTGGAAATAGGATTCATTCAAAGTCAGGCATGCTTAAACTCTAATGGCAAATTTTAGATGTTTTCCAAAGATTATATAAGAGTAGAAATTAGAGTGCATTATCCTCTGTCTTCTATTTAGTCTCATTCTGTTCTGTTTCCAATGAAGACAGTAAATATGATGAGAGAGTATAATGAAATGGTTACTTGGTTGTTTTGTTAGGATTCAGGGTCCAGAATTGTCTAATCCCATTAACAAGAAGAGTGCTCTGTCCCTTAAAACCACAAACATCTCAAACATTTAAGTTTATTAAGATTATAATTACCATAAGAAATATTTTCTCATGGAGCTTTAAACCATAACCAAGTAATTCTTCTTCAAATTATAGATGAAAACCTAGCAACATAATATAAAAAGTAAAATTCTCTTGTTTAGACTATACTGACAAGAAGTTTCAGAATCTACAGTAATAACTTTGTGAGACCTCATTATTTTTTTAAATTGCTGCATTGTATATAATGAAAATTGTGTACAGTGCTACAAGAAAAATAAATAAATATTGAGCGGTTTGGCTTCATAAATATTTTTAAAGGGAGCATTTTTATTATCTGAAATTACAGGATTTAAACTCATGTAGCAAGTTTGGCTTGGTCACTGTTTTCTACCACAGAATTTATAAGAGAAAGTGCAAAATATACCAAAAAGAAAATAAAATCTGTGGTTTTCCTGTTCAATAAATCTTTCTTCCCAGATGTATAAATGACTGTGGATTTTATTCCTACCCCATCCTGTGACATGTGGAAGCCAATGAAGAGATAGGATCTGCCAAAGAGAAAGGACACACACCCTGTTTCTACGAGCAATGGATGGTTGTTTAGGGAAGGAAGAAACAGAGAAGCGGGCAGAACTAACTTGTGTCCTATTCTCTGTGTACAGATTGGCGTACCTCTTTATCACACTTCCCTAAAAGGGAGCTAAAATTGTAAGAGATATTGTATCCCATGCAGATAGAAAGGTAGAATTAAGCAGGATTAGTTCCCTAAAGGTACATGCTTATTATTAAATTTTTTTCCTAGAGAATTTATGTTCCACATTTAAGGTTTCAATAAACCCTCTATCTGGAAGCAAGTAAAATTCAACAAAACATATCATGTATACTTATATTTTCTAAACAATCTGTAAGCAAGTCCATAAGTTCTTAAAAATCAAGAATCAACATCATTCAAGTTTTTTATTTAAATAAAAATGCAATAAGCAAAATTATTTTTATTTTTAAATATTCACAGATTCTGTAAAGCAGAACTAAATCAATTTCTGAATATTTTATGTGTTGGATATATTATGAATACTCCACTTGTTAAACCACCAAGACAAATGTTGTGCTTTTACTTTCTAAAATTACAATTTATAAACATAATTTTCCCTCTAGCAAAGCAGATTTAATTTCTCTTTATAAGTAGTAGCAAGGCAAAAGAAGAAAGAATGCTAATTGGAAGGCAGTATTAGTTCGTTATTTAGTCCTTGGGTTTTTTTTTTAAGATTTATTTATTGTAAGAGAAAAACCAGGTTGATTTTTACATCTTAGACATTCTGTTGTTTATTTTAGAAGGACCAGCATTCCTGATATTTATAGAAAATGTGCATGCCTATTCTTGACCTATATTTATACTGCAAATAAAATTGAGTTACTTTAGTGTAGGTCCCATCACACCCATCATTTATTCACATTTGAATGGACTTTTTTAAACTGCTCTTCAATCTTAATAATTTCTGCTGTTAGCACATTATTAAGAAAATAACATGTTTTGCTCCCCTGGGCTCTGGGTATATTACAGGTTGCAGTGTTTAGAAGGATGACAATGACAGGAAATATATTGGAACGTTCTAACTAAAGCACACAGAAATGTAAGACAAAGAGATCTTCAGAGCCTGCTTGAAGTTTGAAAGAACTTCCTTGTTTGGGGAAGTATGGAAAGTCCGACATTTTGCTTGATGATAACAATAAATCTGACGAAGAAGCAGGGAAGTGAGTGTTGAAAGTGCTAAGTTCTCTGTCAAAGAATTCCTCCAATACTCCAACCACGGCCTAGGGCTTGTGGAACCCTGTTGATGGGCCCTCCCAACCCATACCTGACAGTCAACACAGAATACATCTCCCTGCTTGGCACTGTTCAGGCAACAAGCAAGAGAGTCCACAGGGGCTATGCAAGGGGTCCAAAGGCAGATCTCCCCAAGCAGTCAAGCAATACTTTTGTCAGCTGCCATTCATGCTCATACATTTTATTTCTTTTGAATGAGGACTCCTCAGAGACAACCTGCAGATGACTAAATAAATACACAACAAGGGGGAAGGCAACATTCTGGCATCGGAATTTCCATCTTCACTGAGGCAGGTTACTAAAAAGCCAATGGAAAGTGGAAGAGAGTGGGACAGAGAGCCCTTCAAACCCATGGTTGTGGAGCGGCAGGCAGAAGATTCCTGGACCACACACAAGCCACTTGAACCAGGGGACATGGCCGTGGGGAGACTTGCACAGGTCGCACTCAGAACTTTGCTTTATGTATTGTAGCTCTTCAGCCAAAATGTTGGTGCAAGTCCAGGGGCACGCAGGCGGAACACTGAGACACAGACCTCATTTTCAGGAAATTAAACTTTAGTCAGTGCCTTCCTACAAGATGCTTTCCTGACTCTGATGACTTGCACAGGGTTCACTGTTGTTCTCTTTATAAATATATCCTTTCCCTAATAGGTTCTTTCAAAGACTAGTACATTGTGCTCTGCTGGAGCCAAAGAAAGGGGCCCGAGTTGGGGGTGGGGGCATGTGCTTTCTGTTGGGCACTGGGAATTCTATTCAACGAACCCTACCCTACCTGAGAATTAAGCCTGCCCAGGTCTTGGCTGGCTCTGGGATCATAACCTTGAACAACATAATTCATCTCATCTGCACCATTTTATGACAAATCATTTTCAACAGCAACTGTCAATATCAGGATATTCAGGCACTATAATGAATCTGCCTGCGAAAATGATCCTTTACTTACTTGCTTTGCATTTGATACATTCTCATATGAAATACATAGTTAGTAGTTAAATATTTATAGTTTATACCCAAAAATCTTCCAAGGAGATCTTTATACCTGAAATTTTTGGAGACTTTCTTTTTTCAAGAGCATTGGTTTTCCAATGACATCATTCTAGTAACCAACCACAGGGGTTTGGCTTTTTCTGCAGGGATCTAACAGAACACAAGTGCATTGATATTTCTTGTAATTCAGATTCACTAACTATATTTAACAAAAGCTCTCCTAGTAACTCTCCATCTTTTACTTAACAAAAAGTCAAATAGGTACACTTTAAACTTAACCACTTCAAATTTTTTTATGTATTTTTTAACTCACTGGCAAACACATCACAATTGCTTGGCTTTCTCTTCCAATTAACAAGGCTCCATTCTGATCATTTTGTTTAATTAAGCTGTTCCTTTAAATTCAAAATATTCGTTCCAGCTTCCATGGTAAATACAACCTGCTGGAAATAAATTGCAGCATTTATTTCTTTTCCTTTACATATGTGTAAAACCCGAAACACTTCATATTTATTTGTAGTTGGAGCCATTCAGCTGTAAGTAAAAGCTCCCTGCCTTGAACATCCTCTGCAGATTTGGCTAAGAAAACACTGAATGCCGTTTTCAGCCCTTGGGTCAGCTTCATGGATGTAAATCCCATACGGATGTAAATCACATGTAGATGCTGTCACACAGAGATATTTAGCGCAGATAGCTATATATAGCACGTGGTCAAAAATGGCCACCCAGGACACATTCTACTCTTGCTTTTGTAAGGGTTTATAAAGATAGGATTTACTGAGAACCTATGAGAAAGGTAGAAAATTCCAGCTATGCCACACAGTTAAGCTTTCTTTTTATGTTACAGTAGTCAAATGTGTCCTTTAATTTTTCAGTTTAGTACACCATTAAAGCAAAGCCCTAATTTTCCCATCATTGGTTCTTCTCCTATTCATTCTATAAAATCTGAAAAAAGGTTTGATTAAACCTAGTTTTACATTTAGCAGTCCTCCAATAATCTACTTTTACACTGAATTTAAAAAAAAAAAAGAGGAAGGATTGAGTAATTCAGTTCTAAAAAGTAACTGTAAATTAAACAGCTAATTCTGTTTTTAAAAATCAAAACCTGAAAGTGGAGCTCAGTGTTTCTAAGAAGCAGAGACATCTGCTCAGTTTGCTGCTGCCAAGGTCACTACTGAGATCAGAGCCACCGCCCCGCAGTACGATTGGAAGATGAGGATGCATCACTTCCAGGGCGAGCCTTTGTCCAGAGCTTTAGGCACAAGTGGGTCAAGTTGCCCAGTGATCTGTCTAATTAATGACTCTTGGCATTTAGTTTGCCTGATACCTCATGAATATATCCTACCCGACACTCATCCCTGACCCCCCTCCTAAAAAAAAAAACAACAACAACAACAAAAAACCTTACCTACACCTGCACTATCCAGTCAGGAGTTCTCATTTCTAGAAGTGTGCGACAAGAATGGGCTTTTTAAAAAAATCTCATGATCTATACATTTTACAACTGTCCTCTTTCAGGTTGACTTGAAGTCTGCAAAATCTATATTCCTGGAATTAATGCCTCTCTGCCTAAATGTTATACATATAAATAGCCCAAGATCACTTTCAAAGACTGAGCAGTGGGGGAAATGATTACATTCTACAAGTATGTGTTTAAGTGGTCAGAAATGTAAAATTAATAATCATTACTCCGGGGTTTTATGTGAGCCTGTACTGCCTAAGTGTATCTGAACTGAACCACTCTTCTGGCGCAACCATACAATGCAGCGTTGTTTCTCATGTTTCTGTGTATATGTTACTGTTTCAGTTTCATTTGTCCCCTGAAGTCTGTTTACCCAGGCTTCCTGTTATTAATTATGGGAAACAGGTTTTCTTGAAATATAGGAGAGACTCTTTTAACTCTTGTCCAGACACTTCAAGGCAAGATATTGATGATTCCTTTAATGTCTGCCCTGTGCCGGAAACAGAGTTAAAATACATTATGCTTCACCCAGCTCACAACTTATTTCCTCTCACAGAAAAAAATACAAGAAAAAGAAATAATAACAAACAAATCCGAGCAGCTTCTTTCCCAGTTACTAGGCACTGAGATACAAAGTTGGGTGCTTCCGTCATCTGTCATGACAATTACCAGATCACAGTGTGACTTTGAACCCTAATAAGCCCACAAAAACAAGTTGCAAAGACTGACTCAAATAGCATAGCCAAGACAATAAGATGTATTCTAATGTAAATATACCCATAGGGAGACAAAGTACTGACCTGATTATTGGTGTATTAGAAAGCGTTTCGTATAGAAACATCTGGTCAGTCCCTCTAGCTGGCTCCTGTGTTCTCTCTCTCTCTCTCTCTCTCTCTCTCTCTAAAATGGGAGCAAATACACTTGCATGCATTAAAATCAGAATGAAGCCAAAACATCTGGAAGTTTTAGGAGAACAGCAACACGGTTATGGGGAGGGAGGAGATATCCAGATTAAAAAATGCAGATGTTTAATTGGGATGTCAGTTTTGTTATAAGGAAATAAGAGCAGAAATAACCAGGAGCCACTGGTGGAAAATTAAAATAGTTTCATGATCTCTTGCCAAGCTAAAAGCAATGAAATTGGTAACGCAATATGGACAGGGGCTTTCAAAACTGAGATCTGAAAATGTTACCATGTGCAATTTTGTAAATTAGCCATTTCCAAAAAATCTTTTTCATTAAAGCACAATAAAAGTTTTTGAGACCCTCTCTCTTTGGTCATTAACATCCGGCAGTTATTCAGGGGGTTTGGCTTTCATCAATGACAAGCTCATTCCCCCATCCCACTCACCCCCTTTCTAAGACCCTCTAATACTGCTGAGTGGCCAGAAATTACAGATGCAAGAAAAGCTGACAAATGACTGCTAGGCCCCTCCCCACCCCCGCCCCCGCCCCGTGCCTCAACAGTCAAAGCCCCTGCCGGAACATGCTTGAAAGACAAAGACACAAAGATCCCATTTTCTCAGTGAAAATAGATTTCATGTGTAAAACACTAGTGAGAAAAATTGAAAGCTGACACATATGTGCAATTTCAGAGAGGCAGGGCTGAATATTTCAAGAAGATTGAAATTGCATTTGATTGCATCAAAGCTTAACAAATGTTGTTGAACCTAAAAGTCTTTTCAGTCTGTAAAAAAGACATTCAGTGGCAAGATATTTTATTTTCTCAAGCACATGGTTAGAGAGGAAAAGGAATCTTGGGCTCAGTAGAAAGATGTTGATTACATACTACTCTTGCATAAAGAATTAACACTTCTGGCTCACATTACAGGCTCTACAAAATAAGGGGGGAAAGATTTTTTTAATCCCTATTGAATCAAAGGGTTCGGTAAGATAATATTAAATCCTTATGAGTGTGTTTCATATAAAAAGAATCCCTTCCCAGGAGCCCCAGGGTATCATTACTGGAGAGGCAGCAAGTGGTTTATTAGAGATTCAGACCTCGGCATCTGAGCTTTGCCAAGCATGCAAGTTTTAGCTTGTGTGCCCAGGGCCCTGCCTTGCTCAGTCTCTTCTGGCTTCTAACAGTGAGGGCCATCTTGTCGACCTCCACACCACGCCTGCAGTGTGTAGGGCAAAGGCTAGGCCTGGGAGACAGAGAGAGAGAGAGATCCTCACTTATCAAGGAAGATTATGCTTTTCTTCCTGCCTACCTGCCCACCCAGTCCATTCCATAGCACTGTGTTCCTAATAGGTGGACTCAAAACTTGCAAAGAAGAAACCTTGGCTTAATATGTTTTAGAAAGTGTTAGACCATTAAGAGGTTAAAATATAATTAATAGTAGCTGTCAAGGGTAATAGACCAAGAAATTGCACTGGGGATATTTTAATTAAAAAAAAGTTTTACAACAAATTTAAAAAAAAAATTGAGAACACATTTTCTACTCTCCCAACTTCTTCCAAGCTTCTGCAAATCTTAAGTTTCTTTAACCAATAGGAACATCAGAGAGAGGGAGAAAATTTCTTCATTAACTATCAGGAGATGACTGAAATAAAAATGAGAATATTAAGTAAACCCTATGGCCATTAAAATGCTTTACATAAACTCTTTATTCCTCCAAGCGTATTCATGTAAGGATACATTCTAGGTGCCACTTCCAGCCTCAGGAGGATGTAGTATAGCATTTAAGCAAAAAATTTGCAACATTAACTAATGAAACATGTTTTATTTGGGGTTTTAAGAATCTTCACACTAAGTGCTGAAAGAATTCATCTGTTTGCTTGTTAAAAGAAGGCACTGGCTGGGTTCTAGTCCCAGTTGCTCCTCTTCCAGTCCAGCTCTCTGCTGTGGCCCGGGAAGGCATGGGAGGATAGCCAAAGTGCTTGGGCACCTGCACCCGCATGGGGTACCAGGAGGAAGGACTTGGCTCCTGGCTTCGGATCAGCATAGCGCCGGCCATAGTGGCCATTTGGGGAGAGAACCAACAGAAGGAAGACCTTTCTCTCTGTCTCTCTCTAACTCTGTCAAACAAAAAAAGAAAGAAGGAGAGAGAGAGAGAGAGAGAGTGAGAGAGAGAGGGAGAGAGGGAGAGAGGGAGGGAGGGAATCTGTCCAGCAGGTCAGTATCATTAATAAGGGCAGCTGTCTCTGATGAAATCAGGAAAAGAAATAAGCCCAGAGCTATGTTGACAGAACACCACCCAACAGTTGATTGTTATATTTGTTCAATTTTCAGAATGTCTCAACATTCTGTCACATTATATCCAATGCTCTGTGATATAACATTATCTTAAAATAGTAGTTGTGACATGTATTTATATTAACTCTCCTTCCTCTTGTTAGTCATTAAATGGATGTGCGTAGAACAGCTAAGTGAGCCAGGGTGAATCAGCATGGTGTGAAATTCCAGGCAGAAAATGCAGTATTGTTAGCCCCCCACACACACATTGGTTCACCCCCTGCCTCTACCTCAGAAGATAGGAATTGAGGGGAATACGAAACACGAAGTGCAACACACTGATCCCAGTTTCAGCCAACAGGGTCATTCACGCCTCTTTACATGTGCTTCCTAATCAGTCCCTGGAGTTTCACACCAGGTGCCAATGAACATAGACTATCATGGAAGAAAATATATTGTAATATGGAAGGTATTCAAGAAAAATACTTCTGAAATGAAAAAGTAATAGAAATACATTCCTGAAGAGAGAATGCATAGTGACTCACCGAAGCTCAACAAATCTGTACATTTTAAACCATATAATATATATGTAATATACAATAGAGATTGTATTTTTATATAAAATATACAATAAAACTATTTTTATAAAAAGTATTATAATTCTCTAACTCTACATGAAAAAGAAAAAATACAATTACTTGTCTTCATTTAAGCCTAATGGAAAGGGGAAAACTACAGTCATTACATTAAATATTTTCTTACTTGAAAACTCAACTATTATACTAGAATGAGATAAAAGTATCATAATCTATTAGATAAAATAGTCCTCTTAAATAAGTTAGATTATTAAAAACAAAGCAAATATATTTAAGATGTTTGGGAATAAAATCCAAATTTTGTTAATAATTGCATTAATGTTACTTAATATTTATAAACATTTTTACAAATGGAATATGCATTTAAAGGAAAACCAGTCCTTCCAGTTAATTGGTATACTGGAGGTATTTCAAACCTATTTAGTTTCTTTTTTCAGGATTTTTGTGTTGTTATTTTACAAAGTTTTGATTCACAGAGGATAAAAACCTTGATTAATGTTTTCTGGGTCAAATCAGTATATAAAAAGTTAGAATGTGAAAGGCAAATCCCTACAGACTGCTAGATTGGAAACTACACCCATAAAAGGATAAAAAATAATTTTAGCTTATTTTCTTAGCATAGACTGAGTTTCACATAATATCTGTTTTTGTTTTGCATAGGGATCTTGGCAAAATTGCCAACAGATCCATTAAGGCAGTTTGATCTACATCTCCGATGACAGTTCCATCAAAGTTGAGGAAACGTGTCATGTCTTCAAGGAAGAATGAAGCTTGGTTGGTTATACCCTAAAATTAGGACATGACTAAGGTATGTCATTTCTTTGAGTTCCATCAAAATGCTTTGCTCTTTCCATTACAGATAATTTCTTTTTCTTTTCAAATCTCTCTCTCTCTCTCTCTTTCTCCTCACCCCCATTTTGCTTCCTCTCATTAGCAGATGTCTTTTATAATTGATGCTGTTTGCTGTCCTTTCATCAGAGGCATGCCACATCATTTAGGCAAACCAGCAGACAGGGTACCTAAATACACATTAGAGGGGCCGGCAGCCAGGAGACGTTTTGACTGTCTCATCAGGCAGTTAGAATAAGCATTTTGGTGCCACTGAATGCAGTGCTGTATTCAAATAGTAGCTTTCATCTTCACTTTTCTAAATATAAAAGTCAACCTTGAAGCCCTTTGAAGGACCCAGCCAAACAACACACATATAAAAGCAAATCAGTGGCCAGCGCCTTGCGGTGCCGGCACACCAGGTTCTAGTCCCGGTCGGGGCGCCAGATTCTGTCCCGGTTGCCCCTCTTCCAGGCCAGCTCTCTGCTGTGGCCAGGGAGTGCAGTGGAGGATGGCCCAAGTGCGTAGGCCCTGCACCCCATGGGAGACCAGGAGAAGCACTGGGCTCCTGCCATCGGATCATCGTGGTGCGCTGAAGACCTTTCTCTCTCTCTCTCACACTGTCCTCTTTGCCTGTCAAAATAAATAAATAAATAATAAAAAAGCAGATCAGTAAGGCTTGGGAAAACATCCTCGTGTCAAATTTGTAGGATATCTTAGTTTGCTATTGTTCTTTTCCAGAAAGACCCACAGGTAAATGATGGCTCCAAGAAGACACAAGACAGTGTCATTTAGGAGAATCACTATTGTGTGCACTGGTTGCCATTTTATGTTCTCAGCAGGAGATATAGATATAGATATAGATATAGATATAGATATAGATATAGATATAGATATAGATATAGATATAGATTTAGATATAAAACTAGTTATATAAAACTAGTTATATAGTTATATAGTTAAATGTGTATATATACATATATATATATATGTGTGTGTGTGTAGTTTCCAGGAATGTCTACTTTTTTCTGTATGCAAAGCATATTTAAAGTGTCCCTCCAAAGCTATACTCATTTTTTTAAAGAAAGCAAAAGAGAAAACAACACCAATAACAAAAGAAAACCTTTGTCAAGTGGTCAGACAGACTGGAACTAGAGGATTATAGGTAAGGGGGTAAAATGCAGGGTTGAAAGCTATAATTTCTGGTTCTGTGGTGGCAAACCAAATCAGATGCTGGAAGGGAATACAAAGACCCAGCTGCTTGAGGCCAGAGGATGGGGACAGGACACTTGCAGTCTGGCAGGCAGGTCCCAGCATGCAAGTTGTGCTACGTGGTGGCGAATCCTGGTCAGATCCCTTCCCGCTTAGTTCTTGTCCCTGTGCCCCTGGTCAAATCCCTCCCCACTTAGTTCTTGTCTCTCTCCTCCTGCCTGGGTTCCTTACTCTCCATCTGAATTTATCTTGGTTGTTACTGATTCCAGTTCAGTTTTCTTCATCTTCTTTCTTTTCCTTTTCTCTCTCTCTCGTTCTTAATTTAATTAATTTGATTTGATATCTTTAATTTTTTCTCTCTTTCTTTTCATAATTTGGCCTTATCTTTATATTTTCATTGCACTCGAGAGAATCGTGGAGCTGGTAGAAAGCATGGAAACTGTCTATCATACAACACAGTGTTGTATGATGCAGAGACTGAAGCCCAGAAAATAATCTGTTCTAAGTTATTCAGTTTGTTTATAAGTGCAATTGGCTTAATTATAGTTTTGCATATATTTACACAAAGAAAATATTTGCTCTAAAACTATTTCTGGGAAATGTTTGAGGAGAAAGTAATCATCAAAATATGTGCACAGTTAAATGTATCTATCATTCAACATCAACAAGAATATGTATTGAAATTGTCTGTGATGCCATTCATAGGAAGAACCTACTTTAATTGCTAATGTATCCTCTGACTTCTGTGTATGCATAAAGTAGGTAAGCAAACCCAAATTCTGTGCAAAAATGAATATTATTTTTCTGTACACATACAATTTCCATTTGACTTCTTTTTATTATTCATTACTCACAGTTTTGTAGTCTTACCCACAACAAAGGGATTACTCAGAGGACAAAAAGGTAAGGTATCTGACACATTGTGTTGCAAGTTTCAGAAGGTTTGTTTTCTCTATGACTAGCGTTGTGTTTTTTAAAATTGTTTGTGTCTCCTTATGAGTATTCCTTTAAGAACTGGCAGAAGAGTTATGGAAGCAAAACCAGATAGAGTTAGATTCTATGAGTAGAGGGAATTGATAACATTCTAGAGAAAATGTACCTTGTGTTTTTATTCATAATAGACATAATATTTTAAGTGTATTAAAATATTAATAATCATTTATACTAAACAAAACTTTTAAAGTTTTAATTCTGCCCCTCATCTGGTTTTGTAGTTTTTCTAGGAAAGGCAAACAATTTAAAACAAAATCACTCTTATGCAAATATTTGAAATGTCATGCAAAAATTTTTGTGGCGATTTTACTGGAAATGAGTATTTGTGTAACTTAAACAAGTGGAGTGTCTTTCCTCCAAAAAGCTTGCCACACTGCCTGAATGTTAACAATGCAAGTTTTAGATATACTTAGAAATCATAATTAGGGTAACTTCTTAGTTTGAAACAGATTTTGAATCAAGTATTTAAAAGATGAACATTTTCATGAAATAGTAATCATAGATGGTTTCAGTAGTCAGTACTGTCTACTACTTTCTTAAACTGTGTGCTTCAGTATCAAAACACTACATGAACTAGAAATAATTATTTAATAAAATAGAATTGAAGAATTGAACCAGAATTTTGTTGCAGTCTGCAGGTTTATGTTTGGCTAAACATCATAAGATCTGAATTGTCTCCATTATTTTTACAACTTAAATAATAATATAGAAATATAGAGTACTTGTACTATATCATCATGAATTCGGACTTACGGAAAATTGTTTCCCCTTACCCAGAATGGTACCCAGAAATCAGCACAAATGAGAATGAGCGTAATTCTTCTTTCCTGGTACTTCTGGAAGACTAGTCTGTAAGAGCTGAGCTTGATTATTGTTGTCTTATGCCATGTGAAGAGATCCATGACTAATGGCAGAGCTTGTAGGTATGTGTGGTGTAAGTCGATGCCTCGACTCTGTGGAGATGATCAGGCTCCCTGCCAAATTGTATAGCCTAGAAGCTTCAGGGACAGGAAGTGCAGCAGTGTCACCTGCTCATACTCTGCACATAGCACTACAGGCTGGAACTCAGTGAAAATTCAAACCAGATTGGATAAAAATGCATCAGCTATTTTTATACTGCCAGATGAATTATAAATATATAGCAACATTTGTCCATTGTTAACTTTATGTTGCAAAGTTATACTAAATTTAAAATGGCTTCATCAGCTATGGAAGCCTCTAAACATCCTTTGGATAATAAAGAGAAAGCTACAGCATATAGTGTTGAATTTATGGAAGGCAAGCTGAAAGACATTTATGAATCAAAAGTATAGTTTTATTTAGAAAGTGTGCTGTGCTTTTTTATTTTATCAACTATTTAATCATAAAGATGGTTTAGAATGAAATGAAGTATCAGTATAAAAACTTATGTGAGTTCCTACTCATAGATCAACACCAATTTATTGACATGTGTATATGTCCCTTCTAGAGATAGCTATACTTATCAGAGGGCCTCAAAAAATTCATGGAAATGGTATATTTTGAAAAAGCTATACATAGTTTTTAAAAATTTTTGCATCAAAATAAATTGTTCCTTTTAAAAATGGTTTAATGATTTATTTGAAAGAGTTAGAGGGAGGGAGACAGAGAGAGAGAGAGATCTTCCATCGGCTGGTTCACTCCCCAATTGGCCGATCTGAAGCCAGGAGCCAGGGACTTCTGAGACTCCCACACAAGTGCAGGGGCCCGGGACTTCTGGGACTCCCACACAAGTGCAGGGGCCCAAGGCCTTGGGGGCATCTTCTACTGCTTTCCCAGGCCATAGCAGAGAGCTGGATTGGAAGTGGAGTAGCCAGGACTAGAACCGGTGCCCATATGGGATGCCGGCACTTCAGGCCAGGACATTAACCCTTTGCGCCACAGCCAGCCCCGAGGTTTGCCTTTTATTTAGACCATGGATTGGACAGTAGGAGTAGACACAGATGCAGTTTCTTTCCGGCACTAATTGTAATGTTACTCAGCAAATCACCAGGAGTTGTAGTGTTAACTTTAGATGTGAAATTGGTGAGGCTCTAAGGCTCCAGCTTGTAACCATGTGATTATTCACAGGAAAATGGTGTCTGCCTGTAGTTTAAATGCTTTCTCCTTTGTGAAAGAACTGTAAATAATGGTGCTTCCTTTCTATATGTTGCTTTTTATTTACATTGCAGTGAGATATTTCCCTGGTAATAAACACTGTGACAAGCAAGGGGACTAGTTGATAGGAGCACTCACTGATGCAGGTGGATTTGATTATGTTCAGATTGCAAGGAAATTTTAGCTCCCTTTAACAATGTGTCACTATTTCTTGCATCAATTACTGAAGAAACTTTTAACTAATTCTGATTTTTCTTTCTACTTATTTATCTGATATTTTTTAAAATGTATTTGCTTATTTTATTTGAAAGGCAGAGTGACAGAGAGGGACCTCCGTATTACATCTGCTGGTTCACTCTCCAAATGCTCACAGTGGTTGGGGCTGGGCTAGGCTGAAGCCAGGGGCCAGGAACTCAGTTTGGGTCTCTCATGTGGGTAGCAGGAGCTTGAGTATTTGGGCATCATCTGCCCCCGAGGCACATTACCAGAAAACTGGATGAGAAGTAGAAGTTGGACTCAATCCCAGGTACTCCATTATGGGATGCTGGTGCCCCACAAGGCAGGTTAACTCCCTGTGCCACAATGCCTCCCCTAACTATCATGGAATTTATTTTGGTTGGGTGGGGTGGGGTCAAAGTTTCCCAAATTTTAGCTGTATCAGAATTACTTGGATGACTTTATAAGGCAGATTGCTAGGATTCATGCCCAGTTTCTGATTCAGGAGATGGAGCCTGGAAGCGTGCATTTCTAAGTTCTCAGGTGACCCCAGAGCACAGAGAATCTTTGTTCTGCAGGCATGTTAAATTTCAAGTGTGCCTCCTTAGTCTGACTTGCTAACTTTCTCATGATTCAAGATGGCAGAGTATGTGTATATAAGCAAACAATTTGTATGAACTTGTGTTTACTCATATACAGTAGACAAATTCATCTTTACTACCAGAAACAATGGCTTATAAAAATGGTTGTTTTAGTGAAAGATAAAGAAATCTTAAAATAAGAAAAAAAGCAGATAAAGTACTCCAAATAGAGATTTTGGTTAGCTAAAAACTATATTTTTAATGCCTACTACGATTAGGCTGGCAAACACTTTGCTCTCAATACTTTGTTCCTAATTTTGCTTAATCATACTTGTTCCACCTGCCACAAAAGAATTCATTGTTCCCCCTCAGTGTTCATCTCCCTGATGTATACAACAAAACCTTTTGTCCTTCCTTTGATATTCATATTCGATACCTTAGATCTGTTTCAAGGCCCTATGAATTCTTAACTTTCATTTACATTTTGGCAGATTCTTATTCAATTTAAGATATCATTAAACTACAGGATATCTGATATATTGAATAAATTATCTAGGCTTCAAAAAAAGCTGTTTCAAAGTTAGGGCTACCTTGGATGGCCAAGGAAGCTGTGTGCCTCCATTGTATGGATGGTGTTGAGAATGCCACTTCCGGAATCACATAGACATGTGTTCCAGGCAGACATATTAGGTCAGGTTTAATACGACAGGTGTGAAGTTCAAGACCTAAGTCCCAAATTCTTTGGAATGGAAGACATGATATAAGAATTGCACGTGTGATTTACAGCTATTTAGTTGACTGTGACTAGCTCAGTATGAGCCAATAGTAATTTGAGAATCCACAAAAGTTATGCAGAGCTTAGCATTTTAGTGAAAGAATATGGGATCTGGTATGAAGGAGATGAAAACTCTCTGTCTTCAGGGCTGGTAGATCAGAAACAGCCACTTTTCATAACTCTCGTGGTATCTACTACACTGTGTTGTTTGAGGTAAAACCAAAGCAACAATTATCCTATTCACTTAGAAAAAATACTAAATTAATATCCACACTCAATATGGTAAGTAATGGAGACCCATTAAAAAGCACAAGCTGTTGTCAAACTGAATATTTTCAATTCCTTTCAATAATCCATGAATGGATGTGTTTGGTTTTGACAGTGGAATATGCTAATATAATGTAGTCTGAACTTTGCCTGTAGAAATTTGAAACCTTGATTCTAGCTTTTTCTTGAATGCTTCCCGAATAGCAGAGAAAGTTGAGAAAGAAATTATTCTAGGTTGACAATTGGGAAAATCACCATCTTGTCATTTCACTTCAGTCACTAATATCCAAAATTAGCTTGAATCAGTGTTGCAGACTCATTTCTATCTGTCCAAATATTCTATGTCCTCTTAACTCAGTAGGGAAACTGTCGTGCTGGACCATGATAGCTGGACTTTATTAGTTGACTCTTGGCCTTTTAAGACTAACTTTCCCTCATACTGCCTGTTGACACCTACAGATGTTTTGCAAATCCAATAATACAGCTTTCAGAATATTTACTCTCTTTGTTTTCCAAACATTTTAATAATTCTGACACAAAATTTTCCAGAGTAAAAAAATGCACAGCCTGCTACACTTCATCACAAAGACCTCCAGTTTATAATGTGCGTATCCAAAGCACTGACATTAATGCCGCTTCCAGGGTTTTCAGTGAGGAGGGTGATCCGTGATAACAAAATTGTATCCCTTCCTTCCTGCAATTACCTCACTATCCTTACAGCCTTGACATCTGGAAACCCACTGCTACTGTAGCAGCTGTGACTCCTGTCCTATAGCAGGAAGCTAACTGCACATTCCAAAGAGCCCCAATTGTTTTGATATTTTTCTGGCAGCTCAAACAGTTAGGACATTAGAGAACATAGTGTTTTGTGCCAGCCATATTCTGGAACCATATATAGAGGTATAACGTGTTACAATTGGAACCACTCCTGGGTGTTGGATGTTGGCCTTCTCTTAATGATGTATGTAACTCTACATTGTGGACATATTCCAAATTTAGCCATTCTAAATATAATGTATGTTAGAGGAGGAACCGCATACTGCTCCTATCAAAGACTCTATGTTTTATTGTATGACCCTGTTTCTGCCGTCATTTACTCAAATGAACAACATGGAAGAAAACTTACCCTGTAAATGCCCCTACTTAAATTGTTGGGAGGAACTGAATAAGTCACTGTGCTCTGAATTTGTTCATACGATGCCTCAGATAACAAAGATTTTTAGATACTTATAAATTTGGAAGAAATCAAGCGAAGTACAGAGTTATTAAGTTTTAGGCAAACCCACTTGCAGTTTGGTTTCACTCGGTGTCTGAAACTATCTTGTGTTTTTCAGCTGATAAAGTCTGTAAATTTTATATTCACATTGCTTTTATACATTAAAAATCAAAGGGAATGACTTCTGGATTGATTACTGTTCATTTATCTTTGAAAAGCTACAAATAATGATTATGTTCATTTTAAGAGCATTAGTGGTTTTTGTTCATCAAATTAAGAATGAAATGGGTTTTGGTAATGCCCTATAATTACTTTGCTAATCAAAATGATTGCCAATGAGAAACTAAACTGTTTTGCTGCAGAATAGGTTGAGGATTGCTCTGATTCATACCATAACATCACAAAAAATACAACTGTGTATTTAGTTTACACATTTTATTTTTTATTTCTGTTTTGTCATTTTCTTACATTTCCTCCAAAATATGACAGTATTCTCCACCATATATTCTTATTTACCCTAATTCCAATTTAATTTAATATTTTTCTTTAGGTTACAATTTCTTTATGTTGTTCTCTCTTTACTTTCTGTCTCATGATTTAATAGTTGATTTTAAATGATTTAAAAGGACATATGCCTTTCTTTCATGGACTATAATCTCTGATATTCTCTTCTGGTTATAAATTGTTTGGTACTACAGCTAAAATATATTTGGTATGCTACTGACTCTGTGTGTGCTTAAGCATTTTGTGAGTTTTATACAACCAGAAGACTTGTGCATTCTCCTATTATTTTAATACCCCAATGTATACTGAAGATTTATACACTTGTAACCGTAAAATAAATACTTATTTAGACAGGAAATCTTGCTAGATAATCTGCCTTGGGTTTAAATTTGTAATCATTATAAATTATGGATTCCAGAAAGATGCTGGTATGAGTTTTGTTTAAAGCCATTTCAAAATCATGCACTAAATACACAGTGCTTTCTCTAGGATTGCTTTTCGTTGCTATTCATGCTGCTTGCCTTTTTTATCTTGACCATAATTCACTTTTCATCAGCATGCAATGAGACAGATGATATTCTGGATCAGCCTGGGGTTATTCTTCATCAGTCATAAACAGATAAATTATTTTCAGAATCAATAAAGCAGAATTGATTACATAGCAATGGTGTTTTTACACAATATACTTCTCATTGCCAAAGGATCCAGTCCCATTCCAGAGTCACAGCCACACCATTATGTGGTCAAGACTTCCATTGGCACTGTGGAAATACAAGTATGTCTGGGCTAAGACTCCCATGGGGGTGACCCCCTAGGATCTCTACTCATAAGACACATATCATCATAACTGGTTGACAACAAACATGAGGTCTAACCCTTTCAACCAAAACATTTCAATTGGTCTCCAGTTTGACTGGTAGGGAAAAAAGCCTCTGTTCTGTTGAATATAAATCACTTCCAAATATTTAGACACACAAGGTCAATGAAGAGTTCAAGTACTTTAGTTTTGATTTTGTTTTCTTGCTGATGGGCAATTTGAACAAATGCCCAATGTGTTTGAATTATTTTTCTTTACGCATAATTTATGCCAGATACGGTGCTTATTAACCCTTTTCTTGCCTTTTCTGATAGTTTTAAAGGACTTCTAACTTTCCAAAGATCTTGGCGTCAGAAAGTTGACTCAGAAAATTTTGTGACATCATGGTATGATAAAATATATCAATACAGAGAAAAATAAAAGAAATAGATGATTTGTATATACAGCATCTTGCCTTCAAACTGTTCACCCTAACTTTACTGAAGTTTATTATCAAGGTTTTTCTACCTGAAACCACAAATCTTGACAGGATGGAAATGTTATTTGGGGTCATTCAACATCATCCCCGAATTTTCACTCACAAAGCAACTTAAGAGTAATGGGATAACTTTTCACTTTTCATGTGGCACATGACAAATTATAGACATCATGAATCTAAAATGAAAACCTCTGACATCATACTTCCCTTTCGAAAACATAATCTCTGTACCTAAAATTATCTAATACCAAAATGCTGTTAACATTTCACAAATTGTTCAAAAATTTAGAGATTTGATCTGGAGAGCATTCAGTGTGGCTTTGTAAATGCTGTAGTACAACTTAGATCATAGAGTATTAGCTTCTGCATTTCCTCACATGGATCAAACATATGCACCTGTGTTATGCTTGGTCTTACAAGAAAAAAAAGCATATTCTCTGTTGTTTCAAAAAAGGCATAAAAGAGAGAAGAAAACTACAGTGAAGTGCAACTAGTCTGTCCATGTCAAGACACTTGAAGTTAGAGTCCAGTTACTTTCAGCCCAGATGCATGTATTTTGAGCACATTTTTCGAGTATTGCATAATCATAATGTAACCTAAAATAACAATGGAAGAAAACCAAGCTCCGATTGATAGACGTATTTTACTTTTTATGTGGTGCTAACAAAATAACTTAGATGGAAAATGAAATCTGTCTTCATTTAAGACAGAAGCATAAAGACTTCCTTCTGGACAGCAGACTTTGGGATTGCAAGATCAAAGGAACACCTTTATCTGCGCTGTGACTACAGACCAAAAGACTTTACAGTGTCCCTGTCTCCATGCGAGAGCTCATGTGTCTCAAATGGCATTTAAATTACAGCCCTCTGTAGCCAGGCAGTCAAAACACGTGTCCTCTGAAGGGGCACCATATTATAATCTGTCAGGATGTCCCACTTAAAAGCTCTTCTATACTGTACTTGTCCTCATTTTTCTCTCTTGCTAGAAAATTTGAGCAAATTGTCTTCTCAAATAGAGTTATGAGTCGACCTAACCAAGATGGACAAAAGGCACTCTTTACATTACATTAACTTAATGGATTTAAAAACATTTATACATATTTCCCTTCCTTTTTTTCTGGAATACACCCCTCCACACACATTTTATTATTTTAGACTTTTTGTTTTCCATGTAGTATACAACATAGACACATATTACATGAGAATTAAGAAATTGTGTCCATTGGAAGATTATAGGTACTTTTTCTCAAAACCAAGCATTTTTTGTTAATCTGATACATAATAGAGTGACTGTTCTATATCGAGGAAGGGAACTGTTCGCTGAATTCTGGTGTAACACTCAGTACAGGTGGCATGCTTCAGATGTCATTAAAGAGATGTCTTAACTGAAATACATACTTTAAACATAATGTTTATTATGGTGACAACAGCAAAGACTTTCTGAAAATTAGGATTACATTCAGAATATGCTTGCACGTATAAAACTGTTACATTTTCTGTAGCATTGAACTTTTTTCTAAGATGGATATAAGTGGTATAGGTAATCAACTCAGTATTAGATAGATAGATAGGTTTGATGAGGAATTGTAGGTTCTTAAAAGAGCAAAACCAGTTTTTTCCTCGGCTACACTTGTTTCCATGCTTCGGACTTCACACATTTTCAAGAGTATATTTAAATAATTAGGAAAAAAAAGGAATTTAAAATCACATATTCATTTTATTTTCATTCATTTTTATTCATACTCATTCTTTTTTTTTTTTTTACAGAAGGCAAGGGAATATTTTATTGACAACCAGGCACATAGCCATAAGAGAGGGAAGCACACAGGACTGCAAACTAAAACCCAACTGCCAGCAGGGCCCTTTGGGCCAGGAACACTGCATCCTGGGGCCCTCACAGTCTCCCACCAGTAGACACACAAGACTGGGCATCCAGAGGACAGGGCAGTGGCTCTGGTGTCCCAGAGAGTGACAGAATATATGATGCTTCATTATGAGCGACAGGGTAAGGAGGTAAAATGGAGGTAGGGTCCATCACTGCCTAAGACCACCTCCTCCTCTCAGAGCCAACACCAGGTGGAGGACTGACCCACCAAGGATCTTGTAATCTGCTGCTGTCTTCTCATCATTCATCTGTTTGCCACTGTAGATGAGCCGCTGCTATTGGGGGGGGGGGGCGATGCCCTCTTTCTCCTCCACAAACTCCTTGATTCTCTCCTTGATTCATTTTAAGATTGAGATGCAAGGTGCTTCGTCAAGAAGAGTAATTTTAACCCACTCATTTTTTTTTTTAAATTAAGGTGGTATGAATTTAGGTGAGCTTCAACTGAGAATATGTATACCAGAATATGTGTATCTCTTTTGAAAAGCTGTCAGTCACAACTGACTTGATTCTTAAATGTCCATACTATTTTCACAAATTCTTATTCATATTATTTTTGTGTGAAAAATACCAACTTTAGAGTAGAAGCAATAGGAACTTCTGGGCGCTTAATAGGTTGGCAAAGTCTTTTTCTCAATCTGGAAATGCCACAGTCTTTTCAACATATTTTATTTACCTGACAAACCAGGTAAGGAAAGTATAGGCTCTTTATTGAGAATGGGACCAACTTAATACTCATGTATCACTTTCTCAATGAATCAGGATTGGATGTCTTCACACCTAATAAACATTTGACCGAAAATCAAGACATATTTTATTGTCAGCATTTGAGGTAACTAAATGGGGATATATAATGGAATGCTTTGATTAATTTTTTTCTTTTATTGAGAGCAAAGGAAAGAAGAATGGAGATTTTTTCAGGGATAACAGAATAGAGTAGAAAGAAACATTCTAGATGTGTGGGAAACAGTCGATTTTATTTCCCCATTCTCCTCTATCTCACAAGCCCAGGATATATCCTAGAATTACTTGGGGTGGGGGATTATTGTTTGAAAAATACAAAAGATTATAAGCAAAATAACAAACATCTGTAAATCTGTTACCCACTTTAAGAACTAGGGCAGCAACAGAAATGATGAAGCCAGCTTTGTGCAACTCTGGTCTCCCTCACTTGCACAGAAGTTACTATTATCAGGGCCTCTCCATACAGTTGTGTACAGTGTGTGTGTAATAGATTTAAGAGCTGTTTACCTCTACACACAGGCCTGATACTAATCATGTCCCTTGAAGGGTATCGTGCTCACCTACACAGATTTTGACAGTGGCTCTGCCAGTTTTCTGAGCTTTGGGATAGTCTGTGTGTCTGTGTGTGTGTGTGTGCACTATAGATGATAGTTTTGCTTATTTTGAGCTTTAGCGAAATTATAATATCTTGAATACAGTAATAATAGAATCAGCTTTTCTGAAGTTATATTTCTAAGAATCATGTACATTGCTGCTTATAATTACACACATATGCTTACTTACTTGACTTCTATATGGTGTTCCACTACATATTCTCAACTGATTTATTTGTTCTCTTGTTTGATGTGTGAGTAAGTTGTAATCTGCTCTGCAGGCGCACAGTTGCTGTCATAACTATTGTTATTTAAAATTTTTCTTTATTTATTTGAAAGGCAGAGACACAGAGTCATGAACTACTAGTTTAATCCTCAGATGCACAAAATGGCTGGGGTTGTAGCCGAGCCAAAGCAGGAAGCCAGTAACACAACAAGGGTGTGTGTGTGTGGCAAGAACACAGCTCCTTGAGCCATCACCAGCGATTTTGAAGGTCTGCATTAGCAGGAAGCTGGAGTCAGGAGCTAGCACTAGGAATTAACCCAGGCACCCCCGTGTGGTTTGCAGAAGTCTTCACTGTTCAGCTAAATGCCAGTCTTGGGTAACCAGGTTGCAGATGTGTCTTGGCTCACCTGGACAAGAAGTGTGCATATGTGAAAAGTGAAACTTAAAACTCTAGCAAGTGCATATAAAGATTATGATATGAAGCTAGAAAGACTTTTCTTTAGAAAACCTAAAACGTCTCTCACACTTTCAGCATTTGTACAAGTGCTGTCTGTGGATAGATATCAATTTCAATTTAAGTAGCTACATGAATGGTTTTATAAAATACCTACCTGCCTTGCTAAATCAATCATTCTATCCAAATCCATTATCTAGCACAGGAGAGAAAGCCAGAAACATCTTGGTTGTCTTGATATGGATTAAATATGTTTATTTTACACTTGGGAAGTGGGAATTAAGGTTAGAGGATACAGCCAAAGCAAATGGGGTTAATTTTACTGCTTTCTCACACACTTTCAAATTATTTATGAAAACACTGAATATGAGCACCAACAACTAAGATTATAATTACAATCCTAAATATAAGGAAGCAGAGACATATACAGAAGATTTTTAGATAGGATGTTTTTGTTGTGGATAAAATGTTCTTGACACAAAATTGATGGTCTGAACCATTTTAAAAGTGTGCAGTTCAGGGCTGTTGATACATTTGCTGGCTTATGCAACCACCATTGCCAACTATCTCCAGAGATTTTTCATCTTCCTAAACTGAAACTTCTCACCCATTACATAACTACTCCCATCGCCCCTCTCTCCATCCCCTCCCAACTTCCATTCTATTTCTGTGTCTATGAACTGGACTATTCTAGTTACCTCGTATCAGTGAAATCATTTGTGATTGGCTTATTTCATTTAGCGCAATGTCTTCAAGGTTCATCCAGATTATAGTAGCATAACTCCCCTTTATAAGTGTAAGTAACCTTCCATTGTGCATATATACCGTGTCTTGCTTATCCATTCATCCTTGTATAGCCAGAGGGCCCCGGGTTGCTTCTATCTATTGGTGGCTCTATTGGTGAACACAGGTGTGTGGTTGAACGAGAAGGCCATGCCAAGGTGGCCACTGGCAAGGGAGTGTCAGTTACTCAGGAACGGCTTTGAAACCCACCTGGCAACGGAGCCTGCCTGGCAACAGGCTGTGATTGGTTGGGGCATAGACCGCCCGTTGACCAGATTGGCTGGTCTTGGCTATATAAGATGTGGTTCCAACTGTAATAAATGAGTCTGCAGGCTGCTCGCCTGAAGCTTGCATTCACCTGACTCCCAGGGTCTGTGTGGTGACTCCACGCCTCTTGCCCCCACCACACTGCTCCTCTCAGAAACGAATCCACTGCAATATTGTTGAGAAATCAACTGCAACACAGGTGTGCAAAGATATCTTGAATTTCACTTTCAGCTCTTTCTAGGCATGAAGATTCTTAAGAATTCCAGTAAGTTGATATCCTGGCCAGTTGCTACATTAGGTGTTAAATAAAATCTTTTCTGCCAAACTTTAGACACACTTTTTGCATTTTTTTCTAATTGTCTTCTGATGCTAAAATGTATTTATTCCTTCAAGAAACAAAAATTAAAATTGATATAATATTCAAGTTGCTCTACTTCAGTATCATAAACATTTAAGAAATTTAGTGGCCATTGGGGGAGTGAACCAATGGAAGGAAGACCTTTCTCTCTGTCTCTCTCTCACTGTCTATAACACTCTCTCTGTCTCTCACTGTCTAACTCTGCCTGGCAAAAAATAAAAAAAAAAGAATTTTATCTATAGACATGAAGTACAAATTTGGAGAGAATATTTTACAGACAATTTTTTCATGCCACTCCCATTAACAATAGATTAAATTTTCATGGAGTACTCATCCGAAAACACTTTATTAATATTTGACAAAAATAATAATGTGATGGTTAATTGACAGATGATAGATAGATGATAGATGATAGATGATAGATGATAGATGATAGATAGATGATAGATAGATAGGTAGATAGAGAGTCAGTCTGGCTCAACCCTTTGTGGTCCATTTTATAGGCTGTGAAACTAACATGTTGAGAAGTTCAGTGTAATGAATCTTTCAACATGAAGTGGGAAAGTCAAAATTCAATCTCGGATCTTTGTGATATCGAAATAAATTTTATCCAGTGTAGATTTTAACCTCCTTTAGCTAATTCTTGCCAAAACACCATGAAGTAGATTGGAGTGTTCATTTTTCTTTTGAAGAATAGATATCTGAAAGGTAAAATTATCTTGTAGGATTTCATAGCTGATAATGTGGTATAGTAAAAACTCAGGCCTTCCAGTTGTTCATTTATATTTTTCCCATAAACTATACTATCCGACTATCATTGGAGTCAATAGATCGTATTTTTCCCTACATGATAAGTCAAAACTATATACATTGAAAACATTTTTATACAATTAGGAAAAGTATGTAACTTACTCAGTGTCATGTTTTGTTAGGAAAATGAGTTACATTTTAGATTTGTTGGATTTGAGGAAAATTGTCTCTTTTTGAGAAACAGAGAGAGAGAGAGAGAGAGTAAGAGAGAGAGAAAGAGAGAGAGAGAGTCTTCCGTCCACTGATTCACTTCCCAGATGACCACAACAGCTAATGCTGTGTCAGGCCAAAGCCAGGAGTTTCTTCCGAGTCTTCCATGTGAATGCAGGGACCCAAGCATTTGGGCCATCTTCCTCTGCTTCCCCAGGCATATTAGCAGGAAGCTGGATTGGAAGTGGAGCAACTGGGACTCAAACCAGTGCCCAAATGGGACATGGGCATCAAAGGTGGGGCTTTAACTTTTACACCACACCACAGAGCAGCCCTGTCCTCACCCACCTCCAAAAAATAGAAAAGTTCTCAATTATCTGTACTTTAATCTCATTGCTTTCAAGAATTATTGCAGGAAATATACGATTAGTGCTTTTGTTGTATTGAAAAGTACTTTTACTCTTAGACACAAATCCTACTTGTCCTGACTGGTGTAGTAGGAGTTGCTTAGGTGCTCCAAGTTAGGATCCCGCTGGGGTTGCCACCACAGCTCCTCCTTATAAATAACTCTAGACAACAACATGCTTCTGTGTCTTCCAAAGTGCTAGTTTTTCATCCACAGAAAAGTTCAGTAATTGTCTCCAGAACTGGTTGTACTTGAACTGCTTTTAGGTTTTCATGAATAGAAATATCATTTCTACATTAACACATAGCGAGAAATCCCCAAAAAGGAACCACTCTTGTCATCTTCATTAATCTGGTTTCATGTCACAGAACCACACTGTCATTCTACACCATCATATACAACTGTCATGAATTTACCTTTCTCTTCATGTGGGCAGAATTTCAATGGCTAGCACTTCATCATCTTTACCCCTTTTATCAAAATCTTCCAAACGGAAGAACGGCACAGTGCGTTTGAAAAGAAAGGCACAGAATATTTGAAGTAATTTTAAAAATTCAAAATTTATATAATAAATAATTCATAAAATATGAGTGAATGAAGCTCTTTAAAAAATCTCTGGCCTATATATCTGTCAATTTCCATTAAGAAGACAGATATTACATCTCATTATTACCAGTACGTCTGTTACCTTCTATTACTGCTGGGCTTCGTTTCCATCTAGAAAGATCTGTGAGTTAATGTTAACCCCATCAGCGATGCCTGTGCTGTAACAAGCCCTCAACAGTGTATGTAGAGCTCCTGGCTCCTACAGCATCAATTATTGGGTCAACTCTGCTTTTTATTACCCAGTTGGTTTCACCTCCTCCACTTTTTCTATCATTAGCATAGAACAGACGAGAACTTAATGATTACCTAAGGCTAAAATAAAGAACAAATATTTTGTTGGTGAAAGATAGTTGGAGGCCATCACAGCAGATTAAGCAGCTGTCTGCAGTGCCGGTATCACATTTGGGCATCTGTTCGAGTCCTGGCTGCTCCACTTCCAATCTAGCTCCCTGCTAATGCACCTGGGAAAGCAGTGGAGGATGGCCCAAGTCCACACGAGAGACCCAGAGTATGCGCCTGGCTTCTGGCTTCAGCCTGGCCCAGTGCTGACTGTTGCAGCCGTTTGGGGAGTGAACCAACAGATGGAAGCTCTCTCTGTCTCTCTCTGTCTCTCTTTTCTCTCTCCGTAACCCTGCCTTCAAAAAAAAAAAAAAAAAAGGTAATTGGTAATAATGTTAATATATTTCTTGCAATAGCAAAGCAGAGTTTACTAACAAAAAGTAGATACATAGCTTTGGTTATTATTGATATGAATACTAATTTGGAAATGTGAACCTTCTAATTATTAGTATAACAGTTTTATTTACAAAGGAGAATGGTTGTTTTCATGTTTTCCTCACATAAGTGAATAAATTTTTGTTTTTATTCATCATTGATCAACTAATTGCATAGATATCTTTCTATACATATTAGGGTTATCTCTCATACACAACTTTCCCAAAAGCATGCCATTGGCCACTGACGTATTCATTTGTTTTGGAAAAGTTACCTTCTGACTCAGGCAGGCACTGCTCCAGGGAATTTGTTTCGGGTTGGGAGGGTGGTCTTTTATAAGGGCATTCTCCCTCTGTCCTTCAAATAGCTGCTGTGCCAAAAGACATGTGCAGAATGTTTTTCAAACCTTGAAAATTCTGAAGGTCCCAGACATACATTCTAAAATATTAGCTGGACAGATGAGGAAAGGAACAGAACAAAGATGATGAAATAATGGAAGATTTTGCAGTTCTCGTTGCAAGAAATAGGAAGGCTTGTTGGGAAAGAGAAAATAAAGCTTATAATTGACCTATGAATTCATACCTAAGGAAAATCACTATGTTAAATAAGTCCATGATAGCATTTTATTAAGTTTTTATTTAAATTTATTTTAATCTTCTGAAAGCCAGGGTGAGAGGGAGGGAGACACACACACACACACACACACACACACACACACACAGAGAGAGAGAGAGAGAGAGAGAGAGAGAGAGACAGAGATTCCATCCACTGGTTCACTCCCCGGGTGTCTGCAACAGCCAAAGCTGAGGCTTACTAAACCAGGAGCCTTAAAATCTGTCTCCCTCGTAGCTGGCAGAGACCAAGTATTTGAGCCCTCACCTGTTGCCTCCCAGAATTCACTGGATCAGTGGCAGCAGAGGCAGACTTCAACTCAGGTACTCAGATTTAGGATGCAGGTGCCCCGAGTGGTACCTTAACCACTTCACCATAACTCTTTCCCTACTTATATATAAACATATGTAATACATATTTACATTATATTAAAATATCATTACAATTATTCTCTTGCTTTTTAGAGACAGTATAATCCATTTTTGAATTTCACTTTTGAATACAGTATATGGTAGACATTATATTCATTTGTAGAATGAGATCATCCTTTGTTATGCTGGTAACTTGATTTGGGTTAATTTGCTTAAATTAAAAAACTAAATTTATTATTATGAATTAACTTAAAACTTTAGATTTGAAATGGCTTAGGTTTTCTAATTTGATCGAAGTCTAGTTGCATCAATAATTTTCTATGATATATCTTTTCCTTTCTTAACTGCTAAGAAATTGATTTCTGCTAAATTTTCACTTCACTTTACAGTCTATTGGCTAGAAGTTATATATTGATTTATTTTAGATGTAGTAGTGTGCTACTGACCATATGATTCATATGCAACTCTGAGGGAAAAACACAATCTCCAGTTGCAAAGAGCACTCATGGGGCCCAACATGTGAGTCATCAGGAGACACAGTAGTGTGCAATGGCTGGTGAATCACAGTCTCTACAGGAAGCTTCTTGGGATTTTCACACAGGTGGCTGCTGCGGAAACACAAGTAAGAATGAGAAGAGGGAAATGAGAGAAAGAAGGGAGGAAAAAATAAGTGTGTGTGCAGGGGGACTTCCTATAAACATATCTTTTAAAATGTCTCTCCCTCTCTTCCTCCCTTCCTCCCTCCCTCCTTTCCTTCCTTCCTTCCTTCCTCCCTTCCTCCCTCCCTCCCTCCCTCCCCAAGGCAGAATGACAAAGACAACAAAAGAGAGGGAAGTATCTTCTCATCTACTGGTTCACTCCCCAAAAGACTACAAGGGCTGGGGCTGAGCCAGGCTGGAGTCAGGAGCCAGGAGCTCCATCTGGTCTCCCATTTGGGTGGCAGTAACTCAACTAATGGAGCCATCTTCTGCTGCTTTCCCAAGTATGTTAGCAGGGAGCTGGATTGGCAGCTAAGTAGCCAGAACTGGAACCAGCACTCCAATATGGGGTGCAGGCACCCCAAGAGGCAGCTTAACCCACTGCATCACAATGCTCACACTAGTATAAGTGCTTTATTGTTCCTGAATTTCTTGACCGTTGACTTGATGAATGAATGAATGGACTAATTTAAATTAATTCTAAGATACTTTTATGATATTTATAGTCCATGTACATATAGACTTTTGAAAATTATAAAATTGAGCACCTTCAACATACCTCTTTTAAAAATTCCTATAGCTGACACACTGCCAGATGATACAGGGAGTAAGGTTCTGTTGTTTGTTTAAGGCTGTCTTCAAGTCTATGAGAAGCTACATATGAGAACAGGAGAGAGGGAGGGAGGAAGGGAGGTCTTCAAAGTTATTTTTCCATCTTTGTAATTAATTCCAACAACTTTTTAAAGCAGTGTCTTTTTCTTCTCTACCACATATTTTAACAGTTCAGACCAAAACAAGAAAGTGTTTTAGAGTAGGAATCATGATTTTTCATTGTTGTCCATACTGTTGATACATCACTGGCCACATAAAATGTCAACAATAGGTCCGGTAACTTTGTGTAGAAACTGGGCAGACATTGCTACCCACAGATCTGCTATCCAACCTCCTGCCTAAAATGGTGTTGAAAACCCTCCGTAGTCTGAATCCAGATAATTAGCAACATGAAGCATCCCCCTTGTATTGCAGCCACCTCAGTCTCATGGTTCTCTGCTGCTCCCCAAACACGTGATCAGTTAGAACAGTCCCCTTCTCTCACACCCTCTACCCCTAGGCACACATTTGCTTGGCTTCATTGAGAGTTTCTACCTGGCTGTTTGGTGGGTAAGAATTGTTCAAATGTCTGTAAAGTAATTTTAGGGACTTGATATTTGTACAAAAAGCCAGAAAGAACAGAAAAACATTTAGGGATTATCTAGCCCATCCTCTTCATTTTGCAGCTAAGGACACTGAGGCACAGAGAAAGGATCCTGCCCAAAGTCACGGAGAAATCACTGATGCCGGGGGGGGGGGGGGGGGGGGGGGGGGGGCTGTCCAAACCCTGCCCATGTCACTGTGGCGATCACATCGGGCTTTGATTTGGACCGTTCTGGTTTTAGCCTTGGGAGATGTGTTCACTTGTCTGAATCTAAGTTTAAAATTGGGAATAAAAATAGATAATTCAGAATAGTTCCTTTCTTTCCTTCTTTCCGTGATGTTTTCTGATGCCCAGTTAGTTCACTTACTGAGTTGAGACACCGATGTTCACATTTCCAGACAACAGTGAGAGCTATAATAGCAACAGCAAATCATGCTTAGAATTCAGGCTAAGGAGTTTGTTGTTTTTGTTTTTTGGGATTTTCTGCTGTGGCTGATTTTGTTTTGCTTTGGGTTCAAAGCTTAAGGCCACCATTCACTACCTGGGTAGTTTAGGCAAGTGATTTCACAGCCATGCCTCAATTTCCTCGTTTGCAAACTGATCGACTAAATCAATGCACTTAATGCATTCAGAGGCACTGAGTCAGAGGTTTCTGTTCTGGATTGTAGGGATTTGGAAATGAACCACACAACATCTCTGCTCTAAGGCAGCTTCTGGTCTGGCTGTAGGGGGCAGATAATGAACTGGCCAACCAGGGAGTTCCCTACAGCCCTTAATCCCTGCCCTGTCTTCCTCCTGAAATTTTCTCCCCACTGATGACCAAAGGGTTGGATCCCAGCATCCTCAAATTCTTACTTAAAAGTCACCTTCACTGCCCACCTATCTTAAATTGCACTCCCAGCCTTTTCACTCTTCATATTATATTTTCTGCTCTCTATTTTTATTTAGAAGATTTATTTATTTATTTTAAAGGGAAAGGGGGAGAGAGAGAGAGAGAGAGAGAGAGAGAGATCGAACAAGTGATCTTCCATCTGCTGCTTCACTACCCAAACACCTGCAATAGCCAGGTTAGACCAGGTTGAAGGCAGGAGCCTTCAGGTCACCCACACGGATGGCTGGGGTCCAGGCACTTGAGCTGTCATCACTGCTTTCCCAGGATCATCATCATGAAGCTGGATTGGAAGCAGAGCAGCCTTGACCAAGATGCATGTGTAGAGATGGGATGCTGGTGTCTAAAGCATGGACCCCGCTCCATGTTTATTTCCTGTTGTATGCTAGGTGTTCGTTGCCTACTTACTGAACAACTGTATTCACAGTATAATGTCCTGTGGTGATAGCTGCACTTCAGCCAAATGAAAGACAGTAAGTAGATCGAGAAAGTGGCTAGGGCACTGTTTTCAATCAGATGGTAAGGCAAGGCAACTCTAAGCAGCTAACTTTCCACTGGAGACGTGAATGAAATGAGGACAGTAGCCATGGGCTAATAAACAGGCAAGCATCCTAAACAAAGGAAAAAGCAGGTACTAAGGCCCTGTGGCTAACCATGTTAAGGAAATTGATCAGAGAGTTGCATCCTTGAGGATGGAGTTCCTGGATCTCGGGCATTTGCTGGATAGACTAGTGGATGGGAGCTCTCTCTCTTGCATGCTCTCTCTCTCTCTTGCTCTCTCTCTCTCTCTCTCTCTCTCTCTCTCTCTCTCCATCTATTTATCTGTCTCTTTGAAAAGAAGTGCATCCTATGGAGCAGTCACACTCATAAAACCTGAAACATTGTAGTCCTAATCTGTGTTGTGGATTTTTGTGCACTTATATTGTTTCATAATATATAGCTGTGTGTATTAAATAATCAGTCAATAAAATAGCAAGTTTCCAGTCACAGAATTTGTTTATTTCAAGCAAGTGTTTGATGTTCCAAACACACCAAAAGTGCTAACAGGGTCATTCCAGCTCTTTAAAATGTCTTTCCTTGGAGCCGGCAACCTACTATCGTTAATAACCTCAATCCAAATTCTGTATATGATTTCATTCAGCCTGAGCAAGAGAGTGAATGGTAATATTAGATTGTGCTTCATTATATAACTTATTGAGTCTAATTTCCTATTGTTTTCTGCATTCAGCACATTTTCTAGAATTTTCAATAAATATGATGGAATTGTTGAACGAGAACATTGTCAAATCACTCAGTAACTCACGGCTTAGTGATCACCATTTCAACATAAATATACCACAGTGTCTTCTTACAGCCTTACCAGAAAACGAAGAAACTACTTTCTCCGAAGACCCAAAATGCCAAATTGGGGGGATTTTTAAAAAGTTTGTACGTAAGCTTCATTACCTCGTTCAATGTTTTGTGTACCCGTGAGCATCTGGTATATTGAGTGGAGTCTGTCCAGTTACAAACCACGTGTTCTATTTAGTTCCATAAAGAGCGGTAGAAATCGGTTGAGGGAAAAGCACATGTAAAGTTGGTAGAATAAGTAGGCTTTTAATTATTTTACTTGTCCAAAGGGCTCAGCCGTTGGGCACACTGCCTACTATACATTATAAATTAATCGCTTTCATTCTAAGAGCTTGCTCCTGGTTTCCCTACTTTGCATTTCACCTGCCCTAATTAATCGCTGTTGTGTAATTCAGGGAGGGGAGCCTCTGCACGGGCCCCATTTGTTCCAGCTCGTTCCACACTTTAAGGAGGAGTCACGCGCTGCAGACTATGCTCTCTGCTGCACTGCCTCACCCTCTGAGACAGACTTTCTGTCTCTGATTTATGAGCTGCGTGCTCCTCGAGAGGGAGACCTGGGCAGGGACGAGGCACAACCTAAAGCAGATGATTTCTGGGAATCACCTGGGAGCTGTCACTTGAGCACTGGGAGGGAGCGAGGAGGCCCCTCGGAATATTCCCTCAAAGAATCAAACCCAGCGCACAATCAGCCTCTTCTGGCTACGTCTGCTCTTCAGATCCCTGCACAGGACGTGTGCTGTACCCAGGCCTCTGATTCTGGACTTCGGGTAGAGGCCCTGCAGCAGGTGACTGAGCACCGCCCACAAACTGAAGGCAGCAAGGGCTGCAGTAGCCATTGTGCGATTTGCACTCAGAGTTCTACAACCTGACCCTTCCCTGTTCCACGCCAGTGGAAAATATTTTTATCTTAGGTTGTTCCTCGTGTAAAATATAAAGTATATGTATTCTCTCTGAACTTTGCTCTTTATATTTTGGGTTTGTTTCATATAACAATGCAGGGAAATTACTTACCAAAGAGTTATGTGTTTAGCAAAACAAAACAAGACAAAACAAAAATTTACCAGTCTGTCAGAACATCATTTATCGCTAAGAAATCGCCCTAAATCAACACATCAAGAATCATAGAGAAAAAGCCAGCATCTTGTTCGCTCATTGATTCTTGCTGTAATTATGACGGGAAGGACCGTGTCATGTTGGTGCCATAGAGCAAGCAGGTGTCCAGGACTGGTTCTGATGACTGACAAAGAATGCAGACTGTAGAGAACTGCTGACTTCTAACATGAGCTCTGCTCCTGGCCAGACCGGGAGTCAGCAAATTTGTTTGATATGGATGTTTCCCTTTTCATTTTCTCTCATTCTAGAGTAGAATGTTTTGGTAGGATCAAATTATCTACATGTAGTTGTGTATTAGTTGGGTTAGGAGTAGAAAGCAAGAGGGGAAACCAAAAGCAATAAAATTCAAAGTTGTGTAATAGTTAATGCATTACTTGAAGATCTATATAATAATGCGTTTTGACGGGCATCTCTCAGATTATGTTACATGCACGCAGTGGATTTTAGACTTTTTGTTTGTTTGCTTAGGATGTTGAGTCACTAATTGGAAGGCATATCAAGAAAAGACAACTTTGAAGCCCCATATGTATTTCTGCAGGGAAAATTTACTTCTGCATCCAAGTCTTTTTTATCTTTCTCCATTTAAAATATTGAAAAATAAAGTAAATATTTCCTGTAGGAAGACGGCAAAGAAGGGAAGGAGGAATGGTAGGAGAGAGAAAAAAAGGGGATATGGTAAAGAAGGAAGGGAGGAATGGAGGGAGGGAGAGAGGAGGAAGGACATCAAGTGATTTCAGAAGAGATAGGTTTCTATTAAAAAAGTGTAAAGCATTCAAATCTTTGTCCTACAGGAATGTAATGAAGAAAAAAAAATCCATTAACTGTCTTTGCTTTTCAGAAAAAAACAACCATGAATAGACATTTATGTTTTGTGACATTTTGAGATCAAATGTATTTGCCGGTGGCTCTTTGGGAGATGGGAGGGAAGGGCTGGCTCCAGATTTGAAGGAACCGCAAAGCTGATTCTTAAGTGCTTTTGTTGAAGAAGAGAAACTAAATAAAAGACAGAAAAATAACTAGGGGAGTAAGTATTGTTCTAAAGAAATATCAAAATCAAAGTGTTATCTCTGATGTGAAATAAAATGAAAATAAACTAATATGATGAAGCAAAAAATGCAACAAGACTAGGAAAAAATCTCTCTTGAAAGTTGAGATAAGATGTATAACCTAACCAAATAACTTCACTGAGCCTCGTAAAGAAGAACAAGTGATGATTTGAAATGATCCCAGATTACTCATTGGCTGTTGGCTCTGTCTTTATATTTTTATGGAGTTCTAAGGCAGCCATTTAATTTTTCTGAGGTCTATAGACTATGAAAGGAAGTGACTTGATTAGACTAGGTGGTGAAAACACAAAAAACTGAAAATTATTTTGATAGAAAATATAATCTTATTCTTTATAATAAAACAAATATAACTAATGAAGAATTTTTTACCATTACTTAATGGATAATTTTTATTTTAGACTAAATTCTTAAGATTTCTTTTTGCCACAGATTTTGTATTTTCGTGTTCTTAAATAAATGAGAAATAATTCAAAATGATACTCATTTTCATCCAATAACATGACATCAAAGTTGTATCTTCCTGAACTATAATATAGGCTTTAATGGGTATCTATCCTTTATATTAACCTTCTCCAAAAATAAATCATAGACATTTAATTTTCAATTTCAAGAAGGAAAGATAAGTAACTGAGTCTTTTTGTTTGATTCCCTTTTGATACGATAAAGTCTTTGTTAAATAGTATTACTAGGGTACTTCAAAGATCTGTGGGAAAATTGAATTAGAAGATGTTTATTTTGGTGGAAAAAAACTTCTGAAATCCATGCATAGTTTTTTATAATATGCAATTTCCATGAACTTTCTGAAGACTATTCATATATACCATTTCAACATTCTTGTACCAAAATAAACATATCTTTAAATGAATTTTCCATAAGCTTTTCTATTTTACCATAAATGTAAGCTGTTAGCTAATGACATATATATGTACTATACAGTTGTCCAAATAGAAAACTGTGCAGGAGTAGAATAAGACCAGAGAGTCAGATCTAACGCAAGTTAGACAGAGAATCTCAACAAGACCATTGATGAGGTGACAGCACAAGAGAAATGCTCCAGTAAATAACTACATCTTAATGCATTAGTGATAACACTAGTGTAGGAATTGCATCTCAGGAGGTAAATGATGATGTGGTTCAAAGTCAGTCGTGACTTTAGCCCTCCTGTTCTTGGAGGTTTATGGGCTTCTCCGGGCTGCCCAGAAGCATGCCATCTGTTACAATGGAACCTGGCACCATGCCCACAGAGAATGCTCTTCTCTCTCCATCTCTCCTTCCTCTCTTTATTTTACTAAGAAAACATTTTAAGCAAGAGTGGCTTGACATGGAATTTGAGATGACAGCAAAAAATATTTTATTTATTTGTATTTCAGCTTTGATGGGCAATTGCGAAGTTAGCAATGGAAGTAGAGCGTTTGGTTTTCATGTTTACTTCTAAAGCTATGAAAAAATGAGTTGTTCCTCTTAGGAAATTTGAACTTTGGATTCTCGAAGACTCCCTTATGTTTCCAAGGTTTTATAACAACTATCTGAAATACTCTACTGAAAATCCCAGAGCAAAATATAAAGCCACTCACAGTTGATGCAGCCTCCAAATTCAACCATATCCCTGCAGAAAAAAAAGTTTGAAAATGACTCTGATCTATGTTTATATTATGTATTTACCAGTCTCTGAAATCATTAAAATTATTAAAGAAAGCAGTGAGGGATAAGCAAACATTCTACAATACATTTATTAAAAAGTCAAAATAAATCACTTTAAAGCAAATCACTCAAATTTATTCACTCACATGTTTCTTTAAGTGGAAACATTTTGTCACACATGGAATAATTGTAAAGACTCAATCTTATGCAGCTTCATCAAATGTAGAATTTAAGATTAAATATGTCCCCTTCTCCACTCAGTCACATGTCATTGTCCCAAAGAAGAAATGTCATGTTTTGGAAAGATATGCTATTTTACAAGCATGTAAATATACTGAATTTTAAGAGACATCTGTTTTGAGTCTCTCAGTATGCTGTGTATATTTTAATGCCATTATTTCTCTAAAGTTATGAAAATGAACATACATCTAACTTTAACATTTACTGTCCATTCCATTAAGATATCTTTAGTAACTATAGAGCCCTACAAAAGTGTATTTTCAGTATAATGTTAACTTTAGCCAATGTAAAAAGTTACATTTAAAGGCAGATGGAAATTGAGCTTCTTGCCAGTATTTCTGCCCATGCCTCAAGCTATTTCCCACAATAGACACGAAAGCTTATCTGTTGATGTATTTTCTCTCTAATGGACATTTTTGGCTTTTTGATATTAATTTTATCCCAAAGAAATGATAATATTTCTCTGGAAGTCTCCCAAATGATCCAGTGTAGCATGAGAAAATGTTACTAGCTCAGAAGTGTTTAAACAGTATTTCATAAAACTGGTTTTGTTCTTGAGAGATGTAGTCTTACAACTTGAGTCTATAAATGGTGTGCTTTTGTGGTTTCTTTAAAGTCAGTATAAATAAGCAAAATTTTGTATCATTCACATGATCTGGGCAAACCCCGGGCAGAATGCAGAACTGAGACTGTGAAAGCAACTGTTTGTAGTGAATATTTAAATAAAATTCTCTCATTTAGTCAACAAATGTTTGCCTTAATTTTAAAAATAATTAAGAGAGGGCCGGCGCCATAGCTCAATAGGCTAATCCTCCGCCTAGCGGCGCCGGCATCCCGAGTTCTAGTCCCGGTTGGGGCGCCGGATTCTGCCCCAGTAGCCCCTCTTCCAGGCCAGCTCTCTGCTGTGGCCCAGGAGTGCAGTGGAGGATGGCCCAAGTGCTTGGGCCCTGCACCCCATGGGAGACCAGGAGAAGCACCTGGCTCCTGGCTTCGGATCGGCACAGTGGGCCGGCCACAGTGCTCATTGGAGGGGATCCAACGGTAAAAGGAACCAACCCTGTCTCTCTCACTGTCCATTCTGCCTGTCAAAAAAAATTAATAATAATAATTAAGAGAGGATATTTGAAGTATTATTGCCAAAATTATTTTTTCCTTTTTTATCCGAAAATAAAAGCTAAAAATAAACTGAAGCATGATATATTTTTATAGCTCTCTCTCCAGAATGACAAAATTTCTCTGTAAATCTCATTATGTAAAATATGCCTTCTCTGCAGTTAACTATAAGCTGTGGAGAGAAACTAATTGGATTGTTCGAATCAAGTCAATATGTTTGAAACTATTTTGGGGATGCGTAGCCTTTTACATGATTATATAATTAAAATTGTTGTTTGCTGGTCAGAATTTCTTCTTTTGCATAGTCAACAGAAATCCAATCTAACATTAAAAAGTGAAGTTTTAGTCAAAATATGATGACCTCAAACTATAAATAAATAGATGTTTCAAAGAGAAAGCTGTACTGAGAGATAAAACAAGACAGTACATGACAATGGAATATTTATCAACTTCACAGACACTGATAACACTTTGATTTTGTTTAGGCATTGTTTATTCTGGAGGCAGAGAGAGAGAGAGACCTATAGAGAAAAATTTCCCCACCCACTGTTTCAATGGCAATGACCAGGACAGACCAGGCTGAAGCCAGGAGCCTGGAACTCAGTCTGGGTCTCCCATATTCATGGCAGGAACTGAGCTCCTTGAGCCATGCCCACTGCCTCTGAGATTGTGCGTTGGCAGGGAGCTACAATCGGGAGCAGACCTGGGACTTGAACCCAGGTACTTCCACAAGAGAAGCAGGTGTCCCAGTCTGCATCTGCATCGGCGCTGTGGCTAACACACACCCTGGAGACTGCACTTTAATAAAGGAAAAAGCAAGACTATTGGAACAAAGAAGACTAAAGTAAATGATTTTATATCATTTTAAATGGTCTTTCTAATGATATCTTCTGGGGAATGTATCAACGAGCTAAAATTATTTCAATAAAAAATTCAAGAATGCTAAAACATTTTCCCTTAAGAACGTTACAATTGGCAACATCCTTGCTATTAGGAAAAAGTCCTTTGAATTTCTTTAATTTGGCTGTGGAATACATTTTCCATTTGCTGAGGTTTTGTATCATGTCAATATTTATGTTAAATGACTGAGTCTGGGATAAACATATCCCTATATACACATCTTGGCGCCATTGGCCCCTCACAGTTAAAAGCCTTGGGAGATGGCATAGAGGCTAACGATTCTGCCACTGATCCCAACTTTTTTGAAATTATCTTTACATCCAATGCCACTATTTTTTTTTTTTTTAAATCCCACTCTACTGGGCTGGTGCTGCGGCTCACTAGCCTAATCCTTGGCCTGTGGCGCCAGCACCCTGGGTTCTAGTCCCAGTTGGGGCGCCGGATTCTGTCCTGGTTGCTCCTCTTCCTGTCCAGCTCTCTGCTGTGGTCTGGGAGTGCAGTGGAGGATGGCCCAAATCCTTGGGCCCTGCACCTATGTGGGAGACCAGGAGAAGCACTTGGCTCCTGGCTTCGGATCAGTGCAGCACACCGGCCACAACGGCCATTGAGGGGTGAACCAATGAAAAAGGAAGACCTTTCTCTCCATCTCTCTCACTGTCCACTCTGTCTGTCAAAAAATAAATTAAAAAAAAATCCCATTCTATTTTAAAGCTACTCAAGACAACATTCTATTACCTGAGAATGATTCAACTTTCAGGAACAGCTGAAAAACTCTTATTAATGTTACAAAGTTTGGTGCACTAAGGAGTTGATCTAATTGGTTCACAAGGATTGCAATTAAAAAGAAAACTCAGACGAATTCCCCTCTATACTCAGTGAAATACCCACTGAAGGTCATGTTGGCAAACAGAACCAGATTGGTTGGATTTCTGTCCTAAGAACCTCGTTCAAGGAAATCCTAGAAAAGTAATAAGAGGAGAAAGTAATTTCAACCAACTTATCTCCGTGAGGGAAGAGTATGTACTTCAAGTATTTGGATATTTGTTTGGGGGTAAACTCATTACCAAAGATATATTCTGACAAGAACAGAGTAGATTAATTAATTTCTAAGCTGTTCTTTTGTCTAACAGAGCTCTTTTGATACCTTTTCCTCATTTGCCTTTCACTAAATAAAGCTTAGAATAATTAATGAACATTGTTTTGCATGTGAGACAAATTACTATACTTGCTGGGGCACTCACATGTCTTGATCTAGAGAGGTAATATAGAACCACAGTCAAAAGAAACACTATTATTGGAAGCAATTTATATTTTCTCAAGAAGTGCTTTACAGGCAATTAAAGTTTTGAACAATAAGTTTTAAAATTTGAAAACTTTGTTGTTATTATTAGAAGGAAGTGTAAAGTCCCTTTGAATAGGGGAGCAAAAATTCCTAAGTTAATGAAGTGTTTTATTAAAGGGAAAGAATGATTTGTCTGAAATTTGGTCTTGCAAACGATCCTCTAGGTCCACAGATGACCTCAAGAAAGGCAAATAAGAGAAACTTTGGTGAAATTCTTGCTGTATCTATTTATCATATTTAGAAAACACTTCACAATGAAAAGCCTACAGCACTGAAACTAGAATTCTATGAGGATGTCATTTTATTGTGATTGTCCTTAATTCATTTGCCTATCCTATTCCCCTCTCATTTTAAAGATCAACTTGAATCATCCAAAGGCTTTTGTGACTCAGGGTGCATATGTAGAGCATAATCATCTTCTTGTACAATTTTGCAAGACATCCCTTAGTTAACAACTAGAAAACAAACAAGTATTAAAATATAAAGTATTACAATATGTATATAGGACGCTAAAAATTAGTTGTGGTAGACTCACCATAGAATTGTGCCACTATCTGAATGCTAATCCATGTGATTCAGTGTTTTTGACTCTGTACCAATTGGAGTTGTCATTCAGTATTTTTCAAAAATCAATATTTCTTTCTTCCTCCTTTGTATGATGTGTTTGTTTGTACTGTGATCATCACTTTTGCCACAAAGTATTTAAGGTACACACTTGCACTCTTATGTCTGAAATTTCTAGATAACTAAACATGATTTTCAAAATATATGCATTTACAGACTTTCTTTTCCAGGAGAAGTTGAACTGTATTTGCATTTGTGTTATTCATTCATGGCCAAAGCATCTTAGCTTCCTGGTTGGAATGTTGCAGCTGGTTAACAACTTCCAGGCAACACTAAAAGCTAGTTTTAAGACAGGAAACTAGGAAGAGTAGTGCATTTAATTGGAGTTTCAGAGGGGATATAAAAAATGTACCTAAATTGACTTTGATCCAAGATTATCTGGTTCATATGTTCACTGATTTAAAAATATAAGCTCTAAAGTCATTTATTTTTAATGGTAAATAAATTGTTGAAAACAAATGGGTCATTGTATCAGTTTCCCTCTGTATTGATCTCCATTAACCATTTGTGATTAATGCAGGAGATTAATTGCTTTTAAATTAAGTTTGAGGCCGGCACCGTAGCTCAACAGGCTAATCCTCCACCTTGCGGCGCCAGCACACCAGGTTCTAGTCCTGGTCAGGGCGCCGGATTCTGTCCCGGTTGCCCCTCTTCCAGGCCAGCTCTCTGCTGTGGCCAGGGAATGCAGTGGAGGATGGCCCAAGTGCTTGGGCCCTGCACCCCACAGGAGACCAGGAGAAGCACCTGGCTCCTGCCATTGGATGAGCACGGTGCCCCGGCCGCAGCACGCCGGCCTCGGCAGCCATTGGAGGGTGAACCAACGGCAAAGGAAGACCTTTCTCTCTGTCTCTCTCTCTCACTGTCCACTCTGCCTGTCAAAAAAAAAATTAAGTTTGAATGGAATAATTCTGATAAATAAACAGCTATATTTTATCTTTACCTATAAACTGGGTGTTTTCCAGCTATATTAGTGGCAGTGGAGGTTGTCGCTACATTTAATACATTTATGAAGATGGGTTACGTGAAATTACTGTTTTCCACTTTTACCTAACAAAGCCAAAGATGGCTTACCTCCATCTCTGATAGACTTTTATTAATCCCAGGATGCTTACTGAAAATTCAATTTTTTTACATATATATACTTATCAGTATAAAATGAAAACAGCTCAATAGCAAAGATTTGAGAATTTGGGTAAAGGGAAGCTCTCTTACTATGAAGTAACTTTCTCATACCACTATGTCTCTGTGTGTGGAAGCATGCTTTAACACGTAATTTTCAAGGACTTTTGGTGGAAACAAAGTTATAAAGAATATAATTAATACTTTAAAATTGTTAAAATATCTGGATTACACATTCAATGAAGAATATCCTGATGTTGATAGAAGCATAATCTCTGAATGAAGTCTTTTGTCTTTTCTTTCCTCAATTATGATTTCAACGTATCAAGTTGTCCCATGACCCTATTGTTCAAGGAACAAACTGACCTATTAATTTTTTAAAAAAACAAAAGGTACTGTGAATTGTTAAACTAAACACTGGGGTTTTGCCTGTTCTTTTAAAATGTGGACTGGAGGAAATATTAAGCCCTCTATAACTGTTCTCTCTGACTAAGCAAGATAAAAAATAGAACAGAAGCTATAAAAAATACATTCTCAGGACTAGACAAGGTCATTTATCAGAGTTCAAATCAATGCATAAATCCTTTAGACAATTAATCGGAACATGTCTTAATGGCATTACCTGTAATGGAGTGTTGGATTTCAGCTGAAATCCTTGCACAGCCCACAAGCCAGCGGTGGAGAGAGCACAGTAGGTTGCTGGCAATGGGAAGGTGTAGAAGGTCTTCCTACATGTTCAAGTCTGATTAGGTTATTTATTCTTAAAAGAGAAATTCTTATAAAAGCAGTTTTGATGAAGTAAACCATAATCCTTGTAAGGTGTCAAGACTCAAAATCAAAAATTTTATAAAATGTTCTAGTTTCCAAAAATAGCACTTTGAAAAATATTAAAGGCATAAGAAAAAGGCTTTAATAGAGATGTAGCTTTTCATCTAAAACTTTTCAGGTTCTGCTAAATGACCGAAAAATTTATATATAGTAGAAATTAAGGTATCATAAGTACTTTTTGTTTCATAAATTAAAAAAATAAGTCCCAGGGACCTTACTTTATATCTTTTACTTACTATTTTTCATCTCTCTTCAACTATTCCACCATCTTAATCATTCAGACATTTTTTAACTATATAGTCAGTGCTTACTAAAAGCTCATGGGAACTAAAATAGTATTATATACATTGTTTCACACAGATTGATGTAAAAAACATTTGGTATCCTGTTGATTGAAGGAACAGATGCTTGTATAATTTATGAAGCCAGAAATACATCCACGATATCTTCCCAAAATAGTAAGGTATTCTAATGACATAGTGGAGAATACAGATGAAAAACTTGGGAGACTCAGCTGTAGACTGAATTTTGAATGGGGCATAGAAAACTTGAAAGATGATACTGTATTCTAAAAATACAATTATAATCAGTTGTCCTGTAATATAACACAATATAGCTATAAATAATATTGTGTTGTTTCACATGGAAAATAAAAAAGCCTAGCGTGTGTGTGCGCGTGTGTATGTGTGCATGTGTGTGTACGTGTGTGTGCATGTGTGTGTTTTGATGATGTATTTCAGGTCTCCTCCGCTGGAGAACCGTAACTATTTGTATAGACAAGGGGTCTACTTATTTTAAAACACTATTATATTTGTTCCAGAAACATAACTATTTAACACATATAGTACTTCCAATTTTCCAAGCTTAATTCACATTACTACTAATAACAACATAAATTGAAAGTATGTTATTTATAAAAATTAAAAGAAAAGAAAAAGAAAGAGAAGGAGGGATTGTGTTCCCAGATCCTGGCTGTTGCAGTCATTGAGGAAGGGAACCAGCAGATCAGCAGATGGGAGAGATTCATTCTCTCTCTCTCTCTCTCTCTCTCTCTCTCTGTCTCTCTCTTCCCCTCCCCTCCCCTCCCCTCCCCTCCCCCAATTCTTTCTCTCCCTCCCTCCCTTTCAAGTAAATAAAAAAATGTAAAAAGTGCTGTTCATGTTGCACTTCTGTTTATTATCTGTCAAATTCGACACTTTAAATATTTGAGTTTGTGGACTGTTTTTAAACAAATAGTGTACAAACATTTATGTCTTCATGTACATAACGAAAGTAAAGTGCAAAGATGGGTAGAACATAGATATCTAAACCTTTCAGAGCTTAAATTTCTTGTTCAGATCTTCAGTATCAAGTGAATGGATTCATCATGGAAGTCATTTTTAAATCACTCACAATCTATACAATGTAGCTGATCACTTCTGTATTTATAAATTATATATATATTATACATTTATAAATTATAAATTATATGTAGCTGACATGAGTACATTATATGTAAATCTAGTTAATATGTATATTAAAATCAATCGATTGTTTTTAATTCTTTTTTCAGCATTGGTAACTGCCAAATAGTTCAAAGATTGTGCTGGAAATTCTCCCGTTTTCCAAAGCAAATCCACAAGACACTGTAGAAAGTATAGAATGTTTCATTTCCACAGTTTTCCGGGAAGGAATACCAGAAGCTTTCAGGCCTTCTGCTGTCAGCAGGAGTAAGGGCTATCAGTAATTACAAAGCTACTGGAAAACAGAATCAGTGTCCCCTCTCGGATGCCAGCATTTCAGCAGTAAAAGCTGTCTAAGCTGAGCCAAGCCCTGGCATAACTTGCTCTGATTTTCCTTCTTACTCAAAGGAAAGCCACGTCCAAGTTCTCGGCTTTCTATTGTATTTAGTCAGTTTTGACCTCTTTGATGTTTTTGCTTTTTTTGTTTAAGTAGCCAGAAACCCCAACAACTACAACTGCAATTACCCAGAGGAACCTTTCTGTCGTGGGCACTGTAACTGCATAACTGGGAGGGGGTGAGTGCTGGTTCTGAAGCATGTCCTGAGATTTCATGCCCTAACAGAGGAAGAAATTCTCTAAGAAAATGGACGTGGACTTGAGAAATGGGTCTGGGGTCCCCAAATCCCAGCCGAGCTGGACTTTCATTAATGATGGATTTTGAGATGCTGTTCTTTCCTTTGGAATTGTAAAGTACTTTTTAATGGAACTTTTTCGCTTTCATTTTGAAAAGGTTCACTTCCCGGGGAGGGTGTTTGGCCTAGTAGGTGCAGGTTAAGGCACCCACATCCCACATCAGAGTACCTGGATTTGAGTCCAGGCATCCACTTCTGACTCTGGCTTCCTGCCAGTGCAGACCCTGGGAGGCAGGGACTGATGGCTTAAGTAGTTAGGTTCCCACCCATTTGGGAGACCTGAATTGAGCTCCCAGCTCCCAGCTTCAGCCCTGGACCAGCCCCAGCCATTGTGGGCATTTGGATAAAAGCTCATTTGCTCGCTCGCTCTCTCTCTCTCTCTCCCTCCCTCCTTCTCTGTCTTTCTATTTCCAAAAACAATTTTAAAAATAAGTATGAATAAGATTCACTTCCATTACAGAAAACTTAGGAAACCATAGATCTATTTATGGATGTAAGCTGTCCCGAAAATTTCAAACTAGCTAGCTGGAGTGAAGGGTGAAACGTGTGCAGTGGCAGAATCTCCTTCTTCTTTTGTCCAGATCAGTGCCCACACGTCCAATCTAGGTCAAGGCATCAGGCAGAGGAAAGGACTGGAGACACATTGAGATGCTCTAGTTCACACACTTGCCCTCTGGAAGGACTTGCAGAGCCAGTCACTTAAATTACATACAGGTCATCAAGCAAGATATATAATCTATTTCTAAAACAGACAACTGCAGCATTGCAAGTCCCCGTGGCCTTTTGCTGGGGCACGTTGCACGACTTCCTCGTGTTCCTCTGTCAATTCATGTTAGAGTGCGCTTTGTTTAAAAGTGCTGTTTCGTGTAGTCTCTGACCCTCTTGCTCAAAGCAAAGAAATAACTTTGGTTTATTTATGACCTACTAACCTTAAGCAAAACTGAAATACTTAATGTTCCCACAAGCCCAAGGATGAAAAGGAACAGCTAAAATAAATCTGGTCTTGATGCAGATTGGTTTTATCCTACCCATACCACCCTCCAAAACTAGTGAGAGGGTGCAGGATGTATCTGTAAGTGGCCCATGGCTTTGCAGCCATCTTCAGTCAAGGAGAACTGCAAGAATGCAGGTGACAGCCACCTACTTAAAACTGTGCAATTATGAACAATATTTCTAAAAAACAAACCGACACTTCTCACAGAAAATGTAAATCTCAGTAACGTTGAATCTCAATGTCTTAAAGATGAATAATTTATAGTGAGGATTAAGTCATGAAAATAAAGAAGTGGAAGAGAGAGGTTGAGAAGATACAGGAGAGTGGCAAAAAGTCCACAGGAATTAGCAGAAAACTACATTGAATCAGCAAATAGCACAATTTTTCCTTATAGGGCAAACCACAGGGTCCACACAGAGAACCCTGAAACTGGCTGTTTTTCTTGGCACTGGAGTAACTGCAAGCAAGAACACAGAGGGCCTATTTCCATTGTAGACAATTGAAACCGTTAAGAAATGAGGTTTTATCCTCAACAGACCACGACTTTGTGAACATGCATCCAGCTTAGTCCAGGGAGGCAAGGCAGACCTAATCACTGTACCTACTACGGCTGCCCTATGAGCAGATGACAAGACATCGGATGTAATTTCTCAGAGTTGTAGATGCATCATTTAAAAAATTTGCAAGAATTGTAAAGTTTGTTATATATATATATGTGTGTGTGTGTGTGTGTGTGTGTGTGTATGTACATATGATGTTTATTTAAGATTTTTAGTTTTAAGTTAATCATATTCTGCAGGGACTTCCATGAGCATATTTCATAAAACAAATAACAACATGACTATGCACTGCCATTAATTGAACTGCCTTAGAGCTTTGCCTATTAGTAAGCCAAATGCATATTTCGTGCTAAGACAAAATACATGGTGTGGAGTCTTTTATCACACATCCCTGTAAACAAATGTGATCAGATGCAGCAAGAGTTGGATAGGCATGATTGAGAAGGATGGAAATATTGACCTGACACTAATACCAGACAGGCAGACAATAGAACAGGAGAGATATGCCTTCAGTTGTAATTGATAATGCAAACAAATGAATCCTCAGTCCCATGATAATATTCTTTCCTGCAGCGACATAGAAATGCTTACTGATAAAGCATTTTTTCTCAAGCATTGTATTTTGTAGGAAAAAAAAAACTATGCTTGTTTCAAAAGAATGAAACACAAAATTGAGATTAATCACTATTTTCTATGCTGTGACTATTTGTCACCTTGGTACATGGTTCCAATAGCTTCCTTGACCCTGCTTCCTCCAATAGAATCAGTTAGAGCAAGTTTTCATGTAAATAATTTATCTAGATTATATTAAGCCATTACTGGCTTTAAAATGTTCCAAGTGAATGAAATATCAGAATGTGCAAAAACTCAGAGTACAATTTCACCAGTATTTCAAGAACAATTGTCTTGACTTACATAAACCATGACCACTTCCACAGATAGTATTCTAAAGTCTCATCTACAGAGTATTATAACCATTTTGGGTACCAAGTAGATGTATGAAATAGTGATTTTTTTTCTATCCTTATGTTCATATCCACTTCCACAGATAGTATTCTAAAGTCTCATCTACAGAGTATTATAACCATTTTGGGTACCAAGTAGATGTATGAAATAGTGATTTTTTTTCTATCCTTATGTTCATACATTTAAGTGACCCTTGCTTTCATTTGTATTTATATATAGTTTGGAAGACAGTGCTAAAATATCATCAATGGATTTCACAATAGTTTAAAAATAAATATTCATCATGACTTACTCTAAGAAAAGAGGGACATGAAAAGAATCTCCCACCTACTTATCCCTGGCAAAGTATTAGGCATTTTGTGTCCAAATAAACAGGAAATGATTGGTTTTGTAATGTATATCAATTGTGTTTACCTTTCGCTATGTTAAAGAAATCTTTGTGTCATAAGCTGATTTCTTCATTTGTACTTTGCTCAGTATTTTCTAAAAAACATTTTTAGGAAATTATACTAATTTTAAAGCACTACTGTAGAATAAAAATATTGAATGTATGATAAAAATAACATTGCCATTAATTTGATGACAAATAGGAGAATTCTATTCAATTTTAATGCAATTTATGGATATCATAGTTCACCTGCTATAAACATAATGACATTTGAATTATACTATATTGTTCTCATTGGATACCTAAAACAACTTTGAATAACAAATTCTCTGTTTTCTTAACAGTGAGATACTCCTGCCTCTGGAACTAAGCCAAGATAGGCGTTTTGTAGCTCAGTGAAGCAGATCTTTTCTTTCTTAGGATGTGATATGGAGGCTTGCCGAACTCTTGATAGGAGGATTTATAACCGTTTTTCTCGTCTCTCTTATCCATTTGAAATGGCTTAAAATGTATAAAATGTGGGACCCAAGGTACTCTGTTGTTCTATCTCCCATCCCTCTAGATACTCACAGATACGGTTAAAGGCAGCAGAATTCAGAGTCTAGAGGTTGCTTCAGTGAACATTCAACGCTGTCGGTGAGTTTGGAATTAAAATCAAAACCATCGACCGTTGATTGTACCCTATGGCTAACCATCATCTACTCCGTGGCTCTCAGAATTCGCTGAAGACAGGAAACCAAAGCAAGACACACCAGGACTTTCTCTTCCCCATGCAGTGATTATTTTTAAAAAGGTCACAATCAACATTCATTGCTGTCGGTGGGTTGAACTGTGTGGACAAGCTCACTGAACAATGAATGCAACTGTGGCCCCACTTTTGGCTGTCACAATCAACAGACATCCCATCTCTCAAAGATGTGTGGAAAGTAGTCATATTTTTCTTGAACTTTTCTAATCTGTCTGACTTTTTAGGTTTATTTATGAAATTTATATTGTATGATCAGAGTTCAAAGAAAAGGACACTAGTTTAGCCCAGAATAATACTTCTCTGCACATTTCCATGATATGTATGTATGTTCTACATTCCCTTCATAAAAGAGATGATTTTGGTCATGGAGTATCTGTAACATTGCCATCTGGATTAGCATGTGTTCTGTTTCAGTGTGGATGAAAAGCAAAGATGCAGAAGCAGGCCAGCCAGCATGTGTGTCACTGGCACCTCCATCTTGACTACAACAAATCCTGGAAAATACCCATTGTGTACACCTGCTCTCCTGCACATGGAGAGCTCCTGGTAAAGTGGGACAGAAACGCGGAAGTTTTATCTTCTTCTCTGAGGGCAGATTCACTCAGATAGTACTTCCTCTTCCCACGGAATTTGCTACGAAAAGAACAACACACTATATAGGTAGCTAAGTAACTGAGAACACTTACAACACTCATTTAAAAGACTGATTTCTCAAATCAGATTTCATCTTTAAGATGAAATTTTAACCACTTTTTTGAGTTTTTCCTTCCAGGACGCTGATCTGCCTGATTATTAGCCTTATAACCATGCCGCATTTATTGACTCATATTCACTGATCTGATTTTTCTAGTAAAAGGTTACATGTGCCATTTTTAGTTAATGCTGCTCTATAGTTTTACAAAGAATTTTTTCATTGAATTTGATCACAGCAATTTTAAGTTGACCATTTCTAATGCTAATCATAGCAATATGATTACTTATAGTAATAAAACGCTTCTGGAGTGTGTATGTCAGAGCACCCACAAGGTTTCACTGTTTTGTTTTATTTTGTTTTGTTTAAATCTGTCAGATACATTTTTCTACCCATTCCTTGACCATTTTCATCTCTTTTACATTCAACGCCCATAGCAGAAACCCATGACTGGGGTCCTGCTCTACATTGTATCATAAACCTAACGTATTTTGCTACAACTAATATTTCAGCGGTCACATCCAACTTGATCTCTTTCTACCACTCCAGTTTTACATGTTCTTATCCTGAAGGCAACTGTCCTTTAGCTTCAGTGTTGCTGAAAAAAAAAAAAAAAGCACACAGTCATATTGTGCCCCATCACACATATCCATGGGTCTCCAAATGCCGGAGTCCCTCAGTGCTGACCACAGCATTCCTTCCACCTCACTACCTGGTCGTTAGGCCAAGTGTTTGCTCCCTCCTTGGCTGCTCCTCTCTGTCATTGGATGCTCCTCTCTTCCAATGGATGAAGGGACTTCTCATGAACAAGTTTTAGTCCATCTGGTTGCTTCTTCCGCTCCCTTGTTGGCCAGCTACAAACCAATAGGCGTCTGCTCTCCTTTCGTCTCTGCATATCCTCTTCTGTCTCAGCACACGGCTTTCTTCATTTAATGTGGTTTTCTTCTGTCCTCAAACAGAAAACAAAATGAATTTAAGAAAAAAAAAGCCTTCTGCATAATCCTCTAGCTACTTATCCCCTTCTTTCATTCTCTTTAAAAGCTAAAATTTCAGAAATAGTACTTGAGTATAACTTGCAGATATACTTGCTAGTTAAATTTTCATTTCCCCTCAGTTACCTGAGTTTGACTTCTACCAATCTTCTCTCCTATGTGTGCATAATGTCACTTTACCGAGCTGCTCTTGACCAAATAACCAGTGAGCTCCATAAGTCACACTTTACCAGCAGGTGTCCTATTGAAACCCTTCTGACGTTGCACACCTCTGACCACTTCTAAATTCCGTTCTCTCTCAACCCTTGTAACTCTCCACTCTCATCTGGATTTCTGACTTTATAACTATGATTCCTCCTAATTATTATTATTTTATTTCTATTATTATTATTATTTTTGCTTTAGTGCCAGTATCCTCATGAGCTACATCCTTGGCTTTCTGACATTCCTAGATTTCTGTTCTTCTCACAATATTTGAAGGAATCTCGAACTCATGTATGATGTTTATGTCTGCCTAGGTACTCAAGACTTTAGCTCCAGTTAGATCTCCTAAATACATATCTGTCTTCTGTTGTTTCTAAAGCTCCAAGTCCAGCTGTGACCGCAGGAATCTCATCACTTCCTCCCGAAGGGCTATGCCTCTAATTGACTTAGCAATAATTCTTGCAGTCATTTATGCTCCTGCTCTTATTTCTTACCCTTTCCTGCACATATAATCACAAACTCCTGAAAGAGCTCATTTCTGTATATATCTTGCCAATATTCTAATACTTCTGTGTACTTCTGTTGTGGGATTCTTGTACAGAAACAAGACACAAAGACCTTGTAACAGGAAATATTATTTTTATTTTATTATTTATGCCCAATGCAGTGTGGCAAGGGTTAACATCATTGCTCTGTGCTGGCAAGCAGAACCTGAAATGGTTGCATATCAGCAGATAATAACTACAGTTGAAGCATTCATAGGCAAGCAGATAACCACATTCCATTTTCAGGGTGTTGATTTTTTCTGTCTGACCTTGGGGAGGTCTCTACCAAAAATTTGATCACGTTAGTTAGAAACAAGTTTAATTAAAAGACAAAATCTTTTACCAGGGACTGGTGCAGCAGGTTAATGCCCTGGCCTGAAGTGCCGGCATCCCATATGGGTGCCAGTTCTAGTCCCGGCTGCTCCACTTCCAATCCAGCTCTCTGCTATGGCCTGGGAAAGCAGTAGAAGATGACCCAAGTCCTTGGGCCCCGGCACCTACGTGGGAGACCCGAAAGAAGCTCCTGGCTCCTGGCTTCGGATTGGCGCAGCTCTGGCTGTTGTGGCCAATTGGGGAGTGAACCATCGGGTGGAAGACCTTTCTCTCTCTCTCTCTCTCTCTCTCTCTGCTTCTCCTCTCTCTGTGTAACTCTGGCTTTCAATAAATAAATAAATATTTTTAAAAAGTCTTCTACCAATCTTGCACTAGTTTAGTTCAGAAATGGATCCATCTTACTTGGACTATTCCAATAATCTTCTACTTAACTCTGTGTCTACCATCAGCCATCTGTTCAATAATTCCTTCATAGTCTTTTAAAATAGTATTTAAAAAATTCTAATCATGTTATCAAACCCCGTTATGCACCCTCAATAAAATATCCTAATATATTTTAAAAATATTATTTATTTATTTATTATTTATTTATTTGAAAGGCAAAGTTAAAGAGAGAGAGAGAATCAATCTACTGTTCATTAGTTCACTCCCTAAATGGCTGCAATGGTCAAGGCTGGGCCAGGCCAAAGCCGGGAGCCAGAAGCTTCACCTGGGTCTCCCACTTGGGTGCAAGGGGACAAGCACTTGGGCCATCCTCCACTGCTTTCCCAGGCACATCAGCAGGAAGCTAGACTGGAAAAGGAGTATAGCCAGGACTCCGACTGGTGCCCATATAGGATGCCAGCATTGCAAGTGACAACTTAGCCCAAGTACACCATAATGCCAGCCCCTATAATATGTTTAATAGATGAATTGGTCTGTTGGGAAAAATATTATGAATATTAGTTAAAAAGAAAAAAAAAAAAATTTTATCTGGAACTTCACATAACCTCTTAATACTTATTTCAACATATTAATGAATTAAATGTAGCTTTATAATTTTAAAAAAGTTTTAAAAGTTTTGTTTATTTTTATTTAGAAGTTTATTTGTTTATTGTTATTTATTTGAAAGGCACAGAGAGAATTCAGAGAGAGAGAGAGGGAGAGAGATTCCACCTGCTGGTTCACTCCAGGCCCAAGCCAGGAGGCCAGAACTCCATCCAGGTGTCCCACACGAATGAAGGAGGCTCAGCTGCCTGCACCATCCTTTGCCGCCTTCCGGATCCTGTTATCAGGAAGCTTGATCAGAAGCAGGGGAGCTGGGATTCCAACCAGCACTCCAACATGGGACGCAGGTGCCCTGAACAGAGGCCTACATGCTGGGCCACAACGCCTGCCCCGAATTAAATGTAATTTTTTTTTTCTAAAATAAATGCAGTTGAAGATTTACTAATACTGAAATTAAGAACTTTTTCAATTTTAATACAATCAAGACAAAGAAAAAAGTAAAAATGATTTGATTGCATTAAACTTCAAACTGTGTATCTAAGGTAACCATGTTAATGAAAAGGAAGATGGCCAAATGGTAAATATATATATATATATATATATATATATATATATGCAACAGAGAAGAGAAATAATGAATATACTTAATATATAAAAATGTAAATATTTTAATATAGAAAAATAGGTGAGGAAAACATTAATTGAGAGGTAAGTGAACAACAGAAGAACAGAGTAGTCAGGAAGAAGTGGAATGAGTGACAAAGCAGTGCAGATGTGATATCAAATTCTGCTGTTCTTAGGGAAATTCAAATTTAAAACCACGAGATACAGTGACTCTCCAGTAAGCTGACGAAGAAATGACAGACTCACGAATGTTCTCAGTGCAGCACTAGAGATGCATGTCTGGTGCTGCTGATCCTCCGGGGGCTTGACCCGGCTTGCTTTGTTGAACAGGCCACCTCTGTGGCTAGGGGCACACACCCACCGCAGAGGAACCAATTTATAGGCTTGGAAGGGGCTTTCATTGTTTTTAGTCTTAGGAGCTACACTAAGTCATCCAGGAGGTGCGTACACGACGTATACTCTCTTGAAGAGGTGGGTGGTCAACATTCTTCTCTGATTGTGTGGCAGTACACCAGAGCAGGTGACCAGTCGAGAGCAGAGGTAAGAAGCAGGTGTTAGATAGTCTCAGTTCCCTGCGAGAAGGACAAAGTAGCTTTGGTTTGAAAAGTTCCATGTTCCGAACCTCCTCAGCTATTCTGCTCTGCTTTTCGATATCGGTTTTGGATGTCTATAAGGTTTTTGATACCTTCAAACAAATCCTACTTTGTTAGCTAAGACTGAAAACTCTTTTCCTTTAGTATATGACAAAGATCATGTGGGTATGAACTGATGTAAACTTTATGGAAACAATTTTGCATGGTTTGTAAAGAATTTGAAACTATGTGTAACATTTGCATCAATAATTTTATTTCTGGAAATATTATTTCTTTTAAATGACAAATAATAATTGTGCTTATTTATGCAGTATAATGTAATGTTTTGATCTATACATACATTGTAGAAACATTACATCAAGCTAATCAAGATGCCGTTACCTGGCCAGCTTATATTTTTATGCTAGGGTCCTTACAAATTAATTCTTTTAGCAATTTTGAAATATACGATGCATTATTATTAACTGTGATCATCGTGCAGTACAATAAATCACTAAAACGTACTCCTCCAACCTCACTGAAGCTTGCAGTCTTTCATCAACATCACCTTACCTCACCCCACTGCCTCTAGTTAATAGTCTTTCTCCACTCTATTTCTACGAAATCAGTTTCTTTAGATTCAGCATATGCTTGGGATATCATCAGTATTTGTCTTTTTGTACCTAGCTTGTTTTGTTTGTCATAATGACTTCCATTTTCTCCATGTTGTCACAAACGACAGAATTTCCTTTTTTTTAAGGAAAGTGTCCCCCTGTGCAGCTATATTATATCACATTTTCTTTATCCATTCATCTGCTGATAGACACATCTAGGTTGCTCCCTCCCATAACTTGACTGCTATGAATAATGCTGAAAGAAAGAGAGACATACCAGTTTCAATTCCTTGTATATACACTCAGATGTGGAATTACTGGATCATATAGTTCTACTTTTAATTGTTTGAGGAGCTGTCATATTATTTTCCAAACTAGCAGTTCTAATTTACCTTGCTCCCAACAGTGTGCAAATGTCCCCTTTTCTCCACATCCTCACCAACACCTTACCATTTATCTTCTTAATAGCTATTCTAACAGGTATACTGATATCCTCTTATGATTTTAATTTGCACTTCTTCATGATTAGAGATGTTGAGCATTTTTGCATATATCTGTTGGCGATTCATATCTCTTTTTTGAGAAATATCTATTCGTATCTCTTGCCCATTTTTAAATTTATTTTTTATTTTTATTTTAAATGTATTGTTATTTTCACTCGTTTTCTTGCTGGCAAGTTGTTTGTGTTCCTTATATATTTAGGATAGAAGCCCCTTACCCCATGTGTTCCCTCCAGTCTTCAGGCTACCTCCCCTTGGTAACTGTTTCCATCCTGTGCAGAACTTCGGGTTTGATGCAGCACTGCTTTCCTGTGTTTACTGTTGCTGCCTACGTTTTTGGAGTCCTATCCAAGAAACCATTGCCTAGACCAGTGCCATGAAGCTTGTGCATGCGTTTCTTCCAGTACTTTTACAGTTCCAAGTTTTATATTTCAGCATTTTATCCATCTTCAATTATTTTTATATAGGGTATGCGGTAGGGTTCAGTGTTACTGTTCCACACGCTGATATCCAGCTTTCCCGAGACCATTTATTGGAGAGACTGTGTCACCTTTGTGGAAAAGCAACTGAACGCAGATATTTGGGTTTAATTTTCAGCTTCCTATCCCATTTCATTGGTAAGTGTGTCTGTTTCCATTCCAGGACCATGCCTTTTTAAAAGCATAATAGCTTTTAATTGTGCAAATAGGGAATGTGATGAATTCTAATGCTTGTAGGTATGTACATGTAAAGATATTAAAGCAGAATAATTTTAAAATTAATATCAGAAGCAAGCCACTTGTGCAAAAATAGGGTGGGACAACAATTACAACCCATAACATAACAGGAAATACCACCAACTCAAAGATGTTCTAATGAAAGGGGAGCCCTCTTATAATTAAGTACAAAGTTTTTAGAACTCAGGCCAAAGTTGATTTTCCAGCTCAGCAGAGAAGTAACCACGGAGAAAGTAATTAGCTTCCCTAAGCCTCGGTTTTCTCAACTGTATAATTGGTATAATATTCCTTGCCTGATAGTGTTGCATTAAGGATTAATGAAATAATTTATTTAATGAATTTATCATGGTGTCCTACGCTTATTAAATATTTAGGAGGATAGTAAACTCAACCCCCAAATATGATGGGATCCCATTATGAAAAAAGTTTCCATTTTTCTTTGTATTGGGATTTCAGTAATTTTTGTTCTCATATTCATATTGTTTTTATTTCTAAGGTAAAAACCTGTTACTGACATCCTTTTAGTGTCAAGCCACTAAAAGATTTTCATTTTTATTTTTCAATAACTTTATTATTAAATTCCAAATGCCTTTGTTAGAATAAAAGATTTCAGACTGCAAGAACTCCAAAACACTGATGACAACATTTACAATTTTAAATGTTACAAATGTTACATATTCTGATTTAAATACAAAGGCACTTAGAGCATACTGAGATGCTTGATAATAGAACTTTACTTTCACTTTACTCCAGTCCTAAATCTAAAATAAATTAAAATCTAACCTTAAGTTAGATTCAGATAAATATAATACAATGAAGAGCTAGTTTGAAAATTTGTCAACTCTATTACTATTATCCTTTATATTTCCTCTGACGATTTTAGAGTGCTTTTTACGAAATTCATTCAGGAACAATCCTTTTAGTAATGGTCTTTCCTGTCCATAGGCTTGCATTCATAACATAAGAAACCATTAAAATTTTAATTGACTACATTTTTTGCTTCCCCTAGTTTCCAAGAATGTATATTCGCTGTTATCACAGGAAATTAGTGACTAGTATCCCCATAACTTTATCAGTTACAAATTTTGTCAGTGTTTGGATAGAAGGGACTTGCTCCTAAGTGGCAGTGGAGGTCAGAACCCAGATGATGCAAGGCAGTTACAGGGAAAATTAAAATGTATCTCAAATATTGAGAGGAATTATTCAGTTGCAGTTGGTATGTTTTATAAATAACTGTCTTTTTTTAAGATGTATTTATTTGAAAGGCAGAGTTACAGAGAGGCAGAGGCAGAGAGAGAGAGAGAGAGAGAGAGAGAGAAAGAGAGAGAGAGAGAGAAAGAGAGAGAGAGGTCTTCCATCCACTGGTTCACTCCCCAGATAGCCACAAGAGCCAGAGCTGCACTGATCCAAAGCCAGGAACCAGGAGCTTCTTCTGAGCTTCTTCTGGGTCTCTCACACAGGTGCAGGGGCCCAAGGACTTGGGCCATCTTCTGCTTTCACAGGCCATAGCTGGGAGCTGGATCGGAAGTGGAGCAGCTGGGACTTGAACTGGTGGGCATATGGATGCAGCACTGCAGGTGGCAGCTTTACCCACTATGACACATGCCAGCCCCGTCCTCCCCCATTTAAGATTTATTTATTTAGTAACCATCCTTCTCTGGATAGTTTGGAAAGAAAAGATGTTCTAATTTTACTTGGGATTTTTCTCTCAAGACCAGTCTTTACCAAATTGTTTAGTTAAGAATGTCCTTAGATTTATCACTAAATTTTATGTTTTTAATTGTCTCTTCTTTTGCTCTAAGCTTTAAGCAAAAAAAAAAAAAAAAAAAAGACACACTTTTTAACTGTCCTAAAAGATTCTAGGTATTAGTTTGAAAAGTTCTAACACAAATTATATTTAATTTTGGTCAATTTGCAAAAAAAAAAAAAAGATAAATGGCATTACCATGTACTTTATTGAACTTATACCAGGACCTAGGTGAATTGCTCTTTAATTCCTTACAAGAGCAATTTAAGAAAGAAAATATTATTTGAACGATTGGACAAGACAATAACAACATGCCTGGGGTCGCAGAGCTGATGGAGTGATTGCTCTAAACTGTAGTCTCTAATATACATTCATATTCTAAATATCTAGCCTGTAGCAAACAACTATTTCTGACAAAATAAGAATAGAATATTCTTTTCAAAATAATTGCTCAACCTGAATTAGATTTCACTGGGATTTAGATAAAATATAAAGGCATGTCCCTAGAACAAAAATTTCTACCCCCAGACTCCATAATTTGAAGGGTAACACTAGAATTTAAATAATTTGAGACTTGATTTTTCTGGTTCATCAAAGAAAATAATCTCCCACAATGTGAGACTGTTGTCTTTTCTGCTCTAAACTCAGCACCAGAAGTAATGTTAATTTTATGATGGGAGCTCAATACACATTGGCTGAATGCGTGAGCCAAGAACATACCTACTTAGCAAGCAGTATTTTTCAATAACTGCCTCATCTAATTAATGCGTTAGGGCAAACGCTGAGTCGAAGTTGAGCTGTGGCTATCTCAGAAGAGTACATGGACAGCGTGGCAATTTCTTCTTAGCATGTAGAGTGCTAGCATGTCTTATATAGTTACCATATGTTAACTTAAGTAGTATATTTCTTACAATATGAGAAATCAAATCTAAGAAAACACTACTGGCAGGACAAATGTTCGCTGTATAAAGAAAAGGAAAAGGAAGGAAGGAAGGAGGAACTTTGGTCATTGTAATTTCAAAGGACCATTAATTATAAGATGCAAATAAGAAAATAATTATGGAAAGGTTTGGGGAATGATTTCAACTTGTCCCACCAACAAAATGAATGGTTGGACTCTAATGGTCTTTAGATCTTTCAGGTTTATTTGGATAGAACTGATTTTTACCCTAGGTACTGACTTGAAAGCCTAACTCCTTGTCTTTAGGATAAGAATAACTTCCAGGTATAAACTGTAAATCCTATAAGTTGTAGCTAGTAAGAAGCGATTGCATTTATGTTACAGTCAATTTCTGTTTTTATAAACTTTTACTTTCCATGATGCCGTCTCAATCTAATATGTTTTATTTGGTTTTAATCACATTTACATTCACTCTTCCAGCCTCTAGACAAATTCTTTCAAACTTCCTGCTCTTGCTAAGAAAGCAGATTGTGAATACATTGAGAGTTCCTTCAGCAGCCTCATGTCACGCAAATTTTCTGAAAAATCAACAGCAACTAACAGGAATAAAAGATTCCTCTGTGCTCACGGCCTGAATCTCTTTAAGCCCCGGACAGGCAGCTTGGGCTTGTGAACCTAAAGCCACAGCTAGTGGCTCCAAATCACACAAAACCATTTTAAAGATGCCTGGTCCCTGCTATCCATCTGCTTACCTTAGGCAACCCCCTCCTGCTGGTTAAGTGCTAACACATGCCGTATAACTGATGGAGGGGGTATGGTTTACAGATTAAAATTAGATGCAGAATTAAATTGCTTGGACACAGCAAAATAGAGGAGAGGAGTGTATGGGTGGAGAAGACAATTTGGAGATGCCAGTACTCACACACACTGAAGTTTCCATGCAATTCCATTAGAATTCTTGGGTTCGGGTTCTGCTCTCATTAGTGAGCCATTCGTAGATGAGCAACATGGAGAATCTGTCAGAGAATAAGCAGCCCCATGAAAATTCATGATCAAATGATAGGATTTACAGCCGGGAGAGACTGCTGAGTCAGATATCACAGCTCCTTTTAGAAAGGCAAGTGGGTAACTTAATGACTGCTGATGATATTTGTAACTTTCTAGGCTGCTATAATAAGAGTGATCAGATCTCAGGCTTCTGGGTGGAGCATGATCACCTGTGCTTTTGAGAAAGGAATTTCTATACACATTGGCCTGCATTGCACATCTGGCCAGCACATTACTGGTAGTGTCAGAAGAGGGAGGAGAGATTTCCTTTTTCCAAATCATTAAATGCCTTTTGCAACTGAAAAAATACAACTGACATAGCACTTATGCAGTCCAAATTGTCAGCCATTGCCTGAAAATTTAAGACTTAAAACAGTGGAAAAGAAAGAAATGTTTACAACATGTACTTCATTAGTTTCGAATATAAGGTTATAAAATCAAAAGTTATTTACTTATTATTTCAATCAACAAACGTGTTGGGAACCTTTGTATTTGCTGGCCTTTTGCTAAGGGCTGGGGACTCTGCATGGTAAGGGCAGACATAGTCACTACTACCTAAGAACATTAAGTCTAAGTGGCAGAAGATACAATCACACAGTTCTTTGATTAGAAGGCTGTAAAATAAAGAGCTAGAGAAGAAAAGGGAGACCAGCAGAACCTCAGTACAATAATCATATCATAGCTGATTCTTAGTAGCCGACAAAGAAAGGGAACCCATCGACGTCACTGCAGAAAAAGTCACAGATTTTAAAGCACCAGACAGGAGTTTGCAGGACAATGAACTGCAGAAGCATTGACCACTAGTTCTCTGGCTCACGTGAATGAACATGGTTGGTTAAATCTCCCAGTTCATTTGGTTTGTAAAGAGTCTCCACTGAGGTCCAGTAAAGGGCTTTTTTTTAGTGTATTTATTTATTGTTTTTATTTATTTGAAAGGCCAACAGAAAGGTGGGGGTGGGAGAGATCTTCCATCCACTGGTTCACTCCTCAAATGCCTACAACACCCATGGCTGGGCCAGGCTGGAGTCAGAAGCCTGGAACTCGATCTAGGTCTTACACATGGGTATCAGGGGCCCAGATATTTAAGCCATCATCTGATGCCTCCCAAGATGTGCATTAGCAGGAAGCTGGGTAGGAAGTAAAGGCAGGAATCAATCCCAGACACTCTAATATGGGATGCAGGCATCCCAAGCAGAGACTTAATCTGCTGCACCAAACAGTCACCAAGGTCCAGGAAAGGTTTAATGTGCCAAGGTCATTCACAGTTTATGGTCTTTATGCACTTCATCTGGTTAGAGCTGGAAGTGATGTGATATTGTTTTAGTATCTCACAGGCAGGTGCTACTTGAGTGGACTCTTTATAATTAAAGTGAAAAGGATAACTGGCAAAGAAATCTGAAGTGTCACCGTGGCAAAAAAAAAAATGTCCTAAATGAAAGATCTCTGTGAGTGAGATCCCAGCGGAAAGAACGGGCCATCAAAGAAGGAGGTACCTTTCTCTGAAGGGAGGCGAGAACTTCCTCTTTGACTATGACCTTTTCTAAATAAGATCAGAGTTTGTGAACTCAAGAGGCTTCCATAGCCTTGGCAGCTCATGACAAGAGCCTCGGGTGATTACTAGCATCATAAATAAAAGTGTCAACTGTTAAATCAACAATGGGAGTCACTGTGTGCCTGCTCCCCATGTAGGATCTCAGTCCTTAATGTGTTGTACTATGCAAATTAACGGTAAAACTGCTACTCAAACAGTACTTTATACTTTGTATGTCTGTGTGGGTGCAAACTATTGAAACATTTACTTAGTATATACTAAGTTGATCTTCTGTATATAAAGATAATTGCAAATGAATCTTGATGAAAAACAGGATGGGAGAGGAAGTGGGAGATGGGATGGTTGCGGGTAGGAGGGAGGTTATGGGGGGAAAAGCCGCTATAATCCAAAAGTTGTACTTTCAAAATTTATATGTATTAAATAAAAGTTGGAAAAAAAAGAAGTTGGAGGTGTCAGGTCTACAAAGCAGGCAGAGAGCATCCCAAGCAGAGTATCATGGGCAGGTGCCCAGTACTAGGAGAAGAAAGGTGGTCCAAGGGGACAGTTGAGAAGAGACCAGCTCGGACCACAACACAGCCTCCAGGGGCCTGCTGGTTCTTGAAATGGAGGTGACATGTGGAAGGGCCACACAGGAATGTACACACTGGGTAGAAAATGCAGTCTGCTGACCCAACAGCATTAAAAGTCCCTCAAAGTATTCTAAAACAAAGGGTAAAAGTGGAGTTGAAAGTGATGCTCTGATTGGTGTTCCCAGTTTCTCACTCTGGGAGCAATGTGACAGCTGAAGTGTTTACCAGCAGAGCTGTGTAGACACCACTTAGGAGGCCATTATCATTACCCAGAAGAGAGAAGATGGAATTAACAACAAGGGTTTCAATAAATGTGAATCATTTCCAAGCAAAACACAGTGTCAGGGGGAGACAATCATTAAGGCACCCAAATCTCAAAGTGCCGAATAATTCATAAACATAGAGTTTAAGCATTGACCCATAGCTTCTCTTGTCTTACTGATCGTGATTGGCAACCTCTCAGATGGGCTGTGGTGACCCTCATCTCTGGATTTTTATGTTCTGTGTAACCCCCTCCCTCCGAGAATGAGCTGGGCCCAGTGACTTGGTTCTAACAGAGTGCAGCAGAGGCCATAGCGTCTTCCCACAGTTAGGACAGAAAGCAATGGCTTCTGTCTTGGTGGCTCTCTTTTGTTTATCCTTGAGTGTCATTCTGGAGCTAGCTTGCGGCTGTCACAAAGCAGTATATTTATTTATTTTTTTAGGTAAATATTTATTTATTTATTTTTTATATATAAAGCTTTTATTTAAAGAATATAAATTTCCAAAGTACAGCTTATGGATTACAATGGCTCCCCCCCACCATAACTTCCCTCCCACCCGCTACCCTCCCCTTGCATTCACATCAAGATTCATTTTCAATTCTCTTCATACACAGAAGATGTTTAGTACATATTATGTAAAGATTTCAACAGTTTGCCCTCACATAGAGACACAAAGTGAAAATACTGTTGGAGTACTAGTTATAGTATTAATTCACAATGTACAGCACATTAAGGACAGAGATCCTACATGATTTTTTTAAAGAATTGATTAATTATCTATGCAATTTCCAATTTAACACCAAGATTTTTTAATCATTTGCAATTATCTTTATATACAGAAGATCGATTCAGTATATACTAAGTAAAGATTTCATCAGTTTGCACCCACACAGAAACACAAAGTGTAAAAATACTGTTTCAGTACTAGTAATAGCATTATTTCACATTGGACAACACACTAAGGACAGATCCCTCATGAGACGTAAGTACACAGTGACTCCTGATGTTGATTTAACAATTTGACACTCTTGTTTATGGTGTCAGTATTCTCCCTAGGCTCTAGTCATGAGTTGCCAAGGCTATGGAAGCTTTTAGGGTTCGCCGACTTCGATCTCATTCCAACAGGGTCATAGTCAAAGTGGAAGTTCTCTCCTCCCTTCAGAGAAAGGTACCTCCTTCCTTGATGGCCCCGTTCTTTCCACTGGGATCTCACTCGCAGAGATCTTTCATTTAGGTCTTCTTTTTTTTGTTTTTCAGAGTGTCTTAGCTTTCCATGCCTAAAATATTCTCATGGGCTCTTGAGCCAGATCCGAATGCCCCAAGGGCTGATTCTGAGTCCAGAGTGCTATTTAGGACATCTGCCATTCTATGAGTCTGCCACGCATCCTGCTTCCACAAAGCAGTATTTTTAGAGAGGCACATGTGACAAGTGTCCACCAATAGTCATGTGTGTGATGTTGCAAGTGGGTCCTCCCTTAATCAAATCTTGAGATGACTGAAGCCAAACCAAAACCTCAGTGACAGCCTTTGAGAGACCCCTAGCCATGAAGACCACAGCCAAGCACAGCAGATTCCCGGTCCACAGAAAATTGTGAGGTAAGAAAGTCTCTTCTACTAAGCCGCAAACATTTGGGGTGATTTGTTACACAGCACAGGAAACTGACAGAGAGCGTGCTGATTAACCAGGAAGTTTGTTCCTCTTATATCCAGCTCACTCTTTTTTTTTTTCTTTTCAAGGTGAGAAGAAGAGAAAGAGAGACATATAAAGTTAGAGAGAGCTCCCAGTCACTGGTTCACTCAACAAATACCCACTACATCCTGGGCTGGGCTAGGCTGAAGTCAGGAGCCAGAAACTCAACCTAGGTCTTCCATGTGGGTGATAGGGACCAATCAACTTGGAGCATGAATGCTGTCTCCCAGAGTCTGCACTGGCAGGAAGCTGGAATCAGGAACTGGTATCAAACCCTGCTTTTCCTGTATGGAATCCCAACATCCTCTTGGGCATCTTAACCAATAAGCCAAATTTCTTCCCCCCATTTTTTTTGCTAAATCTCCAATTGAACCTCTTTACCCCTCTTTATAATTTATTCCTTTTCATTTTACATACTAAATCTTTTATTAAAATATTATTTGATAGCAATCCATGTAGAGATAGATAAAATAAATGATTTCATTTTCAATCTCCTAGAGATTGATAAAGGAAAGAAGAATTGAGATATGACTTCTTTATAAAGGTATCCTGCCTCAGAAAAACTGAAATTTTCGATGAATGACTAAATATAAAACATATATTTGCTTTTTTTGTTTTATTAATTTTAGTAAAAACCGGTTGTATTGACTAAGATAACTGCCTTTAGATGTCCGTGGTTATGTAATGAAAGGAGAAAAGCCTGTCACATATCTTACTCGTCATATGGGCCTATGCAAAATAAGGATGACATTGGCCATATATATATATATATATATATATATATAATATTAATTATTTCTGTGGAAGCCTTCCCCATGGGCACAGCAGAGCTTCTGTCTTGAGTAATTCCCTGTGCATCTCCACCCAGCCCCCAGAGTGTCTGGGAGATCCCGGGAGATTTCACAATTTCACAGCCCAGTCCACCTGGACACTGCACCAGCCGCTGTCTTCACTCCCCCTCCCTGTTGAACTACAGTCCTTCCCACCAAGCAGGCTCTGCCCCCTGCTGCCGCCAGGAGCAGCTGCACTGGGCAACAACAAGATGGCGGCCAAGTTGTGCTGATTCAAGCTGCCAGCGCTTCTCCTCATGGGGAATTAGGAGAGAAAGTCTTGTACCACGCAAAGCTGTAATAGAGAGGTTCTGTTTTCAAGGAATAAATCCTGAGTGGGTAAGGTCTAGCGAGTGGACTCATCATCTCAATACCTGGATGAATTCAGAACGCCTGTCAGAGTCACACTGAGCTTTGATAATGGGTCTGAGCCTAAATCCTGCTTGCTAATGACGTATGCTCCTCTGCCCCTTAGGTAAAGCCCTGTTCAAGGAATTCTTCAGATAGTGGATTCCTGGGAGGCCATGACCAGAATCACTCAGACCACTGCAAAAGCCAACTCTGAGCTGGCTGCACACGAGAGCAAAGCAGACTGAGCCACCTCTCTCACTTATTACTGTTCACAGCAGCAACCACAATGACAGACACTCACAAATGCCTCGCAATTTTGTGGGAAAAACACAAAATTAAGAGATCAGAAATTCTATATTTCAGCTCAGTCCTACCATGAACTACTCTTTAACATGCAAATCAGGCTGATATGCTTCCGGGATCTTCCATGACAAATAATTTTCTCATCTCTAAATTAAGTTTTCGGAATAGTGAATCTCTAAAGTCCTTTGCAACTCAAGAAACCTACAATTGCATTGGGGAGGTGAAAGCAAAGTCATCCAAAAAGTATATAAATCTTGGAACTTTGTTTCACATTTGCTTTAACTGATATTGGGATTTTTAAATGCACAGCTATTTTAAGACACTTATATGACAGAGGTGAAAGAATGGCTGCTTTGTTAATGGGTTGATCAGTTTAAAATATAGAGATGATATGAGAAAAAATAAACCTTCGAGGAAGATGAAATAGAAACTACACATTAAGGCAGGTATAAGGAGGCATGAAGCAAATGCTAATAAGAGGAGGAAACACCGGTAATCCTAATGTTTTCAGTTTTGTTCCATCTCATTTTCACTCTTTGAGGAACTCAGCAGCAGCTTACAGTTTCTTGCTGTTTCCCTTCACACTGGTAATTCCCAATGAGGTGGAAATCTCATTCCAAGCCGATTGAAAAAGCAGAGGGACTGAATCAGAGTTCTGATTTTTAGCAATGGCACCACTTTTCTCCCAATGCTTTTATTACTAAGTAACTTATATTTTCCTAAGCATGTCCCCAATGTAAATAAAATATGCCAAATGATTATGCATGCAAGCAATCAGGAAAGACAATTTCATTGCTAAATATTTGCTTGATCTTGTGTAGCATTAGTATGGGTATACAAGATCTCCATGGGTAATAAAAACTCTGTGTGTCTTCTATTTTATTTGGTGTGATGCTGTCAGTAGGGAGTTCCTGGCACTGGGAATCAGATGGCACTCTGAGCTCATAAAAATAACCTGCTCTTCCTTGCAAATGTTCACTAAAATGGGCAAAGGAAACTAATAGTAGAGGGAAAACAACAAAGGGTGATATTCATATTTTAAAATCTTTGAAGAATTCTTTTACTAAATATAGGTTGATAAGTTGAGATTGAGGAGAGGTTGGCACCCTTAAATGTTGCTGATGGGAATGCAAAAATGTACAATTACAGTGAAAGGGAATTTGGCAACATCTATGTGTTAGCTTTTAAATTCAGCAGCCTTACTTCTAAGAATCTACTCGAGTTCTACTGGAAAAAAATAAGTACACATGCAAAGTTATTTTGTTGTAAGATCATTAAATGGGAAAATACTTAGAGACGATCCAAATGGCCATCAGCAGGGCACATAATGAGTAGATGAGGCCAGTTCCCAAAAATGAAATAGCAGGATGACTAAACAGAGGGAAACTCATTATCTGGTGAAATGATATGATGTCCTGAATATTGTGTTCAGTTAAAAATTACCTAGGGGCAGATTGCAATTTATGCATACCACCTTTTGTGAGACAGGTAGGAATATGATATATTGGGATAACATTGCAAAAAGAAACAGTAGGAGTCTAAGTGAAAAACCACAATGTTGGCCGGTGCTGCGGCTCACTAGGCTCATCCTCTGCCTGCGGCGCCAGCACCTCGAGTTCTAGTCCTGTTGGGGGCACTGGATTCTGTCCCAGTTGCTTCTCTTCTGGTCCAGCTCTCTGCTGTGGCGCGGGAAGGCAGTGGAGGATGGCCCAAGTGCTTGGGCCATGCACCTGTATGGGAGACCAGGAGAAACACCTGGCTCCTGGCTTTGGATCAGTGCAGAGCGCCAGCCTTAGCGGCCATTTTGGAGGTGAACCAATGGAAGGAAGACTTTTCTCTCTATCTCTCTCTCATACTGTCTAACTCTGCCTGACAAAAAATAAAAAGAAAAATAAATAAAAAAGAAATAAAAACCACAATGTTTACCAACAGGGTAGAGGGGGCAGGGATGGAAGCTGGCCTCTCTGAGTGTGTCTCTTGGGTGTATTTCCACATTTGTAAGCACATACTCCTAGGTGCTTTTACATACTCAAAAAATTAAATCCTGTTAAAATATTAAACAACTGATTCATAAGTTTAAAAAGGAATGGAAATAGATGAAGCTAATTGGAATAGCCAATTTTTGTTATACATAGGAACAATTATTCAAATGGTTTATATAATATCTTTATAACTGTACTACGTTTGCCAGTAATGTTAATAGCTATAAATAAGTGCTAAATCTCATTCAGTGATTTAACCGCCAATCATGATACTGTTGTAAAACTATTTTATGTGTATTATGAATAATGTAAATAAATTTCAATAGTACATAATAATAGTATCTCTAAACCCAAGATATTCAGTATAAAAGAAATGAGCTATACATAGATGGCTAAAGTCAGATGCTAATTGAAAATTGTGTAGTTATATATTTTTAGAAATATATTTATTTTAATTTGATACTTGAAAGGCAGAGAGAGAGACTGAATGAAAAATGTTCCATCCACTGGTTCACTCCCTAAATACCTCCAACACAAATTGGCCTGGATCTGACTGAAACCAGAATCCTAGGCCTCACTACAAGTCTCCCACATGATTAGCAAAGTCTAACCAATTGAGTTCTCACTGCTCTCTCCCAGGGTGAGCATTCGTAGGAAGCTGGAATCAGGAACTCTAATATGGAATGTGCATTCCAACTGATGTCTTAAGCTTTGTGCCAAGCCTAAAACTGTATTTTAAAGTCAATGAGAACATATATTTTAAACAAGAAACATATTTCCAAGTTTGTTCACAGCAAAAGGCTAGAAGTAATGACAGCCTTGCTAAATTGTATTATTTAAATTATTTCCTTTTTAAAAAGTATTTGGAAGTAAGGGCAAACCTGCCACAATGTGGGCACCAGGAGGGGAACTGCAAAATAGAAATATAGAGGCTTCTGTATCTTTGGTTAAATAAGTGAGGTGTGCAGATATCCTGTTAATAATCATGGAAGAAGAGAAAGAGTTTCAGTATATTGCTAGAAGCTAAAAAATTCCAAATAGAGAAGCCATTACCAAAAGGATTTAGAGCCAGTAGGGAGAATCATAGCAATAAATCCATAAGTTATGCCAAAAATGGATAGATCACTAGCTGCATACATATTACCCAATGTATAGGAACAAAACAATAAAAGAAAGAAGTGGTTATTTCTGAGAAGAGAGACAAGGGGAGGAGATAACAGTTTTACTTGGAGACTTCTCTGCACAATTTGATCTTTATAAACCATGAGTGTATATAGTTTCATGAAAAATGGCTTTTAAATTATCAAATGAAATGAAACTAATGCCATCTGTGTTTCCCCAGGTCTCATTGGAAACAAATGTGCCACAGTCATTTTGATAACCTGAGTTGCATGGTGTTGTGCACATTAGCTACAGCAGTTTTCCTGGCCCCATGTCCCTCAGTTCCAGACCTTCCCAGAGTGGTGTCTGGGAATTCCTTGAGGTGTTTCACAAGATTCCAATCGCTGCAAAGTTTCCTATAGGTGACGCTTCTCTTAGACGCCCTGCTGTTAATATCCACCTTGAAGTGCTGGGGTCCTTCCTGGAGGAGCCATGGGAGAAATCTAGAGTCTGGCAGAAGTAGACTGCTGCAGGCAGGTGCCGTTCTGTCCTCGCTGGCTGCCCAGCCTGCTGCTTCCAACCTCTGGGACAGCAAGGGTGTGGCTGGCCCCTGCACTTGAAGGCAGCAAGATCCACCAACAGCCTCCTAGGAGGTGGATTCTTGCCCCGCCCCCAGCACACGTGCATTCTCTACAGAGCAGATATTGTGATCTTGTAGAAACCAAGACATACAGCCCCCAAATTTTCTAATAGAATGAGACTAAAAGTGATCCAGACTGGACTCCAGTTCCACCATGTAAAGAAAGGATTCCGGATGACTCAGGAGACTAAGGCCACCCAACATTCACCTTATCCTTGGCTCAGGGGGCCAGAATCAGTTAAGTCCCTGTCTGCCCAACTGAAACCGGGCGTTTGTAGCTAATGGTGTGGGGAACGCCTTTTCCAGAATGGAGAGACAGGGGTTTATTGGCAGATAAGAAGGGCACTTGGGAACAGGAAACACAAAGGCTGGGCACCTCACGAATTGGACTCTGGTTGGGGAGAAGTTGAGCAACTTTTAAGGTGAGTGGTTTTAGTCTGCGACCTTCACAGCCAGCTGAGATGTGTGTGTGCACTTGGGGCAAATGGATACCAGCAAAGTCAGGCCTGAACTCACCCTCAATCTGAAGATGGAACCGACATGTTCTATAGCTACTTAGTGTTTGATTTAGGTAAAGGCTCTTATTAAATATCAACCTTGTATAGGCGTGAATGCAAAGTAGAAGAGTAAGTTATTCCATTAGAAACTTTTAATAACTTCCATTGCCTGAGTTTCTGAGATTTTGCCTTTATAGTAAAGGAAAGACTTTGATGGAGTGAGTTATACAGCAAGATGCTTCCTACACATATTTTCATGGTGCAATGCCTGTGGAATATAACAAAAAAGCATAAAATTCTATTGACAGAAGCCATTATCCCTAGAAAAGAGTAACGTGGAAAACATGAAGCCTGTGGTAAGGTCCAAGAAGGGCAGGCCTGCAGCTGTGCCCCGAGCACCCCAGGTTATCCATCAACCTGAGAGTAAGTTCGCTGGGTAGGAACCCAGTGTTGTCAGTTTGGACAAGTTCCTTCACTCTCTGCCTGGGTTTCCTCACTCCTGATCTACAAGTACTTTTACTGCTCACTGGTGAGGTTGCTTAGAATCTATACACAGATATATAGAGTGGTGCTTAGCACATAGGGCTAAAAAACTACTACTGATTATTAGCAGAAAACCTTGGGAACTGAGAAGCAGGAGGTTTCCAGAGGTGGTGGAAAACACAAGAGGAGAAAAGACATTCTAGAGCCCAAAGAGGCACTAGTGGTGGAATTTCAGTTCAGGGCACCGTTTCATTCACTGTGGTCTGCTGTGGTGACTAATGCAAACTAAATTTGACTAGAATCTAAGCATTGCTATCACTTTGCCAATTGGTAAGAATTTGGTATAAGTAATTTAAAAGAGAAAAAAAAAAAAACAAAACGAGAGTTCCACTACTCCTGTATCATGGAATAGGAAGAGCAATGTAGAGAAATACACACACACACACACACACACACACACACACACACATGCTGGATTTGGGGTCATTAAGATGAGTTTCTGCTCAATCCTTAACAATCATGATCTTGAACTTGTCTTATACCTTTTAGACCCTTCGTTTTCTTGTTGGTAAAATCAACAAGCATAAAAGCATATTTGCTGGGAGATGCTTTAGTCGTGTTACCAGAAGTCCTGTATATAAGAGAAGAATGGTTCTTCTTTGACTAAAATAGGGAGGAGAGAGCGGAGTCCTGAGAAATCTGGTCTCCATCCCTCTGTCACTGATCGTGTTCCTCAGGCACAGTTACAGGCTTGACAGGAGGACTTCCAGGGCCTACTTCTGTTCAGCCAAATACCTCCTCTACTTTACTTTTATTGTACTTCTTAAATATATTTTTAAAAAATATCTCGGGGCCAGCACTGTGGTGCAGCAGATTAAACTCCCATCCTGCAACACCGGCATCCCATGTGGGCACCAGTTTGAGACCCATCTGTTCCATTCTGACCAAGCTCTCTGCTATGGCCTGGGAAAGCAGTAGAAGATGGCCCAAGTCCTTGGGCCCCTGCACCCACGTTGGAGATCTGGAAGAAGTTCCTGGCTCCCGGCTTCAGATAGCTGCAGCTTTGGCCGTTATGACCATCTGGAGAATGAACTAGCAGATGGAAGACCTCTCTCTCTTTATAGCTCTACCTCTCTCTGTAACTCTTTCAAATAATAAAATAAATCTTTTTAAGAAATGTCTCAGTGGATTTTAAATAGGATAGACAGTAGACTACTCCCAAGAAAGCACTTAAAATAATTCTGAAAGTACAAATGTGTATTTGCCACTAATTTATACCCCTTGTTACTTTCACGAAACTTAACAAAATTGTTCAATCTATAAGCCACGTGGATGGTGCAACCATGTTCTCTACTGTATTCAGTTGGCTTTCAGACACTGCACTTTCTACTTTCTTCATCAACTTCAGTTTATCCTCTACTTCCTTTGTCATTCTGCTATGGTTGGAACGTGTCCTCCAAAGTCCACGTGTTAGGAGCTTGTGCCCTCATCAGTGGGTTAATGCCATCAATCAGGTAGTGGGTTAGTTATCATGGGAGTGGGTTCCTGATAAAAAGATGAAGTCTCTCTCTCTCTCTCTCTCTCTCTCTCTCTCTCTCTCTCTCTCCCCCTCCACACACATACACAGGTGCACACATGCTCACCCTCTTGCACTTCTGCCCTGGTGATGACTTAACAAGAAAACCCTATTCAGGTACAGACGTCTTGACCTTGCACTTCCAGCCTCCAGAACTCTAAGAAACAAACCTCTGTTGTGGTCTCAGGTATTCTGCTACTGCAGCACAGAAAGGACTAAAGACACTCCTTCCAACTCTCTTAATGGTCCTGCTTCTTCCCCACTCTGATCATTGCAGTTCCCCAGGGCCCAGTTCTCGATCACTGTGTCTTCTCTATTTGTACCTACTCTTGAATAATATCTATATGCCAGTGATTCCCAAAGTTAATCTCCAGCATAGCCCTCCTTCCTCACTCCAGACTTGTATGTCCAACTCTGTACTTGACACTGTTTGTTGGCTGGCGCCGTGGCTCACTTGGCTAATCCTCCAACTGCAGCGCTGGCACCCCAGGTTCTAGTGCCGGATTCTGTCCCAGTTGCTCCTCTTCCAGTCTAGCTCTCTGCTGTGGCCTGGGAGTGAAGTGGAGGATGGCCCAAGTGCTTGGGCCCTGCACCCACATAGGAGACCAGGAGGAAGCACCTGGCTCCTGGCTTTGGATCAGCTCAGCGCACCAGCTGTAGCAGCCATTTCGGGGGTGAACCAATGGAAAAGGAAGACTTTTCTCTCTCTCTCTCTCTCTCTCTCTCTCTCTCTCTCACTGTTTAACTCTGCCTGTCAAAAAGAAAGAAAGAAAGAAAGAAAGAAAGAAAGAAAGAAAGAAAGAAAGAAAGAAAGAAAGAAAAGAAAGAAAGAAAAGAAAGAAAGAAAGAAAGAAAGAAAGAGAAAGAAAGAAAGAAAGAAAGAGACACTGCTTGTTGAAGTGTCCAATAGACATCATATTGTCAGCAGATTCAAAACCACAGTCCTTGATCTCCCTTTCTGTTCCCCAAACGTGTTCCATATGCACTTTCTCATGTCAGTTAAAACAACTCCATCATAATAGTGGTTTAAGCCATAACCTTTTCTTAAAGTTTTATTTTGTTCACTTGAAAGGCAGAGATAGATAGAGACAGAGAGAGAGAGAGAGAGAGAGAGAGAGAGAGAGAGAGACAGGTCTTCCTTCCCTGGTTCACTCCCCAAATGACCACAACAGCCAGAGCTGAGCTGTTCTGAAGCCAGGATCCAGGAGCTTCTTCCTGGTCCCCCATGTGGGTGCAAGAGCCCAACCACTTGGGCCATCCTCTGCTGCTTTTCCAGGTGCACTAGTAGAGAGCTGGACCAGAGGCAGAGCAGCCGGGACTCAAACTGACACCCGTATGGGAAGCCAGCTCTGTAAGCTGGCGCTTTAACCTGCTGCTCCACAGTGCTGGCCCCCCATAACCTTTGAGTCACCTCTTTTAGTCGCAAAATCAACTTAGGAAGTTCTATTGACTAGTACATTACTCTTCTAGTCAGGGCCACCATCATCTCTGGCAGAAATGTTTCAATAGCTTCTTCCATCTTTTCCCCAGTCCCTTGAGCTTTCTACAGTCCCTTCTTCATAAGGCAGAAGGAAGAATCCTTTTGAAATGTAAATCTGTTACTCATGTCCTCCATAGTCAGCAATGGTGCCTCATTGCACACAGAGACAACGTCCCTACAGTAGCCTCTCAGACCCCAGGTGACACTGAATTCACCTCCTATTGCTTTTCACCCTGCCCGTTCTCCACCAGACACACCAACTACCTTGCTGTTTTTCTAATAGGCCATGTTTCTAAGTTTAAATTTTTGCAAAAGCTATGCCCTGTGGTGGGGCCGTCTTCCCACAGGGACCTTCATAGCTAATATTCTTTTCTCATTCAAGTCTTTGACCAAATATCACCTTCTCACTGAGATCTTTATTGCCTGTGATATTTTATGAGGCGAACTGTCCTCCACTCCAATCCCTCTTACTCTTATTTATTTTTTATTCCATAACATTTAGCCTCACCTACCATATTACATCATTTATGTATTTGTATATGTATTGGACACTTTCTCCCATGAAAATCTAGCCTCTGTGAGCACAGAGGTTTGTTTTTCTTGCTGATGCATCCCAAGGGCATGGAGTCATGCTTGGTACATGGCATGAGACCAATAACATTTTGGTTGCCTGACCGACTGAATGAATGAATGAATACATATTTTCAAGTGATGTTGTGGGGCTTAAACAAAACTGTTTATCTCCTGGCACCTAGTACAATCCCCAGCACAGAGAAATCACTAACCACTTGGTACTTTTGCTCTTAGAATAAATTCTTGGAGACACTGATGACTGAATCCACTGTTTTCATCATATAGAAGAAGCTCCCTGTATGGAGTTCTATGTGAAACTTGAGATTTATTGGGTTATGAGCAATATTATTTGAGAGGATTTTGTTTAGCAAATCCCATGTTTGATTGCATGATGATACATACTTGTTGTAAAAAACAGATAGTTCAGGATCATTTTCTCCAAGCAGATTGGTTGCTGTGCCAGTTTCCTGCATAGTGGTGAGCTGTATGTCACCATAGCGGCCGCACAGGCTGACTCCGTCTGGTCTTATTTTAAAGACAGTGTCTCTGCAGAGATCATCACATTTCATTATGAAGATTTTTAGAAATTTCCTGTCTCACCTTTCTGACAGGTATTTCATTAGGTGACTAACAAAAATATTTCACATTTTATAGCTAAATAAAGAGATTCTCTTAAATTCAAATTTGCTTAATTCCTTAATGCTTGTCATGGGCAATGCATGTCAGTGCAGGAATCATTCCAATTTGTAGGAATTCATAGGCCTTTGCTTTCCAAGTTGGAAGTTCACGATTCCTCTTCCTGGCATCTGTACGACTTTTATGAGTGAATCAAATTCCTATGTTTTTTTTGGGATTAACATAATACAAGCAGAGCAGATAAAAAAAAGTAAAATCCTAGAAGCCTCAATAAAGAGACACACACACACACACAAAAAAAAAACAACTCACAATTGTTTTTCTGTTGTTACTAATATTTGATTGGACAGATGCAAGTGAGATATGGAAAACAAAATTCTGATCTAAAACACCTTATTTCTGAAAAAGAACATTTGTTACCTGTGTAAAGTAACAAGGCTCCAGTGCGAACACGACCTAACTGTGCAGTAGAAGGTTTACAGCAATGTCACTTCCAGCCGCCAGCAGGTGCTGCTCTGGGTGTCAGGCTAAAGCCTCGATTCATTAAGTTCTGCCACTCCAGTACTGTACTCTTTATGACAAGAAAAACAAGAAGGAACAGTGAGTCTCTTATATTTAACCCATAAAACTTAACACTCTGACCTCAACCGTATAAACCAGAAGTGAAAGAGGCAATCGCAAATCTAACCAATAAACCTGGTAAAGCACTCCCATGCTGGGATGAGAAGAATCTGTGGCTATGTACAAGGGGGAAAGAGCTATCTGCAAATGCCTGTGTGTAGGTGATCCCAGAGCTGGTGTAGCATGTATCCTTTGCAGCATTTCAGACATGTTTGTGCATGCTTGGCAGACTGCTGGGTGGCCCGACTGGGAGCCTGGTTACACAAGAGACTGGGGAAACTTGCTGGGTAGAAAGACATTGTATGGAATGGGACACTCCACCAAAGCCACTCTTGTCTGGAGCATGTAGAGGTTCATGTCTATTCACTTCCTGTCCACAACAAGCCTGAAAGAGTCATGTGTATCCTAGGAAGAGAGAGGCCTTCATGTAGAAATTAGAACTGTGTTTCATACTAAAAGCCATGTGTGAGGGCACAGGCAGTGCTACTTTGGACTTTGTGCTACAGCAGAGCACAGAAAGGAAGCTCCCAGGCCTCTTACAAACCTAAGATGCAGACAGGTTTCAGCTTGTGCTGTTTGGTGCCGGTGCTGCTGGGAATGGTGAGTTTATGCAGAAGTAAACAAAATGGTATAGCACTTTGGGGCTTTTTTCTGTATGCAGTGCTATGATCTATCTTTTTTTTAAGGCTCCTTTCCATAGTCTACCAGATGAGATGAGGTGGAAGACATCGATTGTGGAGATGGAGACTAGCTGAGAATGAAGACCTGGGTGCTGCCTCTTTTGCTGAAGAAAATGCTAGCACGAGTGCGTGGTAATTTGAGATGGTTTGGGGGTAAACTACGGTGCTGTCCTGCAAAGGCGGTCACAGATGCTAGCACAGACGAAGATGGACAAAGTCTTTAAGAATAGAACCTTAATTGCTTGATGAAGAAGAAACTATCTTTTTCTCAAATTCCTGTTTAAATGTCCGTATTTATTACACTCTAATCCAATTTCCTGATGATATTACAACTGTTTGTATAAGTGTGCTACGCACAACAGCTTTTTATTAGTTACATTCTTGGTGAATTATGGAAAAGATGTATTCATTACAGAGTAAAGTAGTGTGAAGAAAAGGAGAGAATAGAACAGGTCCCCCAGAAGAAGGAAGCAAGCAAAGACAGCTGGGGTGTAGTCCCTCAGGCAGCACTTGACCATGATCCCTGACAAGTATAATGAGGTACCGCATGCTGTGCATACCACATATGTTACATAGACATGAGATCGTCTTTGCAGAGATGCATGGGGAGAAGCGGAGAGACCTAAAAACAGATTTAGAAACCGTGAGCGACTCCAGCTAATAACAGGCAACAAGACGGGACTGTCAATCCTGAAAACACAAGGGACTCAGTTCTGGCAACAGCTAGAAAGATCTTTGAAGAAGATTCTGATCCAGAGCTTCCAAATAACCTATCTAGCCAACACTTTGGTTTCAGCCTGTGAGTTGCTAAATCAAGAACCCAGCTGAGCCCTCCTAGCCCTTGACTTCCAGGAGTGTGAAATAGTAAATGGGTGGTGTTGGCAGCTGCCCTTGAGGTTTGTTATGCAGGAATAGAAAACTGACACTCCTGGGAAACTCAGATGGGAAAATGCTGGATTCCTTGCATAAGTGGCATGGATGGGGTTATGGCTATTTAAAGGTTGTTTCAAGAAGTCTGGATGACATGGGGCCATCCTTGTGTCAGGCGATTAAACTAGGGACAGCATTTACTAGGTATTCGGATCATGTTAGCAAGGATACGGACATATTGTGTTAGCTGGTGTGACGGTGGTGGGAAGGTGCCTCTCCACCTTCAAGTACAAACCCCAACTGTTGCGCTTTGAAATCCATCACTGATTTGGTACCCAAGCTATGCCTTCCAAGGAGCTGCTCTTGCTAACATCTCGAATACTGGAGCACAGCCATTCCTAAGCAACGTGGGACATCGCTTGTGACTCACTTCAGCTTGAGGAGTCCTTCCCAGCTTCGCTGAGGCTTCGTTAAACTGTACAGCAACCTGGGGACTTTCTTCCACTCTCCCTCCCCTTTCTCCTTCACAGGAATCAGACTTGCATCATGCTCTGACTTCCCTGCCTGTCTTTCCTGGATGCCTTATCATCCCATCCTTCATATTGCCATTTCCTCCGAGCTTGATCTTGTTGTAGAATCTGCCTTCGACTAACACAGCTCTATCTTTCCTTCTGTGGAATCCCTCATTTGAAAGTGAGCATGAGTCCAATGCTAGTGATACACAGTAATAGAATATCATTGATTGGACTTTGGGCCTGAGTGCTAACGTAGAACTATTGTGAGGAAGGCTGTGTATCTCACCAACACCCCGCTTGCTCTCAGCTGACTCTTACTCATATTGACTGGAATGGCCAAGACCTGTCGACTCAAACTTGAGTTTCAGATTCTACCACAACAGGATGTCAGGTTGGATCAAAGGTTATCCACCAACGCAGAAGGAGGTAGAGGAAGATCCAGTGCTAGTGTATGGGCTCCTGCCTATAGCCCACTTGGCAGTGACTTTGGCATGGATGCCAAATGGGTCAAAAAGACAGCATCCCAGGGGAGCAAGAATGATTCATGTCTCTTTGGCCGATTATCCTGGCTTTTGGGCTGATTGAATGCAGCGAAGACATAAACTATGACTAGAAGAGCTTGCATTTTCTTTAAAGCATCTACCCATTAAGAATGTAGGGAAATTAGTGCCCTGGAAGAAGATGTGTCTATCAAGATTACTCCTCCTTGGGGGAAGAAAATAATGGAGTGAGGAGCATGGCAGAGCCTTGAAGGCTTTCCCCAGGAGACAGTGGCTTCCTCAGGGTGTCCAGCACATTGGCAGTGTCAGCAGCAGAGATTTATGGCACTGGCTTTAAGAGGCAGGACCTCTGTCAGGGACCTCAGCCTTCTTCCTCTGCCAACAGCAGTGTTAGTGCTGAGATATCTGCATGAGCTTAGCAAACAGTGGGGATGTTAGGAACCTCCTCACCCCAAGGGACCTGGATGGGAGAGGAAGAAGTTGGCAAATATTGGAGGATAATCCAAGACGGCATACCCATAACCCACCCTGGGATCACCCCAACAGGTTGGATGACATTTTAGAGGAAACCTAAGACCCAACCGACAAAAACAGAGGTTAAAACTAGGGTTACACAAATTATAAATATATTGAATAATCCTTGGTGGCCATAAATGTATTCATATGCCCATAAAGATGCTTGAATTTCATGAATCTCACACTTGACAGCAACTCAGTAAATACACTTTCATTACTTACTCTTTCATTCAACATAGTCACAGTAAGCAAAACGTTATACACGGCTCAAAAAGGCCTACGATATGGAATAATCTCATTTGTCATCTCCAAAGTCTTCTTTTTTGCAGGCTTCTTCTGAGCATTTTATCACTCTAGCCTCGCCCCAACTCCAGAACTGGGAGGCTGCTGGCCTCCAACAGGCATCATCCCACTAAGCCTCTTAGAGGTGCTTCTCCCTTCAGATTTAGTTGAAAGTCAACTCTTTTCCCTAAAATATTGATACCACATTTCCTCAATAACATATACATAGTAACAAATGATTTGTCAACCACTATAATTTTGTGAGCTGTAAGTAGAGATTACACAAATATGTCTAAATGATAAAGATTTTGAGACATGAAATTTGTGACTAACATCTATGCCCAACTCTAAAATAAATTCACAATATTGAACTTAGTCATTTTTGTTGTGGTAGATTGGAAACTGCAAAGATTAAGAATTGAGAACTGGTATTGTGGTAGAGGCCTTTGTCCTTTTTTAATAGATTTTATTTATTTATTTAAGAGGTAAAGTTATAGACAGTGAGAGGGAGAGACAGAAAGAAAGGTCTTCCATCTGCTGGTTCACTCCCCAGATGGTCACAACAGCCAGACCCGTGCCAATCCAAAACCAGGAGCCAGGAGCTTCTTCCAGGTCTCCCACGTGGGTGCAGGGGCCCGAGCACTTGGGCCATCTTCTATTGCTTTCCCAGGCCATAGCAGAGAGCTGGATCAGAAGAGGAGCAGCCGGGAATTGAACTGGTGCCCATATGGTATCCTGGCACTGCAGGTGGAGGATTAATCTACTGCGCCACAGCGTCAGCCCCAAGACCTTTGTCTTTTAATGAAACTTGTCCCTAACTGACATGATTAAAGTTGTGGTAGCAGCCTTCCCAAGGTCAGAGGAAGAAAAAGGGAAGAATCTGTCTTGGGAATGTAGTGTGGCTGTTCACTTGCTTATGAATGCTTCAACTGTAGTTATTATCTGCTTATATGTAACCATTTCAGGTTCTGCTTGCTGGTACTGAGCAATCATGGTAACCTGAGCTCGCTATGTGGGTGAGAAAAAACATCATCAGTAACTGTGTAGTACTGTAGCAATTCCTGTGGCCACCATGTAACGTTAGAATATCCAATCAAATGTATGCATGTAACCATATAAGGGAGACAAAGAGGCTAAAACCCTATATAAGAAAATATCCCTCTTTGTTCCAGGCTCAGGCTTTTGGATAACAAATTCCACCTGGGCCTTATGCAGGCGTAAATAATAAGACTACTTCCTATTAAAGGCCTTGACGTCTTGTTTCTGTACACAAATCCCACTGCAATATCACCAGCAATAAACTGTGCCAACTTGAACGAATAATTTAATATTTATCAACCTCAGTTTCTCCCTTTATAACAGTAAGAATTAAATAATTAGTACCACACAAATATTAGTTTATAATTTAAAAAAACAACTGTACAGTTTTATGATGAATCATTTCATTATTGAACAATTGTTTTCTGGGAAATAGTTAAATATTCTGCATAATTACTTTAGAAAGGTAGTATGCTTAAACCACTCAATGTGTAAAATTTTCCAATGTGAAAAACATGAAAATGTGTATACTATACTTGTAACGGAATGTATGTTTGTGCCAGTCCTTAATTCATGTTGAGTCCCTGGTCCCCGAGGTATTGATAATGACCCTGGGACTTTGAACACAAACTTTGATAGCAGAGATTTCAAGAATGGGATTATTGCCACTTTAAGTAGAGGCACAGGAGAGCTTGCTTCTCTCTTTTCCTTCTCTCCACCAACATGCAAGAAGACAACTATTTGCAAATCACAAAGGGGGCCCTCACAAGACCCTGCATTTACCAGGACTTTGACCTTGGACTTTTCTGGCCTAAGTTATTGTTGTTGACACCTCTTTGTGGTGTGGAGAATGGGAGGAGCTCAGGCATTGTAATCTGGTCTACGTCCCAGCTCTCTTTGCCCGCTCCTGATACCCTGTGTGGGTCAGTGTTGCTGTGACTCATTTTGACAAATAAAAGAGTAGATGTGAGAATATGCCACATATTATGTGTGTGGAGTTAACAGTAACTAGGGTGTATTTTTCAGATAACATTATTTAATGATGCTTTCAAATGAGTTCTTCAGTCAACTCTCAATTCATGGCAACAGACCACTTTGGTGGGATAGGCAGGTGATAAGCCATCAGGGAAAACCTGAATAACTGAAGTAGATGGCTACTTTATGTCTCTAGATGTGTTTTTATCCAAGCTTAAAAAACAACTGACTCCCTTGTGTTTATTTGCTTTCACTCCACTTCCCGTTCTCTCTTGCCAACACTGAAGCACAAACCATCAAGCCAAAACAAAAACAGAGACAACAACAAAATCTGAGACAGGGGTGACATGAAGGGGGGAAATAGAGTCTGTCTAATACACAAACTGATTATTAACCCTGAGCATTTGACACTCGACTGCATTCCTATGCTTCAGAGGTGCCGCTGTGCCAAGTAACTCCCTCAACATGAAGCAACGTCTACAGATTTGAAGAATTTTGTGGGGAGCCAGGAGTGAGAGTTTAACTCAGTATTTTTTTTTTTTTTTGCATAGAATGGGGCATGTGTAGAATTGCTTCACTGTAAGACACTAAAGTAATTTTATGAGTTTCATGTTTGCATAAATGTCAGTGGATTCAGAAGAAATGATCAGATTTTGTACATAAAGGAGAGTGAAATCTGTCAAGTTGAGACTCCTCTGTCTCTCCCTGCTTTCTTAAGTGTGACAAGACATCTGCTTTGAACTGAGCCTGTTAATGTTTTATAGCAGAGTTATTATAAAGGGTTCCTTGTCCCTTCCTTTCAGGTGTTTTAAAATGTTTTTGCTTTCTGTTTGAGCAATTCCAGGAACCATGCACCTGCAGTTCGTAGTATTGACAGGTCTGTATAATGCAGCATAACTTTCGGGGAGGTTGTGAATTTTCATATTTTTTCTGAGAAGTCTCTACTGTGGCTGTAGAACTTACCTATTGCAGCATAGTGGTGAGTACTCAAAGCCTGTGTAGGAATGAAAAGGAAAATGTTTGAGTGAGCAGATTTTGTGCAGATGTGACTCACAAGAGAGGCTACTGGAGAGAGTTATCAGGGTTCTCTCAATCTGAGGCTGCTTCTGATCCAGGCTGACCCTATAGAATTATAAATATAAGCCCAGAACAGGGAATCTCTGCACATAGGCTTTCTGCTTCTAACAACTGTGAGAGCCTTGTTAATTATACTCAACTCCTGTCTTTCAGCGAGCCCAAGCAAGGACTGTTTTCTTAAAATGGGAGTCCAAGAAACTACCTCCAAACAAGAGAAATCCAGACTTTTAATAAAAGATGAAAATGGAATCTTATTCTGAGATTAGGAAGCATGGTTCTAGGTTAGCTTTTGTTTGGTCACTTATAGCTTTAAAAGTAAACTTGGGATTAATCTAAGGTTGGGATTTAATTTTGATAGAAATATTGATAGATCTTCCTGTCCCAGTATATTTTAGGTCTTCTCAAACTATCGTGTAGACAAATGCTGCTATTGTTGAAGCCCAATTTGCCAGCTTAGTAGGGGCTGGGCCACACATGCGCTGCGCCATCTACAGCCCTCTACTCCACTTGATTCCTCTGAGTTTGCAGTAACTCATGAAAGCCATTGGGATTGATGACACTGTCAGGGAGCCAACAGACTGTGATTTATAAGGAGGCGAGTAGCTGGTCATTCTTTCATATCTGTGATGTGTGCAGACCACACTGAGAAGGGAGCTTGTACCATACTTCTTGAGGTAGCAACTGCCTTCTACATTATGAAGTCTCAGGCTTGACATGACAGGGCTAGCAAAGATGCAGCTAATGTTTCATGAATATAATCCCTAATATGGTGCTAACTACCTAACAGAGAACACCAAATATTCAGCTCTTGGCAGCACTGAAGAGCATATTTGAAATAACTAAGTACCCTGTATGCAGAGGCGGCAGCTAACTCACTATTGTAATTAGAGGGGCAGCAAAATCAGGCCTGTTGCAAAACACTTTCCCCTTTTGACCCTAATGCAACACATATATTTCTTATGTTATCCATTGTGTCTACTTGCCAGTATCTGTGTGTGTGTGTGTGTGTGTGTGTGTGTTACAATGTTGGAGTACAAGAAACACTGCATCGTAGCGTTAACGCTCCAGCGCAGACATTCTGGAGGAAAAGGTAACATTCTAACTTTCTTGTCACTGTCATGCTTGCTAATACCTGGAGTAATGGTACCTGGAGTGGGCACATCTTTATAGACTACACGAAAGATAGAAATGCTTTGGAACAAAACAGGAATTTTAAGCTGTCTCATTGCCATTTGTTTACACTCCAAGAGAACCTTAAGTCAGCACGTCTGAATACAAGCTGTTGTATGTACTCCTGCTGCCTTCAAACCTGGTTATGTCATTTGGATTCTTCCACCTCTGCAGTCACAAAGGACAGAAACCTCAGGGTTGTCCGTGGCTCCTCCTTGTTCACTCATCACCTTACGTTTGTTGACTGACTCTGAATGCTGCCACTACTACTACTGCTTCTTCTTCTTCTTCTTCTTCTTTTACAGGCAGAATGGACACTGAGAGAGAGAGAGAGACAAAGAAAAGTCTTCCTTTTGCTGTTGGTTCACCCTCCAATGGCTGCGGCCAGCAGGCTGTGGCCAGTGCATTGCGCTGCTCCAAAGCCAGGAACCAGGTGCTTCTCCTGGTCTCCCATGCGGTGCAGGGCCCAAGCACTTGGACCATCCTCCACTGCCCTCCCGGGCCACAGCAGAGAGCTGGCCTGGAAGAGGGGCAACCGGGACAGAATCCAGCACCCCGATTGGGACTAGAACCCAGTGTGAGCCGTGGCGCCAGCCCTTCTTCTTCTTCTTCTTTTATTTATTTATTTTTTTTTTTTTTTTGGAATTAAAAGATGTGGACAGAGATTTGAGTTCCATGCATTATGAAAAAATATGCATTTTCTAGGAACTTTTTGTGTGCATGGATTTAAAAAAAATTGTGTCAAAATAGTTATCTTTTAATTCCATTTTCCATGAACTATTTGATGTATACTCAGAGCTACTCAACTGTGACAAATATTGAAGGTGACCATTGAGATTATTTTCTCAGTGGTTTTCTTGCAGAATCAAATCCTAAGCTTCCATCCACAAAATGTGCTTGAAGATTCGAATAAGTTACCTTGTATCAAGTGATTTGGAGAAGTATTTTGCCTCAGTTGTATTTGCTGTGTTGAAATTTATTTTGAAAATAGACTTTAATTCTTTAAACATTTTATTATTGTGCATTGATTCTTTCATTCATTTATTATTAATTATTTAACAAGAAAACCTTATTATTATCTTCTTACAAGAAAACTTTCTTCTTACAAGAAAAACTTCTAAGTCAGCCAATTTGACCAAGATTTTTCTAGGAGTCACCCATCGCAACAGAGGGATTTGTTACAATTGAACCAATACCCTTCAAGAGTCTTCCCATATGCTACATATTTTTATCTTATTGAATCCACAGCCACACTGTGAATTTGGTACAATTATCTATACTTTGCTGATACAGAACTTGTGATGCAGCAACCTCATGCCACCTACCAAAGTTGTGCACTGGACAATGATATTAATTCTAGGCTGGGATTTGGGCAACAGACTAGAATTTAATAGATTATCTAAATCTCGAGGCCTACACACACACACACCCAGGCTCCCTTGGCAGTTTCGGTGGCCTCTGAAATGGGAAGGCTGTAATATCTAGGGCACCTTGGGAACTGATTTTAACCAAATCTCTAGCTGACCAGAGACTGGAATAAACATAGTGTTGTAAGCACAGATTCACAAAACTTTAAAGGAAGTTCTTTAACTTCTGTAACCAATGATTCATATTGAGGCTTATCTTCCAGTTGCATGACAGAAAGATTCTAATGTTGTAACTCAGCTGATCAGCAGCGCAGGCTAGTAGGGTCAAAAGTTTCAGAGGTTATCCTGCCCTCATAGATTTTAGCTTTGGGAAATTCTGCAAGTTTCTTTTTTTAATTTTTTTTTATTTTTTGACAGGCAGAGTGGACAGTGAGAGAGAGAGACAGAGAGAAAGGTCTTCCTTTGCCGTTGGTTCACCCTCCAATGGCCGCTTCGGCGGCACACCGCGCTGATCCAATGGGAGAAGCCAGGTGCTTTTCCTGGTCTCCCATGTGGTGCAGGGCCCAAGCACTTGGGCCATCCTCCACTGCACTCCCGGGCCACAGCAGAGGGCTGGCCTGGAAGAGGGGCAACCGGGACAGAATCCGGCACCGGGACCGGGACTAGAACCCGGTGTGCTGGCGCCGCTAGGCGGATGATTAGCCTATTGAGCCGTGGTGCCGTACTGCAAGTTTCTTAACATCTGTGTGCCTCAGTTTCTTCTGAATGCTGAGGATTACTGTCCTTATTGTTATTATTATTTCTTTAAGACTCTGGAAAGGCAAATTGAATGACAAGGATTTCCAGTGGTTATTGTTACACCTAGGTGTATGACTGAATCTAAGGCAGTGCTTTATCCATGAGACATGCATTGCTGGAAAGCCAGACTTGCTCCCTTCGTTTAAGGTTTTCAGGAAAAAAAAAATAATGGGAGGCTGATACACAACACTCTTCTCTAAGAAGCATTTTGTAAGTTATTTGGAGAAGAAAATAATTTCCTATAATTTATGTTTATTGACACCTTTCTACTTATATTTAAAAACAACTGTGTCTGCTGAAAAGCCAAATATTACAACTGTTATTTACAAAAATAGGAAGGGGATTTGAAAGTGCAGTGTCAGTAAACATATCTATGGAACCAGAGGACCTTACATTAGCTCATCCCTGTGAAATATTTGCCTTAATGAGGAAAAGAAAACATAAGAATGAAGCGCTGAGTCACCTTGAAAACTGATGTTAAAGACTTCCAGCAGCTTCTCAAGCAAATTGCAGAATAAATTGCAGAAGTGAGAACCCTGTTTACTAACTATAGAAAAGTTCCTGTCTCTTCAAAATTATTATCCAAAATTCCATCTTCTACTGACTAAGGGGAAAAACCAAGCCTGTCAAGGCTTCTGTAATAAATCTTCCCAAGTATTGACACTGTGGAGTTGCCTTAATTTTCCTATTTATCTTCGCATTACTTGAGGGTAAAACATCTTTGGCAGATTGTTAGTGTAACAGATGGTTACATTCTCCAGTGAAGCCTAGATGTTGTAGGTCAAGGTGTGTAGCTTCAATGAACGTAAACAAGCATATAACCAACGATGACCAAAAAAAGAAAAAACCCCAAACCAAAAAACCTACAAGTGTTCTCACTTCCCTTGCAGCTAAGTGATGCCATTATAATCTACCTAGTAAGATGCAAGTGTTGAAAAATCTAAGTAGGGTTTCGTAAGCAACCTTTTAAACGATAACAAAATTGTGTCTTGTGTTTCTCTTCCTAACCATCTGACATGCCAACGTGATGACTGCAGGTGCACCTGACATGAAAGCAAGTTCAAGAGAATCCAAGAGTCTTTAAATAGGACATCATCAAGCTGCTGCACCAGCCTTGGATTGCCTACTTCAACTGAATGAATGGATTCCAATTTTATTAGAGTGGTTTCTATGTGTGATTGTGATTTCTGTCATTTAAACGAAACAATAATCACAGGACAAAGTGGCAGTGAAGTAATTTGAGGCTGGTGAATTGTCACCTGTATGCCTCCATACCCACAAAGAGAACACAAATCAATCCATGTGAGAAGTGATAAGAAACATAATTGATGGGGGCCTGTGCTGTGGCTCATTAGGCTAATCCTCTGCCTGTGGCGCCAGCACTCTGGGTTCTAGTCCTGGTTTGGGTGCTGGTTCTGTCCCGGTTGCTCCTCTTCCATTCCAGCTCTCAGCTGTGACCCAGAAAGGCAGTGGAGGATAGCCCAAGTGCTTGGGTCCTGCACCCACATGGGAGACCAGGAGGAAGCACGTGGCTCCTGGCTTCAGATTAGCACAGTACACCGGCTGTAGTGGCCATTTGGGGATGAACCAATGTGAACCAATGGAAAAAGGAAGACCTTTCTCTGTCTCTAACTCTGCCTGTCCAAAAAAAAAAAAAAAAAAAAAACCCAAAAAAACATAACTGATGAAAACTAAGAAGAATTAAGAACGTACAAGCATATAATATATATAACATTTTTATGAGCAATGTCTATGTGTATATATATATATATATATATGCGATTACTAGTATCTCACTTGTTCCAAATGTTATAATACTAAAAACAATATCACTGTAGGCCTGAAAACAAAATAATATCACAAAACCAGATATGCTTGTTTCTGCTTTATATCAGCTCAGTTCCCTTTACAAGTCAGTAAACTTTTATTTGAAATTAATTAAGTAGAGCTGAAGATCTGATATAATACACTGAGCCTGTAAAAGGTCTGTATTCCAGACACACAAAGATGCTTCAAATATCTGCAGAAAACATGGAAGTCAAGGACAAGTTTATTTTGAGACAAAACAATATTTTGAAATTCATACATCATTTTTTAGAATATGCATTTTAAATGAGCTTTTTGAAGATCTCTTGAATGTATAGATTTCAAAAATATTTGGCATAAAAGTAAACTTCTCTTCAGTTCTATTTCCACAAGCTTTTTGAGGTTTTCTTGTAGGTGAGCAGCAGCTGAGCATCAGACACGCAGGGGTGAAGAGATCGCATTCTCCTAGGGAGGCGGGACGTCCCCTTGGTGCTGGGGTCAGTGTGCTCTGCAGCAGCCACTGGAGTGAATGGAGGCCTGGCAGCTGCCACACACAGCTTCACGGGAGTTCTCGCTGTCACTCAGCCTACCAGCATCTACGCTATGACTTGCAGGCAGTCCCTAAGACATCCGATATGCAGCATCATAGCTAAAAAGAAATACTTTAAAAACTTGTCTCCTCTAGTCTTTAAAAAGCTAGGTCTACAATGACTACCTAGATTAAAATATCACGATTACCGTTTGCCTTGTTGATTTAAATGGGAAGAGGCAGGAAAACAACTCCAGTGGCCTTTTCTTATGGTATTAAATTTGTATTAAAACAGTATGTTTGAAAGAGTCCACTTGATTCTGTCGCCAGATTCTGCAGCCAGTGTTCAGGGAGAGCACAGGTGGCAGAGCCTTGGGCAGTGAAGACTGCGAGGAGGCCCTGACTGTGCCCTTTCTCAGCTGAACCCTTGTCCCAAGGGCTGACCCAGAGCCTGGGATACATCTAACCTGGGATACATCTCGTTTCCCTAGGAGACACAGCAGCATCGCGGTTCCTCAGTTTTATTTTGAGAAGCCCTGGGTATTTTCTTGCCTTTTGCAAGCTTCCATAGTAGCAAGCAGCTCTTATCCTCAAGGTTTTTAAATAATGCTAATCCTTATCAGGGATAAACACTAAAAACTGTGACTAATGGCAGCAAATTGAATCCTCTGTCACCATTTCCATTAAAACGGACATTATTAATGACCTAACTTATATATGAAATATAGGTGCATCGAGTTATACAACTGGAAGTTAATTTGGGGAGTATTTTACAATGTACAGAATGAAGATGAAGGTGCTATGGGATGGAAAATACTTTAAACCTTTGTACATTGTCACCTGAATAAGAATTAAAATAAGTAGCTTTGTTCAATGTGTTAACTTCCTAATTAAAATGAATAAAATGGAGTCAAAAGCATGAGATGGCAGAAAGCTTCCTTGGGAAGGTTACACAGGCAGAGTAATGTCCTCCACACAAAGGTGTCCATGTTCTAATTCTAGAAAGCCGTGAGCATCCTACTCGGCTGTGCAACAGGGACTTTGCAGATGTAATTAAGGCCAGGACCTGCACATGGCATAATCATCCTGGATGAAAATAGATGAGCCAATGTAATCCTAGCAATCTTGTGAGTGGAAGAAGGATGTGAAGGTCAGAGAGACGGAAAGAGCTGGAAGACGTCACAATGTTGGCTTTGTGCATGGAGAATTGAGTGTCCCCTTTCCAGCAGCCAAGGAATGCCAAGGGGCTCTAGAAAGAGATGTTCCCCTAGGATCCCCACAAGGAAGTCAGCCTTTCTGACACCTGAACTTTAGCTCAATGAGACCCATTTTCCTCCTCTGATGCACAACATTTTAAGATAATGCATTCATCTCACTAAGGAGGTACCTTTCTCTGAAGGGAGGAGAGAACTTCCACTTTGACTATGACCTTGTCTAAATATGATCATAGTTGGCAAACTCAAAAGGTCTCCATAGCCTTGGCAACTCATGACAAGAGCCTAGGGTGATTACTGACATCATAAACAAGAGTGTCAATTTGCTAAGTCAACAACAGAAGTCACTGTGCACTTACTCTTCATCTAGGAACTCTGTCCTGAATGTTCTGTACATTGTGATTTAATGCTATAACTAGTACTCAAACAATATTTTACACTTTATATTCTGTGTGGGTGCAAACTGATAAAATATTTACTTAATATATGCTAAATTGATCTTCTGTATATAAAGATAATTGAAAATGAATCTTGATGTCAATGGAAAGAGAGAGGGAGCGGGAGAGGGGAGGGTTGCGGGTGGGAGGGAAGTTATGGGGGGGGGAGCCATTGTAATCCATAAGCTGTACTTTGGAAATTTATATTCATTAAGTAAAAGTTAAAAAAAAAGATAATGCATTCCATGTTTTGCAACTAAATTGGGTATAGGAAACTGACATAGAGCTTGTTTTGAGCTGAATTGTGCAGTTTAACTTCAGAGGCAAGATCAGAAGAGTGCATTCTCAGCAGAGGAAGCAGCATTAAAGCACAACGGATAGAAGACTCTGGACAGGCAGGATACCTGGTTTGAGTCCTGGCTCCCTTTTAGAACCAGTTTTCTGCTAATGAACACACGGGGAGGCAGCAGGTGATGGCTCAATTTTTGGGTCCCTGCCACCCACATGGGTGGTCCAGTCTGGCCCAGTCCCTCCCTGCAGTTGTGAGTATGTGGGACTGAACCAGCAGTTGGGAGCCAGGAGTAAAACCCAGGAATTTTGATATGGAATACGGGCATCCAACTATGCTTTAACGACTGTGTCAAATGCCCATTCTTTATCTGCTGTTCCAATGATTTTAAAGCATGGGGAGCCACTGGAAAAGACTTAATTATATTTGAACTTGTGAAGGCTTTAAAAATTGCAGTTTCAAGAAGTGGAATAAGAATGAGAAGCAATGGTAGCAGTAAAGATCCAAAAAGCATAGTATCTAACAAGAATAGTATATAATATGCACACCTTTATAGGAGTCCTAAGATAGGGCCAAACCGTGGCTAAGGTGAGGGCTGCAAACCAAAGGGAAACTGCTTTGAGCTCTGACTTGATCTATAGCAGCCAAGAGCCGGTAGGATCATAACAACTGTCCAGTGTCTTTGAAGACCCCTCCTCCTCCATCCTTGCCAAAGAGGACTCAGGAAGAGTAATAAGTCACAAACTTCATTTTGTAAAAGTAGCCTTAGCAGTACACAATTTAAAGCTTTACTGTAATTCAAGGAAAATAATCCTACTTATAATTAAAATTCATGCATATCAAAGGCAAATTGTTAATTTTCAATTTGCCTTAAATTTTAAATAGTTAACTTGCATAGTAGGCTAATTCTATTTTTTCAATATGTGGTAATATAAATGATAAAAAGTTACTTTGACAAGCACTGAAACACTGACGGATGCACATGAGCATCTACAAGGTCCCCCGGGAAGGCTTTGAGTAGGTGCCACTGTATGCACAGTGATGGGAAGTCATTTGTCTTCACCACATTACAAGTATGGATCTTTGGAAGAGTTTCTCTCGTTGAGGATATTTGCAAGAATATGAGATACTGAGACAGGCCTTATATTCATTGTATTGAACTATTTATTCACATTATTTCCTGCCTCTGAAGCCCAAATCCTTATGTTCAGTCTTTTGCTGATTTCCCAACATGCATTAGCACAGAGAAAACGTCCTCAACTTCCTCTCAAAGCTCACCTCAAGGAAGAGATATATTTGTGATGCTCTGTGGGAATCTTTAAGTTGAATTTTGAAAATTACTTATCAAATTCTGTACATTATCTGAATATTCTGTCTCTCCTTTCCGTACAAGTCATAAGCCTGTCTTTTCACTCAATAGACTTGTAGAAGCAGCCACATGGGGAGCCTCAGTCAGTTCAACTCGCTCAGGAGACCTACAAAGAAAGCACCAACGGAAACTGTTTGTTACATCCGCCCAGAAAGATCCCTCCTCTTCTGCAGGTCTCTGTCAACCATTTTAAACCCCCTCAGAATATTTCCTTTGCTGAAAAAAATTGATGCTACACCCGTTTTGCCTAGGCATGACAGAGCTATAACAAAATGAATTAGGCCTTATTGTGATGATTTTAATCTCATAATAATGTTGTAAAAATGATTAGACAGAAAATTGAAATTGAAAACATGTGGGGCCCATGTCTCTGGTTCTTGGATGCTGTCAAGCTCTCTGGGAGCATTGCTTGTTTGGTTGCCTTAACTGTATAGTCCCACTAGACTCTGAAGAGCAGCAAACACACTTCCCCAAGAGGCAAGTCCAGCTTACTTCAGCCCTTCTACAGAGAATAGCCAGATCTGAAGAGCAGTGTCACATTTGAATTGAAATACCAGTTTCCTATATGGTTTTAATGAAAATGAACAACTGGACTAGGCATTGTGTTAAGCCAATGGATGAGGTAGATGATAGACAAGAGAGACAGATAAATCACCCACTGGGGTGTGAGTGTTTTGAGTTGGTAAAAATAGGATTTTTGTCATTACTATCAGTTTATATTATAACTCTTTTCTTATGTTTTTCTCACTAGACAATACTTTTTAAGATAACTAATAAGAAAATGTATTTTTTTAGATTTATTGATTTGAAAGGCAGAATTACAGAGAGTAAGAGAGATGCAGAGAGGAGGAGAGACAGAGAGAGTGATCTTCCATCTGCTGGTTTACTCCCCAGATGCCCGCGACAACCAGGACTGTGCCAGGCCAAATCCAGGAGCCAGAAGCTGGGAGCTTCTTCTAGTCTCCCACATGGCAGGCAGGGGTCCACGTATTGGGCCATCTTTTCCTGCTTTCCCAGGCATATTAGCAGTGAGCTGGATCAGAAGTGGAGCAGCTGCATTCAAACTGGAGCTCATGGGAAGCCAAAGTCTCAGGTGGCAGCTTAACTCACCGTGCCACACCGCTGGCTCCTAAAAACAAGTTTTTAAATCTAATATATCTAAATTTGGGTACTAGCCACACTTCTCTTCAACTTAGCAATTTTGGCTAGATTACCTGGTTTTTAAATCTCACTTTGGATACAAGTATTTGGTGTAGCAGGGAAGATGGCACTTGGGACATCCATGTGCCATACTGGAGTGCCTAAGTTCTAGTCCTCGCTCTGATTCCAGCTTCCTGATGATGTACACCCTGTGAGGCACCAATTGATGGTTCAAATGATAGGTTCCCGGAGAAGATCCAGGCTCAATTCCAGGTTCTTGGCTGAGCCCTGGTTGTTGTAGGACTTTGTGGAGTGAATGAGTGGATGACAGACCTTTTTCTTATTTCTCTCTCTCTCTCTCTCTCTCTCTCTCTCCTTCTCTCTCCATCTTTCTGCCTTTCATGTAAATACAATACATTTTTTTAAGAATTTGTCACACAGGAAAATCAACCTCCTCCTGCGGAGTCCCTGTGAGGTGTAATTAGAGAATACGTTGAGTAGTAGAGTTTTGGGTGCACATCTTGCATTTCTTTTGGCCTCAGCACTTGGAAGATGTCTCCAGGCATTGCTGTGCTTGTGTACACGGAGGTTTATGTGAACACGAAGGCCAGCTACCTGGTAAGCATTTCAGTGGTAGCAATACAAACCAGGCATGCCATGAGATTTGTTATTAATATCTGGACAGTCCTCCTGATGTATATGCAATCTATAAATAATTTGTATTGAAAAATCTCTTTATGTGTTCTATGCATTGGATTGCTATTAATCAATAGATATATAAAATGATACTAGATAGTAATTAATGATGGCAGAATCTATTAATTTTATGTGTATAAAAAATTTAAATTTTTTTCTGGTGTAATCAATGGAACAGTGACAGTACAAATCTTCAGATAGCTGTTAGCAGAAAACCCCTAAAGCAAAGGATCACATGCTGAAGGCGAGAGTTGCACAGCCCTGTTACCCTCATTGTCTGACTAGAGTTAACCCAAATTCTGAGTGGGAGCAAAGATGTTCTGGACAAGGCAGTTCACCTGCCCACTGACCACAGACATATGTGAGGCATCAAACAAGCACAGACAAGAGTAGTAGACTTTGACTCAAATAAACATTTCCTAATTAGGCCATTGAGTTTTGAGGGAGTCACTTGGCCTATTGTAGCAATTGATATAATATATACAGGAATTGATGTCCAGAAGGAATGGAACTATAGCAAAAACCAAAGAACACATATATGGTATTGGTTTTGGAGCTTGATGGCAGGAAGAGGCTAACTAATTGGCCAGCAAATCATCAGCAAAGGCTGAAAATGGTGAAACAGATACAATAAGACTGGAAAAATGGGTATGTGGGTTATATCATAGCAAAGAAATCTATGTTCACTTTTGGATTCAGTTGAGAAGAACTTCAGGTAGAATGCTAACAGTATCAGCTGGTTGCTTCTAGTTATGAATGATGAGAAATAGAGATGAGTTAAAGATAGAACTGAACAATTTGCAAAAAGCATTTATTTGGAGAAAATGTAGAAAGGAAAGGGTTTACTGGTTTGGAAAATGAAACTCTGTCTTATAAGTATTACATGCTACCAATTGCATCACTGGAATGAACTTATTTCTAAAGGTACAGTTTAAAAACCTGCCATGAAATCCCAAATCCCGAGGCTGGCTCCGCAGCTCAACAGGCTAATCCTCCACCTAGCGGTGCTGGCACACCGGGTTCTAGTCCTGGTCGGGGCGCCAGATTCTGTCCCGGTTGCCCCTCTTCCAGGCCAGCTCTCTGCTGTGGCCGGGAGTGCAGTGGAGGATGGCCCAGGTCCTTGGGCCCTGCACCCCATGGGAGACCAGGAGAAGCACCTGGCTCCTGCCTTCAGATCAGTATGGTGCGCCGGCTGCAGTGCACTGCCCATGGTGGCCACTGGAGGATGAAGCAACAGCAAAGGAAGACCTTTCTCTCTGTCTCTCTCACTGTCCACTCTGCCTGTCAAAAAAATAAATAAATAAATATTTTAAAAAAGAAACCCCAAATCCCCTTAAGTTGGGTGATAAAAATACCATCTTAAGTGTTAAAGTGATCATATGGGTAGGATTAAGGGTCTGGTAATAATAAGAGACAGAACTAAAAAGGAGTGAATGCTCCAACATGGGAAGCAGTCCACATAGCAGACTCATAGAATTACAATCGCTTTAAATAGCACTCTGACCTCAGAATCAGTCTTTAAGGCATTCTGGTCTGGCTGAAAATCCCATGAGAGTATTTCAGGCATGGAAAGCCAAGACACTGAGGCAAAAAATGTCCTACATGAAGGGCCCTTCAAAGAAGGAGGTACTTTTCTCTGAAGGGAGGAGTAAACTTCCACTTTGCTTATGGCCTAGTCTAAATACTCACAGAGTTTGTAGATTCAAAAGGCTTCCATGGCCTAGGCAGCTCATGTCAAGAGTCTCAGGTGATCATTGACCTCATACATAAGAGTGTTAATTGTTAAATTAACAACAAGAATCACTGTGCAATAACTTCCCATTCAGAATCTCTGTCCTCAAAGAATTGCTATAACTATGTCTAAGCACTCCCAAAGGATGTGCCAATCTTGGGTGCCTTATTAGAGCTAATCAAGTTTCTAAAAAAAAAAAAAAAAGTGCAATGACTTTAAACAACCCTTGTCTCAACTGTTGAGGAACAGGGTTTTTTTTTATGCAAATTGTTGAACCCTTTACTTAGTATAGAGTTGATCTTCTGTGTATAAAGTTAATCAAAAATGGATCTTAGTGGAGAATGGGACTGGGAATGGGAGAAGGAGGAGGAAGAGGGACGAGAGAGAGAGTGGGAGGGTGGGTATGGTGGGAAGAATTACTATATTCCTAAAGCTGTATTTATGAAATGCATGAAGTCTGTATTCCTTAAAAAAAGGCTTCTTTAGGGGAAATAAATAAATAAATCAAAGAAAATTAAACTCTTTTCTTATCCAGGCCTCTGTAGCCAACAAAAGACTGTAAAGGTGAAATGCAAACTAGAGAAACTCCATCAACTGATGGAACAACTTTTTCCAATGGTTCTGAAAGAATGGAGGATTTGGGTGGGTGCTTTCCACTAGGAAATAGAGTGGGTTCTAGAAACCTGAAGACTGTGATCCTGTGTCGTCTTTCCTCAGTGTTGCCTTCATAATTAGACTTGGATGAAATCAGATTCATGGAAAGCCTAGTATGTTTTTAAGGGAGTTATAGTCAAAAGTGCTGCCAGATTGAAAATGAGGTTATTTGAAAATCAAAAAGTCTCTGCATTTCTAATGTTCTATAGACAACGGAAAGCTGAGGAAAGTATCAAAGTTTATATTTTTTAGTATTGTCTTCAGAAATGACCAAGGAGGAGGAATAAAAGGAAGTTTCAGAGGGCAAAGCCAAGAACTCACAGTTGAAGCCAAAGAAACAAGGGAAACAATTAACTCTGGGACCATTCCCAGGTAAGAGAACCAGGATGCAGTCAAGAAACATTCTTGTCTTGGGCATTCATTCAGCAGATTTCAGACTGCTAGGACCTAGTGCTTCTGCCTCCTGTTTCTCTCCTTTCCACATAACAGCATCAGGGTTACCATTCTTCCCCACCAGTCTATGCTAAGGGCACTTGTGATGGTCAGCTTGACATTTTGGTACTTAAATCTCTTCTTCTTTACTTTTTTTTTAAAGATTTATTTATTTACTTGAAAGGCAGAGTTACACAGAGAGAGAGAGAAGGAGAGAGAGAGAGAAAGAAAGAGAAAGAGAGAGATAGAAAGAGAATCTTTCATCCAAATGGCTGCAATAACAGGGCTGGGCCTGGCGGAAGCCTGGAGCCAGGAGCTTCTTCTGGGTCTCCCACACGGGTGCAATGATCCAGGGACTTTGGCCATCTTCTGCTCTTTTCCCAGGAGAATTAGCTGGGAGCTGGATCAGCAGAGGAGCAGCCAAGACTCAAACCAGTGCCCATATAGGATGCTGGTGCTGCAGGCCAAGTCTTTTTTTTTTGACAGGCAGAGTTAGACAGTGAGAGAGAGAGACAGAGAGAAAGGTCTTCCTTCTGTTGGTTCACTCCCCTAATGGCCGCCACGACCTGCGTGCTGTGCCTATCCGAAGCCCGGAGCCAGGTGCTTCCTCCTGGTCTCCCATGCAGGTGCAGGGACCCAAGCACCTGGCCCATCCTCCACTGCCTTCCCGGGCCAAAGCAGAGAGCTGGACTGGAAGAGAAGCAACCAGGACTAGAACCCAGCACCCATATGGGATGCTAGTGCTGCAGGTGGAGAATTAACCAAGTGAGCCACGGCGCCGGCCCCAGGTCAAGTCTTAAATACACTGAGCCACAGAGTCAGCCCCATTCTTACAAGAGGAATCACATCAGGTCCCAATGCAGAATTCAAGATCCGAAATTTTGAGCTTCATGGTGAAATTGGGAGGGCATGAGGAATTTCGCATGTGGAAGGGCTAGGAATAGCTATGGTAGAGTAGACTTGTGCACTGGTGACAACCAATGTCCTCCATTATTCACCTTCCCTTCCATCCAGGCCCTTTGCAATATGGCTTTGCAGTGCCTCCCATCAAGACACCCTTGAATTTCGTCTGGCCTTGCAATTTCCATTTATTTAACCAAGTCTGTCTTCATGCCAGTGCTACACTAACTTAATTTCTATTGCTCTGTAGCAAATTTGGAATTTGGGAAGTATGAGTCCTTCAATTTTATTCTGTTTCAAGATTGTTTTAGATTTCCAGTGTTGAGTTATAGTCTGAATATACAATACCCACAGTATTTATTTAAAAGCAGAATCAAAATCTCATCAAAGATATGTAATTAGCATCATACTTAAGTAGTGTTTAGTATTTTCCCTATAAATATGAAAGTGTTTAGCATAGTACTAATGAGAAAATATATGCCTAGTAACTGTTCTTTCCCATTAAACTTTGCTTTATTATAATAATATTCTACAGACCAAGATAGATTTTGATAACTGTTAAGTATTTGCTATATGCAGTGAAAGATCCTCTATTCTCCAAGGCAGTATGTGGGCACAACCTCTACTGAACACTTGCCATCATGAAGTTAAAACCTGGGCACCTTGGAGAAACGTGGTGGGAACGTCAGTCATCTGGTGTAGCTGTGCAGAACCCCACAGAATCAGACACCATGATGCTCACCAAGCCCAGAATGATCACATCTGACAAGCAGGGTTGCTTCACTTGTCAATAGGGTGATCCCAGGAGTGCTGTTGAGCATTTTATGCCTGGTGAACTGGAGAGCAGCCTGCGCTTCTCTGACTGTGTTTTTCCAGTCTGGGCTGTGGGCAGTGCTCGCTTCGGCACCACATATACTAAAACTGGGATGTGGGCAAATAGCAGACACAAACCCCTGGAACCTCTATTTAGTGGCCTGGAACACGGAGTTTCTTCCTAGGCTGATTTTGGGGTATTGCTCAAATTTCTTAGAGAAAATAAGAGACACTTCAATCAGTTAACCCTGTCTGTCAAAGGGTTTTTTCTTAAATCACCTCCTCTCACCCTCAGTTCTCATTAAACATCGTTTTTTGCATTCCTTCCTCTTCCTTGAAGCTTTGAGTATCTTAAAACAACTTTTGCTGAACTTGGCTGTGTTCTTGCTCTGTATCCTTTTCACTAGAAATCCTCTGGTTCTCTATTTTTTCCCACTTCACCACACTTTTGCCTCATCATCTCTATGCGAAGACTCCCAGAAAAGGAGTGTATTCATAAGGAAATCTGAAGATGTTTGAGAATAGTCAGACACTAAATATGCATTTGAACGGATCCTATATGCTAGGCACATCGTGGAGACAGAGCCATGGACAAGAGAATGCTTCCTCTCCACACCACTGAAAAAGCACTTCCGTATGCGGTAAATGCTGGGAGACAGACTGAGCTTCTGCAAGGTGAAGCACTTGGCCAGAGATGCGCAGAGGAAATTGAGATCCGAAGGAGGTTGTTGGAGAGAACGTCCCAGCCAAAGGAAATACTTCAAGGAAGCTCTGGTCGGGGAGAAAACAGCTGGCCTGAAGATGTGAGAGAAATCCAGCAGAGCTGGGACTTAGAAGACAGAGGGATAATGAAGCTGGGAGTTGGGAAGAAGAGACACAAAATCACAAGAGGCCACTGTAGGACTTTATCCTCATATGTCTAGGAACAGATGGATGGTTTATCCAAAAGTCTGTCATGATAAGAAATACATTTTCTTTTTTTGACAGATAAGAGTGAGACAGAGAGAGAGAGAGACAGAGAGAAAGGTCTTCCTTCCATTGGTTCACCCCCCAAATGGCCGCCAGGGCTGGCCCTGCATGGATCCGAAGCCAGGAGCCTCCCAGGCAGGTGCAGGGCCCAAGCACTTGAACCATCCCCCACTCCCTCACCCCAACCCGGGCCACAGCAGAGAGCAGGACTGGAAGAGGAGCAACCAGGACAGAATCAGGCACCCCAACTGGGACTAGAACTTCGGGTGCCAGCGCCGCAGGTGGAGGATTAGCCTAGTGAGCCAGGGCACCGGGCAAGAAATACATTTTTAAAAGATGAGCCTATGAATTGGGAGTGTACTAGAAGGGGGCAAGATTTGGGGTGGTTAAGAGATTGTTTCTCACGTGTGGTGGAGAAATTGCAGAATGTGAGTGTTTCATGCAAGTGATTATAGAGAGAAAGGACTCTTTCATTGAGGTTCAAGAGAGATAGAAACTGAAAATATGAGGATGAAGCCTGAGAGAGCAGAGGCATGGAGAAATTAAACAGGTCACATGATGGAGATTGCGGGATGCCATGAGAAGGGTGTGTTATAATCATAGACAAGTCGGGTCATTTGTAGTTTGGGGTGTGTGAAATGGTGCAGTTAGAATACTACAATAGGGGCTGGCCCCGCGGCTCAATAGGCTAATCCTCCGCCTAGCGGCGCCAGCACACCGAGTTCTAGTCCTGGTCGGGGCGCCAGATTCTGTCCCGGTTGCCCCTCTTCCAGGCCAGCTCTCTGCTATGGCCTAGGAGTGCAGTGGAGGATGGCCCAAGTGTTTGGGCCCTGCACCCCATGGGAGACCAGGAGAAGCACCTGGCTCCTGGGTTCGGATCAGCACGGTGCACCAGCCACAGTGCGCTGGCCGCGGCGGCCACTGGAGGGTGAACCAATGGCAAAGGAAGACCTTTCTCTCTGTCTCTCTCACTGTCCACTCTGCCTGTCAAAAAAAAAAATTAAAAAAAAATGAATACTACAATATGAAGGAAAAGCACACACACACTATATACACTTCCTAAATATTAGTCTGCTGGGCTTAATATTTATGTTAAGTGAGGAATATTTTCTTAAGTTAGAAGTGCCATCTAATCCTGGACTTCAATATACTGTATCCACCAATAGAGCAATAAAACCAGTCTTGTAGAATCTGAGCATGAATCTTACAGGTCTTAGAGTAGGGAAAGACATGGCATGAGCCCGGGTCCTTGAAGAAAATCAGAGGGGTGGTGACTAAGCAGCCTCTGCAAAACACACTAATTTCTGTTTTTACCTCCAAACGGGACCTTGAAAGGGAGGCCACAGGAGCAGGGATGAGCCAGAGCAGTGCCCTTAACCGACAGGGTTTGGGAGCTGTGGCCATGGGTTCTTAATGGATCTATCAGAGTGAGTCTCATGTTTTGATTCTTTGGAGAAAAAAGCCAACTTTAAGGGCAGCTTTGTTCATTCTGTGAAGAATCAGGGAATGGAGAAGGGTTGGAAAAATAATGTTGCCAATGTGTTTATTTTATCAGAGTTTCATTTTCCCAAGTGAAGTGACTCCAGAGAAGTCCTCTTTGTACGTTTATCTGTGTGGCCTCCTTTTTCTTTTGTGGGAGAGAAATCGCTTTGACTTGGGAGATATATAGGCTCACAGGCTCTGCATATTATGTTTTGATGAAGATCTACTATGTGATCCAGCAAGGGTAGGTAGCCAAGACCACTGCCTTCTCGGTGTCTCCTCTCAATTCTTGGAAACAGGCTAAGAAGTTATAATTCGGTTCCCTAAATGCTCCGTGCCTGTTTTCCTGCTGTGTCTGTTATATAGATATGAGTCATTTTCCAAAAGTTTAAAAGATAAATATGTTGTGTCAGAGCTCATTGTGGCATTTTGAAATTCCTTGAAGAGACTGAAGTCTCTAATGGAAACTGCCCTGAACCAGAAACCTTGATATTAACTTTCTAGTTCACTTTGTCACTCCCTGCCTGCATGAACTTGGCAAGCCAATGCGGGTCTCTGGACTTCAGTTTGCAGGCCTGTGGGCAACAGAGCATTGGATTAGATGATTTTCAACCACGTTTCCATGATTGTGGGTCACGTGTGTGTGAGGACCCCTGTCCAGCTTTGTTAGATGTGCTCAGGGACTCTGTGTGCACCAACACAACGGTGATCACTCCAGAGCTGTTGTCAGAGAGAACTGAGAGGGCAAATGAGAAGGGAGAAGGAAGGGTCAGAGAAAACTCTGGAATTTGGATCATGTGACTCCTTTGGGCATTTGAACCTTATTTCAGTCAAATAATGGACTTCATTTAAGATGTGGCATCAGTCAACTTATGCCAGATTAAGCTGCAGTAACAAGAATTATAAAATTATCAGTACCACACACAATGTTCTATTACTTTGTTATATTTTCAGCATGCTTTGGGTTGGTGCTACTCCCAAGGTAGTCATTCCTGGGCCCAGGCTTAAGGAGGAGCCCCTATCAAGGATGGACTATTTCAAACTAAAGGCCAAAAAGGCCATGTGGAGGTCACGGCAGGTTATCCCACCTCTGCTGAGTACGGCCCCTTGCACTCCCACGCCCTCCGCATTGGCAGAGGCAAGTCCCACGCCAGACCTGCATTCCACCGAGGTGGGAGCACAGTGCTTTTACAAGGATTGCCGCAACAGTCAGGAACAACAATGCAACTGACTACAACTGGGTATTTATGAAAACTGAGCAAAACTCAGCAGTCCCACAAGGAAAGGGAGGGCCTCTGACCACTGACATACTGGATAAACATTAAATCCTCACCTGCTTGGCAAAATGTCTTCCCAGCACAGCTCTGTCATGGATTCTGGATACATCACAGACAAATCAAGTATGAAGGACCCATGTACTGCTCATTGTGTAGTCCTCAATGGTTCAACAATCCCTACTAGGCCTGTCCTTGATTTTTTCCCAACACTAATGACTTTATTCTCATTCTACTCTTGTCTGTTTTTAGTTAAATTATTACAAATAAAAATGCATATGGGTTTTTAGAACTCAAGGTTGTATAGCTTTTTAGAAATTTCTAACCCACTGTATTTGTTTCAATAAGTGTAGAAAAATATACTTTCTACAAAGCAATAGCAAATTTGTCCCCATTGGAAGATACACATACACTCTGGAAAACATTCTTAGCACACAAATTTACTTATATACCAAAAGCGTAGATTTCCCTCTCAATATGTGTCCATCTATAGTGTCATTTGACTAGCCAATTACCAATGTGGAATAACCAGAAATTACAATTTCTATAAAAGAATTCTTTAGAAGAGGTAGGATTGGAAATCATTAGATAGTCTTGGTCCTTCGACTCTTATTCCAATACTAAAAGTGATACTGATAAACAAAGTTCTCTGGGGGCGTTGCCCCATTGTGTTAAATCTCCCATTAATGATTGTATTGCAATCTTTCCTTTACTGCCTCATTTTTCTACTTCTTTATGCATCAACTCCTCTCACAGATACAAGGGTATTTTAAAAGTTTATAGGAAAATGCAATTAAGACGAAGAGCTTATTCTGGTGAAAAGAAATTTTAAGCGATGCATAGTTTTTTTCTCATAATACATATTTTCTATGAACTTTTTGAAAACACCCTGAATATTTAAAAATTAACAACAGACAAAATATACCACATCCTTTCTCCATTTTGCTCGTATTATTTAAGTACTTGCAGTATGCTGCCTACAAGGCCAAGGTTAGAAACTGACTCACTGAAAAACTCAAACACTGCCTTCAATCAAACATCCCCAACTGCTATTTCCAACAACTCCTTATTCCTGGCTTTATTATGCTGTTATTTTTCTTTTAATTTCCTTTAAACTTTCTTTTATCTTACTGCTATTTTTAGCCATGTGTGCCTTAACCATTTATTTCAAACTTTTTTCCAGATTTCATATCTGTGAAATGAGGAAAGTAAAAGTTCAACGTATTTGTAGTTCTAATAAAATACTTGAAATAGCATCTGGCATAAAGTAAGTGTTCAATAAAAGTTAACTATTACTATGGGGATAGATACTTGTAGAATGCTGTTTAAGCAATGCACTTCCCTATTAGTGCAACGCTTTCTGTTATAGCTTTTGAAAGTAAACATACTTCCAAGCTGGCGCCGTGGCTCAACAGGCTAATCCTCCGCCTAGCGGCGACGGCACACCAGGTTCTAGTCCTGGTCGGAGCGCCGGATTCTGTCCCGGTGCTGTCTGTCTGTCTGTCTGTCTCTTCCAGGCCAGCTCTCTGCTGTGGCCCGGGAGTGCAGTGGAGGATGGCCCAAGTGCTTGGGCCCTGCACCCCATGGGAGACCAGGAGAAGCACCTGGCTCCTGCCATCGGAGCAGCGCAGTGCGCCAACGGCTGTCAATGCAGCCATTGGAGGGTGAACCAACAGCAAAGGAAGACCTTTCTCTCTGTCTCTCTCTCTCTCTCACTGTCCACTCTGTCTGTCAAAAAACATCTAAAAAAAAAAGCAAACATACTTCCAATACTGTAATAAGTGTATCTAACAAGTTCATTTACAAAATAGTTTCTGCAAACTGGGTGAGGGTAGGGATCTCTGGCTGCCTGTCTCTATTGTGTTTTGAGATATTTTTGCTGTTGCCTGAATATGAAACAGAATGGTGTCATTTTATCCTTACACCCCTGAGGACTGAAGAAACATTGATATATGAAACAAATTGGATTAGTTTGTCCAAATTGCCATAACGAAAGAACATAGACTGGGTGGTTTAAAGAACATATATTTATTTTCCCACATTTCTGAATGTTAAAAGTCCAAAACCAAAGTATCTACAAAGTTGGTTTCTTTTTTTTTTCTTTTTTAATTTTTGTTTAATTGAAAGAGAGACAGTAGAAATACTCACCCAGATCTCTCATCCAGGGTCACTTCCCAAAAGCCTATGATGTCAAAGGAGGAGCCAGAGCAAATTCAACAGCCAGGAACTCAATCCAAGTCTCACATGGGAGTGGTAGGGACACAAGGAGTTGAACCATGGCTTTGTTTTCCAGGGTGCGCATTAGCAGGAAGGTGGGCTCAAGAGTGAAGTCAGAACTTGACCTCAGGCACTCCACTATGGGATGCAAGAGTCTCAAGAAGTGTTGTAACCACTCCCTATGGCACTCACCTGCCCCACGAATTGGTCTCATGGATACCTCTCTCCTGGACTCCCAGTGGCTTCTCCCTATGTCTGTGATTTTATTGTTTCTCACAAACAAACCTCTCATGCCGGATTAGGGACCTCCTGAAAGATGTCAATTTAAGTTTACTCATCTCTTTAAAGGCTCTTTTCCTCCAAATACAACCATATGTTATTCTGCACAGGGGGTTAGAACTTCAACATACGAATTTTGGAGGAACTTAATTCAGGCCATGGCATTTGTCTCTCACGTTGGAGTAAAAGATACAACCAGACTTTCTGTAGCCATCAGACTCAATTCTCTTCCTTGGAAATGTACATACCATGATGTCAGGGGCCATGGGAGGGCAAACACTTGGCAAAACTAAGGCTGGCATGAGTGTCTGTATCTATATTCTTGTGAAACTCAGACACAGAAAGGCATAGAATAGAGGTAGTGAGGTCAGTGTCAACACAGAGAAACGCAGGCTTAAACATCATGGAAAATTATCAATTGAAAGGCAGTAAGGAAGAAGGAAGAAAGAACCTTCTGGCCAAATAATTTATTTTGTGTCTTTAACATATTGGTTTTTAAAAACATTTAAAGGCTACCCTAAACATGCAAAAGAAGGTTGTGATATTGCAATCACCCAAGAAAGCAACTTATTTTATCCTATTTAAATAGTTTTACTTACCTAGATCTTGAACAGTGCTTAAGAATTGGGAAATCAAGAGCAATTTATCTTTTAACTGTGTATACAGCAAACAATCAGCAAGAAAATGAAAACAAAACTAACTGGTAGGGTTTATTCACTGCCCCAGTACTGGTTCCAGGTGGGTTGGCCAGGACCCTGTCACAGCGACCCCAGCAGCAAAATCCAAATCACACTACAGAAAGCCTCAGCTCCACACGCTCCTTCTGCATTAATCCACAAAAGTAATAAGCATTTGTCTCCGTGGTGGTGCCTCCCTGTCTAACTGAACCTCTTCCATGCTGGCAATTTGCAGTCTGTTTGACTTCTAGAAAACAAAGCAGCCAGGCTTGCCTGATCGCATCAATTTAATCTTAGAATATCTAAGCTACTCAGCAACCCATGTATCTTTATGTTAAAAAAAAAAAAAAAAAGGAAGAGAAAAAAAAAATACTGGCACAGCGAGAGCTGTTATTAGAGCCATGTGTTCCAGGCTGTGATCAGAAATTTAGTCTTTCTGGATGAGCATGAAAATATGAACATAATTTATTAAAGACGAATGTGGTTCATCTGTTACTGTGTGCTGAGGTTACCACAGTTTTCTATTGCATGACATCCTTGGGGTCTTAAGTACCAGTCAAAAAAATGTGCTTTTCAAGGAAAGTGACTTGTCCAGAGAGTCATAAACTGCTCAGACAACCCAAGAGAGTGAGTATATGTAAATGCTTCTTATATTAATTATGCTTTATACTTTCATCTGGAAGTTTCTTAGCTCTGAGAATTTAAGTCTGAGAAACCAGGAAATAGTATGTGTCAATCAAAGGGGATTTATCCCAGAGATATTTGTGAGCCAACTTGTACCCTTTTCGTGAACTACATCGTTACTGAGGCTTCCTACGCTCGACGTCAGGCACACGGGTACCCTGACCATATCATGCTGCAGGAAGCTGGAACCATGTGAAGGCACGTTCATCACAAAGAAGAAAAGCAGTGCTTCTCTTGCCAATGGCAGCACAACCCAAAATGCCCTTCCCTGTTTGGTACTTAGTGCAAAAAACAGTAAGAATGGGTAGCATTTATCTAATACTCTATTCCAATCACATGACTGATCAAATGTAGCTCATATTTTATCTTTCTGAGAATTAAATGCAGTCATCATCTCCACTTAAAACCAGAAGAAAGAGGGGTTCCATAATCTTCTAAAGGCATCATATTCGGTGAGTGGCAAATTTTGGACTTGGACTCTGGTCTCTGAGTGCCATAATTACTCACCACGCTACCTGGCAATGTGGGGAAAAGCTTCTGGTTAGTGAAGACCTGAACCTAAGCAGGGAATTTGAAATGTCTGCCACTCTCCGCAGCCAGTTAGCCACATGTGAACGGGTCTGAGGGACAGGAGCCATGTTTCTTTCCAAGAAGAAATAACAGTACGTCTCAGAGCAGGTGCGGAACTTCCTCTGTGAATGCAGCAGTTATCTTTTGAAGAATAAGGTCCAGATCATGGGTTGGAGTCCCTCACTGCCTTGAACTACCCTGGGCAGCACCAGGACATTTTAATGTTTCTAAATTTCAGTTTCTTCACTATTTGTTGTAAATAAAATAGAATTTATCTCAGAATTTGAAGATGTGATCAGAATTTCTCATTTAATTTTCTGAAAAATCAAACCAAAGTATTGGGAGGCATACATTGTTAAAGTCCATTTGACAGGTGAGAAAACCAGGAATTAAGTTTTAAATTGGACTCAGTACTTTCTGAATTCTAAAACCGTGATTTTTTTTTTCTCCTAAATGATGTAACTTACCATGATTTATTTTTCCCCTAAATTTCTAAAAGCTCTAATGAATTGTTAGGTAGTAACACTACGTTCTCAGTTTATGGGGAAGTTGAAACAGGGCCTGGAGACCATCTGGCAAGGAAGTAGCAGTTAGTTATGGTATTAGACACTTAGAAGTCTCTGTTGAACCTTAGCTACCTTGATTTTATAACCACTAAATGTCTGGTCCTCCCTGAGTCTGACTCCTTAGATTTCCTGTTCTATCATCGAATGTCTTTCATATACGTGAAAGCCTGCTGTACAGTGTCTCTGTGATTGGCGTCTTAGTTGGTTATTTTATGTTGCTAATTATATGGAATTATTACATCCAGGAGAACATATTTACTGCACTGTGAGTTGGTAAACTTTGTGTTCCTTGACCTGGGGTTAAATCCCTAGATTCCTCAGGATTCTTTGAAACACAAATATGGATGGATGAATTCCAATCCCTTTCCAATTCTGGAAAACAGGTCAATATATATGCACTTTTATAGGCAGCGTAGTAGTCATACTTTTGAATGCGAAGGATATCATGAGTACTTGGGAAGAAACGATGCACTGTTTAAGAAGAAGGCTAGATTTTGTGGAAAGTTGTTTAAGATCTGTCGGTCCTAATGTAGGATCTGTGTTCCTGAAATCTGAAATAGACCTTCCAGTGTCTGAGTTTATTTGTAACTACACCAGCCATGCAAAGTGAATTTATTTTTAAACTGAGCTCCTGAATGAATGAGTGACAGGCCCGCACTGGAACATATCTTTTAATGTAATAATCATTATAATACTACCTGCTGCCTTTTGCCTTCATTGTGAATATTGGAGACTAAAGGTTAACTCTGGAAGAAACCAGAATGCTCTTTGAACTATTTTATTGAAACTCAGTATTCTGCTTCCATTTGTTATGTAGAGTTTATGTAATTTGTTTTTGAAGAATCAGATCTCTCCTGAGAGCTTTACTTCCTTTAATTTGCATTCATTTTTATGCCTTGTTCTTGCTATTTTTCTGCTCAAAGAGCATACTTAGTTATCATTTCAAATAAACAGTAAAAGAAGAAAAGATCAACTTGAATGAATTGAAATGGAGAAAAGATGTGCATACAAATGCTCCTTAGCTATTTACCAAGATGCAGTGACATAAACTTTGTTCTAACTTTTAAAGGAGATGAAAGTAAGATCCTAATCCCCCCCCAAAAAAACATAAGAGGTGAGGGAAGGCAAACTCTTTAGATAAATTCCCACCTAGATTTTTTCATGATGTAAATGGGAGTTGTCAGGGTTCAAGCTATCAGACATAGCATCCAACAACATATGTGTTTCCATTTCCACTTCCAGACATGGTGGAGTAACTATTATTGGGCTTCCCCGGTCACCCACCCCATACTACATAAAACAATCTTAAAATGGACTAAAATATGCAAGACAATGTTCTGAGGAATTGGACAAGCAGCAGGCACAATGCTGTGATCCTTGAAAAAGGAAATGCATAAAATGATTCCCACATTCAGCACAGATTTATGCCGGGAGGGACATTCCAGACAGCAGTGCAGGGAGGTAGTGCACTAATGGCGAGCAGGGTCCCATGCTGGTGACACTGGAGTCTGGGGCTGGTCAGACAGCTGCAATTTGTGGCAAGATTTCAGAAAGAGGGGGACTTCACAGAGGGGAGGCCACTGAAATCTTTATGGGGAATGGCTGGCATACACAGCAGGATTCCATAGGCCACGAGGGTGTGGCTTTTGGGGGCAAAGGGCTGGATGAAGACACTGGATGTTTTGCAGTGCTGGGAGACATGGGATTTCTGGCTCAGTCGCAGGGAATGAGGCTTTCTGAGCACACTGGGCATGTAGCTGAGGTTTCAGAAAGATGGCTCCCTAAGGATAAGGACCACTCTCCAGAGTCAGGGTTGAACTCTAGAATCAAGATCAAATTCGAGTTTTAGGGTCTTAGCTCAGCAGAACTATCCCTTACCTACAGAGTACTTCAGAAAGCTTATGGAAAATGTAATTTAAACAGAATGAGTTTATGTTGGTGCAAAATAATTGTTTCATAATGCATGAAAAATTTTTATTATGAAAAAGCAGGGATTTCAAAATTCTTTTGTTCCAAAATAAATTCATAATAATTTAATAACAATAATAATTTAATAATTTAATAATTCCCATGAACCTTTGAAAGACTTTCACATTTCTAAAATTCTTTTCATTTAGTATACCCATCCTTCACTTCTGATTCATATGGTAATTTTAATAAACATTCACCAAGCTTCTGTTAGATGTACCAGGACACCCTGGTAGGCACCTGAATTTATATAGAAATGTATGTCCCATACATTTTATTATAAATATATTATTTAAATTAAATTATTAAAATATATTATAAATATATTTTATTATAAATATTATAAATTTATGTCCCATACATTTATATATATGTGTTCTGAACATATAAAAATATCTCCTTGATGCTGATCATCTCTCACTTCCTCACTATCTGTCCAACAAAACCCAAAACAATTTTTCTGAGCCAGCTCTCTGTATTCCAGTTTGAATATTATTGGTCTGAGAGCTCCATCCCCAAACCAGAATGCACACAGGCATCACACTGACAAGAGGGAAGCTCGGTAGCTGCAGGTAATTGGGAAACAGTCGAGCAATCATAAGACATTGTTGGTTTAGTGGATATAACATCAACCTGATTTCACTATTATTGTGCCAGATTGTGAGAAAGCAAGCTTTTGCTTCTACTCTGAAATCACAAAATGAGAAACATAAGCCAGTATTTTAACACTATTCAACTTTTCCTAGTAACATAAGAGTGTTGATATTTTGAGTTGACTCAGATTCTTTTAGTCATCAAAGGGTGTTTATTAAGTAGATCTATTCAGCAGTGTGCAGAGTGGTTCGATAGATTCTCTCAATGTGTAGACACATAAAAGGAACTCAACAGAACAGAGCTTTTTGTTTTGAAAGAATTTAAAGCATAGTTCACATATTACAATGATCACATTACCACTCTAAATATATCCAAAGTAGATATTTTTACCATTTCACAGATGGAAAAACTGAGATTAATTTTACATTAAGTAATACAATCCAGACTTTTTAGATCCTGCCCAGAATGCACTGGCTTCCAGCAAAACAGCTGCTTGAATTTCCGTTTTTCAAAAGAGCTGCTTTCCATTCGAGGCTCACATGTGTCTGCTGGTAGAGAATTTCAAAAAGGCAAAACACTCTTCGTGTACAAGCTTCATTCTGGCAAACACATCAAGCGCATTTTACCATAACGTGGGGTGAAATTTAAGAAAAAATGGGGCCAGGTGTGTGGCACAGTAGGTTATCTTCTTCCTTTAGCACGTCCCATGTCACAGTTCCTGGGAAGGACTTGTGCCCCCACTTCTGACCCGGCTGTCTGCTAATGTGCACCCTGAGAGACAGAATACAGTGGATGAAGTACTTGGGCCCTTGCCACACATCTGAGAGACCTGGATGGAGATAGGAGCCCCTGGCTCCAGCCTGGCCCAGCCTTGGCTGCTGTGGGCAGTTGGGGAGTGAACCAGTAACTGATCTCTATTTACCTATCAACTATCTATCTATCTATCTATCATCTATCAACCTATCATGTGTCATCTGTCTTTTTCTCTCTGTTCCTCTACCATTCAAATAAACAAAAATTCAGTTTATTAATCTTTAATTTAATTTCAGTGATAAGAATTGGGGTAGAAACTATGTTGAATCTGTTCTGTTTGTATTAATATTACATTAACATTTAAAAAGTATTAGATAAAAAAGAATTGGGGTTGAATGTCCTTTATAATGCTGGAAAATATGGTGATTATTCAATAAAAAATAATAAGGCTAAAATTTCATAGAAATTCAAATGGATTATAAGAATTTATTGTGAGAAAAGGTAAGTATATGTCTATTTAATAAACAGTTCCCTAAATTTATTAAACTTTAAAAAAAGATTTATTTATTTGAAACCAGAGTTAGAGAGAGAGAAAATCTTCCTTCTGCTGATTCACGCTGCAGATGGCCACAATGGCCAAGGCTGGCCCAGGATAAATCCTGGAGCTGGGAGCTTCTTCCGGGTCTCTATGTGGGTGCAGAGCCCTAATTGGACCATATGCTGGTGCTTTCCCATGCACATTAGCAGGGAGCTGGATTGGAAGAGCAGCAGCTGAGACTCCAATGGGCACCTATATGGGATGCTGGCGCAGCAGCCAGTGACTTAACTCTGCATCACAGTACCGGCCCCAAATTTATTAAACTTTTATGACTGGATAGTCTTCACTGAGATTTACACATTGTAAATTTGGTAGTGTATGCATAATTTAAATCACAAGAAATGCTAATTTCTGGAAGCTATTGTCTTTAAGGCTTTATTTTAAAAATCACAGAAAATATGTACTGTGAAAATACTACGCATGGATTTCAAAGATTTTTTAATAAACTCACCTTTTAACCCATTATTTTGCAAGCTGTTTGAAATACCCTCATACTGCTTAAACATTCAGCCCTAATGTTCTTTAAACAACAAAAATCCCCCCCCTCCACACATACACACACACACACACACACACACGCAAAATCTCTGGGCTTTAGTTTGGTGATCTAAAAATCAAGCAGTGTCTGTTTCCGAAGCAGTCTTTCTCTGAAGAAACTCAGAGAGAACCACATTTTGGGATTAGTGATCTAAGAACTGAAATTTTTTTTTTTTTATTTTAAAGGTTTATTTATTTATTTGAAAGTCAGAGTTACAGAGAGAGGAGAAGAGAGGCAGAGAGAGAGAGAGAGGTCTTCCATCTGCAGGTTCACTCCCCAGATGGCCACAACGGCCAGAGCTGCGCTGATCTAAAGCCAGGAGCCAGGAGCTTCTTCCAGGTCTCCCACACGGTTGCAGGGGCCCAAGCACTTGGGCCATCCTCCACTGCCTTCCCAGGCCACAGCAGAGAGCTGGATCAGAAGAGGAGCAGCCAGGACTACAACTGGCACCCATATGGGATGCCAATGCTTCAGGCCAGGGCATTAACCATCTGCACTACAGCACTGGCCCCAAGAACTGAAACTGAACTGGCAACTTTCACCTTGCTGAAGCACATGTCCTGGGACACCCTGACAGTGGCGACGCCATGGGTGAAGGCAGCGTAATACACTGAACACTAAAGACAGAAGCTGCCAGGGGACAGATAGTTCCCAGAGGAGATTTGGTGAAACCTGAAGACATTTGTGACTGGCACGGCTTGAGAGTGCACCCAGCATTTAGTAACTAGATGACACAGACACAGCTAAACATCATCTTACCTATAGGAACTCGTCCCATGCCCCTGCCAACATCCACACACAGACAACAGAGCATTATCCAGCCTAAAGTGTCACTTGTGCAAGAGCTGAGAAATTCTGAATTCCACTAGTTTAAAAAGTAATCATATTGTTAAAAAGAGTGGCCTACTTTAACATGGATCTTTCTTTGTTTTATGCTGCTAGAAGAGAGTGCCTGAAATGAGGTGATTCCTAAAGAACAGAAATGTCTGCCTCGCAGGTATGAGGCTGGGAGTTTAAATCAAGGTGCTGGCAGATTTCTGGTCTGGTGAGGCAAGGGCCCAGTCTGCACTTCAAGGCTGCACCCTGCAGAGGGGGAAACACCCTTCCTTGCATAGCACCAGAATAGAAGGGGAAGGAGGGGCCAAGAGAGCAAAAAGGAGCTGAGGTCACCTTTTTGTAGTGGTACCAATCCCATCCATGAGAATGCAGCCTGCGTGGACTAATCATTTATTACAGACGCCACCATTGTAAATCCTGCCACCAAAGCAATTAAACTTCAGCATGCATTTCAGACGGGACATTCAACCCGTAGAAATGCATCAAGTTATTTGGAGGGGGACATTTTTTCAGACTTCTTTGCTGGTGATTGAAATGTTACCATTACAGTACAGGGATTGGACACTTTGGAATCTTCCTTGACTGCAATTCAGCAAGCTAGCTGTGGTCAGGGTGTTGCAACTTAGGACTGTATTTAAATTCATCTCATTTAAAATTTCAAGAAAGCAGAGTCTTTAAATATTAATCATAATTGTATGCATTTGATTCCTCCTAATGTGCTTTAGCAGACCCAAGTCTCACTAGAAGTGTCAGAAAATTAATGTAGAAAGACTAACACCAAAAATAAAGTAGACGTACTAGCCAGTTGGAAGTAGGTTCTTGCAGTCTGGGCTCTGCTCAGATGCCACTCAGAGCGCATTCTTTACTAATGTGCCTGGTGCAGTGTCCTATTCAATCATCATTTGCTGGTGAACATGGTGTTAGCAACAATTACTTTCTGCTTATATCTTCAGAGCCACACTAAGTTATTCTATCTGCACCGAATATTGCACACGTCAAAACAAAGCCAACGAATGTTAAAAGGTTGTGGACATTCTTTTTTAAACTGCTCCAAATTTATGCAGGCTGAATGAACAGTGATTTCGAAGCTGAGCGTAATGATAGTGACATGAGATCCACGTGAATTTACACCCAGCTTATGAATGCTGATGCGGGAAAGCAGAGTTACTGAGCTTTCCCTGGGCTGGACACTCACATGCCTGCGTCTTCTTTGAGAAACTCTGTTTTAAGGGCTGATCTAAATTGACAACTTGCTTTATAGTAATATAGTTTTATTCAGAGAAAGGTTAAGTTATTCAATCACTTTGATAAATTACTGTTTCACTTTCTGTATATAGAGTGGGACTAATACCGTGGCTTCCACAGATAATTCTAGGTGAAAGATACGACATAAACGTGTAACATTCATCAGAGACCGGGGGCCTTATAGCTTGCATGGTGATTTCATTTGGACTTAGCTAATGGCTTTTCCATTCTCACTGGGCAACCAGTATAAGTGTACTGGATCCGAGGGGACCACCCAACCTGGAATAGCCTAGAAGGTTCCAACCACAGTGGTAAATGCGCTGGCTGTGCTAGAATCCTTTGGAGAGCCCTGCGGCTCAGGTTGATTAATCACCTTTCACTCGTAAGCCCTTACATTCAGTATCAAGTGTTTTAAATATTCTCTCTCTGAAAACGTTTCCAAAGCTCCTTGCAGCTCTAAAACGCTATAATTCTCTATAAGTAATACTGTTTCTCTTGCTCAGAGCCTGGGTTTGTCCTTCTGGATACTGCCGGATGAATCACTTCCTGGGATACCAGCCGCTCATAACAGGAAGCCCCCTGTTGTCATAGATTCAGGCACCAAACTTCAGGGGCCAGTCTGCTGGGTCAGACTTAGCAGAGAGGGAAGATGCGAAAGACATTAAAGGACAAAGCTGTTCAACGTTCAAAGTTCTATCCAAGACGCTTTTGTATCTTTTAACGATTTCTCCCATATAAAAGGTAAAATTCATGAAGGACAGTGTTGAGAAAACCATAACAATGAAAAACTTTTTTTTTTTAAAGTGATATGGCTTCTAATTTACACAAGTGCTGTATCCAGGGCAACTTAAACCATCTAAAGACTCCCCTTCTCCTCAGTCAGAACTGAGCTACGTTCATGAATTCTTTCATGGGAGTGTATAAAACTCCACTGTTGAAGATGGATTTCTCTTCCTTACTTTGGTTTGAGGAGGAAAAGTACTGGCTATTGTGTCTATCTCTGCATAGCTTGTTTTCATTAATGCTATATTCTGCTCGAAAAGAAAAAGGGAACAGATGAGACAAGGAAAGAAAAATAAGGAGAAGTGAGGTGTAAGAGAAAGCAGCAGGCACTCACAAATATTCAGACTGCTGGGGAACGCGAAGGGCTCTGCTTTTAATACCCAACATCTGTCCTTAAAAACAATCAATCACATGATCACTAACAGCTGTTGCATTAGACTGTTAATCAGCCGTGATTTTCAAAAGGGAAAAAAGAATGCCGCTGGATCCGTGGATGGAAAGTTATTACTTAGAATGCACCAGCTTGGTACAGGCAACCGGTTCCAAACTGAAAGAGAGAAGACTTTACCGAACAGTGTAAACACTGGCGCTGTGCACTGAGAGCATAAGGGGCCCCACGTGTTTGGAAGCCAGAAGAAAACGGTGCTGGTTGTGATATGCACTCAAAATGATCCACTTAGTGTGATATGCAGAGTCTTTAAAAAAAAAATAGATCCCTGTGATCACAATACGACAAGAAAACACAAAGTCTTCACCCATGTCGGTCACGATGAACACTGGACAGAATGGGGTCTTCAAGTTTTGATGGTCTGTTCCCTCCTTGTTATTTGTGACTTTCACTGGTGCTACTAGAAATTAAGAACACCTATGGGAGGGACTGGGGACGTTACCCCTGCTTTAAATTAGTTTCATGCTTTGTTGTAGAAAACTTGTCTTGTCTGTGTTATTTACCTTCTCATGCTGAGATATAATGGCAACACGCTAGCAATTCTTGCATTGAAGTAGGGCATGCTGTTCTAAACTGAAGAAAAAATGTATTTACTTCCAGCACAGGATATTGCTTAATGCATCAACCATTTGTTGCTACAGCAGGTCCCAGAGGGATCACTGGTGGCCAACAACATTGAGAGAGAGTGGCAGGTGCTGTGATGCAGTGACTTAAGCTGCCCTTCCTTTGCTTCCTGCTGATGTGCCTGGGAGGCAGCACAGAATAGCTCCAGTACTTGGGTTCCTGCCACCCATGCGGGAGACCTGCATGAAGCTCCTGATTTCACTTTGGCCCCAGCCCTGACTTTCATGGGCATTTGAGAAGTGAACAAGCAGATGGACAATCATCTCTCTCTCTCTCTCTTTCTCTGCCTGCCTTTCTAATAAATAAATACAAATTTTAATAAATGAGAGAATTAAATTTGCATGTGACCTTCCCAGACAAAATGATTCTATGCACTCCATGTAGAATAGGAGAGTTCCCTCCAGTGTCAAAGTCATTGAGGCTCTGGTGGTGATAATGTTTCATGAGCCACAGCTAAAATAAATTGCAATTGCATTCCCTTTGAAGATGTAGATTTCCAGTCAGGAAGAGTTCCCCTTAAATGACCAAATCAACTAATTTATCTTTGCATGTATTTATTATTGATTATAAATAAAAGGCAGGGAAGAATCACAGACATGACTAGCCCATGGTAGTTAATTTCTTTGCTATAACAGCAATTTATTTCTCCTAATGATTCTAAATTATATCCTGCAAGATTTATGGACATAATCATGATTGCTAACCATCGTATCCTGCTCTGGAGCACAATGTTTATTGAAGACATATGTGCCTGCATTTTATATTTAAATATTTTATACTCAAAATGATGGTATAACGAAGTACACAAAGGCATTGCCTCTTGTTTCCTGAATTCAGTCCTAGAACAGTCGTAGAACAGTTGCAACAAGGATGCAAATGGAAATGGAGAGGACAAAACACAGTCCTGCATCACGTAAGGATGAGGACACGTTCAGGGAACTGGGTCACTGGGTGAGGCTGTCACCGTGCAAGTCTCACAGAGTGCACCTGCACAGCTCTGGATGCTGTGGTCAATCCCTGGGCGTGGCCCTTGATGCAATCCAGAGACGTGGCCGGGCAGGCGTTTTGCATGCCAGTCCCATATTGGGCACTTTAGTTCAATGCCCAGATCTGGCTTCTGACTCCAGCTTCCCTCTAATGCACACTCGGGGAGAAAGCAATGATGGCTCAAGTAACTGGGTCCCTGCCGCCCACACAGGAGACCTAGATCGAGGTCCCCAGTTCTCAGTTTCAGCTTGGCCCTTTCATGACTGTTTTGGGCATTTGGAAAGATCTCACTCTCTCTGTCTATCCATCTTGCAAATAAGTAAATTAATCAATTAAAATATTTTGAAGGTAATGAAAAAGCAGAGAGAGGAATGGTAAACATGAAATTATGAGATTGCTCCTGGCATTATACAATATAGTACTTTACAGCAGCCAGTTTTTACAGGAAGTACACACTAAATTGTAAAATGTAGCAATAATGTGGTCATTTATTGTCATTATCACACATCCCATAATTGTATTGCCATCCTTCATACAACTGACAACCCATGAGGATCGCTGACACCAACAGCAACACACACACCTGCAATGGTTAACGCTTGAGATGTCAGTGGGACAGACATTTGTCAGTTCCACTAAGAACTTGGGGGACCCTGTGTTTGTGTGGCCCATCATCCACGGAAATTTTGTTATGTGACACATGACAGTCCCTCTGCCTTGGGAATGGTGGGAAAAGGGAGGGCTGAGTCCTGGCCAGAGCTTTAGAGATGAGCTAGTTGTGCAAGGCTGGGCCATGCACACAGGGCAGCCCAACCCAAGTGCATGACCAGCAGCATTCAGGTGATCGTGGGCATCCAGTGTGGCTCACGATCCAGAAACTCAGATCCGGAAAATGAAAGGGAGAGTTGGGATAGAAACTGAGCAGCTGAATTGGAGTTGCACTGTCAGCAGCCTTCACTGCCATGTTCTATTTGTAAACATTGACACTCCACGTAAATCAATCCTTTTCAGACTCTGCTCTGAGGAGCCGTAGAACTGCCGAGACGTGCCTCAGGGACCACCACATAGAAGAGATGAGAGAGGCAGTGAACTCCAGATCCCCATGCAGATCTCAGCCACATGCCTGCTTCATTCATTCACACAATATGATACGGGAAGACGTTCAGAAACCAGTGTTAAGTAGTTTTAAGTGGGAAAACCTCAGACAATCTTTTGGTTGTTTGGCTGTAGGCTTTTAAAGCCACTCTTCACAGCTTGGAGAAGTAACAGGGATGTGCTAATAGAAACTGGAAACGAGCCAGTTGAAAATGGAAAGAGCTGGACAGATTTTAGAGATATGTCAGCCTTACAGCTTAGCGCTCAGTAGAGAGAAGGTGCTGTGTGTGGAGGTGGTGGTGGGTGTGGCAGGCAATGCTCCAAGGGTGGCCCAGAACCCACAGAGTCAGTATCACCTGGGTCCTTGGATAGGTACCAGGTGTCCCAAGTCAGATCCCAAGGGCAGAGGGGACAAACATCTGTGTTATCGCCAAGCTCCCGGATGATCTGTTTGTGGAATCATTGGGATAGAGGGTGACCCAGGATTCCCAGGTTGGTCCATTGAGCAGATGGTGACTGAAAATAACACCTGGAGACTAAGACTACTGTTTCCATTGTCCGTGTGTTATACTTGATACAAAATATTCCAGTAGATATTTAGAAATGTAAGTCTAGGTCTTGAGACGGGAGTTGGAGCAGGTTCTTTGTCAAGGTCATGAATGCTTGTTTAGGAGATGTACTCCCAAATTTCCATGTCTGAACCCGCAGAGACTTAGTTTTTGCTTGTGTAAAAGTCTTCCTGGTCACTACTTTGCTGAAGGCACCGCTAGCTGGTGGCCTCCCCAGGGTCTGCACTGGCTCTCCAGCCCCTCATTGCAGAGGAGGATGTGTGTGGAGGAATCAGGAAAGCAGCTGGAATGGTGTGTGTGTCACGTGCTTTCCCATTTGGATGGAGAACACGGCCATTTGGTCCCAGCTCATGGTGATGGAGGTGGGTTATCTATTCTAGCTGTGAGTTCCAAAAGAAGGAGAACCAGATTTTGTGAGCGTTTTCCAGTCTTGGCCATTCGTGAAAACAGCAATTTGGAAATCAAAAGTACATGAAATGCCTCCTGAGAGCAAAGATAAGATCATCCATATAAGGTGAATTTTGCCAATAAATAGCCCAAATAACACATTGAAATACATTGCTCTGCTCATCAGCTGATAAGACCTATTTCATAAGCATAAAAATTAACTTCACGGGGCCGGCACTGTGGCGTAGCGGGTAAAGCCGCGGCCTGCAGTGCTGGCATCCCATATGGGCACCAGTTCATGTCCCGGCTGCTCCACTTCGAATCCACCTCTCTGCTACAGCCTGGGAAAGCAGTAGAAGTTGGCCCAAGTCTTGGGGGCCCTACACTGGGAGACCTAGAAGAAGCTCCTGGCTTCGGATCAGTGCAGCTCTGGCTGTTGTGGCCAACTGGGGAGTGAACCAGCAGATGGAAGACCTCTCTCTCTCTCTCTCTCTCTCTCTCTCTCTCTCTGCCTCTCCTCTCCGTGTGTAACTCTGACTTTCAAATAAATAAATAAATCTTTAAAAAAAATAAGTTCACAAGTTCACAAGACTGTCACTAACAAATATACACATTTCAAAAAATAAAAGTAAGACCAGTAATATTCAGGTTAACGCACTGGTTTTTGAACTGTTTGGATATCTACCCTGTTCTGCTAGACATTCATTATGTCCTTAAAATTAATAGAATAAAAATTACAGAAAGAGAAACAGATTGGAAAACAATTGGGGGAGAGATGAAACATGTAGAAAGTCAGGCAGACTAGACGTGGGAAGTATGTTGAAACCTTCTCTCTGTAGCTTCCCTAGTAAGCAGACGCCTAAAGTAGTTCACTGTGTTCACACTCAAGTAGTCACCATTTTAGGCTCAGTCACACATCTGCAATAAGTTAATAATACATTAACAATAAATAATAAATTAATAATATGTAATAAAAGCAATAAAATAAAATTAAAAAGTAATAATAAAATAAAACTAAAAATAATAATATGTAATACTTTTATTACATATTACTAATATTATTAGGTTTAGAAAAGTTAAGAACTCCTTCCTGGGCCATAATAATTATAATAAGGGTACTTCAAAAATTTCATAAGATTTGTTCTTCTGGCACAAGCCAAGAAAATGGAATTAAATGATAGATTTATGTTGGTACAAAAAATGTTAAAATACATGCATACGAAGTTCTTCAAAAAGTTCATAAGAAATATGTATTATGAAAAAACACTATGAGTGGATTTTAAAATCTTTTTGCACTAAAACAAGCATATCTTTTAATTGTTTTCCAGAGATTTCTATAAGTCCCCTTGCAGTTTATGGTTCTGAACTCCCATGACAGGACCCGATGAGATCGCCCAGAAGTGGGAGCTCAGGTTGACGGGGAGAGGCCCTTCCATTCTGCACTGAGACCTGCCACACCGGGACTTCTGGCTAAAGGTTGCCATGGTTATCTTGGAAGGCTGTGGAACAAGGAGGGGACCATGACAGCTGTGGCGATGTGCAGGGGCCCTTAACCTTGCGCACTCTCCTGAAACTGGCGCCTTTTGTGTTGAGCTTGGGACGTGACACTGCCTACTTTAGTGATGCCAGTGTGTATCACAAAGTCAATCAAGTTTCCTAAGACTGTGGGAGTCAGACTGGTGTTTGCCTTCAATACATTACCCTGGCAACCAGAGGGAAGCCACAGCTACCGAGCAGGGGAAGGGGCATCCCGGTGACCTGGTGTCTGGCATGTGCTTCCTTCTCTTGCTGAGAAAATTCTCATCATTTTTCAAACGTCCCTTCTCTCTGCAGTTTGCCCCCCTCCTCCCCTGGGGCCATCTCTTGAGTGTGACACCAAATTGCAGACATGAAGCTATCTTACCTTAAGCCACAGTGGTAGAAGGGTTTGCTTAATAGCACTGCAAATTTAGTGTCATCACGTCTTTGTCTCCAAACTGAGGTAGGCATATGTTCTGCTACAAGGCAGGCTGGGATGAAAGCTATGTCACCCTCGGTGCCTGCCTGCCGCAGGATGTGAGGCGACAAAAGACCCAAAACAGAGAGGCAGGGCTGCACGGAGAGAAACTCCACTACAGGGTCCCTAATGAACTGACCTGGAAGAAAACAACTCAGTTATAAACAAAGAGTAATAAACCAAACTGAGAACGTCTAAATGGGAAAGTTTCCTGAAATAACCATGAGGGGTCCTATGGTAAGGAACTGGCGTTATAGCCGAGATTAATATCAACCCAGAAAATGTCTTGCATTTCAATGGAAAAGGAAAATGATGGCTTATCATATCAGGAAAGGAACTTTGTATTTAGATGTGCAAGTTTTAAGTTTATTTTGATACTGTTCCTGTTTCATTTCTTCACCAATGTCTAAGAAAGAAAATAATATTAATGTGATGTCGAGACACTAAATGATATCAATAGCTAACATTTCTTGAGTTTATGGTGTGTTGGGTACTGGGCAGCTAATCTACTTTCATGTATGAATGGGTTTAATCTTCACACTATTTTTACTATTGGAATTTTTCCAGTGGGGACACTGAGACCCACAGAGCTTTAATTACTGGCTGAACATGACAAGGTGAGGCAGCAATTAGAGCCAGGATTTAAGTCAGGCAGGGTGGGTCAGAGTGGGCTCCCTCCACCTCACCTGCCTCAGTTGTGAGGCATTTAAAGGCACATCTATAACACAGCTTGTCATCCTCGTTTGTTTCCTGGGTTGTGAGAAGGGAGCCAGGAACAAGGGCCTTGGGAAAGCAACAGGATCATTGCCGGGACAAGGAGGCGTTAGCAGATGGGAATAAGTCGACAATGAGTTGACAAGGAAGAGGAGAAGTTTCTAAGTCAAGGAGCACAGGGGAAGATAAGCAGGAGAAAAAATAATATATTCTGCAAGCAGTGGCGTGGATGTCCAAGTTCATTCAGTCTTTCTACTCCTGGAAGTCAGAGTCCTTTGCTGAAAATGAGGAAGAGTGAAGAAGGCAGAGCTAAGTGGGTGCAAAAGGTGCTCGAAGTCCTTGATCAGAACTGGTCCCACGTGGGAACAGAGCACAGGAACATCTGGTGAGGGCACACAGTCTAACAAGCTCGTGAATGGGCAGAGCTGGTTGTTTTCTATCTATTTCTCCAGCCCTAATCCAGCCAGCTGCTCTTCTCTTTCTTCCTTGTGTGTCACCAAGGTTCTATTCTACAGTCCTTTCCATGTGGCATTTCCCTTCCTTTGTCAGATGCTGGTTCTCCCGTGTTCTTTGGAGCATCACTTAATTGTGGTTCCAGGAAAGCCTTCTTCCCCTACCTGACCAAACCCCAGATCCAGTTCTCTTAGCAACATTTTTGGGTTTTTTTTACAGTATCAATTTCATATTTTGTGATCATTTGACTAATTTTTGACCTTCCATCTCCCACGGTAGACTCTAGTCTGAATGGAGGCTCTCTTTTGGCTTTTTGTTTTCTTTTTCAAGACTTACAATATTAGGTTTGTAATAAGTGTTAGGTAAACAAATGACTGACTTGTTGGTTGACTGAATAAATACAAAATGTTTTAATATCAATTTCTCTACCACTGGAAGTGTACAGAGACTGGATAATCATCTGTTGGAAATACTTTAAAGGTGATGGCATTTGGACTCAATGGATTATCACTATTTCCATACAAACATCCCGAACATCTGTTTTGTGCGGGGCCTCGGAAGCGCCAGCACTCAGCAAAGCTTTCCGTGAGTGGCCGCGACTGCCTGCACTTCCTCTCCTTTGCATGGTCTTCCTTCCATCTGGAGCAATCCTTCACTTCTCTTTTTATTCAACTAAGTCCCAAATATCTAGGAGTCCTGGCTTAAATAAATTTCATCCAGATACTTCCATATCTCCAAAGATCTGTGTTAAATACACACCTCAATAGATAGCACTTATCACAGTAGCTATTATGGAGATGATAGGGTGGTGATAACAGTGTGAAGGTTACTATTATTCCCCTCATATCCATTCTTCCCCACTTACATACGATGGACTTTCAGCTGAGCACAGGGCCTCCTACTTCAAAGTTATGATTTCCAGCTTGGTGTGGTCACATAACTTGGCTATAGTCTAATGAAAAGGGTGTGAGTAGATGTTTGGAGGATCCTTCCAGGTCATTCCTTTACATAGAATTCTTTGTACACTCTCCTGATCACTTCTCTCTTTACACTGGCTGGACTATGGCAAAAACAGCATGAGATCCTCATATCTGTAAGAGTTGAGAATGACCCTAACAGTCTGGAGACTTACATAGCAATAGAACTTAACTGCTTAACATGTAATGATGAAATACATATTTCCAGATTCCTGTTCCTGTGGACCCTGGGTGGCAATGGAAATGGCTCAAATAGTTGGGTTCCTGCTACCTATATGGGAGATCTGAATTGTGTTTCCAGCTCCCAGCTTTGGTCCTGGTTCAAACCCTGCCGTAGTGGGCATTTGAGGAATACACCAGCCGATGGCATGCTTCTCTGTATATATCTATCTCTCTGTGTGTCTCTGTCTGAGTCTCTCTTTCTCTGCCTCTCACGTAGTTCAATTTTTAAAAACTAAGTGGTGTGATAATTCAGGTTAACAATGGCCAGTAACCAGATAATAATCTGAGGGGTTGCAAACAAATAGCTTTGCAAAATGTGATCAAGATTTAATTGCCAATCTGTGGCAGAATCTATGGAAACAAATTTCTCTTTTGCTTCTACTGCTGCTGTTATTGTTATGGTTTTTGCTTAATTTCAGATACACTGTTCTTATAATTTTATTACCGAATAGTTGAGGGAAAGACTTTACTTTTTCTACCTCACTACTTACAAAATATGTTAATATGCAAAAATAGAAATCAAAACCATCTCTTTCTTTTTTTATGTGAAATTACAGAGCACAAGCTTAAAAAAAAACAAGTTTTCCTTTAACTCGAGAGGTAGACCTACATCTTGAGGGGTATAAAAAAATCTCACATGGGAAGCTGGATTTTTAGGCTAATGAATGCAACTCTATTTTTGATACTATGCTGTGTGTTTATATAAAATAGAGGAGTGTTTTAGGCCAATTAGTGGCTTGCAAACCCTATACTTTTTCCAGCAAGGGCTAAGCTTGACGAACTTGAGAAGTTAATACAGAAGAGCGCTGGCAATGGATTGTGCGGTTGGCTTGATTCATGGCAACAAAGCCTTAGCATAAATTAGTTTTTATTTGTTAAAAGAAAAACAAATTCTGTTTGTTTTTGTAATACAGTTTGTTGGTTCTTTTAATTTGGGGGAAAATTTGGGGAATTCCAGCTGTCAGAGAAGGGGGAAGCGGAGCCGAGGGTGAGCCAGGCCCCGGCTCCCAGGCCCTGTGTAAACACCCACACGCGTCTTCTTCAATACACCTCGGGCTGAGCAGCAGGGCGGGCCTGTTATGCCTGGACCTCAGCTGAACCGAGAGTGCCAGGCGGCCGACGACTGCTGTGTGATGCACAGTGGATCATTCAGACCACCGAACGGGAGCTGCGGCTCTTCCTCTGCCACCCGTTAGTCCTGACTTTTAAGTAGTAGCAGTGGAAAGCAAGACTTGTAGAGTGCAGCTGTTCCATGCAACTGAGAGATCGTCTCGGCCTTTCCATTAGTATTGCAGATGAGCATGAACTTGGGACTGAGAATTCACGGTAGGCTGTGCACACTCCCATGATTCCTGACGCTCTCAGGTCCCGTGCCAAAGCCCCCTTGTTAGGAGTTGGGCCTGAAGACTGGAATTAAATATAAGCAATAGAGGCTTGGTCTAAAAACTAAGATGCTTGCATCCCTGGGTTCGACTCCTGGCTTAGGCTCCTGACTCCAGCTTAGTGTTAGTGCAGACCCGGGGGGCAGCAGCCATGGCATATGTGGTTCAGTCCCTGCCACCCATGTGGCGAACCTGGATTGAGCTCCTGGCTCCTGGCCTTGGCTCTGGCCCAATCCTAGCCCTGTGGGCATTTGGAGAATGAATCAATGGATGAGAGTGCTCTCTCTCTCTCTCTCTCTCTCTCTCTGCAACTCAAATAAAGGGAAATATACAATTGTTTTTTAAAAAGGACGTGGCACACTCTCCTCTCCTTTCCACTTCCCACTGGCTGCAACAGTGCTGGGGTGAGAAACTGTGCTCTAAGCGATTTAGGTACTTCAATGAATTGTTAACAAATGTAAAGGATTATTATCATAAATGTAAATGTTTGTGGGATTTGGGGCCCATTAGCCATGGTAAACATGTTTCCTCAATTGGAATTTGAGACAGCCGTAGTTGCCACAACAGAGCTGATCAATATCAGAACGTATGTAAAGTACCAACCACAGGCGTGGAGTCACTATTCACAGCAAGCACAGCCTGGTTCAGTGCCCTGCAGGGTACAAAGGACCATAGAGGGGGAGGGACCGAGGCCGTCCTGTCCTCCGTGAGGCCACTGTGGGAGATTCCTTAGTGAACAAGACAGGATTCTGTGGTTAGTGCTGGAACTCTTTGTCCTGAGTTAACAGTAACAGGAAACGTGACTCAATATCCTGCCTCAAAGGATGGAGAAGCTGAGTCTGGTTTGGGACTTCCTCTCTCAGGTCAGGATTGGTCTGGGAACTGGACAAACAGAACCGAGTGTTTGTGTGATGCGCAGAGACACACGGGCCCAGCGACGGACGGGGGAGAGAGGCAAAAAGGGGATGAGCGGCTTGGGGCAACAGTAGTTTTTATTAACCTGGTGACCTGAGCTAAGCTTAAATAGCCAGTGCACCTTATCTTGAATCTTAGACCCACTGCTTGCAACTGTTACTGGTACCAATCTCCACATCTGCAAAGTGGCAATAATAGCTACCTTTGGAGAATGTGGCTCATAGCTGTCATCGACCACGTTCCCATGATGGGCCAACCATTCTTGTAAACGTGTTTGTGCATTATCTCAGTTGATCTTCACAACAACCCTGGGAGGCAAGGACTCATGATTTCTGGGTTGCAGAAAGCAAAGGGGCCCAGAGAGTTCGGACGATAGATCTGCAGTCAAACTCTGTGGCCTGCTTGCTTTTGAATGAAGGATTAAACGAGAAAATGTGAAGTGCTTGAGACGGTGCTTGGCTCATTGCCTTGGACAGTAAATCTGATATTATCCTGAATTTAGAGATGGAGACTATGAAGCCAAGAACAGCTCAGTGACTTTCCCCGAATGGTGTGACTGTGTCCTAGACCCAGCTCAGGTTGTAACTCCACACCATTCACCTGCAGGCTCCCTTCCTCCAAAGGGGCAGTCAGTTGGAAGCAGCCCTCACCCAGGATGGAGCAGCCATGCCCCGCCAGCTCTCTAGGTCATGCCTGAACCTTCTCAGACAAGATCTCTTTGTTGGTTGATGCAAGTTAAATACAGCAGCCACAGGCAGTCTCCAACCCTCCAGCCCTGCCCACCCCTCCTTCCACAGACCCAAGCCCCTGGAGTGAGAGTCCCATGATCAATCCCTCAGTTCTGTTTGTGAGGTTTCTCAGCCAAGAGCGAAACCATTAGGTGTCAAATTGCAAGGAGAAAGCATCCAAGAAGCTGCCCAGTGAGTCCAGCACCACTTCCTGCCAAAGAACCTCAGATAAACTTGGGAGAGGGAAGTTGTCTGAGATGATTCTACGTGCAGCATATGCAGTCTGTTTGTTTAATGTGTGGGACTTGACTTAATCTAATTAGTGATTTGGATTCGAAAAGCATACAAAGGCGAGATAAATTGGCTTATTTTCCTTTTCATTCCCTTTGTGGGTTTCTTTTGGATAAAGAGCCTGTCAATAGACCACTTAGGGTAAAAGAAAAATCTATGTACAGAGGTAAGCACCTCCTTATGTATTTGTATTTGTAGCCAAAGGCGAGAGGGCAAGGGAGACAACCTTTCCAAGAATCCATGGCTACACACAACAGTCACGTGGCACACAAAGAAGACTTGAACACGTAAGTAGAAAAAGCAGTGCACCCTAAAAGCCAAAGTCAGACCCTCAGAATGTCCTGCCTCTGTTTGGGAAAACACCTAGCATCTGAATGTGATACTGGAAAGCTGACAGTCAGGATGCCTTTGAAAAACTCAGGTCAATGAGGTAAGATCTCCCTGTGTTTTCCAGGACTCGATGGATCTCACACCACTGGACTGGTGTTCCCATGCGGAAATGCATTGACATAAATGACCCTGGAGAAGCAAGGGAAGCTGGAGGGGTGAGCAGCAGCCGGGAGAGGAAGCCGGGAAGATGTGCAAAGGCAGACATTTAAGTAGCAGGATCTCAGTTAAGCGTGGGGTCGGGAGAACAGCACGAGGGAAGCAGCTGAGCAAAAGTCGCAAAGGAGCAGACCCACAAATAGACCTCTAAAGCAAGGGCAGGAACGTTGCAAACACAAAAGCCCTGAGGCTCAAAACCCTAAGCCGTGGACCTGAGCAGGTGCGGGCCACAAATAGCGCATCAAGGAAACCTTCCAGGACTTACAATGGATGAAGAGAATCTTCCTCTCTCAGCACAGCAGCCGCTTGAAAAAGAAAAAAGCACTTCTATAAAAATCCAGGCCATTCTGCCTCTCGCCGTGAAGCCACGCTAGAAGAAGAGAAAAGGGTCTGTCTGTCAGGGCCCCTTCCTCCTGCTGATGGTCCATGGCCCCCCAGGACCCCAAGGCAGCCCTTCTTGGCCCCAGAGCGGAGGGACGGTGGGCTCTGGGACAGAATCTGCAGCGTTAGCCTCTGTAAATCAGCAGCCGCCGATAGGCGACAGTGAGTGTGAAGTCAATACAGGGGGTGAGGATGGACTGATATGGACCCTGTGAAGGTGTTCTGCAGGCCACAAACACTTGACCAAAGTGACACCTGAGCACATGACCAAGGAGCCACATTTCCCATAAGGTGGTGCTGCCCAAAGTTGGTCACCTTCAGGAGTGCAGAGTGAATCAAAGCGGCCAGGGCTGACGTGGTGGCGTAGCTGGTAAAGACCACCTGCAGGGCTGGCATTCCACATGGGTGCCGGTTCGAGACCCAGCTGCTGCACTTCCCATCCAGCTTTCTGCTATGGCCTGGGAAAGCAAAGGGAGATGGCCCAAGTCCTTGGGCCCCTGCACCTGCGTGGGATACCACAAAGAAACTCCTGGCTTCAGATCAGCGCAGCTCCAACCATCACAGCCAATCGGAGAGTGAACAGGTGGATGGAAGACTTCTCTATCTCTCTCTCTCCCTCTCCCTCTCCTTCTCTCTCTGTGTAACTATTTCAAATAAATAAAAAAGAGGAAAAAAGAAAGTGGCCAAAAGACCCCCCCAGTGGAGAGGAAGCTGGAGAAGATGCCGGTCTCACGTGAGTCTTCTTCCCCTGCAGGTAGGCGACCACCCCTAAGATGCCTGTGGCTTTGGAACCCTGTGATGATTTCGGGGACAGAAGTACACAGAGTCCAGCTCACCTGGTCGGGAATTTTGCCTTAACAGACAGTTGGAGGCGTCCTAGATGATCACCCTCAGAGGCAGGGAGTCACACAGTAAGAGCAGCAGACATAAGCAAAGGTCAAGGTCAAGTGGGAAGCACAGGAAACTGTGGTACAGAGGAACTGAGCCCAGCAAAGATGAAAGGGGCTTTTCAAGAGCAAATCGAGAGAAACAGGGGAAGTCATTGTTCCCCCAGTGGAAAAGGACATGGGCTCTCCCTCCCACAAAAAACGCAAAGGCAGGGGCGCACATGGGGAAGGGAGGCCCAGCAGGCCAACAGCAGCAGACTGGAGCAGTGCAAGCCGGCCTGGTAAATGCGCCCAGAGCTGGCCGGTGTTCAGGCCGCGGGTGTGTTTTGTCAGGCCAGCTTCATGTTTTTAAAATAATTGAATTTGAGTGCTTTTCAATAGAGTATGCACTCTCCATGTTTTTGAAGCTGCCACTACTTAATATTTTATCAACCTTTTTCATTCATTTGTGTTGTTTTCCTAACCTCTGAAGATATTTGAGCTTGCAAACTCCAGCTCTTGATTGGTTCCGGGAAGACCTTGAAGCTGGCTTTTTCTGGAGGCATACCTCTACAGCCCATCAGTCCCGCAGAGATAGGCCTGGAGCCCAAGGAAAAGAATGTAGAAAAACAAGACCACAACTGGCAGAAACGATTTTTAGTAAGCAAATACTGTTACTGAGAATTACCCCAACAGTTGCATTTTATAACTATAAACACAGATTTATGCACACATGGATTTCTAAAACCTACTTCTAAAATTTTTGTTAAATATGTATCGAGTATACCATTGTATTTTGCCATTTAGTTCTCACCAATTAATTCTTTAGTTTTAAAAAAATATACAAAAAATGTTGGGGAATCTAAACTTACATGAATAGGGACTCCATCTTGCTTCTGACAGACAGCTAATTATTTTGGTACAGAAGGGTCTTTGAGTCTCCAAAGTAGTCCAAAAAATCGTTACATAAATGAACTTCAACATACAGGGGTGTGTGTGTGTTTGTATGTGTATATATATATATATATATATATATATATATACACACATACTTGCTCTATATAAGGTTTTTGTAATGTTGTTACAATTTGGAGCAAAGAAAAATGTAACCCAACCTGGAGATTGATCAATCTACCTAACATCCATCTATCTATCTATCATCTATCAACTTATCTACCATCTATCCAACTTCTACCTGTCTATATCTATCAATCATTCATCTAACTATCTATCATCTATCTATCATCTATATCTATATCCTCTATCAGCCTGTTCTGCTTAGACAGGTCTAGCATCACAGGGCTGGAGGAAGGAATGTGGCTGGGAAGAGCAGAGTTCAGAGTCTGCGCGTGGCCGGCCTTGCTCTGAAGGGCACTCACTTTTCAGGGGTGCCCACTGACAGAGAGGTGAGAGAGGAGTAGCCCAGTGCTTCTCCAAGAGGCGATGGCGATGCTAAAATGGACTGCTTGGTAAGGTGGTCTGGAATATGACCTAGAAACACATTCTGCACAGAAAGAATATAAGTAGTTGATCTGGAAACCTCATTCTTAAGTAAGTGTGAGCTCAGTGAGGTATCAGCAAGCACGTGAAAACCTACCATGAAGGCAGGTGGGGCCAAGACACGCGCCCCACCCCATCAGAACGAAGCCATTGCAGAGGTTTTAGCGCCACCTGGTGGACATTCTGCTTTCTACACTAAGATGATGACATCCCCACACATCTATGTAAAAATGTTTCTGTATAATAAACTCACACACGAAGAAAAAACACAAATTGCCCCCTTGAAACTTGCTGTCCTGTGTCACCTAGTCATAAAATATAAGCAAAAGTCAGTAAAATAAAACCATTTTTTTCAAATTTGTTTTATTCAGTACTCATTGGGAAAGGAAACGTGTATTATGGGAGAAAAAAATGTGCTGGATTGTTGTTTCTGTAGAATTAGTTTTAAAAGCTGGTTTTAAACATTATTTAAGACATTCATAGTCTGGGCTTAGAGAAATAAAATTTGAGGCTTAAAATGTAAATCATAATTTGCTTGTATAAACAACTCCAAGACATCCAAATTTTAAAACTGAATAGTTGTAATATTTTGTTTCCCAGATAAACACTCTGATTAGAGTGGTGCACAGGTGTAAAACAATAAGTGTGTAATTGTCTCAGCCCTCATCCTAGCGTACGAACACCACGAACTTCCTCTATATCCCATATGACGTGTACAGCTTTTTAAAAAAGGTGTCCATTTCTCAAAAAGCAACTGTTGGAATATCCAAGTCGGTTGAGGTAAGAATCAGGCTGCCAATGCGGGGAAGATTTCATATCCAGGGCACATTTTAGGGACTTAAATGTTCTGACATAAATAAACATGGGTTTGGGTTAAAGGAAATACATTATGGGTGGGGGTTAAAGATTTTTGAAACTTCTGCCAATATTTTCTTTTAGTCTGAAGAAAATGAGCAGGCAAATATATTAGGGTACTTCAAAGTTCTTGGAACAATGGATTTAAAAGATAAGTGTTTTTGATGCAAAACATTTTGCAATTCATGCATTTTTTATTAATGTGCATTTTCCATGGACTGTTTGAAGATCCCCACCTCTAAACAAAGCCCGGAGTTTCCACCCTGCAATTATTATGAACCCCCAGCAGCCATACTTCTTGGCCCTCTTCATGCTTTGCTTGAAGATGTTACCATTTTCAAAGATTAAATTCGAGTTTTATTTCTAAGTTAATGAATTACTCTTGCTCTTTGAGTCAGGAGAGATTCTCATCATGACATCAACAGGAGATGATTGAAAATAAAGATCCTGAGAATAAATAACGAAGAATTATTATAAATGAAATTAGAGAGAATAAAGCAACATAAGGTAAAAAAATAAAGCTGAAGACTTCGAGAGGGGGGGATATTAATACAGTGAGATTTAAAAATAGTAAACTAAAGAAAATTAAGGGCTGGCGCCATGGCTCACTTGGCTAATCCTCCACTTGAGGTGCTGGCATCCCATATGGGCACCGGGTTCTAGTCCCAGCTGCTCCTCTTCCAGTCTAGCTCTCTGCTGTGGCCCGGGAGGGCAGTGGAGGATGGCCCAAATCCTTGGGCCCTGAACCTGCATGGGAGGCTAGGAGGAAGCACCTGGATCCTGGCTTCAGATCAGTGCAGTGCCAGCTGTAGCAGCCATTTGAGGGGTGAACCGAAGGAAGGAAGACCTTTCTCTCTGTCTCTCTCTCTTACTGTCTAACTCTGCCTGTCAAATAAAATAAAAAAAGAAAAGAAAAGAAAATTAGAGAAGTTGGAGATTTATTAAACAGAAAGGTGATCATACCTGCCCCTCTGTCCACAGACATGAGAAGGATGGAGGAGGGCAGGGATGAGAGAGAATGGAAAGAAAGGAGCAAGAAGGAAAATTACCAAGGGAATAATTTAGGGAAATTTCTTCCAACTAACCAACAATAGCTTCCACGTGAAATGGGCCAGCCAAGTGCTTAAGTCAGAAAATGTAAAAAGAAGAAAAGTTCATCCTGTGGTATCTTAAATATTCAGATATTGAGGACCCAGAATAGACTCAACAAGACCCCATGAAGAAAAACAAAAAAGAGATCAGAAAGCAAGTATTAGGAACCAAACGGTATCAGACTTCCCAATGCTGAAAAGCCGGAGAGATGTCTGCCGAAATCCGAAGGAAACCAGGTGCATGGAGGGTCAGACAGGTGTCCCGCAAGGGCGCTATGCATGGCCAGGCGTCGTCTACACCACAGAGCTCCCATCACCGGACGGTCATCCGCGGCCATCTCAGCATGCACTCGGGTGTGTGCACTTCTGAGAGCATGCCCCCGTCATTATGCATCATGTGACTAGGTGAAGAAGAAATTCAAAGATACAATGAACTTCAAAGCTTCATGTTAAAAATCAAAACCTAAGTTTAAAGACTGGATGTGTATATGGTGTTCTGGGAAGAATTCAGGCAGAGAGATCCACACCAAGATTGAGCAGGAAGGAGTTGCGAAGATCAGACAAGAAGCATGAAGTAATCCAGGAAGAAAACACAACGCTTATAAGCGGAAAAATTGAGATTGGCTGCAGCATGCCACAGCAATAACCAATGGTAGAATTCGGAGAAATGAAATTTCTAAAATTCTCTGGGACCAAAAACGTGACTCCTAGATCTTATCCTTCTTCATGCTGTCTGTCAACGGAAGCACAGCTGGAGACACCTCCAGGTTCACTGGGTCAGGAGGAGCAGTCCTGGAGCGTGTCCGGGAAGACCTCACTGACTTCCTATGAAGTCAGGCGAGTTAGAAATGGATGCAGACAAGGCATTCGGGAGCAGCAAGCCCTGGAGAGGGCTCTGGTCTCTGGCTCGATTTAAATCCAGGCCTAATGTGCTGTTAGTCAGTCCCACATTGTGAAACGAGCAACAGGAATAAGAAAAACCTCAGTGAGGAGAGAGGAGGTTTCTATGACAATTCATTATCTTTCATGACAACGGAGTCAGAGTACTTGGCAGATGTTAGGATCTGTGGCATGAAGTAAGTCACTTACATGTGGTGGAAAAGAAAAGTTGGCTGTCATTGAAAACATTTTTTCAACTCGTTACAAAAAATTCCCTTTTCTTCAGTGTTCTTATGTGTTAAATACAATATTTATAAATATTAGAGGAGGATCTATAGTATGATCTTTGTTTTCAGATTTTTGATACTCAAGTTTTCTTCTTTTTTTCAAATATAAATTAAAAAATTCTTATTTATTTTGGCCTTCTTCTTCCTGTTCTCCTTCCACCATCCCATCCTCCATGGTCCCTCCTTCCACTGCCCCTTCACTCTTCTATACGTACAGAGTCTATATGACTCGAATAATGCTCACCAGGACATAGAGATATTTATATATTACTGTCAGTTTGGTAATTCTTACATTTTTAACTTTCTTAAAAGTAGATAATATATTCACAGTTTAAGATTCAGGTCAATTTGCTAAGATAGACAAGTCCACCTCCCACCAGCCCCTCTAAGGAAGGACATAATATATTTCAAAGAAAGATGCAATAAGTAAATGTACATGGGGCATTTTGTCACTGTATAGATATTTCTGGAGGGCAACTCGCCAGACATAGAAGTTCTACTTGAAAGAGGAAATGCATCTGTAGTATGACAGCCATCAATCCGTGGCAATCTGTAGGATCAGGTACTTGTATGGGTGAAATTGTTGGAGTCTGCATTTCCCCCAGAACCCTGACTACAGGATACAGATAAGCTTCTGTGTGCTTCCATTGAGAATTGTCATCTCAGTGCAGTTTTTACCTGCATTTCTCTTCTCCGGAGTCAAGCTGAGCACCTCTGCATGTGTCCTCTGAGCCCTCCAGACCCCTTTGACCACTTCTCAATCGCTTTGGGATGGCTTTCGTACTTTTTTACAGCTGGCTCTCTGTGTTCCTTGCTTTCACAAGGGTACTTCTAAAAGTTAGTGGAAAATGGAATTAAAATTGAGTTTATTTGAACCAAATTTGAATCCATGCTTTTCTTCATAACACATATTTCCATAAACCTTTGGAATACTCCTCATATGCTCATGTAATAAGTATATCAGTTTTATAAACTAATACTTATTTTAAAATACACAGGGAATGTGGTCCAACTAAGGGTAGGGAAACTTCTAAGGTAGGACAGAAAAAAATGAGGATGAAAAAATGAAAAATTAGGTCAGAAAAAATGAGGATGAAAAGACAGAACGTATTTTATTTGTTTATTTTTTTGTAAAAGTCTATGACAGCTGGTGGAAGTTAGAGCCATAGAAATGTTCTTGTTTGGGAAACACTAAGAGGGAGGTAGAAGAGATCAATTTATGAAAAGAGAAAGCTCCATTCACCAGACGGGGTCCTCAGTCAAGTCTAGAAATATCTCTACCTAATGTGACCATAATTAAGTTTAAAAAAAAATCCAAGCAGAGCAGCAGTAGGAGCAGACACGCACATGAGTGGGGAAAGCTGAAGGATACAAACTTGGAGGTCAGCAGGGCGAACAGTGCTGGGCAAATTGGGGAAAGGAACTGATGACCTTGGCAGTCATTGAATGAGGGCGCAAGGAAAGGAAGAATGGGAGTGGATCAGGCACCACGGTTTTCCACAGAGTGGGACTTCCAGACCGTACCCAGTTCTTTTTGTTCTTTTGTAAAATTCGTATCAAAACATGGCTTACACTTAAAATAACTTTAGCTACAACATAAAATCACAAAATATAAATCTAACAGACTATTCCCGGAAAAATGTCTTACATGTAAATCTGTAGAATTTTGTTAAATAACGAACAACCTGAAACATGTATCATCTTACAATGCTAAATAAAACTAATCTTTCCCTTTAATGCTCTCTACATCCAGCATTGATTTTATTTCTGAATTCATATATATCCAGTGAATGACTACAAGGCATTGAATTAAAACACATTATACAAATCTATGGAGAGAAGTTTACTGGATTTATGTAATTTAACAAGTTGTCATTGAGTTGAGTGATTTTGACCTTTTTTAACTTTCTGCATTTAGACTGTGAACAAATATTTTGCTACCTCTCGAAAGAACAAATAAAGTCTATTTCCCACTGACTTTCATCAAAGAAAAATCTGACTTCCATGATTTAATGCTACTTTAAACAAAGAGAAAACTGCCAAGCATGTTCTGTTTATGAGAATAACTTGCTTCATTTAAGAAGTCATTTTATAAAACTGAAACTGACCATGAGCCCAGATGAGAAACATTAGACTGTCTTGGGGGAAACCCATGCACTTACACACACACTGAGAAATCCAAACTACGGTTCAATTGCTTTCCTATCACGCACACGCATTTGCTGCCATAGTTCACATGACTCTAGCTGCAGAGCCGCAGTGGCTTCTCTATGCTAAAGTAAGGGTGCTGCTTGTGGTGTACTTGTGTCTCTTCAAGACAGTCGCAGAGTTATCGCTGATGATCTTCCTATCCCCTAATACTATGAGGACCAATGTTGACATTCAGCATCTGAGACAATGATTTGGCAGGTCTTTGAAGTGTTGGTAACCCAATCAGAACGCAAACAAGTGACAGGAGTGTAAGGTTAAAAAATACAATTCTTAAAAGCATCCTCTTAAAACATAACGTCAAATTAATCAGTGCTAAAATGTTCCGTACGGTGCGACCTTTGCAACGTAGATGCTCTTTGCTATTGTCTGCCCTCGTCTGTGTGGACCCCCCTGTACCCTGTGAGTAATGCCAAGAGATTTACTTGCCAAATCAAAAGAGATATCTCAAAGCAGATACCAGATAACCCTTGAGAAGTTTTAGGGTTTTAGTTCTGATAATTATGACAAAGCACCTAAACTTTTAGCTTTAACTCTTTTGCATGCTTTTGTTTTCCAAGTGTTTCTAGGTTAACCGATCAAAGCATTGAGAACAAATAATAAATATAAATGGAAGCTCCTTCCAAAAAATACATGCTACTTATCATATCCTTCTCATAAAATATCATAATCCCTTCTTCCTCACTTTACAGTGTACAGCATATAACAGAAGCCCTGACATGTCATTCATGAGGAATGGTATAGTCTGCACGAATGAAAAATATGACTTGATTACTCATAAAAATTCTTAGCAGTTACCTAAGTGCTCCATGAGGAAGCCCTTCCGGAAGCCAGTGCTGAGCAGCTGGGGACAGGCTCTGTGGGTAAGCGAATTCTACCCCAGCTTTCATCCAGGTGTCTACAGTGGACAGACATTTGTTCCCTTCCTAGTGCCACAACAACCCATTACAGAGTGTGCAAGAAAAACCACTTAAGGTAATACATTCCACAAAACTTCAAGACTATGTTTCCATTCTTGAACAGGGCACCAGATTACTGGGATCTGATTTCCCACTTATATACCAGAGATGTGATTGAATCCAACAAGTTTCCCTTTTCTGGAAAGTTAAATGTAAGTTTGCCAGGTGTCTTACTCTTACTGTGATAAAAAGGAACACATGAGCAAGAAATAATGGTTTTTCTCGAGGGAGACATGTGATATTCTTCACAGTAAGTCTGCATGCAGTTTCCCGGTGTTTCAAGTTCGGGGACGGCCAGCTGAGCTCCACTGGCCTCCCTTTGCCACTCCAGCTGGAGTGTGTCACATTCTCCTTGGACACGGTTTGCATTTTGGTGCCCTGGTAACTTGTTTTAAACGCTGATTGATGTGTTCTCTGACAAACAAACCGACATGCGATCCAGGCAGTAAGGACTTGCCCTGATTACTAAATTGTGAGACAATGGAACAATGACATTTGTGGTTTATTGTAATGTTTTATTTCCTGGAACCCACTCTAGCGATGAAGTGATCTTTGTTTATACGCATTGGAGAACAATCATTTCCCATAGATGGTGCTTATTCTTCATGTCATAAATTCCACCTTGTGAGTTCAGCTAGGCTAACCACGCCATGTCATGTTGTTGACAACACACACTACACACAATTTTGGTTTTCATCATGCAGCAATGACAGCACACAAAACACGCTCATATGGCTCTCCTTTCACTAATTTTTCAAGGCGCATAAACCAAGTTGAAGAGGAGGCAGTTGTGAGCGTTAAACGTGGAGCCAGCAGGAGCTGGTTTGAATCCTGGCACTGTCACTGAACATCTGAGAGCCAGCAAGCTTCTAAACTTTTCTCATCCTCAGGCATCACCTATCAGATAGAGATAATGAGAACGCGGGGCACAGAGTTCAGAGAAACCTGGTGCTAGTATTGCGCCTCAAAAATTGTTACTTATGAATATTACCATTATGTTTTATTTATAAGTGATAATAGAGAATGTCACCCTTTGATCAAGTCAGGATTTTTAAAGTTCTGTTTGCTCACTAATCTAAATAGTTTCATTCATACATTTCATCCCAGGATCATACTTAGCAAGAAGAAATACATTTTCAGATGGTGTGTGAAAATAATGTTTTGACTAAGGTTAAACGTAAAAGTAACTCACTCAGATATTTTTTAGGTGAAATAGACCTGGCAGGTCCTTTTGGGTTAGAGTTGCAAGATTGTAAAAAAAATAAAAAATCATATATATATATATATATAAAATATAAATTTCAGGTGGACAAAAAATATTTATTTAGTATATGTCCCAGATGTCACATTAGACATACTTGTTCCTTGTTCATTTGAGATTCAAATTTAATTGAGTATCTTGTATTTTATTTGGCTACCGAATTCCAGGTCATCACCAAGAATAACTATGGGTGGTTTGAGTAGAGTCTATCTTTAGTAGAACTTAGTGAAAAAAGAACTAATTTGCTGAAAATGATTGAAAACTTTTAACTGTCCTAAAAATATTCATCAAAACCTGGGAATCACCTTTGACTCAGGGAAAGGATAAAATGCAAAAAGAAATATAGAGAGGTCTATGACAGTCACGATACAAAAAAAGGACCCTTAGCAGAGTAAATCTCTCCACTAAAATAGGAAATGAAAACCCCTCAGTTCTGAGTGTGTCTCCTTGAGGAATCTCCAGATCATTTCAGCTGTAAAACTTGCATAAAGAAAGCTCAACCTTTCCTGCTAGTTTAATGGATGTTCAGTCTTTGAAGTTGTGCAACTGAGCATCTCAATGTGAAGAACACAGCACATTTAGGTAAGGCCAACTTCTTTCTGTCTCCCTCTTTACTGCTATATATATATATATATATATATATATATATCCTATTATATCATATAGTATATATTATAGTTATAGATCATATTATATAATCATGCATTAACATATAAATAATATATAATATATTAAAATATATAATCATATATAATTATATTATATATTTATATAAATATATATTTTATATGTATTTATTTTATATATTTATATTCTATATAAAAATATATAATATACTATAATATATATTATATGTAATATAATATATAAGTATATATTATTATATATTAATAATATATATTATATAATTTATATATAATGTATAACATAATATGTATATATATTGTGTGTGTAACATATAAATACACATACATATATAATTAAAACATTTTTCAACAAATCTCCAGTATAAATTAAAAATTTAAGTCAGTTTTATTTGTGACAAATAATGAACTTTATAGTCAACATTTTAGTGAAGGGAAAAGCAAGCCTAGACGGGGAAATTCAATTGTAAAAGTATGAGCAATCTGAAGGAAGCTTAGAGTTTTGAGACTGTCATTGTGACGGCTCTTCTCTGGTCAACTTCACAGAGTTTTATTATGCGAGGAAATGTTAACATACTGTGCTCTTTTCTGTAATTATGGATTTGCCACTTACTTGCAAAATTATGGGTCTGAGAGCTGAATTTTAATTTTTTCAATTTTTAAAAATTTGTTATTAAAGAGAACAAATTTGAAATATTTTATAGATGCAGTTCTAAGAAGATAACATACTTTTCCTCACTCCTTAACCTTCTTCAACACCCCCTCATTACTTCCTTTTTTTCTTTAAATTTTTGCAATAATATAATTATAATTACCTGTATAATCACGGCCTTAATGCTGACTAATCATAATGTTCAAGTAAAAAGTAGAGAGACCACAGTCCCACAGAAATACAGACCAGATTGTCAAATATGTCTTTTAATCTCAATAAATTCTAGTACTAGGAAGGAACAAAACTTCACAGAAACCTAGCATTCTTGTTCTGCCCAGTAAACATATGAAGAGGTTTTTAAAAGTTTGTGGAAATGCATAGTATGAAAAAAAATGCATGGATTTTTAAAAAATTGCACAGAAACAAATCTTTTAATATCATTTTCTGTGAACTTTTTGAAATGGGATGCAGAACTTTATCCTCAATATGTGCCAGGATTTTTAAAGCTGGCATTTTTTGCTGAATTTTTCTGACTAGGTGTTGCAGTGCCAAAACTTAGCAAAGAAATCCTTTCTATCTTGGGACAGATTCCCTATGAATGCAATCCAATTCACATATTATTTAATTGTTTAATGATAAAAGTCATGGACATGTAATTCCACATTGCCATGCTCCCTTTTCCACAGCCTTCCATTTGCAGAAGAAAAATGAATGCTTTCTGCTTGCTCCCTAAAGGAATAGAAATTCTGGGGACCCTATTGATCTTGCATCTGTAAAAGTGTGGTCTCAAATGGCAAATGCACATTTAAAACACACAACACCCACATTTAGAAACCTCTAAAAAAAGTGTAGATTATTTAAAATCTAGAGGTTCTGTTATTTGTGTTTTGTAGCAATTCACAGATAAAATAGACACCCATCATATGTGTCTACTGAATATTGGACCTGCACATTATAGCGATGCCATCTAGTACGTGACAGCAGATCAAGTTTCAATAGGAGAAAATGAGGCACAGAGGTTTGAGTGACTGACAGAATCGAAAGCAAGGGGCTGGCTCTGTGGTGTAGCGGGTTAAGTCACTGCCTGCAGTGCCGGCATCCCATTTGGGCGCCAGTTCAAGTCCTGGCTGCTCCATTTCCCTTCTGGCTCTCTGCTAATGGCCAGGGAAAGGGGCGGAAGACGGCTCCCGTGGAAGCCCTGGGTGAGGCACCGGGCTTCGGGCTCCTGGCTCTGGCAGTTGTGGCCATTTGGGGAGTGAACCAGTGGATGGAAGACCTCTCTCTCTCTCTCTTTCTCTCTCTTGCTCTCTCACTCTCTCGCTCTCTCTCTCTCTCGCTCTCTGCCTCTGCCTCTCTGTAACTCTGCCTTTCAAATAAATAAATAAATCTAAAAAGAAACTTAAAACAAAAGGTAATCTTTTAAAAAAAAGAACAGAAAGCAAGATGCATTTGAGTTCAGATGCCCATTTTTGGACAACTCTCATTCCCCCTTCTCATTAATAAGTACATAGTAAGTAACCTTAATACAAATAAGAAGATGTTGCTTCACTGAAAATTCACTTTGTTTAATCTATGAAGACAAGGAACCACAGACTATCCTAAGGATTAATTGCCAATTGTATTATATAGTAATAAAAGCATTAGAAGCAGGAACACAAAATATGAGTTCTGCATATAGCAATCGGTGCTGTATAGTGAAGACATTTAAAATCAGCAAGAACGGCGAAGAGATTTAAAAAAAAGACCAACCTAGAGGATGTTAGGTCACCAACTTAATAAGCTGACACAGAATTCACCAAAAGGAGTCACTTTTATTACTTCTTGGAAATTATCACTGTTCTTTCTTGGAAACACACCCCCGCCCCTGGCCAAGATCCTAAACAATGATTAGATTATGGGTCTTGCAGAAAACTGGAGGGCCAGCATCGTGGCGCGGAGGGTTAAGCACCGGTTTGAGTTCCAGCTGTTCCACTTCAGATCCAGCTCCCTGCTAGTGCACGGGGGAAGCTGTAGAAGATGGTCCAAGTGCTGAGCACGTGGGAGACCCTAATGAAGCTCCTGGCTCCTGGCTTTGGCCTGGCCCAGCCCCAGTAGTGGCAACCAAATAATGAGTGAAACAGTAGATGGAAGATCTCTCATTTCTCTCTCCTGATCTCTGTAACTCTTTCTTTCAAATAAACAAATCTTTTAAAATAAAATTGGACCTGCAAAATTATTCTGCAAATATCATTAATTGCACTAAACTTATATTTTAACAGGAGTACACTATCTCACATAACATGTAACATACCTGGTATACCATAAACAAGAAAAGATAATTGATTTTACTATGATAATTGATATTAATTCCTGGTAAAGTAGTCTAAGCATTTGAAAAATTTGAAGTAAATGCACTCTAACAAAGACAAGGACAGACTTTAACATGAGAAATACACATATGCAATGTTACATTTCTCATATCAATGTTGAATTCCATAAAAATACCTATATTAGGCTTAATATGCAAAATACTTGGCACAAATATGTTTTCATGCTTTTATTTTTATCCTATGAATTCCAGCATATAGTGCATGTATTTATTTTAAAGATATTTATTTAAGTTCAAACTTATGTATCAAATATAATTTTCCATCAAAAGAATCAAGCGATGAATTTCATATTTGTACAGAGAATAATCCTTGTGGCAGGGTTGTAGACACCAGGAGATGATAGCAAGATAGGTCAACTGAGTTTTTTAAATTAGATTAAATATACTTAAAAAGTTATGGAACTCAAAGCTAACATATGGAGCATAAGATTTCCAAATGTTACCTTACTTAATTTTTCATAGTAGCCATATTCACACATAGTATTTTAGTGCACTCTTTCTGGAAGTATGATGTAAACATTACAGTATATATGAATTGAACAAGGAGGACATCTTGAGGTCATTCCAGAAATGTACATGTTGTTATTCTTACACTGAGTGCACTTGCAATTTCTGATTTTAAAAAATAGATCCTTCAAGCTAAGTTAGCACTTTCTCTATGTGTTTTTTCTTCAAGAAAAAAGAAAGGCAAAGTTTCTCAAAAGCACTTGGATTCACTTGAAATTTTCTCTCACTCTTTCTGCTTCTCTTTCTCTCTCTCTCTCACACACACACACATAGACACACACATAGACTACATAGAAATGGTTTTGCTGAATGACAGATAAAATTTAAAAGTAAGCATAAAACTGTACAAAACATCTTAGCAAAAACTATCTTAAATATTTTTGAACAGTAGTAAAACAAGCTTCCTGCACACATCAGTCCAATGTACTTCACTATTCCACTGTGTACCTATTTCCCTCTCCTACTTCTAGGAAAACAGAAATCACATCTTATAGGAGGTTTTGAGTGGCTCCATCTATGTTTTTTTCTTATGCATTCTGAGTTAAGGCAGGGCTTGCAGGGCCATTGGCAGAATGTTCTGGTTCCTCAGGGCCACTCGTGGGCTCAGGACTTTCAGCCTCTTTGTTCCCTTCATGGGTCGTATCTGGGGCACCTCGTGAACTAACACAATTCACATCCTGCTTTGCCTGGTCCACCTCATTATCAAATTGGATTTTATCTTCTTGATTGTTGCTTTTCTTTACTTGTCCATTCTGGGCAGGGTAGTTGCTGGCAATAATGTCATACAGGAATTGATATTGCTCCTAGTAAAGAAAGCAGCCAAAAATTACATGAAGAAAGTTGATTTGATTCTGTTGTGTCAGATAAAAATGAGCAAGAACAAATCATTCACTGTGGAAGCCCAGGGTGATGGAGAAGTACTGTGATACCTTCTCATAAGGAACATTCCAGATGGATTAATTTCCTTAGAGTTCTAAAAGATCAATTGCAGGGAACTTTCGAAACGTGCCTTACAGCAACACCAAACTGGTGTCACTCCCTCGGCACGCGGAATGACATCTATCTCAGTCCCAGGTTTTTGCCCATGGTGCCATTTTTGTGCTCATCCTCTAGGTCAATGTCTACACATAATTTAAGAACCACCTGCTGCAAGAATCCCATCCTTTTTCTCCTGGTTAAATAAAACGTCCTCATTCACCTTCTTAAAATTTCTCTGGCACTTTACTCATTACATTGTTTAACAAATATCTGGCTCTCCCCCCGCACCAGTGAGTCCCCTCATGCCAAGAGCACATAGTAGACATTCAATGTATTTTAAAATCTGTCTACAGACACTCAATATCATTCATGATTGAAATCTTCATAATCCCCAGATGATCGCTTATAGTTGCCAGCACCCAGAAAGGACACTAAGATAGACTGATTCTACAAATGTGTTATCCTCCCTGTGTCCATTTCTCTTTTCAGTGTGACCCCAGGCCCTGGGGACAGGAGGTGGAGTCTGTTTTCCCAGCCCTTGAATCTGAACTGGCCTTGCCATTTGCTGGGTTTAATAAAAGGTAGAAGACACGCTGTCTCATCACCAAGCCTGAGTCTCAAGAGACAAGGGCGGGTCCGTGCTCCTCCTTGGATCACTGCTACTTTTATGTGGGCTCATCTTCTGGATGAAGAGGGAGACCTGGTCCACTCACCTTGTTACCACATCCAACTGCCGGCCTGCGTGGCACTGGAGTCAGACCAGCAGACAACAACGTTCACCCCCTGGCCGCAGCTGATTGAGACAGTCTGTCTTGATTGGCTGAGCCCAAGGAGTCAGGTCAGCAACCCAGCAGAACAACAAACTACTGACCCATGGAGTAATGTCACTTGTTTAGGCCACCACATTTTGGAGGTCATTTGTTGAGCAGTGACACAAATTTACACAGGATTAAATGTGGAGAAATTAAGGCAAATCCATCAGGATTTAAGGAAACATTCTTTGTGAACTGTAACATCAAATTGCTGGCAAAATTCAAGTTGGTCCCTTATAGTGAAAATAATCCAATGGGAATTATTATGTAAAATAGAAGGGAGAAAAGAAGAACCAAAAAGAGGAGAGGAGAGGGAGGGGTGGGGAAGGAGATGGAGAGGAAAAGACCCTCAAATTAAAGATACTACGCATGTTAAAAAGCAAAGGCAAGGCATACTCACATATGTGGAAACCATTCCTGACCTAGCCTTGCGCAGAGATTTCACGACTTGGAAAACATCTACTACCTCTTCTGTTTCTGCACTTTCCATGAGATTCAACAAAGCACAAAATATCCCTGTTTGTTGAGATCCATCTCTATAAGAAGGACAAGCAAAAGAGAAAAAAGCAATTCTACTTTTAATAGAGTACTATTAGAACAGCAAGTAAAAGACAGGGGATGAATGCATATTTATGTCAAGGTTATTCTAATTATTTTATTCCAGTCTCTGAAGAGCTGAGTTATAGCTGTTAAATGCTGTCTTGGGGCAACACCTTTTCAATCCAAGACTGTGATAATCCTGTAGCTTGGAAAATACTTCGCAACTCTTCTTCTGTTTAGTGCTTTATGGATTTTAGTGCACTCTTATTGACATCTGAAATAGTTAGGGTCAATATCGTACCGCCAATTTGATAGATTAGAGAACCAAGATTGAGCGAGGATAAAGGAATAGCTAGTTACTGATGGGACCAGAAGTATTAGACTTCATGTTTGTAAGTTACTAGATGACAGGCTTCTTCTAATTCTTTTGTCTATGCCTCTTAACCACTTTTAAAAATGTTTCCTCTTCCACATCAGGAGAAAAGTGATACCCAACAGATCTATTCATTAAAACAAGGACAAGCAAATGACTTACTAAACTGTGATAAGTGTAAAACACAATAAAGCTTTAATTTAAATAATAAGTCATCTGCAGCATGCTTCATTGTATGTAAGTAGGGAACAGCCAGCAAGTATTCAACCACAGCCTATGAAACATAGATTGAGAGCCTAAATTCCATTATTCAGCTTTCTTTCCACATCAGTTTCACCTTTGGAAATGCAAACAAATGCAAGAAGTAGTATGTCTAATGACTGAATTATAATATATATAATTCAAACAATAACAGGGCTTTTTCAAAAATTCTTCTAAAAACATTTCATCAGATGTATATTTTCATTTTACTTTACTATTATTTTTCATTTTCTTTAGTGTTCCTCTCCATGCAAACTTTTAATATCACCATCTTTCTTTCACTCTTCCTTAAGGTGGCTATGTAGGCATCTATACCAGATGAAGTTTAAGGGATTCCATTACAAAAGCTAGTAAGTATCGTATTTTTTTTTATGTTTTTACAATGTTTACATTTTGGGTCAGTTTAGAAAATCAAATGATGGGCTTTAAATCCAATTTGTTAAGCATCGGTATTTTATTGGATATTTAACTTATTTTTATTGAAGGCAAAGCTTTCAGTCCTCTGGATTCTGTGAAACCTAATACAGTGGTTAAATGCATATAAGCATATATTTAATGTAATATCCAACCACGTGAGTGCTCATACATCCTTCCAACCAATAATTCATATAGCACAAGTGACATTCCAGGTTCACTGCTAGATATCGGGAGTCAAAGACAACATGGCACCAGCAAAAATTTCATGCACTCTCCTATAATCATTTCTATTGTATTTCATAATAGTTGTGCTATGGGAACTGAGAAAATGACTGATTCCGTAAGATGATTCCCCTGTAATTATCTGCTTTATAGGCTGGGATAAACAGAATCCAGGAGAAAATGTGGAACAAGAAGTCAAGCCATTGTGATGATTTTTAGAGCATATCTTTGCAAATCCCACCCACCTGCAGTGGATGAGGAGAGGCACATTCCTGTGGTATCTGTTCCCTTCAGTGGAATTTTTCCTGGGAAGTTTTTGTTTGAGGCTCTGAATCATGGAGATGAACTCTTTGGGTTCTGCAGGCAGCTGTTCCGCACTCCAGTTAGTGTACTGGTACTGGTGCAAGGTGCGAGGCTCTTTCCTCTAAAAGCAGAAGGGGGGCAGCGTTGAGTGAAGTTCAACCCACTTTGTAATCGCACAGGCACATCTGCTTCGTGATGCCAATCATTTTAAAAAATTTAAAAATTTATTCTGAAACTTCATAAAGATGGTGGCTTTGCTAGCAGAGGGTAGTTTATGTTAGTTTTTCTACCAGATCACTTACATCGAAGATATATGCTCCTCAAATGGTTTACATACCTTGGAATGTCTCAGCTCAAATACACGGAGGGTGTAAGCTGAAGATTTGCTTGTGTCTTTCACACTAACTTCTATATCTCCGTATGTTTGTTTCCCTTCACCCCAGTACTGAGCACAGATTTCCTGGGGAACAAAGAAGAAGGTTCAACAACTTTTACACCCGTGTTCTGTTCATTTTTTAAAGTACTCAAAGAAGCAAGCCTGTGAGTGTGTGCGTGTGTGTGTGAGAGAGACAGAGAGAGAGAGAGTGTGCCTCCCTCTCTTCTATTAAATGAAAATGATTGTGTCCTAAAATTGAAACCTGTCTGTAAAAACCCCAAATCTGTTTTAAATATGTTGGAGGCTCATTTATCAAATATCTGTGTTTCCTTTTGAAAGCAAAGGGAGCCTAGGAGAAGTAACGAGGCAGGACATAAAGAAACAGCTCTGCCTGCCTATGTGCAGATCTTTCAAACTTGTTCCTCCCTCCCATACCTAGGCCATTGTGTCTTCACAATCTACAGATTGTAGTGGAAGGAGTCTGTCCCCCATAGCGCCACAGTGACTCAAGTCCCACTGTCCCTCCATATCCCGGGGGAGGAAAGCTGCACCTACAGAGAGAGTCCTGTCTATACCCTGATGATCAGGCCTGTGTAGCTCTGTGCAAATGGACTGAATATCTTAGTAAAGGGCAGGGGAATGGCAAACGTGTTCTGTGTCCTGCAAACTAGTCTCCATTGACTATAGCCCCACAATCATAACCATCCCAGCCTGGGCCCCAAGCTATTTCCTGGCTTTCACAATTTTTCTTAAAGATTTATTTATTTATTTGAAAGAATGAGAGAGAGAGAGAGAGAGAGAGAGAGAGAGAGAGAGAGAAGAAGAAGAAGAAGAAGAAGAAGAAGAAGAAGAGAAGAAAGAAAGAAAGAAAGAAAGAAAGAAAGAAAGAAAGAAAGAAAGAAAGAAAGAAAAGAAAAGAAAAGAAAAGAAAAAGAAAGGTAGGAAGGAAGGAAGGAAGGAAGGAAGGAAGGAAGGAAGGAAGGAAGGAAGGAAGGAAGGGCTGGCTTACTCCCTGAATGGCCACAATGGCTAGGGCTGGGCCAGTCTAAAGCAAGGCACAAGGAGTTTCGTCCAGGACTCCCACCGTGTGGGGGCAGGGGCCCAAGGACTTAGGCCATCCTTCACTACTTTCCCAGGCACATCAGCAGGGAGCTGGACTGGAAGAGGAGCCTATCTGGGATGCCAGTGCTGTAGACAGTGGCTTAACCTGCTGTGCCACAGCCCCAAGCTTTAACAGTTTAAATGGAGGAAAAGCATGTTGGTACTCCATTCTGAAAATCTGAACATATATTCCTTTTTTAAGAAAAGAAAAAAACATTAGTAAAACCAACTTTCTATGTACCAAGGCTGGGTGCCAGGGAGAGAGAGAGAGACAGAGAGAAAGGGAAAAGGAAAGGAGTAAAGCTAACCATGAATCTTACTGCACGCTTACGAGCGTATTCACTGAATAAGCTTTAACACGTGGCAGATAATGGGATCGATACTAAAACTAATAAGATCTACCACCAGGGATATTTTAATATTTTAATGATTTAATATTAATATTTAATAACTGAAGGCATTGAGGAAAGGCTCTGGCACACAGCACAGGCATTAAGTAAGAAATCAAATTATAGCTTAGTTTTGCCTCCAACTATAGAATTTTATGGCAAAAAATCTTACATGGGAGAAAAGAAGGAAGGATATAGATATGTTTTTCAGGACTTCTTTCTTCTTAGAAGAATAGCTTCCAAATGTGGAGAAAAGGCACGGTTGGGTAAATGGGGCATCAATAAACTAACCCCAGGGACAAGCATGCGGGTGGTGGGAGATTCACTCAGATCTCCTTGCCAAGGAGAAGCGTATTTCAGAGGAAAGTGGAAGGGTATGTGAGGGCCTGGTGATGCGGGGTTCAAGAGGTCTCACAAGGTGTTTGGCTTTGATCTTGAAGAAGACACCGTGAACATGCAGGTGGTGGGTGTCTGTGGCTCTGGAATGGCTGTGAGCAGCACGCAAGTCAGAGAGGGCAAAGCAGGCAGTGTCAGAGTTCAGGCACAGGCCCACCCACTCTTCAGTGTAAGGCAGAGGTGAACACGCTCAAGTGTGCAGCGGAGGGGTCGAAAGGATGTGGGTACAGCAATCAAGAAAGCAACCCAAGAACGAAGAATGGGATTTTACAACAGAAAGACTTTTTTTTATATATTCTGCAACATGCAAACCTGGTCTCCATGCTTCAGCTCCGTCAGCATGACGATGACGCTGACTTTTCTCTGGAATATCATCTGCCAGAAGTCTCCCACAGTCTCCTTGAGTGGCCCCTGGGCAGCAATCATCACTTCCGGCTTCCAGTAACTCTTAACAATAAACAAGGGTGGGGGTGGGAAGGACTTTGTTATTAATGCTAACTGAGGAGACGGCACTGGGATTCTACAATAAGCATTCAGAAATACAGTCAGTTTGATATCAACATTGTTACATAAAAATATTAAGATTTTAGGTCCAGGAAACAATTCAATATCTATGTCTAAAATGCATATTCAAGTAAGGATGATTCTAGTTAATAATATGAAATCAAGATGAAGACATAGTATCTTGCTAAATGAACGAGTTTTCCTTGCCAAAAAGACAAGTTTTTCACCTCTATGAAGGTTAATGTGATGGTAAACTGTAATTATGTATGCATTTCAAATTATCTTCATCATGCCTTTACTTTAATTGGTATCTATACGTGTGTAGGACAGCTTATAATTAAACTAGCAATCTATGAATGTGGGTTTTGGGAAAGTTTGAGAGCAAACAATCCAGTGCAGAATATATACAGAAAGTATTTACGAAATGACTGAAATTTCCTTGTTTGAATTCTCAGTTTCTTTAAAAACAGTATGTAACACAGACATGTATAATCTAGGTAATAATTAACCTAAATGAAAGTTTTTTACTATATAAACATTTAAATTTGGATTTGTCTACAGTTAATATAGATACTTAAGTATAAACATTTTCAAATACTGACATCTGTTTAAATTTTTTAAATTGATTTAGTTATAGTCAATTGTCATTTCATACAATCACCAACAAGTCTGATTCTGAATCAATTGTATAGGATTTTATACTTTAAATCTTTCCGTAAGTTAAGATACAATATTAAAAATGGAAACTTTTGTGTCAGGCAAGATGTCCTCAGGATCAGGCTCATTTTTCTTGTATGAATTCACTTAATGAACGGCCCTCATCGCACAGATGTGATTGTGAAAGGGTCCGATCCAGGGCCTGGGAGTCCGAGCACCTACCATTATGAACGAGGCATTGATGTATTTGCTTGTTTCCTCTGAGTCACTCTCGTCCTCCGACGATTCATCCGAATCGTGCTCACTCTCTTTGCTCATTTCCAGTTCATGTTTAAGTGCCACTCTGTTAAAGTCATCTACAGAAGATAAATTAGTAGTAAGTCTTCATTTCAAAAACCTGAATTTCTGCTGGATTGTTAGGTGGAAATTAAAACGTAATTCAGAAGGGACAGACTGCATGATGTGACTTGATTGATCTACGTGGAATGTGGCCCCACCCCTCATTCAGTACTCACTGGGTCACAAATTATAAAAAGCAACTCTAGGAAAAGTAATGCCTCAAATGGCCCAGGAAAAACATGAGACTTAGCTGTCCTTTAAAACAACAGACAGGTAGTAGAAGACTCCCCATCATTGTTTAATCCCAGATACATATATTTCAGTTTTCCGTAGAATATCATCATTTTGCTTGATAGAGTTTTTAAAAGATATTTTAGATTTTTTTTGCTTTTCACTCACATCCTATTGTTAATAGTCTCAGTTAAGTGGGCATTTCAGATTAATCATTATTTAGTTCAGAAAGTTATTTAGTGCATAGTTTCTCACTTTCTTAGTTTCTTCATGGTTTCTCAATTTCTTTATAATAATGGTTCAAAGTATCTGATCAACTTTATCACCATTAATTCCATATTATAAGGACTTCGGGAGAAAGCAACTAGGTCAACCACCTCCTGATTCATTTGCTTGTCTAGTTTATTATTAGGGTTTATATTTTATCCATGCTAATCTTAGTGTATGCAACTGAATAAAATCACATTTGTACCAGATGGGATCCTATCAATATTCTTAAATAGTACAGTCCAAGTCTTGAAGACTCTACATATTTTGATTTGTTAACGTTGATGATTGACAGTTTACATTATAGAGTACTTTACATTTACTTTCATCTCCCAGATAAAGAATGCAGAGAAAACAGAAAGAGGCAAACGGATGTAGTGATTGCTATTTGGCAACCACCCTGAAGTAAATATCTGAAATAAACTAAAATGAGAGGGAACTGGTAAACGGGGACTTGGTCTTTTTCTCCCTCTTCAGAGGCTTCATTTTTTTTTTTTTTACTTAAAGACAGTATTAAGATTTGTAAATAGAAAACTGTTAATTGAGCCATAGTTCTATCTTTGTATAACTTTTTAAAAAAATTTTTTAAACTTTTATTTAATAAATATAAATTTCCAAAGTACAACTTTGGGATTATAGCTGCTCCCCCCCCCCCATAACCTCCCTCCTACCCGCAACCCTCCCATCTCCCACTCCCTCTCCCATCCCATTCACATTAAGATTCATTTTCAATTATCTTTATATACAGAAGTTCAATTTAGTATATACTAAGTAAAGATTTCAACAGTTTGAACCCACACAGAAACACAAAGTGTAAAGTACTGTTTGAGTACTAGTTATTGCATTAATTCACATTGTACAACATATTAAGGACAGAGATCCTACATGAGGAGTAAGTGCACAGTGACTCCTGTTGTTGATTCAACAATTGACACTCTTGTTTATGGCATAAGTAATCACTCGAGGCTCTTATCATGAGCTGCCAAGGCTATGGAAGCCTTTTGAGTTTTCCATCTCTGATCTTATTTAGATAAGGTCATCAGTCATCGTCAAAGTGAAAGTTCTCTCTTCCCTTCAGAAAAAGGTACCTCCTTCTTTGATGGTCTGTTCTTTCCGCTGGGATCTCACTCACAGAGATCTTTCATTTAGGTCTTTTTTTTTTTTTTTTTTTTTGGCCACAGTGTTTTGGCTTTCCATGCCTGAAATACTCTCAGCTTTTTAGCCAGATCCAAATGCTTTAAGGGCTGATTTTGAAGCCAGAGTGCTGTTTAGGACACCTGCCATTCTATGAGTCTGCTGTGTATCCCACTTCCCATGTTGGATTGTTCTCTCCTTTTTAATTCTATCAGTTAGTATTAGCAGACACTAGTCTTTTATTTATTTATTTATTTATTTGACAGACAGAGTTAGAGAGAGAGAGAGAGACAGAGACAGAGACAGAGAGAAAGGTTTTCCTTTGCTGTTGGTTCACCCCACAAATGGCTGCTATGGCCAACACATTGCGGCCAGCGCGCTGTGCCGATCCAAAGCCAGGAGCCAGGTGACTCCTCCTAGTTTCCCATACAGGTGCAGGGCCCAAGCACTTGGGCCATCCTCCACTGCCTTCCTGGGCCACAGCAGAGAGCTGGACTGGAAGAGGAGCAACTGAGACAGAATCCGGCGCCCCAACCGGGACTAGAACCGGGGTGCAGGCGCCATGGCTCACATAGCTAATCCTCTGCCTGCGGCGACACTAGTCTTGTTTATTTGATCCCTTTGACTCTTAATCCTATCATTATGATCATTATGAATGGAAACTGATCACTTGGACTAGTGAGATGGCATTGGTACATGCCACCTTGATGGGATTGAATTGGAATCCCCTGGCACTTTTCTAACTCTACCATTTGTGGCAAGTCCGATTGAGCATGTGCCAAACTGTACATCTCCTCCCTTTCTTATTCCCACTCTTATATCTTTGTGACAATGCATTTTTGAAACATTTGAAAGGAGGAAAACACTAAGTACAGGATGCTCCAAAGTCTATTGAAAGTGTTTGGAGTTCAAAGCACTTGCTATACCTAATTTTAATTAATTAATTAATGATGTATTTAAGAGGCCAGAGAGAGACAGCAGAGGGAGCTCTCATCTGCTGGCTCACTCACTAAATGCCCACATTGGATAGATCAGGCCCCCAATGTGGGTGGCAGGAACCCAACACTTCAGCCATTACCTCTCCCTCCTGGGCAGGAAGCTGGAATCTGGAGCAGAGTATCTAGTATATAGCACATGTAGGATGTGGCCATCTTAACTGCTAGGCCAAATACTCACCGCCATAATTAAAGTTCAAATAGCCTTTCAATTCCCCTGTTGTTAACCATAGTTTGTTTCAAGATCATCTCTGTGCACTCACGTCTCACAATAAACAAACGTAGAAAGAAACCTTGATTTTATCTAACAGAGAAAACGTCACAGGCTACATACATGGGATGACGCTTGAATTCCTGTTTTTATTTTTATTTTGTTCTTGATTTCCAATGCGCTGTGTCCTCCAGCTCCTATATGAAGGGAGTCTCTGAGATAAAGAAAAAAAAGGATGGAAAATTCCTTTAAAATCTAAACATTGACATGTTACTGTGTGTTAAGATGATTCCTAAAGAAAAGCATTTCATCAATGTTTGTGAAAATTTCATACACTGCTGGCCGTATTCACTGCTTTTAAGTTTACCTCTGAATTTTCCCTTTTAAGTGCTCAGGAATTTAATAGTTTTGACATGGTGAGTTTCAAATAAAATCATACATTATATACAGAATATGTTTCCTCTGTAAGAGCTGTTTGACAGCAAAGCAGTATAGTTTCTGTACATGTTCAAAGTGCTGTACCAGTGTTGATTATTGTCCATATTGTAAAAGTGAGAGTAAATTGCTGTGTAAATTATGGCCAGAAATAACTGTGTAGACACCGCATTCACAGAGTTTGCGAATGCTTGGAGAGTTAATATGCCATATGTTTACACTCTCCAGATCACGTGCTTCTCATTTCCAGTAGCTCGGAAGCCAGCAAGATCAATCATCTCTATTGGTTATGCTCACAGCTTTCGACTTCACTCTGCCTATTTGGTCTGGTCCACCTTCACTTCTCACTTGAAAATCATCCATGTTTCTCAACTGGCCTCTGTTCTCTATCACGCCTGATGTAGTCCTTCTAAAGCACGCATAGGAAATGTTGTTCCTAGGCCACTCTGTGGCTTCCCATCATTGTGAGCAAACAGCAAACCTCAATATAGCGTAAAAGCCACTCGGGATCTGCCCCTGACTCTCTCCAGCCACGTTCCCTTCAGTGAGGCCCCTCTAACCAGGACCCTCCCCACGTCAGCCAAACCAACTTTTCCTAAATTCTTGGAAAGGTCCAACCCGTCCTTTAACTCTTGGTAGCTGAACATGTGTTTCTTCTCCATGATCCATTTCTCCTAGAAGGCATCTATGTCTACAGGTCTCTCTTCCTAGTAGTTCTCAAAGAGGTATTCATCAAGTGCATAATACTTAATAGTTCATAATAATAATATTCATTATTATGAATAATATAAGCAAAGAAATATTCTCATGGGCAGTTCAGCAAGATGTTACACACACATATGCACATACATATGAATGGACATATGTGTGCATGTGTATGTGTTTAATATGGTGCCCTTTTTTTAACCAAATAGGGCACCCTGTTTCCAACCCCACGTAAGACTGTAATTCAATGAATGGATGAAAACATCAGCACTGAGTCAATGCCAGGCCACTGCAACACCTCCACCAACTGCACACAAGGCCAGATGCCATGAAGCATCACACCTCAAACTCTCCCGAGAAACGCCACCAGGTCACCTCAGCCTTCTGCCAACCCCCAGGATTACAAGTGAAACTAACGACCCTTCTGTCTCTAAGACAAAAAGAGTTTTTCCTCTTCAGCCTTTGCTTATCTCAGTTGCCAGGCCAAGCCCCTCCGTGCATCCACGTTCCCAGATTCTCACCCCTATACAGGTATCTGCATCCTCAAGCACACCCGATCTCTAACACCTCATCAGTCAATGCCATTGCTGGTGCCATGGGTCTGGCATTAGGAAATCCTAACCACCATCTCCAGCACTCCCTTCTTCTTCTTTCTTTGTACTAAGTGAAACCTGGGTGTCACCGGACGATACCACCAACACCACAGCCCTTTTCAGAAAAACCTGATATCCTACTGCATGCTCCATTTACCCCAGAGCCTGTAGGGAAAACATGTGTTCTTTTGCTTCTTGCTTCTACTTGCAAACCACGTCTGCTCATTTTTCCTTCAAAATCCCATCAACTCTGCTTTTCCTGCTCTTGCACTGCACCACTTTCTCTGCACAGCCCTTCACTTGAAGCGTCAGGTCCTGCGTGGCCTCACTTCACCCCGTTTAGTGTCGACTTGGCAAGTTGTGTGTTCTTCCACTCATTCTTGGTTTCTTCGACAATGAGCAATACGCCCTACCTCACACGCCAGTCTCTCTTACAGGCTTCACTTCCTATGAGCTCTCCTCCCCTCTGCAGCCTTAAACCTTCACTGATCTCTGTCAGTCTTACTCAAAACTGCATCAACCCTGAAATCCTGATTCCAACCACTGCTGTCATCGAAAACGCCTCAACTCTTCCTTCTCCTTCATTCGAGTACTGTTAGCCTTGCAATCTGCAATTCTGTCGAAGTCTGCAACACATCCATCATACCCTTCATGTGACCAACTCACCACTGCTATAATCATTGGTAAACACCTTCAACCCCTTGTATCTGATTTTCGGATAGTTCCCTTTCAAAATCCAGATGAGTTTAACCCCACTCCCTGCAGATATACAGAAAGCACAATGTTACAGGAAAAGTAACACAAGGGACTGAGCGACTATTCTTTGTATTCATGACCATAAATTTCATGCGGTCAACAGTCATTCCTGACAACCTCACTACCTTTGCGTGGGAGACTGCTTTCCTACTTGCAGGTAATCATTTCACACCCTTCCCTTTCTTCAAGCACTAAACTTTTCTCTGTCCTACCACCGGTGTATCTGCAGCTCTGAACTGATGATCTTGCCTATTACTATCTTGCCAAATGAGGGTGAGTCAGGCAAGAACTGCTTCAACTTCCCATCACCAAATCTATTAACTAACCTGCCTCTCTACCCCCATCTTCCACCTCCCTGCTGCTTAGAACCATCTCACTGCTTCCATTAGGCGGGGTTCTAAGTACCTACACCCTGGATCACACACCTTCATGCCTTCTCCACATGTCCACTTGCAAACAACTCACTCTTATGCCTACAAAGTGTACTTGGCACAAAGGAAAAACTCAGTCATATTCAGTGAAGACAGAAAACAATCTTTCTTTTAGTGACTATACTTAAGAAAGCTTAACTTAAACACGAAAGCAACTCTGAACAGCATGTGTATATATGTGGTTTAGTGGGGCTAATGCAATGACTACGATTGATTTATCAGCAATAAAATGCCCTCTGTTTGAGAGTGCCCCATGCCTTTGTCAGTACAGGTCTTCTGGGGGGTGCAGTCTTTGGTGATTACTGCATGTTCCCCTCCACCCCTACCTTAGTCCTACTTTGATCTGAACATTAAATCATTCTGTAGCTGATTAAAAGCACATTCCTGACCTTGCTGAAAACTCTGAATTGAGCAGTTCAGTGGTGTACAGAAAGACTCAATAAACTAGACATTATAGATGGAAGAGAAAATTTACAAAATGTTTTATGACAGCTGAACCATTTGAGGGTAACTATGCCAACCCTCTGAAAACAGGGAGCTACACCCTAGGTTAGCCAGCAGAATAAATGCCTGAGAAATAGGTTAGGACACACACACTTCTAATTTCAGTCTACCAGCTCCAGCCAGCTCAACTTCCTAAGCAATCATCAGCTCCTCTAATTATTTCCTTTACAAACCAAAACCAGGTGCACTTTTTAAAAGTGAGATGCAACAGGGTCTTTGGCAGACCAATTTTGAGGCTCTGTGCTATTATTTTGACACTTTATTTTATATCAGCTTAATGAGGAATGATTCAAAGTGTTAGTGGTAGAATGGTGAAAAGCGTTAGTGGTAGATTCAGACTTCTGGGTTGAACAACTCAATGCTTGTGAGAATTCATTTCTCTTAAATTCTCTGTGTTGGTTTCCTCATCTGCACTCAATTTCTTAGGGTGAGGACCAAATGCAAGAACTGCGTCGAGTGTATAGCAAGTACTGGAAGCAGACAGTGTTCCATATAAGTCCCTGTAATTTTCATTAATGTTATTCCCACTCTTACTTGGAATTCAGCCTCCAGGGGAGAGGGCTCACTGGGCGGATCTCTTTTCTTCATGTTCTGTAGATACGAGTGTAATTCAGACAGGCTCACTTCTGTTTCTCCAAACTGATTGTATTCCACTAAAGCCTGGTGGATCAGGATATACTGTGCCTACAATTTCAAGAAAACATTCAGAGAATTCACTGGTAACTTAACTGTATGTTAGCATAATTTTGTTCATGCTCCTACTAGAACAATATATGGCAAAGGAAAATTGAGATCTATTGCATTTAAATATTCCTGAAGTTGGTCCTCATATTTCCCTGAAATATGAGGAAATTCCATTTCAAACTATTTTGTCAGGAAAAAATAGCTTGCCAAATACATAACTATGTACTATGTATGGCTAGTTCTTAATGACATCCCTAAAAGTTATTTTACTTATTTGTTTATTTTATCTGAGAGGCAGAGACAAAATTTTTAAAAAATATATTATATTGGCCAGCGCCGTGGCTCAACAGGCTAATCCTCCGCCTTGCGGCGCCGGCACACCGGGTTCTAGTCCCGGTCGGGGTGCTGGATTCTGTCCCGGTTGCCCCTCTTCCAGGCCAGCCCTCTGCTGTGGCCCAGGAGTGCAGTGGAGGATGGTCCAGGTGCTTGGGCCCTGCACCCCATGGGGAGACCAGGAAAAGCACCTGGCTCCTGGCTCCTGCCATCGGATGAGCGCGGTGCGCCGGCCGCAGCACGCCGACCGCGGCGGCCATTGGAGGGTGAACCAACGGCAAAAGGAAGACCTTTCTCTCTGTCTCTCTCTCTCACTGTCCACTCTGCCTGTAAAAAAAAAATATATATATATATATATATATATATATATATTATATGCTACTTCTTTCAGTGACTATTATTGAATTAGTAATTCAAATTATTACTATATAAAATTACAATAAATTTTATAGTATATCAAGTCACATGTATTCCATGGAATATATTTCTAAAGGTTTTTTAGAATTATTAAATGGATAAAATTATTTTGTAATAAAATCTAATACACCAAATCCAAATTTAGCAATTTCTAACTTTCATCATATTTGAGCACAGCATTTTTGAGGAAATGACATATTTCTGATAAGCATCCTTAGTTCCTCCAGTTCCCTGAGTTTAATTCTATCTGTTTACTCACTTTCCTACGAAAAAAGGTTTCTTCTTTTGTGGTTAACAACTGACTTTTTCTACCTCTACACTCATATCAATGTAACCATAAACACTATAGGTATCTGTGTGTTTTCTTGAAAAATACATTTATGGTGTCCTGTATTTTTTTTCAGGGCTTTATTCACTCATCGTTTCCACATAAATTCTTCCTCTTCACTGCAGCCTGTGTAGCAGAGTCTGCATGTGTACACTCTGTCTGCCCATTCCTCTACTGCTAGCTCTCTTGAATGTTTTCCATTTTTGCTATTCTAAGAATGCTGCATGCAGCATACATGTTTGTTCATGTTTCTGACTGTGCATGTTTTCAAATGTTTCCACTGAGTACATCCGTGTGATATTGCAGTTAAGTATAGGTATTTTCAATAATAATGATCTCTTACAGCCCTTAAAGACCTGGCACATGCTAAAGACTTCTGTGTTCTACCTTTATTGTCTTTCTTCAAGTCTCTGAAGTAAGCACTGTCATTATTTCTATTTTATGGATAACTTAATTGAGCACAGAAGGACTAAAAACTTGTCCCGAGGTGCATTATAAGAAGAATCTGGGGGCCTGTGTTGTGGCGTAGTAGGTGAAGCCACTGCTTGAAAGGCCAGCATCCCATATGCAGCCAGTTCTAGTCCTGGTTGCTTCAAATCCAAGCCAACTCCCCGCTAATAGCCTGGAGAGAGCAGCAGCAGATGGCCCAAGTGTTTGGGCCCCTGCCACCTATATGGGAGACCTAGAAGAAGCTCTTGTCTCCTGGCTTTGACCTTGTCCAGGCCTGGCCATTGTGGCCTTCTGAGGAGTGAACTAGCAGATGGAAGATTCTCTCTCTCTCTAGTCCAAAAGTAGGCCCCTCCTCCTTCCCTCTTCCTCCCTCCCTCCTTCCCTCCTTCCCTCTCTCTCTCTCTCTGTAACCTCTGTAACTCTTTCAAGTGTATAAATAAACCTTTTTTAAAAAATGTGGAAAATGAAAATAAAACTTGTTTATTATTAAAAATAAGAAGAAGAGACAAAATTTGAGCCATGGAAGTCTAGTTCCAAAAGCCAGGCTTGTCAACACGATATTATTTGGTCTCCTCAGCTTTAATAGTCTGAGTTGCTACCAAATCTATTTTCAGTGTTTTTATTTTTTCCCAATCTTTTATGTAGGTGATATTTTATTATTTTTTAAAAAATGTATTTATGATCCTCCTTTCTTCCATGGTGTTTTAGGCAATAATGCAAAATGTGTCTATCACTGGTGATTACCTCATGCCTTGATTTTCAAGAAATTAAAAGAAGGTGATTTTCACCCACTGTTTGAAGATGTGGAGAACGTGAACTTCTTTTCTGATGACTACTACTGCTCTGGAAAACTGAATTCCAAAAACAAGAGGGCAAATCTTCCCGAAAGGCTAGAGCATACCTCCACTTGGACCATCAGACATCTCTGCCGCCGCAGCTTGACCACATAACCATAAACATCCACTTTGTTCTCTGCTTCCAGGCCCTCCAGCATGGCGTCAATCCCGATATAGGTGCCTGTGCGCCCCACGCCAGCACTGATGGAACAAGCGCAAGAAGCAGAGGCATGATGAGTGGGGGCAGGGAAATGGATGGGAAAGCAGAGACAAGAAAATGAGCTTCTCCTTGTAGATTGTCTTCCAAAATAGCCATGGGGCCGGCGCTGTGGCATGGCAGGTTAAAGCCCAAGCCTGCAGTGCCGGCATCCTATATGGGCACCAGTTCTAGTCCAGCTACTCCTCTTCCAAACCAGCTCTCTGCTATGGCCTGGGTAAGCAGTGGAGAATGGCTCATATCCTCGGGACCCTGCAACCGCATGAGAGACCTGGAAGAAGCTCCTGGTTCCTGGCTTCGGATGGGCGCAGCTCCAGTCGTTGCGGCCAAATGGGGAGTGAACCAGTGGATGGAAGACCTCTCTCTGTCTCTACCTACAGAGTGTATCTCTGTCTTTCAAATAAATAAAAATCAAATCTAAAGAAAACAAAAAGCAATAACCTAAGGGGAGGATGTCACTCAGTGCCTCCAGGCTTACGGAGTTGGGATTTGGGATCTGTGTGGGCCAGGTGCATGTGTAGCTCTTTCTTTACCTGCAGTGCACTACAATGGGGCCGCTGAAGAAGTTACTGAAGGCGTTCACTCTCCTTCTCAGTTTGAGGAGCAGGTGGGGGTCCTCAGGCACCCCGTGGTCAGGCCAGCTGGTGAACTGGATGTGAGTCACCACCCTCCCAGTTGCTTTTTCTTTTTTCTAGTCAAGAAACAAAATGTTCTTTGAGGTTACTAATTTTTTTGAAAACAAATCACATAACACTAATAAGAGATTGAAAGGACTGGTATAAAAACTCATGCAAAACTAGACTGCTCCAGAGTCCATCATCCCTCGGGCATCCTGTGTTTGTTTCAGCTTGAACTACATTTCTTTTCCACTTAACAGCCAGTGGTTGAAACATCATGCAGGATTTGCATGCACTACTCTATAAGCAGTAGCTGACCAGTAATGTAAGTAAGGCAGGTGTAGCCACAACTTACAGAAACTTCCATGCTGCCATGCCAAGAAAATAACAATAAGCACACACCAAAAGGAATGGGCTGCTCGTGGTGAGTAGAGGTCTGTGGATGAGAATAAAGGTCGTCCTCACAGCTGTTTAAAATACTTCTGCTTGGAGGCCAGCATGCAGGACTTTCTCATGTGCAGAAAGTCTGATTAATTATTCAGTTAGTACTGTATTCCTTAGTCCCTCACACAGCAGAACCATCAACTCAGAGTGTAGAGAGAAAATTGAGGAAAATCATCCCCAGATTACAGCTCATTTTTTGTCCCAATTTCAAGGTAACCACCAGAAGATGCATAAATCAAAATTCAGTGACGAGGTATGAAGAACCACCTACGTTTAGATAACAGAGGAAACACAAACATTTTCAAAAATATCAATAAGTAAGAAATAGGAAAAAATGTTGATTATAATTTTCTGAAAGGAACAAATGGTGTCAACCTCTACATATTCACCCATATCTACTGATGGGTATTTCACCATGAACCATTGGTAGGACTGTTTCACAGATCTCTATGGGCATAGCAGTTAATAATATCATGAAAGCCTAAGAACACCCTAGGGGAAATACTCAGGAAGTCTGTTTTTCCTACAGAAAATGTATTTGAACAGCAGAAGAATATAACTTAGATCCCTGAGAGCCCTCCAACAAATCAAAGAAAGTGTTCAGCACTCATACAAAAACCCGCATGTTTTACACAGTGATTTTAAGATATATTTCACATACCGAAATGTTCAGTCATTGAACCTGTTCTTATTACATTCACACAGCGATCCAACCACTAATACTACTTATGAAAGATTTTTAACCCCATTGGCTGCCACTCCACACTCCTCACAGACAGATCTCCTCAGCCCCAGGCAGCCACTAGTCTACTTTCCTAAAAGACTCCCATATTCTGGAATTTTCACAGAAATGGAATCAAATAATAAGCGTGATGACCTCCATGCTTGACCAGTGCCTAAGGCCACGTGGACCTCTTTACTTTCTGACCTACACAGTCTGTCTCTACTGTACAGTCAGGACCTCTGATTTCCTAACATGCTCTCCATTGTGCCCTTGTACAAATACTCTTTCCTTAATGGCAAGAACTCACTGACAACAAGGACAATTTGTTGATTCACTGACCCCATCAACCTTTCTTCCAACCCATTTAACCCACTCCTCTTCCTTAAGAATACTTCCGGGGTCACAGCAATAAATATGTTTGACTTGGAGCAAATTGATCCTCTCGACTTGTGTTACTGTTCTAGGCCACTTCTTCAACCCAAAGGCCTAAATGAGTTTTCTGAGACAGATGTGGATCTCACACATAGAATATTCCATCATTGCAGGATCATAAAAACAGTCTCAAAATGGATGCCGTCTATTAAAGCACACTCACATGTGTGATGCTGAGTTTCTGGATGATGTAATCTGGACATCTTTTGTGCTCATTGATCTTCACGATAACGTCTCCAAAAGCCCGGGTGCCCTCTTCCATTGATGGCCAATATTCTGCACACTTGTTCTGTATTTTAAAACATCATTAGTGATCCCAGTGTTTCACATATACAAAATTTTCTTGAAAAATGTCTGAAAACAAAAACTCCAAAGGGTATTCATCTGAAATTCTCTGAACATGTGTATGTTCTTCTCCAAGTACACATACTCCTTAACTTATGATATTGAAATGCATTGTTTCCCATCAATATCTATGGGAATGTTATCATTTGCATATGATATACCAATGACTCATTCAGATGTTTAATCACCATAGTCATAAAAGTTCATGGAACTAAGAGGGCAGAACTAAAGCCCAGGTCTGGGGCTAGGAGGTAGACCCTGTGGGAGGTCCTCAGGTTCTGGGGGCATGCTCATGAAAGCCAGTTCTCAGGAGAGGCTTCATTAGGAAACCCTGAGTTGGACCCAGCTGAGTTCTCTACTTCCTGGCTCGCCCTGTGACACTTCCCCTGCACACGCTCCACCATTGCTTTCTAGCACCCTCATCAGAAGACAAGCCAGTGGGGCCATGCAGTCTTGAGCTTGAACCTCTAAAACTGGGAGCCAAATACATCTTTTCCTTTACAAAGTTCGGCCATCATTCTAGTGATGAAAGCCGACTAGTCCAGGAGGGCTTTCCTTCAAACCACGTATCAGCTGGGTGACCTTCCGTGGCTAAGGTGCATATTAAAGAGGACACGCTCAGGGGTCAGGAAAATGGGAAGGTTTTCTAGTGGTTACTTTCAGGCAGAAAGGTTGTCACGCCACCTAATGTCTTACCACTACGTGAGTTAACACCCATCTGGCCAAGGTCAGTTTTGTTTGAACTTCTCGCAAGTTCTTATGGAGTTAGCACATCAAAATGTACAGAACTTGCAAGTGCAACAAAACTGCAAAAAAGCCAGGAATTTCAAATAAAAAGCAAGAAATTAAGCAGAAGCATTTAAATTTTATGCATATAGACAAACATTTATATATGTACAATTTTTATGGCTTTTAAAAATGCAGTTGAACACTTCCTCTTCCTAACCCGAGACTCTGCCTTAATCTTCTGGGCTCTTACCCTGTTTCCTTCTTCACATCGAGTAACCATGACAATAACTGTGGCCTTCTGTTCCCAGATCATCCTCCAGAAGTCATCCACAGTTTCATCCCTGGGGCCTAGGGGTAGGTAAACAAGGACAGGCTACTAAGAAGGAGCTCCTTGCAATTGGGATAACGTGGTTTTTCCAAAAGAACATCAGACTATGAAATTACCTTGTGCAGCAATGTATTTCCTGGGTTCCTTGAAACCCTGTTCAAAACACACAAAGATAGGTCATTGACAGATTGTTCAATTATTTGCCAATTTGCAAAATGGTATTAGAAGAATTGCTTTAGATCCACTGTTTCTTGGTTCTGAATTTATCTGGGCATTTATTATTTGCGGATTTGATTAATTCATGACCAGGCATTTAATTGTGGCAAACCTATTAGTTAGTGTTTTACAAACAATATCCATGACTATCATGTATGCCAAATAGTTTTCAAAATTAGACTTCATCCTTACCTGAGAAGTGCAGCAACTCCCAAGACTCATCCAGGCACTCCTATAGTTAACATGCTGCCAACCTTACAGCACCTTCTCCCAGTAACTGAGCTTCCTCACCAGCTATGTAGCTACATTTCAGATTTTTTTACTCAATTTATTTTAATAAATCCATCTGGGATCACACCCACACTTCCACATCTTAATGACTGTTGTAATACATTGCTGATTTCCTAGACGTCTTTTGTGCCATTTCAGATAAGAGATACAATAGCTTACATTTCATTATCTATAATGTCTGCTTGCTCTGCTCCTGTTACCAAGACAGAGAAGGAGTATGCGGACAGAAAAGATATTACGCTAATTATTTTCAAAATTATCTCAGAATTGTAACAGGAGAGAAGCTCCACAGATAGAAGCAAGCTTTGCCACTGATGGAAATTTTGTATGTGAGCTACAAGATACAGTTAATTTCAGAACCTTTCATGATATAGTATTATTCACTCCTACCTTATTTATTCAATGATTCTTTACTGAATGGCTACAAATGGCCACAAATACTTGCTTTCAGGAGCTCCTGGAAATATATATGATAATGTCATATATATCCCATATTTATGTTTTAGGTGAAAAATATATGATGGAAAACAGATTGAACAGTATGTTAAAGTTTTCTATAAAGGAAGAAATACAAATGTTGGTGCCTTCTTGTTTACATTTTAAAAAGTCCTGACTGGATAAATAAGAAAGCAACATAGGGATTAGCTCTGATGGTGGGTGAGGACACTGGGCACAGGGCAGGTTGGGTGAGAAGATATTTTTCAGTCTTTATTTTGTACTATTTTAAATTATTTGAATTAAATAATTTAATTCATGTCCCGCATAATAAAATAGGTTACATTTATAAGTATGCTGAATGATTTTACCACATAGAGATATTTACATTTTGGGGTCAATATAAGAGATGGATAATCTGTGTCAATGAGGTTGATCATTGCTGAATGGCAGGACTATGTCACTGAAGCAGAACAGAATGAAGTGGGACATACTTGAGTTGAATCTTGCCTTAAATCTTTAATAACTGCGTGGACAAGGACAAGGTCCTAACTGATCAGCCTGAGCCTCCCAGTCGTCCCCTGTACCATGAGTACAGTGTGCACATCCAGGGCCAATGTGGGGCTCTCACAAGAGATATGTGCACTGATCGTTTAATCTGATATCCAGCCCACAGTAGGAACTAGAAGGACTAGTTCTTAGTAATGGTTTGTTTTTAAAATAAAATCTTATGTTACAACTAATACCAATAGGCATATGATAAATAACAATTCTTGCAAATATTACTGATTTGGTTGTTTAGATCAATGAGATTATGGGCATAGTTCAAAATATTGCTAATAAAAATTTTAAGTTTTGCCAAGACAGAAAAGGAATGTAATGGAATACGTAGACATATGAAAAATGTAAATTTACCAATGACAAAATGACGAGGATATAAAGAAATTGGTCAGTTGTACATTTTTACTTACGTCAATGTAGCTGGCATTGATATAGCTTGACCCTGCATCTCCATTTATCTCAGAGAGTTCCACCCGGTTATAGTCATCTGTTTAAAAAAAATAAAAATGAGCAAGAAAATAATAAATAATCAAACAGCACAGATATGAGGAAATTCAGTTCCCAGTGGGTACTCACAAGGAAGTATGTCAACATAACGATTTTTGTTCTGGTTTAAGGGCTTCCGAGCATCCTTGATAGAGAACTTGCTGAAGACTCTTGGAATGCTCTGAAAGACATGAAGTTTCCTTGAATCACAGCACATTTAGGACAATTAGCTTTCCCCTTTCCTGATATCAATTTAAGCAAATTAGATATCTAGAATATCTCCTTGATACTAATAAACAAGTTACATGTAACATTTGAAATTAGCATTTTTAGAAGTCATACAAAATGACTTTTTCTTTAAAAACTACTGATGGACTATTTTCAGAAAAAATAAAATGAGTAAATTTAGGATTAATTTATGTAAACCTTATAATTTATTTAAAAACAGATACTTGTATCATTATCTAGAGTAAGAGCGCAAAATCAGCCAATATGTTTTGTGACACAACTGCATAATTGATAACCATGCAATAAAGCTTGATATTAAATATTTACTTGCTAAATACTATGGCCTTGTCAACCCCTTAGGATACTCTCTTCAGGTCTTTGAATGTCTGCTAATTATATCTGCTTCGATTATGTTGCGATACTATGTGGAATACATTTAAAGGCCAATGGTTATACAAATATACTTAAATTGAAATTACCTTGATTAAGTTTCTTATTATATACCAAGTATTATATATACCTGAAATTCAGCCAGAAAAAGTCTTCCTTCATCAGCAATCTTTCTCTTATAAGTTTCCAACAAAATATCTGCATGGATTGGTTCCACATTCATCAACTGTTTTTCATCATCTATAAGCACATAAAAATTTCAGGCATAGTGTTACGTCTGTCATTCAAATACACATGCAGATTTCATTGAATTTATAACACAGATTCAATCATTAGCTCCTTTTATTCTCATACATTTATGCCTGAGAAGTCTCACTCAAACATGAACATTCTCCTGTAAGCAAATGACTCATAGATCATGTACTCAGGTCATCTCTCTACTAGAATGTTCTCCCACATTTTCTATGCCTAAAGAAAATATTCAAGAGCAAGTAGTTCTATAGTAAGAACATCCACATTTGTCTCTGATTACATTCGTTTATACAGGAATTACCATTCTCATTTCCCCATATTACAGTAATAATTATTATTATTTTCCATTTTAACTTGTGAGAAGTATGGGTGAAATAAACAGAATTAGGATTAACACGTTTATACAAGGGACTTAGCTTAATTTGAGCATCAGTTTCTACTAAACCATGAAGCAAGTTGGATTCATTTGTTCTGCCTCCCAGATATGAAGCCCACTATATACTATGTTTGTGAAATAACTCAGTAAAGATTAAAAACGCACATTAACCATCAAAAGCTATGGCTGTAGATGGAACTCAAAAAGTAGCAATTTTAGAAGAGCAGAGAATGTACGTTGTCACTTATATAAAGAGGGTGTTTTTCCTACTTTTGGGGTAATGTCGGTGATACTTCTTCAGCATTCATGTCAACTGTTCTCATTTGCCTTTGGGCCTCTTGCTGTCCATGGAAACTTTCTATCCAACCACCAGGATCAAACTGGCCATGCACAGTTACTTCTTTGGGTTGTTGGGACTCCTGATATTCATTCTGAACTGAAGCCACTTCCAGGGTGTTATGGGTTTTGGATGAGGAAGTTTGAACACTTTCCAAGGGACAGTGAGTATCAATGCTGAGATAAGCTGTTTCTCTGACACTCTCCAGTCTGCCTCGATTCCTGGAAATGGATTCCTCTCCTTCCTCCTATGCCCTGCATCCTAACTTCAGCAGATCAAAACTAATCCTCCTCGGGGCACTTGATTGCCTGAATTGCTTTGTTCATCAAAACCCATACACCGGCTAGGTACTGAGTTAAAGCCACAAATGAGTAAGAGAAACTTCCCGGCCTTCATAAAGCTTGCATCCAAGCTAGTGGGGGATAGTAAATATGTAATATTGTGATACCTTCGGCAAAGGAAAGGCGTCTATTAAGATGCTCCCAAGAATTAACCCTGGTGCTTTGGCCTACAGACTTGCCACCTACTACTGCCTGAGGGAAACCTTCAAACATAAGTTAACCTAAGAGTTTTAAAATTCTTCCCAGACTTACTTGTCTTTGTTGTAAACATAATTTCAGTGTCTTTAACTCCATCTGTTCTTATTGGATCATGGTAGTTTTGGTTTATTTTTTTTAATGAAAAGATATCAGGTAAAAGGTGAAACAAAATCAGAAAAAATGTATTTTCCTCTCCAAAGTCAAATTGCTGTTCTTTGTCCTGTCTGTAAATCTGCCTTCAGTGGGAGTGGCCACCATGGCACCAGGGCAGGACCTTGGTTTGCTTTCCACTTCCTTATCTCTGTGGGTTTGCATACTTTCCCCTCCATCACTCCCACATGCATGGGTCCTGTGATTCCCTTACAATCTCAGCAGACCATGCCTCTGCCTCCCCACACACATTGTGGGGAAGATAGACACACATGTCTTCTATCTTGTTACAGGACCACACACATTCAGCCACCAGGGCATTTGCCAAACAACTATCCTATTTGTCAATACTTAGCTGTGTTCCTCTATTAATTTAAAAAGAATGAATACAAATGCAAGGAGGGAATATTCATCAGCAAAATATGCACACTCACCCCTTTCAACAAGTTCTTGTTGTTCATCTAAGTTGCTGTGAAAATAAGAAGCATAAGATTGATATTTTCTTAAAAACATAGAAGTCAGGTGACATTCAATTGTAATTAAATTTATTTTATTTAATGAATGAATGTGTTGAAGGGAGGAGAGAATGGAGGCAGGAAAGAAAAAAGGAAGAGAGAAAAGCAGAGGAGAGAGGACAGAGGAAACAAGGGAGAGAGAGGGGAGGGCAGAATAAAGGAGGAAGGGAAAGAACACCCAAGAAGCATCTACTAAATTCAGGGAACCGGCAAAAAATGATTTTATTTGGCAGCTCATGTGTTTCACAAAATGTGGTTGTTCCTGGCTAAGAAATACATGACCCTCCCCAGCTACTGCCCTCCTGTCTTTTGCTCTTGTCATTCATAGATTCCTCTGGTCCACTTACATATACTAAAACAGCAGGCACACATTCTTCTCACTGGTTATTGTTAAATCTACAAGATCATTAGCAATGTAGGAAATATTAATATTTACCATACATTCATAAAATCATACAAAAAGTCTTTGATCAAAAGTTCCGTCACTGGGGTGGGCCTTTGGCCTGGTGATTAGGACACTGATTGGAACATTCATCTCCCATGTAAGAGTGTCGGGGTTCAGTTCCCAGCACAGGCTCCCAACTCCCTCTTCCTGCCATCGCAGACCCTGGGGGGCAGCAGGTGATGGCTCAAGCAGTTGGGTGCCTGCCCTCCACATGGGAGACCTGGATTGAGTTCCTGGCTCCTGGCTTCCACGTGACCCAGCCCTAGTCTTTGTGAGCATTTGTGGACCCGTGGATCTGCTCTGTCTCTCTGTTTGCCTCTGTCTCTCTGCCTCTTGAATAAAAAGAAAGAATTCAGTCACCAACTGGGCATCACACTGCACTCCCCAGTTCCTGTATTTCATATTTCTGTGGATGCCTCAGGAATATGAAAATAATCTCCTTGCATCATCATTTACCACCATTGTCATTTTAAATTTCGTAAGTCACTTCTTACCTGGATCTCTTCTTATGCAAATCATAGATTTTATAGAGCACGACAAGCAGGGCTATTGATGTCACAATAATCAGAAATGCCAGGAATATGATCAGTGCTTTAGAGTTATCTAGAAATGAAAAATAGTACGTGAAGAGAGCCTATCAGGTCAAATAGTGCTAGATTCTTTGAACAATCACCTTAAAAGAACTTAATATTTTTCATTTACTCTGAGATGTTTAGAAATTTTAGAAAAAGATCAGATGTGATAAATTCCTATTTGTGTGATTTCACTGTGTCAGTCAGAACCAATAAACACATTTTATACTTGAGGAGGGTAATTAGGGTGTGGGCCAGCACTTTCTGTTCCTTGCATTCAATAATGTCCTTTTATAAAGTGCAGTTGTGCAGGTCTGATTCTCTTTCAGTCACTGTATTTTGAAGGGATCAAGGAGATAACGTATTGTAATATTCAGAGAGAAACTTACTCAGTTTCAACTTTATGTGCAGCCTCCTGAGGAGATCAGAAAGGCCCCAGCCTCACAGAGATAAATGCTCCTAGGTGCTCATTGAGGTGTGAAACCAATTAACCCAGAGACAAAAATGGATTAATTCTACAGTTAGGATAATACCTTGACTTAAATTTCTGTTGAGGTTAATGTGAAATCTCACCCTTCCTGAGGTCAGACAATAGGGTGTGTTGTAATTATGCCTTCCCCTGTAATAGTGCACCCTAATTTCCACACATACGGTGCAGAAACTCAAGGACCCCAGTCCAGGACCCAGACAGTGCTGGCTGTAAACTTGGCTTCCTCCTTCTTGTTTGGGAACTTGGCTAGAATCCTCATCTTCTTACCTCTGTTTCTAATTTCTAAAATGAGGTTAAATGAGTTGGTTCACAGTGCACAATCGGAACAGCAGCTGGAACGCGGTGTTTCCTAATTTCTCACTATTTACCAAAAGTATTTTCATCAAATATGGCTTTAGATACATAGGATATTTCAAACAAAGATCCTGTGCCCATGAAATTTACATTCTAGCGAGGAAAGAGAGACGATGAACACTGCACGATAAGCGAATGGTGAGTGGATTAGAAGACGATCAAAACGTAGAAATAATCAGGAAAGCAGTCCCAGGACACACAACAGAAAATAAGCAAAGTACCAGTTCCAGGAAGACTGGTGCTGTCTTCAGCAGAAGCAGAGAGTAGAGAGAGAAACCAACATGTGAAATAGTCACGCATGTATTCCAGAAAATACGTGGTAAGGATGTAAGGGGTAGAGTAGCTATTTCCTTTATGGTCAGGGGATGGCACGAAACCATTCTTCTACAACCTGTAAGTTGGCCCAGCTCAGCGAACATCTGCCAAATAGTTGGTCTCATGCTCAAAATTTCTATAGATGGAGACATAAAAATAGGAAATTAGGACATCAATTTTAGGTGGGAATTCTCGGACCCAAGTTTAAATGCTGAGCGTATCATCTCTCTCACACACCACTGGGCACATTGATGAAATTATCTAAGCTTAAGTTTCCTACTCGATGAAATAGGAATGACGCCACCTTCTTCAAGGAGCCATTTCCACAAACTCTGCACTTCTGAATGCATGCGGAGATCAATGGAAAGGTGTGGATTGTAGTGAATGCTTTCAAGGAACGTTCTTACTGGAATAGGCTTCTAAAATGACCTGGAGGGTTCATTGTCCTCTCTCTATCTCAAATTCATTTCACTAAAACTGTCAAACTATATGAGCGGTGGTAGCATATTTATGTATCTATATATCTATGTCTGTCTGTCTGTCTCTCTGTCTAGTTTGGCATGATTGTTTCCAAATTGTATGGATAAAACTATCAGAAAGGTGATCATCCAATCTTTTCTTTATACGTTTTAATGAGTTTGTGACTATTTTAGAATTTACTTCATGTGAGTGAACTTGAACTGCTTTTCATTAGATTATTGTTTACAGTACTTGCCTATTTTCCTGCATGCCTATAGTCCTTTTTGCTTTTTTTGTTGAACTCTTAATTTAGTGGAGTTGATAGGCATTTGATTGTAATATAAACAAAAAAATGTCATCTCAGAAAAAAAAAAAACTAAGTGAAAAAATAAAGGAGAGTCACAATCATGAAAAAAGGGTGTTCCTGACAAAGTAGAGTGCCCTGAGGTGCTATTTCTGCAAGAAACGGCACCAAATGACTATGACTTAGCATTCTGAGTCGTTAGCTGGGGTTGGCTCTACTAAAGTACTAAGTAGCATCAAACTCACTTCAACACTCATATTAAGAACACAAATACACAGATATTCAGGTAGACTCTGTGACTTATTGCTTTCCCTCTTCTCTCCAGGAACTCCGCTGGTATCAAAGAACTAAAATGGCATGAATCTGTACCACCAGAGAGAACGACACAAGGTAAGTTAGAGGAAGAGCCAGTCCAGCAAGTTCAGGTGGGTCGAAAATACAGAGGAAAAGCTATGCCCTACACAGCAGCTTGAGCGGACAGACACCAGTTCCTCAGAATGCTGGCGTCTCCAGCTAGGACGCAACACAGGCAGAGCAAGTGAATCACAGATCAGAAAATGGAATGTGCACGTTAGCAAACCAAGAAAGCCCTTTGCACATCTACGGAGAAAATCCCAAGGAGAACTGATCACAGAAACGGCTAAAAGAGGTTACTCTTGCAAGCAAAATCACGAGCGAGGAACGTGACATACAGAGATTGTCATTGTTATAATAAAATTTAACTTCAGGGATTTTTTTCCTCATGCTTATCTTACCTTCAGTAAAGTAAATCAGGAAAGACTCCAATCTGAGGCTAGTTATGCCAAGCATAACAGAACAGAAGATAAAATAGGTGACAGGGGCTGGTGTGGCACAGCAGGTTAAGCTGCTCCTTCATACATTTTTATTAATGCCCCCCATTTTCAATTCATAGGGCTTCCTGTTCTTTTTTTATGATTATTATTATTGAAAGGCAGACTTAAGGAGACAGAGAGAGAGAGAGAGAGATCTTCCATCCCCTGGTTCACTCCCCAAATGGTTGCAACGGCTGGAGCTGGGCTGATTCAAAACCAGGAGCCAGGAGTCTCATCCGGGTCTCCCATGTGGGTGCAGGGGCCCAAGGACTTGGGCCATCTTCTGCTGCCTTCCCAGGCACATTAGCAGGAAGCTGGATCAGCTGTGGAGCAGCCGGGACTTGAACTAGCATCCATAAGGAATGCCTGTGCTGCAGGCTGCGGTTTTTCCGGCTACACCATAACACCAGCCCCTAAGCTGCTCCTTGAGATGCTGGCATCCCATAGCTGAGTACCTGTTCGAATCGCAGCTGCTTCACTTCCCGGGCAGCTTCCTGCTAGTGTGCCTGGGAAAGCAGCAGATGGGCCAAGTGTTTGGGCCCCTTACCACCCAGCAGGGAGACCCAGATGGAGTTCCAGGCTCCTGGTTTCGCCTGGCCTCTCTCTGGCTATTGTGGACAATTGGAGAATGAACCAGCACATGGAAGATCTCTCTCTTCCTCCCTTTTGGTCGCTCTACCTTTCAAGTAAATAAAATAAACAAATCTTTTAAAATAATGTAAAAAGATAAAATAGGTAACAGTCTCTAACACAGTACACAAAAGTACTTGTATGAAGAAATGTGATAAGCATAATCATAATTCAGTAATTATAAATCCTCTTATATATTATTTAATAAAATCAACAATCCTTTAGTAATTGTACCTCACAATTTGAACTTAAGATATTATATTTTAATATGATGCTCATGTATTCATTAATTTTTCCAGAAAATGTAAAATATATTTCTAGAAAACCCATCATTTAAACATTTAACAATTAAGTATAAGTAGGAATGTATAATAATATAGCTTTGTAGGCACTAATGTATATTTCACAGAGATATAACAAATAACCCAGGAATGACTTACAGGATGTTGATTGATGCTTAACAACTGGTTCACTAAAAAAATTCCCATTGTAACAAAAGACCTGTATGTCAGCAATAAAAAGAAAATTTAGTTCCCCAGTGTAAATGTGTCCATCATAATGTAAAACAAACGCTATTTCTCACCGGAGGCCATTGTTTTCATTAAAATATGCTGAATAGGTTTAGTTTATGGGTGAAACTTCAAGGCTATGTTATTTTTGTTTTCAAATGTTTTGAAAAGACAGTCCAAAAATATGAAGAAATATTAGACCATTTAGCAGCAACAATAATAAGCAGCAAGAGTAAATGAAACTAGATAAAGAAACAAAATCCAGCGCATCAACATATTATAATTTAAAGTTAAAGTTTGCTAATGAACAGGTTATATTTTCACATTTTATTTTAAAAGGAAATTCAGTCACATGCTGTTTACAAAAATAATACATAAAATTCATGTAAGAATAACAATTTAAACAATAATTCAAATTTACCTAAAAATATATCTAACATCATTTAAAATACTAATGCAAATATGAGAAATTTGACACACATACATCTGAACATTTATTCTATAGAGAATATATGATTTTCTTGGTATTCACAAAATATTCATTTATCAAACCTTGATCTGTAAAAAATATTCTGCAAATTCCAAAATATGAAATTTGTAAAAGTTTACTGTCTTTTGTAAATTAATTAGTAGCAATAAAAAATTCAAGTCCCTGAAGTATAGAAACATTCTTAACATCTAACAAATGAATTCAAAACTTTCCCAGTGGGAAACATAAACAAATTAGAAATTATCAATAATGAGAACATTGTACTTTATGGAGCCATTCATTAAATTTTATATGCGGGCATTCAGAAATTAGTGATAAAAAATATAAACACGGGATACAACCAAAATTCTACCAAAGGACAATTCATAGTCTTAATTTTTTTAGTTAATAAAAAAGAAATGGGGGGAAAACACATTTAATCCATAGCTGTCAGCAGAAAATATCAAAATAAATCTTTGAAACAGAAAGGTAAGAAATTAATAATAACAGAAATAACTATTAATATATCATCTGGGAATTTCAGTGGTGGATAAAGTTATAAGTATCATATTAAACAATTAACTATGGAAATGCCCATTAAACAATCATAATAAAATGATAGATTTATATGCATAAAAATTTAAAGATTGTATGTGACTGTAAATGCTATGAAGAAAATTAAGATAGACTATAAACTGAAAACAAAATTCACAACACAGATGACATAGAGTTTAGTGTAAATAATATTCAAAGAGGTTCCTCAAAGAAATCTGGAAGAAACATAACAAAACTACATTTACCTTCAACAAAAGGTTAAGAAATATTAAACAACTAAAGATAGCAATACCATAATTCACCTACTAAACAGCAAAGAAAAAAAGACATGTCTAGTGTTGGTGACATTTACAAGAAACATTCATTTCATACACTGTTAAGAAAGGTAATTTGGTAACTTTTATTAAAAAATGGTGATATATGTCTAAAATATCTTAAAATATGTATAAATTCCTTTGATCCTTCAAATCCATTTCTAAGACCTTCCCAAATAGAAATGATACATGGTAGAGTTAGAAACGTGCCAGGGGATTCCAATTCAATCCCATCAAGGTGGCATGTACCAATGCCTTCTCACTAGTCAAAGTGATCAACTTCAGTTCACAATTGAGCATAATGATAGGATTAAGAGTCAAAGGGATCACATTAGTGATTAGTGTTAGTGATTAGTGTTTGCTAATACTAACTATTAGAATTAAAAAGGAGAGAATGATCCAACATAAGACGCGGGATACACAGCAGACTCAAAAAATGGCAGATGTCCTAAACAGCACTCTGGCCTCAGAATCAGCCCTTAAGGCATTTGGATCTGGCTGAAGAGCCCATCTTAGTATTTTAGGCATGGAAAGCCAAGACACTCTGGCAAAAAACGAAAAACAAGAAAACAAAAAAAAAAAAACCTAAATGAAAGATTTCTGAGAATGAGATCCCAGCGGAAAGAACCGGCCCTCAAAGAAGGAGGTACCTTTCTCTGAAGGGAGCAGAGAACCTCCACTTTGATGATGACCTTGTCTAAATAAGATTGGAGTTGGCAAACTCAAAAGGCTTCCATAGCCTTGGCAGCTCATGACAAGAGCCTCGGGTGATTACTTATGCCATAAACAAGAGTGTCAATTGTTAAATCAACAACAGGAGTCACTGTGCACTTACTCCCCATGTAGGATCTCTGTCCTTAATGTGTTGTACAATGTGAATTAATGCAATAACTAGTACTCAAACAGTACTTTACACTTTGCGTTTCCATGTTGGTGCAAACTGTTGATATCTTTAATTAGTATATACTAAATTGAACTTCTGCATAAAAAATAATTGAAAATGAATCTTGATGTGAATGGGATGGGAGAGGGAGTGGGAGATGGGAGGGTTGCAGGTGGGAGGGAAGTTATGGGGGGGCGGGGAACCACTGTAATCCAAAAGCTGTACTTTGGAAATTTATATTTATTAAATAAAAGTTAAAATTTTAAAAAAGACATATTTTTAAATGTTGCCATTATAGGTGTGTTTATTGAATATTATTTATTTTAGACAGAGATTATAATTAATAGAAACCATGCTGAAACCATGTCATAGACCTCAATGTAACCATTGACAAGTCTATCACAACAAAATATTTAATAAGGGGAAGATATGCATACTATAGTGATTTTGAAAAATAGGGCTTACCAAACAGTATGTTTATAGTTTTAATAATATATTCACTAGATATATAGATACGTCTTCATATATCATAAAAGTACAAGTATATACATAAAATATGATCAGTAAATAGTGAGATTTTGTATAATTTTAATTCTCTCTGTCACTGGAATTTCATAATATTTGTTTCTAGCATTTTTTATCCTCAATGTATGTGTGCAGTTTTTGCTATTGAAAAATTCACATAGAGAAAATAATAAACTTATAAAGTTTTGCTTCCTGACACAAGAGAAAAAATTTAGGAAAAATTAAATTATCCTACAGTTCTAGATATTCTTGCAAAACATTTAAGTTCAATTAATGTTTTTAATTCTAGGAAGAAAGAGATTGGAGTCAAAGTTTTGAAACTTTCAAAGTGTGATTCCATTATCACTCCTTTTTTTAAAATATAAACAAAAAGATTATTAAACATGAGAAGGTTCACGTTCAAGATTGAGTGTCCTTTATTGGGTCCTTGGCGATGGTATTTTTCCTCACTGAGCCTTGGAGAAGTTTGGAGCACCACATGGTGAGAGGGAGTATGTCTGTCTCTCTACACCTATGTGTCTCTTAAGAAGCCAGCAGGATTCAGTCACGGGGTGCCATTCTAACCACCCAAATCGATCGAATCACTTCCAAAGCATGCATTCTCAAACACCATAATCGAATTAAATTTCCATCCCCTTACTACCACTAACTAATTTTTTTTACTTTTTCCTACCTAGATACCTTTTATTTAAGGCATACAAACTCCATGTATTTTATAAACACAAAATTAAGAACACAGTAATTCACTTCTTAAGTTCATAATGTTTTTGATCATGCTGAACTTCCTGAGCACTGACGTTAATGTTTTTTCAAGCACAAAATACTAATCATTATGATATGTGAGATTGTAGCATTATAGACAGCATGATCTTACCTGAATCTCATAGTCTGTTGAGTATTCAAGATTGTCTAAAAGGAATTTGCAGTCCTTTTCATTTTTGGTTCTAATTTCACTCCCTCCAGTTTTGACTTTCAAATAGTACTGTAGAGAGGGTCCATTGATCTCTTTAGGCTTATCACATCTGACAGATATGCTGTTATCTGACTTCTGGGAGACGATCACATGCTGGACCACGCTTGGAGCTGTCAACATGAAGAAAGATTTTTTTTCCTTTTTTTAATAAAGATTTATTTTATTTATTTGAAAAAGTTACAGAGAGAGGTAGAGACACAGAGAGAAATGTCTTCCATCTGCTGGTTCACTCCCCAGATGGCCACAAAGGCCGGGAGCTGTGCTGATCCAAAGCAGGAGCCAGGAGCTTCTTCCAGGTCTCCTATATGGGTGCAGAGGCCCAAGGACTTGGGCCATCTTCTTCTGCTTTCCCTGGCCATACCAGAGAGCTGGATTAGAAGAGGAGCATCTGGAACTAGAATCAGTGCCCATAAGGGATGCTGGCACTGCAGGCCAGGGCTTTAACCCACTGTATTTTAATCGTTCCATAAATACATATTTAAATTCTTGGCAGTATGAGCACTGCATGTAGCATTTTAAGTGTTCATTTGGGGGCTATGGATGGCATAAGTTATGGAGGGAAGTTATGATGGCACATAAATTAAGATGCTCTCATAGAACATCTAAACATAAACCACCTATTCATTTATTTGATATCAACATAAATTATGCTGGGAGTAGAGCATGCAGAATGAGAGAGTAGGGAAATGTCAAAGAGTGGAGCTGGGAAGTCATGTAATCCACACCGACCTTTCTGGAAGTTCTTACATTACTAAACACCCAGCTGCATTCTTGAAGAGCAGCCACCAATTGTGTTTGTTATCTGTAATATCACAAAAACTCAGAAAAGCAACAAGGGCATGGAGCTCCAGGACCTGGACTTTTTAAACCAGAATTTACGTGATGGGAATTGTATTTTACATTTAGCAATGAATGGGACTTTTCTTCATAAGCCCATTGCCTGCAGGGTTTCTGGAGTTACCGATGCCCTGATTTTTCACAGGGGTGTTTCTTCATCCCTGTCCTGGATGGAGGTTAACAGATCCCTGATGCAGATCTAGCTGTGGGCATGTAAACTACCTAGACACCATAGAGTGGCAAGAGCCAAATGCTATCAAAACGAAACCTTGAATAGAAAAGTGGCATAAAATAGTAGGAGATCAGTGTCACAAACAGAAGAAAATACTAACAAAATATTTTAGGAAGTGTTTATCAAGTGAAGATAATTTAACTCTTTGTGGGAAATTGTTAAACATCTGATTACAGTTTGTATGAATAGTAGAGACAACAATAGACAATATATTTTTTAATCTAAAATGGTTGGGTACTTATTTGCCTGAAATCTAACGAACTATTGAATTTATATGCCCTTTTGCTCCTTTCTGACAATTCTATACCTGAAGAATATTACACTTTAAACAAAAATCAACTCAAAATGAATCAAAGATCTAAATCTACAATCCGATACTATCAAGTTACTAGGGGAGAACATCAGGGAAGCTCTTCAAGACATTGGCATAGGCAAAGACTTCATGGAAAAGACTCCAGAAGCATAGGCAATCAAAGCCAAAATAGACAAATGGGATTACATCAAGCTAAAAAGCTTCTGAGCTGCAAAGGAAACACTTAACAAAGTAAAGAGGCAACTGACAGAATGGGGAAGATATCTGCAAAATATGCAACTGATAAAGGATTAATATCCAGAATCTACAAAGAAATTCAACAACAATAAAACAAACAATTCAGTTAAGAAATGGGCAAAGGTCTTGAACAGGCATTTTTCAAAAGAGGAAATTCAAATGGCCAACAGACACATGAAAAAATACTCAAGATCACTAGCCATCAGGGAAATGAAAATCAAAACCATAGTGAGATTTCACCTCAATTCAGTTAGAATGGTTGTCACACAGAAATCAAAAAACAATAAATTCTGAGGAAGATGTGTGGGAAAAGGTTCTCTAACCCACTGCTGCTGGGAATGCAAACCAGGATAGTCATTGTGGAAGACTTTATGGAGATTCTTCAGAAAGCTGAAAATAGATATACCATATGACTCAGCCATCCCACTCTGTGGAATTTAAGTCAGCATGTGAAAGAGTGATCTGTGCCCCCATGTTTACTGCAGCTCAATTCACAATAGCTAAGATATGTAATCAACCCAGATGCCTATCAAATGATGACTGGATAAAAAAAAGTGTGTTATGTATAGGCATATACATATATGATAGGCATCTGGGTTGATTACATATACCACACTTTTTTTAATCTAGTCATCAGTTGATAGGCATCTATCAACTGGAATACTACTTATGGACTACTACTCAGCCATAAAAAAGAATGAAACCCTGTCTTGTGCAACAAAATGGATGCAATCAGAAACCATTATACTTAGTAAAATAAGTCAATCCCAGAAAGACAAATGCCATATGTATGCCTGGTCTGTAGTAACTGAGTGCAAAAAAAAAATGTGACGTATAATTATGTGGATTGCAATCTGCATAACATGATTCCTGAGCATAAACTATTGAGAGGAAATTGCTTAGAGTCCAAATGAACTTAATTATTATCTTGCAACCACATAGGAAATACTTAGATGCTACACTGTCATTGCCTCTATGTCAGTGAAAGAAATTATGAATGACTAATTGACTAAAAAATCTGCATATGGCTGGCACCGTGGCTCACTAGGCTAATCCTCCACCTGGCAGTGCCGGCACACTGGGTTCTAGTCCTGGTCAGGGCGCCGGATTCTGACCAGTTGCCCCTCTTCCAGGCCAGCTCTCTGCTGTGTTCCAGGAGTGCAATGGAGGATGGCCCAAGTGCTTGGGCCCCGCACCCCATGGGAGACCAGGAGAAGCACCTGGCTCCTGCCTTCGGATTAGCACGGTGCACCGGCCGCGGTGTGCCGGCTGCAGCGCGCCAGCCGCAGCGGCCATTGGAGTGTGAACCAACGGCAAAAGGAAGACCTTTCTCTCTGTCTCCCTCTCTCACTGTCCACTCTGCCTGTCAAAAAAATAAAAAATAAATAAATAAAAATAAAAAATAAATTAAAACATTTTTAAAAATGCATATGGGTGAAATAGTCATTTTTCCATCAACTATTCTTTATAGTCATTGTGTACATTCCCACCAAACTAGAGTCTTTTTGCTTTTTATTTGTTAAGCTTCTTATTGGGTGAAATATTAAGGGTTTTTACAGTAATATAAATTTAAAATATCTTATCTCCAAAACTAAAAAAGAAGAAAGGTAGAAGGAAGGAAGATGAGGGGGAATGAGGAAGGGAATGTTATTATGATCTTAGACATGTACATATAAGTCATACTGAATTGTTAAAATTAATTAAAATTAAAATTAAATGAAAAATAAACAAAAATGGGAAATTCAGGTATCAATTTAAAATAATTTTATTTGAAATTACTGTATATACTAGATCTTAATAACTATACCAGGTCAAGGTGTTTCCCAAACGAAGCATCAGGGAGAGGTCAATAGGCTGAAAAGTTGGTTCAGGGTTCCTGGCCACCCCTGGGAAGAATTACAATGTATAACTTACCTGCTGCTCTTGTTTTCAAATGACAGCTTGAAGCATTTCCATTACGCTGCACTTTCCCATTGACATATGCATATAATGTTATGTAATACGTTGTAAAAGGTTTCAATTCTTCCAAATTATATGTGCTCACATTTCTTTCCAGATTATTGCAGGTTTCTAAAGATGCTTCATTTATTTCAAAGACAACAATAATGTAGTAAGTAATTAAAAGTCAGGATCCTCACGTGTTCAATCTGGTATCTACATAATACCATTCCAAGCAGACTTCAATTAATTAGCAATTGAAGAATAAGTTCTTCCTTGAAATTTCTTAGCCCATGTAATTATCAATCAAAGGTAAAGGTATTGAATACATTTAATTATTATAAACTCAAATATTCAAAAATTATAGTTTCAAATAAATATTTCTTACATAAAATATTTAATAGGTTCAAACACTTTTGAGAAGACAATCTATTTGCTTTCTGAGACAACATAGCCCAAGTGGATCCTATCACAGCAGTGAGTTGTGATGCTTCAGAATGACTTTGTTTTTTTGTTTGTTTGTTTGTTTTTTGTTTTTTTTAGAAAACCTTTCTGGCACTTACATTCTTTTGATCATCAGTATTATCTACTTACATTAGATGAGGCTCGTGATTTTTCACCAGTAACTAAATCTACTCTACAGCATTAATCGTACCACTACAGAAACCCATGGTGTGGTGAGAATGCAGGGAAGAGATATGTGGCACTGGAAACTTAGTTGTTTGTTGAAATACGAGTGAAAGCGAATAGGTGTAAAATAGAAATGAAAATCTTGCACATGAATGAAGGAATATTTAAAATTTAGGGACAAACCTGACTAGGATCATGGATTCTGGCCAGGAAGGTATGTGAGTAGAAGTAGCACTTTTAAGTGTGTATGTTTTCTTAAATGTTTTAAATTCATTTTAATTTTCCTTGAAAGGCAGTGAGAAAGAGATAGAACTCCATCATCTCTTCCCTCAGGCCCCATACAAGCATTGTATGTGGATAGCTGTACCTTTGATTAACACTAAGTAAGAGGGAGCTATGCTTCTCTTCCTCCACTCCCTCTCCTCTTTCTTCTCTCCCTGTCATTCTGTTTTTAAAATAAAAATAATCAAAGGAATCTTGGCCGGCGCCGTGGCTCAACAGGCTAATCCTCCGCCTTGCGGCGCCGGCACACCGGGTTCTAGTCCTGGTTGGGGGCACCGGATTCTGTCCCGGTTGCCCCTCTTCCAGGCCAGCTCTCTGCTGTGGCCCCGGAGTGCAGTGGAGGATGGCCCAAGTGCTTGGACCCTGCACCCCATGGGAGACCAGGAAAAGCACCTGGCACCTGGCTCCTGCCATCGGATGAGCGCGGTGCGCCGGCCACAGCGCACCGGCCGCGGCGGCCATTGGAGGGTGAACCAACTGCAAAGGAAGACCTTTCTCTCTGTCTCTCTCTCTCACTGTCCACTCTGCCTGTCAAAAAAAATAAATAATCAAAGGAATCTTTAAAATAACACACTAAAGTGGTTTTTTTGACTTTTCAAATTTTGAAATTTATATTTGGTTCCTTCCACCAAACATACAGGTAGAGTTCTATGAGCTGCTGGTTTTACTCCTACTTTAACCAAAAGGTAGAGAATTAGCCAGGGATGTCCAAGGAGTTGAGGCTGCATTCAGACGCATCATTGATGCTTACTGTTTCCTGCAGTTTTGACTTGACTCTCTGGGAGAAGTGTGGTCTCTTAAATCACCTCTCATTTGAAGGTATATGATTGAACTAGTTGTGGTACTTTTTTTTTCTCACTACATTATTTTTCAGAAGTCTCACTATAATCTATATTCCAAGATTCCATGTGGAAATGAATCCACATGTGCCCTAAGTGGAATAAGATTTGGAGGGTGTTTTCTTGTTGTTTGTGTAAAGGTTTGAATACTGAGTACAAATCATCACAAGTCACACAATATTAGCCAGCCAGAAATGAGCGTCGTCTTGCAGAAATAAGACATCTTCAAGAAAGGCAATGAAGAGAGATGTTCTGGATTTCAGTCCTTCCTGGGACTGAGAAACCTTTAGTGAATGGCAGGAGTTTAAAACATCAAGGCTAATAGGATGCCCACCACGGTCTCTGTGCAGAGGGCTGTCTGGCTCCCTGGCTCAATCCACATTTCTGGTATGTTTGAATTCTTCACTTCTCTGTCAATTAAATTTGATACAATTACCTGGATTTGTCCCATGACAAACTTTATATCCATGAAATGTATTTTGAGGAGGTTTCCAAGTAATTGATCCATTAACTGAACTAGCACTTCTACAAATAGTAAGCTGAGGTTCTTCTGGAACTGTTAAAAGAGAACGAATATAGAATATGAAAAATGAGACAAGGAGAAAATATTCTTCATACTGCCTGTCTGCATGATTAATAATAACATTTTGGCTAATTAATAATGAAATAAAGAAAAGCATCCAGGCTCATTAGATCTGCTTTAGAGTAATGTGACACCAGTGTGGCATTGTGGGAACTACATTACACTGACTTAAAGATCTCTGAGAACAGTTCTTCCTCTGATTGGCCATAATGCTGGGATTTCTAGGTCTCACTGTACTGAAAATCTGACATTGTAGCACTGGTGAATTTGACAGTCACCATATAGGTGGCACTTACTGATTCTTCCAGTAACCAGATGATGAAGAATGTTATAAATAATAAGTGAAATGTATGATTTGATTTATATTAAAATGCACTGCCTTGAGATACATTTTGATGAGTTTTGTTGAATGCATTCATCCATTTAGCCATCACCACTATCAAGGTATAGAACATTTCTATCATAACTCAAATACCCTGTGTCACTTCACAGTAAATCTACTTCCTGTTACTGTAGATTCATTTGTATTTTCTCCATTTTGGATAAATAAAATTAAACATTATGTACTTTTACATGTTCAGCATATTGCACTTATGCTCTGGATTCATATTTTCGCATGTATCATGGGCTACTTCTTTTTTATTGGTTAGTAGTATTATATTGCAAAGAGATACCTCATTTATCTATGATTCAACTGTAAGTGAACATTTGGGTTGCTGCCAGTATTTGAGCTATGATGGATGAATCTGCTTGCCCTTGTGTAACTAGAGTGCAATTGCTGGGTCATTAATTCACACCCTCAGTTTTCTAATTTTAGTAATTGAGAGATGCTAATATCATCTTCATCTCATAGTTGTTTCAAATTGCATTTCCCGGGGCTGGTGCTGTGGTGCAGTGGGCTAAAGCCCCAGCCTGCAGCGCCTACATCCCATTTGCGCACTGCAGTTTGTGTGCCGGCTGCTCCTCTTCCGATCCAGCTCTCTGCTATGGCCTGGGAAAGCAGTAGAGGATGGGCACCTGTACCCTGGCTTCAGATCAGCTCAGCTCTGGCCATTGTGGTCATCTGGGAAGTGAACCAGCAGATGGAAGACCTCTCTCTCTCTCTGGCTCTACCTCTCTGTGTAACTCTGTCTTTCAAATAAATAAAATAATTCTTTAAAAAATTTGCATTTCCCAAATGCTTAATGATGTTTCATATTCTTTTATATGCTTATTCGTCACATGTATATCTTTTGTGAAGTATATATTCAAAACATCTGTACGTTGTAAATCAGCCTATTTGATGACTTATTTGGATCTGAAAGAGCTCTAAATATATTCCAGGAAATATATTTTTCCGTTGTTGAAAACATCACCTGAGACAGTTTTCCATGATCTATGCCTTGCTCTCTTACTGCCTTACCAGCCTCACTCAAAGAGCAGGAGTGTTCACTCTTGATAAAATTCAATTCATTATTCTTTTCTTTTTGTATTCTTGCTTTTTGTGCCCTAAACATGTTTGCCTCCATGAAAGGTACAAAGCCATCCTCCTACATCCCTGACTAGACATTTTCCCATCAGCTTTTCGCTCTGCAATCCCTTTCGAGCTAATTTTTTGTGCCTGTTAAGAGGTAAAGTCTGATATTCATTTTTTTTTCCGCCAGGAACCCCAAGATCATTGGTTGAAAAGACTACCCTCCCCCTACTGAAATACGTTTGTGCTTTTATCAAATACATAAAACAGCTTTCTGGGATTTCTATTTGTTGATTAATAAAGACTGTGATAATATCAATATTTAAAATAAAATTATTTTTTCAAGTTTTTATACAATCTTATTGCTTCTTTTGTGATTTCATTTTGGAGGATTATGGGGAGACATATTTAGAAATTCTCTTTAGTCCTCAGTTGTTTCTTTTAAATCACTTTCGTCTGTTGTATCAAAAACTTTACAAAAATATCATTAATAAATAAGCTTAGCTATGTGGCACATTTCAAGGTTCACACAAAAAGTCATTTTAGATACTCTAGCCATAAAATATGTGAAAATGAAATTAAGAAAACATAATTATAAATAGGAATAAATTTCAGAATAAATACACTCCAGTATATTTCCATTAAGTCATATGAAAATATGTTATATTTTCAGTGCATAACTATCATATTTCTTTTATTAAATTTATTCTTAATTTTTTTTTCTTTTTCATTTAAATTGAAGGGGGAAAAGGTGTTTTATCAGATGTCTTGCTACTTTATTATTCCTTATGAAAGTCAGTTGTTAGCTTCGGGTGATTACTGATGCCATAAACAAGAGTGACAATTTGTTAAGTCAACAACAGGAGTCACTGTGCACTCATTCCTCATGTAGGATCTCTGTCCTTAATGTGTTGTACAATTGGAATTAATGCTAAAACTGGTACTCAAACAGTATTTTTCACTTTGTGTTTCGGTGTGGGTGCAAACTGTTGAAATCTTTACTTAATTTATACTGAATTGATCTTCTGTATATAAAGAGAATTGAAAATGAATCTTGATGCGAATGGAATGGGAGAGGGAGCGGGAGATGGGAGGGTTGAGGGTGGGAGGGAAATTATGGGGGGAAAAAGCTATTGTAATCCATAAATTGTATTTTGGAAAATTACATTTATTAAAGAAAGTTAAAAAAAGAAAGCCAGTTTTGTTAATAAATTCTTATTATTTTTATTTTCTCTTTCTTTTTTTTTTTTTTTTTGCTCTAAGCATTGGCATTTTTTTCAGCCTTTTGCTATCATTGCATTTTTCTGGCAAGTGTTTTCTGGTGATTTTCATGCATTATATGTATAACAAAGTGATAAACAATTTTCTCTAAAATATCATCTTATTTTCCTTAAGGCTACAAAATTGTCCCAAAATATATTTCTCTTTACTCAAATCTGAATAGCTGTGTAACCTACTTAAATTTATTGTGATTTTAGTATATTGTGATGTTTCCACTCTCTTACATATTATTTTATGCTTAGTATTCTTTCTAACTATTTATCTATCTACCTATCAATCTACATCTATCTATCATCTATCTCTCATTACTCATCTATCTTCCTCTTCGACCATCAACTTCTCCTCCATCCTCAGTTCCTCCTGTGATATATGGAAATTTATATTCCATGATCTTAGTCTACAATTTATAGACAATGCATTTATTTCTACTTTTTCAGTCGTTATTTTTCTACTAAAATATTAACTGAGTTGGAATCACTAAACTTACCATGAAGACCACAATCTTAGAGCTTTCCACTTCCTCCCGATTCCATCTTCCCAGATTCCATTATTTTTCATACTTTTATTTTATTTGTATATGTTTTTATTTATATATTTTATATATACTTACATATTTATATGTTTTTATTTTATTTTATTTATAAAACATTGTGTATGGTAAGCAATATAATCTGACTTAGATTCCTGCTATTTGGTGGTGATTATTATTTTTCCTTCAGCTTATACTGCATTTGATCAGCTCCTTTGCTCACTTCTGTCAGACAGAGGCAGGATCTGAGAGAGGGCAAGGGAGCAGATGTACAACAAGAGGCCAGTGATGCTACAGGGAGACCAAGGACGTGACACAGGAAATGTGCGAACAAAGTATTTTACATAGTTCACAATTTTGCTTCCAACACAACCTCAGAATAGTCTACATTTTGCAAAAAGATTGTTTGGGCCTTGTGTAATTAGCTCTTAAATTCAACTTTCAAACCTGATAGAAATTTATTTTCTGAAATCTATTTTCTCAATCTATGCCTTCATTTTTTGTGACACTCAAAGAATTATAAGAATGTGAAAGAGAAAGCAATTTTACATATAATATAAGTAATATACTCACTTCCAAAATCTGTCCGAATAACTTTTTTATCATGGATAAACATATAATTGTTATAGAATACTTTTAGATCACAAGTATAGTCACTATTAGGTGAACAGCCCTTTACATTAATTTCCTTATCTTCATATTTCATACCATCTGAAAGAAATAAGCACAGCAAAATAGTGTATCAATATAGAACATTATGTTCAGCTTTATTTTAGATTACATATTTATAATATTGATATCTATCATGTGGAAAACCTACACATATTGTTTAAATAATAAGTCAAAGATACTGAGAATTATCATCATCATCATCATCATCATCATCATCATCATGATTCTTTTAACTGCAGATCTGGGCCCCACAGCCAGAGACTTGTTCCCAAGATTAAAGGTAGAGAGAGCAGGTAGCTCAGGATCCTGAGCTTTGTGTGGTCTCTAAGCTTATTTATTTCAGGGACAGAAAAAGAGAGAGAGAAGAGACAGAGACAGAAATAGAGAGACAGCAAGAGAACTCTGGTGTGGCTCACTCCCTAAATACCTGCAATGGCTGGAGGCAGGCCAGAGCAGAGGCCAGGAGACAGGAGTCCCATGTGGGCAGCAGGAGACCAAGTAGGGGAGCCCTCACTGCTGCTGTCCAGGTGAGCGGGAGCAGGAAGCTGGGGTAAGGGCAGAGCTGGGATTTGAACTCAGGTCCTCTGCTGTGAGGTGCAGGCCTCGTAACCAGCATCTCGACTTCTTGGCTAAACATTTGCCCCCTGAAACTTGTTTTGCTACACTTAACTCTTATGGCAATATTTCTCAAGTAAAGTTTCACTTGAAGGTGTCCTTAATTTAGCTGATAGAGTATCAGTTCGTTCTCTGTCCGAAGACTAGGTTTACATCTTGGTCGGCCTCTGCTGAGAAGATTTTCTCAATCATGTTTTTATCTCTTTTCCACCATGTATTTGCTCTTGCTTTCCTCATATCGCCCTACCTCTTCTCCATAGCGTGACAACCACACACAGGCCACACCCACCCCCTGTGTGCACACGTTCACAGCTTCTGGTTTACCAACTATGACCTGGCAGACAGTCCGACACCAAGAGGCTGAGATTTCATCTCACTAAATCCAACCAAATACACTTAAAAATCTAATGTCATCTCAGTTGTTGGTTCCCTAAACATAAGCCAAATTCATTATTAGAAAAGCCCCTGAGGTTTTTCCATTTTCTTTCCAAGTTTTCTTGAAGTTGTATTGGATTTTGTAGATGGAGGGTGAGAAAGCACACTCTTGATGCATATCGTCTTTTCATTTCTTCTAACAGAGTATGTGTGCCATCATTCCTTCATAACACGCCTCTCTCCTAACTTTTCCACAATGCTTGCATATAACAAGTGCCAAGAAAATTTGGGTAAATGAACTTAAATATTGAGTTTTCAAGGGGAGCATTTATCTCTTGTTTGAGTGGTATAGATAATACAGTTATGTGATTCTAAGCATTCCACATACTTCCCTCCCCACTGATGTGTGTGTGTGTGTGTGTGTGGAGACAGAAAAGAGAGAGAAAGAGAGAGAGAGAGAGAGAGAGAGAGAGAGAGACCTACTACATAAAAATTCTCTGAACAATTCTGTATTCTTACCGCATTCAAACTGGTACTTAATTTTGTTTTTTTCACAAGGGGAACTGGCAGTCATGTCCCATCGTAAGCAGAAAGATGTGTTTGCTGTTTCACCTGGTGTGCAGTCAATCAACTGGAAGGCTTCACGCACTGTGGAGAAGACACAGAGACCGACTTTACTGTTTCACAACAGGACATCTTCTCAGTTAAAAGTCACCAAAATTACACTCATCACATAACATTTGACAAGCACTGTAATTGCTTCTGAAAAAGTGGAATCACTCAGAGTTTTATTTCTTTTTTATTTAAGTTATTACTACCATCGTTTTTAGTTTGTTGACACCTAATGATTGCACAAATCTCTGAGGAGAATGTGATTTTTAATACTTTGTATACATTATGTTTAGTTCACTGCCACCTAATGGTTGTACAAATCTATGGGGATAATGTTATATTTGGATACTTGTATATATTGTGTAATTATCAAATAAGAATAATTAACAAGTCCACTATTTTAAATATTTATGCATCATTATAGAAATGCTATGGAGGTTCTTCACCAAAAAAACTATCATTGTTCTTACACCATACATGTTGGCAGTGCTTCATTTCAAATTTATGCTACTGTTTTGAATAGCCAAGGTTGTGTTCCAGTAAAACTTTATTTACAAAAACAGGCAGCTGAAAGCTCTAAATGATGTACAATTTCTACGTGCATCTAAGCATAATTTTTTGTTGTTCTTATTAGCAGACGACCCAAAGCCTTTCATAGTGTCTTAAATAAGTCTGAAACGGAATACACAGAACAACTGGTCTAAACGGTCCCCAGGCTCCTCTAAGATTAGATGTTTCAAGACTGTATAATTCTAATGCCTTTTACATGAACAATCACTTAGAGACTCTTCTTGCAGGCACTTTTGATGAATTCTGCTGTGAATTTTTAAAAATTTATTTCACAAGTAGAAATATGAATTTTCCAACATGATACATAAAGTCAAACATAGTTAACCATGATTTCATTTTCTCATTTAACAATTCAAATTCTCTCATTCAAAATGGGAAATTATGTTTGCTCAGACTGCTATAACAGAAAACCACGGCCTGAGCAGCCTACGCACGGGGAACGTTTGTTTCAGAATTCTGGAGGTTGAGAAGTGCAGAGTCGAGGTGCTGATGGAGTCAGGTGCTGGTGAGGAAATGCATGCCACTCTTTAATCCAAGACGCAAGCGTCTACATAAAATTGCAGCTTTGGCACATTTGAAATCAATCACTTCATTTTATGTGTATTTGTTCCTTTGATTTTTTGTTTACCCTTTGATTGTTAATAGAACAGCTATTCACACAGTATATGCGGGAGTTTCCTGTATGGGATTGAATCTCTAAGTATTGTCATTTTCTACATTTAACAGATGATTTATTTCAGTAGTATTTAGGGAAAATGAATAAATTGAATGTTTTTTTCAAGATGTATCAGATCTTAACATATTAAATGCTAATCAACCAATCATCTTAAATTAATAAAGGGCGAGCGATTTCTTTTTAAACCACACGGCAACCTGACACCTTTGTCGGAACATCTCTGTAAGAAGGGCTTCTGAGGAGTCTGTTCGCCACCTCCCACTCCTCTGCCCAGCAGTGGCTTAAGAAACAGCTGCTTCATCTTCACTTTAGCTCTTTTTTCTTATGAATGTATTTGGTTCCTCCCACAAACATCAAATCCCAAGTTCTGTGTCTTCTCCTAACATGCCCCAGAGAAGCTGGTCTATCTACCAGGATAAATACGTACATACATACACACACACACACACAGAGAGTTCGTGAATAGCCACAAATAGGACAAATTATTTCTAATCTGCATGAAGCTTTCCACAAAGGAAACAGGAGAGGCAATGCGGAGCTCTAGAGAGGAGGTCCTTTATCACTCTGGAGTGACTGTAGTCGGAGATCAGGAAGTTCACCCACTGCTGGCTTTCTCTCAGCCCGGGTCTCTCATCAAGCTCATTCCTGAGACCACTAGAACACGCACACATGAAATTGTCATGCTTCTTGTAAATATACAAGTAGAAATAAATTGATATTTACCTGGTGGTGCATCTAAGACTAAACTTTTGGGTGGACTGACACATGAATTGTGAGATATGTCAATACTGATTTGTTTACAGCTTTGCAGAGGTAATGAATTATTTTTACAAATTGGAGGAGAACATTCCACTTCCTCTTGAACCTTTAGCTTTGCTGTAATTGACTCATTTTCTTTCATCTGGGTATATTCCACAGAGATGTTAGCATATTTTGTAGCTGAAAGAAAATAAAACAGGGAGAATTATCTTTTTTTCCAGAATGAATAAAATTACATGAAATGCAAATGTCCTAACATTTATTTTCAAAATTATCAATCATGTTATCATTTCAAGTTCCCTAGGAACATGAAAAAAAAAAAGAAGAAACATTTCTGGTATCTCCATAACATTCAATCAAAACTCTCTTTACTTTGCCTAACAAGGACCCCAACTTGTGAACTTGTATTCAGAAGGTTACCGCATTAGTGTCTGTCTTCCAAAGTGGATTATAAATTCCATGAGAACAAAGTCCAATCTTTATTGATCACCATAAATTCATGAGATCTGTCATTGGTTAGTGTCCAAATGGTTAGTGCTATACAATCTTCTTTATTTTCTAAAATGTAGCTTAATAACTGTTTTTCCAAATATGTGGAACATTAATGATCCAGACACCATAGCCCCTCATTCATTGCCTTTATTATGTAAACTTCTGCTGATAATGAATCCTCCTAAACACCTTTCTTTAGTATCAACAATTTCCATTGACTGGTAAAAATAATTTTGTAACAAATATTATCCATTCATTTTTGTTTGACAAAAGTTATTCAAGCCTTATTATGTTTAAGACACTGTCCCAAACAGTGGTACTATAAGGACAAGTCAGATATAATCAACTTTTAGAAAGTACAGTCCAATTTGGAGACAGAAGTGTAGGACGCATGCAGATGCCCTAAGATTATGCAAAAAAATAAAAGGAATGTACTCATCTTGGAGAGCACTGGCAGAAGAGTTTGACTCAGTTTGTGTTCTAAAATGCAAGCATGGAATAGAAAAAGAGATACAAGAGTTGGAGGATTAGGGTTGTAAAGGATTCCAAGCGTAGAGGTAAAAGCAGGAGTTGACACAGAGGGTGGAGAGAAGAGCATGTGTTCCGAAAAGTGTCCACTGCCCCTTAGGACTTGAGTTAGAAATGCAGGAAGCATGATGCATGAGAGGTGGACAGAACTCCAGTCATCAAAAAGCACATGAACTAAGCAACATGAAGTGTGAACACTGTCACACTATGGGCACTGGTTTGAGTTCCAGCTACTCCACTTCCAACCCTGCTCCCTGCTAATGCACCTGGGCAAGCAGTGGAGGATGGCCTGAGTACTTGGGTACCTACACCCACATGGGAGACCTGGATGTAGTTCCAAGCTGCTGGCTTCAGCCTGTCCCAGCACTGGCTGTTGTGGCCATTTGGGGAGTAAACCAGCAGATAGAAGATATCTTTCTCTCTCCCCCTCCCCTCTGTCTCTCTCTCTCTCTCCCCCTCCCTCCCTGCCTCTTCTCCTCTCCCTCCTCTCATCTCCCTCTCCCCTCCCTCCTCTCATCTCCATCTCCCTCTTCTCCTTCACCCTCCTCTCTCCCCTCTCCCTTTCCCTCTTTCTCCTCCTCTCCCTCTCATCTCCTCTCCCACCTCCCCTCTGTAACTCTGCCTTTTAAGTAAATAAATCAATCAACTTTTAAAAAGATGGCAGCGCTAATCATTTGTTGGTAAGAAATCAGAGCCGATGGGTTTAGCTAGTTGGTAGGTCTAGACAGCCTGAAATGAAGGCAGAAGCAGTGATGTAGGCACCTTCTAAACAAACTTACCACATGCTGGCAGAGGTACAGTAGTTGCTGTAATAGAGATAAAAAGAATGCAAGTCATTAATGTTTTGTTTTAGAATATCTCTGCTAAAGGTGACTTATAGTACTTCAACTTTAGAAACTCTAACGTCTATCTTGTTAGGTTTAATAGGTAACGCAGGGTTTGCCTACTTCAATGTTTTGATTTCAAAACTTCCTTTAATATAAATGGATAAATTTTATTCAACATTTTCATGAAATTACCCAATAAACACAATTGTGATCATCACAATATTGAGTCTATTTGGTGCACATCTCATTGAGTTATGGCAACATTGTTAAATATTCACCCAACCAAAAGTATTTTAAAGGTGCTCATTCCCTTGGGTTAATCTTAAAATAAATTTATATGATTATAGTCCCTAGAGCCTGAAGTTGACATTCTTGTTTTGAAAAAATTCAGATAATAGATAAGGACTGCTTTATTCTCTAGCCTCGCTTTTGCAAGATCACTGCTCATCCAGGGTAAGAAATGCAGTCTCAACACGTTGAATTGTATCTTAAGTGAACTTAATGTATTTAACTGAAGAACTGGAAGGAAATGTGAATTGTGGAAGCTACAGGATCTCCGCTAATGGTGTTTTTGAGTTGAAAGAATTTAGAGGAGCATGGGGGACTTGCTGGCTTTGCCTTCTCTGGCCACCGATCCTTCCATTGCTGTAGCCCTCTCCTGGTGACCCATTCCCTGGCCCCCACGCTCCCTCACTGCTGGATGGGAGCTCTGTAATCAGTGCTCTGCTTCCCACCTCTTGGGAGGCACAGTCCCTTTCCACGCCCCCACCTCTACCCATTCATGGAGACAGACGTTCTAGTAGATCTGGTATTTCTCATACACGTTTTCATAAAGGACACAATTCTGGGGAGATGTTGATGCTACCGTAACTTCATATCCTGATCTCATGAGTGGTTGCCCTGCTACACATTGCTATTCCATGGCCTTCAGAATTAGGACAAAAAAAGAGAGAGAGAAAGAAACTTTTCAAAGAAAGCAGCCCCAGCTAGAACAGGCTGAAGAGCCTTTTGTGAGCCCAGCCCAGGTACATGGTGGTGGTATGACTGCATGACTGAGGGTCAGATTGTCACCTATTGTTGTGGTTGAAGGGACAATGCTTGCTGCAGAGCTCAGAGTGGATGGTGCAGTGGATAGAAGGTTGGAATCTGTAAGGAAATGAACAGAAGAATAGTTATTGACTTTGTCATATTTCAGGGCAGGGAAAACTTGCTAGCAAAGATGATTTTCTATCTGAATCTTTGCTCTAGGTGTTCTCATTTGAATGGCCATTTGCTTGTTTTCAAAATAAAGTGACTCAAAAACGTAACTACTACTGGTCCTTTCACATTAGTATTTCAAATAATCTGAACTAAACGTTGTATAAGTTAAAGGGAAACAATTCATTTTTTGGTATATTTCTTACCTGATGCATAATCATTCTCAAACTATTCCTTTTCACTTAATTCAAACTCTACTTCTTTTGAATATTAAAAGAGTAATAGGTGCTCTTTTTTAATATCCATTGAATACCAGACTTTTCATATATTTAGTCCTCACATCAGTCCTACAAAATGAGTAATCTTATATCCATTCTTAAAGGAGGGAAAATAGATACTCAGAAAGTACCAGGGTAATTTAAAAGGGTCACAGAGATGTAATTAAAGATGTTTATATTGGTGCCAAAATTTTTAAAATGCATGCATATATGGGCTCTTTAGAATGCTTGTGGGAATGTGTACTATGAAAAAACAATGTCCCTCATGGATTTCAAAATTTAGGGGCCCCAAAATAAACATATTTTCACTTTATTTTTCCCATAAACTTTGTGAAGTGCCCTCAAATTAATAACTTTTCCAAAATCAACTAGAAAGTTGAAGAAACTGGCTTTGATCCCTGACACTGCCACCTATCAATTTTTCTTCTGTGCCATGAACTTCTGTAAAATTCCTAATAAGTAAAATATGCCCAGGAAAAGCTTACTGACGGTTTTCTTCTGTCTAATTTCATATCAATGTGAAAGCTTGTTAGATGGAAAACCTGAGAATATTTCTAGCATGCATTGAAGGCGCTGCATTAAAGTTTTGCACTGCCATCTCCATTTCCACAGTCTAAAACACCCAGAGCATCATCGTGGTCAAACCTGAGGCGTTCTCTTTGGAAGGGACGTGAGTGGTGCGTGCAGGTGAGGCAGCAGAGCTGTTGTGTGCGGGACTGAGGGTGGCTGCGGAGGTGAGAGCTGTGTCGGCGGGAAGGGTGCTGGCTGTGCTCCACCCTCCTGGCACATCTGCAATCAGAAAGGCCATTATGTCACTGGTTCCGGACATAAGGGCAATGGCCATGCAGCCAACATAAACGCGATGACTGCAGCTGAGACAGAGCAATAAGCAATTAACACTTCTGCTGGATCATAATTAATGCATCCTATAAAACTATACTCCCAGGTGGATGGCGCGTGTGAAAGGTGAATACAGGGGCAGGCGATGGGTAACTTATGCCATAGTATAATAAGTGCACAACTTAAACGACAGTTGGCATCTTGAGAAATAGCCCGGGCAACCCAGCCTTCCGGAGGAGGGCTGCCTTAAGGGATAATAACAGTGCATGGACTCAGCAGAGAGGGACGCTGTCACAGTGGTGCCGAGGGCATGCAGTTAGAAGTGGAGCTCCAGGCGTAACAGGCCACGTTAAGGTTGACACAGAGGAAGTGGAACCTAGCCCGTGCTGAGAGCCTCCCATCAGGCAGCTCTCCAGGGGAAGACCCTTGAGCGCAGGTGCTCAGTTGTAAGTTTCTGAAAACAGAGCTGAATGGACCCCTGCCCACGCCGCAGCTAAGTTCAGTCTTTTTTTTTTCCTTTTCAGCTGAAGGTGACAATTCCACTTTCACTGTGTAGGGTCATCTGGCCAGCAAAAAGTCCCATTGGCTTGGAAGCAACAAACCACATTTCGCTGACATAGTTCCTGCATTTTCAAATTGCCTAAGAGGTAACTGACAAAGAATCTAACATTGTCACTGATGGAACTGTCCATTGCACCCAGTTATGGCACCTAGTGCATTCTACACCCTCCCGGCACAGGCAATCAATAAATATTCCTTGGGTGCCTACCGGATGACTAGCACTGTGCGAACTGCCATGGAAAAAGCAGAAGAAATATGAATGAGGTTCTAAACAAGAGCAAGCTTAGTTATTTCACTGTCAAGATCTCTGGGGGAAAGGGTGGCACCGTGTTGCAGCAGGTTAATGCCTTGGCCTGAAGCACTGGCATCCCATAAGGGCACTGGTTCGAGACCCGGCTGCTCCTCTTTCAATCCAGCTCTCTGCCGTGACCTGGGAAAGCAGTGGAAGATGACCCAAGTGCTTGGGCCCCTGCACCCACATAGGAGACCCGGAAGAGGCTCCTGGCTTTGGATCAGCGCAGCTCCGGCCATTGCAGCCAATGCGGGAGTGAACCATCGGATGGAAGACCTCTCTGCCTTCCTCTCTCTGTATAACTCTGACTTTCAAATAAATAAATAAATATTTTAAGAAAAAAAAGATCTCGAGGGGGTTGGTCTTGTAGTGTAGTGGGTAAAGCCACTGCCTGAGATGCCTGCATCTCATATGGGTGCTGGTTTGAGTCCTGGCTGCTCCACTTCTGATCCAGCTTGAGAAAGCAGTAGATGGTCCAAGGGTTTGGGCCCCTGTACCCATGTGGGAGATCTGGAAGAAGCTCCTGGCTTCTGGCTTTGGTCTGGGCCAGTCCTGGATGTTGTGGCCATTTAGGGAGTGAACCAGCAGATGGAAGAACTCTCTGTCTCATTCTCTCTCTCTCATTCTCTGTCTTTCAAATAAGTAAAATAAGTCTTATAAAAAAGATGCCTGGGTTTATCAGTTCAATGATGTGAAGTTAATCTCACATTTGTAGTCAGATTCCAATTCAGCAGGGGTGCATGCATGCATGTTCTATAAAAGGCTTTGATAGAAGTGTACAAGTATCTCCCAGTGAGAGAGCAGTCCATAATTCCACACACAGATAGACACTTTTCATTAGAATTGGAAGTGCACGTTCCAAAAAAAAATGAATTAGAGGTCTGAGTTCAGTCTTCAAAAGCCATTACACTCCCAGATTTAACTTAACCTTTGAACAGAATAACACAGACATCAGTTCTTGAGTTCTGGACCCCAAAGAAGAGCTCCAATAGAACAAGTGGAAGAGAAGGAAGGTCTATTTATCTACCCCTTTCTTTACCCTTCTTCTTCCTTCCTCCCGAATCTTCTCCCACCAGCTTGCTCTCTTCTCCCCCCCCATGCAGCCCTTGCCCTCACCCTGTCCTGAGGGGTCCACTTCCACTGTTTCCAAACTCCTTAGCTGCTCTCCTCCAAGGCAAATCATTTTCCCTTGCTATGTGGTTACTCTCAGTGAGGATGAGGAGTGGAATTTACAGTTGTAATTAGGGTGATTAATCCTAGTAGATTTTCAATCAGTGGAATTACGCACTATGAGAAGAATTCCCTGATCAGGGAAAAGCAGACTGGTTTCGGTGAGCACCAGCCATGAGGGTCCGTGGTCTTTCGTTATTTTAGCTTCTTCCCTCCACAGCTTCTGAACCTACGTCCATCAAAGCTCCAGATCATTTGAGTGTGGTCCCACGTGGGAGCCAGAATGGGTGGGATGAAGAAGGAGCCGATGCCAGTTGTGTAAAGCGTGTGGGCTGCCTGAAATGATTTTTATGTATTTATGCTTCAAAATGATAATTATCCTAGTTGGTGGGCTGGACTTCCATGTCTGAGTCATAGCTAAAGTGAGACCAGTAGGCTCCCAGGCATGTAGACCCTCATTTGTATCTTTAACTAGGTTTACACTCATTTGTGTGACCAGGTGGACTTGCTTTTCTAGCATAAGGGTGCCATGAAGTCATCCAGTCAGTGATATTTTACATTGTTGTTACAATCCAAGATGCCACAGACATATGAACATCTTTTTTCTAATTCAGTAAAGAATCATTGCATTGTAATTATAATTTCATGATACTCTGATAATCATCACCTAATCTTCATTGTTGTGTTTGTTGATACAAGGACAGTGGGTAAAATATGAACATTAATATAGCATTGATGTTATTATACATTCTTCTTTATTAATAGAAAAAGGAGGTTTTCAAGGCAAAATAAATGCCCAAAATATGAGCGAATATATAGTGTCCTGAACGGCTGTGACGTCCCACGATGTTTTCTTTTAGCCTTTTTGTGTCCATGAAAAGACCCCTTGTTACCTGCTTCCACATGCTAAGGGTAGCTACAAAATTCCAAACTCATCAACTAGCGAGTGCTACACGTGGAACGAGGGGCTGGATTTCCTCCCGTCATTGCTAAATACAGGCAACTCTCAGGGACTCATATTCGAATGATTTTCTACAGGGCCAGCCAACCTGTGTCATTGCTGCCGGGGGCGGGCGTGAGTGCGGTGAGGTCAGCGTTACTGCTGAGTGTCTGCGTGTCAGCTCCGGTAGGGGGCGCCTGCGAGTCAGTGTGCGTGGGAAGGTGAGGCGTCGCCGCAGGTGGAACACCTAAGGCCAAGAGAGCGATGAAAAACGTGAACACTGGCGGGATGCACGAAGCAGGCTGCGACCTGAGTTCACCCAACTGTGAGTAGCCCCAACCTATTAAAACGTGAGGCGTCCCGTATCAGACCGGCTGGGCGAGGCACCCGAGTTCCTAGACCATCCCGGGAGGCTGCTGGCCAGCTCACTGTGAGGTGTTTCAACTCTTCCTCCTCTCTACTGACTGAAATTGGGGCATCTCTTTGAGGGCAGAACGCCAGGCATTCTCCCACATACTAGTGTATCTTACAGATCACAAAGGGAACAAGACACTTTTCATAGTGAACAAGAAATGCGATGGGTGTCTGCTTCGTATATACCATGGCCAAGATGCAGGGAAGGAAATCCTCACAACGATTTTTCGCTGTGACACTGTTGGAATTCTGAACGGTGTGTCTTATCCAGTGATGGAAGAGATGTGGATGCGGTCCCCTGTGTGAGTGCTGACACACACCATACACACTCACAGAACCATATGCTCAGAGCCTCGAGGATTTATAATGAGAACTGCAGTGGCACTTTTGAAGAACAGGAACTGGGGAGGATGTATTTGCACTGCATGTATAATGTATATTTAAAGTGTGAAGTATTTGTACATATATATATGAATGGATGCAAACAAATACTTCCATAATGGTAATGTTTTTCAACATTCATAAAGCATTTCTGGAAAAAACATTACACACTTAAATTTAATGCTATGTCCATGGATGCTTACTGTAACTTTTTAAAAGAAGCAATTTTGAAAGGTGTGTATTGTTAGAAAAACTGATTAAAATATTTCCCCGAAGCATATCAATAAGAAGAATTTGATTGTATCCACAATATAAATCAGTTATAAACATAAAGAAAATCACACATGCAGACTTTATCCCCGTAGAAAATTGAAATATCACTTGATAGTGACTGTTTTCCAGAAAAGAAAATGTTCTCTTTAATTTGAAAGTGTAAGAAACTTTCTACACTACATTATTATGCCTGAGTAAGTTATCATTTTACAACTATTCATCCTTATGTCTAGCCTATTCCATCTAAAACCTACTTTCTCAACTTTATCTGAAAATCTATGGTTTTATTATTAGGTAAAAAAGTGGAAATTAAAAGTTAGGAATTTTGTATGAGAATTCTTGTGTCTGTGACAGGCAATGTGGCACCTCTAAAGTGAGAACCGCAGTTGGCACAGAGTGAACTCCTTAGGCACTGAAAACAATGAACATGGAACGTTCTGCTCAGCCACCTGCTCCTTGCTTCCTCTTTACATTGCTTTCGTATAAACTTCAGGAAATTAGTCGAGCTGCTTACATTTCCCCAGGTAGGAACCACTGCTCTGCTCTGCTGTCCGGGGTAAATGATATAATCAATATAAGGAGGCAGTGACCACTAGCTATCACCAGCAAACTTCATCATTAGGTGCCTGAAACAAAGTTTCTGTTATGTTATACAAGCTTGCTTTACAAACTAAGATAAATGACATAGTTAAACTGCCCCAGTAGCCTCTTATCAGAATATGTCTGCAAGCCTGTTCCCTAAGAAGATGGCAGTGTAGCACATCATTTCAGAAAAGCATGAACAACCATGACTACAGAATTATGTCCTGAACAGAGAGAGAAACCACTACACCTAAAATGAGAAATGATCGATGTCAGTATTCTAAGGAGCCTTGGCAGTCTTCCCTGGCAAACATTGCCTCTTGTTTCAATCGGATATTTGCTACAAATATGGCTACGTTACCTTACAAGCTTGATTAATTAATTAATTAAAGCCTTGGGTTTAGTTTTGTTTTGTTTTGTTTTGTTTTTTTTACAAAATGCAAACATCCCTGAAATAATCCCAAATATCAACACTCAACCAGTCCTGGAAGAAACTCAAATAACAAATACACCTGGGAGAAATCCAGATTTAAAATAAAATAACTCAAATAACAATCTGGGTCAATCCTCAGTGAAATTTTAAAAATAAATTTCTTATCTTCAGTAATTTTGTGATAATCAGAATCTAAGATGGAATAAGAAACAAATGGGAAGATTGCACTTAGGATACCTGCCAAGGAGAGAGGACTTCTAATCTGTCCCACAGCTGTGTGGGGCTGCACTGGGGGGATGAATGGGTAGTTCTAGGGCAGAAGTTTCTAGAAGAAACCTTGGCTTCCTGAATTGACTTGGGGGTCCTTCCTCCTCTGCTTTCCCCCTCCCTAATAACAGACATGAATTACTGTAGTCAGCTACTATTTCATGGACATCTAAGATATCCTGCACTATATGCACCTGAATAAAATCACATAATTAGAAACTGCATCCATAATTTAGTTAAAAGGAAACTCTTCTGATCACTTTAGAATGTTTTTTAAAGGCCAAGTTTGCCAGGGACTACATTTCCGTGCCAACCTGTCGTGTCAAGAGCACTAGTATTGTCCACAGAGTCCTGGAGGGAAGCCTGGGCTGAAGCATTGCCTGTACTAAGTGGAGGCGTGGTCTCTGAGGAGTCTTTTCCTCTGTCAGAGATGCTGGCGGGTGAGGATGCCGTGATGCGAGCAGGTAAGGGGTCAACGGGAGGCAGAGTACTGGGTGCCTCTGTTGTGGTCAGTCCTGTGACGTTAATGAGAGATGGAAGGAGAAGATGAGAAATATGTCAATTACATCATGAAACGTATGCTCATCTGAGCTTACTAAATACCCCAGTGCATCATGTGTATACCACTCATACACACGCATACACACACACACACATGCACCCCATACATATATGACATAGGGCATATATGTGCGGATGCATATGGTGTGTGTATGGATTTGCAAATGGATATGCACGTATGTACATGCATATATACAAATACAAATACATAAAGAGATATAAATATAATATACACTCATAGATATAAAATAAGCTACAGAATCATGGATAAAGATAGAAATGAGGAAATAGAATTGAAAGCTGTCTTCTTCCCTCTTCCCGTTCCATTGCTATGTTTCACCCTCACAAAATAACTGGATTCAGAAAGATTACATACAATGTGTAAAGATGATTAAAGGAAACTATTATAAAGATTTACAGATGAAGAAAAAAATAAAGATAAAGTCAGTAGGGGATTATTAGGAGAGGTAGGTTCTAGGAGATAAAAAGGCAAATATTCTAGATACACATGGACTTTTTACTTTTTAATAAATTCAATTAAAACAAAGTAAGAAAAATGCGTGTAAAATCTTGGAAAACAAAATTAAGACAGATATACAAATGATCCATATGTACACAATGTCTTCAACACCACCACACAGAGATACTATGCAGGGTGCTGAAAAAAACCTTTGCCACAGTTCAAATTCACATTACAAAAGAGGAAAAATGTGACCAAGTGATAGTAAAATAGGTACTTGCACAGTTGACGTGAGAGTGCAAATAGGTAAAAGCTTCCTGTAGGGCAAATTAACACCAAGAATTAAAGGCCTTTACATTGTTTTGTGCTGCTTTACTGAAAAGAACATGTAAATATCTAAATTTTTAATTAAAAACTCTTGGACTCTGTGGATTTCAAAATTATAGAGCTGTACACATTTTTGTTTCTTTGAATTGCAAACTATATTTTTAAAATATTTAATAATTAAAAATGAGTTACATCAGACACAGATGTTAATTCAATTCACTAAGGTAGGGTATGAATATGTTAAATGTGGCTCATTTAGAATTGTGCATTATAATTATTAAATTAGAATTATCTCAATGTTTTTACTTACCATTTTATCACATACTTCCCACCATATAATATTACTCAGGAAATAATAACATTTTCAGGAAGAAATACATTTTCAATAATAATAACATTGAAGTGATACAATTTATCTTTATATATGTATATCTTTATATATCTCATTTTGTAAAGAATATGTTTAGATTTATTTGTAGCATCATGGTCATTCAATTTATCATAGGACTAGGGCACTTTGAAGATTATTAATTCAGTTGTGCCAGTAGAGTTTGGAACTGATCACTAAGTAATATCTTAATAAAGCCTTTGCATACCGTTGAAAAGGCAAATTTCTCTTAAAAGATTTTACACACACACACACACACACACACACGTATATAAAGATTATCTACTTTTAGACATCTCTAATTTATTAGATCATTTCTTAATTCATTTTGATTATAGTTTTGTGATCTAACTTAAATTTAATTTTTCTGTATTAAAATTTTAACAAGCTAGTATTCTGCCATATGACTTACTGTCAAGCTGTAGAAAGTAGTTGTTTATATACAATAATACACAAACAATTAATAATAGCTATAAATGGTTATCAAGTATTTTGTTTTATAAGCAGAAATTTCCACAAGGGGGGAACACTGAGAGTCATTCATTTTTATAAAAATTTTCCTCAAATTACTTAATTGAATAATAAAATTCTGTCAACATTAAATATATAAACTAGGTAACAACAAAATATTTAAAAATGCAAATATGCTTCTTACCAGGTGTGGAGGAAATTGAGCTTTGCCCTGAAAAAAGGAAAAAAGGAAATCACTTAGAAATTTTCAGATTTCATATATAGGTGTAATTGTATATCAGAGTTCCACATATTTCCATCATCTCTATGTTAGAACATTAACACAATAGCAATACTTAGTACCTTTTACCCCAATGAACCTCTATTCCCTTTCTTTATGTTGGCTTTATAAAGCTGAAGTGTGTAAACACACTATTATTACTTCTTGAATTTCCAGGCAAAATAAGAAAAAAGATAGACTCAAGTAGAACTTTTGGGATTAATATCCACCTTATAAAAATGGTTGAAAAAACTTTTGGAAAGATTTTTACCAAATGCATCCATTTATTTAGACAATGATTCTTGGTTGAGCACCTATTGTGTGCTGAACATAATGTCATATGCTAGGAATGAAGGAATCTGACCAACACACAGAAATCGCTTTGCCCTCAGTGAGCTCAGGCTACTGTAAGATACAGACATAACAAACCCACACAGTGTAATGGCAAGAGAGACAGCACATGCTATAGGAGCACACGGGGGGTCATCGTACTGAAACTGCTGGGGGCTTGGCCAGCTCATGGAGGTGGTGTCAGAGAAGGTTTCTTGGACACATTCATCTATTGCGTGTATGTAGCCATGTCCCGGAAGAATAAGAAGTTAAGGTTTATCTTACAAGTTTCAGATAGCCATTGGAGAAAGTCTTTGAGGGAAGGTCTAATGAGGAAGCACGAGGATTTTGCACCAACATTTTTGTGACATGGAAAATGGATTATTTGATGGCAAAGCAGTGACAGGAAAATCAGGGCTACAGCAAGGCAAATGACAGAGGGGCTATCTCATAGGAAGAAAATGGTGGCCGGCGCCGTGGCTCAATAGGCTAATCCTCTGCCTTGTGGCGCTGGCACACGGGGTTCTAGTCCCGGTCGGGGTGCCGGTTCTGTCCCGGTTGCCCTTCTTCCAGGCCAGCCCTCTGCTGTGGCCAGGCCCTGCACCCCATGGGAGACCAGGAGAAGCACCTGGCTCCTGCCTTCAGATCAGTGCGGCGCGGCGGCCATTGGAGGGTGAACCAATGGCAAAGGAAGACCTTTCTCTCTGTCTCTCTTTCTCTCACTGTCCACTCTGCCTGTCAAAAAAAAATTGTTTAGTAGCATTGGGACGTAAAGGCTGGTGGCTCACAGAATACACAGAGGTTGGTGCTGTTGATCAGCACAGATGGTGCTGAAGTGAGGGAGCTGAAGGAGATCCCAAGTTACCTAAGAGGGAGGGTAGGCAATAGGATCCCCAGGTTCATGAATATTGAAGAGAGCCCCAGTGGCCACCTTTTCCACAAAGGAGGGAAACTGAAAACAACAAGAGTGAAGGCTAGAGGATATTTTTAAAGAAGGAAATTGTCGAAGTAAAGTAAGACAGGGTATAGCACAGATCAAGTTGCTTAATATCTGAGGGTGTGGGGATGCCGCAAAGAGTGGTTTATTGGCACGAGGAAGCTGGATTCAGTCAACAGTGAAGAGACGTGTGTTTTCATCCCCCAGCTTACTCAAGGACTCTTAACAAGGATCCCAAAGTTCTTTGCTAAGTGACAGCAAACTGAGGATGGAGATGGCAATCAAGCATCAGAAGGAAGAAGTGATTGGCCGTATTTAAGAAAATTTCCTGCCTTTGGACTTTATTTTCTGAGGACCAACTGATCTGTGAAATTTTTCTCTTCTCAAGGGTGCCCCAGAGGGGTATGGACTCTATATTCTTCATCTGGTGACAACCTTTACCTATTCCTTGAAATAAGACACATCTTTTAATGGTATATGGTTTTAAACTATCTTTTTCTTATATTTCCGTACTTTTCCTTAATCTCTCATACTTAAGGACAGTCATCTATCTATCACCTAAGGACAGGCACAGGTCCTGAGACATTTATCAATAGGCAATTTCATCATTATGCAAGCCTCATGGAGTGTATCCACACCGACTGAGACAGCAGCGACCTCAAGAAGGGAGACACCTTCCAGGAACCACCATCGATCGTATCTGTGGTCGGTCATCAGCCAAAACACCATTATGTGACACGTGATTATGTTGTCTTAATTTGTATTATTTGTACATCTCTCCCTCTTGTTAGAGATGTCTGCAGCCAGGATGAGGATACTTCAAACAGCTCATGCAAACATAAAATTAAAAGATAAGTTTATTTTGCTGTCGATTTTTTTTGAAATCTGCATAGTTATTTCATAATATGTATTTTCATGAATTTTTTAACGACAACTTGCAGGCATGAATTTCAAAATATTTTTGGAGAAAACCAAATTATCTATAAATTCTGTTTTCCATGGACTTTTTGAAGTCCCTTTTTATACACTATTCATCAGGCCACCTACACGTCAAATGTGTTAGAGAAATTGATTTAATTCCAAATATTTAATTCCAAAAATAGTGATTTTTTTTTTAAAGAAAAGATGTGATGTATAGTATTTCTGGTAAGTTTGTAAGTTTTTCAGGAAGCCAAGAATTAAATTATCATAAAATAGACAAGATAATTCCTAGAGATTTATCATTCTAAAATAACAATTCATTGATTATATCCTCTTATTACTACGAATTGATATATGCATTGAATGTCTACTGAGCACCAGGCACTAAACTAAGCCCTTTGCTTAAGTTTTCTTTCTTCAGCATCACAACCATCATACGAAGCTTAGACAAGTCAATTGTGGTGGAGTTTACAGAGCTGTTCTGCGCTAGCCCAGCCTGTTGGATTGTGCAGGGCATCATTGCAGACAACAGGTGTTCCACTGCCACATCAATTCATCCTTATACCTTTCCTTTTCGTCTGAACTTTTCTGCATGGACATTCTTGCAGCCAGTGTTTCAGGTTCCATATAGAGTGGTATCTATTAGGAGCTCAGAAGGGAAGGGAAGGGAAGGCGCACCATGATCAGGATTCGACTGCAGAGTCATTACTAGCAGTATTGTAAATGCCAAGATAACCTTGACCCTAAAAAATGAATATTCACATTAAGTCATGATTTGCTGCATGGATGCTCCATCTATGGCTCAAATATTCGAGGGAATTAAGCAGTCTGTCATACTACTTTACTATAGCATATTACTTTGACAAAAGAGTTAACCAACCTACAGTGACGTCACACAGAAGTGTTACAATTCAAAGATTTCTTTAACTGTGAAGGGGGTTCTGGAGTTTGGGAACAGAATGCTATAAAAAAGTTTATATAGTGCCATATATAAGATGATTCCATCTGTAATAGTCTTTCCCTGATCTACCCCATGCTCACTGTTTCCCCAAATCCTTCAGTTGTAAATACAACAAAATTCAACGGTCTGGGAAAACGACCTAATATATTAGGATCCATCACATTTATCTTTCCTCTACATTTATGCTTACTTCTCACAAAGTCATCTTGAATGGAATATGCATTTTCTTTTAAATTCATTTATCTCTAAATCTGATTCTAAATGTAACCACAGAGTGATTTTCAGACTTATAAAAACATTGTAGTTTTTCGTATATTTTACATAATGTTCTCCACATGGTATTTCAAACGTGCGCACGCACACACACACACACACACTTTTATCTCTTTGAACGAATACTCCAAGGCTTCAAATCACTGCTCAGGCTCCATTTAAGACCAAAACTGCTTGTTCTCATGATCACAAATTTCCTTTAAGAAGATTTTTAATCTTGGTAACAATTTCAGTGAAAATAAATGATCTGAAAAAATTTTAGTCATTCAAAAAAAAAAATCTTTTAGTCACTCCAAGCTAAAATGTTAAAACTTGAAGCCACTCCAAAATTTAAACCAATATTCTTAAGGAAATTATGTAGGTACTACAGCAGTGCAACATGAAATTACAAATGAATTTCAATATGCCATATTCACTAGATAACACAAATTTTATATTTTCAACCTTTAAGACAATGCCAAAATTTAACTACAAACTCAAAGTAGGAACACCATAGTCAATTTATATAAAATATTTGTTTAAAAAATCTGACTAATATGTAAAGAATGTGTCACCCCAACATTCATCTCGTGGCTTTTACAAGGGTAAGCAGTACACTAACAATCATGTACATCTGTGAAAACCATCTCCACATAAGAAATAACAAAGAGGGTAGGAAATGTATTATCAGATATCTGATAATTTATTAATGTGCTTATGGGTCTAATAAAACAACGCCTTTGCGTAAAATATATAATGACTAGAACACAATCATTTACTTATTCTTAGGAAGTTATATTAATATAAATAACATTACTCTCTACATGTGAACATTTTGAACCGATTTGAAAGGATGTGCAAAATAGGTAAGGAAAAATACTTGAAATATCAGCAGGAATTAAGAGAGCACAGGTACGGGTGTGTGGCAATAAACAGAAGGAATCAGCTCTTCTAAAAATGTGTTCAGTAAGCATTTCCTTAAACTCTACAAATATCAAATAAATATAGTGAAATAGGTCATAGCAATATCCTCAGTGTTTCTATATATTACAGAAATGCTTTGACTTAACTCTTATGGGGACGTTTTCTACACTTTTTTGGAAAAACATAACAAAACAAAAACAACATGCCATTTTGGTTATTTAGGCAAAGGACTATTTAGTCAAGTTTCAGTAGGTGGCACCAAAGCACCAAAAATCTATAAATCATCTCAGTAGGCGCTCTTGCCCATTATAAGCCTATTGTGAATCACCTACGGAATTTACTAGCACATTAAACAGATGAAAATGTAGATAACAGGATGCTTGATCTTCAAAGCTGTGTTATTCTAACACATGTATTGTTACTGAATTTACTTTTCCCAATATGTATCTTTTACAACTCCAAATGCTTAAATGATGGAAAATCAAAGTTGCCTTGAAGTCACGCCCCTAAGTCCCTGATCAGAGGTTTCTGCACAATCTAGGAATCAGTTTGAGTGAAAATGGCATTTCAAAAGACAGACTTGGTCTTTAAACACCACCGGTTGCACCCTCCCTCCCCGAAAGGAGTGCAGCGCCATTTCCAAGGGGATTTAAACCTGTTTCGTTCTGCAAATTGAAGAAAAGTACAAGGACAGAAGGGTGAAGCAGAAGAGATGGGATGAATCCTTATTCTCAGCATCTGCCCTGAAACGAATGGTGGCATGTTTTCAAGGTTGAAAATGCAGACCTGACCCCTCTAAACGTGAAGATCCTGCACAAGTGGAGAGAGCAGACTGAAGTGAAAAGTAAGCGTTAGCTGCAACAGATATGCACGACTTTCCTTTTCAGTAGGGCATGGTAACAAAAACTGAGGTACATAAATAAGAATAAAAGGAATCTACTTACTCTTTAAAGCTGACATATTGTCCATAGACAATAAATCCAACAAATCATATCAAATTAATAAGTATTTCTGGGCTAGGCACTCTGTGCAAGTGGCAAGGAAGGCAGGGCATTATCAGGAGTTCAGGGAACCAGAGAACTTAGCCTTCCCCTTCCTTCTTTACTTTATCAGTAAATATAATGATAACAGCAACTCTTTACTGAGATGTCATCAGGTATTAGACATTGCACATCATTAGACACAGTATGCAAGGGGACTGCAAAAGATTTGCAGAAAATGGAATTAAAGGATAAGTTTATTTTGGTGCAAAAAATTTTGAGATATATGCATGATTGTTTCATAATAGACATTTTCCATGAAGTTTTTGAAAACTTCTTCTCTATGCATGGATTTCAAAATTTTTTTGCACTAAAACCTATCTCTTAATTCTTTTTACAACTTTTTAAACTATTCTCGTTTTTTCCTCACTTAGTCACCCCAGCAAGCCAATGAGTTAGCCAACATTTTACCTACTTTACAGGGAATAATATTCAGATTTAAAGGAATTTAACAAATTGCTCAAAGTCATACATGGAGGAAAGGTGAAATTTGAACTTGTGTCTGTTTATGCTTTTCTCAGTCTTTTTGCAAACGTAATGTTAAAGCTGGTTCTAGTCTTGCAATGCCTGGGATCCCAGGAGTGGAACCTTTGCTACTTATCACTAGAAATAGCTCCACAGGCTCCTGCTAACACAAAAGCAAAGGATTTTATTGATGATTTTATTGACATTCAGTTTTCTGTTCCGTAAGGAAACTAAGACTCATTGAGCTTAACTGCCCTTTTGATTTCACACAATCCTGTCAGTGCCAATGAATTTACAGGCTCCTTCTGTGCCCAGAGAATTCCAACAGATCTTTTTGGGGACCTCTCTCTTAAATACAAATGAGCATCCAAGAAACTACACCAAAGCCTCTAACAAGAAAGACAAAGACAGACTGTAGGCCTTGAGAGAAACAAAGACAATGCAAAGAGCAGAAGAAATGATAAAACTCAGCATAATTCAAATTCCCAGAAAGGAGACAACACTGCATTGATGAACAAAGAACGGAGGTTATAAAGATGACAGTTCGAGATCAATAGAGTAGGTGAATAGACACCAGCTGTAATCTTTTTATAAAAAAAAGATGAAAAAACTAAAACTAGTGTAATAAAAAATCATTTTGAAATGGCAAAATAAAGTCTTTGTCTGAAGAGGAGGCATCGATGGTGAGCATGGAGGAGGCAAAGGGTTGTCCTTATTTCCTGTGAGGCTTACGGAACTACCCAAGCCTTTGAATTACACCCCACGCAGGCAAACATTTTTAAAATAAAAATAAAGGCATAAACATGTAAAACAGAGTTGATGATAAAAGGAACAAATGTTTAGGGCCTCGGGGTGGACTTCAAGCAAAAGATTTCTTATTTTTTATATAGCGATCACATCTAGCTGCCTCCCGAAGAATTATGTATGATGCCATCAACACTCATTTTTGTTTGTGATGATATGTGAATATGCACACCCATGTACCTCTAAAACCAGCCATGCAGTGATAGATCGCTTGTATTTAGCTTAAAACATCATGTAATCAATCTCAGGCCAGCTGACTAACTAAACAAATGACGACAATTTAATAAGGCTTGAATTTAGAAAAATATTCAGATGGGCCCAGGTGGGACTTTTGCAGCCATTTGAGGAGTGAACCAGTAGATGGAAGACCTCTCTCTCTGTCTTTCCCTGTGTCTGTAACTCTACCTCTCAAATAAATAAATAAAATCTTAAAAAAAAAAAACACACAAATGACAAAGATGCTTCCTGACATACTATTTTAAAACATTTTCCAGAATAGGTTCATTGTCATGGTAATTTGTTTTTATTTTTCTAAATTTAAGATAATCGTCTGTGAAAAATTCCTTGTGTTTTCTTTTCTATATTAAAACAGTTATCTGTAATTCAGGAGGGGACTAGATTATCACTTCCGGTGTAAAGATGGCCACGTTGAGGCCTTTGATTCACATTTGCACTTCTTAAAGGGTCCCAAAGGCCTCTTGCAGAGATCTACAAAGCGTGTTAGCAGATTGAAGGCATAGGGCAATGTATGCAGCGTTGTTTAACCCTTCGCCTCCCAAAAGTTGTTTGTCGCTAGCCCGTTTGCCCGTGAATATATGCAGTGGGCATTCTCAAGGAACGTGAGCACCACGGCTCTCCTGTGTTCCTGAGAGCACAGCTCATGCAATTCTGGTTGGCATCAATGATGTTTTTCTGTCTCCCTGTTGGACATTAGAGTCATAATCCTGAGTAATGAAAAGATCAGTCCTGTGTTTGTGCTGATGCTTGCGGTGCACCAAGTTAAGCGTGCTGACTTCTGGGCTCCAACTCTGCGAATTCTGGTTTAGTAGGCTTGCGGCAGTCAGTGGCTGCTGCTCCACTGTGTTCTTACAGCGCCAGTGATGATTATGATGGGGACAAATGACGAATGATGGGTTAAGGACAAATGACAGAGGCCGTCGCTGTGTGCAGTAGGCTGAAGCTTCACCTGCTATGCCGGCATCCCATGTGAGCACTGGTCGGTGTCCCACTCTCTGCATTCAGGCTGGAAAAGCCGTGGAAGATGGCCCAAGTGTTTGCGCCTCTGCCCCTGCATAGCAAACCCAGGAGAAGCTCCTGGCTCCTGGCTTCGAATGGGCCCAGCTGGAGCCTTTGCGGCCATTTGGGGAGTGAACCAGTGGATGGAAGACCTCTCTCTCTCTGTCTTTCCCTCTGTCTGTAACTCCACATCTCAAATACATAAAAATCTTTAAAATAAAAGAACAAATGACAAAGATGCTTCCTGACATACTATTTTAAAACTTTTTCCAGAATAGGTTCATCATCATGTTAATTTGTTTTCATTTTTTCTAAATGCAAGGAAACACCTCATTTATAACACACACTTCCAAGAGCACAAACAATTTAATTATATGAATCACCTGGTAAGCACATGCTTTTATTGCCTTCTGCATAGGCTGAGATCATAGTCATAGATACAGAAGGAGGAGCCGGCGCTGCGGCAGGTTAAGGCCCAGCCGGCAGCGCCTCCATCCCATATGGGTGCTGGTTCGAGTCCCGGCAGCTCTTCTTCTGATCCAACTCTGCTATGACCTGGGAAAGCAGTAGAAGACAGCCCAACTTCTTGGGCCCCTGCACCCGCATAGGAGACCTGGAAGAAGCTCCTGACTCCTGGCTTCAGATCAGTTCAGCTCTGACCATTGCCATCATTCGAGGCATGAGCCAGCGGATGGAAGACCTCTCTCTCTCTCTCTCTCTCTCTCTCTCTCTCTCTCTCTGCCTCTGCCTCTCTGTAACTCTGCCTTTCAAATAAATAAGTACATCTTTTCTTAAAAAAAAATTCATTGTTAAAATATGCACATTGCTGGATGATGACTGTGAAAGCAGCAGAATATTATTTAGAAAAAAAATAGGGGAAGAAAAACAAGCAGGCTGCCCTGTGACAAACTGAAATGAACTTAAATGTCCTTGCTTCTTTCTACACAAATCGTCAAGGAGGGAAAAATGGAAAATGCTTAAAAGTGCCGCATTCTTATTATATCTGAGCTTTAAGACAAAAACAAATAAACAAATACATATGCAAAACCCGCTGAGGCTCCAACGTAGGACTGGCAGACGAAATGGAGTGGGAAGTGAACGGGTGAGCAAGGTCCCGGTCGGAATAGTGCATGGAAGGTTAGAGCTGTGCATTTCATTTGTCTCTGCAGAAAATGTTATCAGCAGCACCCACAAACCTGCCGGCCTGAGCCAGGAGGGCACTAGGAGTCATGCGCTTGGTGAAGATGTGTGTGTGTGTGTGTGTGTGTGTGTGTGTGTGTGTGAACTAAATACCAGACAATAATAAATACACAGACAGGGAGGACCCATCTTACAGACAGGATCGAATGTCTGCAGCTGTTGAGGATAATTGGTAAGGGCACGACTGTTTTCTTCCCATGTCCCCTTCCTGAAAACTCTGAACAGTAACATGTCTTTGACTTTCAAAACCACTGAAGGAAGGAACCCAGGCACAATGGGAAAAGTGACATTTTCGAATGGAAGAGATTTGCAGTGTGCTGTTCTCCTAAGACTGCTGTTTGCACAGCTAAAAGCTACCAGCAGTGTCTTCGCTGCTCCTGTGGTTTCTCCTCCTCCGTGTACTTCTGTTTTTCTTATTCTAAGTCTTTATAGGAAAGGAAGAGGCGCAGCTCATGCGGTTAAGCACACAAGCGCTTCCAAATGGTGCAACGGTTGCCATGGCACCCGCGTAATCAGCCCCATCTCGGGGTTCAAACCGCAACTTCTCTAGCGTTGAAGCTGCCTGATTATACATTTAACGACTACAAAATACTGGGCCTCCGGTCGATTTGTTGTTGCTTCACTGAAAGTGTATTTCAAAGATAAAGTTCATTTTTGTTATTTTTCACTCTTCTTTCAGATGCACCACATTTGAAAAAAAGCACTTACACAGGGTATTTTCATGAGAAAATAAGTTAAACCCAACCTTATCTTTGATAACATAAAAAAGCCACCCTCTCTGGCTCAGCATTTTGTGGATTAATTACATGATGGAACTTGGAGAGAATAGATTACAATGGAAAAATTGAGGCGAATGGGCTGACCGGTCAGTAGAATCCATATTCTTGTCCCCTCAAGGTTCTGAAATGATCCAACAAGGTCATGGCAAGGGGATTTCAGTTTTTGAATTCACAGGTGAAATATCGCTCCACCGGTGAGAAGCAGCACATTGCACGCTTTGCTAATAAAGGTATGAAGGTAAAGAAGTTGAGGGACTTCCTTAATGTCACACTTGACAGCCTCACGGAAGTCAGTGCCTGAAAACCAGACACATGCAGGAAGGTTTTCCTGTCCAGCCACGTGAACAGATACCCGTTAGCCCTGGCTGGTAGCAATCTTCCTTGCTAAGCTTTTCTACCCATTGTCATATGTTTTGACTAAATGACTATGATGATACAGAAAATATTAAAAAAAAATAAACTAATATTCATACACAATCTATCCTGGAAAAGATCAAGGGGACCTTTTCATTTAAATGCTGTAGAGAAACCTTTGCTAGGGGCTGGTGTTGTGGCACAATGGATAAGTGGTTGCCTGTGATGTACGTGGCTCTTACGAGTACCAGCTCACGTCAGGCTATTCCACTTCAGATCCAGCTTCCTGCTAATGAGCCTGCGAAAGCAACATAAAGTGGCCCGTGTCCTTGGGACCTGTTCCCCAAGTGGGAGACCCGGATGGAGTTCTACTCTCCTGTTTTCAGACTGGCCCAGCCCTGGCCGTTTCAACATTTCGGTAGTAAACCAGCAGATGGAAGACCTCCTTTGTCTCTGCCTCTCCCTCTCTGTCTGTAACTATGCCGTTCAAATAAATAAATAAATCTTTAATAATAAAAAATACCCTCCTGGTGGGCTTTCTACATCAGAAACAGTTTTCTGTCTTGCATTTTAAAAAGAACTCTTGCTGAATACATATTGTTGATACATTCCCTTATACAATCCTCACAATACACCTATATCATTAGCAGTATTACCCTTGTCTAACAAAGACAAACTAAAGACAAAGATGGTTTGGATAAATTGATCGAGTCTAGGCTAAACATAGAAATCTCAATCCTAAGCATACTAGAATCCCAAACGCCTGCATTTCCTATCAACTCCACAAGGTCACCCTAGGGAGCATACTTCCGAGGATTCCGTTCCCATCACTTTCCTGAACTTCAGTATGTGGTCCTTACACACCTAACACCTGGTCCCTGCTGCTCCCTTTACCTCTGCACTACCTCTAGTCTAGTCCAGATGCTTCCACGCCCCGTTTCAATGAGCTTCACACTCACATTTGTTGCTCAATTTGTATTTTTTGAGGGCACTGGCGACATTAGCTTTCCTTGCTAGTTCATGGAGGAAAAATCATAAACATTTTTATATTTAATCTTAATGCAGTTGGTTTCTATGGTCCCAACAAGCTTTGAGCAATGCAGTTTTGAAACTCATTGTCATATGGGGCATGTGTAATTTCGCATTTCCTAATATGGTACAGTATTGCGTTTCTTCTTGGCATTTTCATAGGCTTTCAAATTTTCATTTGTGTCTCTATTTATGTTCATACAATAAAGAACAAATGCAAAATATGCTCAGAAATGTAAATAGCTGGGAGGAAGAAAGAGCTGCACTTCATATTATACTCTGACCTGTTTTTAAATCCTAACCCGCCAGTATGCCCTTGCGCAGTTTGAATACACAGCACTTCCTTATACCGAAAGAAAATGAGATCAGTATATCACAGAGATGCCTATACTCCTATATTTATTGCAGCACTAGTCATAACAGCCAAGACATGGAATTAATGTAAGAGTTCATCAACTGATGATAGGTAAAATACAGTATATATACGTATGCAATAGAATACAAGAGATGAGATGAATCCCATCACTTGCAACAACATGAACGAACCTGGAGGATATTAATCGAAATAAGCTAGACACAGAGAAATACTGTATGACCCTACTCAAATGTGGGATCTAGCACATTTGACCTCATTGGTGAAAAGAACAGAGATTAGCCTGAAAAGTGTGGAGGAAAGGCTAGGGAGAGGTTACTTAATAGATATGAAGTTACATTTAGATCAGAGGAATAAATGCTGATGTTCTACTGTGTAGTAGCATGACAATAGTTAAAAATAATGAATTATGTATTTTAAAGTGGCTGTAAAGAAGGATTTTGAGTGTTTCATCATGTAGAAATGACCAATGTTTGAGGTGATGAGTATGTTAATTATCCTGATTTGATCTTCACACAATGTATACAAGTGTATCAAAACATCACATTGTACCTCATATCATACAATTATTATGTGCCAAATATTAGTTGATACGAAGCTTTGATAAAACAGTATTTGCAGACAGCATCACTAAATAGAGAGCAGGCACAGAATTGATATTGAATAAATGTTCACTACACTTAATGTCCATTGATTCCTTTGCTGTACCTACTCAGAGACCATCAATGGTAGTCATTTTCAAATGAGATTCAGGGATCCATGACAGCCAAAACTATTTTAAGAGGCTATTGGGGCTGAATCATCTATTTTTTAATTGGCATACAAAATTCCTTTTCACTGTGGACTATAAGTTAGGTAAGAATCTAAATGTAACTTCTGCCTTGAATTCTGATTTCTGCATAATTTTTCTGTGATTATGCAACTTGTGCTGAACACGAAAGAGAAGGATCTGAGTTACATTCACGGATTATAGTATGTAATGTGCCCCATGTCACCTTCAGTGCTGCATTTTATCGTATGCTTTTTGCTCTTCTCCTCAGTCCTTGGAGGGATTCAAAGAAATGTTATCAAAGACAAGGCTTACGAGTGATGAGTGATAGTGATGAGTGACGGTGAAGATACCATCCTAAAAATCACGTGATTTCCCCATGACTTGTCTTCTGTGATTCTATCCTGGATCAAGGCAGTGGGAGTGGCTCAGCCCAGGGTCTCTGAATCCCAGGTCTGCCTTCCCCAACCCTCCCAGAGCAATGCCAGTGCTATGAAGTCCTACGGGAACCAAGTTTCCTGGCGATCATCCAAAAAACCACCTCCCAGTCCCTCACTGGTGCACAGCTAGCATCTGTTCCTTAAGTTTAAGAACTGTGCAAAGAAATTTTTCATGATTTTCTGGAAACAGTTGTGGTCACGTTTTGGGGTTCATATTCTGGAGGTTCCGCCAATGGATTGGCTGCAGTATCCCCAAATGTCTAAAGAATACCTCTCATTTATGTGGACCCTATGTTGAAATTGTCACCATGTGAAAACCTCACAAGCAGAGCAGATTAGCCCTAGGTCCTTGTGGTATCCAGGACCAACCTGATTACTCAAATAACATGTAATTAATCTATGGAGTGAATCAAACCTGGCTGGACTGAATTGGGCATTTAAAAATATTAAACATCTTTCAGCAACATGTGTAGAGGGGGCATCTAGTGACCTAATAAAATTTTTATTTTATTACTGGCCTGTTTCCACTTCAACCATTTATTTTACATATTTTGGATGTTAGTCTATACTTTCAATCCTGGAGCGCATCCATACTCTCCATTTTGAGGGACAGTATAAGGTAGAAATGATGTTTTGGTCCTAGCACTGTTCTGGAATAATGCACACAATGTTCTCCAGTGTGTATTTTTTTTTTCATTTTTCACTTTCATTTTTTTAAGAGAGGAAGGGAGAGGGAGAATGAGAAAGGGAGAGAGAGTTAGAGATAGAGATATCTTTCATCAGCTAGTTCACTCCTTAAATGCATACAACAGCTGGGGGCGGGCCAGGTTGAAGACAGGAGCCCTGAACCAATCCAGGTCTCCCATTTGGGTGATGAGACATCAATACTTGAGCCACCACCTACTACCCACTGAGAGTGAGCATTAGCAGGAAGCTGGAATGGGGAATGGAGCTGAGACTTGAACTGTAATATGGTCATCCCAAGCTGCTTTCTAACCACTGCACCAATCATTCACTCCCAGTTATTAAATAAATTAGCATTTAGAACAAACACCCCCACCCATTCAGTAGTAATATGGTTACTGCTGTCATAAAGCTAGACATTAGTGAAAGGGATGGGTACCTCCCTTCTCTCCTCTTCAAGGGGAAATGAGCCCTCCGTTTTCAAATTATCAGTTCATTTTACACTTTCACAACTTATACCTAATTTACCAAAATAGAAAAATATTTTTATCTGTGATCTATGACACAGGAAGTCCAATTCTTGACACAGCACGACATTTCATGGCATAAAACAAAGCAAATTTGGGTGAGAAATCTTACGGGAACTATTATGAAGAACTAATCAGTTTACTTTCAATGTTCTGCATTCTTTTGTCTCTGTGATAACTGAATCCAACTGAGGCTAGTAAGGGGAAGATCAGGCTAATATTAGGTTCCTATTATTAATTGGACATTATCAATTATATGTAGTTTTGAAATAATAAAAATTGGTTAATATTGGTAACAAACTAAAGGGAAATGAGCCACATTTAGAGAGAAGCTTTGTGATTGTTTTTCTATAGCAAAGATATTTTTCAGAGTCTACCACCTCCTTAAAAAATGTTACATTTTATTTAAAGTTTAGTTGTTTCTTTATCATACCTGTTGAAAATACAATTAGTATTTTCTTAGAATGACTAGAACCGATAAATATTTTAAAATTTCCAAGGATGAATGCAAAAAGTATTATAGTCCTTCTTTACTTAAAATCCCTGAAATGAGGCCTTTGAATCAGGTATTTTGTAGGTCAAATTTGCTTGTTATTTGATTGTTAACTGTTTTCAAGGACTATGAAGACTAATGGGATATGATCAAAAGTGGAGTAGGAATTTTAGAAGAATAGTTCGGCTGCATGTAATGTGATAAAAAAAATTTATAAATTAAATACAGTTGCTCTGGAGTTTACGGGAGAAAGAAGTTAGAAGCTTATCCATACATCATGTCATGGATATTCACTAATAACTGTTAATCATTATTAACATTATTGTCCTTCAAGATCACATATTTTTGTTATATAAATTGTTATAGTTGTATTAGAAAACTTGAGTTTCTGGGAAGAATTTATTTCAAACCATATCTTATCTGTATATTTTCCAATAATTGGTTTTGATTCAAGAACTGAAACAAAGTGTAAAGAAAGTTATATTATAATTTTAGGGCAAGGATCACTTAAATATTCTCAGTTTATGAATGCTTAAATAATATACTATATTTATAAAACAGTTGTTCCATTATCTCAATACATATAGAGAAAACTTGTCAGAGCTAGGAAAATGAGTAAATACTCAAAATTACTCAGTCTTCTTCCAGTAGTGGAAATAATAGCAACAATAATAGTAATAATAATAACAGCAACAAGAGCTAAATTCCTCAGCAAATGCTAATAATAAATTGGAGTGCTAGATAAATAAACTCTCCCTTTTATGCTGGAGTACTCAGATCAATAAACCATCCCTTATATAACATTGTGCCATTTTGCACATTTTTTCTACTAATGTTGCCAATTGCTCTCCCAATCCATCATCTCATCAAGATCATGCTTTCTCTATCACATCTCCTGTGAGAAGCCAGGCAGTATTTTAAGGTTACCATGCGCTGCAGGTCCATGCAGACCAAGTTCCAATCCAGACTCTGACTCTTATGACTATTTGAACTTGATCCAGACATTGAGTCTTGCCTTCTTACCTGAAAACTGGTTGAATAAATAAACCTTGATAGGATGTGGTGAACAGTAGAGGTGTGTAAAGCATGAAAACATCCAAAATACTAGGCAGCTATTGTCACTGCCAGGATTGCAAATCTCTAGTCGGAAATGGCCAGTTACAGAAAGGCTATTGCAAGCATTGGTTGAACGTTTCTACAAGGAATTTCATATTCACTAATGCCCGTGGAAGGCTATCTGCGATGTAGGATATACGATAAACCACACACATTTAATAGAGATTGGTAAATGCAATGGAGATGAGGAGAAACTACTATACTAACAACATAGTGGGATAAAAAGCATCCTATTAAAAGTCATGGCTCTCTGAGCTTCAAGACAAAATTATTGTGAAAATTCAATGACATACTGCTAGTGATATGGTAAATTACTCAATTATAAAAAGAATTGCTTGATGATAAAAGTCTCTTGAAAGTTACTTGTGATTAACATCTGTATTCAAGAAAGAGCATAAAAATACAATGTGTGCAGGAGACAAACTCAAACTTGGAGATGTTGTGAAAAATATCTGGCTAGTAACTCCTAAAATTTCAAGGTCATGAACAAACACAGGCTGAAAAAGTGTCATAGATCAAGGGAGACTAAGGAGACGCTATGAATTAATTGAACATGGTGCCCTGGATTAGTTATCGGGAAGAGGACATTGGCAGACAAACAGGTGAAAGTCACATAAAGGCCATAGTTCAGTGAACGGCCTTGTTCCCATGATTACTTTTAGTTTAAACAAGTGTGTTCCTTGACAAATGTTCATATCAAGGAAGATGAGTGAAGAGAGAGTGGGAACTTTATATCCTTGCCTCCTTTTTGCAAATCTAAAATTATTTTCAAGTTAAAAGCTTGTTTTTTTAAAAAATTCTAAATGTCTAAATAATTCTGATAACTTCCAAAAATCTTTAAATTGGGCATTTTTGAGAGTGAGCAAATGCAGGTAGAAAGGTTCTTTGCTTTAATAAGATAAATCTGGATTAAGTCAAAGTACATAAATAAAATACCTTTCTAAAGTTTTTGATTGCTACTTTATAGCGTACCAAATGAACACACAAATGGACACAAATAAATTCAGGAAGCTCATTTTTAGCAGTTTTAGCCTCAGGGGCTCATATAATTCACCCCTTATGGCAGAAATCATTTAATTAAAACAATTTGGGGGGAGCAGTGTATTAGTAACACCTCATGATTTCAAATTCTCAAATTAAGGTTTGCATTCCACAAAAACACCCTCAAGGGTTAAGAAAAATCACCCACTTTACTGCATTTCTGAGAAAATTCTCTTTCACTCTGAAAGTACTTGGCATCCTCAAAAAGTTCATGGAAAATGTATATTATGCAAACGTATCCATGAGTTTCAAGTTTTTTGCACCAATTCCATTTTCCCACTAGAGTTTGAAGCACCCTGAGACGTCAGTCTTCACACTCTTCCTATTTTCCAAGGGCTCATTCTCTTCGTCTCACTGAGGAGTGCTAACTGTGAATACGTTCATTTTTCTTAATAACAAACTAAGGATGGGGCTATACTTCTGCCCTAGAAATAAAACAAACCTGCATCTTTTCACTTATATAAAGGAAACAGTTTTTAGTTACTCAAAAAATGTTTTCTGACATCCATTGTGTTGGGGATCTAGTCCTGGGCCTCTGTAGCCTCCCACCTAATTGAGCAGCAAATCACATAGGCCTGGGCATAATAACTAACATGCACATAAACACTTGCTGTGGATCAAACACTATGTTATGTTCCATACAATAGATTGCATATATGTCCTATACATATTAACCTCCTCCATCACTGTAACCATGAGAGGTCGTTGTTATAACTGTGTGATTATTAACCCTGTTTTAGAAACAGAAACACACAATGAGACCCAATAAGTGATTTGTCAATGACCACTCAGCTTGTGAGTAACAGAGATAGGACTTTTGCTTCAGACAGTATGGCTCAAAGTTAATTCTTTTGTTATTTGAATGGTAACTGTATTCTAATATGCTAAAGCACTATGGTTTGCTATGTCCTATGGACCAGGGGAGGAAGCATGCCTCCCCATTCTTGGGTTCATACAGGAAGACGTCCTCAGAAAGGTAAAGTCTGGCTAGGGCGTGTAGGAGTGAAACATAAGGGAAGATGAGTCTTTCAGAGAAAGAGAACAGTGTCAGCCAGCATTGAGAACAGAGCACATTTCTGAAAGTAAAGGTTGTGCCTCCAGAAAGGTGCTGAGCTGTGTCTGGAAGGGGAGTGTGATGTTGATAAAGGCCCTCCTAGTGCAGACTGTGATGCAGGAAAATGATCCTCATGTGAGACTTTGAGCAGGTGCATGATCCCGTTTGTGGTGTGCAGAGTCAAATTCAGGGTGCAAGAATGCACCTGAGGATACAGATCAGGGGGCTGTAAAATGCTGCTAAAATAGTGTCAGCAGACTAACAGTAGGACAAACAACTCAGACTAAACCCTTAGGAATTTATTATCTTACAAGGCAGGATTGATCCCATGCCTCAACAATGGTCTAAGGGCCAGATTCCTTCCAACTTTTTATTCTGACATCCACAGGGCATGGGCTTCACGGCCCTCACAGTCTAAACATGATGAGATATCTCATTTTCCTAAAACACTGATCACAGACAGGAAAGTGGTCATTCTTTTCTCTCTCTTTAAAAAAACATTTACTTATTTAGAAAGGAAGACTGATGGGGGAGGGGGGAGATGCAGACATATTTTCATCTATTGCATCCACTGATTCACTCCTCAAAGGGTTACAATAGCCATGTATCTGGACCAGAATAGAGCCAGGAGCCAAGAACTCTATCCAGGTCTCTTATACGGGTAACAGGGATCGAGGGCTCCACTCATCATCTGCTGCTTCCCAGGGTCATTGGCAGGGAGCTGAACCGAAGCAGAGTAGCTGGGACTCTAACTGGCGCTCTGACACGGGATGTTACATGTCAAGATGGTTTATCCTGCAGCGCCTGCCCCTTTAGTAGTGAGGGGAGTTTCCCCAACTGCCCTTCCTGTTCCTGTGGTCAAACCTGCATCACTGCCTAAGGACCTGCAGAAGCTGTGAATCACTTTGACCAATCAGGACCTAACTTTAGGGGCCAGGGAAACTGCAAGACCCAAGTGAACTTGAGGGTCATGTGGGAAGGGCATTAATAGCTAAATAAATAAATATAATAATAAAATACCTAAAGGTCTCAGTAGCAAGAAAAACAGTTGTATGGGGGTGGGGCTGAAAATCTCGGTTGTGGCAAGAGAAGTAGATAGAAGTGAGTATTCCAAGAGATGAAAAATACAGACTTAGCAATACTTCTTAACAGAAAACTGAGTTACAGAAAAAGGGAAATTCAGAATATGTCTTACGTATTTGGTTTGGGTAACTGTGTGGCGGCTGATGTAACTCACTGATAGAGAGACTATGAGTGCAAGGCAGGTTAAGGGAACAGGCTTTTAATTCAGCTATGGTAGTGTGTAGTTTGAGATACCAAGAAGTTACCCATTGAGGATGTGTAGTCCACGGTTAGAGAAATTTGTGTGCTTAAGGAAGAAGACGCAGGGGATAGCATTGAGGCTCAGCAGTTTAGCTGCTGCATGCAATGCTGACATTCCATAGTGGAGGGCAAGTTCAAGTTTGGGCCCAGATCAGTTCTTCTGATGCAGCTCCCTGCTAACATGCCTGGGAATGCAGCAGAAGATGGCCCAAGTGCACGGACCCCTGCCATCCATAGGAGAGACCCGGACGGAGTTCCTAGCTCCTGGGCATTGGGGCCATTTGGGGAGTGAAACAGTGAATGAAAGGCCTCTCTCTCTCTCTCTCTCATAAATAAATAAGTTAATAAATGTCTTATAAATAAATAAGTAAATAAATATTTCAAAAAATAAAAGACACAGCAGAGCTTAACTTACAGATGTACACGTCTCCAAGTTATAGAAGAAAAATTGAGCAACGCAGTAGGTAATATCATCCAGAGACAGCATAGGGGAAGAGGAAATGAGGGCGGGAATGGAACATATAGCAACCCCTACACTTAAGGAACTAGCAGACAAAGAGCAAGCAGTCAGGGGACTGAGATCAATGAGAAGAGTAGGAGAAGGTGGTTTCGTGATTCATGGGAACAAAAGGGATGGGGCGAAATGTCAGCAAGAAGGAAGCTGTCAATAATAGCAAATGCCCATGTGATGGGTGAAGTACAGTGAAGGTACAAGCTTGGATGAATGGATTTAATTTATTAGAAATTGGGGGCCAGAGGGGGCGACGCTGCTGGATGCATGAAGCACTTTCAGCTGTGTGCTGGCAGAAGCTGCCCGGAAGTAGTAGGCAGATAAGTGAGTGGGAAGTGAGAGAGGGCAGATTGTGAGGCTAAAAATACTTTTAATAAGTTTGTGAATCAGGGGAGAAGAGGGACAGAATAGTAATTAGGTAAAGATTTGGACCGAGTAGATGGTCTGTAGTTAGTTGTTAATTGCAGGGTCATTATTTCTTCTTTAAAATTTTGCTTTCATGATAATCTACATAAGTAGTTTTGCAGTATATAAAACAAAAGTTCTAGATTTTAAAAACATAATAGTGTTCCTGGAGTATATTATATAATAAATCTATTTATTATGATTTTTAAAAAAATTTAAGTCTGTGCTATTATTTTTAAGTGTCGAAAACTATTTATGTTCCCTTTTCTCCGTATTCTTCTGTATTTCATTTCTTACTAATTTATATGCTAAACTAATCAAGTTTCATGTTTAGGAAGTTGAATATAGTTTTCATACCTAATAAGGTCATACAATAGTGCTATATAATTATAAATATTTCTTCTTGGAGATGTTGGCTTCCAGTAACTTTTCCTAAAATGTTAAGGAAAAACAACAACATGACCGCTTATAGTTATTATTTAAGTCTTATATTGTCGTGTGGCCCTTACCCACACTACTCCAGGGGTATATTTCTCTGGAGACCTAACTCACAAAATGTCTATATCACTACCAAATCTCCTGAGATAAGAATAATTGTAAAATCAAAGCAGACACTATGAATGCCTTTAAGCCTCATGTAGCAGGGGAAAGATGTTATAATAGTTCTCAATTAAAGTGCTCACTACAGAAAAACAAGTTAGCATTATTTTTTTCTTTACTATAATCCTTTAACTGATGCTAAAGAAACATCAGATTTAAATGCATTACCTTACAAATGTGGCTTTTAGGATGATGAGAGAGAGAAGCGGGGACGAAAAGTTTGTAGTTTGGAAAAAGTGACTCCATTCTTTATTGAACTTTAATATTCAAAGGCAGGATTTTAGTTCAACTAAAATAAAACCAGGGAGTAGCTTTAGCATAGCAGCTATGAGGACCACGCCGTGCACACAAGTACCTGGGTTTGATTCCTGCCTCTAGGTTCCGACTCTGACTTCCTGCCAACACAGACCCTGATAGGTAGTGGTTATGGCTTAAGGTGCTTGGGTCACTGCCAGACAATGTTGGAGACTAGAACTGAGTTCCTGACTCTGGACTTCAGCCACAACCAAGCTCAGCTATTACAGGCATCTGAGGAGTGAACCAGCAGATCGGCAGTCTCAGCCTCTCTCTCACTGTTTCTCTGTGCTTCTTTTTGTGTGTGTCTCTCTTTACCTGTGTGTGTACGTGTGTGAGTATCTGTGTGTCTCTCAAATAAATTTCAGAAATTGAAACATAAAACCTGATTTTAAAAATTTCTCAGTTTCAATTTTTTATACAACAATTATTTTCTTCATTTGTTTGGAGAAAAGGAGTCCCAATGTGGCTGGCAGGTATCCTTGACTGGATCCTGACCCTTCTGCTAATAGAAAGGGCAAGTCCAAGGTTTACCACATGCTCAGTTCCCAATATCTGTAGGATTCAGGTATGAAAATGATGTGAAAACTTTAGAAAATGGAGGAAGATATCTTAAAAGCAAAATATAGCACTGAAGTTTAAGTTTTTGTCAAGTGCAATAGGTAGGTTCATGAGTACATTGCAGATTAAGTAGTATGGTAACCATGCAAACAAGAAAGAAGGGCAAAAAGCATAAGAGGAAGTGATAAGGTGCGGGTGGGCAGGTGTGTGCACCGGAAAAGACTGGCAGACAGTCAACGTGAGTGTGACCAGTCAGAGACGAAGCAGCCTGCACACGAATTTGGTGGGAGAGGAAACAATACTAAGAATTAGTCATTTCCAAACGCACTGTCATATCTACCACGGTTTGAACTATGAAAATAAGTGTGCTCATTCTTGTGGTTACTATGCGGCCATTTAGGTATTTCTTTTACATTTTTGCACAGTGTGCTAGTTTTGGGTACTGTGTCAGCCATGTTATTTGTGCAGGGGTCATCCCTTGGAGATGCCGCCATGAGGCCTGCATCGCATAAGATGGTTATTTTTGTAAGTCAACGATGATCAAATAGAATCACTTTTATACGTTTCAGCCATTAGGTTACTTGTCACCAATTGTACCTATGGAAACACCTTCTGATTAAATGTGCCATAGCTCTCAGGTGCTCTTGCCGCTTGCATGGGTCAATGGGAGATACTGGACTTTTGTTGGCTATTTTAATTTCCCTAGTATATAGCATTTGACAAAGGACTCTGATGTTTTCATAGGAACAAACGAATTCTCCAACACTGAAAAGGCTAAAATGTGCACCTACACTGCCTTTGGTGTCTTATATATCTGTATCCCATGTTTATCTGCTCCTCTAGCGTTTATTGTCTTTTAGTCTTCTATCTCTACTTTTGCTCTTACAGATGCATGTTTCTCACCTAATGTGAAAAACCTTTGATTTTCCTGGAGAACCTTTTAGCTACTATTCTCTCTCTCTTCCCGCATTTAAACGGCCTTTCATGATACAGGAACTGGTGCCAGTTCTCACCTTCACTTTGATCTTGTGTCTCTCCTCCAAAGCACGCAACTGGAGTTATTGTCTCCACTTTGTGTTTGCTCTCTAGATGCAAGGGCTCTCTTGTAAGTCCTCAGGGCCCATTACGTCCTCTAATACTGTCCATGCTTACTACAGTTTGGAGAGTCCTTAGCAAAAGAAGCACTCAGTTTACAAGTTTAAAACACTCAGTACAAGTCTGTACCACAGGTGATTTCTCTCTTTTGTATTAATTAATCAATTTGATAGAAAGAGAGATGGACAGAGAGAGCACCAATTCACTGATTTACTACCCAAACGCCTACAATGGCCAAAACGAGGCCAGGGCCAAAGCTGGGAGTGGAGAACACAACACAGTTCTCCCCGCAGGTGGCAGGAATCCAGTTACTTGAGCCATCACTGCCTCCCAGAGTTTGCACTGTCAGGAGCTGGAGCTGGACTCGAATTCTGGCACAGCAGTATGACACATGGGTGTCTTAGCTTCTAGGCTACATGCCTCTACATACCCTCTGCTGTGTTCACACCTTCTGTTTCTTCTGTGTGCTGTACCTTTTTCTCTATTCTTTATTTACCACATTCTTAAATAGTTGTTGAAGTCCGAAGTTAAAGACAAGATCTTTTGCTACTGTGTCACTTGGTGTATATATTTACAGAAATTTAATACTCTGTAGTTTCTCCTTGGATCTGAGATCTCACCATTTCTGCCCTTTGCTCAGTATTTCTTTATGAAAAGTCACCGCTGGCCACTCCAGCAATCAGGGTTCCACTTTTAGGAGAGTATATTTTAACTAATACTTGTACATTCAGTATTAGCTACAAGCTAATTCCCTGGCATTACCTCCTTTACTCTGCAAATAATACAATCTTATTTCCCTCATCCTTCCTTATGCAAATTTTTATTACAATCTTTCTTCATGCAGGGCACTACCTGGAATGCCTGGGACTGCCTATTTGCATTGTGTTAACTCTTTGAAAATTTATCTGAACCTTCTGGCTTTTACTTACATCTTTTTTGTAATTTCCATGGCATGTCGTGAATTGATAGTTTGTGCACAGATGCCATGTCTCATAATCATGAACACAGCAAACAAATTTTCAAGACAAAGAGCAAGTTTTTTTTTCTCTTCTATACTCTCCCCATTGCCTAACTCTGTGCTTTACAATGATCCGTCCTCAATAACAGTTGGAGTGACTGATGGAATTGGTTAATGCCTCCCTCCCCTTCTTGTCCATCAATAACACATCTGAGGCCCAATCATGGTTTTCCAAGCTTGCTTGACCAAAGAATCTGGCATTTTTCAGTCACAGATTGCCTCACATCTGAGACGAGCTCACTATTTTCTCTTTGCTTTTTGTACATTGGGAAACATGCCTGTTAAAATGACCTCATATATGCTCCGTTTTATGAAGCTATCACAACTACGAACACAATACATATTCCAGAGTTATTGGGAACCTCTTTCTTCCTTGTTTAACTCTACAATATAGGCTGAAGGGACAAATACTTTTCAGTGCCTTCCATCTTCCCCTTTAAGCCATGAGTGGCCATTTAATGCACATCTGACCAATATGAGGAGACAGAGGTCTCTGGGGAAGGTTTCACTCATTGAATAAAAAGAAAAACCGTCTTCCCTTTCTTGTCCCCTGGAATGCAGATGAAAGGTGTGGATAAATAGAGGCCATCGTGAGACAGGAGACGGCAAGGAAAAGCCCATAAAATTGCAGGTAGAAAACATGAAGAGTGTGAGTTGCTTCAAGCATTGTGATGCTTCTATTCCAGGCATGGATTTCATTTCTCTAAGTCTCAGGTTGCTTGTTTATTTGAGCTACTGGTAATCACGTTTTATTTTGTTTGACAGCTGAATACAAAGATGATTGATACAGTAACCTGTAGGATCATTATCTAAGTATTGTATAGTCATCTGCCTACAAGAAGCATTGTATTTAAATTATACAAATGAAAATGAATCTACTATTTTCAAAAGGATATCTGTGGTTGAAGTATTCACACTCTTCTTTGAAAAGAGTGTTGTTTTTGTAAAATATTTTATGCCCTTAACTTCTCATCTTGCTAAGGGAAGACACAATGTGGTTATCATCGGTTCTGATGAAGGCTGCTGCTACATCACGTCCTAAACTCAGTTAATAGATTGGTAGGCCCTTTAGTTTTACATTTACTGCAGGATCACAAGGGGGTACACAATGCTTTCACGCTTTCCTTTTACTTACATGGTAAACCAGCATTACAAGTGGTCTGTAAAAACTTTTAGCCCAGAAAATATCTATTACATGCAAACAATCTGTTTTTGGGCCCTCATGATCAACAAAAGAATCCCTTCATTGTCCCCTCTCCTACATGAGTGGAAAAAAAAAGCCCACCATTCCAGATACACATATGGTTTTCTTCTAATATTCAAACATCTATGAATACAAGCCCACAATCCCCCTCCATCTTTAAAAGGAAATGTTTGAGTAGAGTGAATGACAAGGACTTGCCCTTTATGGGTGAGGATATACCAATAACAATATAAAAATGCAGCATCTGAGTTGTCTTTCCAGGACTGAGAAGAGATTCATCCATGTTACCCCGCATCATCCCATTATCCTTACTGTGGCAGTTAGAATTCATTTGTCAATACTAGGCCAAATGCTTTCACCAGTCTATGTTTGCCAAGGTGTTTGGTGCCATGCACTGTCTTGAAAATATTTGAGTGTGTTGTATTTAGCAGTCAAGTGGTGAGGCTTCAACGAGCAGGCACACAAGTACCAGGCTCATCGTTTTTTCTTGGAGATGTAAAACTGCATGGAGAAATCAGGATGATTGTTTTTCCAATGACCTCATCACAGGAAGAAAAGGTTGTTTCATTCTCTTTCTGTCATAAGTCACTACCGATATGTCGGTGTGTCAAGGTGAAGGGGAAAAAGCTATTCAAGAATTGTTCCCGTGGCCAGTGTTGCGATGTATCAGGTTAAGCTGCTGGCCACGCCAGCATCCCATATGGGCACCAGTGTGAGTCCCAACTGCTCCACTTCCGATCCAACTCCCTGCTTATGTGCCTGGAAAACCAGCACAAGGTGGCCCAAGTCCTTGGGCCCCTGCATGCCCATGGCTTCAGCCTGGCCATTGTGGCCATTTGGGGAATAGATCAGCAGATGGAAACCTCTCTCTCTGTCTGTCTCTTCATCTATCTCTGTAACTCTGCTTTTCAAATAAAATAAACAAATCTTAAAAAAAAAAGGGTTGTCCTTATACCAGCGTCCATTCAGAGCACTGGAAGCGGCAGATCCAGACTTGCAGTCTGGCAGCTTCCAAAACATCCATCCAGTTTCACACATGCAAATCTGACAAAGATGTCGGAGATGGACATGACTACAATTCTTGGCATATTTGGGTTAGAGTTTTCCAACTTTTTAAAGAAAACATTCACTGCCATTAAAGACCATGCTACCTGATTTCTGTCATCAAGTTCAATGACTTTAAAATATTAGTTGAGGTTGGCATCTAGCATAGTAGCTAAGATACCACTTATGACACCCACAACCCGTATCAGAATACCTGGGTTTGAGTTCCAGCTTTGCTTCCGTTCCAGCTTCCTGCTAATGCATACCAAGGGAGACAGCAGTGGATGGCTCAAGTACTTGTGTGCATGCCCCACCATGTGGGAGACCTAGATCGACTGCCTGGCTCCTAGCGTCAGCCTGGTCCAGCCCTGGTATTTGGAGCGTGAGTCAGCAAGTGGGGGACCTCTGTCTTTCTCTCTCTCTCATCCTCCCTCCCTCTCCAGTACATTAAATAATAATTAAATTCATTAAAAATATGAGTTGACAAAGGGCAAAAGCAACTGTATTTTCTACAGGGGCTCAAGTAGCTGTGTGTGCTCCAGGGCCTGAGGAGATGCTTCTGGAAGCACAGGGCCCCACCACACATACCCAGGAGGTGGGGAGGGACTGAGTTTTCTCCCACAAAGAACATCATTAAGTCTCTTTTTGCTACCTAAGTAATTTCTTTTGCTGCCAAAACACTTCACAATTACAGAAAAATTCACATCAGACAGCCACTCCAAAGAATAGTTTCCATTTTTGTGCAGTTCTCTTTTCAATATGGGAAGGCGGTCTGTTTCTTATTTCCTCACAGCGTCTGGCCACAGACGCTGACTTCAGGAAGCAAAACGAAAACCCATGCTCCCCTCAATGATCCACAGACTGATTTCCTGAGAAAACATAAACATATATGCATAAATAAGAGAGTAGTCACTTCCTTGAATAATATGATTTCTATCAATCCTACACAAGGATATTCTTACTATTTGATATACTTTCTCTTAGATGACCTTAAAGGTAAAAAGAAACCTGTGTGGGGCTTGATGTGCTGCAGGGGGTGAAGCCAGCATTTGCAATGCTTGGATCCCATAGCAGAGCACCAGCTGGAGTCCCAGCTGCTCTGCTTCTGACTTAGCTTCCTGCTAATAGACATGGGAAAGCAGCGGATGATGGCTGAAGCACTCGAGCCCCTGCCATACATGTGAAGACCATGGTGGAGTTCCTGGTTCCTGATTCCAGCCTGGAAGAGCCCTGGATGAATCAGTGGATGGAAGTGTTCTCTCTCTCTCTCTCTCTCTCCCTCTCTCTTTCTCTCATATAGATAGATAGATCTTTTTTAAAGGTGTAGTTCAGAAATGCTGGATGTGCCTATGATTATTAGTATAGAAAAACGTCTTCTTGTGTTCTCATGCTCTGTTTGTGGGCAGGTGATACACAGGCATGCAGAAAAGAATAACAAAAAAATAAAAGCCTGGGAATGGTAGTAACACCTGCTAACATGCACTCAATACCCTTTATATGCACTATTTATTCTTTAGTACCTGTCAGGCAGATGTTCCAATAATCTTCATTTATGGATGAGGAAAATGAGGCATGAAGAGATTAACCACCTTTCCCAAAGAATCTTAGTAAGTGGCAGGGATGGGATTTAAATTTGGGAATCTAGTTATAGAAGTCTACATCATTACAAACGTCTGGCATCACTTGGAACACTCACATCCTGTATCAGGTTGGAGTCCTGGCTCCAGTACCACTCTCCGCTCTAGCTTCCTGCTAAAGCACACTCTGGGAAGAAATAGGTAATAGCTTAAGTAATTGGGTCCCTGTCCGCCACTGTGGGCCTTTGGCTTCGGCCTAACCCAGCCCTGGCTCTTGCAGGTTTTTGGGTAATGAATCAGTGGATGGAAGATCTTTGTCTGTCTGTCTTTCTCTGCCTTTCAAATAAAAATGAATAAAGTCCACAATCTTAACCACCACAAAGTACCTTGAAATCAATACTATATGTCAAGGTGCCTGGGTCAGCTCTGGATTCAGAGGGAGGCTTCAAGTCTCGAATGTCCAGGTTAGGACTTGGTTCATTAGACTGCACTGTTAACTGAAGACTCCCACAGCTACTTCCTGAAGCAAACCAGGACTGCAAATTATTTAGAACTGCCTCCTTGTGTTCCCCAAAACCCACTTGTGCCTCTTTATACTTCACAAGAAGCATAAAGCTTGTTTAATTATACAAGGGGATCATATAGTTAAAAGTGTTCCTGAGAACTGTTGTTTTTTACAAAAAAAATAGATAAAAAGAGTTAAGGATTTCTATCATTCAATTTGTTAACCACTACTATCTTGATTTGGCTGTGTTAACAGACCAAAAAGAATGAAATTTAGCGAAGTATACAGTGGAGCAGGTGCACTCAGTAGGATTTAGGTCTAGAGAATTCAAAGCTACATAGAAAAAGTAGTCCTAGGTTCATTCCAGCCTGTGGTGCAGTTGTGTGTGGAGGGTGCCTTATTTCTCCAATGGGCCATCAGAGATGTAGGAGTTTGCTGCACGTCCAAGGCACAGGGACCCATCTACGTCTTATGTCTATCTCTCTATGTCTATCCCTTCCTTGGCAAGCAGTTCTGGCTCTAGCTGAGGGACAGATGGAACAGTTATATAAATCACACACATGGAATGGTCAGCCGAGAATGAGGGCTTGATAAGAGGTCCCCAAATCAAAGAGGCAATCATAATTTTCATATTTCTTTGCAAACTTCGAGATGTGACAATGATGTTCAGAGAACAGAACCGTGACTGTCAAACCACTGCAAGTGTCTGTGGTATGTGAAAGGCTGTTCTAAGCAGGGAGAGCAGGAAGTTGGTTGTGTGGGGAAAGACACTGGTCGACTTAAAGCTGAAAAGAGCAGGAGAACCCAGCTGAAGGACTGAATATGCTATGTGATTTTCAATGTTCATAATTGTCCTATCTTTCTACTCTTTCCAGCCTCCTCCATTGCTCTCATTCCTACTGAATAAACCAAATCTATTGTGACGTTCCAGTTAAAACATGAGCATTTATGCTTACACTATATAATTCTTAATCAAAATGACTCTGGAATCAAGTTGATTAGGATCAACTCTTGGTTCTGCCTCCTAACAGCTACATGATTGCAAACAAATTTTTGAATTGTTCTGTACCTCAGATTCTTTTTCTATAAAATGGAGATAAGACACCTATATACACCATAAAGTTATTGTAAGAATTATATGAGAGGATGAGTATATATGCTTTAAAACTAGCATCTAGCACATGTTAAGTGCTGAATATTGTTAGTTATTTTAATGATATTATGATTCAAACAGCCAATACAGCATGGAGGAATTGCATTGCCTAAATCTAGTTAAGTTGTCTCTATGATTGCTGGCATGTAATAGAATACAAACATCGTAAAACGAGGAAACCTTGTTATATGCAACAATGCAGATGTACTGGGAAGACGTTATGTTAAGTGAAATGAGTCAGATGCAGAAAGACAAATATTGCAAGACCTCATTCATATGTAGAATTGAAAACAGTTGACCACACAGAAGTAGAGAATAGAATAGTGGTTACCAGAGACTCTGGTGGGGAGAGGGGAGAGGAGGAGGGAGAAGTCTTGGTCAATGAGTACAGAATTATAAGAGAGGAGGCATAAATACTGGTATTATACTACATATCGGAGTGATAATAGTTAACATTAATATACTGTACATTCCAGATAGCTGAAAATAGGTTTTTGAATGCTTTCACCACAAAGAAATGATAAACGTATGAGGAGATGAATATGCTAATTACCCTGATTTGGTCACTACATAATGAATTTTGTATCAGATCATCACATGGTATTTCTATTTAAAAATAGAAATGTAAATTGTCCAGCTAGTTGGACATGTTAGTGTCTCAATAGCCATCTTTTGTAAGACATGTTTGTTGATACTTGGTACAGTATCCCTGAAATTCTGTATCCAGTTCAGGATACCATATATTAAGAATGGGATTGAAATCCAAGAGGAATGTTCTGGGGGAGTGGAAGGTAGGGAAGAGTGTAAGATAGCATGGTAAATATAGAAAACATAAAGGAATATTAGATGTATTATCCTAAGAAAAAAATAATGTAGGTGAAAATATGGGGTTACTTTGAAACATTCATGGAAAATGGAATTTAAAGATGTTTTTTGGTGCAAGAAATTTCAAATATCTATGCATAGTTTTCTCTATGAAATTGAAAAAAGCTTACCAAAAGTTCTGTTCTCACTGCCCTGTTGTGAAAGTTAGCAGATAGATATGTGGTTAAAGGTGGAAGTTGGGAGTGAAGCAAAGGGTGAGGAGCCCTGCAAGATCACAGTGCATTCTGTGCTAGTGGCTGGTTCTCTGAGAGGGAAGAGGTTAAGGCTCAAGGACTGACTGTCAAAGTCACCTGCTTTTCTTTTCATGACGGGATATCCTACTGTGGGTCGGAGAATGGTGTCCATTTTGGCCCAACAAGTTTCTTCTGGATATTCCACAGAAAAATAGGTAAAACTCTTTCAATCAGAAAAACTGATGGATGCACACACAGTCCATCCTCCTGACCGTGTCACAGCTGAGCACCTTCTAATCCCTACTCATGGCCCTGGTTCTCTCTTTGTGTTGATGCAGACCATATGAGAAGTCTTCACAAAGGTTTTAGAAAATGCATATTAAAAAATTATGCATGGATTTTGAAATTTTTTGCACCAGGAAAAGCTTATATTTGAATTCCATTTTCTACAAATATTTTGAGTTATCCCTGTATATATACATATCCCTCTTCTATATAACCTCATGTTAAAAATTTAAACACAATTACAAAATAAAACCAAATGCATGAATCATATGAACACAATTCACAGAAGAAATGCAAATGACCTTAAGCACATGAAAAAAAAAGTCCAGTGACAACAAGACTCAAATTAAATATGAAATAGAAAATTTAAGAAATCCTATATTCACCTACAAATTAACACATTCATTTTCAATGATGAAATTAAACTCTGGCAAGAGTGTGTGAAAGGAAACTCTTGCATGTTGCTAGGAAGGGCATCAGGGAAAGCAATGTTCTGAAAGTCCCTTGCCAATATTGTATGAAGAGACTGAGACCTCGCTAGCCTTTAACAAAGGTTTAGGACTTCATCTTAACAAAATGGTCATGAAGATACAAGGATGAGGGTTTCTGTCTAAAAATATGCATTTTAAGGAAAAACCACTAATCTAGTCTTCTCCGACTGAAACTAATATTTAGTTCTACAGAAAAGTTAAGAAAAATATCCTTTGGGGCCATAATGATTTGGTGATGCATCGTCCATTCCCCCAATAAACTGTTAATACGTCCTCATTAAGTCCGTGCTGGTTCTTTGGACACTCGGTGGTGGAGCATTTCCTTGTACAGAGCCAGCACAGGAAGTTCCCCATGGGGAGGGGCCACATGTCTTCTGATACACCAATTCTTCTGCTAATGGCACACAGCACTACCAACATGGGTTGGATATTTGTAGAAAACGCGAATGACATTTTTCCACAACAAGCATGTAGTCACTATGAGATCATTTGTGTCTAATGGCAAAGGCGTGAGCAGAAAGCAGAGGTCAAAACATGAAGCAGCTGGTGACTTCCTCTTAAAGACTTTGGCCTACGTCTCTCCACTGCCCAATAATCTGAGTTTCCAACAATAAGGAAAGGTAATCTCACACCTCCCTCGATTTTGATTTTACTTGAAATAACTTGGTCCTCAATTTGAATTCTTTATTAAGATAGATTTTTAAAATATCATCTTGAAGAACCAGATCTGGAAAGAAAACTACTTTTCTTAATTACCACCAGGAAGGCAGGAGGCTGCTGGCCAGCATGGGCATATCCTACACACTTCCTCAGGTACTGCCACATCACCTATTCAACTTAATATTCTGCAATGATTAATGAAAAAAATTTTTTTCCAAAGATTTTCACTCCAAAGTGGAGAGAATTAATTCCTTTCTTGATGAACAGTAGAAGCAACCAGAAAACTATGCTACCCTCTAAAATCTTCTAAGGGGACCTAAATCATAGTTTCCCCGAAAATAACACGATAAGAGAAGTGCAATTTCATCAAGTCTTGTCAAACACCTGTTACATTTAGCATTTCGGGTCACAAGTACCATAGTGCTAACCACATTTTGGGGGTGAGACCAAGAGGAAAGAGTGGAAGAGGCATGAAATACTTGCTATGTTAGTCTGTAAAAGAGCAAGCAAAAGCCTTCACCAAATTGACCACTTCACAAAGAAGAAATAATTTTCTCATATAGTAGAGACTGATAATTCATGGTGAACCTTATAGGCTATCCGTATCATTCTATTTCTAAGAAGTAAAACATTTGAGTATGATGTTTCTTTCATGAGCACAATTATTCAATGCATGTTTCCTTCCCTTATTCAGTCCTTATATAAGAAAGTTGCATAATAAGATAATATTCAAGCTCTATAGTTTGTCATTCTTGCTAAAGAATACAAGTCATAGGTATCAGTCTATGTACTTAAAGCAGGTTAAAACATTCCCATGGTACCATTCTAGCTCCAAGAGATATAGGGGCTCATTCATCCATTTCATTAATACAACAAATACGTGTTTAAGAGCTAAACTGAAATATAAAGTACTGGATATACAGATGCAGATGGGCAAAAGCTTCCTCCATTGAGATGCCTGCAGTGGAAAGGAACTAAAGAGCAAATTCAGAAGGGCATTCCAGTGAGATGGAGCTGAAGACTGTCCCTGTGGGCATGTAGAATGGCTACAGTCTGTGAACTTCACAGCTCTTCCCTGGAAAAAAAGAAGAAAAGAAAAAAAAAAAAAAAACCTGTGCTATGCCACAGAGTTTAGACACAGGTTACTTTACCCCATTCATCAAGTGTCAATCAAATTAGACTATCTCCTTACAGAAGAGATGCTACTGATACATATTTTATTGAGGCATGAAGAAAGTATCAACAGAAAACCTGCAATAGTTTATACTCATTTAGGAAAAGCACAGAGATGTCGAAGGGTTAGCAGCAATTCTGAATAGGTGGAAACTGGGTACAGAAAGATCAGCCAAGCCCTTCAGTGGAAACGCAACACAGAGATGAACGCTTAGCAAGAACGGACTTTAGACTTCTGGTATTTCCATTTGGGCGGAGATTAAGAAAAAAAAAAACCCAGAACAGAAGTTTTCTCACAGTGTTTTGCAACTTCTGCTTCCAGACTCTGCCAGAACCCAGAAGTAGCAAGAAAGTTAAAAATGAAAACACTGCTTTTTTTAAATGATAATTTTTTTACACAGAAAGTTGAGTACATTTAATTCAAGTATGTTTAGGATTTTTGATGAGTTCTAGATTTATTTTTATTTAAAATGAAAAAGTGATTTATTCTTGATATCCTTCATCTTAGCTTGGAGAGAAATTCAAATTCTCTGACGTCATAAATAAGAGTGTCAATTGTTAAACAACAACAGGAGTCACTGTGCACTTACTCCCCAAGTAGGATCTCTGTCCTTAATGTGTTGTAATATGAGAATCAACGATAAAAGTAGTCTTCAAACAGTGCTTTATACCTTGAATTTGAAATAATGAATTTCAAAATTAATATGGCTTACCAATACTGAATTTAATAGGAAAAATGAAAACCACAACTAATATGTTGATGCAGAAAGCAGAAAAAGTTCCTTTCTCCATTAATACTGTATCAACTAGCGAACTTAAAAAACCAAGGTATTTTGAAAGATTCTCAACTTTTTAATAAGTGAAAGCACCCAGTTAATTTTCTCTGCTCCAGAAACTGAATTGCTTTGATTTCCAGTTCAAACTTCGCTTTGCTGGAAAAAGGTACAATATTTCCTTTAGATATGAATGTATATATGTTTTTTAGTAAACTTTTATTTAATAAATATAAATTTTGAAAGTACAACTTTTGGATTATAGCAGTTTTTTCCCCCCATAACCACCCTCCCACCCACAAACCATCCCATCTCCTACTCCCTCTCCCATCCCAGTCTTCATTAAGATTTATTTTTAATTATCCTTATATACAGAAGATCAACTTAGTATATACTAAGTAAAGATTTCAACAGTTTGCACCCACACAGAAACTCAAAGTATAAAGTACTGTTTGAAGACTATTTTTATCGTTGATTCTCATATTACAACACATTAAGGACAGAGATCCTACATGGGGAGTAAGTGCACAGTGACTCCTGTTGTTGATTTAACAATTGACACTCTTATTTATGACGTCAGTAATCACTGTTCTAGCAGTTCTTAGTGTCATGAGCTGCCAAGGCTACGGAAACCTCTTGAGTTCACAAACTGTGACCTTATTTAGACAAGGTCATAGTCAAAGTTCTCTCCTCCCTTCAGAGAAAGGTACCTCCTTCTTTGATGGCCCGTTCTTTCCACTAGGATCTTACTTACAGAGATCTTTTATTTAGGTTATTTTTGTCACAGTGTCTTTATACAAGGCTTTCCATGCCTGAGAAGAATGTGTGTGTGTGTGTGTGTGTGTATAATGTATAAAAATTCTTAATTCCGTCTGGTGTCAGAGTTTCAATGTTCTAAAAGCATAAGAAATAGATATCCCATTTTAAACAGAATTGATTTTCCCCCTGCTCTAATTCAGTCTTCTTTTCTAATGCCCTTTACTTATACTCACTGATAGAAGTCTGCCTACTTTAACAGTTTTTCGTCACAGGATGTGGCTGATTCGATTTTTATCTCCATCTGGCAGAACATAACCAACTTGTTTAAGCTCTCAGCTCCCACTTATTGCAACTAAACCTTCCTTGTGTAGCTGATCCTTCACTCCACCTCCGTGACATGCATTTCTTCTTTAAAACACAAGTCAGTAAACTTCCTTAGGGAACTTGTGACAATACAAGACCAAGTACTCTAGGCTGTCACAGAGTTGCCCAGGCTAGCTCCCTTGTCTGGCATCAATTGCCAGACAGAAGTTGTTGATGTCCCTTAGCAGTCCTTGCATGGTGCACTGTCCCTTTTGTAGGTCCCCATATCTACTGGCAGCTGTGTGGATCCAGTGGGGGTGGAGGATGGGATGATGGAGGGAAAGAAAGGAAACTAAAAATACCTTTCGAATGAAAAAGTGAGGACCACAAATGTCTATATTCTCCTGTGCAAAGGGTGAAAATACATGTGGGACCTTTTTCACTCTGAAGCCCTTAATGTTTGTTCTAGCAGTTCTTAGTAGTGACAGCATCCTGCATACTTGCTACAGCCTTGGAGAAGAACGCGGCATGGTGAACACCTGTGACTTGAAGTAGTCTCTATTAAACTTTTATAACAATGAATGAATTGTGCTATATTTTCAGTAGGTACAGCTGGTAAATCTGTAGATAATTTGTACGTGAGAGAAATGATGTCCTTTCAGTAACTGTACATTTATATTATTTTGCCAAATCTTAACCTTTTAAAATAATTAATGTTTTTTATATTTTATTTTAAATTTCTAAAAATTATATGATGTCTCTTTGTTGTATACAGTACCCGGCTGACTTCTGGTGAATAATGCTTAGCGGTGCTTCCTGCTGAAGCATCTGGTAGTTAGTCATATGGCCTAGAATAGCACAATGTCACCACTGAGGAGGCTTGAAGAGATTATCTCAACTAAACTAGTAGTCAATGAGACGGGGTGATGTGGGAGGGCAATTTTGGCCCTTAGGGACATTTGGCAAGACCTGGATTCAGTTTGGGTATTACTGAGTCTGGCTGTACAAATGAGGGATGCAGATATGCCTCTGACAATGCACAGGATGGCTCAGTTCTCCAGCTGACATGTTGATAGGGCCAAGGCTGAGAAACTGGACTAAGCCCCACCTTGCTCCGATGAAGGAGCTGAGGCTGAAGGAGTCCAGCATATTACCCAACACCACTTACTGAAATTGAAGTCCGTGAAAAGGAAGTAGTGATTGAGTTCAGATTCAGAATGTGTCCCTAATAGCTATTCCAATATTCATTTCATTGTATCAGGTAAATGGACAAATACCTCATAATATACTGTAGGAATTCTGCACCAAGTGGCTACAGTGTTGGTATGATATAAGACAAGTCATTAAACATTTTTGAGTTTCAGTTTTGTTGTTTGTAGAACAGATTAGTTAAAATAGATGGTTTCCAGGGTTTCTTTTTTTTCTACCATTGTATTATTGTGCATATAATGATGTCCTAACTTTATAATGGTCTCCAAATTTCCAAATTCCTTTTACTTTCTTTTTAAACTTTTTCTACAGGAATTCATACCCAAATGCAGGGAGGAAATATTGTGGCTAATATCAAAAGCCCAGTGTTTTAAACAATAGTTGACTCTATGTAAATAGTAAAGAATAAAATAAAATTCAAATGTATTATTTTAAAATAAAGTGGTATGAGTAAAATGCTTTCTCATTTTTCATCATTAAGTAGGAAGATAATTTTTGATCCTCATAACTTTTGTGAAAATTAACTTATTTAAACCATATCCACACTATTTTAATCATAACCAAAATTAGCCACGTGAATAATATCTTGTCCCTAAGTTAATGGAATTGGTTTGACATTAGCCCAGTATATGTGGATACTTAAATGGTTTATGGACTAAAAAGGTAAGTTAATTAGTTGCAAAAAATTTTTGAAGTCCATGTATCATAATGTAATTTTTCAAGAACTTTTTGAAGACCTTTTGTATGCATGGTTTTCAGAAAGTTTTGCCCCAAAATAAACTTAAATTCCATTTTCCATTTTTTGAAGTCCCTTCTTACTTCCTGAAACAAAGGTTTTCCAAAGTATTTGTGGCTCTGTAATGCATCCTTAGTAATTTTAACATGGAGAAATTAGATGACTATTTAAAATTTTCATTATTTTCTATAAAAATTTCAAAATTTCTGCTAAGATACTATTATTACATATGTTAATGTGTATTTTTAAAAAACTCTCCTTGACATGATTTTCTCAAATTATAAATATATTATTCCTTCATATTAGGAAGGAAGACTTACATGGAGCACAGAGAGCCACTGCAGGGACTGGAAGGACAACATTTGTTTGTTCTGGGTTATACTTTGTCAGTTGAAGAGGACAGCAGAGTAAAATTACTACACTTGCAAAATAGAACAACAGATAAAAAGGAAAGGAAAATATAATATTTTCTTCTCTTTATTAAAAACAAAATTAATATATGTAATCTGTGTGTATACATTTTGGTGTACCATAACTGCTAATTTTAAATCTATTTTTGTGATACAAATAAAGCAAGAGAATGAAATCTTAGATATATATTGTTACTTTAACAGGAGTTTTTTTAGTCAGATGAAAATAAACTATTTTACTTTTTTTTTACAAAAAGAATTTTAATCTGACCCATGTGTTATTGTTAACCTCTGGGTGTTTTAACAACATTTTGATGGACCTTAAATCAATTAACACTAAAAAGGAAAACATCTGTGGCCCTAATACTTCTTAGAGTTGCTCTTAATATTGTTTTTATAAGGAATTTGAAAGTATTTAATTTAAAAAGCCACTGAAAATTCCATAACTCATGCATGTTTAGCAGTAGATATTGAAATGATACCTATTTTACTAACAAACATGAAGCATGAATATCTATGAGAGAGGGAGAAGCCAGAGGAAGGAAATGTTTTCTTCCTCGTGAAACCCAGATGTTCAGCCCACAAAATGGAGGCCTGGAGGAAAAGGCACGCTATGGTGTCTGATATCTTCAAGAAGTGTTACTTCTGAGAAACATTAATGGGCAAAACTGATCTTTTTTATAAATTAGCTGTGCTTTTGCTGTAAAATAACATAAGGAATTTCTTCTGTATTAGATATGGAATGGAATTATGGATGAATTAAAATAAAAGGTTCATGATTTTCCCCCACAAACACATTTATGTACATACATTGTTCTAACGTATAAAGGTTATTCTTTAACAAAGAGATCCATGATAAGCATGTTCCTTCATACACTGACAAACCATTAACTCAAGCCAAGATTCCGCAAAATCCTAGCTTTATGGATGGCAGTGATTTTTTTCATTTTCTGTCTACTACTCTTCACCAAACACAGATGACAGCAGAATAGAATAATCACTACGAGTGCACATGGGTGGTGGTCAAACACCACATTTATGTATTCTGATTTACAGAGTAATATTTGAGGCATTTCTTATTTTTGTCAAGTTTTGATTTTTACTCCAACTCTTAAAACGAAAAACCAAACAGCAAGGTAATGATCATAGTAACGACAGAATCTCAGTACTCCTTTATAGTTTTCCAAATGCTTCAGTAATGTAACCATATTATTTCAAGGCACTACATTTTATGAACTGCTTTCACATTCGTTTTCTGTTACTACCCTACACTTACAAGTATAAACATTAATATTTAACTTAAAAGAACATATTAAAGATAACAAAGAAAATCTTTTGGGATTCTTTAAGCATAACAGTTATTTTTAAATTTTATTTTTAAAATTGACTAAGATAGGTAAGAAGATATCTGCAGTTAACTTTATATCAACTGAAGATGGCTTTAGTTTTCCCGTGCTCCTGAAAAATAGAATGTGACAAATCTGGTACAAATTTTACATTTGCCAACTAAAGGTATTTTTATATTCTTATTTCCCTGGCTTTGAAGAACTCCTACCATATCTGCCTTGTTCCTTCCTCCTCCAGAATTTTGAGGTTCCCGTTGCCTTTGATCTCTTTCTGGCCATGCCCAATCATCGTCATCCACAACTCCTAGCTGCCCTTGATACACCACCACTGTCTATTCTTAGAAAAGGGAGCGTCTTTTACTTCAAAGGCATTAGTAATTTTTCTCGTGTAGGTCATTCTAAAAGTGCCTTTCATCGTACTCAGTGTGAGAACCTCTCCTTCCTGGACCTCAGGACCCTACAGTCGCCAGTCAGCAAGGAGGCAGCTCAGCTTCCTCACTGAAATGAGATGCTCCTTTCTCTTTTGTTTCAGTGTGTCCTCATTTCCACATCAAACTTTCATTCTTGAAATGGTGGGTCAAAAATGTAGCATTTGTTCACATAATTGAATTAATATGTCTCTAAACAGACTATTTAGCTTGAGTAGGCTTTTATCCCTGCTGCTTAAATGCAACCGATTTTTCTGCATTACAGCAAACTACGCTTTCTGATCCACACATGATAGTGCTTACATGCAAGATTATCTGCTTCTCACACACTCATACACCATTTGCTTTAAATGGATACGCTTTCTCTTCATCACTTTCTCCCCTACCCCTTCTGTCTGGTTCATCCTTTTTAATGAGGATGGAGAGGAGCTGACGCTGCTGCTTTAGACCGGTATGAAAATGAAGCAGAAGCAAGAAGACAAAAATGTGTGACTTTCTCCTGTGCTGAGCCTTCTCTAGACTAGTTCATTTTTGAGATCCCTGTTAAGTGCCTAAACAACTGATTCACCTATTTTTCCATTTAAGCAAAATACCGTAATAAATATATCATACATACTTAGATTACTTAACTCCTTTAGTTTCACCATAATTCTGCTTCCTCTACTAAAATTAGTGGCCGGGAATTGTCTGTATGTTTAGTAAATACTCTGAGGAATAGAAACAAAATGTAGAGAAACCTACAAAACACACTACAGCCTCAGGTGTGCAGGAGACACATTGCTAATTCCTCTCTTGACCCCTCTTTCTCAATTTAGAATTTAAAACTAGAACACGGAAAATTAAACTATTCTCTTTAAGGATATGATAAGCAGTAAAGCTTATAATACATATCTGGGAGGATAAATTAACCAATTTATTATGTGAAGGGCAAGTAAATGTCAGACTTCATAATGATTTGTATACGTAAGTGAGATAATATTGGTAAAATGTTGAGAATAGGTTAGCACATAAACACTGTTTTTTTTCATATTAGCTACCATTAATTACAGAAGTAAGTTGCTCTATTCATATTTTTAAGAAAATTTGCTATGGGTGAGTTCAATATCATATGCATATGATCAATGTATGTTATATTACACATAAACATATATGGATAGGTGTTATATAGAAAATGAATAGATATATATGAAATGTTCCTAAGAGAACTTATCCTCCATTTGCATGCTATGTAAATATAAAGGCATTAGATTCTTCCCAATACCTGTCAAATTGATAACCAATTGGTTTTCAATTACTCAAAAAAAGGAACACTTAAAATTTTGAGATAAACCTTTTAAGCAAAAAGTTAATTTGCAACAAATCCTCTGACTTATATTAAATATTGGTTTAAATAGTATTTTAGAATATTTTATCCATATGTGGAAAACAAAGCACACATCATTCAGTGACTTCAGAGAGCATTAACTTCTCAGGACATTTTCAGTTAAACTTCTAATTCATTAGTCCTTATTGTACAGTTTCTATTAAAACAAATTGCATTGAGTTGTACTCTTTTAAATAGTTAAGCTAGAGAGGGATATATTTGCATGTGTTGAAGATGTTTAATTATAAATATTTTTATAAATTCCTTCATAATTAATTTTCTGACAGTATTAAAGTTAAATAGGTATGTTTGGCAATAGTTAGGATGTTCGCAAGCACTGTACAACCTCTCAGGAAAAGACATGAATTTTAATTTTTATATAGAATTTACTAAGCTGTTTACATCATCAACTCCATTTTGCAACATTCAAAGCAAAATATTCATCTGCCGTCCTCACTGGACATCCCTCTTTTTCTTTTCCCAGTCTTTCTTCCCAAATATTAAATCTCCCAGGGTTCAGAATCAGTCCTCTGCTCCTCTCCATCTGAACATTCCCCTACATCATCACATTGGGTCCTTCCACTTTAAATTCCATCTGTGCACAGTGACTCCCAAATTTCTGTCTCCATTCCAGACATGGCTAAGGAGCCCCAGACTCTTATCTCCAACTAATTCTTCACATCTCTGACTGATGGCTGGTAAGAATTCAGTCATTCATGATAGACAAACAGAACTCAACTGCTTATCCATTGTTTGACTCTTTCTCATCACAGTTACTCGTAGGGAGAACAATAGTCATTCTCTCTAACTTTTTTGTCCCTTTCATGCAGCAACTTTTCTTGACCCTATGTAAATGTTTCCCTTCTTTCTATCTCCAGGGTTGGCATTTAGTCCAAATTACCATCTCTCTTCTCTGTCTGACCAACTTAATCACCTTACTGGCCCTAGACAGACTCATTTCCAATCAATTCAATTCAATTCATAGCAGGGAAGTAAGATTAAATCTGCTTAAACATTCCAAATGGCTTCTTCTCATGGAACTTTGGATAAAATATGAATTCTTTCCATTTGCAACAATTCTTTTCATTTGCACTGCATGACCTGCCTCTTGCTTATCTCCTTCACTTAAACACAAACAACTCAGTCTCTATTCACTGTTATGCCCACAGCTGACGTATCTGTACCTTGAATCCACCAATTTGCTTGGTTTTGCCCTGGGACCTTTGCACCTATCAGTTCCTCTTCCCATAGATCAAGATTCATGTTTGTAGGCAGCCAACAAGTATCCCACAGACACATCTTCAAAGATGCTTTTCTTGGTCCTGCCATCTAAAGGAGCATTCACCACTGAATTTGGCCTATTTCTATTAAATCACACTGTTTTTCTTCACAGCACTTATCAATATCTGAAATGTCCTCACTTGTTTATTTGTTTTCTTGTTTGTTATCTTTCCTTGCTGCGATGTAAGTTTCAGAAAAGTGGGCACCGGGGCAGCGCTGTGGCGTAGCATGTTAGGCCATGGACTGCAGTGCTGGCATCCCATATGGGTGCCGGTTTGAACCACAACTGCTCCATTTTGGATCCAGCCCCTGCAACTGTGCCTGGGAAAGCAGCAGAAGATAGCCCAAGTCCCTAGGCCCCTGCACCCCTGTGGGAGACCCAGAAGAAGCTCTGGGCATTGGCCTGGCACAGTGCTGTCCACTGCAGCCATTTTGGAGGGGAACCAGCAGATGGAAGATTTCCTTCCCTCTCTCTCTCTCTCTCTCTCTCTAACTCTACTTTTCAAATAAATAAAGGATTTTTTTTTTTAATGAGCACTTTCCTGTTTTATTTACACTGCATCATCACCACTACGTTCCTAATGTGTACTTGGACTGTATGAACAATTAGTGAGTCAATGAGAATTATCGCATTTAATATCTTTTGCTATTATCAGCATTTTTCAGATGAAGAAATTAAACCTTTGAAAGATAATTTTCCCAATATTTCATGATTGGCAGGCTCAGAATGGAATATAGGGAAAACCATAGGCTAGATTTCCAAGATTGACCTCTTAATCACTTTGCAAATAGAACTTGTTTCAATCCAGCATTTCTACCTCCAACTCTGTAAGTTACTTTCATCAGTTCCCTTGCCCTTTTCTTTTGCTAATCTCCCTTCCTGAGATCATTATTTTCTCTCATAGTTGAAATTCTGAATTCGTATCTACTGTTTTACTTGTTTTTCTTATATATCTTGATCATCCCTAAAGAATCATTAAGAAGGTTTGGAACATAAAAACATGAATTATTGAAAAGTAGAAATAATTAGTATTTATGAAGCATAAGCTAAGATCTGATTTTAAAAACCCAAAGCATATCTGGAAATCTAAGAAGTCAGCAGAGAATGTTTGGACTAAATAATCTCATTTTCAGTTCACATATAACATATTAAGCAAACAATAAACACATCCCTTTATCTTTACTTTCTCTAAAGTTATAGCCAACTGCTCTGTGGAATGGAGAAAAGTAATATGGTCCTACCTAGTTCATTGACTAGGCATCTTGGATGAGAATGAAAAGATGTCAGTTGTCTATACTTCCTGGAATAAGATGAGAACCTCATGTGTTTTCCATGATCAAAGTGCTCAAGAAAGGTCAAGTTACTTCCCTTGCACTTCAAAAACAGTGAAAAATCTAGATACCTTGGTGAATTATTCAAAGATTTTCACTTTGTGTAATATCAAAAAACAAATTAGGTGGGGGAAAATCCATTCTTTCCATTGGATAATTCACCTCAAGAGAGACTTTCTTGTATTTGGGTAACTCCCTTTTCACATAATTGCAATGCATCACTTTTGCATTATTTGTGTAGCAAAAGATGAATCAACCAAAGATGTCTTTGTGCTTTGTCTAAGAGCCATGCAATGTTAAGTAAATTAAATCTTTCTAAAGTTACATAAGTGGCTTATTGCACAATGTGTATTGGGCTTAAGTGTGTGTTTCATATAAACAACTTCAACTGCCTTTGGTCCTGCTGTGATTCCTGACCTTCACCTAGTCATACCCGAAACTCTCTGGTTACCCAACTGACCACTCAGAAGACTGATTGATGCAGTAGAAAAAGAATAGGCTGAGAATAAGATAGACCCACCTTAAAACCCCAGCCCTCACTCTAGCAAGCAAACCTCCATTCGCTATTAACTGGTGAGCCTGAAGAATTACCCTGGAAAACCACCTTAAAACCTAAGGATTTAGTTGTGTGGTATCTGTATATGTATGTTTTTAACTCTTTCTCCAAATAAATATTTCATTGTCAGAATAAATCACAAAACAAACAGCTAAAACAAATTAGGAATACTGTCAAGTCCCAGTCCATTTTGTGTATCACTTTATTTTTTTAAGTACTTAGTAATAATCCACACAAATCAGAGGCAGCTCAGGACTTGTATAACAGACGTTTACAGAGAAAATCTCATTGGAATGGAAGCCTTGAAATAGTTTTCTAGGAATACAGTTTTTACTGTGTATATTTTACATAGAATTTAAGTAGTGATTTTTTATTTGTAATTTATAAAATATTGACATTCTGATAGTTATCCACAGCAAGGCATAGTATTATTTTATGGAGAGAGATTTTGGGAAGTGATGGAAATTTTGGAAACTTTAAAACCCTTTCTCAAAGTAGCCACTACCACAGAGATTACAGATTTCACGAGGATAGGCAGGGGATGTGGTATTCCCAGCTTGCATTCATAAAATAGTTGTTCATAATATAAATTAATAAACTTATGAATAAATATGTAGACTTAATTAGTCTGATCACATGAAATAATCAGAAAGTTGTCAGGTGTTGAGTGTTAGGAATCTGAGATTTTTTTGTGTCTATTTATTCATTTTTGTATTTCTCAAATTGTCTAGAATGATCATGTTTTACCTAGTAAAATTTTCCAAATAGTCTATCAATAATCCATCAGTGGACCAGTCCCAGAGAGCTACAGATAATGTTAAATCAATAGTGATCCAGTGATAATTTAAATAAGTGCCCCAGTAAAGGGAGCCCCAATATTATTCACAAGGTGATCACAGTAGCAAAGCACCTACCCATAAAGGAAAGAGTGGAAGAGCAAGTGGCACAGTCTTTGAACTAAATTTTAAGGAGCAAGTATAATTCTCTCAGTTGAAAAAGGTTGTGAAAGGAAGAAAAAACAGGATCGCCCAGCCAACACTTTGGAGATAGGAAAACAATATATTGTTAGGAAAGCACAAGTTATGAATAGTATATGTCACGAAATGGTTGCAGATTAGGTTGGAGAAATTTGGAAGGTTTCAGTTAGATTGCAGGTGCATTTGTGGTTTGTTTTATTTTCTGAAATGCAGAGACTAAAGGGGATATTTGGACATTTTTCCCACCCACCATTTTATATTGAGAAGATGTTAAACTTACTACTTCAATTTTACACTTTACTGTTTGCTCAACTAATTAGTAAGAAGGTGGTAAGAAGTGTGTAGACTAGTCAATAGATTGGCATGCAAATGATTGAGAATGAAAACGCAATTCCATGGGGCGGGTGTTGTGGCACAGGGAGTTAAACTGCCCCTTAGGACAACCTAACCCATGAAGTCGTGCCTGGAGTCCAGTTTCTTGCGCATACTTAAGGTCACAGATGATGGCTCAGGCAGGCGCCGTACCATTGCTGTGGGAGGCCTGAATGGTGCTCCAGGCTTTTGGTTTTGGCCTGGCCCAGCCTCAGCTCTTGTGGGCATTTGGTGGTGACCCAGTAGATGAAAGGACTCTCTCTCTTTGTCACTTTACTTTCAAAATAGGATGAATCAATCAATTTTATTTAAAAAATATGCTAATTCCAGGAGGTAGAACAGGCCCGCAAATATTTTTAAAATCATCAGCTAAGTAATAATCAAGAGGGTTAAAATCTTAAAATAACTCTAGCTGAAAGAGCTCTGCCTCTCAAAATGAAGGGTACTGATAGAAATATCAACACAACTTAAATCTGAAAATGGCTGATACCAACGTAAGTCCAACAAAAAAGAAAAATTACATTACAGGAATTATATTCAGCATAACATTGACATGTAAAAAAAACTAGAACTAAAACTATATGCAGGAAGTTTTTCTGGCTAAACAGAATAAGACGAATGTGTTTTTAAAAAATCGATTTTTTTATTTGATAAGGAAAATTACACTTAGAAAAGCAATGACCAGGGGCCGGAGCTGTGGTGTAGAGGGTAAAGCTCTGCCTGCAGTACTAGCATCTCATAGGGGGGTGGTTTGAGTCCCAGCTGCTCCACTTCTGATCCAGCTCTCTGCTATGGCTTGGGAAAGCAGTAGAAGATGGCCCAAATCCTTGGGCCCTTGAACCCACATGGGAGACCCAGAAGAAGCTCCAGGCTCCCTGCTTTGGATTGGCCCAGCTCCGGCACTGCAGCCATTTGGAGACTGAACTAGCGGATGGAAGATCTGTCTCTCTCTCTGCCTCTCTGTAACTCCGTCTTTCAAATAAATAAATAAATTTTTTAAAAGAAAGAAAGAAACAAAGGAAGAAAGAAAAGAAAAAAGGAAGAAAGAGAGAGAGAGAGAGAGAGAGAGAGAGAGAGAGAGAGAAAAGAAGGAAAGAAAAAAGAAAGGAAGAAAGAAAGGAAGGAAGAAAGAAAAGCAATGACCATAAATTAAAGTTCCCAGAGGCATAAGCTATAATCAGTAAAATCTGATGTGGGGGAAGCTGTTTCATGACTCTGACTGTAAAATTATAATGAAAATAATGCTGTTGAACATCATCAGCTCAGGTTTTTTTTAAAAAGACAATGATTTAATTAGGCTATATAAAAATACTGAGAGAATTAAATTAGGTTAGTTTTTCTCTTTAAAACTTCTCTGCAAGGAAAACTAAAAAATGTTGATAATTTTCAATTCAATGTTTGTTTTCATTAAAGTTGAGTCAAAACATCCTTGGTATTAAGTCGTGAGGGAGGCTCCACAGGGAGCTGTCAAAGCAGGGAGTGTGGAGATGAGTTTTGCCTTTTGCAGAGGTTGTCCTCACAATGGCAGATGAGGACACACACAGGTACTGAAGGAAGGGGCGATCTCAGGCTGTTGTTGCTAAAAATCCCTATCAAAGAGTTGTAGATTGTGTTGGGTTTGTAAATTATATAGATTGCAGAATCTGGAGTATTCCCTGAAACCCCAAAGCAGGGAATGTAAAGAGAGAAAAATTCAAAGGCCTTTAAGAATTTGATCTTCTGGCACCTAACCTTAAACTATGTTTTTTTTAACCATCTGTTTGTTTTTTCATTCTAATGTGATATTAATACAAAGAGAATAAATTCAATGTATTTCATAGATACAGTTCTAAGAATATAATGATATTCCCTCCTTCCCTCCCTCTCTGTTCCTCTTCCTCCCTCTCTCTCCCTCCTTCCCTCCATTTTGTTCTCTCTTAGTATTTTTAGATAATATTTTTAATTTATATTATAGTCAAGGTCTTAATACTCCACTAAATTAAGAGATCAACAAGTAAAAAGACCTAGTTCAGTGGGAACATACACAAGGACCATAAACAATAATCAGATGGAAAGATGCCCATTTCAGCAACAGACAGTGACTCATTGGATCCAGCTCCAATGCTGAAGAACTATGTGCTGTGATTTCGTGGGACTGTAAGATTAAAATTGACAATTTTGCAGAGAATCCCATAGCCTTCAAAGCATTCCCACAAATTTTAATGCATACAATAGTTAATTAGATGAGTAAATTGCGTTTCAAAGGTCAAAAATGGTTTGGTTCAAGATTATGATGTTTATAAAGCTAGATTTCAAAAATAGGAAGGGTTCTCAAAATGGATAAGGGAAGTGTGCATTATGAAAGAACTACCTGGATTTCAAAACCTCTCTGCACTGAAACAAACATTTTTAATTCCATTTTTCCTCTAACCTTATGAAGGACCTTCATATTTCTTACTCCAACTGCCACAATGTTCCCCAACTTGGAAAGGAGCCTGTCTCTTTTCCTAATGTGTTTAATATTTTTCTTAATGTGAAATAAAATTGTTGGTTTTTATAAGTATAGATATTTAAAATACAATAAGCAAATTTTATTACCATTACACTGTCCCTTTGGTATCATATCTTAATATTATTGCTATTTATATAGATTTCTCTATTTTCTTGAGTATCAGGACTTGATTTTTAATTTTTTTTATTTAGTTATTTGAGAGGCAGAAACAAAGAGAGAGTGAGAGGATACTCTTATACTGTTTCACTTCCAAATGCTCACAACAGATGGGGGCCCAAAGCAAGGAACCAAGAACCCAACCCAGATCTCTCATCCAAGTAGGAGGATCCAACTGTTTCAGTCATCACCACTGCCTCCCAGGGTTTGCATCTGCAGGAAGCTGGAGTCAGGTGTCAGATCCAGGAATTGAACCCAGGTGCTCTGCTGTGGGAAAGGATGTACTAACCAACCAGTAGCTGAACTGCTAGATCAAACAGCTCCTGAACATCAGGAAGTAATCTTCAATTTAACATGTGGAGCATTGTTCTTAAATATCAGTGATATCCATTAACTTCACTTTATCAACTGCTGATATCATAAACATTGTGAGGGTGATGGTGGATTACCCTCAACTGTTGCCTTCTATCCAGCATTGACAGATCACTGGAAGTTGATTTACTTCCAATTGTGCAAGTTTTAATAGGAAGAAGAATTTAAATATATGAATGGTGATGATTTTACTTGAATATCATTGCATTGTAATTAATTTCATAAATGCAACGTAAGGAGTATTCAAAAAGTTCGTAAAATGTGTATTAAGAAAAACTAAGCATGGATTGAAAACATGTTTGCACTAAAATAAAAAATAAGCTCAACTTTTAATCTCTTTACCATAAGTTTTTGGAAGTATGCTGCATATAGTATAGATGGAAGAAATCAAAGTTTCTGTAAAGTAGATTTTTACTCCAGTTTTTTCATTTTCAGCAGGAAATAAATGTGTAATTTAAAACACTATATAGCTAAGCACCATGCAACACATTAGCATTAGTTTTACGTGGGGATTTTGGTAAACTATAAAATAAAAACATCAATATCTTGCTGATTGCATTTTCAGAAGTGTGCTGGTTGCAGATACTGAGAATAGCCACAGAAAATGCTTATTTATTTTCTTAATATTGACTTCGTGAATAATTATGTCTTCCCTGTATGAAAGAGTATGATGGTTTTTGTTTCCTTTATTAATCTTTCTTGTTTTTTTTCTGTAACACCTGACTGCTAATTCTCTGCTCACAATAGTCATTCCTCAGATTCTCTTGAAAGATCGAAATCAAAGTAGTTCATTGATACATAAACAGGAATGTAGACTAAAGAAAGACTTTGGGTAACAATTACTGTTTTGCCCAAATATTTAACAATGCACACAAAATTCCAATGATTACTATAATTTCAATTTTTGTATTTTTGAGTAGTATGTACAAACAGATATCATACCAGATTGGTAAATGAATATTCTTCAATATTTTATTTTTTCCTGTATCATTCTCTAAAGAGTGCTACCTTTATGTATGCAAAATCATAGCACTGATTCTATATCCAGGTGGAGGACCAGTACTGACAAACATATTCAGACCAAACTGAAATTCAGTTTAAGTTAAGGGGTTGGTGCTGCATTGTAGCGGGTAAAGTCACCGTCTGCAGTGCTGGCATCCCACATGGGTGATTGTTTGAGTCCCAGATGCTCCACTTCCACATGGGTGATGGTTTGAGTCCTGGATGCTCCACTTCCAGTCCAACTCTCTGCTATGGCCTGGGAAAGCAGTGGAGGATGACCCAAGTCCTTGGGCCCCTGCACCTGCGTGGGAGATCCGGAAGAAACTCCTGGCTCCTGGATTTAGATTGGCACAGCTCTAGCCATTGTGGCCAGTTGGGAAGTGAACCAGCAGGTGGAAGACCTCTCTCTCTCTGCCTCTCTTTCTCTCTCTGTGTAACTCTTTCAAATACATAAATAAATCTTTAGAAAAAAGTATTGTCTCCTTAAAAAATTAAAAAAAAAACTAAGCTAAATTTCTACTCCAATTTCTCCTGTGTAAATAATCTCTTAAAGATATAAGATGATGAAAAAAATCAAAGGTCTGCGATGATGAAAAATGTCTTTTTCTGTCCCACATTGACACCATACACATGGTCTGAATAGGAAACCTTGTCTTTAGCAATGCTATGTGTTCACCAGTGTGAATCGACCTGACGAAAAAGTTCTGCTCTTTGTACACTCAGACTGAAATTCATGATCACTCTGTGTCATAAGAAGTGATTCCCAGACTCTGCAAATGGTTCATGCACACACCACCTTGTGTTCACAAACACTCCCCCAGGACCTGACCAGTGTCCACACCAGCACTGCCAGGGTGGGACCTGATGCCCTCTTTTACTGCCCTGCCAGGTGGGTACTTCCCTCTCGGTCCCCTACTTCTCTAAATCAGCCCACAAACTGACTTCAGCTAGACTGCCCAAAGAGCAGGTCAAGGGGAACAAAGTACAACATTCTCAAACTATGGATTTTTAAGTCAAGAAGATTTTTCCAGACTAAAGGTGAGGCAGAAGATGAAAGAAGGAAGTTGAAAAAGAAAAATGGGATGGAAGCCAAAGCCTATAAACATCTGGATCCAAAATAAATTTAATTTTTTTAAAAAGGATTTATTTATTTGAAAGGCAGAGTTATAGAGACGGGGGGGGGGGAGTGAAGAGGAGGAAGAGAGAGAGAGAGAGAGAGAGAGAGAGAGAGAGAGAGAGAGAGAGAGAGAATCTTCCATCTGCTAGTTTACTCCCCAAATGGCCACAATATCCAGGGTTGTGCCGGGTCAAAGCCAGGATCTCAGAACTCCATCAGGGCTTCCCACATGGGTGGCAGGGGCCCAAGTACCTGGGACATCCTCTGCTGCTTTCCAAGGCACATTATCAGAGATATGAGTCAGAAGTGGAACAGCCAGAGAATGAACTGATGCCCTAATGGGATGCCAGCATTGCAGGCAGCAGCTTAACCCTCTGCGCCACAATGCCTACCCCCAAATTTAATGACAAAATTGTCCTATAACTTCACCCTCCTACTTTGCCTCTGTTTTTTGTTTGTCTCATGTTCTCCCTCTCAGATTTTTCTTAACCTCACTTCTTCCATCACTATAAACTGGAGATTAACTCAAAATATCTATTATTTATTCAGTACTTGATAAGAAATCAGACACATATGGCATACTTTCTGTTTTCATAAAGGTTACAACAGCAAAACATCCACTGATTCATATATCATCATGGAGGTTGTTGTCCCACTACAATCGAAATAATATTTGGAAAATGCCAAGGGAAGACGGGAAAAAGTGAAGAGCGCCAGGGAGCAGTTTTGTGACAAGAGTGACAGAGGAAGAGGTCAGAGGGGAGAGAGGATTTGCACACAGCCTGAAAGGCCTTGAGGAAATCCAGAGAAACTGGGTATTGGAAACACCTCCAATTTGTTCTCTTTTAATGAGTCAGAAAAGAAGAGGAAAAACACATCCCAGTCCAGTGCCAGCCCCAGTTCCTAGGTTATTGGTGGACCCAATTGCTATGGAAATAGTAGAACCTAAATGAAAGGGAATGAGAAAATATCAGCACCCATCCCTGGTTTTATTTTGTTCTTCTAAGCTATAGGAGGCATCCAGAAGGCATGAGACTTCAGACTGATTAGGAAGGCACTACAATACATTAAGTGAAAAATAAGAAAGCCATGAATTAAGATAATGGCCATGAAGATGCAGACAGGGAGAAAGGTTTTCAAAATTAGGAACTGCAAAATTTCGGGACTTGGTGAGAACATTCAAATTTAGGAAAAGAGGTAAGTTCCATGTTTCTGAGGGATGAGTCTGGAATGGAAGCATCAGGATTGCCAACAGAGTAGGCAATGAGTCTACAAAACAAGAATAACTGGCCAAGGATGGAAGCTCATAGAAGCCCAAGATTTAAGAGGTGGGCAAATATGGAAAAACCAATAGAGCATAATTATTATATAAATCTCATATACATATAATTAGTATATGTATAAATTGATATGTAGGTATGCATATGTATATGAACAATGTAGAGATAGCTGTATTCCTACTCTAGTTAATTATCACTGGTGAAAGCATACCAAACAGAACAGAGAAAGAACTTAGCTCATGCTCACCACTCTGCCTCTGTGCTTAGTTACATAAAATGAGAGGACATGAAAACACAACCCAATATTCCCACTTCATCTGTCATCTAACAAAATGCACTGCAAATTCTATCAATGATAAGTATCACCAGCAAGCTTTCAGCAGGAAATATGTTAAAAGTGATCATTCTCACATCCCAGTACCTTTCAACTGTAGAATACTTAGTTCTAAAGTAGAACTATTTATAAATTCAATTAAGAATTTGCTTTGAACACTTGAAGTGGTCTAGGCATGGCACTTGTTTGGAAACATGCAGATAGAAAAATAAAGAATTATGTGCAGGAAATGAGTCTCAACTGTTAAGATTCATAATTCATAACATAAATCACATAGCAAAACCAATGTTCCTTAACTACTATACTATGGGAAGATGGGTTTGCAGGGTATTACATATTTACCAGAACCAAACATTACTCATTGTTCCTTATATTCTCAGAACCATCGCTGTTCAACAGAATTATTGACAAATGTTGAACAAAGTTTTTGTTTCTGTTTCTCATGGCAGAGGTGCTGCTAATGGAAATTAAGAACTTTTGTGTAAAATCAAACCCAGAACCCCAGGTAACCTAGCAAAGCTTAACCTTGGCTTTCTATGCATGTGCATTTTAGAGATGAAATAAAATAAAAATCTGAATTATCCATCTATTTATCCATTGATGTCCCGCTACATTCAGCTCCATTTCTACTTTTAGAGCATACAATTGTTGACTTAGCTGCTCAAATACTTAATATGTGCTGTAGTTACAAATTAATTTTAGCACATTAAAATAAAATATGGAATACAACTCATTTTGCTAAGAAGGAAAATATAGAAAATGTTATTAACTTTTCAACTTAGCATTGAATCAAAGAATTATTCTTGTAACTTAAAAATAGCATAAGTAGTATTTACAAATGCAAACAGTTATGTCTGTATGTATTTTCTCAAAATAAGTATATATTTCAGGAAGAATATCAATGCTTTTAAAAAATGTTTGCCCTCAATATTTATGTGAGCAACTGTACATAAGCACGATCTTTCAAAATAAATCCATGTGTATCAACCCTTTTATTTATAGTATACATTATTAGGTAGAGTTCACGTCAGGTTTCTAGATCCTACTATACTCATTTTGATTATGAATTTAAGCATATTTCTTGTAGTTAAAAATACCTTTAACTCACTGAATTGAAGTTTAATGGTGGTTTACTCTGTATTCTAAAAATATTTCAGTATTTTTGTGCTCATTTAGAAATGCTTTGTGACATTCCTTGGTGGAGAATTTTCAGTGAACATATGCTTTGCTTTATGTTAACACTCATGCATCACCTTGATAAAATTAGATTTATTTAAAACTTGCTTTCGTTTATGACCAAAACATCTTTAGAGAGATGGCAACTTGATAAATATCTTCTGTATTAAGACAAAATATTGTACCTACATCGAGTTTTAAATCCATCTCGGCAATGGGCTACAAAACCACCCTAACAAAAATTCCATCTTAGGCTGTTTTTTTTTCCTACTCTCCTGAGTTATCCAAAATATAAAATACAATCCAGTGTGCTCCAGAGATAGCTATTGCCTTCTCTTTCAGGGGAAAGGAAAATGGTAACAAGTTAAAAATAAAAGATTTCAAAGTGAATTTCAATGAGAAAGATTTTTTTTAAAAAATGATTTCCTTTTTGTAACCTTTCTGAAATTTCTATAGAAGTCGCATTTCAATGTCATTTTAAGAATAAAAATTTCTTTCAGACATTGTGTCATGAAAAGTAATAGTAAACATTAATTTACTGGTTCTATTTAATAATCAGACAAAATGTACTCAATGACCCAAACTGTAACTGTTCGTGAAATATACATTGACTGGACCATAAGTATACAAAGATCTCAAACTTAAATAGGTACCCACGGACAAATTAATTATATTTTCCTATAGGACACAGCATTTGCATTATTTTCAAAGCTTAACTATTTCTGTCCTGTCAAAGCTGTAACGTTTACCCGGCACTCAGAAAGAGTGGAGGTCCTAGAAATATTCCCAAAGCAAAAATTCATAGAAACTATTATCAGGAAACTAAAAACTTGATTTGAAATATATCCTGTGGTAATACAGAGAAATATAATATTTTAATAAATATCTAAATGTACTTTTGAACAATCATATACTTAAATATTTAAGAACATATTTTAGTAATAATCAAAATTTGAGGAAGCAAACTCTGGGCCTGAAGAAAGGGAGGGACTTAGAAGCAACCAAAGCCATCTTACGACTTCTCAAAAGTGCATTTTTTTGTTAAAAGGATGAAAATACATGTTTTGTCATTTTAAAATTCTTCAGACTTCCATACACATGTTCATGTGCCTTTGGGGACTAAGTAAGTCTGTTGCTTGCATGATACTGGTGAACAGTTTGTAAACAAAGATTGATAGACAATGTTCTCATTCTAGAATATTGGTATTTATCCCCTCCAACCTGGATGCCTTTTAAAAAGAAGCAATGTGTTTTGTCACAAACAAGCCATGTCTGCCCAAGCCACAGTAACCTTCACCATTTTACAACAGGCGTATCGCTTCCAGTCACCAGCTCCACGTGTTTTTACTGATTAGTTCAAACCAAAGCTTCTCTAAAAGGAGACGAAACAGTAAGGAAATATTCATATGCTTGGACTTACCGGCAACAAACACTTCTGTGTCCAGAAAGCCAAAGCCAAAGGCCAGAAGTCTAAGCCACAAGTACATGGTCATATCTGGAAATCAGCTGGATCCGGAAGAAACAGCATGCGTCCTTCTGAAAGGAAGAATAATGGTTATCTCCCTGAAAGATTCTCTCTGTTCAACCAAATCCAAAAGAAAAGAAATGACTGCGTACCCTGCACCGCTGTCTTATCAGACGGGGAGAAATTTCCTCCTCTGCTACCCTAGAGCAAACCGCTTGCTAGCTACAAGAACTGCTAGGTGGTGATGTCAGATTCGGTTTTACTAACTTCTCCAAAAATACTGTAGAGAGTCCTCTTTGCAGGAAGTCAAAAGAGTCGTTCAAAGTCAGTGCAATGGCACTTTACTTCCTTAATTCAAGCGATTGCACCAAGTTTGCAGGCTTTGATAAAAGCATTTTCCCCTTAGGGAAGAGGATTTTCTAACTATCCAAATACTACTCCTCTATGTTATCCAATATAACTTTAAAAATGTCAAATCCACCCCAAAATCATCAATAATTTCCATACCTAGGAGATGACCAAACAGATTCAGCATGGGTGTCACAAAATGGGGGATGGTGAGATGGTAGAGTGAGCTGGGAGAGAACATCTGGATCTGAGTCGTTAAGATCATCAAATGAATGCGTAAACTGGCACATTATTTTTGGCAACAAGTGTCATTTGCCATGAAGACATCCAAAACCCAGCGATACGACAGTTTTAGCAGAAAAACCCATTTCCTATGCAAAGTCACTTTCAGAGACCCAGCAGCTTGCCCCAGATCTTTCGCAGATATCCCTGTGAGGCGAGGGATGCAACCAAAATGTCATTTCCACTACAGCAGAATCTGCTTCAAAAAAACTTGGGCTTCTGTGGCTTAGGATACCTGGGTGCTACTGATGAGGAAGAGAAGGGCAATAGAAACTGAGGGCTGTATTTTATGAAAGTTAACTTTTTTTCTTTTTCTTAGCAATACTTGCCCAATGTTTTTGGTAAGTGAGACATTAATTAATTAATCAACATTAATATGTCATGCTCTTCATGGTTCTGATGTATTCGTAGTAAGTTCATCAATTAGGAAAGTGCTTCCTGGCAAAAATATACTGCAAATTCAGCAATACAACCAAATGAGTTGATATCATTTTCACAATATCTACTTGCATTTAAAAATAAAAAGTCACACCGGTAGAATCCATTATAATTTCGAACTGTAGATAATGCTTGGTAGACATCTAGATTCTTTACAGTAACTCTGAAACCTGCACTTAGGAAGCATTATTGTAAGGTTCTTACATCTAACTAACTTTTAATATTTATAAACTTCTTTGATTTACTGTTAAATTAACTGCTGGGATCTCCACATCCAAGTTCCTACTCCTCTTTGTACAAACGGAAATAACTCCACAGCTTAAACTCAAGGTAATAATAACAATTATGGCAAATATTATTGTTTTATTAATATTATTATTATCATAGCTAATTAATGGGCTCTTTTTATATGTAGGAATATTGCTTATCTAGTTCATACAATGTCCTTGGGCTAGACAATATGAATACCCCCATTTCTATCTGTGTGTTTCAAAGAGGTTGGGTGATTTGTTGAAGGTATCACAGCTAGAAGTTGGATAGTCACGTTTTGAGCCTTATTCTTCCATGTTTTGTGTTACTTGCCTTACTATCCTTCTACATTTTTCTCGTGCATTTCTCAAATCTTTTTGTACCACTTATGTTTGTTTTTTGAATGTCTGGAGAGACAAACTACCAAGTAAAAATGGGTATTTCGACAAATGTATTATCAAATAAGACAACTATGAAACTAAGCACAAATTTTCATGTAGGTAGATCCATTGGAAAATAGGTATCAGAGTTCATGGATCTGAGTACTCAGCTCCTTAGCCTCTTTCTTAAAATACATCTGCAAGGGAAAACTCTGTGGGAGTCAGCTTTAAATATATTTAAGTAAATATCTGTGTTTTGTTAGCTATTGACTATGCCAGAATATATGGCAAAGCTTGAGGCTAGGAAAAAAGTGTATCCATAGCATCCTTTAAGGGGAGAAAAACATATAAAATATGTTTTATAGAAAGTTAAATGCGACAACCTGAAAGAGGCATTTAAAAAGGACTTTTCAGAGCAGGACTTTGAAAAAAATACTTCGAAGTTAGGAGATCCAATTCTATTCCATACAGATGTGCAGGAAGATTCTACCCAAGGTTGGATAATATGTTTTATTTTAATGTGTTAAAATTGAGGTTAGTGTCAACAGGAAATAGACTTTTGGGTAGCAAAATCTATATTGTACACTGCAAAAGCATAAAGAAAAGGAGGCTGACACACAGCGACAACACAACAGCGGGTAAAGAGATTGACAATTCCATTGGCTCAGCAGGGAGGCAACGGCACCCCAGAGGTTTGTTAGCCCTGAGGCCCAGGCTATGAGGAGAGAGGAAACAGGAGAGAGAGCACAGCTCCCATTAGACAGTAGGCGATGCTGAACTTGATACCCAGGCAGAAGTCTGGGTACAAGCTGCCTGTTCTACAGGGCAATTGGGGAAATCTCTACCCCATACCTGCCTGGCTTCTGGGATCTTGGCATGCAAGCAGAAGAAAAGAGAGACGTGCTGATGTGATCCACTTTCAGTATCTGCAAGGGAGAGCAGGCAGGCTGCTGGTATAGGGGTATTTTGCTAAGAAAAATGGAAGCTAGGCAAGGGCCAGGAAATAACAGCAGATATTATATGATGTAAATGCAGAGGTATTTTCTGAGCAGTTGAAAAAAAGCATGTACCCAAAAATAATCTTAAAGGTTGGTCAATGACTTGGCTATGGAATGTTTAAAGCTGTAACATTAAGTTTGGGACAACATTTCATTAAGTTAACCAAGTCCTTTTTCAGGTATTTCAGTTAGGTAAAAGTTATATAAAGATAGAAACAAATTACAAGATGTTAACAGCAAAAGCAAACACTATTGATTCATCGTTCATCCAACCAGTGTGGAGTAAGTTTCCAATATAAGACAGCTGCTTTGTCTAATATGAGAAAAAACCATGAGCAAAAAGATATGCTCCGTTCCTTAGTAGAAGACACAGTCATTAATATCCAATAATCATGACAGGTTCAGACCACGGGAAGTCCCCGATGCTTTGATTTAAGCATGCAGTAGGATATTTGGTCTGGTTGTGAGGTTGGAAAGTTTGCCTGAAATAAGATGCATTGAACCAAGTCCTGAAATAATAGAAGTCAAACGTGCATGCAGCGAAGGAAAGAGTATTCTAGGCAAAAAGGAAAATATATCTAAAGGAAGAAAGTGTGTTTCAGGAATGAAAAGTTAAATATGTCTGGCGCAGAGAGAAAGAGAGCCCGGGAAATAATAGGTCCCCCTTGCCAGCCTGGCAGGTTCTGAGAGATACATTCCTGAGAGATACCCCTGAGAGATACAGGGAGCTATTGAGGGAGTATTTCGAGCTTTGGTCCTGAACATTCCTGCCAATGATCTCATGACGCCACCACTTATGTCGTTGACTTCTTGTGTCTTTTGCACAGCAGGAAGCACCATCTTTCTATAGGCAGGATCTTTTGTCAGGATCCCAAACACTAGCATCTACAGATTTGTCACTGCTCTCATTGACGTCCTCAGCAATTACCGTGTTGGGTTCTCTTTCTCTACCTGACTTGCAAGCACTACTAAGTCACTGTGAAAGCTCATACCTGGGCCCACCTCTCTCAGTGAGCATCTTCATGCTGATGACACAAATTTTTATCTACGGTCAGATCTACATTTTAGATTTCTTCACTCACATATTATAGCATATTGACATGTCCACCAGATTGCCAACCCAACAGAATGTGAAAGTCTTGGCTCACTCCTTCCTTAAACCTGTCCCAAACTCTCAATCATATTCAGATGTGTAAATGTACCAACATCAACACGTTGGTTTGTGCCAAAAATCTGTTTTCTTTTTTCCCCTCTTCTGTCATAACTACATCCAATTCATTAACGAATCCCATTAATTCCAGCTCCACCTTCGATCTAAGTTTTGCTTCGTTTTCAACTGGACCACTTAGGCTCAACCCACCATAACTCTGGAAATGATCCATTCACTGATCTTCAAGCTTCTGTTTTATCACTCTTCAATATTTCTTCCAAGGAACAATCAAACTGATCTCTTGTCAGTACAAACCAGATAGTGAAAAATTTTTCACTTAAAACCCATCATTTTTTCTCCTCTTTGCATTTTGAATAAAAACTCTCCTCTGCATGCTTTTCTCAACCCACGTATTATCGCTATTTACCTTACCTGTAATATACTCCAGCCAGGCTTGGCTTTCTCTGTTCCTTGAAATCCAAGCTCTTTTCTTGTAAGGAGCTTTGCCTCTCATTATGCCCAGGGTATTTTTTCCATCTCATCTCTACCATTCACATACATTCGGATAAAGAAATTATGAGACATGTACTCTATAGAATACTATACAGCAGTCAAAAACAATAAAATCAGGTCATTTGCAACAAGATGGAGGAATCTGGAAAACATCATTCTGAATGAATTAAGCCAGTCCCAAAGGGACACATATCATATGTTCTCCCTGATCGGCGACAATTAATTGAGCACCAAAGGGGAAACCTGTAGAAGTGAAATGGACGCTATGAGAAACAGTAACTTGATCAGCTCTTGTGCTGTACAAGCTCTTGTTGTTGTACAATGTAATACTTTATCCATTTTAGTTTTTTTTTTATGCTAGTACTATTGGTTGAACTCTGTAATTAACAAACAATTATTCTTAGGTGTTCAAATTTTAACTGAAAAGTGATCCCTGTGAAATATAAGAGTGGGAATAAGAGAGGGAGGAGATGTACAATTTGGGACATGCTCAATCAGTCATGCCCCAAATGATGGAGTTAGAAATGTGCCAGGGAATTCCAATACAATCCCATCAAGGTGGCATGTACCAAGGCCATCTCACTAATCCAAGTGATCAATTTCAGTTCACAATTGATCACACTGATAGGTCTAAGAGTCAAAGAGATCACACAAACAAGACTAGTGTCTGCTAATACTAACTGATATAATCAAAAAGGGAGAGAAGGATCCAACATGGGAAATGAGATACACAGCAGACTCATAGAATGGCAGATGTCCTAAATAGCACTCTGGCCTCAGAATCAGCCCTTAAGGCATTCGGATCTGGCTCAAGAGCCCATGAGAGTATTTTAGGCATGGAAAGCCAAGACACTCTGGAAAAAAAAGAAGACCTAAATGAAAGATCTCTGTGAGTGAGATCCCAGTGGAACGAATGGGGCCATCAAAGAAGGAGGTACCTTTCTCTGAAGGGAGGAGAGAACCTCCACTTTGACTACGACCCTGTCGGAATAAGATTGAAGTCGGCGAACTCTAAAGGCTTCCATAGCCTCGGCAACTCATGACTAGACCCTAGGGAGATTACTGACACCATAAACAAGAGTGTCAAATTGTTAAATCAACATCAGGAGTCACTGTGTACTTACGTCTCATGTGGGATCTGTCCTTAATGTGTTGTCCAATGTGAAGTAATGCTATAACTAGCACTGAAACAGTATTTTACACTTTGTGTTTCTGTGTGGATGCAAACTGATGAAATCTTTACTTAGTACATACTGAATCAATCTTCTGTATATAAAGATAATTAAAAATGAAAAAAAATCTTGGTGTTAAATTGGAAATTGCATAGAAAATTAATCAATTTAAAAAAATATATCATGTAGGATCTCTGTCCTTAATGTGCTATACATTGTGAATTAATACTATAACTAGTACTCCAACAGTATTTTTCACTTTGTGTTGCTATGTGAGGGCAAACTGTTGAAATCTTTACTTAATATATACTAAACTGATCTTCTGTATATAAAGAGAATTGAAAATGAATCTTGATGTGAATGCAAGGGGAGAGGGAGTGGGAAAGGGGAGGGTTGCGCCTGGGAGGGAAGTTATGGGGGGAAGCCATTGTAATCTATAAACTGTATTTTGGAAATTCATATTCTTTAAATAAAAGCATTATTAAAAAATTTTGATACACATTCTAATCAATGGACAAAATGTCATAGGAGCACAAAGAAGGGAATACTTCTATATCTTTATGATTGAATCAGAATAAAACATTCTTATATTCTGCTACTTGTGTTTTTGAGACTTTGGGCGTTTCACAAAGAAATCTGTACTGCTTTATAAATCTGCCCCACTATCTTTGTATAAATGTAAATACAAGCAAAAATAAATATCATTAATGTCAATTTGCATAAATGGTGAGTTGGTGATGCTTTGTCAATTTTTCCCACCCTGAGCACAAGAACCTTAGCCTTCCTGATTATCTTAGATATATTCTGTATCCTTGCACATCAATGAGCAATGCCCAAACCAAAGTCCTTTAACATGTTTAATAATGATTTTTCCTATTGATGAATAAACATGGTTAAATGCTAGTTCTACCCATCATTTACCCTTTCTAATATGGAACTAATAGCAACCTTGAGAGCGAAATCACTAATTAAGCAGAGATTCAATATCGGATGCAAAATAAATATACTATGTTGTAGTTAAACAGATAGGACACAACATGCATTCGATTCCTTCTTCTAACCACAGGAAGAAAGGAGAAGGAGACACACCTAAGGATAGAGGAGGACTTCTTCTAGAGCCTGACCATCTCATCTCCTTTCTGCAAATTAAACAAGCACAGGCCTGATGAGTGCTGGAGGGGTGTGAGGAGGTGTGAGTGTTAAATGAGATATGAGATAACTCATTGAACTGGGCTAGAATGCAAGTTTTTTTTAACACTAAAGTGGGAGGTTCTGGGACTCATATTCTATGTTACTAAGAGATGTAAATATAAAATTCAATAGTCAACGTCTTATCAACTTGAATGCACCATGGATTTCAGAAGCATCCTGACCTCAGCTACATTAAAATGTGTTTTTCAGTGGACAGTTAGCCTAATGATTAAGACACCTAGGTGTACACATAAGTGTACACGGGTTCGATAGCTTTCTCTGCTCCTGACTCCAGCTTCCCGGTAAAATGCAGACCTTGCATAATAGCAAGACCTTGCATGATGGCTCAGTTAATTGGGTCCCTACTGCCCATTCTCTTTTCATGTCTCTCTACTCTTGAACCTTGTAATGAATGGTTTTCCTATCTGGACTATGCTGATTGCATTGTTGGATGTATACATATAGTATGCAGTGAATAGAGCACAGAGGATGAATTAGCTTCTAAGTTCTAAGAGAAAATATAATGTTGGAAAATGCGATATTGTCAGACAAAAGTTATAACTTTATGGATGGACCATTGAATATGCTTAATTATAACCAGGTATGTTTAAACTATTTATTGAATGCAGGTTCAATTAATTTAGTTGTCATAGCAATACTAAAATAGCATTGTTACTTTTTAAACAAGATGAAAATAAAAGCAAAAACTGAGGCACACTTTGCTCTATCTGTCATGGGTGTTTCCCTCACCCAGTGTTTACCCAGACGGTGTCATGGTCACTTGTGTGAGTTTGTCTTATGTGCAACTTGTCATCATTTGACATATAACTCTTATCCTCTTCATCATCAATTTGATATGGAGCACTTGTTACTTTGGTTTTGGATAGCTCTGATGATTAGAAAATGATGTGCAGTCCGTTCTGAGTTTTGGAAACATTTTCTGTAAAAAATTTTCTTAAAGTCTGTCTTTGAATCATGTGGTAGTTAGAATAGCATGGTGGAACAGCAGCATGACATCAATAAAGGATCAATGGACAGTGTTATAAGTGTTGCAGGTAGGTGCTTTCAAATTTAAATTACTGCATACTGGATGAAATGAATTCAGATAATAACGGAAAATAAAAAACCCAAAAGTCACTTCAAAAGCATAACAGCAAATTTCAAAACTTCAGAGAAAATAGATGTGCAGATATTCCAAGTTTTAATTCAGAATCACAAGGTAAATGAGCTGTGGAGTAGAATCCACCAAATGAAACTAAATGCAACCATACCAGATAAAATGGGGGCAAAACACAAGTGAGAATACATAAATTAGATAGAATGTGTTCTTCGAACTTTTACTGCAAATCTCAATGATCTTCCTCTTGACATCTCAAAATTATTGCATATTGCTTTGGCCACTGACTAAAACACATTTATGTGATTCATTATCCTTTCTGATTCGTCTAAAGTTTTTTAGCATGTGTGCTCTCATTATAACATTTTAGATGTACTCTTGAGTCTGCCTGTGGGTTAACAAAATTGTGTGTAACATGCAGTTTCTCTCACCTTTGTTATTCTTGGATGCAGCACCTGGGATGTTTAGAATTTGGTAGTGACTTGAAGCTGTTACAACTCTCTTTCTCTCCGATTGTATCATTTTTGAAACAATTCCAACCCATTACTAGCATGTCTGCATGTTACTTCCTAAATGTATTTTACATTTATCAATTTATCTTCATCTACACCACTACCATCCTGATCTGTTACTAACACTTTTTAAATAATAACTAAAATGATCTCCTAACAGGTTTGTCTGTATTTGCTCCAATAAATATTATTTCTCTTTGTGAATCCATTTTATTCTCTTCTTCCAGAGAGCACTTCTTTAAATGAAGTCATATCTTGTATATGAAACTCTATGCAGCTGATATCTTCCAATCAAATTAGAATTAAAAGAAGATTTCAGAGTCTCTGCTCTGATGCCCCCCTCCCTCTGAAATTCCAATTTACACCAAGTCCCAAGGCTCGTTCACCCTTATCACACATGCAGTGGGGAAGACTTCTTTTATGCCATGATCTTTTCAAGATATGAAGATTTATATACCATGTTCCCTGTACCTTAAAACCCCACCCCCATTTTCAACTGTTCTTCCAGTCCTTCAGGCCTCTGTTCAACTGTCCTTGTGTCTAAGGAAGTATCCTTATACCGCTCTGATTCCATCAATCACCATACCATTCTTCCAGCGTTTTTTCACCTTCATGGCATCTGTCACATTGGGCGATTATTTGATTAATTTATCTCTCATACATAAAAGCCTGTAACCTTGAAGACAGATACTCTAGCCCATGGGTGGTATAATTAGCTGTGGAAATGAACAAATAACCACAGGACACTTCTTGAGGGTTCTGGGCTATCTAAGACTCTCAGGAAGGTTTTCCAATCCTGACAATAGATTTCCTGGGAACAAGATTAGATTCAACTTGAGTTACAGAAAATAAGGCCATGTTATAATTTATGAATCCCTGAATTGAGGTTATACCATCTTCTATACTTGTTTAATAGCACATTTGTTCCTGTTTAAAATTTAATATAATTTAAATGTATGCAGGAAAACAGTGCAATGAGAACACAACACCAAGATCATCTTCCAAGGATGTAGTTCTGTTTCAACGGAAAGCCCTTTGGTTCTAAGCACTGTAAATGAGAGTTGATACTACCAGATGGATCAACTCTTCCCTCAAAGTTGTGAAGACCCAAAACAGCCCCATGTGGGCCCCAAGTTTGCCAGCTGATCTTCTCTAGACAATGATTTAAGGACCAGATTCTTTCCACCTTGAGACTGTGGTCCCTTGGCCCTCCTCTTGCCTTCATTCAGTGTCAGAGGAGAAAAAAAAAAATGCATGGATAAGGCACATGGAGTTCTTAAAGGCTTTGACCTGAAGTGATGGACATCTCTTGGCCACTCATTCTGTTAGCAATAACTAAACACATTGTCAGGCTCAGATAAGGAAGGGTGGGGCAGGCAGGAGATTATGAGAAATCACAGCATCCAGTGGAACATCTAATAGCCAACAGCAACTCTACACTAGGAGGAAAGGCAAAAATACGAGTTTTGGACAGCTAGAAGTAGAAACAAGAGAGTGTGAAAACATTTTACCATACATACAGCACAGTAGGCAAAAAATTAATTTATTGTCTATACTATCAAAGTTCAGTAGAAGGAGGAAAATGACAGTGTATAGATAACTATAATATAATATCATACGTGCTACTTTAATGAATAAATATGTGTGTTCAATTTTGTGATGAATATAAGATGGTAAAAACCTTTAGGGTAAGTCTAAGACTTTTAACTTAAATACTCTTTCAAGTAACTGTCGTGCATTGGATTTTATTGCTGCCAAAAGACTAGCATTTGGAATGGTTATTAAGACACTATAGTCTATATTGGAGTGCCAGAGTTGCAACCCCAACCCCAATTCCAGTTTTTTGCTAACGTGTACTCTGGGAGACAGCAGCTAATGACTCGAGTGGTTGGGTCCCTGCCAACAACAGGAGGACCAGAATGGTCCAGCACTGGGTGTTGTGGCCATCTGGGGAATACGCCAGTGGATGCCATTTGAATAAATAAGTAAATACTTGTTTTGTATGAGAAGCTCAGCATTCGTGATACCTTATTACATGTTAAATAATCTTACCAATTTAGTTTTATGGACTATTGAGATATTTAACACACAAGGTCATAATTTTTCATGGTGAAAAACAGATCACTATAAGCTAAACAACATAACAAAGATAGTAGTTAGCTGGTGTGAAAATGGAAAAAAAATACCATGCGCTTGCACAATTCCATAGTTCAAGGTTACCTCTGAAAGAACTGTGAGGGAGGTTTCAGTTTTAATCATGTTTTTTGTTTTCAAAACCAGTTGTCGTAGAAGTAGTAGTAGTAGTAGTAGTCATAGTAGCACAGGTAGGGCTTACTATATGCTAGGCACTCTGCTAAGCAATAATATGGATTTTCTCAATCATAGAACCAGGATGAATGAGGTCAGTATTGTTACTATCATCATTTTTCAGATGAGTGAACAGACCCAGATTAGTAAAGAAACTTTCCATAATCCATTCACAATGTGAGACAGAACTATAATTAGTACCCAAGTCCCACGTTTAAGATTTTCAACTCATCCCAGCCCCGAAATATTCTACATTAAGCAGTTTCCACTTACAAATATACCTAATTCTATTTAACTCAAGTGGAAACAGAAACAGCTCAGAATTATCCCTCATGCATTCCTGTCTCTAAGAACTAAGAAACAATGAAACAAATGCAATAGAAAAGCAACTGTTATTTCAAGGGTTTGATCCCCAATCTCTTTCATCAGACTTCTGATATTACAGTTCAAGCTGCTCTTCTTTCTCTCCACCTCTTCCTAACATAATGTAATTGTATTGAGTCCCATGAACAGAAATACTGTCGATCTCTACAGATTGTAACGTTCATTCATATTTTCCACCCTCAGCCCAGCCTCACCTATGCAGCTGTAATTTGTACTGCCTCAAACAACAAAGCCTGTGACTGCCTCACCACTCTGTCTGCTTCTGAGTTCTTGATCTCCATACTTACCTGCCTTGGGAAGGGCGTGGCCAACTCCCCTGATGCTCAAGCCAGGCACCCTGAAGTCCGCTTGCAGCCTTCCTTTTCTTCAAGCCGAGCCAGGCAGCAGGGCCCGAGAATTCTGTCTCTAAATGTCCAGCCACTTCTTCGTCTTCCACCTGTTTCTGCTCCTGCCATGTCTCTCCTTAACTTGTTTCTGTGCTTCCACTGTGGCCCTGGGTTAAGCCCTTACCCACACTGCAGCAAGAGAGATTCTTAAACTATAAATAAGTTGGTACTAGGTCTCTTAAAACTGTTCGAAGGTTTTGTGTGCAATTCAAGTAAGATGGGAGGCCTCATCAGAGCCCATCGGGTCTACGTTCCAGCCCCAGCCTGGTTCTCACACTTGATCCTCTGCAGCTTTTCTCTGCTTCTCCCAGGTTTACCTTGACCCCACATCAACCCCAAGATGTCTTCTGTTACTTGAATGGTGCTCATTTCTGCTTACCACCCCAAGCAGATTCCTCACATTCTGCAATCACTGCTTCACTATTATTTCCTCAGAAAGGCCTTTCCTGACTGCTCTTTCCAAAGAGAATCCCCAGCCACCATTCTCTACCTCATCTCAATGAGCCTAGTAGTTAAGACACCTGTGTTCCACATCTGATTGCCCGATTTTGATTTCTGAATCCAGCTTCCTGACAAAGCAGAAATGGTCCCTACTACCCACACGGAGACGTGGATTGAGTTCCCAGCTCCTGACTTCAGCCCTGCCTAACCTCACTGTTGCGGGCATTTGGGAAGTGAGCCAGCAGATGGGAGGCATCCTCTCTCTCTCTCTCTGCTTCTCTCTCCCTCTCCCTCTCACCCCCACTCCCTCCCTCCCTCTCTCTCGCTCTCTCTCTCTCCTTTTCCCTTCTCACTTTCTCTCTCCATCCCTGTGCCTCTCAAATAAATAAAAATTTAAAAAACAATTTCCTTCATAGTATTTTTCAATCGTGATATATGTCTTTGCCCATTTATTTGCTAATCTTTACCTGACTCTCCAATTGAATGTAAGCTCCATATAGTGAGAGTCTAGCTTCTGTTGCATGCCATTGAACTGCTGCGGCTGGGAGCATTTCCTGTCTTCTAGAAGATACCCAGGAAGTATCTGCCAGCAACGGAGAATATGGTGGCATAAATATCAACATGAACAAGAACAAATTAAAGTGTGTATTTCTGTTTCATAAATAAGAATATCAAATTTTCTTTGATAAGAGAAACAGGGTAATACCACAGTGCTTATACTTTTGAGTCAACTTTACTTTCTAAAACTGAACTCCTATCACTGTTTTGAATACCTTAGAAAAGGGTACTGATTATTTACCTAGCATATTTTTCCTCCAATATAAAATGGTGAAGATGACTTTCCGGAATTGGGAGGTGAACTAAATGAAATGATATATCACGTGCCCACCACAATATTTTCTTTATGGAAGCGGCTCAGGAAGTATCAGCTCCTCAGAGGACATAGCCTGTGATAGACATTGATGCAGGAACTAGGAGAATCCTGTTTCTGTTCTTTTGGTTTTGCCACTTGATCACTCTCTGACCACTGAACAAGTCTTTTTCTTATTTAAGTAAGGAAATTCTCTCCCTCTTCCTGCCTACAAAATTATGGCTCACATATCCGCCTCCTCACTAATGACTGAGTAATCTTTCATTGTCTCAATTGAAAAGAACTTCAAAGGAAAAAATTAAATTCTAACTTTAAAAAAAATAAGATTCTAATCATTCTAACCCAATTTCTAAAACATTTCAACCCATAATTTTGAACCATTTCTGCACTTAAAGTTCACAACTCTGCAAGTTTGTCCTCTCTGACTCTTTGCTTAACAATTTGATAGCTAGTCTCCAGTCTTTCCAGGTCACCAACCCAACCATTCACCACTAGGCCTGTGGGTGGCATTCATTCGGAGCATTAGTAGGTTTGGTTTTTACATGAAACTGCTCCCTCGGATATACTCTTAGGAGTTTAGACCTTTGGTTCTTTTGAAGGGAATATTACATTTTGGGGAAAGGGCCAAAGGAGGCTGATGCTCCTAACTCCCAGTTGGCACACAAGCTAATAATCACATTGAGATTTGGTTCCCCTGCCCGAAACAGGAAGGGGCTACCAGCTCATAACATGCCATTAGCTGGAATTTGTCATGAATCAGAGAATCAGGGGGGGGGGCTGCTATTTAATCATTGACAGTTTCTTCATGAAAACAACTCAATCACCTTTGTTTGAAAATATCTGGGCAAATAATGAATCTATAGTGAGATCAGAAACAAAACATTTTCAAGTTTGTTAGAATGAGGTCAGAATACCAAGCCCTGGTAGAGCTGTAACTCTCTAGGTCTATATTTGATCCTCATTTCCAAACTCAAGGTTATGTGGAGTTAGCATTTCTCTAGATGTGAAATCAAGACAAAGACATATGACCACTTTTACAGTTGAAATGTAACCTTGAAAAAGAGCACTGACTTGACAAATAATCATTTAATAAATGCCCTCCCCAATTTTTCTCTGTATTTGAGGCTGTAGATCAGACATGGGAGATGTCTTTGACAAGCTCAAAACAACAGGAAGGACATTTAGCAAATGGCAGCTATCTATGAAATAGTCACTGTCGAAGCCTTGAAACTTCTCATAAGGAATCCAACTACATGCCGGCGGCGCGGCTCAATAGGCTAATCCTCCACCTGCAGCGCCGGCACACCGAGTTCTAGCCTTGGTCGGGGCGCCGGATTCTGTCCCGGTTGCCCCTCTTCCAGGCCAGCCCTCTGCTGTGGCCCGGGAGTGCAGTGGAGGATGGCCCAAGTGCTTGGGCCCTGCACCCCATGGGAGACCAGGAGAAGCACCTGGCTCCTGGCTTCGGATCAGCGCATTGCGCAGGCCGAAGCGCGCTGGCCATGGCGGCCGTTGGAGGGTGAACCAACGGCAAAGGAAGACCTTTCTCTCTGTCTCTCTCTCACTGTCCACTCTGCCTGTCAAAAAAAAAAAAAAAAAGGAATCCAACAACACTGCGGCTGCCACCCTGTGAGGAAGTCCAAGATGGCCACAAGGCAAAGTCATGTAAAGTAGGGGTCAGTGAGCAAATTTTTCTATAAAGCACCAGAAGGTAAACATTTGAGGTTTTTGCAGGATATATGGTCTCTGTTGTGACTGGGAACTCTGAATTTGCAGAATTAAATGATATTAGAACAAGTGTGTGTGGCTGTGCTCCACGAATTCTTTATTTACAGACACATGTTTTAATCTCATATTTCACAGCTCATGAAGAATTATATTTCTTTAGTTTTCTTGGGAATACTAAAGCATTTAAAACCTTTCTGTCTGTGGATTGCACAAAAATATGCTGAAGAGTGGATTTGACAGAGAAACAGGAAAAGAACTACTGAGTTAATTCTCAAGGGTTTCAGCCCCAGACATTTTTGTCATCCAAGTTGAAGTAGCTGACACAGGGTCTGATAAGCTATGTACACTGGGCACTGTCTAAATTATTCTTCCCCAGAATCATGAGACACAATTATAATAAATCAAGTCCCATTTCTGTGGACAGTTTATTAAGCAGCAATAGAATATTATTATCACTCTTACAGAAAAGGTGGCAATGAAAAAGTTCATTTAGCTTTCTGTTTTTAGATTTTATTTGTTTTATTAGAGAGTTAGAGTTACAGACAGTGAGAGGGAGAGACAGAGAGAAAGATCTTCCATCCAATGGTACACTCCCCAGGTGGCCGCAACCGCTGGAGCTGTTTCAATCCGAAGCCAGGAGCCAGGCACCTCTTCTTGGTCTCCCACACGGGTGCAGGGGCCCAAGGATCTGGGTTCCACTGCTTTCCCAGGCAGAGAACTGGATGAGAAGTGGAGCAGCTGGGACTAGAGCCGGCACCCAAATGGGATGCCACTGCCGAAGATGGAGGATTAACCTACTGTGCAAGGAGCCAGCCCCAAGTGCATTTAGTTTTACATTAACTTCTGTGATCACATCACTAGTCTTATCCTTCTCATTGGCCAGTAGGAATCAGTGACTTAACTGTTTTGACTAATAATTTTTATTATACCACTGATATAACTCCATTGTCAAAATGAGCAAAGCTTCCATGAAAGCAATGACATTTAAAGATATGAGATAATAATGTCACGAGGGAGATGAATTTTCTGATTTTGCCATTAGAATTAGGTAACAAATGAAGACCTTGGTGTCTTAAATGTAGTTAGAAGGAAATAAAGAATCTCTTTAATCATCCCTGAAACTGATCTAGTTTTTACCATCCAACTCTTATGCCTCCCCTACTACTAAGACTTTGAGTTTTTCCTCCTCTGCCACTCAGCACCTGTAGTTCTCGAGAACCTAAGAGCAGAGATGGAGTACATGTTTCAGACATAAGCACATTAGAGAAGAGCATTCTCATGGCCAAAGATATTCGGTCCTCAATGGACACAAACACTAGTCATTGTGGTCCACGTAACTTTAGCTGGGGCATCTGGAAAAGAAACCCTTACATATTTTTCCCTTCCCAAGATGAAAATTTATAAGATTCTTAAAATGATGAAGCTGAGCCTTCTCTTGCTAAGTCTAAAACCAAGCTAGCTTAAATCCAACCGGGGAACTAGGAATTAAAAGAAGCAGAGAAATACACTGTATGCTCATTCCAGTTATTTCTAATCTAGTGATTGTCCTAAATGTTTTATCTTGCATTACACAATTAATTGATTCTTTGTTGAAGTAAGATTAGGTCAAATTTTTGTGACAGTTTACACAGAAAACGCCCTGATCCCACATCTGGGAAAAGACTTTCTTCTAGTAGAATATTCATTTAGTTACTCTTTAATAAATAATTTTTTAAAATTGTAGGTAGTACACTCAAGGTATTGGTGATAGGACCTCAGATGACAAAAATTAGTAACAACGAAGTACATAACCACCAGCAGCTCACCATCTACTAGTGAAAACAGGCTTATAAACAAAGAATTAAAATGCAGTGTGATTAAAGTGTGATGGCATTGTGGCCTAAAGAAGGAAGTGGTCGATCATGCTTGAGTAGGCAGTGGAGGTGCAGAGAGAGATTACTGAGCTCAGGTGGGGGAGGGGCAGCTGTTAGATTCCAAACAGAGCAACCCCAGGCACAGATGCATGGACATTTCCAACAACACATGTTGTTTCAAGAACTTCAAGTAGTTCAACTTTTCAGGGTCACAAAACAAGGGGATTCAGGGAGACATGAAAGCTTTGGATGGGATGCCCAGCAATTTGGATTTCTGTCTGTGCATCTGGCAGGATCATCAAAGTATCCTAAGCAGGGGAGGTGTGTGCTACAATTTATGTTGATGAAACTGTTTTGTCAATAGCATTGAATGGGTTTGAATGAGGGAGGGGACAAGAATCATATTCTGATGAAGGTCAAAACCAAGGAAAAAGCCATGAGGCTGTAGTAGGAACCAGAAGTAAAAGACACTAGATATATCTCACAAATCTGCTTGGGGCATCAATGGTAGGAGAAGGAGAGAAGAGCTCGCTGATGATACCCTAGTATTTATACAAGTCAGACTTGTAAAAAAGGGTAGATATTGGTAGAAGTAAACATCTCCCTTCCTTCATTCAATTTGATATCTCCAGCTTGTGTCTTACAAATGTCTTCTTTTTCTTCTGCTCTGTTGATAATTTAATCCTATTTTCTCTCAATTAAAATGTACAACTTGGCAACATCCCATCCTCTCCTTTCTTTGACTTGGGTACATGCACTCAGAATGTGTCTGGTGACATAAAACCCTGGGAGGGAGTTGAGGGTGGAGTTAAGATGTATTGAGCAGCGTCACTGGAAATTGAGGGTCACCAAGGTCAGAATTCTGAGGCTTTAGACATTCTTAGAGCTGGGTCCCCTGCCCCACGCTGTCCGTGTGCTCTCCTACCAACGCATGGCATAGGAAGTGGCATCTTGGCCTCGAAGATGCAAAGCAGCTAATGGAGGACTCAGTGCTGCTCTCCACAAACTTCTCTCTCACTTCTGATGTGGGCGGAAATGAACTCAGCCCAAAATGCTCGACTGGTTTCACCCCCCGAGCTGGGTGGTGCAGCTGCAAAGCGTGTGCTGTGAACCTTGTGAGCTCACATCTGAGAGCCACAGAACCATGACTTGTGGCCGTAACTTAGGAGCATATAAAACCCAAGGAGGCAGAGGGACCTTAACAATAGGAACATAGCCCTCGGTCTTACCAGGGCACACCCTCCTGACCCACAACTGAACGCACCTTGGGGCAGCACCTTCAGCAGGGCTGACACACTTCCTCTGCGGAACTGAACAGTGTTCACTCTGCTGCAGAGCAATGGTGAGACCGGAACACGTTTGTGCAGGAAGTCAGCGGTTCCCTTTTTAACAATGTCTGCTTGTCAACTGCTGTCCACGACTTCTAGGTGTTGCACAAGGAACCTGGGCTGCACTCCTTGCTGTCCCTGCCCTTCGGTGGAACTTTTCTCCAAATTCTGGCTGGAAGGGAGGTCACGAGGCCCGGAAGCAATGGACTGTTTCACGACACAGGGTGGGTGAGGCTGAACTCCAAGCTCCTAGCTGTGTGAGCTGAGTTCAACACCCAGGTTGGAGTCCGCGGCCATTGTCACAGGGGCAAACGCAGAGGTGACAATAGACCAAGGTTTCTCTCTGTGTGACATGCACATTAGGGACAGCAGCTCCTCCTAAACGGTGGAAGTCTCCTCCATTCCCCTGACACCCACACACCGCACACACATCCTGCCCATGAGGGATCTACACACCCCAACTCTCCCCAGGTTCATTCTTCATTTCTGTAAAGATTGTGTGGTATGAGGACACCTGGCAGGGTTGAAAATGCCCATGCTGCCTAGAGGTGTGAATGAATCAACCATGAGATTAATCCTCTCTTCAGTGATAATCAAATGACTTTAAACAAGCAAAAACGGTCAATGACACTGTATCAATGACAAAACTGACTTTATCTTCAGACTTTATCAGCAGCCGGCGCACCACGCTGATCCAAAGCCAGGTGCCAGGTGCTTCTCTTGGTCTCCCATGGGGTGCAGGGCCCAAGCACTTGGGACATCCTACACTGCACTCCCGGGCCACAGCAGAGAGCTGGACTGGCAGAGGGGCAACCGGGACAGAATCCGGCGCCCCAACCAGGACTAGAACCCGGTGTGCCGGCGCCACAAGGTGGAGGATTAGCCTATTGAGCCAAAGCGCCGGCCCACCATTCACTCTTAAAACTTCCAGTCCTGAAAGGAAATGTAGTGTCTTAATAGTCTACATAAGCTTATTATGTTACATTTTGCTGTATTTATATGTATGTGACATGAAAATTGCATAACCCATTTGCAAGAAAAATCATTAGTTAATGATAATTTAACGACTGCTTTTAAAAATCTATTTGTATGAAAAGAACTGAAAGGTCCTGTCCAATTGTAGGTTTTTTTTTTTTTAAGATTTTTATTTATTTATTTGAGAGGTAGAGCTATACACAGAGGGAGGGAGAGAGAGGTCTTCCATCTGCTGGCTCACTCCCCAGATTGCCACAATGGCCCGAGCTAGGCCAATCCGAAGCCAGGAACCTCCCTGGGGGCTCCCACACGGGTGCAGGGGCCCACACACTGCAGCCTACTAAGCCGCGGCACCAGTCCCCCAGTTGCAGTTAAAAGAAATTTTTCTCTATGTAGCTACAAGTTGGCCTTCACAATAGGTCAGTTGTTGATATTAAATAATATTAGGGAATTTGGAGTAATTTTCTGAAGTGCATGGTACAGACTGAAGATCCTTTATCTGAAATATGTGAGGCCAAGTATAATGGATTTAGAATTTGTTCAGAATTTGAAATATTTCTACAGATACAATGAGGTGTCTTGGGTATGGGACCTATGTCTAAACGCATGTCTGAACACATATATGTGTCATATACACCTGTATCCATGGCCTGAAGTTTTATTTAAGTGTACTTGCGTTTGGACAGTCACCTGTCACCTGAGGTCAGCTATGGAATTTTTCACTGGTGGCATCATGTCAGCCCTCAAAAAGTTTTGGGTTTTCAAGAATTTTAAATTTCAGATTTTCAAATCAGGGTTCTCAATTTGCAATGGCAATGGTATATGATGATGCAAATGTGGACATAGGAGAATATTCATAATTTTCGGAGTCAGGCTGAAGTATTTAGGAGCAAAGTGTCAAGATGTTCTCATAATGCTTCAGAAAATCAGTAACTTGAGAGATTGATAAATATATTTAAAATTGAGGGGCTGGCACTGTGGTGTGGTGGGTAAATCTGCCTCTTGTGGTACCAGCTTCCTGTATGTACACCAGTTCAAGTCCCAGCTGCCCCACTTCTGATCCAGCTCTCTGCTATGGTGTGGTAAAGCAGTGAAAGGTGACCCAAGTCTTTGGTCCCCTACAACTGTGTGGGAGACCCAGAGGTGGCTCCTGGTTCCTGGCTTCAGATCAGTGCAGCTCCAGCAGTTGTGACCAATTGGGGAGTGAACCAGCAGATGGAAGACTCTCTCCTCTCTCTCTTTCTTGGCCTCTACCTCTCTGTAACTCTGCCTTTCAAATAAATAAATCTTTAAAAAAGGTTTTTTTTTTTTTTTTGACAGGCAGAGTGGACAGTGAGAGAGACAGAGAGAAAGGTCTTCCTTTACCGTTGGTTCACCCTCCATTGGCCGCCGCGGACTGCACGCTGCGGCCGGCACACCTCACTCATCTGATGGCAGGAGCCAGGTGCTAGGTGCTTATCCTGGTCTCCCATGGGGTGCAGGGCCCAAGCACCTGGGCCATCCTCCACTGCACTCCCGGGCCACAGCAGAGGTTTGGCCTGGAAGAGGGGCAACCGGGACAGAATCCGGCGCCCCGACTGGGACTAGAACCCAGTGTGCCGGCGCCGCAAGGCAGAGAATTAGCCTATTGAGCCACGGCGCCGGCCTAAAAAAGGTTTTAAAAAATAAAAAAATAAAATCGACTAAATGGGCCTAAAAAACAACAAAATGCTTACAATTGGTGAATCTAGCTTCAGACATGTGAATGACCCCTATACAATTCTTTTTGTATTTGTTTAAATTTTTAACAAGCTGTTTATAAAACAGTAAGTGTTATAAACATTCAAATTTGCTTGACATAATGGGCTTCCAGTTAATGATATCTTATGGTTATTTGCTATTCATCCTCTGAAATATTCTGTATTATTTATTCAGTATTATTCACTTTGTTACTCTGTTAAAAAGATGTACAATGGTGGTGGGGGTTATTTGAGGCAGCAGGTAAGATACCACTTGGGATACCTGTAGTCCATGTTATCTTCTCTTGGTTCTAGTCCAACTCTCCGTCCTGCTCAGCTTCCCTCCAATGTGTACCGTGGGAGATAGGAGATGAAGGTTCAAGTATTTGGGCCCCTGACACCCTTGTGAGAAATCCAGATTGAGCTGTGGGCTTCTGGGTTTGAGTTGGCTTAACCCTGGCTGTTGAGGGCATTTGGGGAATGAACCAGCATATGGAAGATACGTCTCTGTCTCTGTCTCACTCTTTCTTCTCTTTTGCTCCCTCTCCATCCCCTCTGTCTCTCTGCTTTTCAAATAAATGGAAATAAATGAATAACTATTTTTAAAAATGTATGTACAACTGAAACCATTTAGGGAAGAGAACACTTCCAAATGTGCATTCATGCATGAACTTATCCAACTTCCTCTAAAATAAGATAATTTTGGTAAAGGGAGTTTCTCTAGAGCACATTTTATTAGATTCTATTGAAATAAAAGTATATTTGTGTGTTTATATGTGTATGCCTGTGAGGGGACATGAACGTAAACAGAGAGAGACGTCTAAAAATACCTTTTCCAAAAGGTAAGCAGTTATTATCTGTCAGACAACATTATTATTTGTGCTTTTTAGCCTTGCATATTATTTATTGAATGAATGTGGTATCATCTGAAAACACAACAGTATAATATAGTAAATGAATCACATATTGACCTTAATCTTATTTGAGAAATACATGAACTTATTGTTAACCAGAAACACATTCTGTGTACACAGTGTACACGACCAGTAATGACTTTCTCAAGAAAAACTCAATGGCATTGAGCTATTTTTAGGTTGTGATTGCACTCATATTTCTTTTTATTTTCCACTTAGGATAGCATTTGAGTTTGTGGTTTATATTTCAAAGAACATGAAATTCTAAATAAATAACTTCCTCTAGCACTGCATTTTCCTCTGTATCAAGGAAAGAATTATTCATATACTCTAGGCAGGCTAAAATGTAAGTCCAACTGATGATTACCTTTTCTTACTTATTTTTCTTTGCTTCTACCTTTTTAAAAAATTTTATTAAAATACAACATCCATATCAAGAAATGCACTCAAGTGTACAGATTCATGAATTTTTAGTTACTTATCTCCCTCATAATCAACACCCACATTAAGAACAAAGCCTTATTGGTACCCCAAGAGTCTTCACTATTCCTACCCTCTCTTCTTTATTTTTTTCACATTTGAAATAGGAGTATATTGTCATTTACATTGTATGATTCAGTTAGGCAACCTTTAAATCTATAGGTATATATGATCTAACATCCACACAATTTTTATCCTCTAAATGCTAAACACCACAGAGAAGAGAAGACAGGTGCTATATTTTTCAGGCCTTGCTTATTTAACTTTGCATAATTATCTCCAGTAGCACCCTTTTTGTTGAAAATGTCAGGATCCAATTCTTATTATGACTGAGTAGTACTCTATAGTGTAAATATACCACATTTTGTTTTTCCAGTCATCAGTTGATGAACATCTAAGTTGATAACATATCTTAGCTATTGTGACTTGAGCTGCCATAAACATGGGTGTACAGATAACAGTTTCCTAAGCTGCTTTCCTTTCCATTGGCTATATTCCCAGGAGTAGCACAGTGGGTTCATACAGACTTATAGTTTTCTGTGGGATATCTATATTGTCTCCCACAATGATTACACCGGTTTACATTCCCACCAACTGCGTATTAGCGTACCTTTTTCTCCACATTCTCACCAGCATTTGTCATTTTTTGATTTTTAGAAGACAGCCATTCTGAGGTGAGGTGATATCTCTTTGTCATTATTTGCATTTCTCTGATGGCTAGTAATCTTGAGCATTTTTTTTTTCATGTGTCTGTTGGTCATTCTGATTGATTCCTTTTTTTAAAAATGCCTGTTCATATTGTTTGCCCATTTCTTAACTGGGTCATTTGTTTTGTTGTTGTTGGGTTTCTTGAGCTCCTTATATATTGTGGATGCTAGTCTGTTATCAGACGCATAGTTTGCAAATATTTTCTACATTCTGTTCAGTGCCTCTTAGTTTTGTTGAGTATTTCTTTTTGCTTGCCTCTTAGCTTGATTTAATCTCATTTGTCTATTTTTGCATTTATTGCTTGTGCTTTTGAGGTCTTAGTCCAGAAGTCTTTGCCCTAGGCAAATATCTTGCAACATTTCCCTTGTGCTTTCCTCTATTAATTTGATGGTTTCAGGTCTTGGGTTTAGATTCTTGATCCATTATGAGTTTATTTTTGTATATAGTGCAAGGTAGGGGTCTTGTTTCAAACATCTGGATATGTAAATCCAATCTCCTCAATACAACGTGTTGAAGAGAATATCCTTCCTCCAGGGAATGATGTTGGTTCATTTGTCAAGCAGTAATTGGTTGTAGATATGTGTATTAATTTCTGGGGTTTCTATTCTGTCCCATTAGTCTACACATCTATTTTTGTGCCAAACCACAGCTCAATAGGCTAATCCTCTGCCTGTGGTGCTGGCACACTGGGTTCTAGTCCCAGTCGGGGCGCCAGATTCTGTCCTGGTTGCCCTTCTTCCAGTCCAGCCCTTTGCTGTCCTCCAGAGTGCAGTGGAGATGGCCCTGGTCCTTGGGACTACACCCACCTGGGAGACCAGGAGAAGCACCTGGCTCCTGGCTTCGGATCGCAGCGTGCCGGCCACAGCGGCCATTGGGTGGTGAACCAACAGCAGAGGAAGACCTTTCTCTCTGTCTCTCTCTCTCTCTCACTGCCCACTCTGCCTGTCAAAAAAAAAAAAGGCCATTTTGATAATAAAAGCTCTATAATTATGTCTTGAAATCTAGTGTTGTCACGCCTCCAACCATGTTATTATTGCTCATCTTTACTTTGGCTATTCAGGGTCTTTTGTATTTTTGTATGCATTTTAGGATTCTTCGAGATCTGTGAGGAATATCCTTGGGATTTGATTGAGATCACATTTAATCTGTAAAATGCTTTGGGTAGTGCGGAAATTTTGAATATATTAATTCTTTCTATGAACATGGAAGATGTTTGTGTGTGTGTGTGTGTGTGTGTGTGTGTCTTACACTTCTTTCATTAATGTTTCATCATTTTCATTGTGGAGTTTTTTTACTTCCTCATTTAAATTTATCCCAATGTATTGAAGGATTTTTGAAGTTACTGTGAATTGGACTGATCTTACAAGTTCTTTCTCAGAACACTGTTGATATATAAGAAGGCTACTGGGGGCTGGCACTGTGGTGTAGTGGGTAAAGCTACTGCCTGCAGTGCTGGCATCCCATATGGGTGCTGGTTCAAGTCCCAGCTGCTCCACTTCTGATCCAGCTCTCTGCTATGGCCTGGGACAACAGTAGAAGATGGCCCAAGTCCTTGGGCCCCTGCACCCATGTAGGAGACCCGGAAGAATCTCCTGACTCCTAGCTTCAGATCAGCACAACTCTGGCCATTGTGGCCAACTAGGAAGTGAACCAGCGGATGGTAGACCTCTCTCCCTCTCTCTCTGCCTCTCCTTCTCTCTCTGTGTAACTCTTTCAAATAAATAACCCAACCTTATTAAAAAAAATAAGGCTATTGATTTTTGTGTGTTGATTTTGTATCCTGTAACTTTGTCAAATTCTCTCAGTAGAATATTATGGTTCCCCTATATAAAGCATCATGTCCTCTACACACAGGAATAATTTGACTTCCTCCTTACTAGTTTGTATCTCTGAATTTTTCTTGCCTAATGGCTCTGGCTAAACTTCCAGATATATATTGACTAATAATGGTGAGAGTGGGTATCCTTGTTTGGTTCTGAATCTTAGTGGCAATTCTTCCCCATTCAATATGATGTTGGCTGTGTGTTTGTCATATGTTGTCTTGATTGCATTGATGTTACTTCAATAATCAATTTTAAAAAGCTTGTTTTTTTAAGCAGTTGTATTTTATTAAGTGAGTTTTCTGCACCTATTGAGATAATCATGATTTTTAACATTGATTTTATTGATATGATGTATCATGCTCACTGATTTGTGTATATTGAACCATCTCTTCATCATTGGGATAAATCCCATGGGTGAATGAATAATCTTTTTGATGTGCTGTTGGATTCCATTTGCTAGTATTTTGTTGAGGATTTTTGCATACATCTTTGTAAGAGATATTGGTCTACAGTTCACATTTTTTGTTGTATCTTTCTCTGATTTTGGAGTTAAGGCAATGCTGGACTCATACAATGAATTTGGAAGGGTTCCCATCTTTTCAATTACATTGAATAATTTAAGAATTGGGATTAGTTCTTCCTTAAAAGCTTGGAAAATTTTGTGTTAAAGCCATCCAGTCCTGAATTTTTCTTTGTTTGGGAGGCTGTTTATTATAGATTCAGTCTTGGGCTTTATATTTCTTTCTGACTTGGTTTAGATAAACTATGTGTCCAGAAAGCTACCCATTTCTTCCAGATTTTTGGGCATACAGCTGTTTATAGTAATTCTTAATTATTCATTATATTTCTTTGCTATCAATCATAACATCTTAATTTTCTTCTCTATTTTATTATTATTTCTTCTCTCTCTATTTTTGGTTTATTGGGCCAATGGTTTATCAGTTTTGTCTTTTTTTTCTAAAAAAAAGTTCCCTCACTGATCTTTGGCATTTTTTTACTTCAATTTTATTTCTTCTTAATTTTCAAAATTCCTTTCCTTCTATTAATTTTGGGTTTGATTTGTTCTTGCTTTTCTAGTTCCTTGAGATGTATTGGTAGATTAATTACTTGATACCCTTTCTTTTTGTGATGTAGGCACTTATTGCTGTAAGCTTTCTTTTAATAATGCTTTTGCTGTACACCATAAGTTCTGGTATGTTGTGTTTTCACTTTCATTCAAAAAACTTTTTATTTCCTTTTTTATTTATTTTATGACCCACTGTTCATTCAGGAGAATGTTTTTCCGTCTTCCTGTGTTTATATTTTCTAGAATTTCTTTTGTTGTTAGTTCCTAGCCTTCCTTTTTGATGGATGGATTTATTTGTGGAAATGTGCCTCTCTATACTGGTAGAGTGCCTGAAACTTGCAACGAAGTTCCAGCTGTAGGTACTGGCTAGAGGTCCAGCACCATGTGTGGGTGGAGCAAGAGTCCAGAGTGAGGTTCAGTATGGTGTAGCACTTCTGGCTACCACCAACAGGGGAAGGTGTGTGTTCACAATCCCAGCACTTTCTGTGTCAAGGTAAGTCAGCTGATTCATAGCCTAGAATGAGCTCACTGTGACTGTTCATGCCACTCACCTAGGCATGTGCATCATACAGAAAACTGACCTACATTTTGGTGTGTACCTCAAGCCTTCTGAGAGGTCTGTCCCCAACTCTGACTTTCTGCAGTCAGACTTCTCAGGTGCATAGGAACTCAGCCATAGCCCACGCCCCACTTAGCTCAACAGACTATGCCCAGAACTCACAGTCACAAGATACAAGGGGTCCTCTCTTCACCCTGTAAGCTGCCCTTCCCCAGAGTGAGCTGACCGCCATTCCCTGAGTCAGGAAAGAGATCAGTTGCAGCTTCATCTCACCAAATTGAACCTGGAACTCTGGTGGAGAACAGGACAGAAGCAGCATGGTCCCCTTCATGTAGCAGAGTGATCACTTAGTCCCCAGCATTGCCCAAGTCTGAACTCAGTCAGTGAGGACTGTGAAATTCTCCCTCAGTCAAATCCACTTGATTGGACAAGGCTGAGGCAGCCTCCTCCCACCTTGCGTGGGAAGTTGGTGCTTCCTAGCTGAGTGCCGGAGGTGTTTACATAGGAGTTGCTGGTAGTACATGGCTGGGGGCTGCACATCTGTACTCTCGCCTCACTGCTCCACAGGTCTCTGTTCTATTCTGTCCAGTCTCCATTGAAAATTTCTCTTGTTCATTCCCCTAAGAACGTTGTCCTCCTTCATGTCCTGTACCTGTTTGTATTTGAAGTCATCTCAATTTCTCCCTATTCAGCCATATTGGACATCCAACAATAACATTTTCGATGAAAACCTCCTTATTCTAATTTAAGATATTATTAGCAAGGCAAGCATATAATCTACCTTGGAATCAACTTGTGACTTTCATTGAAATCTCATGATACATCTTGCACATGGATTGCATGCTCTCATGAATCACTTTCATATAAGGGAACAGAATTACAAGAAATAATTGTATTGCTGTAGTGTATGTTCTTCCTCATTGTGTTTATTAAAAGTAGGAAATTCATAATTTTAACATCTAAAACCATGTCTATTCATTGTTGACCATGGGTAAGCTTGGATGTTCTTTACAAAGTTGTGTATTTAAATATTAGTGACATGCAAAGATCAGAATCAGATCAGAGCTATTGTTTGAAGAAGAAAGTAAGAACTTTCCCTGGGGCAAGTGTTATGGCACAGCAAGTTAAGCACACGCAGCTGCTTGTGACACCAGCATCCCACATCAGAGCTCCAGCTAAAGTGCTGGGCACTCTACTTCTGATCCAGCTCCCTGGTAGTGCAGCTGCAGAAACAGCTGGAGATGGTACATGTGCCTGGGCTTGGGCCCCTGCCACCCATGTGGGAGACCTAGACAGAGTTCTAGACTCCTTGCTTCAGCCTGGCCCAGTTCATGTCACTGGGGTCATTACTAGTGCTTTTTTTCCTGGTTTTGCCATTCATTCTCCCAAGCAAACTTAAGAAAGGATCAGATGTGGCTGAAAAGCCATGAGAGCATTTCAGGCATGGAAAGGGAAGGCACCATGGCAAAATATATCCTACATGAAGGATCTCTGTGATCCCAGTGGAAAGAAGGGGCCATCAAAGAAGGATGCACTTTTATCTGAAGGGAGGAGAGAACTTCCACTTTGCTTTATGCTCTTGTCTGAAGGAGTTTGTGGTCACAAAAGGCTTCCATAGCCTTGACAGCTGATGGCAAGAGCCTCAGGTGATCACTGATGTCATAAATAAGACTGTTAATTGTTAAATTAACAACAGAAGTCACTGTGACACTTGCTTCCCATGTAGGACCTCTGTCCTTAATGAGTTGTACTATGAGGGAATTAACTGTAAAACTTGTGTCAAACAGTACTTTATATGCTGTATGTGTGTGTGTGTGTGTGTGTGTGTATGGGTGCAAACTGTTGAAATTTTACTTAGTATAAAGGGGATCTTTGGTATATTAAGTTAATTAAAAATGAATCTTAAAGAAGAATGGGATGGGAAAGTGAGTAGGAGGTGGAAAAGGAGGGGGGTGATGGGATGGTGGGTATGGGAGGAAGAACCACTATATTCCTAAAGTTATACCTATGAAATTTGCATTCATTAAATAAAAGCTTTAAAAAATAAAGGATCAGAAAAACTCACTAATAGTGGATACAGTCTTGAACTAAAAACCAAAAATTTTGGATCTACTATTTCTCTCATCAGCTGAGTGAGACGTAAATTATTTTAACTTCTCTGAGCAAGGGTCAGAAGTCTCTATAATTAGCATAATAAATGATTCAGATTTAGGGAACTCTAAGATTCTAAAATGACAACATTCAGATAGTGAAAAACATGCCTCATTGGAAGGACCTCTGGGCCTTGCTGGAAGGACAGGATGCAGAAGGGTAGCGTCGCACACCCTGGTCATGGAGCTATTCACCAGCCCTAGGGGATCCATCAATTGCCCCGGATGTTATCTGGTGTCTTATTTTACACCTGAACTTAGAAAAAAAATCAAAGACCCCTTCTCTGTAGCTATTCGTCAGCATTTAGGGGAATGATTTCAATTCCCATTGAAGCCATCCCCCCCCCCACACACACACCCTACACACACACACACACACACACACACACACACAGCTTGTGAGGTTTTCCATCACACTCTGTTTCTGGGGCTCCAGTATTGTTTTCTCTTCTTCCCCCTCTCGTCATTTCCTCTGACCTGCATAATATCTCAGATCTAATGTGAGTTCAACCTCTATGGATTCCTGTAGATGTAAGAGGATTATAATTAAACAGGCAACTGAAAGTTAAAAGTGCTGTGGGGCAAGTGCCCGAGCGTTGATACTGGTAGCCCCTGCAGCAGGATATGGTGCAGACAGTTCTACTGGGATAAGATGTGTTGCCTTGACATGGGCATTAGTATCCTCCATCAGTGTACATAGATTCTCTCAATGCTTACACCTACAGATTTCAGCAGCCGTGTCCCCTATGAGGAGCACTGGTCCTTTCAGCGGGAAAACAAGAGAGAAATGTCACCGGAGTTGAAAAGAAGGAAAAAACAGGCTGATGAGGGGTGGCATGGGAGGATGAGTAGGAGGTGACAGATGGGAGACTGTTTCTTCCCTTCTCGTAGGTAATATGCCAGACTACTTGAGAGGAACATGAGAAAGGTCAAAGTTCACAGATGGCAGAAGGGATATTGTAAGCTTATGTTCACCATCCATCTATGATGGAAAAGGAGACACATTTTACATGTACAGGCATTTTAACTACACACTTATTGAACTACAAATGCCTGTAAAACATTTACACCTAATGTAAACCATTTATTATTAGTTTCTAAATTTCCAATGATCTACAGAATCTGACACCTATACAGTATTACATATTATCATTTTTGCGATTGGAATCACATGGCAACTATGCTACAACTCTGAAGTGCATAAAATAGACGATTATTCATTGATCCACATATAGTTAAGACACACATTTGTATTGAACATCTATCACTTATTACTTAGATATGATTATAGTAATGGTGTAGTGATGATTTAGTAGAAATGTATATCAAACTTGAGGGTAATTAAGATAAAACTTGAGAGACATATGCTGATTCCAGTCAGCAATAATTAAAAAACAACACTGTATCCATAACTACTAGTTGGCAAATGCTTCCTGTACACCAAGCATTTTAATAAACTATCTAGGGGCTGGCGCCGTGGCTCATTTGGTTAATCCTCCACCTGAGGCTCTGGCATCCCATATGGGTGCCGGGTTCTAGTCCTGGTTGCTTCTCTTCCCGTCCAGCTCTGTGCTGTGGCCTGGGAAGGCAGTGGAAGATATCCCAAGTGCTTGGGCGCTTACACCCATGTGGGAGCCCTGGAAGAAGCACCTGGCTCCTGGCTCCTGGCTCCTGGATTGGCGTAGCTCTGGCCATAGCGACCGCTTGGGGGTGAACCAATGGAAGGAAGACTTTTCTATCTCTCTCTCTTACTGTCTAACTCTATCTGTATAAAAAATAAATTAACTATCTATACATATTACATCATTCAAGTGCTGAAATCAAAACAGAGCATATAATAGTATACCTGTTATAGAGTTGAGGAGATGAATTTTAAGTCAATGATCACAAATTTGTGGCTATTTTTAATTTCTTGCTAACGTAGTTATTTTAATCTAAGTTAGTGAGTAGCATTTAAAAATAGGAACAATTACAGAAGAGTATATATTTTAGCTTTTGTTGACATCTAGAAGATTGAACAATTTGAGGGCTCACATTCTGAGCATGTTTAGTAAGCCAAAGCTGAGTAATGGATGCTCTTCTAAACAAAGCACCCACCCAGCAACTAATATATTTTTTCATTAAAAATTTTATTGATATGTTCACAAACAATGCAAAAAAAGCCATGTTCAATTTGATTAATTTTATGAAATTGCCACAAAATTAAAAGAAGCAATCAAATCAATAAACAGAATTTATCAAGATTCCCAAAGCTCTCGCTTTGCTACTTCCAGTCAATATCTCCAATCCCAAGATTATTGCTACCCTGACTTCCTACATCAGAAATTATATTTGCTTGTTAGAGTGCACGAAGGTCCTCACTAGATGCTGAGCAGATACCTGCACCAGACTCAGATTCCCCAGCTTCCAGAACTGTGAGACACACAAACTTCTCTTCTTTATAAATTACCCAGTCTCAGGTATTTGCTTAGTAAGAAAAAAAAATGGAGTAAGACTGTATAGATCTGTGATTTGAGTGTTTCACTATTACAAATAATGCTAGTGAATATTGGAGTTCATATCATTTGGTGAACATGCAAGGGTATTTCAAAAAGTTCATGAAAATGTCTAGTATGAAAACGATTGTGCATGGATTTCCAATTTTAAAATATTGACTTATGTGTGAGAGAGTGTGTGTGAGTGTGCGTGTGCCTCCACCTGCTGGTTAAATCCCTAAATCCTAGGGCTGAAGCCGAAGCTCAATCCAGGAACTCAATTACTTGAGCCATTACCACTGCCACCCAGGATCTCATTAGCAGGAAGCTGGAGTCTGCAGCCAGAACTGAGAAAACTCAATAGAAATGTTGGATCCTTTATGACCAAAGGCTGTCTTTCTCAAGGACCTGGGAATCACCTCTTTGAAATATAAATATGGCATCCCTATCTTCCAGTTTCTGTGAAAGGGTAGGAGGCTGCCTTCAGTGGGCACCTTGCTCCAAGGTGAAAAATTACCTATCATCCCAATCTAAGTAGCTTATTTCTCCTCTAGATAAAGTCAATAATCTAACACAGATGGTGACCCCAGTTCCTAGGAAAGATTTAGGGTGCACTATATAATGCTGTCACATCCTGTTACTTGAAGACTACGTTTGGGGCCAGCACCGTGGCTCACATGTTTAATCCTCCGCCTGCAGCGCCAGCATCCCATATGGGCGCCCATTCTAGTCCCGGCTGCTCCTCTTCTAGTCCAGCTCTCTGCTGTGGCCAGGGAAGGCAGTGGAGGATGGCCCAAGTGCTTGGGCCCCTGTATCCACATGGGAGACCAGGAGGAAGCACCTGGCTCCTGGCTCCAGATCAGCTTAGTTCTGGCTGTGGCGGCCATTTGTGGGGTGAACCAACAGAAGGAAGACCTTTCTCTCTGTCTCTCTCTCTCACCGTCATCTGTCAAATAAATATTAAAAAAAAGAAGAAGAAGAAAATACGTTTGCAATGGGTTGTTTCTGCTTGGGTATTCCTCCCCCTCTCCTTCTGCCTCCTCCCCTTCCCCTCCCGCCTTCCCCTCCTACTTCCTCTCCCCGTCTCCCCTCCCCTCTCTGCCATCTTTGAGGAGATTGCCTGTGATGTGCCCACAGTGTGGTTTAATTCTACTCCAATCATAAAAATATTGTTTTTCTCTATTACCCTAGTGGAGAGGGTTTCTGGATTGGAAGATGATTTTGTGGCTAATCTTGTTTCCCCAACACATATCAGGGTTGAATTCAGAATTGAACCATTGCTGAGATGTGAAAGCATATTCCAATACAATGAAACTTCCTGTCAGCCTCCTTTGATGCCTGTTCCTAACCTGCTCATTTGATGGGACACAGATTGTGCTAGGGAGGGAAAAGGAGGAGGACAGGGAACCCTGCAGTCTGCTGCCAAGAAGCCTACCATGAGGACACTTTCTATCACAATCCTTGTCTTTCTTTATTGCCAAGTAACTCTATGGGGCTAGGTAGACTCTGCACATGAGCATTCTCTCACATTGAAGGAATCAATGCAGACCCCAGATTCTGCTGCTTAAGAGCCCAGAACAAGGCCGGCGCCATGGCTCACTAGACTAATCCTTCGCCTGCGGTGCTGGCACAAAGGGTTCTAGTCCCGGTTGCCCCTCGTCCAGGCCAGCTCTCTGCTATGGCCCGGGAGTGCAGTGGAGGATGGCCCAAGTGCTTGGGCCCTGCACCCCATGAGAGACCAGGAGAAGCACCTGGCTACTGCCTTCGGATCAGTGGCCATTGGAGGGTGAACCAACGGCAAAGGAAGACCTTTCTCTCTCTCTCTCTCTCTCTCTCTGTCTACTCTGCCTGTCAAAAAAAAAAAAAAAAAAAAAAAGGAGTCCAGAATGGAGGCAGAGAAGTTCCCTGCAAGCCACTGAAGTGTTTCAGGGCTTTGGCTTCTACAGGCCCCTTTCAAGGTCCTAGGAAAATGATTACTTGATCTTGTTTTTATAAAATTTGCAAAAGTTAGATCTTTTTGCATTCCTTTTGATGAAGAGGGCTTGCCAAATTATAAAAAGCTTTAGGCTCCTACTGTGAAAGGGAAAGAGCAAGGGAGCAAGAAAAGGTGGCATAGCACTGAATTTAGACGTGATCCACAGGCAGGGCTTCATAAGAAAGTAGCCGCTTTCCAAAAATAGGTACTACAATTTCTTAAGGAAAGTATGTTTTTTAAAATTCTTGCCAAGTAATGGGAAATTCAGTTTACCCAAGTGACCTGAATTCTTGACATCCAACTAAAAAACCTGTCAGAAAATAGTTCGCCAACACATCTGCCTTCTTTCCTCATAAGTTATTCTATATAATTAAACAATGTTGGGTAAAAAGAAAATAACACAATCATTACAATATTGCGGAAAATCTTTTTGAAAACTCAATGTTTTAAAATGGGAAATTTTAGGAATTCACAAATTTAAATTATTTTTGGTATTCAGTGTACAAATTGCTACTTCCATGAAGTTTGTTTATATTCTAAATATATCAGGCTATGAGACAGAAGGAAAAGACCACCCTCTCCCTAAACAGTTATTTCCAAAAGACTCAGAATTTATATAAAAACATTCTCTAGGCACAGCTCTAAATGTGTCCCTGTTTGGAGACACACAGAAAGAGCAACCGACAAATGACAACTGCAATCTTTTATGATGTGTGCTAGCTTCCCGTATAAAATCGAACCTAAACGAAGTCTTCGAAAAGCTGAATTGCTAAAAGATCGTGGGTTTGAACTATCTTCCTTTTAGAGGCATCCAGTTTTGGTGAGAATGTGACCTTCAGTGAAATGTGGGTGAGTGAGTGGAATGTAGACTTTGAGCCTGACAAGAGAGAGATTTGGGGGTGCACAGACGTGAAGGTGAGGGCATATGACTTGGGCTGACTTCCTATGCTCCTCACCCACTTTTCCTCTGGAGGCTTTAAACTTTTAAAAGGCTTATTCCATGGGGTCTGTGGGATTGCCGAATTTGACTAGACCTTTAGACCTCGCCTTTCCTTCCTCAGATTTTCCTTCAAGAGTCTCCTTGCCTTCTGCAAAATAGTGGTGCCGTGGAAGCTGGAAGAACAGGGGCACCGGAAGGGAGATATCTCCTACTCTATTATTTCTCAGACTCCAGTGGAAAGGGAGCTTTAGCCTACAAATGGTCAACCACTTGCAATTCCACCTGGACACACATGGTGGTTGCACTCCCTTGAGCAAGAGCAGAGTTGAACGTGAGTTGTACAAGAGGAACAGGAGGGCTAATTCAGGTTACCAAACCTGAAGTGCACAGGCACTTTGTGCTGAGGGAGGAACAAAGACTATGGGATAGAGAGAAAGGACCTTGAAGAGCCATATGTTACACACATATTCTCATTTTTGCATGCTCTTCCGTAGAGTATTAATGATTAGATAAATTTTAGTATTTGTTGCAGTAGGAGCTCTTTCCAGTAAGACGAGGCTCCCATTTCTTCTCCTTTTTGGTTTTTGTTTGACTTTTGGGTTTTGGTTCTCTCTGATTTACAGTCCATACATGCTTATGTGCGTACAATGATTCTCAAGAAATAGCTTTGTTTGGCAATTCCTTATTAAGTAATCATATAAAACAGCAGTCATAAGATTCTGGTTCAAAAGTAGAAAAAAGGCAAATGTTCTCTCAATATTTATACTTACTGATTTAGTTACTTTGGAAGCTCAAGTTTAATTACCAAAGACAGATGAATTATTCACTTATATTTTATAAGAAATCAATGCGATTTTCATTTTTTAGAAATGAGCACAAATGTCTGCATGGTACCTGTAAAATATTTTCTTGATCTCTGAAGAATATGACAGAAGTCTTAAAATTTTAAAAAGTAACTATTCTTTAAAAAATTTAATCATCATGAGGCTTTAATGTTGAGATTCCCTACAAGACATCAACTGTGCTTTGATATACTATGACAGCAAGAATAGAAATAGCACTGCAAAATTTAAAAACCCTCCTCCAAATAGCCAACATTTTTTAAAAAGATTTATTTACTTTTAAGGAAGAGTTTGAGAGAGAGAGAGAGAGAGAGAGAGAGAGAGAGAGAGAGAAAGAATCTTCCATTCACTGGTTCACTCTCTGAAAGGCCGCAACTGGTCAGGTCAGGCCAAATCCAGGAGTTAGGAATTCCATCCAGGTCTCCCACTTCAGTGTCAGGGGCCCAAGACCTTGGTCGATGTTCCCCTGCTTTCCAAGGTGCATTAACATGTAGATGATTTGAAAGTAGAGCAGCTGGGACACAAACAGGTGCCCAAATAGGATGCAAGCATTGCAGGTGGCAGCTTGACATGCTATGCCACCACACTGGGCCCAAATACTCAACTTTTTGAAAAAATAATAATTTGTTTTCTGATGAATGTTCTTAATGAATTAAATTGACAGATTCGTGCAACCCTTTTATTTCAGATAGGCAGTAACTGGAGCCCGATGTTTACTTCCCTAGAGGCAGGTGGCTGGTGGCTAATAATCACTGGGTCCAGAAGTTGAAGCACATTCCTAGGGTATCGTATCTAAGTCAGATATAAAACAATTCTGATTTATTTTTTCATTTACTCTGACTTAATTGGAGTGGCAACCTCTCTGAAGAGAATAAGATCACTTAGTGTAGAGACAGTTATCATCTTGATCCAGGGGTACACAGAGGCCTGGAGTGATCACAGCTCACAGCCTACTCTTGCATTTAATTATAAAGAAATGCAACTGAAAAGCCTTTAAAAACATTCTGTGGCCAAAAACACTGTTAAAATAGCTCTTAAATTTTCAAAGCAAGTGCTGTGATATAATTTATACAACATGGCATGCATCAATTTGATAGACTAGAGGACTCCAAATATCCTATTAAGTAACATGCTTCCACCTGTAGAAGTCAGGAAGCTGCTCACTGCATCTTTCAGTGGTACAAAGACTTTATTTACACACAGTAACAGAAGCTGTTATTTGACAGTTTGTTAAATTTGGCAAAAAAAAAAAAGCGACTTGTTTATTTTTGCACTTGCAAGCATAACAGAAAATTAAAATACTTCAAGGTAAGAAAATGTCAAAACATGATGAATCACACAAAATATCTACGTTGAGCATAATGTCCGGTGACCAATGCTGACCACGTGAAAAATAGCAAGAGCAGGGGACTTAACATAATTCACAATGATCATAGCCATGTGCTAGGTTCTATATTTTAGAGTCAAGGCCCTCAGTTCAGCCCAGGAAAATGGGGCAGAAAACTTGAATCAAAATGATTTAAAAGACACATTTCTGAAATAACTTTTAATTCAAGCCTTTGGTTTTTTAGGCTTGGTCTTGGAATATGAAAACATAGGTAGATAATTTAAAAGGAAAACAACTAAAAACAACAAAAACTAATGTGATGTTCACAAACTGTTTTTGGTTAACATTTAATTTCACAGGGTTCAGAATGAGTGTCCTGAAATTATAATTGCTAAGTATATTTAAAACATCTGAGAAATTTAAAGTTAATGTGATAACTGTGAAATAAAGAGATTTAAAGATGACATTGCTAGCATAGTCAAAACTGCCATCTTTGGTTTATGCAAAATAACTCATTCTTCCATGAGCGCCTGTGTTTATTTTGCTTGTACATTTAGCTTGACATTCTAGGGCTTTGTTTATCATTCAAACTTTAATTAAATCAATTTTCTGTTTGGGACTGAGATGTTTTCTTGAAGTGTGGTTGAATATGTATGTGTGCTTAGAAATTATCCTCAACTAACTTCACATTCTAGATCTATAACTTAATTACATTCAAAAGTCTCAGAAAATTTGAGGCAAAATCTTTTGATGTTCAGGATTATTATTGCATGTCTGTAAAAAGATGGAATATTTACTTAACATATTAATAGCTGAACAAGTCCAAACAGTGAGTACCACTTTACACTCCTGACATTGTATTAAGTCATGGTTTCTTAGTCTCCACACTATCGACATTTTGGTCAGATGCATCTTTGTTGGGAGGTGGGTCCTGGGCATAACAACAAATCTAGCAGCATCCCCAACATCTATTCGCTGGATGACATTGCTATCACTTTCCTGGTTTAACAGCTATTACCAATATCCTCTACGGGGTAAAACTGCCCCCCATGGAAACCTTTACACTGGATAGCAGGAATTTTGAAAATTAGAAAATAAACAATAGAAAAGAGCAATATATTTTGCCTAACATTGGTTTAACAGTAATTTCAACATTTCTTGCTCTTGTCATTGACAACCGTGAAACACAGCAATATGGGAAATGGATATGGACACTGTAGGCTCAGGACAGGGGAGGATTCAGGCTGCACATCTGAACCATGTCCATGGCGAGGAGCAAAGAGGACAGGAATGGTCACTGGGTTATTCTGTGGTCCATGGAAAATCTCTTACATGTGTGAATGCAGAAACTGGCAGCTTTTTAAGTGAAAAAAAGTACAGGCTTTGTACAATCCAAAGTGATTTTCAATGAAGCTGTTTTCCTGGGGTGTGCCACGGCAGAATCCTCACCCAGGGTGAACTGCCCACCGATGCCTCATCGCCGGCCCGCCTGTTGTCATTTTTGATGTGGCCTTGTGGAGTGCTGCTCAGAGCTGACTTAGCTCTGGGCGGCTCCTTACAGAAAATGTTAACAAGCACAGGCATTGAGGAAATGGCTCTCCTGCAGGGAATCTGACCCGAGGCCACAGATTCAGTAGTGAGTTTATAGCTTCATAGCATGTTTTTAATTTAGTCACCTCAAAGATTTGTATTTCTCAGACTCGCAAACTGGCCGCCCCCTCCCATCCCTTGAGGGTCCCCTCCCTCCATTGGCAACCCGAGAGGAAGTGGCTCTTGTAAAGAACAGAGAGTCCAGTTAGGGAGCTAATGAGCTGCACGCACTCTGCCTCCGAGACACATTTCCCCTCTTCAGAATGCTGCGGTGTGCTTGTGCACCACCAGAGTCCCCACACATCACTCCCTCCCCTGCCTCCATCACCCCATTGTCTTCTGTTCATGAGACACGCCTGCTCTGCCTAGCTTTGCATCTGGATGCTGACAACCAGGAGCGTAGAAGCTCCTGAAAAGAACTGTTCATAGAATTAACCGTTTGCAAAGAGATTTCTCCTTCTGATGGCTGACAATGGTCGATTTCATCTACTCTGATACAGTTTGTCTCCTTCTGGTCCTACTTGGGTGTGAAGTCTGTCCAGGGCGTCATAGGCCATAGCACCCCCAGTGTTCACCCCCCAGAGGCAGGAGCAGTCCCCACTTCCCCCAGGATGGGAACCACGGCTCCAGACAGGGCCGCCGACTCGGAAGCCACAATCTCACGCAGCACAGAGGCGGATTTGTCATTAGAGTTTATGGTGGAACTTGAGGAATGCTACCCACTAACTGCTGGAAACAGTCACAGCTACAAAATCAAACAGCTTTGCTTTTTACTAAAAGGGAAACTTGTAGGGAATTCGATTTTTTTTTAATTTGTTAAGTACCATGATAGATCTGAGATGGACAGAAATCCACTTTGAGAAAGCCATGGATTTTCCTTTTTCGTGAATGGTGTGAAGGAGAGAGACAGTGTCTCAGAGGCCTGAGAAACATGAGGGTCGTCTCTGGCAGTCACAGACTGGCTCCTCCCCGCCCAGCCTTCCCGTTTCTCTCTGGTCAGGTCCTAGGCCTGTGTGTCTGTCAGGAGAAAGCTGGGCCACCAGGTGAGCTGAACCTGCTGTTAGCCATTCCCTGTGACTGACTTAACACTTTTCAGTAAGGAAGCGTTGCCGAGGCAGACTGGCACAAGACGCTAAACAGAATTCTTCCAAGCTAGTCAGTCACTGTGGACTTTATATCACTAGTCCTTAAACACATTAGGTTTTTAAAGATAGATCTTAACTAAATGCATTTAATTTTTATAAAATGATATAGGTATTAGGTTTTTAAAGATAGATCTTGACTAAATGCATTTAATTTTTATAAAATGATATAGGTATTAGGTTTTTAAAGATAGATCTTGACTAAATGCATTTAATTTTTATAAAATGTTATAGGTATCAATGCCACTGAGTGGTTTATTTTTTAAAAATGTTTTACTTCAGAAAGGTTGCAAATTGAGAAAAGAAAGATTGCCAGGTATTCACACAGAGGTCCAATATTCCCCTCAACTCATTACCCTTATTAATATCTCATATTAGTGCCTTTCTCACAATTAATAAGCCACAGCCAGTTTCCCCCATTTTTTTTTTATCCAAACTCTTTTATCTTTCCTATCACTCCTCTCCTAGCTTCTAGAATCAATATTCTGTGTTCAGATTGAGTTTTTTTAAGTTTAGCTCCTACATATATGGAAAAATGTGTTATTTTTCCTTCTGTATCTGGCTTATTTTACTCAATACCATGCCCCCTAGTTCTATACATTTCACTGCAAATGACAGGATTTCATTCTTTTTTATAGCTGAATAGCAGTCCATTGTGTGTGTATCAAAGCACATTTTTTATCCATGCATCTGATGATAGACACCTTGTTTGATGCCAACAGCACTAAGCAATCTCTGATTGAACGTAAGTAATTAAAATAGAGCCTTTCTATTGCACTTGACTAGTAGAATCATTGATACATAACTTTAAAAGGGTTATTTGATATAATCCCATAATTAAAACTCTGGTAGAGAGTAGAAAAGTGGAATGATTAGAAAAGTGGAAAAATAAAGAAGCAAATACAATGACATCTTTTACATCATAGCTTTGCATGTTAGAGGACACGTTCGTCATTATACAAGGGACAGTAAAAGTTGAATAAGAAGACACCAGTGAACAAAAATCTCACACTTTTTAGCCCTTGATGGTGTTGCTAGGAGAAGGGACAGGATGTGCAGTCCGATCTGGTCAAGCAGTAGGGGAAATAAAGTAGGATAATGGGCTTCTTGGTCATTTTGAAGAGATCCTTCTAGGTAACATCAGAAACGCATATTGATTTCTGCAGACTGTCTCCTGCTGTGCAGATTTTCAAAAGGAAAGCAAGCTTGCTTGCAGGCATTCCACAACTGGCAGGTGCAATTGGAGGGCACCGTTGCCTGGATGTGTGAGGTGCCAAACACGGGCAGAAATAGCAGAGGTCTGTCAGTGGAGCTCCAGTTTAATTAAGACCCTGTGCCTCAAATGCCTGGCCTTGGAGGAAGTGTGCAGACAAGGGATTATCTCCAATTAGTGCATCAGTTCTGAGGACTATTACCATCCACATGGATTAGCGTGGCTTAACATGGAGTACAGGTTAGAGTAAGACAGAAAAAGGGTCAGAGGAAGCATCACAGGAAACCAAGGACAAGAAAATACCATTAATTTATTCAGAATAAAATCCCCAGTAATAATCTAGTGAGAATAAATGGAAACTACCAGAGAAAACATTGTCGTGAACATTTTATTTTGCTATGAGATAGTAGATGTGTCATTATGTTTAGGCTTTGTATGCCAGGTGTATTATTTCATATAGAAATTTCTTACTTATTAGTTTTATGTAATCACTTATTAAAAGAACAGCCTTCAAGTATAATCTTAAAGTGGTAACACTGTTAATCCTACTAATATTTTAGATAACATTTTGATGCTTGAAGTAGGAAGATCTTGTATAAGTTGTTTTAAGTGAAAATAGCCAGTTAGATATCTCCTGTTTCCATATAGATTATCTCAGTGTTAAGATGGTTTTAGTTACTCAATAATAGCTTGTTTCCTTGGCAAGATAATCACATTATCCAAGATGTATATCAAAGGTACCTTTGGGATATGTTTTCCATGAAAAGGAAGAACTTGTTCAATGAGTTCCTAATGCAGATGTTTTTAGAAACTTCTATCATAATAAGATCTTAACAATTCTTTCATTCTGTCATCTAAGACACTGGCTCCACCACGCACACACACACATAAGAGGCATTGTGCTGTTGGCAAAATACACGATGTTAATAGTTATAGTCCCTCTTCTCAAAAAGTTCTGTCTAGTGAGGTGTGGTCCACATAAAGGAATATGGAAGTTAAATAATGGGAAGTTCATTCTGAGCTTTGAGCGAGGAGTGACCAAACCTGACCTCTGTTTTCATTCCTCTCTTTCTGTGTTATCTTTTGTATTTTAAACCAACTGATGTTATGCAAGTATTATGGAGAACTGAGAATGGAAGTGAGGAAATGGGCTAGGGTGCTATGGCAGGATTCGAAATGAGAAATAAAGTTGCCTGGGAATCGGAATGGTGAGAGCGAGGTGAAGGAGAATGGACAGACTCCAAACACAATTTTATGGTGAAACTGAAAGTCAAGAAGCTTTCAATATCGTTGTGGTGATAGGGGTTGAGATGAAATGTGGAAGTAGAAGTCTCTTTGCAATGAAATTAAAATTAATCTCAGGGGACTTTAACGTGGGGACCAAGGGAACATATCAAAACTGGAAGGACATTTTGGTAAAGTAGATGATGAAACACTTTAAATTGAAGGCCAGCTGTGGTATTGAAACTGGATGATGGGATGAATTCCAGGGCAGAACAAATCAACTGCTTTGAACAGCACTGAGTGGGAAGCGTGAGACCATCATAGCTGGTTAAGCTATGGAGCTCCCTATCTGCTCACCCTTTTCACAACAAATTTTGAAAAAATAAAAAAAAAATTCCTTTTTAAGATTCCCTTGTATTTAAGAACTGACAGGTGGACTTATTCTTACCAGTAATAGGGGAATGAAAATGTACTTCCGCTGTATCGGCTTCAAGAACAGATGCTCCGTAAGTGATGAAAGGGGGATATCAGATGAATACCACCCCCTTCTCTTTCTCTTCTCTCCCCCACACTTCCTACATCCCTCCAGTTTTCTCCCTACTCTTTCCCTTTCTCTACTGTGGATGTCTCTACTTCTTGCCCAGGCCCTTTGACGTGTGAACCATGGATGCCATCCAGTTAAAAGCATGGCCTGGTTGTCTCTACTTAAGCCAGAATCTGTCCAACCATCAGACATGCTGGGACTGATGTCATAGTCTGTTCGTGCTGCTATTATAGAATGCCTGAGACTAGATATTGTTTTAAAGCAGAAATTGATTTCCACAGAGGTCTGGAGACTGAGAAGTCCATGATCAAAGGGTTGGCATTGGATGAGGACCTTCTTGATCCTGATGAACCCTCACATAGCAAAATGCACATGGGTAGTAAAGAAAGAACCCATTCATGCAAGTTCACCTTCTAGGGACAGTAATCCATTCATGCATGCAGGACACCTGTGTTATAAACACCTCTCTAAAGGCCCCACATCCCAACATTGTTGCAATGGGGATAATTTAAATAATACACATAAAACATGCGATGCACAGGATCTCAGTTATGGCAAGCAGCTGCTAAACAGCCTCTGAGTCCTAAATTCCTATGACAAATCACAAGCTTGATGTGAGAATACAATATTAAAGTGCACATCAAAAAGTCTAGCAGAAAGAACTCAATAGATATTAACCACTCCACACCCAGAGACTTAACCATAGAAATTTATTTTGATAGTTAATAGATAGTTAACTATTTTTGTAAATACTTTCCTGTAGTGATCATATATACATATCAAATAAAGTATCCTTATTATAATATCCTAAATTAATTACAAAAGTGACAGGATCTACTTAGATTTAAGTTCTTTGGAGCCAGGCCAGGAGTTGAACCTAAATACACAGAACCTATAATATATATTCTGTGTTGAAATTAGTAAACAGGAATCTCTCAGATGCACAATCTGGACTCCTTAGAAAGGCTCTTCTATTTTCCGTAGTCAGCTCTGTTACAGTGCAGCCAAGTTCTCTTTGGAGTCTCTCGACTTTAGAATGCTTTATTAGCCTGTATTCCTGGTCTGCAGCTGTGATAGCCCGTATATATCGGCAGTTGTATTACTAACCAGACCATGTGATCCAACCATGAATGCTGAGAACCCGCATCTTGTCTATCGGTGTGCTTCTGTTGTTGTCTGCTCAAGTTCTGATTAAACCTAAGGATACATGCTGCATGGCTTCTGGGTGGCAGCACTGGGGGCAAGGGCATGCATGCATCACCATTTACTGTTGCCTGCTGTATGATCCAGGAGGCACACTGCCAGCCAGCATGGATCATAACCCTGAAAGACACACTCTCAAATGCTGAAATCCCAAAATGTTAAAATCATAAAAATCAAAATCTCAACAATTAACACCTTGAATGTTGAAATTCTGAAAACCACAATCCTCTTTTCTAAAAGGTAATGTAAGAGGAGTAGACACCAGAATTCTGGAGAAGTGCTTGGCCCTATGATACTGTAAAGACAAAAACTTCAGTTGTAAAAAAAGATCCTTTGTCTGCATTGACCTGCCTCCCAGCTGATGAAATTCCAGGAACTTCTAATGAAGTAAAAAGCTGCATTGGGGGCAGGTGTTGTGGCACAGGTTAAGCCACCTCACTGCTCCAATTCTGATCTAGCTGTTGGCTAATGTGCCTAGGAAACAGCAGAAGATGGCTCAAGTACTTGAGTCACTGCCAATCAAGCGGAAGACCAGGGTGGAGTTTCTGGTTCCTGGCTCCAGCCTGGTCTAGCCCCAACTGTTGTAGTGGTCTAGGGAGCGAAACAGATCTCTGCAATGAGTGGAAGATCTTTTTATTTCTCTCCCTCTTAAAAAAAAAAAGAAGAAGGCTGCATCAGACTGCTTTGGAGGTGGTGGTCTCTGCAGGATTCCAACAGAAGTGATGCTAGAAGGCACGCTTGAGGAAGCCCAGTGCAACCAAGGACAGCTTCCAGGATCCAGGGAGCAATGAGATCCGGCTTGGGATCCCAAGAAGAGAGACAGGGCAAGAGTTACTCATCCATGAAATGGTCTGGAATGAAAAAAAAAAAAAATAGACCAGAAATGTGCAGCAATAAAAAGAAACAGCATAATAGAGATTAGATTCCTCTTCAATGAGTGAAAATGAAAGGGGGGATTGGGAGGAGGGAAATCACAGAATATTGTCCTTTGGAAACAGCAACTCATTATCTTGCATTATGTCTCTCCGGGAATTCGCATAATCTTGAAAGTATGGAATTCATATTCATGGCTTCATTGAAGCGCCGTGGTGCGTTTCCTTGCTGTGAGCTGTACTTACAGCTACAGGTTATGCTGCTGAATCTGCTCATCAGTAGCAGTGCAGCATTTATAGAAACAATTTGCTGTGTGTAACTACTGGATAGGCTCAGGCACTCTGCTGGGCAGGGTGGGGCGGGACTACAAGCCTTTCTGGATTATCTGAGTCCATATACAGCTTCAGTTACATTAGCTGCTCATGAATGCAATTCAGCTCATTTCTCTGAACCACCTTGTCCTGGTTATTTGTCCAGATGCAGATAGCATTGAAGGAGCCACTTCTTTGTGGCGTATCATCTCCAACGTTAGGATTGCAGCCTGCACGTGGGACATCAGATGGGGCATCAATGCGGGAATCAGAGCTGCCTGCGTTCTTCATGGTCAGGGCAGCTCAGTTCTTCGGTGCTGACCCCACTGAGAAGAGATTTGAGGTTTAAAGAGATCCTGGAACATGCAGACACTGCGGAAGGTTTTGGCTCCCAGGCTGAAGTGGCAGTTCAAAGTCCAGTGCAGAAGGCTGGCTCTTTTGGAATTTTGCCTCTGATTCAGTTCCAAATCTACTATTTGATCTGTCTGGAAAGACACGTGGACACTTTCTTGTATCTTTTTGGGTCTTCTTTGGTGGAACACGGATTGGAAAAGCAGTCATTACAATGCATATCCAGAAAGCCTTCTATAATCATATTCCAAAGGCTCATGGAAGAGCAGATGGTGGCTTTCACTGGTGCTGTCCCCAGCAGAGCTGTGTCTCTGCAGAAGCCATTCCAGCAATGTCTTCAGGATCAGCAACAGAAACTTTTCCACCCAAACAAAATGCTGGCTGTCCTACAAGAGGGAGAAATCTCCCATCATACATGCCAGGGCACAAAGTTAGGCCCAACAGATCCTGCAGTGGCTGAACTCAGAGGAGAAAACTCAATAAACAGAGGACTGTCTTAACTTCAGAAATTATAGCACAGGGGTCCTGCCTTGAATTCAGAGGTCTCCAAGCCCTCTTCCAATCTGTATCAATTTTTAAAAATTTTTTCCAGAAAGCAGTTTAGTCCTTATTTTACCCTAACATGCTTTTCCATTGTGTGTTCTGATAAGATAGCCACTCCCAATTCAATTAACATAGGATGAAATGTGATATTCAGCACAAACGTCACAGAAATCGGCATACCATTTCTTACTTCCAAAGGCTCAAATGGTTCACTTAGAGAATTTTTGGCACACAAAAAAGTTCCTAAATATGCTAAATATGACAAGATTTTAGATTTGTCATAAATTGTTGCTTTGGCTTTTGTTCTATTTTTATTTCTTTAATTTTTGAGATAGCATATTTTAATTACATTATAGTCAAAGGCTTATTGAACCACTGAATAGGAGTTCAACAAATAAAAAGTAAAAACATACTACAAAGCTATAAGAATTAAAACAGCATGGTGCTTTGTTTTTCTAAAACATCAAAATGCCCACCGATTATCTAGATTGGACAACAGTCTTGCCTATCTATCAAGGTCAAACTTAACATAGCATCCTTCCCTCTCTTTCTATCCCAACAACAAAAAGGCTATTTTATGATGTACTGCACACCCTCTGAGGAAACTCATCTTTACATTTTAAGACAGTGTAATCCAATCTGGTTGGTGGCTCATGGATAAGATGATACTATTTTTTAATTCTGTCTATTTAGAAAGAAGTCATTGAAAAACTTTGTCACGTTATCTTTAATTATTCTAAAATACAAAAATAAAAAAAGATTAAAGCTGCATTTGACTAGAAGCCAGAGAACTTACCGAGTGGTTCAAAAATAATTACATGCACGGTAGTATGAAAAGACACATAATGATGTCATTGTTCTATCACCAGTATTTTAGCCAAAGCTGCGATGTACATATGAGTAAGTGTGGAATGCATTCTGTATACTGAAACCACATGGAAGCATGAATGGCGAAATATGGGAGAATTGGGGCTGGCGCTGTGGCGCAGTAGGTTAATCCTCCACTTGCGGAGCCGGCTTCTCATATGGGCACCGGTTCTAGTCCTGGCTGCTCCTCTTCCCATCCAGCTCTCTGCTGTGGCCTGGGAAAGCAGAAGAAGATGGCCCAAGCCCTTGGGCTCCTGCACCTTTGTGGGAGACCTGGAAGAAGCTTCCGGCTCCTGGCTTCGGATTGCCACAGCTTTGGCCGTTGTGGCAATTTGGAGAGTGAACCAGCGGACAGAAGCCCTTTCTCTCTGTCTCTCCCTCTCACTATCTGTAACTCTACCTCTCAAATAAATTTTTAAAAAATCTTAAGAAATATGGGAGAATCTTTAAAAGTACCGTGCAGAAAATGCATGCAAACATATTCTCCAAGGACACAGCCAGGCCTTAAAAGAAAAAAGGCAGTGATTCATCAGGATTTAAGACCTCAAAATACAGTTAATGATCACATAAGCTGGCCAATGAAAACAGACTGCTTTGTCTAATTTCCTGGAATATACTTCTTTTTATATTGAATTTTCTTTCCCATTTTTTAGCTTTTCCCTGTGATTTTTCATTATTAGATTACTTTTTATAGTTCACCATGCTCTGTATTTCATCTTCATATCATATCTAGTACTGGAATCATGAACTGTGCAAAAACTTCTTGAGACTTCTAATTTGTTTTATGCATTTGACCCCATGAAGGTGCATTACCACCCATTGACTTTGTGTGTAAGCATTGTGCAGGGTCATAAAATCATTGCACCTTCCTCAATCAGTGAACAGATAGTTTTCATACAGCTACATGTAGAAAACATAGAACTTCTCAAGATTTCAGTTCTTTAGGTAAATGCATTTGGAGTAAGGGCTCACTAAAAAAGCTTCATTGTAGGTTGTCCATCACAGTGTTTCAGGTTACTGCAATTATAAAGCTGGGAGCACAGAACTATCACAGTGATGTGTGTTTATGCTTTTTGTTTTTGTTTTTTGGGTTTTTTTTGTCTAGTTCTAAATGAATACAGCTTATTTGCTTAAAACTATTATACTCCGGTGAATATACCACAGTGTTTCTTGGTTGCAAAAATATGCACGTTTTCATTGAGCAGTGTGACTTATGACATACTCTGTCATGTTTTTATGTTTCTCAAATAGACCCTGTTTAAAAAATATAAATAAATGGCTTTTGAGGAATTTTAAATCACCTTTTCAAGAGTTATATTTTTGAGATTTTTATTCTGGAATTTTAGACTTTATGGGTTTTGATATTTGGGGATTCCAACACTGAGGATAGCACTGGGGATTGTCTTCAGGCCATGCATAGCTGATCTCTGAGGGACACTGGCTACATGAGAAAGATTTCCTGCCGGGCCATGGTAGACACATGGTAGAAGTGTTATAGTCTCAGAAGCGTTCAGCCTGTTGCTTTCCACTGTATTACCTGCCTCCCCTAAGAACCTCATTCCAGGAGGACCTGAGCGCCTTCTCCCGTTTACATAACTTCGGCATCCAGATCAGGGCTACCACCCTAGCAGTGCGGATGCCATTCTTGCTTGACTTCAACATGCCCAGTGACAAAGTATATGCTTGAGGGTACAACCACAGGTTCACATTTTAGCATCATTTTTTAAATGTATTAAGCTCAAGGATAAAATGCAGGGGGACATTTTAAAAAATGCTGAGAATCAGACAGTTAAAGAGGGGAGTGGCTATTTGACCTAGTTCTTTCACTCTTGTCTGGGAGAAGCCATGGAGCTAGTCTTTAAAGCACTGGCTCTTATCACACTGCAGTACTATTGACTTCAAAAGCATAAAGATGTATAGTGAAAAATGCAACAGATTTTATCCCATTTTCTTCTTTTACCCATTTTTTCAATCAGATAATTGGGATGTTCCTTTTGTGAATTTGGGAAGGAGGACAATGAAGTGGCTCTGCTAGACCCTTGTACATCTACTAAAGAGCTGCTCTTGAGGGTGAAGGACTCCACTATCAGAGCCCTTGGCACCGGGAACAGCGTGGCACATTGACACCATGCACCCACTTCCACCCTCTTCCCAATCTTTGAAACATCTCACAGTACTTTCTCTCCAAGGCTATTTATTACCCAGTGTGACAAGTAAGAAGTTTGCTTCAATTAGAAATCATATGTCTCAAGGATTACCTAAGCCCCTCTAAATGATCTTTACATAATTAAATAAATGAGTATGTATTGAAAAGAATAGAATCAAATCATATGAAGATTTTAATGGCTTAAGTGGGGCAACTGTATTTGTAAAATTAAAATTACAGCAACATCTTACATCATACACATAAAATATGGGTTATTGGTGAAATTCAATGATTTCCTAATAAATATAACAGTGCTTAAAAAGATATCATCATCCCTGAGATGATAGGGTACTGGTTCCCCAAACTGAGTTTTAATAGTCTAGTGTATGAAAAATGAAAAAACAGAGGATATCTCTGGATTTAAACACAGATAAGGGAAAAACATAAAACTTTCATTCATTCTCAAGAGTAAATGGTGCAGACATTGTATGAATCTTAATGCTTCTCAGAATTTCATTTAATGAATGGAATACCCCCAATATTTGAGGCTTTGTAAGATAATAAAAAATGAATAATCACTAAAGATCTGTATATTAAATAATCCATATCAATTCTCACTTTTATTCAATATGACCGATCATTTCTTATTTCTTGAAGTATTTTCTGTGCTGGGCTTCCAGGATGCTATACTCCCCTGATTTTTGCCCTGTCCTATTGGCTGCTCCCTCTTGGTCTCTTGATGATTCAGTGTCAGTTCTCCAACCTCTGAAGTTCAAAATATACCAGAACTAGTCCTTAGACTTCCTTAGTCTCACACTTCCCAAGGATCTCCATATAGCAGCAAATGTATGCTGATGATTCTAGACTATCTCCAATCTCTCCTCTGAAGTTTGGACTCGATTATGTAACTGCCTACATGACATTTCCACTTGCTTCTCAAACCTAATTTTCTTTGCAAGACTCTCCTTTCCATTGTCACTCATGTTAGTAAACAAGAGTATGATGTAGGCCCACAACTTGAGAATAAATCTTTATGACTTTCTCTCTCCCATACTCATCTGATATTAGATTTTACTAGTACTTCTTGAAAACATTCTATAAATAGATATTTTATCACTATATCTAATACTACCTTTGTCCAAATATGCCTCCCCTCTTGACACATGGTCAAATTTCTACACAGCACCTTCATGTCCTCCATTAAGATGTTCAATCTTTTCTTTCTACATGTACACCCCTGCTAAAATTCCTACTCTGCACTAGCTTCTCATCACACTTAGAGGAGAATCAGAAGTTCTCTGAGCACCTGGGTCTCTCCCCTATCCCATCATCCCAGGCCCATCAACTGTTTCAGCCTTCACTAACTCTCAGAGACTCAGTCATGCTATCACTGCTGTTCTGAAACTTGTTAATCTCCCTACCTCCAACGTTCTTCCCCAAGATAGTCTCATGGGTCACTCCCACACTTTCTTCAAGGTATATTCAAATTGACCATTTATAGGCACTCCCAAGTAACCTGTCCAAGCATATTCTTCTCTATCCCACATCCTGTTCTATTTTTCTTCATAGTGACCAAAAACAGACCAAAATAATAAGGTGATGATCTTCAAGACACTGGACATCAGGTGATGAAAAAGAGCAATTTACGAAAGATTGAACAAGGAGAGCTCTAAAATGCCTCAGGTTGCCAACTTAAAAGAAACCCAGAACATGGAGCAGGCCAGATGGACCCAAGTTGAGCCTAGAGGACCTCCTAGGTTGGGGAGATGGAGCCAAGATGGAGGCTGGGTTGTGGGGTGGCCAACATGACTAGAGTCTGGAGGACAGGGTATAGGAAACTAGGAAGCTACCAAAAAGCATCCAACCCCCAGAGACAGACAGAAGTCACTGTAAGTATTCAGCAGAATATGGATCAGCACATGCAAGAGAATCATCCAAGGATAGGGATAGAACCACACAAAAGGGCACAGCATTTAGCATTCATACAGAGCCAGCTATAGTGCCTGCTCCCACCAGCCAAAATGGACAGTGCTTTAACTCACGGGGCATTAACAGAGTACTCTGAAGGCTCTTGAGTTAGTAGTGGAAACTAATTAGCCCTCAACTAAACACTGATACTCTTACCTAACAAATCTTTACAACAAGACCCAATAATATGACAGTATCTAACCTTTCTAGGCTCAAGAAAGTTGTAGAAATACAAAAAATAAAAAAAAATAGAGGTCGGTGCTGTGGCATAGCAAGTTAAGCTGCTCCTGCCGTGCCAGCATCCCATACGTGTGCGGGTTCAAGTCCTGGATGCTCCACTTCTGATTCAGCTCCCTGCTAATGTGCCTGGGAAAGCAGAGGAGAATAGCCCAAGTTTGTGGGCCCCTGAACCCATGTGGGAGACCTGGAAGAAGCTCCTGGCTTCAGCCTGACCCAGCCCCAGTTGTTTCAGCCATTTGGGGAGTGAACCAGCAGATGGAAAATTCTCTCTCTCTCTCTCCCCGCCTCCCGTACCTCCACCTTTCAAATAAATAAAATAAATCTTTTAAAAAATATCTAGCATCCAAAAATGTAAGATCAAATGCCTGGCATCAAATAAAAAGCTTTTGAGATATGCAAAGAAGTAGGAAAATATGACTCATAAAACAATTGTTAGACCATTGCATAACACCATAAGCAAAAATTAATTTAAAACGCATCCACTGCCTTAATGTAAGACATAAAATTACAAAACTCTTAGAAGAAAACATAGAACAAAAACCTCATGACATTGGATTTGAAAACTGTTTCCTGGATATGACTCTAATGGACAGGCAACAACTGTAAAAATATACAAATTGGACTTCAGAAAATCTTAAAGATTTTGTTCATCAAAAGACAGTCATCAGAGTAAAAGGTAATCTACAGAATAGGAGAAAAAATTACAAATTATCTATCTGATAAGGAATTAATATCCAGAATATATCCAGAAATGCTAAAACTTAACAAAAAAACAAATAACCTAATTCAAAAATGGGCAAAGTACTTGAACAGATATTTCTCCAGGAAGATGTGCCAATGACCAATAAGCACAAGAAAATACACTTCATAAGATATCACATCATATTCAGTAGGATGGTTTTTACTAAAAAACACAATAGAAAATAACAAGTTTTGTGGTAGAATATGCAGCAATTGTAATCATGTGCATTGTTCCTGGGAATGTATTATAGTGTACTCTCTACGGAAAATAATATGGTAGCTCCCCAAAAACTAAAGAGAGAATTGTCATATGACCCACTAATTACACTTCTGGATGCATAGCCAAAGAACAGAAAGGTTCTGTATTTGTATTTGTACATCCCCATTTGTAACAGCATAATTTACAATAGCTACTCTGCTATCGACCCAGCTTCCTTCTAATGCACCTGGGAAGGCAGCAGATGATGTCCCCCGTTCTTGAGTCCCAGATGGGCTTTTTGGCTCCTGGCTTTGACCTGGCCCAGCCCCAGATGTTGCAGGCATTTGGGAAGTGACCAGAATATGGATGATCTCTCCCCAGCCTCTCCCCTCCCCTGTACATTTCAAATAAGTAAATCTTTACAAAAATAACGCCTATTAAAATAGTTTTTAAAAAATTAAATTGGGGCTGGTGTTGTGGTGCAACCGGTTAAGCCACTGCCTGCAATGCCAGCATCTCATATGGGTTTGAATCCATGCTGCTTCACTTCTGATCCAGTTCCTTTTAATACACTTGGGAAAGCAGAAGATGGCCCAAGTACTTGGGGCCCTGTCATCCCCATGGGAGTCCCGGATGAAACTCCTGGTTCCTGGCTTTGGTCTGCCCCAGCCTTCGCTGTTGCAGCCATCTAGGGAGTGAACCAGCAGATGAAAGACCTCTCTGTCTCTCCCTCTCTCTGTAACTCTGAGTTTCAAAGAAATCATTATACGTTTCTTAAAAATCATCAAATGATGGATATGTTTATTAGCTTGAAGGTAGTAACAGTTTCGAGATACAAAAATACCTCAGAACTCTTTAAATGTTAAGGTTTAAATATAAGCAGTGTATCGCACAGCAATTTAACTCAACGAAATGTGTTCCAAAAATACAAGGCATTCAAGTTGTAACTAGAGGGTGAAATTGGTGACAGTTTAGGATTCCCTAATAGAGACTCAAGGAGATGGTGCCCCCGACAATGTGTGCAGAAGCTGAGTGCTACTTTGTATTTACAGTCAACTGCTGGGGTTTGAATTCCAGCAACAGTAACTTAGGAGGTGTGGATCTTTGATCAATTTCCTTGTCCAGCTCCATGGGATTGTTGTGAGGATTGAATAGATCATGTAGTAAATGCTCAATAAATATTAGCCCATCTATATCATGTCAATATTTGGGGGTAAGAGTAGTTCCAAAGCTTTGTCACCTGAGAGAGGTGTATGACTTAAAAACACAAAGAAGACAAGATGTCTCAAAAGACAAAATGCGGAAGCAGAAAAGGAAAATGAGCAGAGAACCTGGGGGATACATCTGATATTAAGGGGCAAGAAATGGAAGAGGAACCAGGTAAGAAAATTGAGAAGTAATACAAAGGTGGGGGGAAACCCGGAAATGGTGGGGTCACAGAAGATAAAGGAGGAAATATTTTCAAGAAAAAAAGTATGATCAAATGCCATAGGCATATGAGAGAGCTCAACTAGAAGAAAGAGCCGTTGGACTTAACAATAATGAGTTCGTGCTGTCCTTGGAGACAGCAATCTCACTAGAAAGGTGGGGAAGCTATGAGGCTATGAATCAGGGATTGGTAGGTGCAGGCAATCAAATCAGACAACTTTCCCAGTATTTAGAGCTATGAAGAAATAGTACAGTAGAGCTAATAGCTGTAGGCAGGACAAAGAAGGCATTTGCAGAGGTGGGTGATGCCCACGCGTGTTCTCAGCACGAGGCAAGGGGACAGTGAATATCAGGTGATTAGAGATGCACAAAGACGAGCTGAACTGTTTCAAAGCCAGGTTTTGAAAGAATTCACAAAGTACAGGGAACAACACAGAGTTGGACATCCTAGAAAATAGTGAAGACTTTTTACATTTTATGGAACTAGAAAGAAGAAAGGAAGGGTAAGGACTAGAGACAATTTGGGTTGAGGAGTAGGAGAATTGAGGGCTTTGGCGCCAGAAGGCTGCAATTTCTTCATTTAAAGTAATCACCAGGATTGCGATCAGAAAGAGGACTGCACTGACATCGCAGACAGCAGAAGGGGAAGAACCAACCTGGATTACCAGGAGTTTGGTATCAGCACAGAGGCCACGTAGGCTGTGCAATTTCTTGAAGAATTTAAAGAAATAAAGACTGCTGCAATTCCAGATTATCACAGACTCAAATTTTATTTCACTCCTGATAGGTAATTCTCTGTCTGTCAAGAGCAGCAAGCAGGATGTACACACAGGAAATGAGATTCCTGGTCATTAAATACACCAGTACAGAGCTCTTGGCTCCAGTTCTGATTCTGTCACATGACCTTGTAGGGAGCTTTGCCTCTCTCAGCCCCAGTTTCCATCATGGATTTTGAGTCAGTTTTAACATGGTTAAATCAAATACATTTATAATGTACCTGATTTGCGTGAAGGTTCAATGACTGGCTTGTAATAATATCATCCTTGCTTTAATGAGGTTGGTTAAATTGTCATTATTGTTTTGTGTTTTTTAAAATCCAGGACAAAATATGCCATCATCATCAGAAGATGAGAATAAATAATTAAGAACACCAAAATCCAACTGTCAAGCCTTTTTACTGCGTGTGTTCAAATGTATACAGTCCTCCAGTCACCTGTAATTTCCAGCACATGAAGCTGAACGGGTCATTTGACGGGTCCTTAGGTCCCCCCGGGCACCGTGGCAGCCGCTGCCCTGACCTGATACAGGTCATTCTACACATCACGCCCAGTTTTATTCTAGGAGTAATACACTATATGATTTTGCTTCATGCTGTTTTCCAGAGAACTTGATCCAACAGTGTTCCTTATCTCAGGACTGGTGTATAGGGGTTAAGTGGTATATAGTCGTTCTGAGATGGGAACACTTGAGTTTGAATTCTATCCCTACTGCCTACAAATTACAGCTTAGCCCTTCTAGGCGCCCTTTCCCTCCATCAGTAAGATATCACCGCTGAAGTTTTCAATGAGAAAATGCATAGAATATATTTAGGATAACATTTGGCATATGGGGAACAATAAATTCTAATTTTTCTTAATAGAAATATACTGTTTCTGGGGTAAGTCTTTTCCATCAATTAATATGTCTTCTGTTTGATTCTATTATATTTATAGCCTAAATGACCTTTAACAATCTTGAGGAATGCATACTTTTCCCGTTTTGTCCTGCCAAATCCATGAGGCTCTGGAAAGCAAAGAAGTACCTGATGACCTGCAGCTGGCAACCCCGCCTTTGTGGCATTCGGCCACAATCATTACAACTATCGTGCCCAATTCCAGAGAGAAGATTGGGGCATTTCCACCACCTGAATATTTGAGTCAAATAATCATGGTAGGGTGAGTATAGATAATAAAGTACTGTATTGTTTTCTTTAAAAATAAAAGCTCTAAGAATGATTTTTAATGATTGCGCTGTAAAGAAATGATGAATGTTGGAAGGGATAGGAGTAGATATAGTTGAACATGACACAATGTAAATGTGAACTGAAACATCACATGGTACTCCAGAAATTTGTAAAATCTTATGTGTCGGGTAAAAAGAAAAGGGACATGAATAAATGTGACAGAAACTAAAAAGAAATCATAAAAAAAGAAAGATGGTTAAAGGATGCATTCAACTTTGTTCCTAAAATTAACAAGAAAGGTTATTTCTAAATACAAATTTCATTTGACACTTCCATTGCTGATGCTGAAGAAAAATATCCATAGAGAAATAAAATCCTAATAGGATTGTCAATATCTCAGTGTCTTAGTCTCTTTTATCCACCTAAACCAATAGGGCAATAGGGCATGCATCAGAAACAGGATGTCAGAGCTCCCCCACTTAGAACTAACCACACCTGTGATAGCAGCATTAATCCATCCGTGAGCATGGAGCCCTCATGACCTAACCACCTCTTCATACAGTCCCAGTGGCATCCATAGCACTTGGACGGTTTCTCTGAGCATGCAGCCCCATTTACTGGCCTGGTGGCGAAGACTTCCATGTCAATCCACTCACCAAGCATTTGTTAAGTGCATGCTATGTGCTAATCACTTTTCTAAATATGATGAGTTGTGAAGAGAATGATAATGGACACAAAGTTAAAATGCTGTTATTAAGTACTGAAAGAAATACAAAGGAAACACAGAGAAGAAATCTCTTAACAGTCTACAAGTTTGGGTCTAAGTCAAGAGGATTTAAGGGAGGGTTCTTTTAAAGTGACTTTTTTAAAGGATTTATTGATTTCTTTGAAAGTCAGAGTTACTGAGAGAGAGAGACAGAGACAGAGAAAGAGACAGAGAGGCAGAAAGGGAGAGAGAGAAAGAGAGTGCTTCCATCCGCTGGTTCACTCCCCACGTGGCTGCAATGGCCAGGGCTCGGCCAAACCAAAGCAAGGAGCCAGGAGTTTCATCTGGGTCTTCCATGGGGGTGGCAGGGGCCCAAGGACTTGGGCCATCTTCCACTGCTTTCCCAAGTCCATTGTCAGGGAGTTGGATTGGAAGTGGAGCAGCTGGAACATGAATGGGCACCCACATGAGATGTTGGCATTGCAGATAGCAGCTTTATCCACTACACCAGAACATCAGTCCCCCGCCCCTTTTAAGTGACTTAAAAATTCATGTTACAGAGAGAGGGAGAGACAAAGAGAGAGAATGGGGGTTCTTAAAAGGTCAGTAGGAGTTAGCATGAGAGAGAAGGTGGAGAAAGGGTGTTCCAGGGAGAGAACAGCATGGACAAAGTCACAGAAATAAGAGAAACAAGAGCCTTTTGGTGTGTCCACAGAAGTGGTTCTTAACTGAGAGGGACTAGGAGAAGCAAAAACAGATCATGAGAATTTTTTAAAACTATATGGGCCCTTTTCCCCATTCTTCCATTTACATGTAATCCTCAAAAGGGCCATTTTTATGGAATAATTGTCTGTGTCTCCCCTACCCTCAGCCATTATATGTTGAAGCCCTAAATTTCTTTTCTTTCTCCATTTGAGAGACAGAGAGCCACCAAGAGGGGGGGACAGGCAGGCCAAGAGAGACAGTGCCCATCCGCTGGTTCACTCCTAAAATGCTTACAGCCAGGTTTCTAAGCTGGGGACTGGGAACACAATCCAGTTCTCCCAAGAACTCAACTAATTGAGTTATCACTGGTGCCTCCCAGCTTCTGCATTTTCCTGACCTGGAATCTGGAGTCCGAGCTGGGGATCCGACCCAGGAACCCCCAGGTGCTCTGTAGGCACCTTAACCAGTGTGCTAACCATTAGGCCAGATGTTGGCTCCAAGGCTTAACTTTCAATGTGATGGAATTTGGAGTGGGGTTTTTAGGAAATAATTGGATTTACATGAAGTCATCGGGGGATTCCCCCCCTGCTATGAGAGGATTATCACCTCTATAAAAACAAGAGAAAGAGAGGCCAAGACTTTGTGTCACACTGCCATTTAAAAATATGGCAAAAAAAAAAAAAAAGCGACTTTCCACAAGCCAAAAGAGAGCCTTTAGCAGACACTGAATCTGCTGGAAACTTGACCTTGGGCTCCCTAGCCTCCAGAACTGCCAGAAATAAGTGTCTGCCATTTTTAGCAGTCCTAGCTGACCAGAACAACCATGGAACTGGGGCTGGCATTTGGAAGATCTGCAGAAATGAACATGATCAATCTGACACTCAGCCCACCCCACTCCTGTGTGCGCTTCTCCAATCCCACGGCAACCAATGTTCAGGCACTGATTCATGTGGAAACGCATTAGTATACTGAGAGACTATAGAGGCAGAGAGGAAGCCTGCCAAGAACTCCATATGTCAGGATGAACAACTTAGAACTTCAGTTACAAACAATGCAGTGCCATTCAAGAGTTCAGTAAGGGAACAGAAAACTGATACTTCACATTATAAAAATGATAGTGCACATTTTAAGATGATTTTTCATAATTATAAAGAGAAAGCCTATAAACTCTTTCGGTAGGTGGTCATGCAGTAGGTATTTCAGCTCTTGAAGGCCAGACAGTGTCTACCGCAACTACTCAACACTTTCTCTGTTGGTGAAAGTGGTCATGAGTAACAGGAAAATTAGTGGCTGCAGCTGTGTTCTAATAAAACTTTATTTTAAAAAGCCTTCAATTGTGATAGGTAGAGTTCAACTTTGTTATAATAGATGAATTGGAGAAGTTAAGACAAGCCAAAGTATGATATTCCAACAGGTAGGTTGCACAATGAACCACACAAAAAAATAATGAGGCTGGAAGAAAGCCATTAGCAGAGGATAGAGGACAAAGGAACTGGATTTTAAATGCATAGGAGGCAGAAGATATAGGCTTGAAATAAAGTAATATTGGAAGAAGTGATAATGAAGGTCCAAGGCTTGGATCTGACTTGGCTGACACTGTGTGTGTGACTGTCCCCATGAAATGATGAGACACCTTGCAAGCACCATTGTATTACTGAAGAGAACACATTAACATATATGTATGTCCAAAATGCACATGTCCCCATATATTATGTGTAATATTTACAATTGATATTGTATATTTCTTGGTATAGGTTTGCATAATAAAATGCATATTTGTAAAGTATGCATATCCTATATGCTTTACATTTTATTGACTTCAAGTAGATTTCTTTCATGCTCAGATGTCAAGAAAAATGCAAAAAAAAAAAAAGAAAAAAAAAGAGAATATAATACATGGCTTTGCTCTCTGACCACAAATCACAGCCCTGACTGAAGTCTTCCATTCAACCCAGGAACAGCTACGTAATTCCCAGGATCTATTGCAAAATGAACATACAGGATCCTTGCTCAAAATTACTAAGAATTTCAAGTCAATGGCAGCAGAGATTCAAACCAAGCGCGGGGCATTTCCCAGTGTTGGGTGTTATGTGACTGCACAGGTCATGTGTCTGTGACTATGCTCCTGACCTTGTCCCCAGTGTGTCTTGCAAGGATAGGTTAATTACTGTAATTCCAGAAGCATGCTACATCTGCAAAATCTAACCTGTAGTCACATTTCTTTCAAACAGTGCATTTCAAGAACATTTTCACACACTTGCAAATTTCACTATGATTTTAACTAAGGAACTTTTTGGAGGGCTCAGGGTTTTTTTTTTTTTTTTTTTTTTTAAAGATTTATTTATTTATTTGAAAGGCAGAGTTACAAAGAGGCAGAGGCAGAGAGAGGTCCTCCATCCGCTGGTCCACTCCCCGGATGCCTGCAACAAATAAATAAACCTTTAAAAAAATTAAATAAAGTCTTTTGCACCACATACACTTACATTTGATCACATTTTATCAATGAAGCTAGAGTAACACTTTGGACCTCACTGTAGCCTTGACAGGGTATACATACTACCTTAACATGCCTCCACAGCCCACTTCCATTAGTCTGCAAATCTGTCACATACCATCAGCAGCTGCATGTCAGTGATGACTTCAGTGGAAAGGAGTTTTTGGTTTCTCTTCCCGCAGCTCACATATACGATGATGGCAAGCACTGTCTGTGACTGAGGATGCCAGCGGAGAGTGGGCTTTTCTCTGTGCATCACTTACTAAGTGCATTTGGGGAGCTTCTCTGAAAATGAATGAAGCTTCCAAGCTCTAGACGACAGGCTGTGTTCCAAAGCCTCTGGACATCCTGGAAGGATAATTTACCAGGATTCATGGGGGATATTCTGTAATCAGAGGAAGAGCTGCTCTGGCCAGAAGTGTGTAAGTATTCTGTACTCTTAATCAACTCACCTTGTATAGTACAATTTATTCATTGGTGATGCATGAGGTCTGGATCTAAAATTCACTTTTCATTCTACCGTCTCTGGTATTACATAAAGCTTCTGAGGATGCCTCCTGTTAGGACATTTGCTAATGTACATCCATGACAAATAGCAAGTAGAGAGAATAATGTTGGAAAGAGTGTTTAGTCTAGCAGTTAAGGCACCGGTTAGGATGTCCATCTGAATGACGGCATTCAGGTTCAAATCCCAGCTCAGGTTCTTGACTCTAGTTTCATGTTAATAAAGACCCTGGGAGGCAGCAGTGATGGCTCTAGGTAAGTGAGTCCTTGGAACCTTGCATTGAATTCTAAGATTTCCTCTTTGGCTTGGCATAGCCTCAGCCATTGCAGGTATTTTGGGTTTGAACTAGAGGATGAAAATTTGCTCTATCATCTAGCTAGCTAGCCAGCTATATCTGTCTTTCACAAAATAAAGAAAAATTTTAAAATTAACTTTAAAAATATCAACTTAGTCAATTTTGGTGTCCGCATATACATACACTCCACTTATAACCAATTACTCCCCTGTGTTTCAAGAAATATCCCTTCTATACAGAAAAGGAAGTGATGGAATACTCACATGCTAGAAATCCTGCAGATAAGTCACCTTTATAAGATTGCCAAAGAAAATATAGGATGTCAAAGATTTACAAATATTAGGGTCGTACTTACATTTAAAAATGTGTTTTTATTTGAAATCCAATGGAATTGGGTACATTCTTTTTATTTGCTCATTCTGGAAACCTTATACTGCCAATAAACAGAAAAAAATTTTTTTGAAGTATTTGACTTCTAAAGTCCCTTCTAGCCCTGAAATAATCTAAACATGACTTTACCACTTCTATTAAACCAAACTAAGACCAAAGAGTTGAATTTGAGGAAGGGGGGATAGTGATCTAAGAGAATAAAGAATTTGCCAATCAAGCAGAACTGTCAGTTGTACCTCAAAATATTATTCACTTTATTAGCACCCTATGAACACACCAGAGGAGCCCTGTATACATTATAGATACATGATTTACAAAATGGAACATGCCTGCCACAGGAAATACTCACAATGTAATATATAATGGGAATATGTAATTCTTTTTATTTATTTATCTGACAGAGTTAGACAGTGAGAGAGAGAGACAGAGAGAAAGGTCTTCCTTCCATTGGTTCACCCCCCAAATGGCTGCTACGGCTGGCACGCTGCGCCGATCCGAAGCCAGGAGCCAGGTGCTTCCTCCTGGTCTCCCATGTAGGTGCAGGGCCCAAGCACTTGGGCCATCCTCCACTGCCTTCCCGGGCCACAGCAGAGAACTGGACTGGAAGAGGAGCAACTGGGACAGAACTGACGCCCCTACCGGGACTAGAACCCAGAGTACCAGCGCCGCAGGCGGAGGATTAGCTTAGTGAACAGCAGCGCCGGCCAGGAACATGTAATTCTTTAAGATAAAAGAAGTACTCTATGATTACCAGAGGTTTGAGGCTGGTCTTCAGTCAGAAGAAGTACCTCTCCCAGATTCATAACACCAGGGTCTCCAGTGAAACACACGTAATTGCTTCTTCACTGTTAAAAAGTATCAACGAAAATGCTTCCCATTTTTTAGCTTTGTTTTGTTGCTAGGAACATAGCATCTTGAAAATTTAACAGCATCATTTTCTAATCTTAAAATTTCTCATGCAATTTATCCAGGGATTAAATTCATTTTCAAAACATGTGAAACTGCAAAATCTTCCAATTTTTGTACAATAATAGCTGGCAGTTATCAGGAATGGCAATAAATTAATGGATAAATTTCAGCCAAAACATTCGCTTCACTGGTGGATGAAGCTGGTACCTTGATTTACCAGGCACAGCTAATAATGCAGTTCTTCCTGTCAACCTCCATGCCAACACAAGCATGCATTTTTTCAGTGATGCTAATTATTGTAACTATTATAATCATTGTTACATTTGTGACAATAATTAAGCACTTCATGAATTAGTCACACAACAAAACATTGCTTGTAGCTTTTATCAAAAGTATTGATATTTTACTTTATATATTAGAATTCAGGAAAATTAAATTCAACTGAACCATTCATAAACAAAAGGTATTATAAGCTATATTTGCTTAATGTTTACATCTGTTAAAAATTTTGTGAATATTATTATTGTATTTAATTAACAAATATTTATATAATCTATAAATCAATACTATTCAGAAATCAGAACTGAATGTTTAAAAATATCTACTGAGAGTTATACATGAAAGTGTATATTCAGGGCCCAGCATTGTGGCACAGTAGAGTTAGACTACAACTAAACTATTAACGGTATCTTATTGATACTGGAGTGCCATTACTAAGGAGTTCACATTTATTCATATTTCTAGCCTCTATTTAACTTTATTTCATTTTGAAGGAAAATACAGATATGGTCACTTATAAGCCTCAGAAGCTGGTTCATCCCCCATCTATCGCAAAAACTTAGCTTTGAAGTCTCAGTTCCTCTGTGTGTCTCTTAGGACAACTTCCATGATGAGCCTTGAGTTCTTTCTGCGGTGTTACGTTGCTCGTCATCACTAGTCCACCTAAAATCCATTCTTTTTGGTTGGAATATGAGTTTTTCAAGGCAAGGCAAGTGCCTCATTTATCCCCTACGCCCAGTGCTTAGATCAGACCAACCCAACAAAGAGAAGGAATATATAACAAGAGGAGGAAAAAATCAAAAATGGAATATCAAATGAACACAAGTGTGGTTAAGAGGATTTGGATGTGTTGTGAGATTTTGCTAGAGTTCCAGGAAGAATACATATACATATTTCTCCTTTAATCCCCTAACAGGCAAGCCACAAAGTCAGTGTTGAGCCTTGTATGGAGTCAAAGCCCAAAAAGCAGTCAGCTATCAGAACCAAACACAGTAGGTAGTACTGAAAGGTACTGAAAAGGTAGTACTAAGCCAAAGCTGGGTATATGTAATTATTATTACAGAAATTATTATATGTTATTATAATAAAACTATTGATCCAAGGATCCTAAGCAAAAAGTCAGCATCTAAGTCAAAAGCAAAGGAATGAAAATGAAGGAAACTGGATGAAGGAAAAAGAGAAGCAGAATCAAGAGCAATCTTTAACACAGAGTGGTTACTAGTTATGTGTGCGTCACCAACGACCTCAGCATTCTACAGGGACCAAGAAACAGATCCTGGAGTAAGGCTGCTGAATCCAAATATTGGTTCTATTGCTTATCAAATCCCTTAATTTTGGCTTGACTTTCCTCACCTGTAAACCTACCGCACAGGGCTGTTGTGTGAGTTCAATACAATGTGGCTAGAAAGCATTTAGCATAGTTTCTAACACACAGTCATGTTACTTATTGCTACTAGGAGGTCCTCCATCAATTTGGACAAATGAGGTAAGGTAAAAGGCTAAAAAACAAAGGGGCTATCAGTAGGGTAACAGTATATATCAATTTTCTTAAAACAGTCTTGGTATATATAAGTGTATATATCTTGTCCTGGTATGTTATTTAGTTGGTACACTTATTCACTATCTAAAAACATTAAAAATACAATGCCTAAGAATATCTTTAACATGTCAAGAGAGGATTTAATTTTTCTAAACATAAAATAAAAGAAATTATAAAGAAAAATGTTCCACTGTCAAAATTTTAAATTTTTGAACAAACTATTAACATCTAGAAGACGAAGAACTGCACCAGTAAACAAGAAAATGAAGATAAAAGTGCAATGATGATTCATTTTTATAGTTGTAGATAGGTCACTGCAGAACAAACCTCTCATAGGGACAAAGTAGAAAAACTTAGACAAATTGAAAAGGATTTAAGTTAGGCAGAGCATATTATTTGATATGGTACAAATTCTAAGTCAGTAACAAAAAAAACTAACAAATACCTAAATGTTCATTTACTATACAATATATTTCTAAATAATCTATATCACAGTTGTGATAATTCAATGAAAATTAAAAGATGGCTTTCAAAATATTGAAAAATAAGTAAAGCCAGGCTTAAAGGAAAATTTATGGCATTAATGAGTATATCAGAAATGTTAAAAAATTAATACAAAATTTTCGTCAACAAATTATCCATTTTAAGACATTTGAAAAAGAAGAGTAAATTAAACCAAAGAAAAAAGAAGAAAGGAAACAATCAATGCAAAAGCAGAAAAAAGTGAACAAAGAGAAGAAATTCACAAATTCAAATAATCATCTTTTAAAAAAATCTAAAAATGATAGAGTCATGTTAACTCACAAATTTTAAAAGAAGTAAAAATAACTAATATCAGGAATCTAAAAAAAGGAAAAAGTCATCACTACAGGCACTTTTCCAGAAGGGAATTTACACACAAAGACCTATCAAAGTGCTTCATTTCACTGCCATAATAAGGGGAAAAGCTATGTGATCATTTCAAGAGATACAGAAAACACACTTGGTAAAATTTAACATCTATGCAGTATTAGTCTCACCAAAATGAACTAAAAGGAAATTTCATTCATCTGATTTTTTAAAAACTTACAACAAGCATTATGCCTTCTGGTAAGATATTAAAAGCTTTCTTCCTTGGGTCCCCAATGAGTCAAGAACGTTCTGTTACTTTTCCGAATCAGAGAAAAAATATCAGAATCACATTTAGGCTAAAAATGCATGTGGATCTTCCGCATCTGTATGTGGTTTCTCCTGGAAATGGAAGCAACAGAAAAAAAGAGAGAGAAAAGCAGAAGATAATTAAACCTCTAGCAACTTTTTTCTTTCTCCCTTTCCATTTAAAAGACAGAAAATTAGAGGCGGTAGCAGAGGCTGGTGTAAAACTGTAGATGCTGCTGGTGTGAAAGAACTAAGGAGAGCATGGCAGAAAGCCAAGCTGCGGAAGGTGATTTAAAGAGGCGCAGGGCACAGGAAGAAAGGCAGCCCGGAGCCTGGGAAATGAAACACTCGGTGACCCAGGGAGCAGGCTTTTGAACGTCCCTATGTTTTATGTCTTACTTATATTTCATTTTTTATTGTGATGTAATAAATGTTCCCAAATCCGGGTACACATCATCTGCGTACAGAGTCCTAGTTTTTCATTGACTCAAAAATAGCCATGATCTCTTTGGACTAGGACTAAAAAACTTAGCAAATAAAAGAAATGAAATGGCTTAAAAGAATCCAAATGTCCAAAACTGAATAGAAACTAGCCTCTTCCTTCTATTACCCTAATACAGTCATATCTTCAATTTAATAGAAACATGCAAATGAAAACAATAATAAGCAAAAGCTAAAAAGCCTAGTATCCAATGGCAATTCATAAAATGATATTTTCTAAGATCATAACCCATATTAGATTAATCTATACCAAGACTACCTCTTCCAACTAAATTCAATACTTAGGTATTGTAAGATGCTACAAACTAACACAAGCAAGTTAATGTTTTCCCATGGAACTTGTACGAAAAGAATCACACAAGTTCACTGTGCACCTGGAGGGTTTTTCTATGTTCACTTCCCAGTCACGTAAAATTGATAGGTTGGTTTTTAAAAATTAACAGACAAAAAAGCCAGTCATACAACATTTTCATCTGGACATGCTGATGTCTTATAAACATAGCCAGACATTCTCAGCAAAATCGAGAATGCCTAGCTACACCAGGGGTCAGTAGTATCGACCATGAAATTCTGGATTCAATCACAAATGGGCCATTAAAAGCTGACTTTATAAAAAATAAATAAAACCACCAAAACTGTTGGCTGAGTTTTGCCAGTGCATGGAGAGCTGCACTTCAGCAGCCCACTATAATCAAGACTGTAAACTGCTTGTTATTAAATTGTTTTTCCTGTGGTAAGCAAACAAGGACACACTGAAGTCCGGTAGGTCACAATGTTAGCTCCTGATTCACTCTGCAGACTTTATGGAGCCAAATTGCCTGTTGCCAGTCAATGTGGAGCCACACAGCTGTTTTAATGTCTTGCCGTAGGAATTGGCTTACGGATAAGGAAGCTGATAGTCGAGGAAGGGAGCAAATGTGTTTTCCTCTCTGGAATCTGTGCATTTGAATGTGTTGATGTGTAATCAATAATCTAAAAGAAGGCTATCAGTTTAGGGCCACTGAGATCAGAACCCTTAGAGTACAGCTTTATTCTAGATGACAATTCTGATAAGAAATATTTACTTAAAGTCTTGAATCTCCTTGTTGTGTGCATCGTAAGTTTAAAGGAGAGAGAAGCTTGTTGTGGTTTATTAGATTTTGAAAATTTCAATTACAGAATTAAATATTTGCTGTGTTCTACAATTTTGAAATTCTCTATACCTTGGTAACTTCACGGAGTGTGCAATATCTCCAGCTGACAGGAGATTATATTTTATTTATTTATTAAAGATTATAGAATTAAATATTAAAATACAGAATTAAATATTTGCTGTGTTCTACAATTTTGAAATTCTCTACACCTTGGTAACTTCATAGAGTGTGCAATATCTCCAGCTGACAGGAGATTATATTTTATTTATTTACTTTTATTAGAGAGAGATACAGAAACAGAGGGGAGGTGGAGAGGGAGAAAGAGCATTCCTATCCACTGGCTCACCCCCTCCCCCAAATGCCTGCAATGGCCCCTGGCTGGGGCAGGAGCTGGGAGCCAGGAATGCAACTCAGATCTCCCACCTGGGTGGCAGGGATCCAATCACTTAAGCCACTGTTACTTGGTCTCAGGGTCTGCATCGGTGGGAGGCTGGAGTCAGGAGTGGAGACAGGCACTCTGCAATGGGATGCAGGCGTCCCAACTGGTGTTTTAACTCTATGCCAAATGCCCATTCTGAGACCCAGATTTTAGATATTAAATACACGAAAACAAAAGATAATTAAACAAAGTTTCCTATTAAAAGAAATTTCTGAACTGTATTTTTTTTTTTTTGACAGGCAGAGTGGACAGTGAGAGAGAGACAGAGAGAAAGGTCTTCCTTTGCCGTTGGTTCACCCTCCAATGGCTGCCGCGGTCAGCGCTCTGCAGCCGACGCACCGCGCTCATCCGATGGCAGGAGCCAGGTGCTAGGTGCTTTTTCCTGGTCTCCCGTGGGGTGCAGGGCCCAAGCACTTGGGCCATCCTCCACTGCACTCCTGGGCCACAGCAGAGGGCTGGCCTGGAAGAGGGGCAACCGGGACAGAATCTGGCGCCCCGACCGGGACTAGAACCCGGTGTGCCGGCGCCGCAAGGCGGAGGATTAGCCTGTTGAGCCACGGCGCCGGCCTTGAACTGTATTTTTAGAACTCATTTTTGGCCAACTATTTTTATTTTATGCCCTCACGAAAATACAGTGTTTTGCTATCTTACAATAATTTCTTTCAACAAATAAATACAAATAGGTAATTTAGATATTTTTAGTGATAGAAGAAAACATTTATCAAAAAGCCATTAGGAGTAACAATAGGAAATAGAGCATTTATGTATGATTATTGCATTTGGAGATAATTTGATAAAGCAGAAAGCCAGATTTTTGAGAATTCTGTTCACCATAAACAAGCTATCATAAATAATAAGAGATTTCCAGGCTCATTCTGCTATGTAAAATGGAAACCCCTCAGTAGTGCAATCAAGCTATGCATTGATATTTCTCATATTGCATTTTTTATCCTTTTATTATAACTCAGGCCTCTGCAAGCTTGAGCAGGTGTATTGAGGAGTCGCGTAACATGAAACTTGGACTTCTCTAGTTACGTTTTCCATTCCAGACGTATAAGTATTTATTATTTATTTTCCTCTCTGGGGAACATTATATCTTACAATATTTGCAACAAAATTTCAGTCATCCACCAGAGGTCCATTAGTTGCTCAGATGAAAGGAGGATGGCATGCAGTTATATATCTCCAGGCATTGGAAAGATTTCCTTTCCATCTAAGTTGTAAAAGTCTCAGAAGCATGTGCAGATATGATACATTTCTGTTAACCCCTGGAGCTCAGCACATTTGCATTGGAACTAAATGTTTCTTCATTGAGTTGGGATTTCTCATTTCACTCACTGATATGCAAATAGCAACACTATCAAGTCCTGCCTTGTATTCAGCATTGGGTGTCTCAGATTGGGTTTATGCAGACCACTGGGGTCACTCACAGTCAATGAGAAGGTCTGGGCGGCTGAAGGGTGGACATGGGCACCTTCCAGAGTACCAGTTTCATTTGAGGGAAGGGGATAGTCAAGCAGTTTAAAGCACATTAACTGGAAAGTTATATATATATACACACATATATAATATATATAAAGCTGATACTGCAATAAACATGTAGTGGAATAAAACACTTAATTTGTACTAATTCAAAGATAATGCAAAGATAAAATAATTTTGAATGCTTAATAGAAATGTCAAGCTTTGGGGCTGGGCCAGCACTGTGGTGTAGGAGGTAAAGCCGCCGATTGTGACACCAGCATCCCGTATGGGTGCAGTTTGAGTCCTGGCTGTGTCACTTCTGATGCATCTTCCTGCTAACATGCCTGGGAAACAGCAGAAGATGGTCCAAGAGCTTGGGCCCCTGCACCCACATAGGGGAGCCGGAAGAAGCTCCTGGTTCCTGGCTTCAGTCTGGCCCTAGGCCTGGCCATTGTGACCATTTGGGGAGTGAACCAGTGAATGGGAGAAGAAAAGAAAAGAAATGTCAAGCCTCATCAGGATATATTGAACTGCCACATGCCAGATCATTCAAGGTAGACAGTCTCTTCTGTTTTTCTGGCTACTTTGGTGGAGACGCGTAGTAGAGCAAAAGTAACAACAAGCTTTTGGCTTTCCTTGCTAGCGGGGTGAACCTGCTCAATGCTGCTCAGAATCTCTAGATATCAAATGGCAAAAAAAAAAAAGTATACCCTGATTTTAAAAAATAATCAAACACTTTTTCACTGGAAAAGAGGTGAAAATGTAGCTTACATATTTATTTAGTTATTATTTTATTTAGTTGATATTTATTGAGCACTTACTATGTTGACAAGATTCCACCAGGTATGATTTTTTTTTTTTTTTTGAGATGCAGACACAGAGAGAGAGAGAGAGAGAAGTCCCATTCACTGGTTCACTTCCCAAATGCCCACAACAGCTGGGCTAGGCCGGGGTCACAGCTGGGAGCCGGTAACACAGTGTAAGAGTCTCAAGTGCTTGGCAGGAGCCCATCTACCTGAGCTGGCCACGGTTTTCTCTGGCAGGAAGCTGGCGTTTGGAGCGGGGGTGAGTATTAAACCGAGTAGTCCCAGGTGGGATGCAGGCATCTCCACCAGGATTCTAACTGCTGGGCTCACCCCTGTGATTCTTCTCTTCCAGGAGTGTGCAGGCTAAAAGAAAAGAAACAGCAATGACTCCGTCAGTCCAAGGAGGCACACGGAGGCTGATGACAGATGATTGCAATGAGTTTAGTGATGAACTTAGAATAAAGAATAAGCTACAGAACATAGCTCCAGAAAAAGATGTCTGGGATGAAGGAACACAAAGAGGTCCAGAGGTAGCGGCATCCTCTTCTTTGTTAGGGGAGTATCACGTGTGAGCAATTGCACTTTGAGGAGTTAGCACAATGGTATGTTTTCCTCCATCAATGTTTAACATGGACTAGAAAGACAGTTAAATTCTGTGAGGGCAGACATTTGTCCTGGGTGACTGCAAACACGAATGTGTATGTATAAGCAAAGAAGTAATTTTACAGAAGTATCACAGATTCTAAAAAGAAGACTTGGGGAAGCCATGCAAAGGAAACACGTGAAAGCTGGCACATGGGAGCCAGCATGAGGATCAAGAATTGCCCACGTGGGACACAAAAGCATGAGTATCCCCTGAGAGTTTGGCACACACACAGCCGAGAAAGCAACATACAGAGCAACATCTGAGTCTCGTAATACTAAGTATGTGGGAGGATATGCAACGATACTCTACCAGTGGTTACTGCTGGGTGACAGGAATTATGCACCAGTTTTATGTTTGCTGTCTTCTATCCAAATTTTCTTCATTGAACATATATTGCTTTTGTAACTGGGAGGAAATTAAAAACAGATGTGGTAGTAGAGAAACACAGGAGTAAAACCATTCAGGTATTAAAGACAATCATTCCCAGACCTGAAGAAATGGAGAATGATGTTCTGACCACGGAAGCATCACACACTGAGTCCAAGGCAGATGGACTGGACACACTGACTGTGCTTCCCTCATGTGGTCACCCTCCTCCCATCCTCCTCTCCCTCACCCGGAAACACACATCGAAACTCACACAAACAGAAACTCACACAGCAGCGCAGGCAACACACACACATACACATGCATGCACACACACACATACTCACTCAGTTCTGTACTTCCTTTTTCTGAAGATGACAGGAAGCCCTAAATACCATTAACCTGGGTGACCACACCCAGCGCATCTCCAAACATCTCTGCCTGGCTGTGGATAATCTTCACTGTGTCCTTTGTTGTCACATGGTATGCTTTGGCACAGGTTCATGTATTGGGAAGGCCTACTTAAGCCAGGAAAATTCCCTGTTTAATAATTCTGGTTTCCTGCTCTTGCCTCCATGTTATACTCCCACCTTCATTTCCAATAAAAACACATTAATAGGGACAAGTTTATGACCAGTCCTAGAGATGTGGTTTGGCAGAAGGACAACAGATGGTCTCCCAAGCAAATTTCAGTAATATTTCTCTGAGTAATTTATTGACAGCCTTCCCTAGACAATTGGAGGTTTCTCTCCCAAAGACCATCCTCCTGAAACTTACAGTTGTTACCTTTCTACTCCCCTACCCATTCTTGTTTTCTGTAGATCTAATTCCATGTTACTATGGTATAGCCCATGAGCTTGACTGACATGAAAACATTTATTTTAAACTTAGTTCTAAGAAGTGGGAACAGGTACAATGTATGTAGGTCTCTTGATCCTTTTAATGAACTTGTTAACTTTTACTTCCTCCTCCACTCCTAGCACTTTGAGCCCTGCTCCTTTCTGGACGGCTTATTCTTCCTCATTCAAAGTCAGCTTTCTTTTTTTAAGTCCAATGTTGGTCCTTGGAAAGGCAAAAGTTGTTTCGTTTAAGTTACAGATCCTCAATATCAGTTTTAGCTTGTGAAGAGATGCACGACACTCAACTGGATGGGATCCCCTATATTTGGTGCACAATGTTCTCTGACCCAGCTTTGAATTTGTTTTCTTAAACTATTCAGCTTCAACTCTTTGGTTCCTTATATTAGTCGAACCAGCAAATGCGGTCCACATTAGTTCAAGGTCTTAGGAAACGAAGACCCATAAGGAGTCCTGTGAGCTGTGGAAGTGGTAGCATACACAGAAACGTGCCTGACTCTGGGTCAGAGGCCTGCAATCAAATTCCTCCAGAGCCATTTTTAAAAGGCTGAATAATCTGGCCGGCGCCATGACTCACTAGGCTAGTCCTCCACCTGCGTCACTAGCACCCCGCGTTCTAGTCCCAGTTGGGGCGCTGGATTCTGTCCCTGTTGCCCCTCTTCCAGTCCAGCTCTCTGCTGTGGCCCAGGAGGGCAGTGGAGGATGGCCCAGATCCTTGGGCCCTGCACCCGCATGGGAGACCGGGGGAGGCACCTGGCTCCTGGGTTCGGATCGGCGCAGCTCGGGCTATAGTGGTCATTTCGGGGGTGAACCAACGGAAGGAAGATCTTTCTCTTTCTCTTTCTCACTGTCTAACTCTGCCTGTCAAAAACAAACAAACAAACAAAAAAAGACTGATTGATCTTTAGAAAATTCCCTTATTTGAACGTAAGTATTGTTAAATAAAGATGGAATTGCCATCACTTACTGAAGTTGCTTTGAAGTGCTAAGATGATAGGTGCATAGTCCCCAGGCAATGATGCATGGAATGCACTTTCTTCCTCCTGTGACTCATGGTTGGGAATGACTATCATCTCATCTGTCAGATGTCAGTCAACATGAAGCACTTCTGCAACCTAACTTCAAAGGAACCAACCCCAGGCATTTTTGAGAGAGAAACGCCTTTTGTTCTGACAAAAAACTCAGGCAAGCATTGTCTAGGGTGGTTCAGCATTTCTGCCACACTTGAATTCTTGGGAATGATCGAAGACCATCAGGAAGGAAAATCCAAACACCACCCTGGTCCTATCACCAATGTGATTTTCTCAAAAAAGAAAGCACCTCTTCAGGTCTCATTTACTCCTGGTCTGGCCCAGAGTCCTAGGGTCTCTCTCAGCCCAGACCTCAGAATAACAGAAAAACAGGACTAGTTGAATTCCCTGGAGATGGAAAAATCATTCTACTAATATTTACCACTGGCATCCTCTAGCCCTGCATTACACATCCAATGAAATCATTAACCCATAGACACAAATAGCTCCAACAAAACCATATTATTTCTACCATTTAATTTAACTTCAATAGTCCTTCCGAGTTACCAAAATTAAAGTTTTCTAACTGGGTTAAAACATCAGAATCTGCTTTTGATCATATTTTTAAAGTAACTTCTCTCCTCTTTCCTTCTATAGCTCTTCTTTTATCCTAAATTAAGAAAGCAAAACCTCTGCTGTAAGAAAATACTTTCAGAAACAGCCTGCCAGATAGACTCCTATGAATAAGAAATCAAGGAAGGATATGAAAAGAAATAAAGAATATGATCACCCTGCCTTTGGGCCTGCTGCATTTTCTGACTTGCTAGGTTGAGAGGCCTCCTTGGTTTCGTTCCGTTTTTGAACTTGGGCATACTGAATTTCCCCAGCTGAGTGATAAGGGCATCACGTGCTTCAGTTCATGTTCTTGTCCCTGCTGGGATCACAATGAAAACAGCTAAAAAGAAATTAAGTTCATTGTGGCAACAGATTCAGAGAAAACAGCTAAAAAGACATTAAAGTTCACTGGGGCAACAGATTCAGAATTGCAAAGGAACTAGGGTTGTGAAAGTGAAACCACAGATGCGTATACCACAGCCAAGTTGTCTATTTTCCTTTATTAAACATGTAGCTTCCCTTAATAAATTTGAATTCAAAAAAAAATGGCAGGTTGCAGAAATGGATAACTTAGACTTTGCAGGTTTGCCTGCCGGATCTTATGCCAGGAATTTCAGTCAGAACAGGGGGGAAGCTCTTTGGAGTCAGGTGGGCTTTCCAGCAGGGCAAGTTCAAGGCTGGAGGGAGTGCCCTAAAGCATGGGCTCACATCCTGAAATCAGCCTTGAGACTACTCTGCTCTCAAATCCTTCAGCTTGCCGACACATTGGGCAAAGTCACCCGTGTTCCCAGCATGCTCTGTTAGACAGGGTCCACCTGTCCACAGCAGCCCCAGAAATGGCCTCCTGATATTGGGGCGGTGGAGCACCGTGGGCTGGTAGTTAGACCTGCAGACTTTCTATGTGGTGACAATAACTGTTCATTGTTAAATTCTTAGCACTGAACAGAGGCTAGTTGAATGAAGGACTGAATGTACTGTTACATTGTGATAGAAACTTAGCTAACTACTTTTTGTATGTTATATATAATTTAAAGGTTTATAATGACCCTATAATTTAGGCATCACACTTCCCATTTTATACGTGCAATGATGAGTCTTGTTGGGGAGGTATATCTGCCCAAGCAAGCAACAGAGCTGTCAAAGTCCTGCAGCTGTGCCATCATCCCGTCTCATCCACAGTCAAGAAATCAAGAATTGTTAAGCAACTACTGGAGAATGGCCTGGATGCCAACAAAATTAAGCTATTTTTGTGTCTATTCATTCATTCAGGCACTAAATATTTATTAAGTGCCTCCCACAATGTGACAAGAACATTACTGGTTTCTAGGATGATACAGGCACAGAAGACACGGGTTCCCCTCCTTAAAGAGCTAACAAGATCCACAAATACATTGATTAGGATAATACAGAGGGCTGAACGCCGTTCTAGAGAGACCTGGCAGGGGAGGAGATGTAGCTTCCCCCCCTCCAAGAATGTCAAGATGAATGCTATGAATGAAGACAGCGCGGGGCTGTTCTCTGGTGGATTCCCAGGCAGAGATTCAACTGGGATAGCTCATGGAAATGTCTTTATTCATGTGTTATGCTCATTGCCTCAGTCTCATTTGTCATTTCCCATTTTGGTAAACTGTCACTCATCTGTTTTCCAGATATAAGACCCTGTTGTTTCATTTCAGGTTTTAAAATTCTGTGTTAAAATCCCTTTTTCTCTAAAATGTCATTTTCCAATCTTTTGATCATTTTTGTTATTCTCTATATCCAGCCATCTACTTTAAAATGTGGAGACAAAAATTAAAACCAGTTCTCTAAAAATCACAGGGATAATGATACATATCTCATAAATGAGAAACTCTTCTGTTCTTCCCCTGTGTATATCTCTCAGGGCTGTGTGGAAGGATTTCTATTTGTATAAGCAATTCTTGAATCACATGTAATATTCTTGATGTCCTAGAAAATCCCTGAAGTAATTCCAAGAGCAATTTAAAAATTTAAAAATTTTCCTTTATCTTTCTAATCACAGTTCCCCAAATCCACCACAGGTTTTGGATTACCCCTTCCTTTAGAAGTGTTCACATGTTATGGGTTTTAGGTTCACTTCTAAGAAAATTACAAGTAGTTTTGCAGAAGAAATTAGCAAAAGCAGCCATATACAAATCAGCTGCAGATTCTAATTAAACAAATCTCTAATTCTGTTGTATTTTCTTTTTATTACAGTACAGAGCTAACAACATGTGTCTGTCTGTACCAAATACCTGCCCTGCCTGCAGCGCCCTGCACTGTGCTCTGCCTTCTGTGGTCAGCATAAAATAAAGATGTGTTATGATAGCTCACATTTCTAAAAGAGTATAAAACTATTGTGAAAAATAATTGACATTTTATTATTCCAAGTGTCAGGAAAATATTTCAGCAGCTTTCCATAGGTGCAGGTGTTGGCTAAAATACAGAAAGACTTTGCTAGGTCTCGTCTCTATAACTGTGAGTCACTGAAATGATTTTTAGGAAGGGAGGGAGGAAGGAAGGAAGGAGTAGGGGTGGAAGGAGGGAGAAGGGAAGGGAAGAGGAGGGAGCAGAGTGAAGGGGAGGGGAGAAGAGGGGAAGAAAGAACCAACAAATTATCCTAAAAAATTTTTATATCGTGTGACTAGCATTGTGGTGTAGCGGGTTAAGCCTCCGTTTGCCATGCCACAATCACATATGGGTTCCGATTTCAGTCCCAGCTGCTTCACTTCTGATCTAGCTCCCTGCTAATGCACTTGGGAAAGCAGTGGAAGATGGGCTTCTGAACCCACAGTAGAGACCCAGAAGAAGCTCCTTGCTCTTGGCTTTGGCTTGGCGCAGTGCCAGCCATTGCGGCTATTTGGGGAGTGAATCAGCAGATGGAAGCTCGCTCGTTCCCTCTCCCACTCTCTCTCTCTGTAACTCTGCCTTTCAAATAAATAAAATAAATTTTTCAAAATATTTTGTAATAGTAAATGCTTTTGTGTGTCACTTTGGTTCTACCATAATGCACATATATTTGTTATAGCCATTAGATATAGATAAATAGATAGGTAATAGCTAAATTTACTATATCTCGTATCTTTCTAAAGGCCTTTCATATATCAAAACATTTCATCTTTGCAACTCAATTAGATCACAGTTGAGGAATTATAAAGAGAATGTAGGTAACATTTCCAGGGATGCATAGCAAATAAGTAGAAAAAAGCTCTCCTCCCTTCAGAGAAAGGTACCTCCTTCTTTGATGGCCCCGTTCTTTCCACTGGGATCTCACTCGCAGAGATCTTTCATTTAGGTCTTCTTTTTTTTGTTTTTCAGAGTGTCTTAGCTTTCCATGCCTAAACTATTCTCATGGGCTCTTGAGCCAGATCCGAATGCCTTAAGGGTTGATTCTGAGGCCAGAGTGCTATTTAGGACATCTGCCATTCTATGAGTCTGCTGTGTATCCCACTTCCCATGTTGGATCATTCTCTCCCTTTTTGATTCTATCAGTTAGTATTAGCAGACACTAGTCTTGTTTGTGTGATCCCTTTGACTCTTAGACCTATCAGTGTGATCAATTGTGAGCTGAAATTGATCACTTGGACTAGTGAGATGGCCTTGGTATATGCCACCTTGATGGGATTTTATTGGAATCCCCTGGCACAATTCTAACTCCATCATTTGGGGCAGTTCCGTTTGAGCATGTCCCAAATTGTACATCTCCTCCCTCTCTCTATGACCCTGTCGGAATAAGATCGAAGTCGGCGAACCCTAAAGACTTCCATAGCCTCAGCAACTCATGACTAGAGCCTAGGGAGATTACTGACGCCATAAACAAGAGTGTCAAATTGTTAAATCAACATCAGGAGTCACTGTGTACTTACGTCTCATGAGGGATCTGTCCTTAATGTGTTATCCAATGTGAAATAATGCTATTACTAGTACTGAAACAGTATTTTTACACTTTGTGTTTCTGTGTGGGTGCAAACTGATGAAATCTTTACATAGTATATACTGAATTGATCTTCTGTATATAAAGATAATTGCAAATGATTAAAAAAATCTTGGTGTTAAATTGGAAATTGCATAGAAAATTAATCAATTTAAAAATATATATATATATCATGTAGGATCTCTGTCCTTAACGTGCTATACATTGTGAATTAATACTATAACTGGTACTCCAACAGTATTTTTCACTTTGTGTTGCTATGTGAGGGCAAACTGTTGAAACCTTTACTTAATATATACTAAACTGACCTTCTGTATATAAAGAGAATTGAAAATGAATCTTGATGTGAACGGAAGGGGAGAGGGAGTGGAAAAGGGGAGGGTTGCGGGTGGGAGGGAAGTTATGGGGGGGAAGCCATTGTAATCTATAAGCTGTATTTTGGAAATTTATATTCTTTAAATAAAAGCGTTATTAAAAAAAAGAAAAAAAAGAAAAAAGCTCAAGAGTAGCACTGTCCAGTACAAATATACTATGAGCTATACATGTACATTAAATTTTCTTTTTTTCTTCTTCTTTTTTTTTTTTTTTGACAGGCAGAGTGGACAGTGAAAGAGAGAGGGACAGAGAGAAAGGTCTTCCTTCACCGTTGGTTCACCCTCCAATGGCTGCCACGGCTGGCGCGCTGCAGCCAGCGCACCACGCTCATCCAATGGCAGGAGCCAGGTGCTTTTCCTGGTCTCCCATGGGTGCAGGGCCCAAGCACTTGGGCCATTCTTCACTGCACTCCCGGGCCACAGCAGAGAGCTGGCTTGGAAGAGGGGCAACCGGGACAGAATCTGGCGCCCCGACCAGGACTAGAACCTGATGTGCTGGCGCCGCAAGGCGGAGGATTAGTCTATTGAGCCGCAGCGCCGGCCGCTATGTACATTAAATTTTCTAAGAGTCATATTTTAAAAAAATAAGAGAAACGTTAAATTAATTCAAACTAATGTAACCCAATATGTCGAAAATATTACCTCACCATGTCCAACACTATAACATTTATTATATAATAAATTATTAAATAATTATATTAAATGATAAATCAGTTATAAATGATATCACTTGTTATCTCACATAATACAAAGATAAGATATTTTACATTCTTTCATGCATTTTGCATTTCAAAAATGTCATGTACATTTGCACTTACAAGACATCTCATTTTCTATTGGGCAGGAGCATTTCAAGAAGTTGATATGCAGGGGTGGCTAACAGATACCATTTTGTATGATGCAGATACAGACCGTGGGCACTGTTTTTTTAATGCCTGACCTTGGTCAATCTTAGGCTTTATAATGAACCTTGCTGATCAGGTTAGCAGATTTGGATCACATGAATATCGCCTTGTGAGTACTTTACGTCTATTTTGGCTTCAGAAGGCAGGCTGCAGGTACAAGCGAGAACTAACACGTCATCACCCTGATGAGCCCACCATGCCCTTCACTGGCTGCTCACCATAAGCACCAACAGGTCCCTTGGTCCTCAGCCCTCTACCCATTTCTGACAAGGTGTGCACCTGTCCGCGCTGCACACTGCTTTCCCACTGACCCTGCTTTCTTGGGTGAGCTCCTAGCGCAGACTCTATACCACCTCTAATGAGTCCCTGCTGTGCTGTCTCCCATCCACTGGGGCATGGGCTTTTTGCCCAAGGGGAGGTAACATCTGCTGCTCTAAACTCCCACAACAGGGAGTGGCCCACAACCGAGTGCAAGGGCTTGTCACAAACAAAAGGCTGCACTAGGCAGTTGTTCCTCTAGGCCTGACTCTGCCCTTCCTTTTCATACCCTATCTCCATTTTACTGAGGTTCCCCAAGCATTCTTTGGGGCTACCAGGTAGCTCCACAGAGTGCTCCCTCTTTCTCTCTTCCATGTGCCCATAAAAGGGGAACTAGGTTAAAGGGAGATGTCCTAAAAGATAAGAGGGCTCCTAACAGGGTAGTACGGGGTTGGGGGGGGGGTTGTGAAGGGAAAGAGGAACACCGCCCCCTCCTTGCTTCCCTGACTAGTTTCTAGCAGGGGGGTTCTGGGCAGATGGCGTGTAAAGCAGTCTCAGTTCTCTATACAGGCAAGCTGGGAAACACCCTCTCTTACCCAATCTTGTGATGTCCTAAGTCACCCAACAGCAACTTTTACCCCAACTGGCAGCATGGCGTCCTCAGGGACCGCCTCATCCACGCTTCATTCCCCAGGGATGGCAATCTTATTTTTACTTCAAGGAACCATCTCTGAGGCTGTGGAGGGCCTGACTCCATATCAGCTTACCTGATGCTTGCTTGACTCCAATGGAAGTCAAAAAAGGCAAGGAGAAAATCCAGGGGCTGATGAAAATGGAAGTCTACCAAAATGTCTGCACATCACTGCCCACCTCCAACTGCCCCTACCATACTTAAGACAAATCCACTGGAACTGAATAATATCCGTCTTTTCCATGCGAATCTATGAGTGTGTTATTCCTAAACCACCTAAGCACACAGCAGCATAGCACAAATAGAACCAGAATAACTGTCAAATCCTGGGACTTGATCTGTTAATGGACAAATGGCTCTGGCAAATTACCTGAGTTTTCTGAGTTTCAGTTCCTTCATCTATAAAATGGGTAAAGTCATGGTCGTCCTGCATACCTCAGAGTATTTTGTGAGATTCAAATAAGATAATACATATGAAAGTCCTTTGCAAAATGACAATAATATAGCAATAGATTGTTGTTGTGGTAAGCACTCTATTTGAGTAGTATTATTAACGTCACGTAAGTTTCTGCCATCCATTGCTACATTCATCATTGCAGTAGCCAGTAGCAATGTAAAACTTGTGAGTGTTCACTTCAGCTCCCTCACATCATAAAAATTACTACAGGGAATAAATTATTAATATCCCAGAACCTATAACCTCTGGGCTGATATAAAATATATTGAATATTTGCTTTTCTAAAATTTATTTTTCCCTGTTAATAGAGTTACAACTAAAAGATTGAAAGTAAATTCTTACTGCTAGCAATGCAGATTGGTGGGTTAAGCCACATATGGAAGTGCTGGTTAGAGTTCCCACTGCTCTACTTCCAATCTAGGTTCATACTAATATGCCTGGCCCTTGCTACCCAGATGGGAGACTTGGATAGAGTTTATGACTCCTGGTTTCATCTGGCCCAGCCCTGTTGTGGCCATTTAGGGTGCAAACAAGTGAATGGAAGATTCTTTCTCTCTCTCTCTCTCTCTCTCTCTCTCTCTCCCTCACTCTCTCACTCTTTCCCTTCCTCCCTTTCTCTCTCTCAGTGTGTGTGTGTGTGTGTGTGTGTGTGTGACTGTTTTTCAAATAAATAAGTAAATAAATCTTTTTTTTTAAATGAAGCTTCAACATAATTCTCCAACACAGACATTAAAATCTATCTGTGGGTGAGTTACTAGTCCATTATCTTATTTAATGTTTCCACAACAATCAAATCTAATGATGAAAAGTTATAGTTGACTTGCAAAACAGAATGAGGTAATCGTTCCAGGTCAGCCACAGTATGTCCCTTCCCCCCATCCTTGCCACACACACATCATTCACCACTAGGCAGTGACAGGTGTCTAAAAACCAGAGAACCTGGAATATCCAGAATATTTTGCCTTTCGTTCCTTTCTTCAGTCTCTGGAAGCAGATCTCAGACTTTAGAATTCTCAGAATTACCATTTATAATTTTTGTAAACAAATCCAAGAAGAGAAAACCTTGCCAGACTTCAAAAGATGTGTGTTCATATCTTGATCTAGGAATGCTATGGACTTCAGAACCAGCGATGCCCATGGGTCATTCTAAGGATCAGCAGTAAGACTACTGATAGCTGCCATGACCACTGCCTTCGCTCGTGCCACTCCACCTGCTGGCACTACGAACTGCCCTTTATGGAGACCTTCCCTGCGTCTGTCACTACAGCAGACATCTTTCATTCACTTGCTCTGATGCTTTAAAATTTGCAAAAGATAGTGGTGATGTGTGGGAGACCCGGAAGAAGCTCCTGGCTCCTGATTGGCACAGTTCTGGCCATTTTGGCCAACTGGGGAGTGAACCAGAGGATGGAAGACCTCTCTCCCTCTCTCTGCCTCTCCTCTCTCTGTGTAACTCTGACTTTCAAGTAAATTAAATAAATCTTTAAAAAAAAAAAGATAGTGATGAACATTGCAGATGAAGGAACAGCCAAGGGTGATGGCTCAAGTGATTAGGCTCCTGCCATCAAGAAAGGAGACCTTGATTGAGTTCTCAACCCCACCTTGGTTTGCTTGCAGTTCAGTCTCAGCCATTATGGGCATTTGGAGAATGAACCAGAAAAAGAGTTGAGAGGTCTGTTTGTCTATCCTTGGCTGCCTGTTTCTTTATCTCTCTACCTCTGTGGCTTTCAGATACATTATTTAACTTTAAAAATTATTTGATGCTTGCTCTGAGCAAGGCACCATTCCAGAGAATGTAAAGCATGATCTCTACCCTCAAAGAACTGACAGACTGTGAATGAAAAAGTACAAGTGAAGCTTGAAAAAAGCCCATTGACAAGCGTGGGTAGGGTGCTGTAAGAAGAAAAAGGAATTAAGAAGATTGGAGGGGCTGGTGCAGTGGCCTAGCGGGTAAAGCTGCTGCCTGCAATGCCGGCATTCCATACGTGGCTGCTCCACTTCTGATCCAGCTCTCTGCTATGGCCTGGGAAAGCAGTAGGAGATGGCTCAAGTCCTTGGGCCCATGTACCCACGTGGGAGACCCGGAAGAAGCTCCTGGCTCCTGACTTTGGATTGGCACAGCTCCAGCCGTTTTGGTCATTTGGGAAGTAAACCAGCGGGTGGAGCACTTCTCTGTCTCTGCCTCTGCCTCTCTGTAGTTCTGCCTTCCAAATAAATAAGTCTTTAAACAATTAAAAAAGAAGCTTAGAGAGGACCTAGAAAGTTCTATGATTTAAAGTAGGCACTGGAAATGGACTTTGGATGATTTACTTTCTAGGCAAATAAGAGTCTGAAAGGTATTCTAAAGAGGAGGAAGATAGAGTGTGGATATAGAAGGAAATGTTTCTGGTGTTAAAAAGACAACGAGTAGGATGGTGAATGAACTGAAGAGAGAGAAGGGAGAAGAAACTCAGAGGACGAGAGACAGGAATAGGAGCATCATTTTTCTACCTAGTGACACAGATCAGAGAATAGAAATGATGACTGTGTAACTTTCCTGTGTGTTATATACTGCTGTTCAGCTGTAGTGAACAAGCCAAGTGAAGAAGGGTAAGTGTGCTACAGAATCACCTTGTGCAAGTCCTAGTGTTTTGCTGGAAATTTGAAGTTGCTCTTTTGAGATACCTAGAAGCTCCAAGCCTTCAAGGAATCAGGAATTAGTTGACTTTTCACTATTATTCAGATTGGAAGGTTAAACCAATGTGAACAAAAATAGGAAAGATCATATGGTGAGCTGAAACATATAGGAGTGATGGAATAGAAAATAAGAGGAAGTCTGAGTAGAAACGAAACTACAAAAAAAGAGAAACCCAAAAAATATATAGTGAATACTTACTGAATTTATAATACAGCTCTTCAAAACATCCAAAGTTAAGGATTAGTGGAAAATAAGAGATATTTCACTGAAACTTGCAAAAGACATAAATGGCTTTCAAGATTTCATCATTTGTAGCAACTTTTTTGAAATTTGCAATAATAAAATGAACTATGAAAGAATTTACAAAAGGAAATTCAATGACAAGGATCCTAAATATACATTACACTGATTCTGAAACTTGCTTCTTGTTAGACTTATTTAATTTTTGTTCAGTTGAGAGGCAGAGTGAAAGGGGAAAGTGGGTACAGAGATGGTCCATCCGCTTGTTTACTGCCCAGTGGTCACAACAGGCAGAGCTGGCCCAGGGCTAAGCCAGGATGAATGCCATGTAGGTTTCTCACACAGGTAGTAGGGTCCCAAGTACCCTGGGCTGTCAGCTGCTTCCTTCCTAGGATGGGGGATGGTTCAGAAGTGGAGCAGCCAGGACTCAGACCAGCACTCTGAGAAGGGATGTGTGCCACAGTGGCTTTGCCTGCTGTGCCACAAGACTGGCCCCCTTGGACTTCCTTTTAACAAGGTTACTGTGACCAACACATCCATTGTTCTATCTAATTTGAAAAGCAAATCCTTATACTTCATGAGATTTTTCTTTAAGATTTATTTATTTATTTGAAAATCAGAATTACAGAGAGGAGAGACAGAGAGATATTCCATCTGCTGGTTCACTCCTCAAATGGCCACATGGCTGGGACTGGGTCAGGCTGAAGCTAGGAGCCAGGGGCTTCTTGCAGGTCTCACATATGGGAGCAGGAGCCCAAGGATTTTGGCCATCTTGTGCTGCTTTCTCGGGCGCATTAGCAGGGAGCAGAATCAGAAGTAGAGCAGCCGTGACTCCAACCAATGCCCATATGAGATGTTGGAACTGCAGACAGAGACTTAATTCACTACACCACAGTACCAGCCCTAGGTGTTTTTTTTAATATGTATGACTTAGATACTCAATTTATCATTGGAGATAATTATAAAATGCATCATATAATAAGCAGAATACATAACATCAATAAAATTGTAAAAGATAATATCAATAAACTGTGTTTCTTTTATATGAACACATAGAAATCATCAACATTAACAGTCAACATGAAAACCAAAATTACACACCTCAAATTAAAAAATCTCTTATTCAGTTTGATTTCTAGGTGTAGCAAAAAACTGAAAATAGGATAAAGAGTAAAGTCAGAACAAGTACTATAAAATAAATGATATAGCAATAATTCAAGGTATTTAAAATAATTTTTGAGGGAAAAAATCTCCAATAACCAGGGAGATTAAAAATCAAACCTCCGCCGGCGCCGTGGCTCAACAGGCTAATCCTCCGCCTTGCAGCGCCGGCACACTGGGTTCTAGTCCCGGTCGGGGCACCAGATTCTGTCCCGGTTGCCCCTCTTCCAGGCCAGCTCTCTGCTGTGGCCCCGGAGTGCAGTGGAGGATGGCTCAAGTGCTTGGGCCCTACACCCACATGGGAGAACAGGAAAAAGCACCTAGCACCTGGCTCCTGCCATCGGATGAGCGCGGTGCGCCGGTCGCAGCGCGCCAGCCGCGGCGGCCATTGGAGGGTGAACCAACGGCAAAGGAAGACCTTTCTCTCTGTCTCTCTCTCTCACTGTCCACTCTGCCTGTCAAAAAAAAAAAAAAAAAAGTCAAACCTCATCTGTTTTGACAGTTTTATCCTGATTCAAGCATATAAAATTTTATTTACCCATATTTGTAATAGTTCATACACAGTAAAATGCCAATTGACTTTTTTTGATTTTCTTTTCATGTTTTTCATCAGCAATAATGGAAAATGGAAGAAAATTGTTCCTAGGACAAAAGAGAGCATACACCAGTGGCCAGACATTGGCTGTGAGGTCAGTGCAACTCCTACACTTGGGAGCCAATGGTCCTTCAGCTGTTTCTCAGATTTTCTGAGTCCAGTGTTGCCTATTTCAGTGTTGTTACTGACAAATTCCATGTGATATGTAATCATTATGCTCAGGTCTAGAGCTACTGTGGGAATCAAATGTGTTAAAACATGGAAACACAAATGTTTATAAAGTACTATACTTTATAATACCATGTTTTTGGCACATAGTTGGTATATTTTATCAGTGAACAGAAAAAGAAATGCTTACCGTTGATGTCTCAGTGATACAAGATATATAATGAACAAGCTAAAAATGTAGGCCATAAGTAAACATTTTATCAAGCTAGTATTATGCTCACAGTCTCTTGTTTTGTAAATGAAAAGTCACATCAATGCCTCAATAAGGAGGGGAACCAGTCAGTTACAGAATGAAAGCTATTGTGAAAATAAGATCATCTATTGCATAAATAGCGAGTTCACATTCCCCAGCCTGGCTTTTGCTTCTCTCCGCTACTGCACTGCTCACCTCTCCTCATTTATTTTCTCATCTGTCATGCAATCTATATAGTGAGCTCATGTTCAGTGTGGTTCTTTTTATCTGTATAGATCCTGCTAGTATAATTTCAAATCCACAAAAGGGGAGGCCCATGTTTGCTCTTATTTTCCCATCCAGAGTCCAGATGAAGACAAGAAGCTCCTGTGCCATCTTGCTCTGCTCCTGTGTGGATTTTCTATCCTTCTTTCTCACTGACAGAACAATCCTTTGAAGATTCAGAGGCTGAAACCCATCTGCCCAATGCTGCTTCCTCCATAATCACTTCTAGATAGTCCGCCTTGCATTTTTTTTCCCCAGAGATACCACGCAATGCACTGTTTAAACCTGTGTGTAGACAGAAAACTTGTGATTATATAATTAAAAATTATGTGTGTGAGACCTTAAAATTATTAAAATTTTCTGCCATGGACATGGTTACTGCAAATCCTAGATATTTTTGAAAGAGCCTGACACAATTACTTTTTAGTTAGCTACTAAAATGAGTAATTTTCTCTTTTCTAATCAAACATGTAAGATATTCAAAAGTGGCCATTCCTACCATCAGAGTTTAGGCACAGGAAATTTATACAAAGTTCAACAGCTTTGTCAGGCCCAGATTCAACTGGGGCGTTGCTGAGTTCTGAATGTTTGACATTGTTTTTGACACAACTGGTCCCAATTGTGTCCCAAAGCCAATCAGTGGTGTACATTTACATTATCTTTTGATGACATCAGGAAGTGGTGTCAAGCATCTTATTCACAGAATACATATTTTCCATTCTAAGTACATATCTGAAAGTATAAACCCCCTGAGATGATTAAAAGATACACACATTTATATAATTTATAAAAAATTGTTGTCAGTGAATAAAATGAAGTCCACAGGGAAGCATTAGGGTTGGGCCAGTATTGTTGTGGACCTAGGAATCCTTTGCTGGGTGACAATTTAGGTAAATCATGGCACAATCATATCCACCTCCTTAAGCTTTGGGGACATATTGCATTTTCTTCAGCAATAAAAAAATGATTCTCATGATGTCCTTTTCCCAAGCTCCATATGAACCATCCCTCATCTGTGATTCAACACTGTGTCTTATTCAAGGAGAATATATAATAACTACTGTTGGTATAAGACTAAAGTGAATTTTTTATAATGACCCCCAATTAACAAACCACAGAAATAAGTGATGGTCTCCACTCAGGTAGTAAAAGTGAGTCCCCAAGCCAAGTTGAACTTGAGTTGAAATATCTGTTAACCAAGATCCATGTCTATTGATAAGTCTGTTATCCCAGTTGCACTAGCTGTTGTAATTATGCAATAAAAATCAAATGCTTCATAACTTGATTAAATATCAGTGCAAAAAGAAAAAGAAAAGTGATCTGGCGTGAGAAGGGGAGTGTTTCATTTGGAACATTATGTGATGTACACATAATATAGAGATACATGTACAGATGATACAACTCCAATAAATTAGGAGAAAAATAGCAAACTCTTAATAGATTCAGCTCTAAGACTGCTTTGCAATTGTCTTGAAGTCTATACACTTATTTAGAGAAACTGAACCCAGCATTTATAGATGAGGCAATACAGGTGCAGTTTAAGAAAGCAGTAGTACACATCTCCAGTCTGCAGATCATTTCAGCAGGATAAAAGCTTTTCACTCCAAGTCAAAATATTAGTTTCTCATTCCAAGTAAAAATTGTATTCACATAGAAACATTACTTTAGGATTCTTCACTGTGACCACTGTCAGTTGGATAGAATCAAATCTAGTGTGATGGATTTTACTGTCCTCTCTTAGGACAATACCCAATACACACACTAAATAATATAAAAATCATGTTTAAATTATTTTAATTTAACCTCAAGAACTACAGTTGCAATTTCCTCTATTATTCATGTAGTCATCATAGTAAGATCCCTCTAGAAATTAAAAATTACTAGAGAGTGACACAATGACCAAAAGAAATCTTTTCATTCCTGTCACCTGAGGCCTAGGAAAAGCAAATCATAGCGCCCAGGAAATCTCCTCCACAGCAAAAGGTTAATAAATTTGCCCCAAGCAGATCATTGAATCGCTGGAGACACAGAAAGAAAAAGACCTGAGACTACTGCTGATGGACAGAGAACAAAGAGCCTGCAACTTGGATGAAAACTACAGTAAACAAGTCAGGATTTCTTACAAGACGCAGGAAGCTGATATTCCCCAAAGCCATCTCACTTGTTTTTTATAATCAGACTCAACACCCTGTGAAATTCTCCTTATTTCAAGTAGAAACGCTGATGCTGGCAGAAATGGAAAGTTTGCAACTTCCTCACACTGCCTTGACTGGTTTTTCTGGATTCCACCTTGGCCTCTCTTGGGGCCCAGCTATCTGGTCAGATCAGGCCAGCTTGGAACTCACAGCTGTGCTTAGGACTCATTATTGACACAACAGTCTGAGCAGTGAGGTGATTTCTGACAGGATAAATGGGCCCACCACTTCCCAGATGTCACAGGAGCCACTTGTCTGCCTGCAGGCTGCCATGACCAGCCAGTCCCAGGGGATCCAACAACTCCTGCAGGCAGAAAAAAGGGCCAAGGACAAGCTGGAAGAAGCCAAGAAGAGTAAGTCTCACCTGTGGGGCTTGTCACATAGTGGATGGGGGGTGGGATTTGAGGAACTGAGCAGGGCTTTCTTGGTCTGGAGGGCCTGAGGTCAGACTCTATTCCACTCCACAATCCCTGTGAGACCTTGGCCAGTTGGGTAAAACTGCCCAGCTCGTGTTCCGCATCACCGTAGTGGGGTTGAAACATCCTGATTCGATTCTTCTTGGGAGGCCATGTGCTAATGAGAAGGTTGTGGCTTTATTTAATGGTGTGGGGACTTGAGCCTTGACTTGGAAATTCCCTTAGAGCTGCCATGTCTCAGATTCCTCACTACTGTGCAGTGTTTCAGTCACAGCCAACTCCAGAGTGAGTCTGCTTACCAGTGAGTCAACTTGAGCCAACTACCTCTCCTACCTCTCCTGCCTAAGCATCAGTTGCCAGGTCCCTGAAACTGGGAGAGCAACGATTAACAGTTCCTGCTCACCCTTTCACTGATGGCTTTTAAATTCTAATATTTTAATATTTCTATTTATTCTCATTTTCTGTCAGCTCTTCATTGACATACTGAATGGCCTCAATAAATCTCCTTCCCATCCTCTTTGATATTCACTACAGCTATATCAACTCAGTATTAATGTTATTTCTATTTATGCTTGCAGATAATCAAAGTTTGTGATTGCCCAAGGTTACATTTAAAAAATAGAAAATGTTGTGCCAGGCACTACACTCATGCTTATCCTAAAACAACCTTTATGGAAAAAGGGAGAGTGATACTTGGAGAAATTTTACAACTTGCCCAAGGTCACACAGAGGGCAAATGGTAGAGATAGGATTTGCATGAGGGCTGATTCCCTAGCCAGAATCTTAACCAATGCACTATACAAAACTCACACAATTTTTATAATGAAAAAAATGATGTTGCAGATCTACAACCTGAATTCAACTTCGGTCTTCCATTTTGTATCACCTCATTTAATTTTTAATAATTTGCAGTCATTCACCTTCCTCATGATTGTGTATCCTGCCTTTGCAGTTAGATTCAAAGTCTGGTGAGACAGGGTCCCTGTCTTACAAATGTAGCCTATGTAGCATTTTGGATGAATGTTGTGACAAGGTTAGAGTAGGTACAGACTAAAGCTTATTGAAATACACTGGGTAAAATGACAGGCTGGCATATTACAGTGCAAGAGAGGAAGTCAGGCACACAGGCCACTGGAGTTGTCAACCATAGGTAAAATAACTTCCCTTTCTTACGGTAACTTGATTTCTGGAACATCCAGCAGTGTGGGCATCAAAAACAAAATGGAAAACAAGAAAGCCAGTGAGGACTACCTTCACCTGTTGCTCATTGTTTTCTAAAAAACCATGCACATGACTGCAAGATGGTATGAAAGCCAAGAAATGGTAGAGCAAACCAAGCAGTCCAGGGCCTTCTGATTGAAACAGTACAGAAAACTCCCTTACTTGTTACTCAAATTTCTTTAACCACAGTTCAAACTTCTAGATCAAGGGACAAAACAATTTTAAGATGTGATAATTAAGTTGCCCTTGGTTCCTCTTTAAGGAAGAAACCAAATGACCATCTTGGCTGCATACATAATCAATAGTATTGTGTGATTCAGATGCCTTGTATGAATCATTTCTCCTTTTTCAAAGTCATGAGGGAGGAAAAGTGTTGCTAATCATGCATGTTGTTTGCAAGCAGAGCCACCAAGGACACCAAGGCTTCACATTTCACAACTGAGATGAAAGCCAAGCTTCTTTCTCATTTCTCTTGTGAATGTGAAGAATACGTACGGTGCTATTTGTGTTTGAAATGTTCATTTTATTTGCAAATAATTTAAAGGAACTGTAGTTTGTCTGTCTTAGTCTACCATGACCTTGTTCATGAGTATTCAAACAGAACAGTCAACTAGTAATAATAAATGCCCAGGCTCTAGAAACACTTTGGAAAATATTTTGACTTTCAACAGGCAACCCCCAGATTCAGTCTCAGAGAGAATGGCACACGTCTGTCCTCTTTGCTGGGGGCGCCCTGACTGTGAGGGAGTTTTTATCTGGGCAGAAACTACATTTTACAGCTGTCAGCATGTGGCAGTACAGTTACAACAGCACTCATCCTACTCACTTCTTAAGCACTCTATTGAAAAACAGAAATATGACCTTATATCAGTACTTTTTAAAAGTTTAGGGAAAAACGAAATGAAAAGGTAAATTTATTTGGATCGAAAATATTTTGAAATCCATGCATCATTTTTTCATAAACTCATTTTCCATGAACTTAGTGAAGACTCCTCCCATAGTTGGCAGGTCTTAATTTCCCTCATGTTTCACTCATGTTAATTTTATTCACTTATTTAGTTCAATAAATATTTTGAGTATTCCCAGATCCAAGCCATGTTGATGCATTCACTAATGCATTGACCTAAGCCCTTCCCTAAAGAACTCCCCAGTGACGTAAAGACATAAATGACCATTAAAAAAAGAGAAAGGATTAATGACAAATGAGTTGTTGACAGTTGTCCATTTACTAAACCCATATGTTTTCACTTTTTTCTATAAAACAAATCAGTTGAAGATCTGGCATAGTGAAGAAAAATGGATTCAAAATAAGGATTGAGAAGTCACAAAAGTGAAGAAGGAGATTTATAATCACTTTCTCTTTCTTTACAAATATTTTTAATGTGTTTATTTTGAGAGGCAGAGAGACACAGAGACAGAGAGAGAGCTCCCATCTGCTGAGTCACTCCCCAAATACCTGCAACAGCTGAGACTGGCCACTCAGAAGCTGGGAGCCTAGAACCTCAATCTAGGACTCCCAAATGAGTGGCAAGAATACAACTACTTGAATTATCACTACTGCCTGGCAAGGTTTTTACAGCAGGAGTGGAATCGGGAGCCCAAGCCAGGTACTCTAACGTAGGGCTACCTAACCAGTAGCTTAACCACAGGCCAAATGCCTGCCCCACTTTCCTTCTCTTAAATTCACCTATGTGAAAGTCCCTAGATGGACTCCCCAGTATGTATTTAAAAAGAAAATATAAAGGAGAGGGAAAAAAACAAACAAAACAGTAAGACACAGTATTAACAGTAGCAATGAGGCAGGATTTATAGATTATGTGCAAAAATATAAACATAGTCTACTACAGAGGATGTCTCAGATCCCAGTAAAGTCATCACATAAGCGAGTGCATGGTGTAACCATTTTGCCTGAAGGGGTACATCTAGGGATTGTGGATGTGGTGTAGCCAGGAACTCTCCTCAAACTGAGGTGTGGGGAAATGGAATATCGAGGCCCTTCCAGAGACACTGTTCCACAGGAGCCTGTGTAGGGCTGTGACAGCCTTGAAAGCCATGACATGAGGCAGCAGGGCAGAAAACGCATCAGCTTGAAGAGAAAGGTCTTCCAGCCCTGGCTACTCCCCAGATGGCCGCAAGGGCCAGAGCTGGGGTGATTCAAAGCCAGGAGCCAGAAGCTTCCTCCCGGCTGCCCAAGCGAATGCAGGGGCCCAAGCCATCTTCGACAGCTTTCCCAGGCTACAGAAGATAGCTTGATTGGAAGAGGTGCAGCCAGAACTTGAACTGGTGCCCCTATGAGATGATGGTGCCGCAGGCGGCAGCTTTACCTGCTATACCACAGCGCCGGCCCCGAGAACTTTACTTCCTTAATACAAGCTATTTAGCACCTCTGAGCTTCAGTCTTGTTTACAAAAAAACAGAAGTTATTATATACCTCTATCTCTAATAATCAAAGTTGCTTCAAAAATCAGAAAAAAATATTAACTTAGTAGAGTAAAAAGTAAGCACTGCAGAGTTTTTATGTTTAATATGTATTTTATATATACATATTACTAGAAGTAATAACAATAGAATAAAACAAAATTGAATAGGATTCCATTAGGACAGAATGGAACCTAATGGAATAGAATCAAATAGAATAGAATAGAATAGAATAGAATAGAATAGAATAGAATAGAATAATCTAAATGTATTCCTTTTTACCTCCACTGTAATTTCTGGATCTACCTGTCCTATACAAGAAAGACCTGGACTACTTCCAGTAAGATGACAACAAAGGTTCAGATATTTGTCTTAATTCATTCAGTAAAGAATAAATTATCTTTATTATTTAAAACTCTCACACAGCACACACATTTTATGTGCAAAACAGCCCTACTGAATTTAGATGGGCTCACGGTAAGTTTGTACTATTTTAAATTCCTCTACTTATCATTAACATTTTGTATCTAATAGGTTGTTCATTAATCAAAACACAAAAGTAGGTGTGAAACATCAGAGGCCATCCCTGGAGCTCCAGATCTGGGGCACTGAATTGAACCTCCAATCAGAGTTAGTTTAGAACTTCAAGGTACCAATGGAGATTTAAGTTGAAATATGTGACACTTTTACCTGTAGTTGTAATTTTTTGTAATAATAATATTTATTTCATGTATACCCAAGCAAACTTGAAAAACTCTACAGCATTGCATTAACACCATTCTGAAATTTTCAAATGCATGCCACTCAACATCACAGAGAGGCGCCAGCACTGTGGCACAGCGGATTAAAGCCCTGGCCTGAAGTGCCAGCACTGGTTCTAGTCCTGGTTGCTCCTCTTCCAATCTAGCTCTCTGCTATGGTCTGGGATAGCAGTGGAAGATGACCCAAGCCCTTAGGCCCCTGCACCCACTTGGGAGACCTGGAGGGGCTCCTGGCTTCGGATCAGCACAGCTCTGGCCATTGCGGCCATATGGGGAGTGAACCAGCGGATGGACGACCTCTCGCTCTGTCTCTACCTATCTCTGAAACTCTGTCTTTCAAATAAATAAATAAATCTTAAAAAAAATCACATAGAAAACTCATGTTTCCAAGTCATTCCAAAACCATACACCAGCACCTCTCCCATAGACACTGCAGAAAATAGCATTTGTGCCTAACTAAAAATTACAAACTGTATTACAAGACAAAGACCTAAATATGTGGTAAATAAACAGAAAACTTCAATGCTAGAGATGAGACAAACTGAACAGGTATATTAAAGATATTCTAGAGGACTGCATTGTGAGGCAGGCGGTTAAACTATCACTTGGAACACCTGTATCCTACACAGGTGTGCTGGAAACTGAATCCCACCTCTGCTCCACTTCTGATCCAGCTTCTGTCTAATGGGCCTGGGAAGCAGGAGATGACAGCTCAAGTCCTGAGTTCCTGCCACCCATTTGGGAAGATCCAGATAGAGTTCATGTCTCCTGGCTTCAGCCTTGTCCAGCCTCAGCTGTTGCAGGTGTCTGGGGAGTGAACCAACAGGTGGAAGAGTCTCTCTGCCTCTCCGCCATTCAAATAATAAATAAAAACGAGTATTCTTTTAAAATATTCTGAAAGTTGTCATCATGAAAGTGAAGGACATGCCCTCTTTGTTTTTTTTCCCTAGAACTGTATGATCAGCGCTCTCTCCCCGGAAGGGCTCTACCTGGGTGCAAATCCAGAGTTGGCGTCTTCCGAGCTGTGTGGCGTTGGGCAGGGTACCTCTCAACCTCCCTGTGCCTGTTCCTTTCAATTTAAAATGGAGATATTAATAGTAACTACCTCATGGAGGTGTTGTCATGATGAACTGAGTTGACACTTATAGAAGATTTAAAACACCACAGGTGGTCAACAAATGTTAGCTATTAATATTCTTCTGATACTTCATAAAAATAATATTGTCAGAGCAAAATAGCAGTTGCTTAAATGATTTCTTAAGCATGTTCCACTACAAGACTTTCCACTGAATTCTACTCTAGTACAAAATGAATACTGAAGAACATAATTCTACTTTCTCCTTAGATTAATAACATTAACTATTATAGTAATATAAATTAGTTTTTGTGGGTCTAGAACATGCCCACCATCAATAATTGTTTTCTTGAATCAACAAATGGTTTGTTTCCAAAAGTGCAGGTATTCTGGGTTATTTAAATAGGCACCTTGGCTTAATAAATTTTTCACATTGCAAGTGGATGTTTTGGTTCATGAAAACATGACTTTTAATAAACTAATAAAATAAAAGTTGTTATATTAGAATTTCATGGCCCTGTCTAGTATGTTTTATAGCCTGTAAATACTTTGTCTTTATAGTCCACAGACTACCAGGCTATTTGTAAATACACTGGTCTTTCTTTTCTTTGAGTTGGTAATACTAAAATAGCAACCACAAAATAATTGTCATCTGTTAGTGGCATTCCCTTATATTCAATGCAGGATCCATGCAAAAGTGTCTAGGAAGGAAGTGGAGCTCTGAAAGGGAACACAGTCAGGAGAGCAGCTCTGTGGCAATCCCTGTCATCCGAGGAGGGAATGCCTCCTTGTTTCCTGGAGACTTAATTCTTTTCCCAACATTTGTAGTAGTTGATAAAAATAATAGGATTTCCTGAATCAGGTTGGTTTCCTCATGGCATCAGTAAGCAAGTGGGGTTGCTTTCTTTTCCTGAGTAATAGAATAGGAACAAAATTATTGATAGGAACAGAGAGAAATTTCCAAACAGTCCTAAAATATGCTTTGTTTTCCAGAGCAAACCAGGGTGGCCTCTGTTCTGTCCTGGAGTACTTTTGTCACATGGCCAACTCATTTGGATGACAACTCTTTCCACCACACTAGGGCATCTGGTACTGTCTCCAAAGCTCAAGTGCCCGCATTGCCTCCCAGCTCCTCACCACCCCTCTGCCTTCCCTAGGGTTGCTGTAGCAGTTTACGGGCCACAAACTGGGTGGCTTTAAACCATGGAAAGTTATTATCCCTCATTTCTAGGGGCCAGAAGCCCAGACACAGAGTGCCAGTTGGGCTGAGACCTTGGCTCTCCTTTTTCCTCATTCCATGCACTCGCCTCTGATTTCTGTCCAAATCCCATTGCTGTGACAAGCAAATACCCCAAACCCAGATGACTGGCGTGCATCTCTGTCTGCATTCCGAACCTTTCTCCTAGATTCCAAACTTGCTTGTCCAGCTGCCTTCTTAGCAGCTCCCCTGGGAAGCCTCCAGGGGTGATGGCCTGGGGACTTTCCTGCAAACTTATGCTTTACTCATCACTTTCCTCCTTAGCAGAAGTCCCCAGGAATCAGGTCTGCTTTCCTAATAAAGACTAAAAATTATTCAATAACCACTCTTTGTCAAGCACTTCAAGTACTTTTTTCCTAAGCCTTCCAATGACTCTTTGAAGTAGATTTTTCACTGTGTTTTATGCATGAGAAAATACAGGCTCACAAATTCTAAGTGACTTGCTCAAAATTGCAGAGCTTCTAATATCTCATTGTAGAGATGCCCTGTGTATAATTCTCATTCCTTATATCAAGATAGAAATTCCATTTTCCCCATAAGAAAAAATATATAGAAGAAATTTAGCAATTCAGGTAAGAAAATATGCTTTATAGTATTTGAAAAGCATTTTTGCAACTTGAGACATCAGTTCACTTGACCTGTCTTAGCCAGGAAGCCAGAAAAATCCTATCTTTTAAGTACTACTCTCTATCTACTGAAAATTGGATTTTTAATCCTGTCCCCAAATTTCTGTTTGAACATCTTCTTCCTTCTCTTTTCCTACCCACAAAATATCCTATTGAACATACCTCATATCTCAGTGACCTGTGGAATCTAGGACATTTCTGCAAAGTAAGCCACATATGTAAAAAATGAACAGGTTTTTTTTTTTTTTTTAAGATGAAACTGAACAGTCTTCAAAACTAACAAAGGATCTACTTCACAGCAGGCATTTACCAGTCAAGAATGTGTCCACAATGGAGTACCTGGGTTGGATTCTAAGCTCGAGTTTCCTGCAAGTGCAGACCCAAGAAGCAATGATGATAGTTCATTTGGGTCCCTGCCACCCATGTGGGAGACCTGAATTGCATTTCTGGCTCTCAGCTGTTGTGGGCATTTGGGGCATGTGTGTGTGAATCAATAAATGAGAGTGCTCTCTTGCTCTGTCTCTCTACCTCTCAAAGAGAGAGAGAGAGAGAGAGAGAGAGAGAGAGAGAGAGAGAGAGAGAGAAAGGTAGATAAACATCTTCTTAACTTTTTCTAATCTCCCTAATGGCATGTGCATTTTCATTGCTGTCCTGGGTAAAAAATCTATTCAGCCAAGAAGTCTTTCCTGATTTCACCCAACAGCCCTGCTTTGAGTCCTCATGATACATGCCCAATTTATTGATGTTTTGGGCTTATTTTGTTAACATTTGACAGAACATATGTGCTGGATGAAGGAGAAGCACAGATTCTTTCAAATTTCAGTAGGAGACGTCTCCATAAAGTTGTGATTTTTTACTGTCACAAAGCAAACAGAACTAAGATTTGGGTCTCATTATTTTTATGGTTGATTTTGTGTACTCCACAATTTTATATATTTCACAATTTTGATTTTGGAAACTAGGGCAGCATGTATACATCTCCATAATGCACTGAATTTATGCCAGCTGTAGGCAAGGTCCATATCATATGTATTTCTCTATCCTGTTTGCACTATGCTTGTATAGTAGGTGTTTAATGAACATTGAAAGAATGGAAAAATATAGCAAAACCATTCTGACACCATTCTGGAAATCTGTTTTAGCATTATTTAAAATTGTGATGTGTAGTATGTTTTTGTTTGTTTGTTTGTTTTTTGGTTTTTTGACAGGCAGAGTGGACAGTGAGAGAGAGAGACAGAGAGAAAGGTCTTCCTTTTGCCATTGGTTCACCCTCCAATGGCCACCACAGCTGGCGCACTGTGGCCGGGGCACCGCGCTAATCCGATGGCAGGAGCCAGGTGCTTCTCCTGGTCTCCCATAGGGTGCAGGGCCCAAGCACTTGGGCCATCCTCCACTGCACTGCACTCCCAGGCCACAGCAGAGAGCTGGCCTGGAAGAGGGGCAACCGGGACAGAATCCGGAGCCCCTACCAGGACTAGAACCCGGTGTGCTGGCACCGCAAGGCGGAGGATTAGCCTAGTGAGCCGCGGCGCCGGCGATGTGTAGTATGTTAACCAAAGACCAGATTATTTGCCCTGATAAACTTGTGTGCACTTACAAGGATTTGGAAACCATGTGTTTGATTTTCATATCTAAAATCTGAACTGTCCCATGTGCTCACCCCCCATGTTTGAGTGTGTATTAAAAATCAGAGCATGAACCTTTCTGGGTTCACAGAAACCATGTTTTCAATGCTTAAGAAGCCAAATACAAACTTTTAAATTCTGCCATCTTCCTACATACAGTGAATCAAGCTAGAGGTTAACACAAGTGGATATGATGCACACATTCTTCTTCACCCCTAACAGAACAGTAGGCTTGAGGCTCCAGTTTCTGCAACCAGATTAAATCAGGTGTAGCATGTGCAGGCTCTCACACAGCGGCAGCTGCTGAGTCTATCCAGAAAATTGCTGCGCCAGCAGCGATTTCCCCGTGGCTCTCCTGTTTAATTGAATGAGAACCAGCAGGTGACTGGTGCCATGACGGGGAATCACAGACACACTCAGAGCCTGTCACTGTGTGACGGAGCTAATGTACAGCCTCTTGGTGGAGCGCTGGATTCTGCTTACGGCTAGGGCACACGGAGCTTTTCCTATTTTTTTTATGTGCTAGAAAGTTGTGACTTTCAAACCAATATTTTTATATATTATGCAATGAAGGTGGACAGTAATGATGTCCCATGTGATTTATTTAATAAAATAATTATATATCCTACCAAACATTATTATTAAGGAAATATTACTATATGGACATTTTATATTGTTCAGATGCTAATGACAAGCAGTCGACAAGAAAACAGGCTAGGGATTCAGGAATAGTTTTTCCCACCAACATCCCTATATATTGGTTCTATTCACAAGGGCTCTGTGAATAGTGTGTGTTTGGTTTACACAAAATGGTTAGAACTGAAGAAATTCCTACATAGAAAATGCTAAGAAGCATCCATTAAGCAGGGAAAAGACAAGTGTATCATTTGTGTTCTACTAAGTCTAAAGGATCAGAAGAGCGTTATTCACCAGATCTTGGATTTTTTAAAGAAAGTAAAGGAGCAGAGCTGAATCTCTGTCCCACTCAAGAGTGAGTGGCACTGAGAGACACATGTCTATCAAAACGCAGTGAAACAAGCTTTGTTGCCAATACAGACACCAGCAAAGCAACTCAATCCTAGCAAGAAATTTAGAACCGATCAACAGTCCAGTGGTACAAAGGTATATAAACACGTACATGGATTTCAGATGGACAGATTAAAGTTTATATTGAGAATTTCATGCTACTAGATGAGAGCACATTATTTAGTTCCCAGTCTATATACTATAACAATATAACAGTTTATGAAATTTTGGGGGGAAAAAAGTGAAGCATTAATAAAGAAAAAAAACTACATTAAATAGACAAAAGAATGAAGGCATTTTGACAAGCAGTGGATATGGAGAAGAAAAGAATGCTGATATAGTTCAGTTTCTTTGAAGTTTTGAGGATCACAAAGTCTTAGTATCCCAGCTCTTGCAAGTGGTGCACAGTGGAGGCATAGCAGTGATTCTATAATCCAGTCTGTAGTCTAGAACCACCCAAATTTTTCAAAGTGTCAAAAAGCTCATGTGCTTAGCTAATGATCCTCACAGTGTTGTACTTGTCTAAATCTCTCATGTACATTGTCTCCTGGCTTAAGGTTTACCCCTGTACTCTCCATACAAGAAAAGGGGCTACTTAAGGAGTCTTCCAACCATTCAAATCAATTGGTTTCACAGTCACTTTCAAGACCGTCTCTGAGAAAGCCACTAGAAAAACACATCTACTTTGATGTGCTGTGGGACTTACTCAGACATTCTAGAATCAACAAATGGCAAGAAAAAAATCCCAATAAAATATTTAAAAGAAAAATCCTAAGTCAGTTTGATAGAGTATAGATTGCCTGTTTGCAGCGAAGTTGGAGATCTGCCAGTGCTAAATAGGATCCAGTTGGTGTGGACTGAGGGATTCCTGGCAGCAAATCACGACAGAAAATCTGACCAAATAATGTCTTTTCAAGTAAGTGATAGCTAAAATCTGTTCTCTGGATGTTACTGCTGTGAGTAAATTGGCAGATATTTAAGCATGCAAGAGTAAGACAAAGTTGTCATTTCCATGTCTAACAAAAAAAAGAAAAAATTTTAATGTATATTTTTAATGAAGCTTGGCATTCTAGAAAAAATTTTAAAATGGAGAAGTTATCTATGTTTTTAAAAATTAAGTTTGAAATTTCATGTATATTAAAAAGAAATATTCCTTCTATTCTACTATTAATTTCCAGGAAAAGGCAAGCGACTGAAGCAAGCTAAGGAAGAAGCAATAGCAGAAATTGATCAGTACAAAATGCAAAGAGAAAAGGACTTTCGACTGAAGCAATCTAAGGTAAGTCAGAAAGTCAGCACTAATCTTCATGCAGCCCAGATTATCATATATTAATATTCATAAGGTGTAAGGTAGACCATCAGAGAGAAATACACAATTCAACAAATTAATTCAACCAACATAACAAAATTATTTATCTTATATTTTTACTTTCAAGTCATTTTTAATTTTTCATATAAAGGCTCAATCAATAGTTACTATCTAATGTATCTAATGTATAGTATATGTGAAAATCATATTCCTAAATATACAACTGTCAGGGAGTGCTCAAAGTATAATTGACTGATTTAAGAAAATAAACTTCAGAAAACATATTTTTGTCTGTTAATTTTTATCAATAGAATCAATAAAAAATGTTGCATGCTAAGATACAAAATGAATTTTTTAGACCAAGTTGCCTTTGATGGAGCCACAATTTCCAAGTGACCACAGTAAGTGTTATTGCAAATGCCCAAAAAGCCTTCTGTCATTTCTTTATGATCTTTTCAACTGGCTGGCTTCATTCAGTCAGTCTTTAATTATTAAGAGAGACTTTTTCTTGGGGACAACATTGTGGCACAGTGGGTTCAGCCACTGCTTGTGACGCCAGCATCCCAGTTGATAGCTCCAGTTCAAGTCCCGTCTATTCCACTTCTGATCTAGCTCCCTGCTAATTTGCCTGGGAAGGCAGTGGAAGAAGGCTCACAAACTTACTTGGCTCCTGCCACTCAGGAGAGCCCAGATGGAGCCTGGCTCCCGACTTCACCCTGGCCCAGACCTAGCTGTTGGGGCCATTTTGGGGAGAGCACCAGTAGAGAGATGATATCTCTCTCTCTCACTCTGCCTCTCAAATAAATAAATAAATCTTTACAAAAAGGAAATACTTTTTTCCACAATGCCATTTTTAAGATATCTGCCATTTTCAGAAAAATAAGTGCATGATATTTTGATATTTCCAGAGCTTAAATCATACTTTCCTTGCTGCAATATGAACTAAAATACAGAAAGGACTATACTCTGTGTGTCATAAAGTTTATGATATTTAATTTTTTTAAAGATTTATTTTATTTTTATTTGAAAGGCAGAGTTACAGAGAGGCAGAGGCAGAGAGAGAGAGAGATACAGCTCTTCCATTGCTGGTTCACTCCCCAGATGGCCGCAATGCTGGAGCTGTGCCAATCCGAAGCCAGGAGCCAGGAGCTTCTTCCGGGTCTCCCTTGCAGGTGCAGGGGCCCAAGGACTTGGGCCATTTTCTACTGCTTTCCAAGGCCATAGCAGAGAGCTGGATTGGAAGTGGAGTAGCCTGGACTAGAACCAGTGCATATATGGGATGCCAGCACTGCAGCCCATGGCTTTACCCACTACACCACAGCGCCAGCCCCTACATTTTATTTTTGATGAAAATATAAATAAAGCTCTGTTCAGAAGCTGACATTGCAAAACAAACTGCACTGCTGTTGGCAGTGTCTCCATGTCCTGGTGACAGAAGGAGAGCTCATATAGGAGCAGGTTAATTTGGACCTCTTGATTGAAAAAAAGGATTTCACTGGGCTCTTCCCTCAAGTAAAAAGTTTCTCCTTAAATAAAATAAATCTTTAAAAGGGGTGGGGGGCGGTGGAAGCAACACTGTGGTGCAGCAGGTTAAAGCCCTGGCCTGCAGTGCCAGCATCCCATATGGGTGCCAGTTTGAGCCCCAGTGGCTCCACTTCCAATCCAGCTCTCTGCTATGGCCTGGGAAAGCAGAAGATGGCCCAAGCCCTTGGGCCCCTCTACCCACGTGGGAGACCCAGAAGCAGCTCCTGGCTCCTGGCTTCATATAGGCCCAGTTCTGGCCATTGCAGCCATTTGGGGAGTGAACCAGCGGATGGAAGACCTCTCTCTGTCTCTACCTCTCTCTGTAACTCTTTCAAATAAATAACATAAATCTTTAAAAAAAAAAAAAAGTTTCTCCTAGAATAAGGTTGCCTACTTGGTGAAAATAAATATTTCTTATTTGGAAAAAGAAATCCTAGAACCACAGCCCACACACATAGTTGCCCTTTGCCCCTCTTCAATCACATTGTCCACCACCCTTGTCTCTGCTTGTTCTATTTCTCAGACAGGCAGAATACACCACCGTCTTGTGGCCCATACAATAGACCATGCAACTCTCTCCATTTAGAAACAATTATTGTCCTGATCTCCATTCAGTGGTTAGCCCTTCTTCCTGATGATCTTATCTAAAATTGTGTCTCTTATAAACAAGACCCTATTATAGTCTATTCTTCTTCTTCTCAGCATTTATCATTATCTGCTATATTGTATATTCACATTTTTTGCTTACTTCCTATCTTTTTTTTCTGGATTGTAAGAACCAAAATAGCAGATTCTTTATTTGCCTTATTCTCTGCTGTTTTCCCAGATAATAAAATAGCATCTTGGGGAGCATGTCTGGCCTACTGGTTGGGATGTCCATGCCCTATGTCAGAATGCTTGGGTGCTGGGTGTTCATTGTGGCAGAGCAGGTAAGCTGTTGCCTGTGAAGCTGGCATTTGATATCAGAGTGCCAGTTGGGAGTCTCTTCTGCTCAGCTTTCTACCCAGCTCCCTGCTAACACACCTGGGAAAGCAGCAGAAGATGGTCCATGTACTTGTATCCCTGCCTTCCATTTGGGAGGCCTGGGTGAAGTTCCTGGCTCCTGGCTTCAGCTTAGTCCAGCAGGCTGTTGCAATTTGGGGAATGAAACAGTGAACAGAAGATATGTCACTCATTCTCATTCTGTGTCTCTCTCTCTCTCCCCTCAACCCCGCCCTGCTGTCACTCTGCCTTTCAAATAAACAAAATAAATCTTAAAACAAAAATAGAACTCATGGATTCAGTGCCCATGTCTGCCTCTCACTGATATTTCCAGCTAGTGCAGAAGCATGCATGCTTCTCTCTCTCTTTCTCTGTATCTCTCCAGTTAAAAAAGAAAAAAAGAGCACATTGCCTGCCCATTGTAGTCATGCAGCAAATATTTGCTGGATGAGTAACTAAATATAACTTCTGTGCCTTTATCTTTCCTACTGAATCCTGTCATAATCATTGCATATTAGAACCTGACAGTATAATAATCCTCAACACCAACCAGCTTCTTTTATTTCAATTTTCATTTTTCTATTCAAGAGGTAGAGACAGGAACCATCACTGCGATGTAGGTTAAGCCTTTGCCTGCTGCACTGGCATCCCATACGAGCACAGGTTCAAGTCCCAGCTGCTCCACTTACAATCCAACTCCCTGCTAATGGCCTGGGAAAGCAGCAAAAGATGGCCCAAGTGCTTGGGTTCCTGCAACCACATGGAAGACCTAGATGAAGCTCCCAGACCCTGGCTTCAGATTGGTCCAGCTCTGGCCACTAAGGCCATTTGGGGAGTGAACCTGCAAATCAAAGACCTCTCTCCTTATATATCTCCCTCTGTCTGTAACTCTCTCAAATAAATAAATTAAAATATTTTTTAAAAAAAGAGGCAGAGAGACATGAGGAGAGGGGAGGGAAAGGGAGGGGTTAGGAGAGGAGAGAGGAGGCAGAGAGCACAAACCCTCCTACCCATTAGTTCACTCCCCAAGGGCCTACAATAGCCAAGGCTTGGTGACAGTGAATCCAGGAGCTTGGAATTCAATCCAGTTCTCCCACATGAGTGGCAGGTGCCCAACTACTGGAGCCATTAGCACTACCTCCTAATGTCTGCACCAGCAGGAAGCTGGAGTCAGGAGCAGAGCCAGGCATTAAACCCAGGGTCAATGCAGGGCGTGGGTGCCTTAACCAGCACCTCAGTCAACAGGCTGAACGCCTGCCCCACTCCTCCAGCCAGCTCTGATTATATTATGGAGAACATTTCTGAGATGGTAGCTATCTTTATTTTTTAAGGAATAACAAAACTTACCACAACTTCAGAAAATGGTTGAGTTCAATCTTTTGAAATACTGTTTCTCGAGAAGAATTCTGGCAAGAATAAATCAGGTTCAGGATTTGTCCTCTGCTGAGATCAGTAATGGAAACTCCTCATTGTTCTCATGATTAGAGCATCCAGCCAGTTTTTACTGCCAGTTGATCAAAAGCTTACCCAAGAAAGTCAACATGATTAAGACTCCGCTACATCAAGCAGGTTGTCAAAACGTTAGCACAGATCTTTCCTTGGCGTGGCCTCCGTGTGTGGGTGTGCTGCTGTTCCACTTAGGTCTCACCAGCAATCACCAGGGCAATTAGGAGGTCAGGGAGGAGACCCAGGACACCAGCTTTCTCCTGCTGTGAATTTTTTACCTTGAAATTTCCTTTTTCTGGCTTCTCAGCTCCTGTCAATACTTGCATCTTTTCAACTCCCCTGACATCAACGGAAACAGGTATCTCCGTCTGGGTAATATACCAACCAATATTATTTTATCACAGATTTATTTATCTTTTGCTTATCATTGCTGACCAATATAAACCTTCTACTAAAGAAGATATTACATTGCTGAAAGGAAATCTGTATTACACTGGGAAAATCAAATATATTGTTATAAAAGTGAGATGGACTATGCCTCTAAATAAAAGTCCTGAAAAGGTTGCCCTTGGCAGTGGAAGATTTTTACTTCTTTAACCCTTGTTCCTTAATTTCTATCTTGAGAACATTTGACTTCCTTGAAGCAATCACAGATTGAGAATGGAAAACTCGTTTGCTTATGGCAGCAGGACCTGAAGCTCTGCTTCACCTTGAACTGGAACATTTAGACAGCAGCTAAGGAAGCCTACGGAATATTGCAAGATTTCACCAGCATCTTTAGCCAGTACGCTGTGAGGCTAGAAACATTTATGCGGACAATGAAGTTTTGAAAAGGAACATGGAGAGATCTCTAAATGGCACTCTTTGACCAAATGTATTATTATATGTCACAAAGCTATCATCTCTGATTTATACAGTGTCCCAAACTTTCAGGGAACAGGCTTCTGACAGGATGAGCAACAGAATACAGGTAATGGGATTGTATACTACCTGGAAATCTGATCATTCTGCCCAGTTCAATAGACATGCAGTGAACATCTACCACACATTAAGCAGAGTTCAAGGCTTTTACAATACAATGGAGAACAAGATGAGGCTTGTTTTTGCTTTTGTGGAGTTCATATGGACTCATTTATATGCCTATGTGGGTCATATTAGCATTATACAGGCAGTTAGGAAGTACAGAAATCTTCCCTGGGAAGGCCTTTTAGAATTGTAGATAGCCAGTCACTCTTTCAGCATTATCCATGAAATATTATAGAAACCCAAATTACTGGCTATCAGACAAGCTCAGAAATATATTTAATGGTTCAGCATGACACATACCATTATGGGAGTATTTATAAGAGTATCACAGAATTTATGAAAGTGCAGATAGATTAGAGAAATGATAAAAGTGTAAGCAGGGCAATCAATGAAAAATCTCAATAATAATGTCTGATATTTACTCATTGCTTATTCAATGTTATGATTCTATACTAAGTGTCATCCTAATGATAATTCTATTCAAAAAATTATCATATTGTCTTTGTGAAGCACATTAAGGGTACAACTGATACTAAGAGATGGCATTTATTGCATTAGACCTACACTATTCAGTATGGCTATTACTCACCTGGGCTACTGACCACTTGACATTTAGCTAGTACAAATCAAAGTGAGCTATAAGTGTAAAATATACACTAGATTCAAAAGAATTAGTATGAAAATAAGAATGAAATTTTTATATTGACTGTACAGTAAAATAATACAATTTTGGATATATTGGATTAAATATGTAAACATTAATAACACTTATTTATTTTGCCTTTTGAACATGTCTTCTAGAAAACTTAAAATTCCATATATGTCTCACTTTGTGGCTCATATTACATTTCTTCTTTTTTTAAAAAAAAATTTGCTTATTATTTGAAAAGCAGAGTTACAGAGAGGCAGAGGCAGAGAGAGAGAGGATTCCCATCCATTGGTTCACTCCCCAGATGGCCGCAATGGCAGGAGTTGCGCTGATCCGAAGCCAGGAACCAGGGGCTACCTCCAGGTCTCCCACAGGGGTGCAGGGCCCAAGGACTTGGGCCATCTTCCACTGCTTTCCCAGGCCATAACAGAGAGCTGGATCAGAAGCAAAGCAGCCAGGACTTGGACCGGCACATATATGGGATGCTGGCACTGCAGGCAGTGGCTTCAACCGCTATGCCACAGTGCAGGCCCCTCATATTACATATTACATACATATTACATATTACATATGTATATGTAATATTACATATTACATATCTCCATTTCTAAAATGAAGAACTAGGGTTGACATTAATTCTCCCAAAGTTAAATAAAATAGTTGCACTAAACTAATGATAACTATTTTTAATGCTGATTCAATGAAAAAATAGGTAACAGTTTCACAACATTTATCTTATTTTTTCATCACAAAATACATTGGATTTAGGAGAAATAAAGTGGGCTGTTTTGGGTTTGGGTGTTTTTTTTTTTTTTAGCAGTTTGGTAGAAACCCACTTAAGACATATAATTCAGTGGAAAAAAATTAAATTTAGTGGAATTATTTTAAGTAATTCGTTTCTATATTTAAAGTTCTTCTCTGCAAAGCAAACTTTTCCCTTGTGATTCTGTTTCTCGTATACTCACTTCTCCAAATGTTATTTTGTGTTAAGTTATCTGGGTGTCTTAGAAGCTGTGTCTTTCAAGATGATTTTCTTTGAACTGGGAAGACCCTGTGGCCTGGTCTATAATGCAGGAAAGAACTTGAACTAAATAACCTCAGTCTCATTTGACCTCAAGGTTAGGACTCAGAAAGATCAGGCAGGTTCTATAATTTAGAACTTCTTAACGCTGATGTCAAAGTTAATCATCAGGTGGGTTTCTTGCACTGAATTAAACATGTACCTTCCCTGAACACTCACAGAAGAGAAAAGCAAACTGCTTCTTGCCTTCGCAGGCCCAATTTACAAAGGAGGTAAATCAGAGTTGACCGCTTTAGCAAAGGAGAACATTCGAAGTGTTTCACCACAGATTTCCTCTAAATTATTAACTTCCCTGATGAAATTATATTTTGGTCAAGCCATTACTTGACAGAGAAGCTAAGAGCATAGAGGAGTGAGTGTTAAATACTGAGAGTCGCTCACAAAGAGCAATCAGAAAGATATATTAAATTGTGTCAAAAATCATAATGTGGTAAAATGAATATATCTCTATTTGAAACAAATTCAACCCACACTAAAATTCCCAAAGTAGTAAGGTTCTCAAAATTCTATCTGCATGCAAACGTGTCCTAGTGCATATGTCGTGTCTGGGTCTTCCTCTAAAACATGACTCAATTCATTCAGATAATCAGTTATTCATGCTTTACTAAAGAGGGAAGGTGGCTTTAATGGTGTCTTTCAACTTTATTTTCTAGACTTGTAATTCAGAATGTAAGCTATAGGAAAGATATGGAAGGTGGGTAGAAATTGCTATAAATATGTTAAAAGTGTGAGAAATGAACCTATGAGTATGATCTAATTATTGTGCACCTGAACCCAATTTGTACTATGGAGAGGTCAGCTACAAGTGGAAGTAACCTGCTATGGCCAGTTGCTGGTTTTCTAGAAAGCTTAGCCCTCCTGTTCATGATATTGATGAACTTGCCGTTTCTCTAACCATTCTGAAAAAAACAATACATAATGTGCATGCAATCATCAATAATAGGCTAAGACAAATTTAGTTAATAAAGCAAATTGAATGCACGCTATAGTATAGTGAATTCTGCTTTGTTTTGGTAGGTAATGGGTTCTCAGGGTAATCTGTCAGATGAAATAGAAGAACAAACACAAGAGAAGATACAAGAATTGAATGCAAGCTACAGAAAACACATGGACAGTGTGATGGAGCAGCTTTTGAACATGGTCTGCGACATGAAACCAGAAATCCATGTGAACTACAGAACTACCAACTAAATGTACATTCTATTGTCCAATAAATGGTATGGGTGCCTCCTGGTTGATTCTCATCATGTTCATGTTCAGGAATTTGAAATGTTAATCTTAAATTTACTGGACACTTACCAATCTCAATGTGACATAATCATACATAAGCACTGAATTCAAAATCAAATAAAAGTGCTGTTCTACTGTCCTGGCAATAGTTATGACCTTGCCATTTCATTTGGAGTAAGTCAGGAATGCAGAATAACATTCTTTTCGATACGTTCCTCTCCATATTGAAAGGAAAATATGGTTATGACAGCTTTCCTGTGTATTTGACTTTTGCTTGCTATTTCTCATTTTTATCAATTTAGAAAAGTTGCTTTTAGTTGTGGTGCTAAAGGATAATTTCAAATGGAGGATATAATATGCTCATTTTAGATCTGTATGAGTCATATGATCAAGAATTCTATTCAATTCATTAATCAGTGAGAAAACTGGTAAGATATCAGCACCAGTTCCAAGAACATTTCTAAGAACTGAATGTATATAAAAATATACACATGCAGAGAGAGAGACAGGCAGAGAAAGATGGATTTCATAACCACTCTATTTACTTAACCTCATCTAACTAGATATTACTCTCTTTCAAGTATATTTCTTAAAAGCATACAATAAGCTGATGGCATAGAAGTTTGGGTATGTTTGCTTGAATGCTTTTTAATTCTCAGGAGAAAAACTAGGTTAGATTGCCATTAGCACTATCTCCTAGCAATAACTAAGCAAAATTCTTGTTAAGTACCAAGTACTTCGTAAATTCCACGTATAGGGGCCAGTGCTGTGGCATAGCAGGCAAAGCTGGTGCCTACAAAGCTGGCACCCCATGTGGGCGCCAGTCCTGGCTGCTCCATCTCTGATCTAGCTCCCTATTAATGTCCTGGAAAAAGCAACAGAAGATGACCCAAGTGCTTGGACCCTGACACTCAGATGAAGTTCTTGGCTTCTGGCTTCGACAGCCATCTGGGGAGTGAACCAGCAAATGCAGGATCTCTCTCTCTCTCATCTCTCCATCTCTCTCTCTCTCTCTCTCTCTCTCTCTCTCTCTCTCTCTCAACTCCGACTTTCAAATAAATAAATCTTTAAAAAAAAAAATTTAATTCCATGTCTAAATTATGTCAGTCTCATTGTGGAGGCAGTGTTAGTGCCTCCCCTTACAAAATGGGAAACAGAGACTAAAGAGCTTTGCAAGAGTTGCTCAGGGAACAGAGGCAGCATTGGGCCTGTAGGACTCCAGTGCCCACCAAATGGTCTCCCAGAGAGTTTCTATATTCGTATCATTATGAATCATGTATACCTTAACGTCTTTGATTTCAAATAATATATGCAGAAAGATTGTGATTCCAGTCCAAAAATTTAATTAATAAATGTAGTTGTTACAAAACTATCTGTACAATTCGAAATAAAAACTGAAGTTATTTAATTGTTTTTATTGAATATTTGTTCCTCTGAAACCAAGACTTTAATTTCCAAAATTTTATGTTAATGGCACTAAGAAGGCAGAAACATAACCCACCTCTAATAGTGCTTGGAGGTGTGGTCTGGGAAAGTGATTGAGTTAGTTAGACACTTAGAGGGGTGCCCCATCAGAGAATCTTGGTGGACACATAGATAGACACATACACACTCCCTGTCTCTTGCCATGTGATTCCCTGTGCCAACAAGAACACCATCAGCAGAGGCCAACCCAATGAGACTACCCAGACTTGGATCTGAATCTCCAAAACTGTGAGCTAAATAAACCTGTATTCTCTTTAGAAGTTAATTGCTTCAGGTCGTAGCAATGAAAGTTGACTGATTAAACTGTTGTTTTTATAAGGTTAGCATCATGGATTCCCTTTAGTAAACAAAACCTTAACATGTATTTTAATATTTCAGAAACCATCAATTTTACATTTACACTAGGCAAAAATGGATAGGGGCCAGTGCTGTGGCATAGCAGGTAAAGCTGCCACCTACAGTGCCAGCATCCCATATGGGTGCTGGTTCAAGACCAGGCTGCTCCACTTATGATCCAGCTCTCGGCTAATGGCCTGGGAAAGCAGTAGAAGATGGCACAAGTGCTTGGACCCCTGCACCCACATAGGAGACCAGGAAGAAGCTCCTGGCTCCTAACTTTGAATCGGTCCAGTCTGGCCACTGTAGCCATTTGGGGAGTGACCCAGAGGATGGAAGATCTCTCTCTCTCTATCTCTCTCTCTCTGCCTTTCTGTAACTCTGCCTCTCAAATAAATAAATAAATCTTAAAAAATAAGAAAAAATTAAATTCCATTTGTTTCTCTGTTTTCCCAATTTTTGAAGACAGGAAAACCAAACAAGTTAGTTTATCAATTTTATCTGGCAGAGATTTCTCCATTTATAAAAAAAAACACAATGGATTCCTCAGTTAAAGAACAGGAAGGGCTCCTATTTCCTGGGAATCCTTCCCCTATTTTTTTGAGGTGAGGAGGTATCAAATAGCTTTGTCTCCCAAAAATGAGGACAGCCATGGAGAAGTTCCACTTCAACACGTTTGAAGAATTGGAGGAGGTATTCAAAAAATTCATGGGAATGCTTATTATGACAAGAAAATCTGCAAGGATTTTTTTTTTTTTGACAGGCAGAGTGGACAGTGAGAGAGAGAGAGACAGAGAGAAAGGTCTTCCTTTGCCGTTGGTTCACCCCACAGTGGCCACTGTGGCCAGCACACTGCGCTGATCCGAAGCCAGGATTCAGGTGCTTTTTCCTGGTCTCCCATGTGGGTGCAGGGCCCAAGCATTTGGGCCATCCTCCACTGCCCTCCCGGGCCACAGCAGAGAGCTGGACTAGAAAAGGAGCAACCAGGACAGACTTTGGCACCCTAACCAGGACTAGAACCCAGTGTGCTGGAGCCGCAGGCGGAGGATTAGCCTTTTGAGCCGCAGCACAGGCCAATCTGCAAGGATTTCAACCATTTTTGCATCAAAATAAACTTGTACTTTCAGTTTCCATGAATGTTTTGGAGTTCCCTCACAATAAAACAATAAGCAAAATTACATATTGGAAAAGTTACGCAGGAAGATAATTCGAAAAAGCACAGCCTTGTGTTTTGCCTTACATCATAAGATTTGGTCATCTTACTGAAACAAGATATCAATTTTCTGGATGTGAAGGTTTGAATGTTTTATCTGGAACACCCAAGTTAGTCAATCTCTGAGCCTGCACAGAGGTAGAATATTGTTTAGAAGCACATTAAATGAGTACCACGCTGCTCTCAGATTTGAGGTGATGACACGCCCTTAAGAAGGAGATGAGAACTGGCTAGCACCAGACTGCGCATCTTGCCCAACCTGTGCCCTGGGTTCTCCATGCCCCATTGGCTCTCATCCCACCCTCCAGAGTCGCAGATTCCCTATTAGTGTTTTAATGTAAAAATTGTGTTAAGTCAAAGGATCTCTAAAAGCACTCTAGCATTTTCTTTAGAGACTAAATTAGACCCATTTCAAAGAACAATATTCACCACTTCCAGCTTTTTTCACTCACTATCGTATAATTTTTGTTAATTTCTCAATGACCTGATATCTATCCTAAATACTATGTTGTCAGTACAAACCATCCTCAGCATCTTAGAGACTACACAGTTCACGTGGTTTTAAATTCAAATGCAGTTTCATATCTTTGGCTAACTGAATGAATCATCTTCCAAGAATGCTCACATTCTCATAGATGGCAGAGCTTCCCAGTTTCACTTTATTTACATACATATGAAAAGGTTTATATTTCAGACAGAACACACTTATCTACGAGAGCTTTCTCAGCCACACCAAAAAGCTGACCTTTTTTGTACATGTACCTGTACTAAGTAGCTGTTTCTATTCATAAGATCATCACTCAGAAATGAAATAAACCTAAACATGTTTTCAACTCTCTACCCTTATTTTGATCCTTTGCACAATCACAAAGTACAAAATGAAATATGACTCCATTAAGTTTTTACTCATTTCCATCCCACTTGAAAACAAACTACGGAGTTTACAGAATTGTAGAGGAATCATAAAGATTTCAAATATTTCTGTATCTTAGCTCACAAACATAAAGTCAAGTCAAGAGCTGCCATCAATACATCATCACTATTACTTTCTGGATCGATAGAGTGAAGAACAGAGATGGCCAACATACGCAAAGTTGATGGTTTTGAAATATTCCTCTGAGACCATCCTAGAGCTAGCCAACCCCACAACCAGAAAGAAGCTAGCTTAAATCAGCAAAACCACATTACCTGCTGGTGACCATAAAAACATGCTTGAGCAAAGAAGAGACTATATAAACCACACAGGAGATCCTCAGATAGGCTCATAAGCAATAATGGATAGTATTTTCAGCCACTGGGTTTTCAGGTGATGTATTATGAACCAATAGATAACGCCTAACAGATGTTGATTGGAAAAAGAGAGGTGTTCAACTCTCTTGAAATCCGAGCATTCAAGTAAACTAGGACAAAGATGTGACCATTAGATTCACACTTGTGGAGGAGAAGTTGGAGTAGAGAACGCTTGATGAGAAAGTGAGAAATAGCAATTACAAATGATCAGGGAAGCCATGCTGCAGCTTGAGGGATGTGTGTCTTTTGTTTGGGATAGGAAATGGTAGAGCATATTAAAATTCATTATGAGAGAAAAATTGTTTTGAAGAGCAGAGAGGGGACTGATGATAGAAGCAAAGTCCTTGAGAAGGCAAGAAACTTGGGGGGCTGGTGCTGTGGTGTAGCAGGTGAAGCCACCGCCTGAAGTGCCGACATCTCATATAGGTTCGAGTCCCGGCTGCTCCTCTTCTGATTCAGCTCTCTGCCATGGCCTGAGAAAGTAGGCATGGTCCAAGTGTTTGGGTCCCTGCACCCTCATTGGAAACTTGGAAGAAGCCCATGGCTCCTTCGGATCAGCCCAGCTCTGGCCATTGCGGCCATCTGGAGAGATCTCTCCCTCTCCTTCTCCCCCTCCCCATCCTCCCCCTCCCCCTCCTCCTCCCCCTCTCCTTCCTCTCCTTTTCCTCCTCTTCCTACTTCTCCCCCTCCCCCTCCTCCTCCTCTCTCTCCCTCTCCTTCCTCTCCTTTTCCTCCTCCTCCTACTTCTCCCCCTCCCCCTCCCCCTCCTCTCTCTCCCTCTCCTTCCTCTCCTTTTCTTCCTCCTCCTACTTCTCCCCCTCCCCCTCCCACTCTGTAACTCTGCCTTTCAAATAAATAAATAAATCTTTAAAAGAAAGAAAGAAAGGAAGAAATGAAACAAAATGAAACTTGGGACTCTGATCACCAAGAGAGCAATTGGCTTTAGATGCAAGCAAGGACACATTAAGAAGGTGGCAGGGGCTATGGGTTGACTTACAAATGGTAGGTACACAATGACAGAATGATGAGAAAATTCCTGTCTGATTAGAGCTATTTTCAATTTAATTATGATGGACAGGATCTACTGAGAATGAATAGAAGTTTTAGGAGACTTATCAAGACAAGAAGAAAAGGGGTAAAATGTTCTATGCGAGGGCAAACCGTTGAAATCTTTACGTAATATGTACTAAATTGATCTTCTGTGTATAAAGAGAATTGAAAATGAATCTTGATGTGAACAGAAGGGGAGAGGGAGCGGGAAAGGGGAGGGTGGGGGGAGGGAGGGAAGTTGTGGGGGGGGAGCCATTGTAGTCCATAAGCTGTTCTTTGGAAATTTATATTCTTTAAATAAAAGCTTTATAAAAAAAATAATAAGATTACTATGCTAGAGAAGTGTAATATGATGGTCAAGCAGTGTTGAGTGTCTGAGAGCCATTATCACCCTCTCAAAATGAGACTGTGTCAGTTGTGTTTTACTCTGGTGATGGCGAGCTACTCAGGTGCAGACAGGGAGTAGGTAGACAGCCAGCTTCCACCTCCATACTCATCAACAAAGACTTCACATCAGCTCTCTTGTCATGCATCCTTCAGCCCTAAAAGTGAACTGGAATAATTCTTCTCAAGGGGGCTACAAATGTATAGCCCTAACTTTTAAGACAATAAGATTACTGAATATAAAGAATTAAAGAGAAAGGTATAAAAATAAACACAGATATTATTTTAAAATTTCATAATCCTTTTTTTATCAATCTGAATAAATGTAACTGCTGCTAATTCTACATGGCTATCTTATTTCTTATTCTCCTATCTCTACTCTCAAAGGAATGTCTGTTAGCCTTGCAAGGAGTTACTGGTATAGTGAGTTTCCTCTTCAGAGGAGCCTTAAGAATTTACTTACACATTATATACATAACTTGAAGATCTTGTCATTTGTGCAATAGCAACCGTTCATTCATTCATTCAGTCACCCAAGAATGTTGAATTTTGTTATATTACACATTTGGGATTGGTACTGGAAATATAGCCATGTGTATTATAAAGATCAACAAGTTCTGTATACCTACTCTTATCACTTCCAGTGATCTGTCGCCAGTGCTAATGTAAGTGCATACTTTATGTGCATCTGCAAACTGATTAAACCTGGCTATTGGTACTAGGACAGAAAAAATATTTGCTATGGACATAATCTTAAAAGTAGTTGTAACCAGTAGTAAATGCCATCAATCCTGGGCCTAGACTGTTTGAGTTCATATATAAGCAAATGTATACATGCTTATAATAATAATGATAGTTACTATTGTAGCTTAAAAAGGACTAAGATAAACAAATTGTTACAGATAGTATGAGTATGGAAGGGGGTTATAAGATTAGGAATGGCAGAAAAATCACTGTAATTTACTTTTGCACCCAGTTTAAATAGACCATTATGAAATTTTTTAGTAACTTTAAACAGTTTTTGTCTACAGCACAGTAGAACTAATAGAGAAGTTTAACCAAGCCTGTCATGTTTATTAATGTGTAATCAATTAATGAGAACATATGTGTTCCACGAACTCTAAAGATATTTAAAAGAGATTAGCGTGAACATGAGAACTTTGTCAATATTCTGAACACCTATTTCCTAGTGGAATTTACAGTTTATAGTCACAGTTCAGAAGGATGCTTTCCTAAAGAGAAACTTAAAAATACGTCCAAACACCCCCAAATAAAACCCACAGCTTTGAATGTTATATACAGTTATATCTATACAAGAAAAAAAAATGCTTCACAGGGTGATAATGCAGGAATCAGCAACTTAACTCATGCTAACATGAAATGAATAAATGTGCCTACTGAAAATTTAGCAACACCATTCTCATTAACTCAAATTAAATCTTTGCCAAGGGTAAGTCAAACCATCAATGTTAGTAGTAGCATTAACAAATGAAATAATACTATTGAGGTCAGTTATGATCACAGGCTAATTCTCTTTGTCTAAAGTTTCTCTTTTTTCCTTCCCTTCCTGACAAATACTACCAGTCATTCAACGCAGGGTTAATGTGCTGTCTAGCTCGTGAAGACTTGCCCAACTCCTGGGGGAAGGGTATTATTTTCTGGGTAATTTGAAAGCTCCATCATGCACTTACTGAGTTGTACAGGAATTTAGTTGTGTTGTTCACAGATAACCCCACCTCTGACTATGATTTCTAAAAGGAGAAAAAGCTGTCTTCTGCTCATCTTTTTCTCCTACAGCTTAACTGAATGCTCAGAAAATTATGTTTCTTTTAAAATTTTCATTTATTAATTTTTATTTATTTGAAAGGCAGAGAGAGACAGAAAGAGCATATGCTTCTAACACTTGGTTTGCCTACAAATGTGCACAACAGCTAGGGATGGGCCAAGCCAAAGCCAGGACCTGGGAACTCAATTCAAGGGACTCAATGGGAGGAAGGGACCCAAGTGTTTGTACTATCATCTGCAACCTCCCAGAGTACCCATTGGCAGGAAGTCGGAATCAGAAACAGAAGCCAGACTCTGCTCCCAGGCACTCTGATATTGGGATGCCAGCCTGCCAGCCCACTGTATTGGCTAGTGATTACTTAACAAATGTAATGTCAATAGTAATCAATAGTTATTGTTGTGATATGAGAATAGTTCCTCATGAACATACCAATAGGAACATCACAGAGTTAAAACTTTAAACAATTCTTAAAATCTGCTACTGGGGGCCAGCATTGTGGCACAGCAAGTTAAGTCACCACTTACCACAATCGTATCCCACATTGAATGCCAGCGGCACCACTTCTGATCCAGCTCCCTGCTAATGCACCTGGGAAATCAGCAGAAGTTGGCCCAAATACTTCAACGCCTGCTACTCCATGTGGGAGACTAGGATGGAGTTCTGGGCTCCTGGGGTCAGCCTTGCCCAGCCCTGGTCACTAGAGCCACTTGGGGTGTGAACTAGCAGATGGAGGACCTCCCTATCTTTCCTTCTCTCTTTGTCACTCTGCCTTTCAAATAAATAAATAAACCTTTAAATAGAAGCACCTCCCAATGTTCTTCTAGAAAGGCAAGGGAATCCCCCCAAATCTGAGACTCGGGAATTAGCCTGGTGAATGGGAGAGGGGGTGGGGTTAGAGCCAGAGAGGAAAAAGTACACAAAGGCTCAGAGGTGAACAGGACACAACACAGGTGTAGAAAGCTAGAGAGTCACATTTTGGAAAAAAGCTCAGATTGGTGCTAGGGAGGTCAGAAGTGTGGCCTGTGAAAAAGCTTTTATGCCATGCTAAGAAGTTTGTTCATTTCCCGAAATATATGGGAAGGACATTGAGTTACATAACGATTATTGCACATGCTGTGATCAGACAGCATCACAGCATCCGGGAGTTAGCAAAGGGGACAAGACTGGAGACAAGGGCCTCTTCTGGGAGGCTATTGTGGTGATCCAAGTGGGTGATAAGCAGGTACTTAGCTACTGCAGGACTGGAGAGAAGAGGAAGGTGGCAAGAGAATAAAGAGGTAGAACTGATCTGATTGAGAACTGGCTAGATGTGAAAGGGAGAATGCTCAAGAACATTACATTTTCAGGGCAATCTGAAAAGAAAAAAAGACAGTAGACATTGAACAGAAACAGTCCTGAGGACAAAGGGGAGAATCAGAAGAAGCTTATACCCATTTCTAAATGGAACAATGTACTATTGGTTCTCTCTTTCACGCCCACACTCGTCACCCTGTACAGAAACCAAGGCTAAATTGAGATGCCTCTAATTTCATCTATATGAAACTCTAAGACATCGTGGGTGTCTTATCACATACAATGAACACGCCCTCTTCCTGCAAGAATCTTGACCACAGATCCCAGTTTCTCTATGCAGTTCTCTCCATCTCAATCCTCTTAAACCTTCTACTCCAGGCCACTACTTCCTTCTCTCCACCCCTGAACCCCAAACCATGAAAAAGAATACACAAAGCATGGAGATCTGGGAGGGTTAGCAGGTAGAGGATCCTTGTAACGCCTATATACTCATCATCGCACAAGACAGACATCAGCTGCCTCCACACGCGCAGGTGGTCGGTATTCTTATCTCTGACAACTTGGAGGCAAACCATATGACATCTTCAACTTGCTTGAGAGAGATTATATCTCCAGACATTGGAGACTTCACACTTTTCATGAATATCAACGGGGCCAAAAGGATTATTAACAGCAAAGCAGGCAGCATGTCACTTGAAAAATCCTTTGATCTGTCTTCTCAGTGTCTCCAGCAGCTTCATGCTTTGCTACTTCAAATAGCACAGCGACCCCCTTACCCAGTCTCTTTGCTCCTGGAGATACCTTTCTGAAATGGTCTTTGCCTCCCTCCCTGCACCCATATCTCCTGCATAAAAAGGATAAACAGGAGTACAGCACCAGCTTTATTTTCAAAACTATTATTTGCACCTGCATCACTTTGCTCAGGAAAGCTACTGGGACTCAACCTCTGTTAAGGCAGAGAGGGATTTTAAATAACAAGACCCCAATCTTAAGTTACTGTCATCACATAAATTCTCAGGATAATACACAAAACTCTACTTCTAGAAGGATTCAGCTCCTCTTACATCCCCAATGGGAATGGGAACACTGGATTTCAAATTTAGCGTCTTAAAAATACGGATCTGGTGATGTCACCCAAAGAGATTTCAATTCAGTAGGCCTATGAATTACTTGTTTAACAAGCACCCCTGGGGATCATGCTGCAGGAGCCCAGACTTAAAGAAAATGTGAGATTCCATGATATAATCACCATTTAAGTGGAATTTCTAAGTTCCAACACCAGATGCCAAGAATAGTCTCAATAAGTGCCGTACCACAGGTGTGGCAGTGAGTGCTTCCCTTTTCCTATGTTAGAGAGGCCAGAGCAGTGGCAGCAGAATTTCTACACAACAGAGGTAGGAGTTAGAGAAATGAAAAGATAGGAGGTAGAGAATTGAAAGACTTTACATTTTTAATGTCAGAGGAGAGGGTTCATGGTTCAAAACATGGAACAGTAGAACATGCTAATAAGGGGAGCAGCACTGTGGAGCAGTAGGCTAATCCTCTGCTTGCGGCACTGGCATCCCATATGGGTGCCAGTTCGAGTCCCAACTGCTCCTCTTCCGATCCAGCTCTCTGCTATGGCCTGGAAAAGCAGTAGAAGATGGCCCAAGTGCTTGGGTGCCTGTATCCACATTGGAGACCCGGAAGAAGCTCCTCGTTCCTGGCTTCAGATTGGCGCAGCTCTGGCCATTGCAGCCATTTGGGAAGTGAACCAGTGGATGGAAGACCTGTATCTCTGCCTCACCCTCTCACTGTCTGTAACTCTACCTCTTAAATAAATAAATAAAATCTAAAAAAAAAAAAAATACCAATAGGAAAGGAATGAACACCTCTACTCCAAAGAACACTGCTCTCGTATGTAGGATTCCAGGAACCGAATATTCATAGACTATGGTTACTAGGATTAACTTTTTACTTTGTGACACCAGCAGCTATCATTTTAAAAATATGAATGGAATTAAAGGAAAAATAGGTGGTACATGATATCAGAGTACGTACTAAAAGAGCACCACCAGCTGATGCAAACTTGTGAACACGGACTGAAAACAAAGACATCAAGTTTGCTGACTTGTTTAAAGTAGAAAAGAGCAATCCATAGCTCGGTACAGGGCATCCGCACAAAGGCCCAAGGGTTTTGTCAGGGAAGCAAACTCTGGAGCTAGTTTCTGAGTTCAATGCCCAGACCCCACAACTGCAAAACAGGAGGATGTAATGCTTTACATTTTTATTTATAATGTGAGGCTAATGGTAATGAACCCTGTAGATTATTATGAATTAATACATTAATAGTGCTTAGGTAGAGACTGGAGGATAAAACACTTTAATATAGTAAGTGATGGAGGTTACTTTAAAAGATGGGGATGTTTAGGGGTCTTGATATCCTGTGTTTACCTCTTATAAGGGAAAAGAGTGTAGAAGGAAGGTTAAAGGAGTAAAAATTATGGAATTAATTGGAAAAAACATGAATAAGCTGAGCACCTCCAGAATGTGGTGTTAGCTATGGTGAAAGCTACTGGATGTATTTTACTGTTTCCTTACACATCATAAAGGCTTCCCTTCCCAGGAGCTTCCAAAATGAGAAATCCCCCAGTTTATCTGCTTAGCAAAACTAAAGTTCTGTGTTCGTTTATTATTTTAAATACATCACATGTAGTAGTTGAGTAAAGGGCTCCTTCCACAGGGATAGAACAAGAAAGCTTGAAACCCTGGAAGACTAGGAAAGTTTGACTCCTAGAAACTTTTACTCAAATTAAATGTCACACTTTGAAACTTTCAATAAAAATGACAAGAGAACGAAACAAAGAAATAGACGATGACAAAAGCTGGAGGTGTGCAAAACCTGTGGTTTGCTATGCTTGTCACCTCCTGTGGCTACCTCATTTCATCCCCACATGGAGACTCGTTTATTTGTGCTGCTCTATTTATTATCTTGCCCTTTCCTAATCCCAGTATTTAGCAACATTTATTTTTTTCTTCTTTGTTAAGTTTTTCTTCAAGGAACTATCAGCTCTATGAGAAATGAACCCTTCAGGCTTGGTTAAGGTCGAGGCAATATAATGTGTAAAGGCCTACTTATAACTAAGGCAGGATAACATAGAGTTTGAAGATAATCAATTATAATGCCTTTGCTTTTAGTAGCATTAGAACTCATTAAAACTGGCTAACACAATAAAGTGGACTTCAGGTCATAACTAAAACTTCCAGCAATGAAGCTTAATTCAGATGAGGACTGAACCTATGACAACATCATGAACTAGTTTCCAGTCATGTCACCAACACCTAGTTTATTTTTGCTCTGCTCTATCCTAGAGCAAGGGTTTTATCCTTGGCTATTGACTGTCATGGTTCACGCTCAGAATGAAAGAATCATTTGCCCAATATTTCAGGAATTTCTAGAGCCACTCTGAACTGACTTGGGTTATGCACTTGGAAACTGGTCAAAGAAAGAGAATACATTAATCTTCACAGCTAGATTGTGTGATTCCCCTAACCACAAGGATATTTGGTAGACACTGGGAAAGCAACCAAGAATTGTCCATTATGAAGATCAGAAGCTTAAAGGCAGAGATAATTGGATATAACATTTCCTATTTCGACACAACCTCTAACTCTCCCTATACTGACAAAAATATAGAAAATAGTACCTACCTCTTAGATTTATTTTGAAGGATAAATAACTAAAGTGACACATTCATCCAGGTATCTCACATACAGTATGCATGCAATGAAAGTTATCCTCATCACTAAACCCCTCCACGCCTCAGAACAACACCCAGCACATGGGAGGCATTCAGTACGCATTTGCTGAATGGACAAATGACAAAATGAATGAACAAATGCTCATGCATCCATATAAGTTGATTTGCTTGACTAAACAGGAGAGACAAAAGTCAAAAAGCATTGACATTAATAAAATATTCAGATGAACTGTTTTTAATATACCTAGCCAATGCACTTCATAAACGTAGTTTATAAAATTTTCCAGGTCACTGATTTCCCAAAAGCACTTGGGAAGGCCAAAATTAAGCTTATTAAGTTATATAATAAACCACTGAGGTATTTTAGTGTAAAAAATAGAAAAATTAACTTCAAATAACTATAAAGCAGTCATAAATTTAACTTATATAGCAGGAAAAGTAAATGTTGGCCCTTAGTCAATCAGTATGTGACATGGAGGAGGTCCTTTCTGTCTGAGCTTTAGTTTCTCAGTTTTAACTCTGATTTGGAGTACGGAATGTGACATTTCAAGGACATCTGGCAGCCACACATCTAGTTCCCGCTGTAACCAGTCAGGGCGACACCCCAGTGCCCAAACACCAGCTTGGAGCCATTGCAGCATCTTAATAGGTAAATACAAGAATTTCTGCTAAAATGTTTGAACTTCTGCAGAAACGGTACTATAATCAAACCATTATTATAATATTCTGTGGGCCATCATACCTTATAGATATTGGATATTATAAATAAAAAAAAACTTAAAAATTGTAGACGCACACAGAGGTGCCCAGAGCTACCACCAGGGGATCAAGGCCAAGGGCACCAAGGGGGAGCTGTTCCCGGGGCCACCCGCCCTCCATAGAAGCCCCGGGGGAAGAAACAGAGCGGGAGTCACAGTCTCAGGAGCCCCTGGCCCACACCCCCAGCCAAGCCCGCGCGCCCGCCAGTCCTCCCACCTAGCCAGCCCGGGGCCGCAGGATTCTTAGATGGAACACAGCTCCATCACCTCCCAGGCGCGAGGGACGACGCCCCAGAGCTCACCAAGCAAAGTCCCGTCTCCAAGTCGTCTCCTAAGGAGCCTCGTGGACGCAGCATCTTCAAGGCGCCCAGCACGTTGGCCAGTGCGGCCCCTCCACTGAGCCCACGGCCTACAAGCAGCAAGCCAGCCCCATTGTCAAGTCCGCTTTTCGCCAGTACCAGCTTACCAATCCCAGGGACCCGCCTGGCCCTGGAAGTGCCCGAAGACCAAGGCAGGAAATGTGTGGTCACTGACCTGGAGGTAACCCTCGCGCATAGCTCCTTGCAGCCCACCACCGACGCCTGCAGAGGTGGAGGCGCCGGCTCACCAGGTGCACGCGCTCCGAGGCCTTCCGTGGATGAGCTCCCGAGACGAATGGGGGCGCCTCGGAACGTGTTCTCTTCCGGCCAGGCTGTGCCGGGCCTGCGGGACGGCCGTGGGGTGTCCCGGGCGCGAGTCCTGTGCCTTCCACCAGCGGCCCCGGGGGAAAAACCTTCTTCCTGGACAACCCGCCTGCTCCCTGCATCTTCCACCCGGAGCACGCGGAGCCCGGGCCGCCCTGGTTTGACAACACGGCCGACACGGAGGTGCTGACCCTGACCGCATCTGCGAGGGGCTGAGGGGCGTGGACGACGTCTACACCAGCCGCAGGGGCCCCGTAGCTTCCCGGCCATGGCCAGCCCAGCAGGTGCCTCGGCCACGCCAGCCGAAACTGGAGCTCCTCACCCGCAGGGGCCTGGACTCTTCCCCAGTTGGTCTCCCTGGCGTCCGCTCAGGAGCCGCCCGGCTCCACAGGCTGAAGCCCTGCAGGCTCCGTTGTCGCCAAATCATGGCTGCCCCTCAGCGCCGAGAAGGGACGGAGCCGGAGGCCGCCTCGGGCACACACCTCCCGGACACCAGCTGCTGCGCACAAAAAGATGCCCCCGAATCCAGGTGCCCTGGCTGCAGCCGAGGGCCTGGCGCAGCCCTCTCTGCACCGCCCGTCTTCCTCACGCCTCGCCCGGGTCTCGACCTTGCGGCAGGCGGCGGTCCTCTGCCCGCCCCGGAAGAGGACACAGAGCGATTTCCGTTCTCCTGACCCTTGTTTTTCAGTTCTCTTTCTTTTTAGACAGTGAGAGAGAGAGACAGAAAGGTCTTCCTTCCGTTGGTTCACTCCCCAAATGGCCATTGCGCCCATCCGAAGCCAGGTGCTTCTCCTGGTCTCCCCATGGGGTGCAGGGCCCAAGCACTTGGGCCATCCTCCACTGCACTCCCGGGCCACAGCAGAGAGCTGGCCTGGAAGAGGGGCAACCAGGACAGAATCCGGTGCCCCGACCAGGACTAGAACTCGGGGTGCCTGCGCTGCAGGTGCCTAGTGAGCGCAGCGCAGGCCTTAATTCTCTTTCTTAACGCGGAGTGAAGCTCCAGCCCTAGGCTGAAAGCGAAGGTGGGCAGCGCTCGGGGAGCAGGGAGCAGAGCCGTCCCCTCTCCCCACCCCACCCCACTTGTGATCCGCTGGCCTTGTCTTGGTCGTCTGCCCCTCGGGAGCTCTGCGGGGGCTGGCACAGAGGCCGCGCACAGCCACGCACGCGGCCCCGCCCTCGCGTTTCTTTGGTGGGGGTCTTTTCCCTGCTGCCCCCAGCCTAGCTCTCTCTGTTCCTTCCTGGCTGCCCATTTGCAGTGGTGCCAGCTCCCCTCCCCACCCCCGGTTGTAAGGCCTCGTCTTGCTCTCTGGTGTCCCAGAAGTGGGCAGGTGCCATTCAGCCCCGCATTTCCTGAAGGGCAGTGCAGCTCGGGCTCCACGGCCCCTTGTGCTTCCCATCCAGGCCCCGGACCGAGGTGGCAATCCTGCAGCTGCAATGGGGGCCTCTCGCCCAGCCCTGACCTGAGGGTCAGCTCTTGGCTGAACTTTCAGCCATGCGAGCCCCGCCCTTTCTGCCTCTTCTGGGTCCCTGTGTTCCGGGTGGAGGAGGAGGCCCTCTTTCCTGTCCAGGTGGTTCAAGCTCTTGGTGTGTGTCCCGTGCCCAAAGCCCAGGGCAGCTCAGTGGGAGTGTCCCGCCACTTGTGTCAGAACCCTGCCGGCCACCTGCAGCTCTTCCACAGCCATGCCATCATTCCCTCGCCCATCCCTTCCCCCAGGGGCAGCTCAACCAAATCTAAACAGAGCCCGCCCATGCGGACCAGAGCCAGCCTCAAGTCATTATATGCTGTCCAGTTCCTGGTTTCACGTTTGTGTTAGGAGCACGTGATGATGGCAGAACTTGACCCTCAAAGGAAAAAGGTCAGACTGAGTTTTGAAGGGGAGATTTAGGGGGAGGGCGGGGGGACACATCACCCCAGGACCTGTTCTGCCACCACCAGCCTGATCAGCACCAGTTTCAGCTGTGCCAGGAATCCACCCCCTGCCAGGTTCAGTTCTTTTCTTTTTCTTTTTTTTTCTTTTTTTTAAGATTTATTTATTTATTTGAAAGGTAGAGTTAGAGAAGTCTTCCATCTGCTGGTTCACTCCTCAAATGGCCACAATGGCCAGAGCTGTGCTGATCTGAAGCCAGGAGCTTCTTCCAGGTCTCCCTTGAGGGTGCAAGGGCCCAATGACTTGGGCCGTCTTCTACTGCTTTCCCAGGCCATAGCAGGGAGCTATGGAGCAGCCGGGACTCGAACCAGCACCCATATGGGATGCCAGCACTGCAGGGGGCGGCTTTACCCCCTATGCCCAGCGCCAGCCCCCAGGTTCAGATCTTTAAGGTGTCTCTTTGGGGACACAGTGCGTCTCTCCGATCGGGCTTCTGAAACAAAAGCCTTATGTTCGTGTCCCTCTCATAGGGGGATCTTTAGACACAGGACCAGTTTGGAATACGGTCAGGTAAGGGTGTCCACTCTGCGCATTGCAGAGGGGACCCTGGAGGCCCACGGGTCCCTTCCTAGAGAGGCAGAGTGAACTTGATCATGGTGAGTAGTTTTTTAATATGCTGTTGGACTGCTTCTTAGCCTTTTGGCTAAGATCAAGTGTAATATGCTGTTGGATTGTATCAGTGAATATTTTGTTGAGGATGTCTATAGTTACATCCATCAAGTATATTGGCCAGTAGCTTACATATTTTTGTTGTGTCCTGTCTGGCATTGATATCAAAACAATGCTGGCCTCAGCAAATGAGTCTGAAAGAAATCCCTCCTTTTCTATTTTTGAAATAGTTTAAGAAGAATTGATGTTAATTCTTTAAATATTTGTTAAGATTCAGCAGTGAAGCCATCTGGTCCTCAGCCTCTTCTTGATGGGAGACTATTAGTGATTCAGTCTCGCTATTCATTATTAATCTAGTAATGTGTCCTATTTCTTCATGACTCAGACTTGGCAAGATGCATGTATACATTTCTTCTGGGGTATCAAATTTCTTGTAATATAATTGTTCACAGTAATTTCTAACAATCCTTTGTACTTCTAGAGTGTCAGTCATAATGTCTGCTTTCATGTATTTGAATCTTCTTTCTTTTTAAAAAAAGAAAGTTTTATTTATTTATTAATTCAAAAGGCAGGGTGACAGGGGCCCATGCTGTGGCGTCGTAGGTTAAGCATCCTCCAGTGGTGCTGGCATCCCAAATGGGCGCCAGTTCAAATCCTGGATGCTCCACTTCTGACCCAGCTGCCTGCTGATAGCCTGAGAAAGCAGTGGAAGATGGCCTGAGAGCTTGTGCCCCTGCATCCACGTGAGAGACCCTGAAGAAGCTCCTGGCTCCTGGCTTCGGATTGGCTCAGCTCCAGCCATTGAGCATTGAGGCCATTTGGGGAGTGAACCAGTGGGTGGAAGCCCTCTCTCCCTCTCTCTCTCTCTCTCTCTCTCTCTCTCTCTCTCTCTCTCTCTCTTCGCTCTAACTCTGCCTCTCAGATAAATAAATAAATCTTTAAAAAAAAAAAAAGGCCAAGTAATAGAGAGAAAGTGAGAAAGAGAAAGGGGGTGGGGAGAGATCAATCTTCCATCATAATCAGTATTTAAAATTATTATTTCCTCTTCTGGATTGGACCCTTTATCATTATATAACAATTTTCCTTATCTCTCTTTACTGTTTTTGAGTTAAAGTTTATTTTATATGATATAAATATTTATGCTCCTTTTTTCTTTTGGTTTCCATTTGCATGGAATATCGTTTTTTTAAGGGAAAGGTTTATTGGGGAAAACCCAGCAGACCGGAGGGATGGGGTGAAGAGAGCAAAAGAGAGAGAAGGAGAGTGTAAGAGAGAGAGAGAGAGAGGGAGAGGAGAGGAGCTAACAAGGAGAGAAGAGAGAGACCAGAGAAGAGAGAGCGAGCAGGAGAGAGCAGAGAGCAGGAGAGAAGAGTCTGCATGGAATTTCTTACTTCATCCTCCACTTTCAGTCTATGCATGTACTTAGAGGTGAAATGAATTTCTTATAAGCAGCATACAGTTGGGTTTTTTTTATAATTTATTTATTTACTTGAAAGGCAGAGTTACAGAGAGAGAGAGAGAGAGAGAGAGAGTCAGAGTCTTCAATCCACTGTTTCACTCCCCAAATGGCCACAATGGCCAGAGCTGCACCAATCCTAAGCCAGGAGCCTGGAGCTTCCTCTTGGTCTCCCTCGCAGGTGCAGGGACCCAAGGACTTGGACCATCTTCTACTGCTTTCCCAGGCTGTAGCAGAGAGTTGGATCAGAAGTGGAATAGCTGGGACTTGAACTGGTATCCATATGGGATGTCAGCACTGCAGGCAAGCAGTTTTACCCACTACACCACAGCACTGGCCCCACAGCTGGGTTTAATCCATTTGTTATATTTAGTTGGAGAATTTAGAAAATTTACATTAAGGTAATGATTAATAGGAAAGGTCTAACTACTACTGTTTTGACACTTGTTTTGTGTTTTCATTTAGTTACTTTCTTCTTTCTCTCTTACAATTTTAATTTGTGGTTAGGTGATTTTCTCTAGTAATCTACTTTGATTCATTGCTCATTATTTTTAGTAACACTACTGTAGAATTTTGCTTTGTGGTTACCCTATGGCTTACCAAATTTTTTTTTCGATTGTAACAAGCTATTGGAAATTATTAACAATATAATATGGATTATCATAGAGATAGGTAAAGAGACAAACAAAAATAAAAGAGATAAGAAAAAATGCTAAAGACCTCTACACTTGGGCTCCATTCCACCCCACATATTGAATTTTTGATGTCACATTTTACCTCTTTCCATATTCCTGTGTTGACATTTTAATGTAGAAATTATGATTTATTTAGTCTTTGTACTAAATATGTAAGTGGTTAATGTACTATGTTTATAATATTAGAGCATTCTGAATTTGTATAGTTACTATAGTTACTCTTTTTTTAAGATTTAATATATTCGAAAGAGAGTTACAGATAGAAGACACAAACAGAAATCTTCCACAGCTTGTTCACTCTCCAAATGGTTGCAATGGCTGAAGCCAGAAGCCAGGAATTTCATTTGAGTTTTCCATGTGAGTGGCAGGGGCCCAAGCAGTTGGGCCATCTTCTGCTGCTTTCCCAGGCCATTAGCAGGGAGTTGAATCGGAAGTGGAGCAGCCGGGACTCAAACCAGCGCCGATATGGGATGTCAGCATCATAGGAACAGCTTCACCAGCACATCACTACACCAGCTCTCTTGCCAGTGATATTTCTATCTTACTATTTTATTTTTACTCATTAGCCTCCCTTTCAATTTGAGAAAATCCCTTCAGCATGTCTTGTAATACGGGTCTGGTGGTAACAAATATTCTCAGCTTTTGTCTGGAAATGCCATTATCTCTGCCTCATATTTGAAGGATAGCTTTACTGGATATAGTATTCCTATTTGGAAATTTTTTTCCTTCCTTATTATAAAAGTCTCATCCCACTCCCTGCTGTCCTGTAAGATTTCTGCTGAGAACTCTGCAGTCAGATGAAATGAGAGCTCTTTATGTGTTTTTTCTTCCTTTCTCTTGCAGCTTTGAAAATCTCTAACTTTGAAGAGCTTGATTATACTATTTCTTGAAGTTGATTTTGTAGGTTGAATCCGACTGGTGACCTTTGGCTTTTCTGTACCAGGATAGCTGTATCTCTTTCTAGGTTTGGGGAGTTCTCTGTTATCTCTCTCTCTCTCTCTTTTTTTTTTGAGGAGATGAAGTTGGGAAGATGATGTTTACCAAGTTCCACACCTTTTGCACATGCCCCCCTTATCTCTGCACTCCCATATCTCTGTGGTAACAGGTGTCATGGTAACCAACATGTCCTCCTGCTAGTCTAGCTGCCCATAAGCCTGTTATGTAATGGATTGGCTCTGGGCCACTTGTGTCTGTAAACCCATATAAGCAACTGGAGGCATGGCTGGGCATGGTTGCCTGTAGATGGATGTGGCCAGGAGTGTAGTTGCCTGCGTATGGATGTGTGGTCATATGCAGCTATCTGTGGATATGTGTGGATGTCTGTACATATGTCTGTCTGCTGCCATCAGCACATGTTGTCTCAAAGTTTCTGTAATCTTCCTTCATGCTTCTTGATTCTTTTTCTTTCTTCTCCTTCCAATTGTGTTCTTCCAAATAGCCTGTCTTCAAGCTTATGGATTCTTCCATTTCACCTGTTTTGCTGTTGATACTTCTAACACAGTTTACATTTTGCATTGTGTACCTTTCAGTTGAAATTCTGTTTTACTTTAATTACTCTTCCCTATCCATTCTCTCTGTAAGAATATTAAGCATCGTTTTCTCAGTGTTCTCTTGAAGTACACTGAATTTCCTTCAAATATCTATTTTGAAAGCTCATCTAAGAATTTGAAATTTTCACTTCCTACATGTTTGGTTTCTGGTATTTTATTTTGCTGTTTAGGTGAGGTCATGATTCCCTGGAAGTTCTTGATTCTTGTTGTATGCGATGCCATCTCTGTGTGAAGTGTTTGTTCTAGTAATCTGGCTTCATTTGTGGTTGTCCTTCTACAAATTCTAGGCAGCTGTTTCTTTTCTCTGAGCCTATGGATATTTCTGCTAGTTCAGTTCTAAATAACATCCTAAATCGTGGTTTGTCCCAGGTCTGCTGTTCATTTTTTTTTTTTTTACTGATTCAATTCTATAATACTGTCAAGTTCAAATCTGTTCCAAATCTGCAGTTTATGTGTTGTTCAGAATGAACTGAGGAAGTGCCTAAAAATGGTTAGTCCATCTATACAAGACTCTCCTGGGCATGTGGCAGGCTCAGAATCCTTGCCCTGTGTCCATCACACATGGATCCCACTGCTCATTGATATCACCATAGCTTGAGTCACCATAGCTTGGTCTATCTTCTCTCCCCAGCCACTGGCAGTGTGGACTGGGGCATGAGACTTGATCACATGGGACCATGGATCTCCACTTGGTACTGAAGCAGGTCCAGAGACTGGGAACAGAGACCAGTCGAGTCTCCTCAATGTTGAGCCTGGCACTGAGTCCCAGAACAGCCCTCTCTTTCCTTGTCAGCTGCCCACGGTTGTAGGAGAGTGACAGAGGCAGCTCTTCATCCACACAAGCAGGTACTATGTAGTCTATACCTGGGCCCCACAGCCCTTAGGCCTTGTGAAATCTTGAGGGTACACACTACTGCCTGAGGTCAGCAGTGACGCGTGCTGAAGTGGGTTCATGCGACAGAGCCCTGGTCTCTGCCTGATGCCAGGCAAGTCTCTGAGCTCGGTCTGTGAGCACAGATGGGGGACAGAGTCTGACAGTGCTAGGTTTCAGGAGGTGGACTGTCCTCTGCACACCACGGTGTGATCCTACACTCTCTCTGCTGCTCTCTCTGAAGCAGCTGAAATCTGCTCCACCTGCTGAGGGGTTGGAATAAGAGTGTCTAAGGCAGGCTAGCTGGGAGGCTCCCAACTCTCAATCTGCAGGTAGGGGCCTGATACAGAGGCCAAGGGGCTCAGTCTGACTCTGAATTTATTGAAGTGGGACTGGCACTGGGATTCAGATCCCTCTCCCTTCCCCAAACAGGCATCTTCTATCTCCACATCATGATCCTTGGAGCTGAGAGAGGGGTGACATGGGCAACTCTTTCCTTCTTGCCTTCTTCAATGCAACTTTTCTTATTCTACTAAAAAAGTCAGTGTGGTCCCTTCAGAGTTCTTGTAAAGGGGGCTTCGTGCAAGAATCACCTACATAGGAGACCTGGAGAAGGCTTCTGGCTCCTGGTTTCAGATTGGCCCAGCTCTGGCTGTTGCAGCCATCAGGGGAGTGAGCCAGCTAATAGAAGACTTCTCACTGTGTCTCCCCCATCTTTCTGTCTGTAACTCTGCCTCAAATAAATAAATAAATTCTTTTTTAAAAAAGTAGCTCTTCAAAGTAATTATCTCTTACTTGAAAACTACAGGGAGCCTTAACCTAGCTGGTAAGATGCTGATTAAGGCACTATGTACCCCACCAGCTCCTGGTTCCAGCTCCCCACCAACTAAGACCATGGGAAGCCATACGTGATGGCTTAAGTAGCTGGGTTCCTGCTACCCGTGTGTGAGACCATGACTGTGGCCCCAGCCCCAGCCATTACAGGCATTTAGGGAGTGGACTAGGGTTGGGAGCTCTATTTATCTGCCTTTCAAACAATTAAAAAAAAAATCCCAACTTCATCACACCTCATATACTTTGGCAAGTTAGCACACTTATCCAAGACTCAGTCTGTCCATTTAAACAGTAGAATGAATAGTGCCTGGCTTGCCAAAGTAGAAAGTAAACGAAGAGCCTTGTTGAAAACTTGCTGATGCAGCAGTGTCTCTCCTACCTCAGCTGGACGTGGCAGCTACTTAGTTAAGACACTCCACAGGACGCTGGTGCTTTCTCCACGGTCTATTTCTGGAAATCTTTCAAACATCTTCAGAATGCCCTGGTCCTCACGTCCTCCCTGGGTTTCACTTTGAAAATGTCAAGTTCCTTGACCCTTCTGTTCAGCTCTTCAGGTCTCTTTTATCCTACACTCTGCCCTCTTCCTTATCCTGTCCTTCCTTGGGTTGTCAAGTGTCTCTCTCTGTTGAAAACATTTGTTTCCTTTCAATAGAGTGCTCTGTTTCCACTGGTGTTATCATACAGGATATGGAAACCAAAATTGGACCCTGACTTGCTGAGTTGCTCTCCGTTCTTAAAGACAAATCACATTATATCAAAAAGCAATTGGATGTTAGACATTCTCACTCTCCCCACCAAATATGTGCTGTCTTCTTACTGAGACACTCTGTGGCTATACCACATCATCAAAAGGCCCGCAGTGGTACCCCATACAAAACAATGGCAGGAGCCTGCATAAGGCAGCCTACAGGGAAAGTGCTAAAGCAAAGCAAAACAATCTCCTTCTATTTTGTATTGCAAAATTCTCTATCATTTCATTTCATCTAGTTTTCTTTCTTTTTGCTGTGTTCGTTGAATATTGTCTTTTAATCTTTTTTGTACTAAAGAAATAATATGCACTGCCTTTATTTAAAGTTCCTAGTTTCCTTTTGTGTCTTATTTCCCATAATTTAAATAGTAAGAGGTCTCATTAAATGCCTCCACAGATATCTGAGCAGCATATATCCATCTCCCCTTTTCCAATCCTTTAATAATACACTATGCAATGTTAAGCACCATGTATAACTAATGAGGTTTTCATTTATACATTGACTAGATTTTATTTTCTCTGAACAGACTTACATATCTTTTCATCTATTTCTTGCTGATGAAATATTACCCTTTTAAGAAATTATTCCATTTTGCATGTGAAAAATTAAGATTCCAAGAGGTTATATAATTTTCTCATGGTTTCAGAGCTATTAAACTTGTGGAGTTGAAATTTATACTCATGTAAATCAGTTGCCTAACAAAGTACCCACCACAATAGACAGTATCAGAAATGAATCCCTACCTGAGTTCAGCCAGGGGCACGAGGAAAGAGGAATACTTCTCCTGAGAGTCCACAGTGCAAGGAAGAATGTGCCTCACCTTATGTGAGCCATCATTCATTCATCAAGTCAGGCTTCACGGCCAGGCATAGCAGTTTCTTGTTCATACTTTTAAGAAACAGCTGAAGTCATTTTAACAGGAAGTAGCAGGTACTGTCAAAACAGGCGACAAGAATATGGCTCTGGTTAACTATGAACCTTAGAATACTCACAGTTCTGGACACATAAAATGTGGCTTTTAGAGTCATGTGAAGAACAATCCTCATCTCTTTTTGACTTAGGCACAATTGAATTCATGAGTATTTCTTGCAATCTTACCATTGCAGTAAACTGTTATTTAGAAATTCAACCTGAAGCATGAAGTATCACGAACAAGTTTCACCATAAAACATAAAGTATCACAAATAACTATCATAAACTCAAATGCAATCTAAATTTAGCACTGTTGCTCACTCTAAAATCCATTTCTCCATTGTTCAACAGATATCCCCAGCTGCTATCACATCTCCTTGAGATACATTAGTGAAGAACAGCCCTGGGTCTCTAATTTCATTGAGTTTATATTTTAGCAACAAGAAAGACAAAAACCATAATAAATAACTAAATTACATTGCAAAGCTAGAAGGTGTTAAATACTAGGAGAATTCCTGGAAGTTCTATTAAATATAATAGGCCTAATCGTGTAAATGAGATCTAAGCAAAACCTGAAGGAGTTTAGGGACTTGGTCAAGGTGATACTTGGCATGTCAAAAATTGCATTCTTGTCCAAAAAATACCATGCCTTTCTTTTTGAGATTATAAATCTCTGGTCGGTGCCATGGCTCACTAGGCTAATCCTCCGCCTATGGTGCTGGCACACCCGGTTCTAGTCCCAGTCGGGGTGCCAGATTCTGTCCCGGTTGCCCCTCTTCCAGTCCAGCTCTCTGCTGTGGCCCGGGAGTGCAGTGGAGGATGGCCCAGATCCTTGGGCCCTGCACCTGCATGGGAGACCAGGAGAAGCACCTGGCTCCTGGCTTCGGATCGGTTCAGCACACGGGCCAGCCGTAGTGGCCATTTGGGGGGTGAACCAATGAAACAAGGAAGACCTTTCGCTCTCCCTCTCTCTCACTGTCTAACTCTCTGCCTGACAAAAAAAAAAAAAAAAAAAAAAGAGAGAGAGAGAGAGAGAGATTATAAATCTCCAACCAATGGCAACATGATTAGTCACATATTTCATAGCTAATGAAATGAGAATAGAATAATTTATTTATTTCTAAGAAGTCTTAGGAGCCATGGCCTTTCTTAGCCTTCCATATTGTCTTTTTGTCTGCCACAAGTCAGGTAACATTTTATCTTTTGGCCCCAGGTCCAAAAATAGCACAACTTGAAATAAGCACTTGACATGTAACGCTTGAGTATACATATTTGTTTTTGCAGCCATGCTGATCTGGAATTATCCTAGGCTTACTGATTCACAGGAAAGATCTTCCAAGAAGAGGAAATAGGGTCCCGTGCTGTGACACAGCAGATTAAGCCACCACTTGCAATGCTGGCATCCCTTAGAGGTGCTGATTCAAGTCCTAGCTGTTCTACTTCCAATCTACCTCCCTACGAACGTGCCTGGGAAAGCAGCAGAGGATGCCCCACTTGGGAAACCCGGATGAAGCTCCTGGCTCCTGGCTTCAGCCATTTGGAGAGTGAACCAGTGGATTGAAGATATTTCTGAGGAAAACAGCTTAAGCAAAATCCTAAGACAGAGCATGCCTAGTGTGAAGGAGAAGCAGAAAGATGTTGGAAAAAAAGAGTGAGACAGCAGAAATTAGAAGGAGGGAGGCTCAGAAACAGGGCCACGTCACATGGGACCTTAGAATCCATGGCAAGGTATACTTGGCTTTTATGCTGGATGAATTGGTGAGTGGTTGCCAGATTTGAGTAGAAGACTGAAATGATCTAATTTCAGTGTTCAAAGGATCATTTTTGCCGCTGTATTGAAATAAACTAAAGCAGGATGAGGAGAGGTATAAAAAAATCACAGGACACTTTCAGAAAGAGATGATGGCGGAGGCGTGGACCAAGGCAGGCATAGTGGAGGAGGTCATGATGAGAAGCTGTTGAACTTAAAACTCCTCATCTGTTCAGGGGAGGTTGGGCTGCCAGAGATTCTGGGATACAGCCATCTAGTTCCCAGGGATCTACTGTTCTGAAATGAAGCAGTGCCCTATTACCTAGAACATATCACACAGCGAAGAGATATCAAGGACAAGACAGTGACAAAGACTCAGGACAGCACTGTGGCTTCAAACAAAAAACAAAATTTTAGCCACAGGATAGCTGTCTAGGATTTGAACAGATACATTCTGGGAGATAAAAGAAAATCATAGGCATGTAGTTGCCCTAGGACTCACCTTACTCCTTTTTTTTTTTTAGATTATTTATTTATTTATTTATTTGACAGGTATAGTTACAGACAGTGAGAGAGAGAGACAGAGAGACAGAGAGAATGGTCTTCCATCCGATCCAAAGCCAGGAGCCAGGTGCTTCTTCCTGGTCTCCCATGCGGGTGCAGGGTCCAAGCACTTGGGCCATCCTCCACTGCACTCCCAGGCCACAGCAGAGAGCTGAACTGGAAGAGGAGCAACGGGGACCAGAACCCGCTGCCCATATGGGATGCCAGCACCGCAGGTGAAGGATTAACCCAATGTGCCATGGCACCGCCCCTCACCTTACATCTGAGATTCACGAGGACTTCCCTTGGCCTGCTAGGACTCACCTGCTCCACAGGATAAGATTCCTTAATTACACAAGCTCCGGATGCCACCTCTGCTGCTCTGGATCATGTCAAACACCTACACCTTCTCTAGTGTCAAAGCCAACTTGGTCTGACTTTCTCTTGATTGCCTAACCTAAATGGAATAAATGCCCTTCTTAACCTCCTCTCTGGAAAGCTCTCGATTTCTGTTAAGGCAATTCATTCGGTTAACAAGCATGAAGCCCAATGAAAGATCCCAGTCTAGGGGCTGGCATTATATTCATAAACAGACAACAAGCTGCCCATCTAGAGAGGTTGTGCTTCCAAGGTGAAGCCAGGGAACGGGCATGCGGCACAGCTGTTACGATGGTGCTTAGAACACCTACAATCTACACTGGCGGGCCTGAGCTTGGATCCTGGTTTTCCTGTCCCAGCTTCCTGTCAGTGTATACCCTGTGGGGCATCAGGCAATGGCTCACATACATGAATCCCTGCCACCGCTGAGGATGAACCAGACCGTGCTCTGGGTTCCTGTTTTTGGCCTGGCCCAGGCCTGGCTAGGCTGGGAGTGTCTGAGGAGTGAGTCAGCAGATGAAAGATCTCTGTCTCTGTTTCTCTGCCTTTCAAATAAATAATGAATTTTAAATATTTCTTAAAATTGAAACCAGTACAGGAATGACAAATGACAATACAAAATGACAGAAATATAGGATGGCTGTGGGCAGAGTGTCACAGTAGTGGGGAGGTGGAGACACGTAAGGACGCATTGCATCTCAAGGGAGGTAGCAACTGAGCAACCCTCAGAGGCTACGGATGAATCTACCACTGAGAGGGAGGGAAGATGTGTCAAACCCAAAACCAGAATAAATACCTAGGGTAGACCTGGTCATCCTACTTGCTCTACTTTGTAGAAAATTTATAAGCAAGATCCAACAGAAAACTGAAAATCAGTATTTTGTCTTGGTCCTGACACCTTATTTTTGTATTTTCCTCATTTCCTCTTAGAGGTATCAGTCTTTATCAATTGATTGTGCCAATCATTTCACCTTTCCTCATTTATCAACCAAAAGTTCCCCACTGGTACTCCAAATGCATAGAATCCAAAACCAGAACTTAGGACCAGAAAACCTACCTGCTCCATGAATCCCTTCATGGCCCTGGGTTCTGGACTGTGTGTTGTTAATGGATTTTCTTCTCCAGGCATTGATGCTGCATCAACTCCTATTCTTTCCTCTTTCAAAACAATTCTCTCTTGCTCCTTAGAAAGGTTCTAAAGAACTTCCCATTATTCACAGCTTCTTAATCTGTCAGGTTTTTTTTTTTAAGTATTTATTTATTTATTTGAAAGTCAGAGTTAAACAGAGAGAAGGAGAGACAGAGAGAAAGAGGTCTTCCATCCATTGGTTCACTACCCAACTGGCCGCAATGGCCAGAGTTGCACCAATCTAAAGCCAGGAGCCAGGAGCTTCCTCCAGGTCTTCCCACGCAGGTGCAGGGCCCAAGGACTTGGGCCATCTTCCACTGCTTTCCCAGGCCATAGCAGAGAGCTGGATCAGAAGTGGAGCAGCCTGGACTCGAACCGGCGCCCAATATAGGATGCCAACACTGCAGGCAGTGGCTTTGCCAGTTACTCCACAGCACTGGCCCCAATCTGTAAGTTTTAATCCTGAAAACTAACTACAGCAAACTTCCAGGGTGCTCAGAGGCTGTGGTTTTATCCTTGCTTGAACTCTTCATCTCCATATGCCACCTTAACCTTGTCTCACAAGTACTTTCCTCATTTTACCACTGCTGATACAATTTATATGTGAGTTTTTTTTTTATTTTATTTTTTTGACAGGCAGAGTGGACAGTGAGAGAGAGAGAGAGAGAGAAAGGTGTGAGTGTTTTTAAGCAGTGCGTTTTAGTTATTACTTTAGCAGCTGCAGGTTAATTTTGTTCTTTATCATTCACTTTCATCCTTTTCAGAACAGTTCCTATCTTCATGTTTTACATGATACCAAGAAGAATGAGCAAGATTTTGTATTTCTGGGTTATTTATTTTTAATATTATCATCTTTTCACAGTAATTTATTCATCTTCCCTACCGTAGTACCAAATCCCCAGGTTTTGAGACATTAGTCTCTTTGTTTAATTTTTTTTAGTTTTCAACAGGTCCAATATAGTTCCTAGATACAATTCTAAGAATATATTGATATTTCCTTCCTCCAGTTATCCTTCCTTTTCTCCCTTCTACCCTCCCTCCCACACCCATCCCCCTTTCTCTCCTTCACTTCTGAGTTATCATATCCTTAATTTGCATTGCGGATCCTCGCCCAATCTCACCTGATCTTGGAAGTTAAGCAGGGTTGGGCCTGGTTAGGACTTGGATGGGAGACATTAATTTAGAAAAGGAAGAATCTTGCAGTATGTTTACTGAGTCTCTTCCTCTGGCCCACTAGTCCTGTCAATTAAATAGGTCCATTTTTCTCTTGGGTAAGAACAGCTCTCAGTGTTGCACTGTAAAACTTCGTGTTAGCATTTCTTCAGGTGCCAAATATCAAGTTTTCCTCTACTCAGTACTTCACTTTAAAACACAATGCTTTATCGAAATGTTCTGAAATACTGAGGTTTGTTCTTTTTGCACAAAATCTCACCCTAAACATTACTTTAAACTGTCTAGTAAATTCCAAAAATCTTATAACAAAGATGCTACTGTGTACATCTAATGAGTCACAAAGTTCGGCTCTGAGTTCTCCAGTGTGATCTGTATAATCTGAGATACCAGGGATGTCAGTGGGTATCTTGTCTTTCAGGTTTACCATAGATATAGATAGAAAGATGAATCAGAGATGCTTGGCTTAGGGACTTAAAAAAGCTTTCCTACAAATTGTAAGGTTTGTCAAGAGAGTGGAGAAGACCCCAAAGGATGATGGAGGCTACAAGTTCTCCAAGTGCTGAAATGAAATGAATATTACTAACTTCCTAATAAGCAGAGGCAAATAGATGTTGAAAGTATGCATCTGGGCCGGCGCCATGGCTCAACAGACTAATCCTCTGCCTTGCGGTGCTGGCACACCAGGTTCTAGTCCCGGTCAGAGCGCCGGATTCTGTCCCGGTTGCCCCTCTTCCAGGCCAGCTCTCTGCTGTGACCAGGGAGTGCAGTGGAGGATGGCCCAAGTGCTTGGGCCCCTGCATCCATGTGGGAGACCCGGAAGAAGCTCCTGGCTCCTGCCTTCGGATCAGCGCGGTGCGCCAGCTGCAGTGCGCCGGCTTCGGCGGCCATTGGAGGGTGAACCAATGGCAAAGGAAGACCTTTCTCTCTGTCTCTCTCTCTCACTGTCCACTCTGCCTGTCAAAAAAAATAAAAAATAAAAAGAAAGTATGCATCTGCCTTGTAGTAGCATTTTACATAATAGTTCTCTTCCTGTTGCTTTGTTCTTTAAAAACTTAGAAAACTGGACAAAGTTGCATTGTCTATTTGTCACAATTATGGTGTATTTTGCACATGTCCCTGCTCCACACACACTAAACTGGAGAGAGGGAAGGAATACTATTATGTTCTTAGAACTGTATCTATAAAGCACATTGAATCTGTTTAAAACTAAATAAAATTAAAATATTTTTGAAAAGAAAATGTAAAATATCAAGGAAAAGATAACAAATGTGAAATGGTTGGGTAATTTATAACAATAATACCCCAAACTTTTAACATACGTGTGTAAATATATGATCAATTCTACTTCACACATTTTAATATCTTAATATCCACAGATAATGTTTTGATTACTTATAGAATTATTCCTGTTACCTTGTTCTATCACTCACTTGAAACACCTTCCTGTATCTTTCAAAAACAAAACAAAACAAAAACAAAAACAAAACCTACTTACATGTCTTTCAAGGGTCTGACTCTCATCATTAAATCAATCATAGCACATTTTTAATACAGTCTGCATGTTCAGCTACCCAGTTTGGTAGAAAGAACCTAGAAGAAGGAGTCTGAAGTTCTAGGTCCTGGTCTGACTCCATATGTTCAACAATAGTCATAAAACAGCAGCAATATCATCATTCCACACCTTAGATCACTTACTGTTTGCCAGGAGCAGGACCAGGTTCTTTGCATGCAGTATGGATTTCAATCCTCATGTCAATAACACAGAGAAAGCACCATTCTCCTTATTTTTGAGGGACAGTAATAAAGTCCACAGAAGTTAAATAATTTGTTCAGTGTAACAGAGTCGTAACTAGAGAACCAGACTCAGACACAGTGCACATACCTGCAGAGGTTATCACCTAAAATGTTGCACTGTCTGTGGGATCTGTGCTAGGAGTTGGAATAGCCATTCTGTCCTCTTTTAAATGCCTTTTACAGCACATCCTGAAAATCCTTATTTGGATGGTAATTTCATTTTTGGCCATTTAGAAACCCTAAATCCAAGACTTGGGTCTAAAACAAATTCTACCCCTTGATTCTGGCCTTCTTCATATGAAATCAAGACCATGTTTTTCTGCTTTCTGAGTCGGGCCAGCAATATCAGCAGCTGCTGTCACTGGACTATTAGATGCAATTCCTGCTTTCAGCCATCCTGGCTCCATATTCATAAAGTTTCAGGTTCAATTCTGCACGGACTCTTTCCCTTTGTACACCTTAGGTGTGACTATTCCCCCCCTGGCAAGGCTCCACAGCCCTCTCCTTCCCTCTGTCTCGGGCCTGGGTCCCATCTGCAGAAAGCCCATTGTTCTCATTGTCCTTTGCTTTCCCTTCCATTCAGCTCTGTGATGCTTTGCCTCCTCTTGGCTTTTCATCGTGGGCCTCTCACAAAGCTCTGTCTCCTGAAGTGCTCTCCGTCATCATGAGCCATCCCCTCTCTCTGCTGTCTCGGTCCCACCTCGCATTCACCATCAGCTGTTGTATCTCTTGTCCTTTGTTTGCCCACCACAACCAGAGTTCTATATCCGTTATTCTTCTCGTGCATTTCAAAAACCTTCCTCTTCCTGCCTTCTTCCTCCCGCCCCCAGCCCCTGGAGCCCCTCGGCATTCAGGGGGGTTGACATGACCTGCTCCCGCGTTTTCTCTCAGACCCTTTCATTCCAAGAGGGCACAGCTGCTTCTTAATCCTTCTCATTATAACAAGCTATGGGAGCATTTGTTCTTTTTCACCATAAAGCTTACAAACAGCATGTACTATGTCCTCACTCTCCACACCCGGATCTCTTCCTCACTGAACAGCAACTCAAATGCTGAGTCTCTCTCGCAGCCAGGGCAGATTTTTGGCACCTCTGTAAAAGGCAGAGCCATTCTATTTTCTCAACTGGAAAATTACTCACAATTACTTATTTTGTGTCTGAACCAATTTCTCTCCCATAGTTTTGGCTTTTCCTGCCCCCCCCCCTTTTCCTTTTGTTGAGTGGGGACATTCATCCTTATTTTTTAAAGTGGGTCTATTCTGAGATGGGGCAGGGAGAAGGAGAAAGAGAGCACTCCCCAAATGCCAAAACCGTCAGGGAGCTAAAGGCAGGAGGCAGGAATTCAAGCGAGGTGGGTGGAAAGAACCCAATTACTTAAGCCACACTGCTCTCTCCCAGGATCTGCATAAGCAGGAAGCTGGAATCAGAAGGCAGAGCCAGGATTTGAACACAGGGACTCCATTAGGAACCTGGGCATCCTAATCAGTGTCATAACTACTAAGCCAAACACTCGGCCCTCCTCTCTCTCTCTCTCTCTCTCTTTTAAGATTTATTTTTACTTATTTGAAAGGCAGAAATACAGAGAGAGAGAGAGAGAGGTCTTCCATTCACTGGTTCACTCCCCAAATGTCTGCAATGCCCAGGGCTGGGCCAGGCCCAAGCCAGGAGCTTCTTCTTGGTCTCCCACATGGGTACAGGGGCCCAAACAGTTGGGCCCTACTCCTCTGCTTTCTCAGGTGCATTAGCAGGGAGCTGAATTAGAAGTGGAGCGACCAGGGCTCAACCAGTGCCCATATTGGATACCAGTGGACCCCAGCTCTCATTTCTTGCTTGAGACCTGCTCAACCTGATATTATCTCACCCTGATACCCAACAAGCCAAGACCTTTATTCCATGGAAATTTCTCTATCTTTTAAGACTTGCAATCCTACTGTAAAAGTTCCCTTTGCAATCCTTGGTTATACCTGATACATACTATTTATTAACTGGATTTAATCTATCTTGTAGACTTTTAAACTCTAAAAGAGGTACAGGTTGGCCATTGTCTCTGCAATCCAGAATTAGAGCTGTTTTAACAATGCTTTAGATTCTGGTGCACTGTCTTGTTACATACTCTGCCAAGTAGGGGAGCTACAGCATCCACAGGTTTTACTTTTTCTTTTTCTTTTTCTTTTTTTTTTTTTAATCATCTACCCAATATCCCTTAGGACTTGGCTGGCACAGAAAATAAGAAAAAGATTTGAACCAAGAACTGTGACTCATCAAATATGGAGCCTAGTACTTGGGGAAGGAGAGGAGAAGAGAGCAACAGAGAAGCTGAAAGATTAAATAGAAGTTCAATGTTTTTCCAGGTAAAACAGATCTCTATTGTGTCGGAGACCCAAATTTGTTTTCTGATAATCTCATTTTAAAGTAAATATTTTTTGTTTTTATTTCTAATCCCAAAATGTTTCTGGATGTTATGGTAGTGGGCAAAGATGAAAATATGACCCCAAAATACATTCTTCTGCAAGAATATAGTAATTTTCAGTGAGTTAATTTATTGAAAAGACTACATGTCAGGAAATCAAAATTTAACATCAAAAGTTTCTAGTATTTAGCATTTATTAATAGTTTCTTTGAATTTAGCAACAACTATTAAAACATAAAACACTGGTACCAAAATTTGAAAATATTAGAATTACATAAAATTTAAGCTACTTTTTCAATTTGTATTGTAATGTTGACAATTATTTTGTGTGTGCTTTTGTGATTTTTTAAAATAAAAACTATTTATTATACTTTCAAGATAAGATTCTGGCAGATTATTTTGGAATAGCCCTGATTAAATGACTGTTTCTTAATAAATGCCAAGATGTGGTTAATTAAAAACTTACTAGTCATGATAATTTAACATGCAAAATATAAGTGGTATAATTCTCTGAAATAGTTGATTTAGCAAGTCGATATCTAGCTATAGTCAGTCTCATTCTGAAATTCCTATTGAGGCAAATATGCTGAAAATATATTAATTAGATGCTTCATTTCATACGTGAAACATTTCAGCCATTTAAGCTTTGCTTTGTGATGTAAATGACACATATGATTAAATTTCATGGTCCGACATGTAAGAGTTAACTGCTGGCACTAATCAATTTCCAGGCATGTTATAGTTCAGTCAGTATTCTCAGAATCCCTGTAAGACACTAACCTCTCCCTGTCTAACACCCTCTCTGCCTTCCCCTCATCTCCCGATCTCTGTAGATGGATGTGGTTGAGGGAAACCCTTCAGCTCCAAGGTTAGAGAAAATAAGCCAAGTCAGCCAAACGGCGCTTTCATCGCTTGGCCAGATATCAACAGGAGGTGGTCATGTGACCTAATCCTGTCCCATCAGAGTGAATCTTTGAACAGTGTGTGTTGCAGCCGACAGAGAGAGAGGTCGGTCTCTCTCAAGTCACTACAAGCCCTTGACAGCCACAAGGCAGGCCTGCCTGCCTGAGAATGACGCCATACACAGAGGCGAGCGAATCCTGGCACTTCTCAGAGAGGCTGAACAGAACCACTGTGGACCTGTGTTTATGTGAACCAACAGACACTTGGGAACACTTGGATTTGGTTTCTCTTATTTACAACCAGCAATTTCTTTACCTGGGATCTCTCCAGTGCTCTTAGAACTCTGCGGAGGAGAGGACCACGGCCACGTGGTGCTCTGCTTTGGCGTGCCAGGCTCCAGTTCAGGCTCCTCCACTCCCAGCCCAGCTTGCCGCGGCCGCGCACTCTGGGAGACACAGACTGCCACCCACATGGGAGACCCAGACTGAGCTCCTGGCTTCAGCCTGGCCCAATCGTGGCTGCTATGTGCATTTGAGGAGTGAACTAGAGAGGAGAAGATCTCTTTCTCTCTGCCTCTCTGCATTTCAAATAAAATGAAGATAAATACACATTTTTTAAAAGATAGCAATGTGGGGCTGACCTTGTGGCATATTGATGCCAGCATTCCATATGGGCATCGGTTTGTGTCCTGGCTATCCTGCTTCTGATCCAGCTCCTTGCTTATGCACCGGGAAAAGCAACAGAAGATGGCCCAACTGCTTGGGCCCTTGTACCCACATGGGAGACCCAAAGGAAGTCCCTGGCTTCTGGCTTTGGCTTGGCCCAGCCCTGGCCATTGTGGCCACCCGGGGATTGAGCCAGTGGATGGAAAATCTCTCCCTCTCTCTCTGTAACCCTGCCTTTCAAATAAATAAATAAATCTTTTTAAAAAAATATAGCAATGTAAATGCAGTAATTATTTTAATAATAAAAGATCTTGTAAAAGCAATAAATTCTAGTAAAATTATGCTGCACAGTTAGTTGTAAGAGGTATCACATTATGACTTCAAATCCCTAGGGAGAACATCTGATGCTTGTGAATAGCCACGCCCAATTAGAAACGACTGTATTATCTACCTACCACGATGCCAACCTCCACACTCAAATAAGAGTTCTTCTCACCCACTTCCACCACTGTTGCCGTCTGACCTTTGGCGATGACTGGCATCTTCAGGCTGGTGTCACTCTAACCACCGAGCACCTGCCTGTGTTTGTGCACCTGCTGCATTCATTCTGTGTGGGCAGCGACCACAGTCATCTTGTTCACAGTTTTATTCTCTGCAACTACCACAACCCCTAGTGCAAGCAAACCGTTCTCTCTGTTACACAATGGAACAAATCGCCAATTGTCTGCTTTGTCCAGGTCCCATGTTTGGCTCCAGGGAAGCAAAGATCCTTAAGAGCTGAGTTTCCAGGGTGGTTCCTGCAGAGAAAGCAGCTGCCGTGTCGTGTCGTCCGGCGCAGAAGGCACGACTGTGGAAAGAGTCCCATTGTGGAGCAGAGGAGGGGCAGGCAGTGGAGGGGGAGACAAATGTCTGGTGTGTTCCAGATACCATGTTAACTTTGGCATCCACTAGTTAACAATACATACTAAGAATCCACGCCCGTGGACTTCAGACGTGCTTATCCTGACCCAGAATAAAGTTAGGATCTTTCCCCTGCCGGGATGAAGGGTGATGCTTGCACTCAGTTCCACACCAGTGACTGAATACAGCTCCCTAACCTTCTGAAATTCCCTGGAGAAGATGCTATGTCTTGATTTACCTCTCACATCAGCAATATTTTTTGCAGGGACGATGGATATTTTGTGTCCATCATTTTTCTCACTTCCCCTATGCCCACTTCAGCCAGAGTCCTGAGGCCAGGTTTCCACCTCATTATTCTTTCAGTAAATGTTTCTGAGCCCTTAGGAACTGCATCCCTGATCAATCGCATCTTATGGGGGGCTGGCCAACATGCAGGCTAATTGCAGCAGGCGAGAAAAACTATGAGTGCTGAAGAACACTACAGTGTGTGCATGCAAGGTTTGGAGAAGCCAGAAAAGGAGCCTGTAAAAAGTTGAATTTGGATCTCTAGTCAGAGGGATCCAGCCAATGAGGATCTGGAGAAAAAGCAAGAGCAAAAGCAAGGAGCTGACATTTCTAACTTAGCTTCTCACCAGCCAACAAACCCAGTTACAGGGCACCCGATCAACATGTACAATTAAAAGAATTTTTAAATGGAAAATAAGAAATAAAAAATTCATGTCAGGAACAACAATGGCAGGATTGAGTGTAGAAATAGCATTGATGTAGATGTGTTATGACAGAGAGAAGGAAATGGAGGTCTGGAAGTAGAGGAGAGAGGGGAAGTGGGAGAGAGGAGAGAGAAGAGACCAGACTATTTTTCTTATCTCAAATTCAGCAATGCATACGGCCATCTCATTATGTCCACATACTTGATCCCTAGCAGTTGGCCTGGTATTCAGGGTAGTTGTGGTGTTGAGTATAAAGGACAGGACGTTCATTAAAAAAAAAAAGTCCATGCCTTCATCTGCTCCTCAGTAGCCCAAGTTCAAGGTCTTCAAGACAGCCTCAGATCAGACTCTCTTCTCACTTGTCCCTCATGAAAGGGTGGGAGTCATCAGCCCCTTGTACAGCCTGATGAGTCATGGGCAGTGATTTGATGCTGCACAAGGCCCTTTCTCATGTCCCTTAACTTCACTGGTCACATCAGCACTATGGCTGCAGAGTGATTGAGACCCTGGGCACAGCCCCCAGTCACCTGTGGTCTAGGGTTCTCCTGTACACTCGGGTCTCCACTTAGGAAGTGGGGTGCTGGGCTCCTCTGTGATTAGAGTCCTCCAGATCCATCAGGGAGGCTTTGCTCTATCCTAGAACATCTGCAGGGATTGGGTAAAGCACAGGCGTCCATCTTTATCAAAAACCCACAAAATCAGTGGTTCCTCTTTTGCTGCTGCTTTTTTCTTCTCTTGAGGTACCGTGTCTTCTCTTAGCGATATGCATTGCTCTTAAGTAATTCCACAGAATAGTTTTTGTGGTCTTTGTCTCTGAGTCCTATCTGTTTCTGTTTCTAGCCTTTTTTTTTTTTAATTTTGAGAGAACGAGAGAGAGAGAGAGAGAGCTCTCATCTGATTCATTCCCTCAAATGCTTGCAATGGCTGGAGCTGAACCAGGCTGAAGCTAGGAGCTCAGAACACAATCCAGGTCTGCTCCATGGGTGGCACGAGCCCAGGTACTTAAACCGCCACCTGCTGCTTCTCGTGGTGCAGATTAGCAGGAAACTGGAATCTGGGACAGATCCAGGGCTCAAACCCATTCATTTCAATGTGGGGTGGGGGGCAAGTGCCAGCTGGCCCTGTGGTCTTCTCTTTTAAAATTCAACAGCCAGGTTAGTTCTGTTTGGTGTATTATTCTTTCCTTGACTGATTCTGTAAAAGACCAGAAAAGTAAAATATTAGAGGAAAAATAATATTTCAAACTATTCTACTATCATTTAGAGACAGGGGAACCACTAATGAGTATCTCCTTCTGAAAGTACCTGTTGGAATATTTTAACAGCTGCTCTTTGAAGAAACAACAATATTTTTATCTTTCTAGGCAGACATGCAGAAAAGGAAGGGGGATAATAACATCAATCTCCAAAACATTATATAAAAACATGACCTCACAATGCCTTATTTTCAAAATATCTACCCTGTGTTCCACATGCAACTCACAAATTGCTTTAGAGAATAGAATATAATGCTCTGATGTAGAGTTAGTAATCTACTAATGTTCTTTTGGATCAATTTACTTAGCTCCAACCCTTCTTATAGCCAAGCTAAATCTTTTATTTACAAAGATTAATTTCCCTAGATTCTTATCAGAGATTTGGTCTGCAATCTCAGGCTGTATTTTGTTTTTGTACCAGATATTGACCATTAATGCAGTTGGCACACCCTGTTGCTTGTTTTCTCCTCTCCCATTGATTGCCAAGTTTCATCATGAATAATGAATGAGATTTATGTAATCAATCTGGCCCAGGGAGTCAACAAACTGTTTTGGGGTGAGGCAGGTCCACACAAAAGGGAACTGCACTTACCCGGACCTTCCCCTCTACCTGGCACCAGTCTAGCAACTCTACACGAACACTTTCCACTGTAATTTTGATACCATATTGTTGGTTAGCTATTTTGATACTTATTTTAAAGATAAAAGGAACTGTGTCATGGTCTCACAATTAGGAAGGAACAATAGCATTGGAGCTCATTTTTCCTTTTTTTTTTTAAAAAAAAACAAGATTTATTTATTTATTTGAAAGGCAGAGTTACAGAGAGAGAGAGGGAGAGACAGAGAGAGAGAGAGAGAGAAAGAGAGAGAGAGAGAGAGAGGTCTTCCATCCACTGGTTCATCCCCCAGATGACCACAATGGTCGGAGCTGAAGACAGGAGTCAGGAACTTCTTCCAGGTCTCCCATGTGGATAGGGGTCCCTGCTTTCCTAGGCCATTAGCAGGGAACTGGGTCAGAAGTGGAGTAGTCAGGACTCAGTGGACGCCCATGTGGGATACAGGTGCCTCAGCTACCCGGTACGCCACAGCTCTGGCCTGGAGCTCATCTTCTAACACTAAAGCCTGCATCCTTCCTCCTCACGGAAAGGCTGGATTTCTGTGAAAGAAATGATGAGAAGATGACTCCATGTGGTATCTGCATGATGAAGAGACGAGAGGCTGACCCAAAGCCAGGAGCCAGGAGCTTCTTCCGGGTCTCCCACATGGATGCAGGGGCCCAAGCACTTGGGCCATCTTCCACTGCTTTCCCAGGCCATAGCAGAGAGCTGGAGCAGAAATGGAGAAGCCAGGACTAGAACTGGCACCCATATGGGGATGCCAGTGCCGCAGGCAGAGGCTTGACCAACTATGACACAGCGCCAGCCCCTCTGACCTCAATGTTGTAGTTAACTTTTCGTCCTCACGTTCCTTCATAGTATCCCATATTTTTGCTAAATGTGGGAGCCTCTCCTCTCTTTATCATGTAAATACCACATGGAGTCATCTTCTCATCATTTCTTTCACAGAAATCCAGACTTTCTGTGCAGAGGAAGGATGCAGGCTTTGGTGTTAGAAGATGAGCTCCAGGCCAGAGCTGTGGCATACTGGATAACTGAGGCACCTGTATCCCACACGGGCATCATTTGAGTCCTGGCTGCTCCACTTCTGATCCAGCTCCCCGCTAATGGCCTAGGAAAGCAGCAGAAGATGGCCCAAGTGCTTGGGCCCCTCCACCCATGTGAGAGACCTGGAAGAAGCTCCTGGCAACTGGCTTTGGATCAGCCTAGCTCCAGCTGTTGGGGGTCACCTGGGGAGTGAACCTGCAGTTGGAAGATCTCTCTGTTTCTCCCTCTCTCTGTAATGCCAATTTTCAAATAAATATATAATCTTAAAAAAAAAAATGACAAGTTGATGTCAAAGAACTCCAGAGAGCTTCAGAGCTTTAGTGATTTGCATCATACTATAAACAGTGGAAGGTAAAAGGGGCCTAAGCCCAGGAAGTACAAAGGTAGGAAGAGAGAAAACGAAAAAGACTCCAGAGGCGCTAATGCCATGGACTGACGGAGGATGCCGCAGTAGGAAGTGTAGTGTGTGCAGCACCAAGGATCCTTGCCAGCTGGTGTCTCCACCCTGAGTGCGAGAGGTTTTCCTGAGGCTGCCAGCCGGATCCTGCTAGGATCAGGGCACTTTCTTAATAATGCACCTAGACATTCGTTTTTGTTATTTGGTAAATTTGAAAATTGTATAGAGGTCTTGTGTAGACAACTTCATTCACACTGAGGTATGCCTAAGTATAGGCCCGTATGCTCTCTTAGTTCAGCTGCTATAACAAATCACCATTGACTGGCTGGCCTGGGCAATAAACATTTCTTTCTCACAGTACTTGAAGATGGTTCAGTCCAAGATCAAGGTACCTGCAAAGCTATGTGTGGCGAGGGCCTTCTCCCCAGGTTACAGAGGGCTGTCTCCTTGTAGCCTCCATGGCAGAGGGAAGGGAGAGACCCATGCTGCTTCCTCTTTTAAATTGGTTTCTTCTAATGTGCTTTTCATTGACTTATTTTTAGTGGAAAAATAATAATTGTATACATTTATGACATACAATGTGATCTTTGGATTCACACACACACACACACACACACACATATATATATGCATTGTAGAAAGTTAAATCAAGCTAATCAACATATGCATCACCTAGCCAAGTTATGATTTTTCTTGTGGTTGATGTGAACCCTTAAAATACATTTTAAAAAAATTTTTGAAATATACTGTATTATTAACTGCGGTCACCCCACAGAGCATTAGATCACTAAAACTTCTTCCTCCACTCTAGCTGAAACTTCGCACTCTTTGACCAACATCTCCCTTTCACCACTTCTCTCTCCCAGCATCTAGTAATCACCTTTCCACTCTTGTTTGTACTTAAATTACACAGATAAGTGAATTCATACAATATTTGTCCTTTCTCTGCCTATCTTATTGCATTTAGCATAAATACTTCAGGACATTAATCTCATCATAAGAGTCCTACCCTCCTGAACTTATGGAGCTAAGTCAACTCCCAAAGCATTATCTCCAAATACCATCACTGTGGTAGTTAGATTTTCAATATCTGGCCTTCGGGAATACACAGATATTCAGTCTGTAACATATTCTAACCAAACAGCAGTTATATTTTGACTAATTGTTCAGCTATAACTACATTGTACTGCTCTTGAATGCCAGTCCTTCCTCAATGAGGTGAAACCCTGGCCAGATGTATTTAAGAGAAATGTCCTGGCCTTGACCTAGTGCTGCTCCTCTTTTGTTGATTCTGTGTGTGCACGCACCAGTCTGTCCTCCTGTGTTTACACTAGACTATTTCCTGCAATGTCTCATCTCAGCTGGTTACTTTCCCATGTCTACGTACATTCACAACAGAACACTGTCGATTTTTAAATCTGCTGTTATCCATATTTTGTAACTGAGATATTCTCATAGCTTTAGCTTTTCGTTTGTTTTCCTACTTCCTACTACAGAGATCTATGCAGATGCGGGCAGCCTGAGAAGATGGCAAATTCTTCCAAACATGTGCTGGGAATTACTTTGTTCATCCTACTGTTTTAGGCAGGATGGGATAGGCTGTCATGCATCTTGATAGGAAGAGAACAACTTCTTGGATTAACATTTACTCCATAAATCCCTCAGTACAGAGATAGAGAAAAGGTTTTCCAGGAGGAGAGTGGAGGGGAGGGCAGAGGCAGTGAAGGGGAGGAGAGAAGGGAAGAAAGAAAAAGATAATCCAGTGATGATCTCTTGGATTGTGCCATCAAATGATTCTTATACCTATAGCACCTACAGTTAAAGCAGTCTGTGCACAAATTCATTTTACTTTTTTGTTCAACTATTGCATACAATTTGTTGATAGGCAGTGAAAGCACACCCAAAACTAAGTTCCTTGAACATAATTAGACTTCAACCATACTAATTTTTATTTTTCTTTCACAATTATATCTACTTTTAGATTAGGTTTTCATTCTATAATAAAGAAAACAATGAAAAAAATTTTAAACTAGAGTTGGCTATTATAGTTTATAGAAAAACTAAAATGTGATTATGGAAGAACAGGTTGTTGGACATACACAGACCCGAAGCATGCATGGGTGGCCATGTTAATACTTACAAAAAGTATGCATTTACCTTTTCTATGCCCCTTCTAAAGGCTACTTGATTGACATATAACTTCCTCCTTCACTGCCCTCATGTTAATCTTAAAGCATGGTTGTATTATTATTAGCATATGTTATGGTTCCATTTATTCAGCAAATAACAATCCAGCAGGTATCCCTTGCAAGCTTCTGTGCCGACCTCCTGAGGAGGCAGCAAGGAACAATTTCTGGAAACCACCGTGGAGATCAGAATGAGGTAAGTACAAGTCAGCCTGAAAATGCTCAATGCCAGTGATGATTTCTGATTATGCCCTGTCAAAGTCTGGACAACACAGAAGGTTGGTCTTTTCAGGAAAGCAGAAAAATAATGCTTAGAATGTGCATGTGAGGCCGGCGCCGTGGCTCAACAGGCTAATCCTCCGCCTTGCGGCGCCGGCACACCGGGTTCTAGTCCCGGTCGGGGCACCAGATTCTGTCCCGGTTGCCCCTCTTCCAGGCCAGCCCTCTGCTGTGGCCAGGAGTGCAGTGGAGGATGGCCCAGGTGCTTGGGCCCTGCACCCCATGGGAGACCAGGAGAAGCACCTAGCACCTGGCTCCTGCCATCGGATGAGCGCGGTGCGCCGGCCACAGCGCGCTGTCCGCGGCAGCCATTGGAGGGTGAACCAACGGCAACGGAAGACCTTTCTCTCTGTCTCTCTCTCTCACTGTCCACTCTGCCTGTCAAAAATTAAAAAAAAAAAAAAAAAAAAAAAAAGAATGTGCATGTGTTTGTTCCAGAGGCATAGGAAGATTACTGCCGTCAGCCCACTCTGGATCTCAAGTTCTTTCCGTCTCTTTTCTTGTGGTTGCAGCTCAGGTGGCATCAGCACACCTTTCCCACCTGCACGGCTCCGGTATTCCAGGTAGTCCTTGTCAGTGGCAGTGTGTGCCACACCACTGGGCTGAGGCACAGGCAGACCACCTGTGCCACTGAACCCTAAAGCTAGGTCCAGTGAAGGCACTCAGTGCGTGAGAAGAGAACGCTCAGTCAGTCGGATGCATTCTCCTCACTGCAAAGGTTTGCTTCCTCCTGGCTCCCAGCTCCTCTGAAATCCGAGTCCCAAAGGTTTTTTGCCTTTGTTTAGGAGGATAAATTAATTCATGATTTGTTGCTGTTAATAAACAAAGCAAAGCAAAAACAAAACAAAACAAAAAAGCCTATCTTTTCCCCCCAGTCCTCCTCAAAAATACCCACAGGAACTCACCCAATGGAATGGCCTGAAACGAAACACTTTTGTTCAAAGTCCCAGAGCTGGCAAAGCTGCAAGCTGTGCCCATAGCTACCTGTATCACGGGGAGCGGCAGGGAAGTATGCAAACTGGCGAACTGGGTGCATTTCCCTGTTTTACACAATATGTTTTATTGTTCTCTAGCTCAGCTCTTTGCCAAGGGCAAAGAGTACTGAAGTCGCTCGCAGTAGCCCAGTCGCAGCTGTCAGCATGAGCCTTACCAACTCTGGCATTGCATTTTTTAGCCAAGAGGCATTGCAATTGCTTACCAATAAATTGTGATGAGTTGATAATGCAGGGAGACGAAATCATAAATATTCTAGCATTTAAGCATTTTTTTCATCCACAGTGACAAAATAGAGCAGTGGCCAAGGATTTTCCCCATGATGGGCAATTTTGGGATAGGTAGAATCAGTAATTAGAACTTTCATGATAAGAAGAAAACTTCTTTTAATTGGGTACATTACATGGCTGATTCACAATGATTTAAACGAAACTACATAAAGTTAAGCTTAGTGTCGCATGCAAGATCTATATTATTTATTTTTAATGGCAAGGTATTTGTGCAACACAGCTTTGCATCTCTGATTCAGAATGGATAGGAAAAAGAAAAAAGTTTGATTTGGGTGATTACTTGTAATTGACATGAAACTGCTGAATCTGTTAAAGAATCTCCATAGCGAATGTCCATCGACTCCTTATCCATTTTGGGGTAGTGTTTGGTAATAATTAAAATATTAATATTCCGCCTAGGAGTACTTCATTTGAGCTGGGTTGTTTCTGATGGTCTAAGCATTTTTTCATCATTTAGAGGACTATAACTTGGGAAGAACACAGCCTGCATGAAGCTCAACATAAGGCTCCCAGCTTGCCTGTCCTGCATGCGATTTGAGCCATCCTCCCTCTCTGTCCACTGTCCCCTTGCACCTCCTCCCATCCCTGCTCCTTTTTTTTCTAACTTTATTTAATTTTTATTTTTAACTGATGCATAAAAATTTTATGTAATTATGGGATATCATGTGATGTTTGATATCAGTGTATAATGCCCAATGATGGTAAACCTATCTCCCCAAAGATTTATCACTTCTTTGTGGTGAAAATATTCAAAACTTTCTTCCAGCTTTTCTTTGTGTATCAGCTATTTAATCATCATTAAAAACCCTTGCTGGTGTTGGCTTCTGCGCCCCTGTCCTAGGAACCAGGAGGGGGTGTGGTCCTCACAGGTGCAGGGACTGGATTTCCTTCCCTCTGCCAGGACAGGGGCTTAGCGCTGGGCTGGGGGAGGAACTTGAAGGGTTTATTATGCTGTTGGGGGGGACGTGCTCAGACCCTCCCTGCCGGCCAGGAGACTGCTCTGCACCTGCCGACTCCTCATGGATGCCGGTCTCCACCCTTTGCTTGATGAACTTTAAAGCCCGTTCGTCCATAGAGACGAACATCTGCCGGATCACGTTCCCCACGACCTTGGTGCGCCAGGGGAGGCGCGCTCCCTTCCTGGTCAGCTTGTGGCCTCTGGGAGGTCCCGGGCACAGGTTCCGCAGAGCCCTGGCTGCTGCTCTTCTGATCTCCTGAAACTCAGTGCATTGCTACCTGCAGTCACCCTGCTGGGCAACAGAACAGCAGCGCTTCGTACCCGCAACCAGCCTTCCCCCAGCCTCTGGAACCGCCGTTCCGCCCTCACCCTCCACGATACCAAGCTTTCAGCCTCCACTCCCGAGCGAGGCCATGAGACACGCGTCCTCCCGTGCCTGGCTCATTCCCTCAGCACAGTGGCTTCCAGCCGCATCCGTGTTGCCCTTTCTCAGAGTGAAGAGCTGGTGGCCCTGCACCTGCCTCGCCCATCCATCAGCAGGTGGACGGTGAGGTGGTTTCCATGTTTGGCCAAGCACCAAGCACGGGACTGCGCATGTCTCCTCGCAGACTGACCGCATTTCCCTTCGATGTTGATTCGGGGTGGGTTTGCTGGGTCACGTGATTCCTCCAGTGCCATATCAGGTCCCAAACTCCAGTAGGGAAAAGGCCCTGAGGTGGATGCGTTGTGGTGCTGTTGAGGGTGGGAGACAGGCTGGGGACGTCAACTCTGCTTCTCAAAGAGAATGGGGCAAGGGAGAGCTCACCGTTGCTGAGAGACAGTCACACGCACGAGTGCTTGAAAATTTTTGTTGTACAGAGAAACAGGAAATATTATTACAATTCCAGAGAAAATATGTAAATGTGTCCCATTTCGTGCCTTGATCAGAAATGCTTCTAAATCAACAGTGTCTCTATGCTTATTTTTCTCATGCATGTTAAAGTTCTGAAAATGTCAGTACAATTTTAGATGCAAATAGAGGACAACCAAGGCAGACACTGATTGGTAGATAAAGGTTTGTTTGCTTACTTGAAGTAGAAACAAAGTGATTCCCTCTTGCCTGAATTACTTTTTCTCTTCAGTTAGCATTTTTCTTTTTGTGTCTTAGTTCCAACTGCTCGGGGAACTATAGAGTAAAGCAACGTCTGTCCTCAGATCCTTGTCTTTACTCCATCCTGTTTCAGTGGGAGGAGATTGATTACTCCAAGGTTGTCATTCTCATCATTTAATTGGTGCAATGCTGTCTGGTTTTATTTTTTATCCTTAATGCTCTTTCTTAAAAGAAAAGGCACATATGTTTCTGGTGATGCTTTGAGGATTCTTTCCAAACTAAATTGTAATCAATGATTTCTCACACCAGGAAGTGTGCCACAACATCGATATCCAACCAGCCATGAGTAATAACGGAAGAAAGATTTCCAACCTGACTCAGCCAAATGACTCATTTAGACAGAATTGGGGGTATTTATTGTTTTTGCGGCCAACGCTGGATTTCAATTTTCCACAGGGTTGCTGTCACCATTCTGGTTTGCAACACTAGATGGCACTATGAATTCACTCAACTTGGAACCAAACTAGCCCATCAGTAATTTCAAAGAGAAAAAAAGATGAGAATTTCCCTTGACTGGCTTGATAGTCTGACATATATTCTTAAGGAAGTGAATTTATATGATGTAACAGTTATTTCATTAAGTTTCAGTGAAAAAAAAAAGCATCCTCTTTTGGCAAGGAAAATGTGACTGTTTCTGCAAACAAACCAGTCAAATCAGCACTCAAAAGTCTAGTGGGGGGGGGTCAGACATGCTTGTTGGCTAACTTGACTGTTTTTTGACTGAATTAAATATTTTCTTGACTACTTGACAGTCAAAACAGTCAAGGCAGTTTGTGTGCGTGTCAATACAGGCTGGACTTTACACGTTACAAAGCGAACGTCTATTTTGCTTGGATTTCTTTCCCGCCGCCTTTGTAGTCTGGCTGGTTAGCTTGGTTGGTTAGGGCAGTCTGCTAATGAGGCCAAGGTCACCCTGGTTTCCATCCCTGCCTGGGGGTGGAAACGGTCTCCTCACAGGGAGAAAGGCTGATCCTCAGCTGGGAACTGAATTTTTATAACCAGCCAGGCATCTCACTAATGCCTGATCTTGAAAGATCACTGTGCCTGTAGAAGTCTAGGTGATCAGAATAAACACACCATTATAATAAGATTAAAAAACAGCTCAACTACCTCCTATTAACAGCAGGCCCATAATATCATTTTGCTTAAAAGGAATCCAAGAGAATACTTCTAAAATCAACTCTATTAACCAGGAAAGGGCATAGTCCTCACCCATCCATTCCAATGTATGTCTGTGTCAGGCAAGGAGGTAGATACCAAAAGATAGGGAAGTGGGTACATAGCAGCAAGCGTCAGAATAGCATCATGATACACTTAGGAAGGTAAACAGACAAGCAGATTTTAGATAACATATAAATATCACAATAGAGGTGTACGTGGGCTGCCAAAGAAGCAAGACACGGTCTAACTTCCAGCAATCATAGGAGCTAGCTCTCCAAGGACTGCCATGCACTCAACTATGGAATGCAGACAAGGGCACTGAGGTGAAGCAATAGCAGTGTGTGTGGACAGGAGGCATGACAAGGAGGCCTGTGCAGAGCAAACAAGTGTCTCCTGTGGCTAGGATTTGGGCATGTGGTGGGGAGTGGCAGGAGCAGAGTTGGCAAGGAGGAGGGATGTCACTAAAACCAAATGAGTTTCCCATCATCTGAAACCTATGAATTACAAAGCCTAAAGTAAATATCCAGGACTCTTCACTGTCAAAGGAGTTGGATACGTAAGTCAGTGGGGGAGATGAGGCAAGTCTGTCCGGAAGAACCCTGAATTGTTTGTGCAGATACTCTTTCTCCCCCACTTTACTCCTGGCTCCTTCCCTGTGGGCTGGACAGAGTGACTTCCTGGCAAACGTCACAGTATACAAAGAGGGGGAAAGAGTAACTTGACCACAGAAAACCTGACAAACACGCCTCAGCCAGGTGATCAATGGTAACATCAACAGTCGTGGTGGTGGTGCAGTATCCCTAAGACCTTCATCCTCAAAGCTGGCATAGCCATGCCATCAGATGAACCGTTGCTCAAAATATTCATACTCATCCCCAACAAACTGTGACAGTCAAGAGCAGCCTAAGGGTGTGTGATATTCGGGATGGGCACCTGGAGCAGAAAAAGAAAAGTGGGTTAAAATCAAGGAAATCCAGATAAAGTATGGACTTTACTTAATAAGAAAGCGATGCTGGTTCATTAATTGTGACAAATGGACCACCCTACTAAATGATGATAATAATAGGAGACATTAGGCATGGGATGTATATGAGATCTGTCTATAATGTCTTTGCAATTTCTCTATAAATATAAGGCTATTCTAGAAGAAAAGTTATAAAAATCTACAAGTCATAAACTGTTATTTGAATAAGGCTATGTTTTAATTTTAAAAAACTTCTTGTAAATGAAGTGATGCTAATCCCCTGTATGTACCTTATAAAAGGAAGGGAGGGAGAAAGAAAGGAGGGAAGAAAGAAGGAAGGTAGACATAGAGGGAAGAAGGAAAAGAGGAAAATGGCAGGCTTTAAAAATATACATACCTCGTGAGTGTCACAAAATAACCGTGTAGCACAATTTAAGTGATTATAGCATAACTAAAGGAAAAAAAAAGCCATTATCAACCTGTCAATGGACAAACATGAGGAATAGACACATGCAATAGTTACCAGAGAATGTGAACTGTGTACTCCATTTTTGCCACGGGGGAGAGGGATGATTGAAATGACACTAGTAGAATCCAGCATTGGGCATTTAAGCTCTCCGGAGTCTTATTAAAATATGAGTAATCTCATTCATTGAAGGTGGGAATGCAAAATGGTGCCATCACTTTGGGAGACAGTTTGGTTGTCTCACACAAAGCAAAACATAGCCTTAAATATAGTCTGGCAGTTATACTCCTTAATTAACCACAGAGCTGAAAACTTATGTCCACACAAAATCTTATTCAAAGATGTATATTGCTGCCTTATTCATAATCGCTAAAATTTGGAAGCAATCAAAATGCCATTCAGTAGGTGAATGGATAAACTGTAGTACATCCAGACAATGGAATATCTTCCAGTGCTAAAGAGAAATAAGCAACCAAATCATGAAAAGACCTGGAGGAATCTTAAGCACGTATTACTAAGTGAACAAAGCCAATCTGAAACATCTGCACATGTACAACTCCAACTCTATGACAGTCTTAAAAAGGGCAAAACTGCGAAGACAATCAAAAGATCAATGTTTGGCAGGGATTCAAGGAGAGAGAGAGATAAGAAGGCAGAGAACAGAGAATGTTTAGGGCGTGGAACTATGGTGTGTGATACTATAATGGTGGATCACTTTCAGTGTGTATTTGTCCGAACTCATAGAATTATCCATAGAATGTACAGCACTGAGAGTGAACCCTCATGTAAATTACAGACTTTGGGTGATGATGAGGTACATCATCAACTACAGCAAATGTGTCACTCAGGGTAGGGGTGGAGACTTGTTATTGGGGGAGGCTAGGCATGTGTTGGGGAACAGCATTATATGGGCATTCTCTGTACCTTCCCCTCGATTTTGGTATGAATCTAAAACCTGCTCCAAACTTTTAAACCAGAGACAGGGAAGAAAGATAACGGAAAGGGAAATTGTGAAGGTCCTGAGAGTGATCGCTTGCTGCTTCCTGAACTGCCAGCCCGTTATAGTTAATGAACGCAATCAAGATAAACATACTCAACCCACTTTCGGATGAGGATATGAAGGCTCTGAACTGTTGTCCCTGTGGTAGAGGGGACATAGCAGTGGCAGAGGGATGGTCATCTCAGGCCCGTGTGACAGACGTTCTCTCTGTGCACTCTGTTTTCTGTGAATGGCCACCTCTGGTTCTGCACTGCCTGGTAGAATCCCACAGCTTGTACCAAATCCAGGTGTTCCCGACTCTAGGTCTGTGCACTTGTTCCCTGTCAGGGACAACCGAATAGGGATTAAGGATCTGTGTATGTGTTCTGGGTGTCCATGCACTCAGATGTTGCTATTATTGCATAAAAGCAATTACACCTTCTGTATTCTTTTCTCACTCTGCGGCACTACCAAGACATCAACCCAATGGCAAAAACCACCTGCCAACCTTCGTGACCAACTGAGGGAAAAACAGCATTCATTTCCAAAATACCCCTTGGGTGATCTTCAGTGTAAATTCATTAATACTCAGAAAAAAAAAAAGCTGGACTATCTTTTATTACAGTTCTTGATACATTTGTGATACTAAATTTCTCTACCTATGTAGTATTCATTCAGTTTTCTATTGTCTAGAATGTTTCTTTCACATAAGATGTTTCAAAGAAACTTTGGTTATCTTTGTGCCAGTGAATTTCAATTATATTAGCCATATGTTGGCAATAAGGAATATGTTACATGGTGATACAGTAGAAAGATAGAAACAGGCACACACACATTCACTGAAACAAGAATGTCACACAAAAGCCCAACCTCCCACCTACGCTGGCGGTAGGACTGCTCCTAGCCCTGCCACACTCTTCTCAGCGCTGTTGCTTCATCCTTTCCCAGGAAAGGGATCCCTCTCTACCCCCTTGTCTAGTCATTAACTAAAGCACTTGCTATGTTTAAAAATTTACCTTTTGATACCATTTCCGAACAAATTTTTAAAAAAGAGATTCACTTGTTTACTGAAAGGCAGCATATCATAAAGAGGAGAGAACAGAGACAAGAAAGATCTTCCATCCACTGATTCACTCCCCAGTTTCCTGCAACAGCTGGGGCTGAGCCAGGAGCCAGTAACTCCATCCAGATCTCCCATGTGGGTAGCAGGGTCTCAGTTTCGTGGATTGTTACCTTCTGCCTCCCAGAAATACTAGCAGAGTAGCTAGGATTCAGACTAAATATTCTGATATGGGATTTGGATGTCTCAAACAGTGGCTTAACTTGTTGCTCCAAAATGATTGCCCCTAGCAATTGTTATTTTAACTTTATTAAATGTTTCTCTTAACATATGGAGAGATTTTGCAAAATGTGAAAAGCATCTTCCCAAATTAATTGCTGCATTTTAGTATATGATCAATACTTCTGCATTCTTCTGATAGGTGGAGAGATGTTACAAATGGGATCATAGTGCCCATATCTTACATGAGCAAATGATATAACAGATTCCTCATGTTTTCTAAATTTTTATGTCAGTGGATATTCTTTTATGGTACCATTTTCATGTCTGCATATTACTTCACAAATTAATTTATTTAAATGTTCTTAAAATTTTGGATGTTGAGGGTGTGTCAGATGTTCTCCCATTATAAACATTACTACAAACTATACTGCATTTGTGATGAATTTCTAATGATAGGGAACTTCTAGGATAAAACAATATTTCTAGTTTTAGGATCATAGTATTTATCCCCATTTTTGCCATTTTTATATTGTAGCCAGTTTCACTCTCACCAACAGTAGGAAGAATCTTTCTGAACCTGTTCCACACAGGCTGTTAGATTACTTGCATTATTATACTTTTTATTTTTATTTCTATAATAATCTTTGAGTTATGCCAGATCAAGCATTTTAAACATGTTTATGAACTTCTTGTATTTCTTTTATTGTGAACTGTTTATAAGCTTTCTAAGCATTCTTTAGAAAACTGTCTCTCTTGAAAACATATGTTCGCGGCTGGCGCTGTAGCGTAGCGGGTAAAGCCGCCGCCTGCAGTGCCAGCATCCCATATGGGTGCCAGTTTGAAATCCAACTGCTCCACTTCCGATCCAGCTCTCTGCTGTGGCCTGGGAAAGCAGTAGAAGATGGCCCAAGTCCTTGGGCCCATGCACCCACGTGGGAGACCCGGAAGAAGCTCCTGGCTCCTGGCATCAGATCGGCACAGCTCTAGCTATTGCAGCCAATTGGGGAGTGAACCAGTGAATGGAAGATTTCTCTCTCTGCCTCTCCTTCTCTCTTGTAATTCTGCCTTTCAAGTAAATAAATAACTCTTTAAAGAAAAAAAATGAAAATGTATGTTCATTTTTAAAGATTTATTTATTTGAAAAGCAGAGTTACAGAGTTCACTCCCCAAATGGTTGCATCAGCCCTGGCTGGGCCAGGCAGAAGCCAGGAGCCAGGAGCTTCCATCTGGGTCTCCCATGTGTGCAGGGGCCCAAGCATTTGAGCCATCTTCTGCTGCCTGTCCTAGGAAATTAGCAGGGAACTGGATGGGAAGAGGAGCAGCCGGGATTCATATGGGATGCTGGCCCTGTAGCCAACAGTTTAACCCATTGTACCACAGCCATGTGCCCCACCCTGAGTTCACTGTTAATCCTAGTGAATATTGTATTTCTCTGCTGCAATGCATCAAAGTGATAGTCTGGGGATACCATCCTGTCCTGGAGAAGCTCGTGGGATACTGGGACATGCAGATATGCAATAGGTGCAATGCAAAATATTCTCAGATGCCTGTACAGTTTTGCAGGAGAATATATCCACAGCACTAACCCTCACAAGAAGGGCAAAAAGCCCTCAGGGAGAAGTCTACATGTGAGCTGGACTTTTAGGGGAAATGAGAGCTTGCCAGATGGACAAGCAGAGAAAACAGCCAGAGCTGAGGGAGAGCCAGGGCTGGACACAGGCAGCCCTGGGGAACAGCCCGCCCTCGGGACTACAGGGAGTCTGTGAATAGACCTTGAGATGTATGCCTGGTCAAACACACATGCATCCCTCCATCTGTTTTGTGTGCTCAAAATTTCTCTCTTGGGGAGTGGGAGTTTCGCCTAGGGTTAAGACACCTGTGGCCCATCTCAGAGCACCTGAGTTTGATTTCTGGTTCTGGCTCCTAATTCTAGCTTCCTGGTGATTCAGACCTTAGGAGGAAGTGGGATGTAATTAGCTTCATGCTGCCTGTGTGGGAGACCTGGTGTGAGCTGCCATCTCAGCTCTGACCTGATCCAGATCCAGCCACTGAGGATATCTGGTGAGTGAAGGAGCTGGAGGAATCTCTCTCTCCCTTCCTCCCTCCCTCAGCCTCTCACTTCTCCTCTTCATTCTCCCTCTCTCTTTTCTGTTTCTCTGTGTATTTCTGTCTCTATCTCTCTTTCTCAGTCTATCAAATAATTAAATTATTATAAAACTGAATTTGCCTTTACAACCATATACATACATATACTTACATATAAATATGAGTCTTATGTCCTTATTTATCAAATAATAGATTAAAAAGAATGAATAGGAAAGAGATGTTCTGTTTTCTAACTTCCACCGAGAAAAACACTTTAAATTGAGTTGTGCTTTCTACATTTCAGCCAAACATTAAAAGTGATTATCCAGAAAATTAACAATAATCAACTCATCCCTTCATTTATTTTTTACATGCATATAGGGGAACTACAAAGTGTCAGAAAGCAATTTTAAAGTATTGGGTCACTTTACATTAATTGTTTAATAAATGTGTGAGAGACTATGAACCCATTAATCCTAAGATGCGGTTATCTGGGGCAATCATGAGGCACAGCGGTAGTCTCTACTGGAACATACACATTCCATATTGGAGTACCCAGTTCAAGTCCTGACTGCCTCCTTTTGATGCAGCTTCTGGCTAACGTGCACCCTGGGAAGACAGTGGCTGAAGTACTTGGACATCTGCCATCCACGTGGGAGGCCCCGATTGAGTTCTGGGCTCCTCACTTCCACCTGACCCAGCCCTAGCTGTCGCAGACATTCGGAGTGTGAACAAATGTGTGGAAAATCTCGGTCTGTATTCTGTCTCTCTGCCTTTCAAATAAAATGAAAACAAATACATAAAATTTTAAAAGATGCAGTTATCTAAGGGAAGCAATAGACAGTCTACACTTCCTACACAAATTTTACATGGAAACAACAGTGATTATGGAAATAGCCAATTTCTAGCAACTTAAGTCTTTTGTCCTGTGTTTTTATTCTTTAAGCATGTCAAATTATTCCTGTTTTCTAAACATTTGGTTAATATGTTTAAATAGGATTTTAGTTTTAATTAAAAACGAAGGAGCCAGGATGTCCTTGGAAACACTCAGCTGTGTCAGGTTTCTCAGGGTTTGCTGACCACACTACTGACTCCACCATTATGGCTGAGTTCAGTTTCCTAACAGTTTGTTCAAATGGATGCGTTACTGAAATGCCTCACTCATGGGTATATACTCAGGTGGGAGCCTCTGGGTTTCCCTCCTGTCGCCCCCTATAGGCCACGACCCCAGCACACCCCTGCCTCTACTGCTTCTCTAAGGGAATGCTGGCCAGTTCCAGGTTTTCAAGTGGCAACCTGCCCTGGCTGGATTTTTTTTCAACCTAACTCCTTCCCAGTGTGAATCCATCTCCATGCCTATTACCTTAATTATAATTTGCATACATTTCCTCTTCTTAATTAATTCTGTGCCCAATAAAGACCATAGACCCATTGTGATTTGAAAAACAAAGACTCAAAGAATTCTTAGAGTGATAATTGCATTAAAATCAAATTTTATCAGTTTGATAATTACATACATTCAATCCTGAAGCAAAATTTAGGTTTCCTTTGGAAGTCAACACTCTTTGTATATGCAATACTATAGTGATGGGCATTTGGGGGATTTATTTTTGAATATTTATATAGCTATGTTCATGAGTGAATATACACGAAGTGACACTTTGTGTGTGTGTAATCCAGAACGAAATATAGTCCTTATAGCATTATGTACTGAATCCTTACTAAAAAGGGGAAGCCATATTTTGAAATCAGGGGTTCTGTTCTTCCAGATGTCTAAGTAACAGAGGTTGGCGGACGTTATTCAATTATATACAAAGCCAGGGAAATTCATGCAGGCAGGAATTTCATTAGTTAAAAGGTTTCTCCTCCTCATACCGAGCAACATAATACACTTAGCTAGGCCCTGTTCGCAACATAATGTAATGATGGCGAATTAGCCACAGACCCACACGGAAGGTTCTGAAGAAATGCATCAACAGAGGTAAGCATAGGATAAGCTACATATTCTGAAGATGAGCTTTCATGAATTTAGTGGCCACTCTGTGGAAGGAAGAACCTAATGCCAAGTCACCCATCTCCTAGGTCTGTGTTTAGCTGGAATGTAGTCCCACATGTCCAGCGTAAACACCACTGGGTTTCCTGGTGCTGGATTTGTGAATGAATGACTGCTGTGGGGAAGTGTCATTCTTGTGAACTCCTAGCAGCTGGTCAGGCAAATTGTAATTTGGTTTCTGTTTTATAGACTCATAGGGAGGCTACAGTAAAAAAATATCAGGATGTTAAGCATCAATTTCCTTCTTGACATTAACTGGACATCATTTCTGCTCTTGCTCCAGCAGTGAGTGTCCCAGATGACACTGGGCTTTCCCTAAACGCGCTGTTAGTGGGATAAGAACAATGCGCCTTATTCCTAAAGCATTTCTCTTGGTACTAGTTTTGTAGCATTTTTAAAATTATTTTTGAAGTCTAATTTTTTTTTCTTTTTGTATTTGAAAATCCACAGACTAATTTCAAGACCAAAGGAGAACTATTTCCTAGTATAGACTGTTGGCCCCAATGGAGAGAAGCCATAGAAGGTATAGAAAAGTGACTCCACCACAAAACACTGGGGCAGAATTTTCTCCTCAATGAGGAAAAACGCAGGTTCAGAATCATTACAATAAACTCACAGGAAATGCTACGACTCTTTCATTGTTCTGAAACCATCAAGTACTAAACGATGCCTAAAATGTGTCACAGAGTGAGACTCAAAGTTCCACATTCTAAATGTTAGAAAAAGAATGAACAAGCATTTTTTAAAGAATTTATTTAATTATTTGAAGGCAGAGTTACAGAGAGGCAGAGGCAGAGAGAGAGAGAGAGAGAGAGAGAGAAATCTTCCATCCACTGGTTCACTCCCCAAATGGCTGCAATGGCCGGAACTGGGCTGATCCAAGCCAGGAGCCAGGAACTGGGATGAAGCAATTTTTTTAAGATGGTACTTATATATTAATAATTTAAAAGTAAAGCTTATAATTTATGGGGACAAGCTATACTGACCCAGTGGTCTGGTACTTTTGTGGTAGTTTAAGAATAAGTTGGGTCATGGAGAACTCCACTGTTCTGTAGGTAGACCATGATGTCCAATTAGAGGTGAAGAGAAGAATGACTTCTCAGGGAAAATAAGGAATGTTGGAAAACACAGAAAGGGAGCAAGGTTTAAATTTGGACCATAGGGAAATAAGTAAATACCTGGTGTAGTAAATTGAGCTCAGAGATATGAGTGTGATCCATCAGGAGATTGAAAGCCAGACAGAGTTATTAGTAGAGGCTAGGTACCAACTGCACTGATGACTTTTCAAAATGTAAGAAATGTCTTCAGTATCTACCCAAGTGTACCAGAGCGACGGTCCCCAGATTATAATTCTCTTTGTGTTAATAACGTTTTAACTCAAAGGAGAAATTCTAGTGAGGCCCTCTTCACTCCATTCAGACCAGTCTGAATTATATTTTGACACAATATGTTCTTCCATCAGTTCTAAGGCTTCCAAATTCTCTACAAATTATTGGTATTATATTCTGTTCCATTTGAAGCTTGTACATTCTTTTTCCTTTAATATCTTCCGACAATCTCCAAAATTATCTGTTCTCTAAGATAAATAGCACTATGCCAAAGAAAAGATGATAGTGAAATTTAAAAATGAAGATAATACCAAAGTCCAATAGTTATCTTAGCCTAGTAGGAAGCTACATAAATTAAATAGGAAGTTCATTTCATAAATTAAAATAAATCTAGTTCCAGTTCCTATTTAAGGGGATATTTTCTGGTATAATAGTTATATTAGATATTCCCCTGTGACATATTTAAGAATTAGCGGTCAAGAATATAAACTTTAAATTCACACTGCCTGGATTCACATCTTGGCTCAGCTATTTGCAGTGTGACCTTGGGTGAAGCATTTTTAATAACTGGATACCATCTACTTTTAATCATACTATTTTTTTGATTAATTATCAATTAATGTTGTACCTATTATCTCAATTCCTTTCATAACTTTTCTGCAGAGTTGATCCTAAAATTTTTTAAACCATGAATAATGAAAAGTGCTAATGAAATGCACATTAAATGAAAGAGTGTTAGAATCTAATATGCAGCTGGCGCTGCAGCTCACTAGGCTAATCCTCCGCCTTGCAGTGCCGACACACCAGGTTCTAGTCCTGGTCGGGGCGCCGGATTCTGTCCTGGTTGCTCCTCTTCCAGGCCAGCTCTCTGCTGTGGCCAGGGAGTGCAGTGGAGGATGGCCCAAGTGCTTGGGCCCTGCACCCGCATGGGAGACCAGGAGAAGCACCTGGCTCCTGCCTTCAGATCAGCGCGGTGCGCCGGCCGCAGCATGCCGGCCGCAGCAGCCATTGGAGGGTGAACCAATGGCAAAGGAAGACCTTTCTCTCTATCTCTCTCTCTCACTGTCCACTCTGCCTGTCAAAAAAAAAAAAAATCTAATATGCAAATAAATGTTGGTTTGTAAGAAATTATTGAGAGTCAATCATTTGATACATGAATATCATCAAATAGTTTTTAAGTGGTTTGTGGTTGATGGATTTTCCTCATTAAACTTGAAATTGTCCAGAAACATCTTTTTCACCTAGCTTTTCTCAGAAGTTTTATTTTTAGCCTCTCATAAAGTGAAGACTGATGTTGCTTTTGGGGCCCAAGTACTTAAACCATCACCTGCTGCCTCTCAGTGTCTTCATTAGCAAGAAACGAGTTGGAAACAAAGCCAAAATTTGAACCCAGGCCCTCTGATGCAGCATGCGGGTGTCCCGAGCAGTGATTTAACTGTTACATCAAACTCCACCTTTCAGTTTCCTTTTAAAATCAGTAATAGTAGCTGCTTCACAGAGTCAGGGAAATAATCCACAGAAAATACTAGCATATTTTTGAATATTGGTAAGTACTTAATAAATTAGACCTATGCCAATGTTAGACCTGTGCCAGCCCTTCCCTCTCCCTCAGAAAGACTTGGTTCCCACAATAATTCTTTTTGGAACCCTTCAGTTAGCATAACTGTGGTCAGCTTACATTTCAGCAGTTTGTTGTTGTTGAATGATTACCATAATCCTTAACCACTAGGATTTTCTGGTTAATGTCTGAGGATTCCAATTAGCAATTGCACTAACTAGGAAGTTGCCTGAGTTACTGGAAGTGTTAGTTCCAGTAGCAAAAAGTTAGTTCCAGTGTTAGCTAAATGTTTACCTAGTGCAACCTTCCAGTTTTGTGTTAGAATCTTTAGTGCTTAGTACTTCCCAAGCACCACCAGTAAGGCTAGGGCAACAAACAGAAATCACCCAAGTTGCTAACAGGTAGGTCCAATACGTGTAGCCAACAATGATTGTGGTTGCCTTATGTCGCATTTGCAGAGCTGCCCGGAACCGTGGTTCCTCCTGGGTGTGCCTGGTTTCCTTCCTAAAGGGGCCATTATGTAACATCTGCAGTAAACTGCTTCCCGCAAGAATCAAACAGAACAGTCAAATGCCAGACAGTGGATCCCTGGCTTTACAAAATCTACAATTCAAGCAGCTTCTCCGATCTTTGACAAAAGCCATCCAATTTGTTCTGGAGCACCAGTTTGACCATTGAGCTGCTGTCTGAGCGTGTGGTGTTGCCTTGTGTAACCAGCCAAGGAGCCTCATAGAAGTTCCTAAGTCCCCTGTGTTCCCTCCTCTCTCCATCTTCATGAGCAGCTTATTCTTGTCAAAGATCTGAAGAGGCTACCTATGACTTGTGGCCGGCCACTCTACATGCTTTATGCAAAAGCTGTGTCTCTAAATTAGTATCTTCAGGAAGGTCTTGGTTGTACGCCTCAGCAATGTCAAGTGCACACCATAACTCACTTCCCAAGAATGAGGAACTCCATAAGCTACAGCAAAATCATTGTTTCAAAAACTTCTCTGATTGGAGGGCGGCACTCTGGGGTAGCAGGTAAAGCCACTGCCTGCAGTTCTGGTAACCCATATGGGCACCCATTGGAGTCTCAGTTGCTTCACTTTCAATCCAGCTCCCTGCTAATTCATCTGGGAAAGCAGTGGAAGATGGCCCAAGTCCTTGGGTTCCTGGAGACCCAGAAGAAACTCTTGGCTCCTGATTTCAGATCCACATAGCTCTGGCAGTGGAGGTCATTTGGGGAGTGAACCAGTGGATGGAAGATTGCTGTCTTTCCTTCTCTCTCTAACTCTACCTTTCAAATAAATGAATAAATCTTTAGAAAAAAACTTCTCTGATTCCTCCTGTTAAAATATGTGATTCTGATTGAGTGTTTTCACCCAAAGTAATTTGTTTTACTGTCTTGATTGCAATATGTTACCAACTCTATCATACAATGTAAATTGCCTATAAGTCTAGTTAAAACATGTCTTGTTCATCTAAATAGAAACACATCTCTCAGGAGTGGGGGGTTTATTCTAGCAATTAAAGAGGCCCATGTCCCACATCCCATGTCAGAGTACCTGAGTTCAGTTCTTGGCTCCAGTCCCTAACTTCAGCTTCCTGCCCATGCAGACTGTGGGCACTAATGACTCAAGTAATTTGGGTTCTGTCTCCCACAGTGGGAGACCTGGATTTCATTGTCAGCTCCCAGGTTTGGCCTTGCCCAGCCCTGGTCATTGAAGGCATTTTGAGAATGAATCAGTGAATAGGAGTGTTCTCTCTCTCTCTCTTTCTCTCAAATAAATAAGCAGTTTCTAAAAACTACATTTTTTATATGTAGCAAAGTCATTATAGAGTAAGCTAAGCCTGCTCACACAAATAGTAAAACTGAATTCAATATTTTATAGGATTTTTAAAAATATTTTTAAATTGTTTTAGAACTTGATTTGAGTGCTATTCTGTTTTATTAGGATGTTTTAAGATTATATGTGCATGTGAGTTACTATGTGGCTGTTCCACCAAGTAACTAAAAGCTCAGACAGATCCTTTTCTGTCCTGGGGTTTTGCTACTCTTGGGGACTTGACTTCATCCTTGTGGTCAGCACCAGGCCCTTGTCTCTATTAGCAGGGAGGGGTCAATAAGAAGGGGCCAACACACCATATTTCCTTAGACCTAGAACTTGCCTGCACTGTGATCATTTACATCTCCTTGGCCAGAACTTTGTCACATCATCACTCAGTCCATTATCACCTCGCTTTATTAATAATTGTGGTATTAATGAAGATCCTTGCTGTCTATTGAGGTAAGAATTCTGAATATCAGCTTGCATTAAACAGGCAATATGGTAAGGTTTTAGCATTTATTCAGTGAAATACATGGGAGAATGAGGGCTTATGTTATAAGAGGTAACAATATATGGAAAAAAATTGTTATCAAGCAAAGTATAAAAAAGGAAAAACAGAATATGGAAGGAATTAAATATCTAAATTTAAAGACCAGAGGAAGGAAATTAAAATCGATTAGATAAGGGGGAAGAATGTGAACAATGGTTATACAATTTTCTGGAAAAACAACAAGAATTAAATTTCAGGGCGTAAAAATCTTCTTGATTTCAGCAAAAATAGCTTTCTCCAATGTTACAACAAACAAACTTCTGGAACTATCGGTTGTTAATGAACATTCCATTTGTTCATTCTTAAGTTTGATAAAGAAGTTGAAAGTTCTATCCACTATGTCTGATAATAATATTGAGTCATTTTTAGAGGATAGAAAAAGCACAGACCTACACATGCATATAAAAGGATTTTTCACAATTGTTGTCTTTAGAGTTCTAATGCCGTGTTTAGTTTTTTTATGGCCACTTCAGAGTGGAAGACAATTGCTAAGGGTGTGGAAAAGGGTTGGCATCCTTGTCGCATTCCTTTCACCTGAACAATGCAGGTGGACAAAGTGTGGCCTCTCACCTAGCAGGCAGGAAGAGGTGTGGTACCCTCCACCTGACGCGTTTTCAATTCTTGGGTTTTTTTGGTTTTGTTTTCTTCATTTTTTTTTTCTTGCAGCCTTCCCGCTGACCTTGAGAAGAAATTTCACAACCATCTGATTTTTTTCTTTTCTGAACATATGTTATTTCTTGTGCTACACAGTAGCATACTTTCCCATTAGTTATAATGATGCTGTTTTCTGGTTTGTTTGTTTTACTTTAAAATAATAGCCTTGCTCCACATTAGGCAATACCATTAAAAGGGAAAAACAAAATGAGACAGTCACAGCATTCACTGCATAAGCAAAATCAAACAGTCTAAATCTTGATCTTTCCTTGATTCTTTTTGAAAATGGGTATTGAGAGCCTTTTATGCAAAAAGCATTATCTTAATATGTCCCTTTGATATATGTCCCTTTGATAGGATAGCAGATAGGATTAAATCAATCAGATTTGTGAACTGGAGACCACGCCTTCGCTCTGCCCCTTTCATGACCTCACGCTCCCATCTGACCTCACCTGTATGTCCACCTGCCAATCTGAGTACCTAACCACTCTCCATTGGAAGTGAGTAAGAGGTCTGGAGCTCGGTGGACTCTTCTCTTGTTGCCCTTGTTTGGACTGAAATATTGGCTCCTTTAACTCCCCATCTTAGCACATTTTGAAGCTTCATTTTCTCCTCTGTAAAAGGCATATTAATATGAATAGCATGCGTTACTTGTAAGAATTAGTATCATGTGTGTACCTACAATGCAGTACCTATTTCATGGGGTTTGTTTCTGTTTTAATGCGCTTCTTTTATTCTCAAATCAGACTTCCAAGCTACGCTGTTTACCTATGCTGCAGTTGCTTCTCTGAAAGCAGCAGCCAGTTTATAACACGTGGCTAAGTAAGGGAGGAGAGCGGTGGTTCCCAGTTGTAGTAATAGGCATTCATCAAAGCCACCACACCCAGTTCAACTTCTATCCTGAATCACATGAATGAGAGTGAGAAAGAGAAATAAGAAAGAAAGAGAAGGAGGAAGGAAGGAAGGATGCTGAAGTGCCTTACTGAGTTGTGTAGCATTTTAAATATCAGATAGTAATTAAGAATATGCTAGTTCAAGTCCTGTCCTTCTTCCAATCCACCTTCCTGCTAATGTGCATGGAAAGCAGCAATTGATGGCTCAAGTACCTGGGCCCTTGCCCTCCATGTGGGAGACTTGCATGGAATTCCTGACTCCTGGCTTTGGCCTGGTCTAGCCCCTGCTGTTGTAGCCTTTGGGGAGTGATTACCTACAGGTGGAAGACCTCTCTCTCTCTCTTTCTCTCTCTCTCTGTCACTCTGCTTCTCAAAGCTTTTTGTGTTGTTTCAAAAAAAAAAAAAAAAGAATGTGCTTGTTTATGTATTTATTCAACCAATAAATTGGCTCACCAGGCACCACTACAGTGCTACAAACACTGCATTATAACAAAGATAAGATAAAATCCTCTGACTTTGTGGGTCTCACATCGTTTACTGCTTCACCTTAGAACTAAATCACAGTTTCATCTATTACCTGGTACTCTTTATCCAAAATGATACCCTTGGGGTCAGGGGACTTGGATTCTGTTCCAAGCTCTAAGTTGTCATTCACTATGTGGTTTGGGATTAGTTCATTTCCTGGGCATTGTGTGTGGTTATACCCATTAAACTAAATTTGTACTTAGAATGCTTCCATAATTTGAGGAACTGTATTAAGAATTGCAACCCCACTTGGTACATAAACTAACTGAAAGTTGAACTTAGTAAACTTTTGAAACCAATAAATGAGCCTCAGCCAATCACAGCAGCCTAGCTTCAGTCAGTCACAGTTGGCCAATGAATCAGACTACGTTCAAATTCAGTAAGCTCATTGCCATAACCGATCAGGCTATTTCTGAGCCTTACAGGCATTACATTTTTTGTGCATAAATACCACCTGCCTAGGATGTAGACTGGAGTGTTGTGAACCATCTAATTCTGATGGCTGCCTGACTTGTCTGTCATTCCTTGCTCAAAGAAAGTCTGTTAAATTTCTTTGCCTAACATTTTTCTTTTAACATACCTATGGTTTCCATAGCTCCAAAACACCGGGATCCCATAATGATATGAAACACTACACCATCCTGTTATGTCAAATATGTCATCATTTTGCAACTATTTGTCTCCCTTGTTAATATTTAAAAATTAGTTAAAAAAAAGAAATTTAAAATCTGCTCGGAAAACAATTATCTTAGTTCTGTTTCTTTTACTGTATGCAAACATCTAAGATTCTTTTTCCACTAAACTTTATATTTGTTTTTAAATTGTTTAAATGTCAGTGTGCACGTGTTTGACCAACGTTGCAATGCCAAAAGCTCTCTCTCTCTGAAATACAACCAAGAGGCACTCCTGGAAGGTCAGTTGTTTGGGTCCAAATACCATCCTCATTAAAATAAATACTATTTTGCCCTCAAACCTACACCTGTTCTCATCATTATGATCATCGCATTGGCTTCAGAGGACTGATTTTTATACAGTTCAAATGCATTTGCCACCCATAGAGATCATTGTCAAGCAGGCGCCATGGCTCCCTCTCTTATAGCTAAATAAAACAATTTTCTTTTCTTTCTCCTTTTTTTTTTTTTGGCATTCACATGGTATCCAGGTTACATCTGATAATCACTTTAAAATTAAAAGTAAAAAATGGCAGATGGAATGTTGTTGTTTTTCTTTCTCCTTCCCATCTCCTTTTATTTCCTCACATTGTCAGGATGGCTCCATCCATTCAGATGGCCACACCGCTCTGAATGTAGGCAGCCTTGCACCTCGCTCCAGTTCAATGAGGGTGCTTTCACAGGGCTAATTAGCATTCCTCAGAGCCGGGGCTCTTTGAGTGACAGGTAACCATGGAGAGCCACACTCCTGTAGGTGATCAGCAAGCATCTAGCTTTTCTTTTTAATTAAAAATTAGAAAAGCCTTAAAGAAAAAGCATAGCATTTACTGTGGTATGCTGTGAGCTTAAGTTTGCCCTGCTGGAAGGGATAACAATAGTGTCAGAAGAAAATCGGTGCCATTTCAAAAGGAAGAGAGGAAAATCTCAGGATAGTCAGACACAAGAAATATGTTTATTGTCCTTCCTGACAACAGATACCAAAAAGGGAAACACAAAGAAGCAAAAGATCATCTGTTCCTGAGAGTCCATTTCAAAATTTGAAAACTGCTACTGTTTTTATTAACAATAGATTTTTGCCATTTAGAAAGCATTAGGATTAGGACTCGAATAGTATTTGCCATTTTCCTGAATGATGCATATTCAATAAATGTTGACTGTCAATGACGAGATACACAATAACAAAATGAAAAAGTATGATTTTTTTTTTTTACTATTTCAATCTTACAAATACAGGAAACTTCCTTAGAGTGCACAGATACTGGATCTGATCTTCAGAACGGATGTCAGTAGGCAGCGTCTCTCTTCCCAACAGAATGAAGGTCATGACAAGCTCAGAGAGGTCAATTAAACACTGTCACCTTAGCCTAGTAGCCCAGGTTCAGAGGCAAATGAACGGCAATTTTGTGACATTTGCAGAGCATGTCAGGGTTACTAAATAATCAGAGTCAATGCTCTGACAGCAAAGGGAAACCCTTCTATTTTCTTTTGGTTCTGTTCATTTTTTAAAACAATTTAGTTTTGACATGCCTCTCCCTTTCCTGTTGTTTAATGCCAGAGTGGAAGTATTAGAAAAGCGCTCAGTGGTGTTATTTCTGGCCGGCACAGAGGCAGGAACCTCTCACAGTCAGTGGAGTGCCTGATCGCAGGAGCAACCAGGAGGGTGGCGAGGGAGGCAACCAAGCCGCGGCTCATTCTTCAACTAACATCTCAATAATTCTCATCACAGGAATAGATTAGCAGCATCGAATGACAAAGTCAGCTATGTTATTCTGTAGTCACACTGTTCCTTGTTTCACATTCCCAAAACTGGGATTTTTCTCCTAAGGTATAGGTGGAATGAAGGAAAAAACTTTAATTGCAAAAAAATTATCTCCCAAACTATGTGAATGACGGTCACTGTCTAAGGCACTCACTTAATTTTGTTTACTTTAATGAGCAAAATTCTTCAACTTTTAATTTTAAACTCTCCACAGGAACTTCCCAGAAAACAGATTCTTCCTTTTAAATTTCATAAATCTAACCTCAAAAAATTTAATTTGCTAACTCCAGTTGAATTTAATTGAAAATGCAAAGAACAATTGTGTCCTGGGAATCTTTTTTTTTTCTGAAATCCTTCCACACCCAATAGAATGCTGCTAAAAGAGTAAGAACCAGCGCATCGTGGCACAGTGGGTTAGTCTCTGCTTGCAATACCAACATGCCATATTGGATCCCTGGCTCAAGTCCTGGCTGCTCCACTTCCTGTCCTACTTCCTACTAATGCACCCGGGAAAGCAACAGAATATGGCTCAATTACTTGGGTCTCTGCCACCTGTTGGGGAGACCAGGACGGAGTTCCTGGTTCCTGGTTCCTCTTTAGAGAGTGAATCAGCAGATTGGAACAACTGTGTGTGTGTATGTATGTGTATGTGCATGTGTGCGTATCCCACCAGCTCTGCTTTGAAAAGCAGAGTTAACAGAGAGAAAAAGAAACACACACACACACACACAGATATCTTCCATTCACTGGTTCACTCTCTAAATTGCTGCAAGACCAGAGCCAAGCCCAGACCAAAATTCATTCATGTCTCCCATGTCAGTTAAAACAGAGAGGAGCTGGCACTGTGGCATAGTGGGCTAAGCATCCGCCTGCGGCATTGGCATTCCATACGGGCTCCAGTTGATGTCCTGGCTGCTCCTCTTCTGATCCAGCTCTCTGCTATGGCCTGGGAAACCAGTAGAGGTTGGCCCAAGAGCTTGGCCCCTGAACCTGTGTGGGAGATCTTCAAGAAGCTCCTAGCTCCTGGTTTGGGATGGGCCCAGCTCCAGCCATTTCAGCCATTTGGGGAGTGAACCAGCTGACAGAAGACCTTTCTCTCTGTCTCTCCCTCTCCCTGTCTATACCTCTACCTCTCAAATAAATAAAGAAAATGGTAAGAACCATTCTTGTTTACTGAGATGAGGAATCCTGCTCTGAGCATTTGTTTTTGAAGCACACTGTACTTGCACCATAATGGAAGGTGGTAGCTACAGGTTCCATGTGTCACCTCCTTCTACTCTCTTCCTAGTAGTGAAACTGAATCAGTTAGATATTCTGAGTTGAACAGAGAAGTTCATACATTTTAAAACAAGTTCGTTAAGCATTAGAGTCCCAAAGTACCATATGAATTGGGAATACTGACTTTCACGACCATTTCCAGCCATTTTTAAAACATTGAACTATCCGCTACTTGGAACGCTTTTCATCCACTTTCAACACTGAATAGTTAAGGGCTGATCAGTTTTAGCTATTTGCTATGTTTTCCTACAGACACCGAGAGAAGAGAAATTTTGCAAGTCTGAGCCATTCAATAACAAACGAATCTTCATTAGTAAAAGGGAGGCAGATATAATCTCGTATTCTGACCTGTTGACACAGGTGATCTCTCGTCATCCTTTTCCTGTGATGGCCTCTTTCAATTGCCTTAAAGCACTTTTTGCTTCATGACGAACTCCTCCCCAGCATGAGAGAGACCAAAATGAACTACCAACAATGGTATTAACACTTTTCAGAAAATGTCAATAACCCAGAATGCATCATGCTTTGTTTTGTTTTCTTCTTGGATGTTATCTTTCAGATTTTCCATGGAGATTCCCTGCAATCACAAAAGGTCAGAGCATAAAGCCTGCTATTGATGTAGATTAATCTTCTCATTGTACAAATGAAGAACCTGGGAAGCAGGAGGTTATGGATATTCACTCAGCTAATTAGCTTCTGTGCTGGAAATGGAACTGAAACTCAAGGCTCACAATTCCTTCCTCAACAAGCTTCCATTCCACAGGGCTTTCTCATCAGATTCCACGTAAGCGTGTCATGTGTTGACTCAGAGTTGAGTCAACGTCTTCCCATAGCACAGAAGCCATGCCTGGCGGCGTCTGGCCTCTTGCACTTCGCCAGTTCCAGGACTTTGCCTACTTCAAGATCGTCAACTTGCAAAGATGTGGATTTCCCAACCCGATCTGCCATCCTTTACCTTTGTGACCATTGTGACGACGTCCCCTGCTGCTTCAGGAAATGCTCTCCACGTGCCGTGATGTCAACACAAAGCTGCAGTCTTGGGAAGTGGGAAAGCAGAGAGAGGCAAGCGAGTTCTTGGCCCTCTACGATGCTACGTCAAACATTCCAACATCACTAAAGGCGACAATTGAAAAATTAAAGTGGTCCCATTTTAAAAATTTAAAATATGAGATGCTTCTTGAGAAAAGTAGATTTTCTTTATTATAAAGCAGAAAAATCATGTATTTGAAAAATAATAAATATTGCTTTAATGCACTTTTTTACTCTGTTACGTTTAGAAGAATAGGGTGCTAGACTTTTTTTCTCTGTGTAGTCAGGATAGGTCAGAAAAACCACAACATAAAAACAAAATCATATCTTTTCAGTTCTGGGTAGAAAGTAATTATTCTACTCTTACTTTAGACTTCTCTCCTACTAAAATCCTCTTTTATTCAATTTTTAGTGGCTGTCATAATTTATTTAGTGCATTGCTAGGGCTGGATATGAGCCATGTCAAGTATTGTGTGTTAAATATTGCCTAATTTGAAAATATGAATAGATATTCAGATACCTGTGCACACATTAACAGCAGTCATCATCAAATCCATCATTTTGGTTATTTTCTGGCTGCCATACTCAAATATCTTTCAAAACGAACTAGAGTATGAGCCGAGAAAATAAGAAGGACAAAGCGGGGGCTAAAATAACTACTAAGTGAGACAACATTGAGAAAACTATAATTACTTGCATTTAAAGAAAAGATACATAGAAGACATAATTATTTTAAAATAATTATTGATATTACTAAATTTAATTAATGCATGTACTTTAAATCTAGTGTGAGTCTTAGTTTCCAGAACTATCTCTCATATCCCCACACTTTGTCTTTAATCCCACTTCATGAAAGTAGTCATTTTGAAGAAATTTTTGTGTACCCACTTAGGACATTTTATGATAGCATATTTAAAACAACTGAGGGCTTTCTTTCTTTCTTTCTTTCTTTTTTCATTTTCAATTCTCTTTATACACAGAAGATCAGTTTAGTACATATTACGTAAAGATTTCAACAGTTTGCCCTCACATAGAGACACAAAGTGAAAATACCGTTGGAGTACTAGTTATAGTATTAATTCACAATGTACAGCACATTAAGGACAGAGATCCTACATGATTTTTTTAAAAAAATTGATTAATTATGCAATTTCCAATTTAACACCAAGATTTTTTTAATCATTTTCAATTATCTTTATATACAGAAGATCGATTCAGTATATACTATGTAAAGATTTCATCAGTTTGCACCCACACAGAAACACAAAGTGTAAAAATACTGCTTCAGTACTAGCTATAGCATTACTTCACATTGAACAACACATTAAGGACAGATCCCTCATGAAGGAACAAAAAAAAAAAAAAGGAAAGAAAGAAGGAGAGGAGAGAAGACAGGATGAACTAAGGCTACAGAAAGAAAAAGGGAAGTGGAGGAGACTGGAGAAAGAAAAAGAAAAAACAGTCAAAACAAAGTTGTTTTTCCATATTTCCAACAGAATTAATGCTAAGTAAGAGCATTAGGAAGAAGAGGAGAATGACTTCAGAAGAGATAGGGGTAATTAGAAAGCAGAAATTGAAGGAAGAGAAACCAAGGGAAGGCGGGTGGTGCAGCTCAGCCAAGGGTCCTATAACTGACAGCAGGGCAGCAGGGCCAGGGACATTCTTACAGATAACACAGACCTTGGACAAGTTGCCTGCAAGAGTTGTCCCCAAACATTTACTGTCTAAAATCATTTGAAGGACAACGTTTACCAAGTAGTGGCAGCTGCTTTACTTTCTTCCAGATCCCAACTCACAGAATGTAGAATATTGTTTGGGAGTGTGAAAACACCTACACGTGTTGGATCATGTTTTTCTTCTGATCGATTTTTCCAAGCGCTCTGAGAATATGGTTATGATTATACAGATCTACTGAAACTTGAAGTGTCTAAATTACCGTACATGGTTAAAAACGGACCAGACTTTTAACCTACGAATGCTTTTTACCAGAAGTGGAATAACGTCAGCGTCTATGAAACTACTGAGTGCAACTTCTTAATCTCTCTGCTGCTGAACAGCTCACTAAACCTGTCAAACACACACGTGCCCCATGCGGCTGCTGTGTCCTAGGGTATCCAAGAATGGATTTTCCATGGAATGCTGCTGCCAAGTTCTCTTTCTTCTGGCACCAGTAGAGGGATTGAAATATACCTATGGGTTTGAATGATAAAATATAGTATGAGCTTCAGCAATGCCAGAAAATAGGGGTGGTATGCAATAAAATTTAAGATATAGAGACACTTAGGTGGACTGAATTTTATGAATTCATCAACAACAGCGTTAGATTCATCCACCTTTTCAAAGCTGAGGCAGCAGTTACTGAGTTACTGAAAATCATTCAATTTATTTTTCCCCACCCTATTCAACAAATTAGCTTTTATCCAAGTAAGACCTTTCTCTATTGCAAACTCAGAAGAGTCTGCAATTGAAAAAGAGGCTTTCCAAGATCCACTGCTTTGTTCTCACCACTGCACAAAAGGAATTGGAAAATTGTCTTTCTAACTGATTTATTTCACATGTTTGAAATACCAGAAATGATTCTTTCAAGCTGATGAGCTCCCTGAAAGATCAGTTAGCAGGACATCTCTTGATGATGCAGTGTATCTTGCCTCCCTCAACCACAGCAACATTCAACTACAAAGTACAGTGTTAGATGCTACTAAAAGGAGAGTTAATGAAATGGACAGACAATCCCTGTTGTCTAAGATCCCACGATTCAGTAATAGAATTTAACTACATATGTACATACACACTTGCCCACATACATGCATTGTGTATTATAGATTTTCAGGTATGTATAGGACACATGATGTACATGTACACATGCATATGGAAACACATGTAGACTCATATATAATTCAAGCAAGAAAGTGATAAATACCATGAGGAAGACAGAAAAAGAAGTATTTTAAAAGCATGACTGAGAAAGAATATGCTTCCTCTGGGACCAGGAAGGAGATGCAGTGAGACTTAGGAAACCCTTTATGGAGAAGGTGAGTTATCCCCAATGCAGGCATAGATCTGGTAGGTAGAAATGGAGAGGGGGCAGATTCTAGGCAGGGGGCACGGTAATATTGTTGTAGAAACAGTGACTTGAGGAATATGCCTCACCCAAGGAAAAGCATGGGATAGAAGGTTTTCACTTTGAGCTAAATGGTCTGGTTTTATTTTGTCCAGGGAAGGAATCATCAATAGAATATTTTAGAAAGGAGCTAGAGGGTATGGTCCTATAATTCGAAGGGAAGTTATGGCATTGGGGACAAAACTATGTAGGCATTCTCGCCCCACCTGTCTGGCTGCCTCATCTCAGGCACTGTTTACAAATGCTCTTCTAGTACTACCTAGTCTTCTGGCCAACTCTACAGCTTTTCCCTTCTGGGAAGTTCTGGAAATGGGCAGACAAGACTGACCTCTTTGTAAAACATCTAGGCACATTTCAAAAGAACGAATAATGATCATTTTATCTCATTAAAATGTCAGCTGTAACTAGGCTATTTGCCACATAAATTCTCTCTCAATATACATTTGTGAAATCTGTCATTATGTGTCACAAATGTACAACTTACATGAAATAATATCAAGTTTTCTTCTACATGATTGGGTGGTTCTGACAAACCTAAAAGTGTTTTTGCTCGATTTAAATGGCAAAAGGCTGAACTGAGCAAATCTTTTGTTTTCAGAGAAGACAAGAGACTCAGCGTTCGTGACTCAAAACTGGTATCAAAACCAAACTGTTTTCAGTAGTCATTAAAATAAGCATTATCTTACGTTCATGAGAACTTAAAGACATCATGGCAAGCTAATGATTATCAGAGTGTGAGTTTCATAAAAACCAGGTAACAAAAAATCTATTTAAAATTCCCTGCCTCTCCTTCCTATTCCCCCTTTTATTGGGTGTTTGTGGAGAAACACTGTCTACACAAAATTCTCAAGAATTTGAAGGGGGTGGGAGAAGAAGAAGTCAATGATTAGGCATTCCAGATTTCTCAAAAAACATTGTTTTAAGCTTAACCCATTCAAACAATGCTATTATTTCTCCTCTCCAGCAAAACCTAAACCTATTTGAATAGCCTCTCTCTGTCTAATCTTCCCACTTGATTGGAAACTGACATTTTGTAAACAAAATGGATAAACATTTGATTGGAGTGCTTGTATCAAGCAATGGTGGAGGTTCCACAAATATTCAGAACTCAGGGAGTGGGACCAATGAATCCAACACTCTCTGCATATCTAAGAGTACACAGCTGTAAAACCAAAAATTCTCTTGTTGCCTACAGATGCATTCCATAACATACAACATTGCTCGCAGACTAATATCTATTTTTTAAATAAAGTTTTCAGAAAACTTTTCTCTCATACATATGAATTAGGGAGGATTTGAAATGGTCCCTGGGTTCCAGAAATGGACCTGTAACACGGATTTAGCTAATGAGAATAATCTACTTTCTGGCCATGGTGATTGGTTCATGGATAGGCCCGTGGACAATGTCCTATGAGTGAGAATTAATTCTAAAAATTTTGTTAACTATTTAAAAGAGTAACAGAACTTCCTAGGCAGATTGCCTTCCTTAAGATGTTCTAAGTCTCCATCTTATCCATGTGCGTGGGCATCATACAGAGGGGTCTAGCAAGGGGGCCAAAGAGAAGCATGGGGAAGATTAAAGGGGTGGAGGTGGTGGGAGTTCATGATTCAAGGGAGAGGGAAGAAGAATGAAAAAGAAAAACAGCTGATTACATAATTTGGGCTCCTGGATCTAGCCGTATCTAAACCTATCCTTGTATTTTCCGATGGTTTCAGATTTTGTCTACTGTCATTTGCAGATGACTGAGTTTTTTAGAAACAAGCATCAAGCAGAAGACCAAATAGCCCTGATAATTAAGGCAAAGGGAAATGTCAGCTTATTTTGACAGATGACAAATCTTCTGGGTCTAATAATATAGATAATCATAAACGAATATAACCTGGTGTATTGATGAGGATGTAAGTCAATAAGAATTTTATAAGCCATACACAATTTTTGTAGAATATTTGGATTTTACTTAACAATGGAGAAAATCAGTTAGCACATATTTATTTACTTATATCAGTTTCGAGCTAAAAAAAATTCTTTAGAAACTCAGTCACTGAAAAGCACATACACATTAATACAAATGTCTAGCAACATATCATATTCATATTTTGTTTCTAAGAAGCCACGTTATGGCACTTTTCTGTACATTTGTATTATGTTAATTTGGTCTTTGTCTGAATGTGTGGCTATGCATGTTAGAATGCAATAGAGATAAGGTAAAATAAAGAATGGGTGCCTTTGGTGGGCAAGAGGAAGGAACAGAAATTGAACAAATGGATGTAGAATGACAGACAATGAATCTATTTTAACTCTGACTTTTCTTCTGAGAATCTTAAATTATTTGACAGGTACTGATAGGAAATTTCATTTTGCAAAATTTAAAATGAACATGAAAATGCTGAGTTGTTAACATTTTAAGTCCTGTGTTCTTTGACTATGGAAACAATGATCTTTCATTCATTGCACATTATTTTATTCCTTCGCAGTTCTCAGTGTAAAAAAATATTATTTTCAAAGGAGAAACTGCATCATTATGTAGCCCCAGCTATCTTTTCAACAGAAATCACCATAACAAAACACTAAGACTTTACATAGGTAATATTGCTATTATTTTTTCTATTATGATATCAGTCTCTTTAAATTGAGAAGAGTAAAACATATGCAAAACACAAGAATGGATCCATGAAGACATGCTGTCATATTTTTTCCTCAGGCATTTTTGACTACATTTCTATCCAATAGGGAGGTCTGGAAGGAAAGGAAAAAAATAATAAAATAGAAAGAAGAGAATGAGAGACTCTTCCCTTGAACAAGTGTCAATTTCAGATCAGCTTAGGCAAAGGACGTATTGTGGAAAAACCAGTGAGAAACAGGAATAGGACCTCTTGCGCACTGAAACACCACAGATCATATCTGAATTTAGTGCTGGTAAGGTAAAATCTGTGTATCTTGTCAGCAAGCCAGACTAGCAGGCAGTGGTCAAAGAACAGGATTCTTGGGGCAACCACTGGTGCAGCTGGCTGAGCTGCATTTGGGGTGCCCACATCGACTTTCAGAGTGCCATTTCAAGTCTCAGTTTCTCCACTTCTGATCCAGGTTCCTGCTAATGCACCTGGGAAGGCCAGTGTAGGATAGCTCAAGTACTTGGGTCTATGACACCCATCCACCCATGTGGGGGACTTGGATGGAGATCCTGGCTTCCGGCTTCAGCCTGGCCCAGCCTTGGCTATCACAGGGCGTTTGGAGAGTGAACAAGCAGATGGAAGCACTCTCTCTTTCTCTCCATCTTTCAAATGAATAAATAAATCTTTAAAAAAAAATAAAAGAGTAGGATGCTTGGAATTGGAAGGGGGCACCTGGCCTATGGATAGCAAAGCTCAAAGATTGAGCAGGGAAGATAGAAACTGGAGTGTGAGAAGAGGCTTCTTGAAGGTGAAATTCAGGGACTGAAAATCATTTGACTGTCTTATGCATGTGAAAACTGAACTTCCTACCAATGATAGCACCAGAAGGTTTGTAAAAGGCAGTGAATGGGAGGCCACATGTTTCATGATGGTAGCAGAAGAAAGCAGTGAGAGGGGATGGCAGAGAAGAAAGTCATGGGTTTTGAAGCAGCTGGAGTGTTGAGAGGGGAGGGGAGATAGCCATGAAATGGCAACTAGGGATCAACATCCAAACCTACACCACATCCCGTCCTTGAAATAATGAGGTGCAGGAGGAAAATGGCCTGTCCTTGGCCTATTTTCCAGAGAAGAGGGTGTGCAGGAGACAACCAAGCTTCAGTTAAAGCAAGTCAGTGAAGGAAATACTCAGATAGGAGTGTGGTGAGTATGGCTGGGTACCCATCTAGGAGTTGGAACACCAGGAAGTGTAGGGGGCATGGAGAGCACAGCATGGTGATTCATTAGGTTAGTGGGGTTGTTGAGAGCTTCAGTGACCATGAATGCCCAGTGATAATGCTGCAATAACTTTACCAGCAGTCTTCTGAGTACAGAGATGTAAGACTTATGGCACATCCAACCGCAGAAGCCTGCAGAAGTGATTAAGCAGATGAGTTCTTGCCAATGAGAAATCCAGCCGAATCAACATCTAGCAACTGATTGTAACTTGGTCCCAACCGACATGCACCTCTGGCATTTTCTGATGACAATCTCTTAGTCTCTTCAGCTTCCCAGAGTTCATAATATGCCTTCTGTCTTAGTTTATCCTCCCTAAAATTTATGCCATGGGTTTTGAATCCTACCAAGGTTTGTAATGTTTCATACCAAAGAACTTCCCACCATTCACCTGGCTCCTTCTCCTTGAAGGCATTGAGAGGGCCTGTTAAACTGAGGTTGTAGCACCCAACCTAACGATCTTCCTGCACTTTTGTGGAAGAAGCCGGTGAAGAATCAGCCAGTGCATGGGTTTTACTTCTAAGTCCACAGAGAGAAAATTTCTACCAAGAGTGCATACTACTTGATGGGAGGACCAAAGAGCACAAAATGAGATTTCCAGCATCAGCATGAACCCCAGGGCGGGGTGTGGTGTAGGTTCGGATGTTGATTCCTAATTGCTGTTTCATGGCTCTCTCCCCTCCTCTTTCAAAGTAAGTCAGGTAAAATCTTTGTTCAAAGGGCACACACATGACTCAGCCATCCAAGTTCTTCAGGATCGTAAACCGAACAGCACCCACCCACCGTAATCTTAACTTTCAGCCTCCAGTATGCCAGGAACAACTAAAAAAGGGGAAATTCTGCTATGCTGATTCACATTTCACCCTTACAGGTTTTTCAAACTTCCATTTACTAGAGCACAGAAAGGGTGATATTCTGGGGGAACACACACACACACACACACACACACACACACGCAATGCTGTTGTTACCTCAAAGCTGAATGATGTACTTTTCTTCCCAGTTTCTCTGTGATTTTTGGTGTCCTCTCTGGCTTCTGTATTCTATGGAAACCATGTCTGTGAAGAATGGTGAGATGTGGAGTAGTTCCTTTTCTTCAGCTATAGTTAAAGTTAGTTCTAGAAGGCAGCCCTAGACATAAAGTAACATCATTCTGCAATACAGTTACTGTGCTATCATGGATCTTGTAAAGTGGTTTGCATGAGAGAAGACTCAATTATTTTACCAACTTTTAGGGCTTTTCTCATTTCATTATGCTTATGTTTTTCTTGAGTACTTGACCAAAGTGAGCATTTTTTCCTGGCACTTTTCCTCTCTAAAGGTAGAATCTACACGAATGTACAGAAACAAGAGATCTGAAGCCAATGAGCTTTTCCCTAAGAAAGACAAAATTTTTGTTTGCCCAGCCCTTTATCCTTTCACTACAAATCTAAGACCCTCAATAAATGAAGTCCGTTTTAAGTGGAAAATGGTTAGAAATGGTAATACATGGCTCAGCATTTATTTCTATTTATTGTTGTCTTGATGTCATTACAGCTGAAATTTTCTTTGATGAGTTACGCATTTCAGTAACCTCATTGAATTCACAAAGCAGGGCGGGGTTTGCTACAACTTCACTTTAGTATAGAGGAAGACTGATTTTTTTAATGGCCGCAAGTTGTAACCACTTCCACACACTGAACCTGGAGCTCAGACCCCTGAACGCACCCCCAGGACTGTGCACTCAACCCCAGCACTCCCCCAGGATGATGACTAACGATGATTCACAGCTCTTTTCGTTCAGTAACGTTATTACCCAGTACTATGTATTCTTTATATCTTTCATTCTAGAAAGCCTAAGCTTAGGACACTGTATTAATTTCCTGATTCTTCAGTACCAAATTACCATAAAGCCAGTGCTTTTGAACCGTGTAGATGTGTCCTGTCATACTGCGGAGACCTCAGATCCACAGTCCAGGTGTCTGTAGGCCACGCTTCCTCCAAATTATTTGAGAGAAATCCTCCCCCACTTCATGTGGCTTTCCACATTCTCTGCTTCCCTTTTCACACGGCCTTCCCTACTTGAGTTCTCTCTTTGGATTCTAAAAGGGACACATGTCACTGGACTTTGGAATCACTCTGACTCAGAACGATCGCCTCACCTCCAGATTCCTAACTTAATGATAGCTGCAAAGACCTATTTTCCACATAAAGTCACAATCATAGTTTCCAGGATATGGACTTAAACTTTCTGGGGGCCACCATTAACCCACTATAGATGCTTCTGCCGCTTGAAGCATTTGTCTTAACATCTAAGTTAAGACAGAAAATAAAGTATTCCTATAACAGCTGACAAATATAATTGGCAAATTCTGAGTAGCTACTATTTTAAAGCTCACATTTCGATTATCAGTTGAAATTTGGATCAGTTGACAATAAAAGCCATTTCCTACACTTCACTCACTAAACACTTCTAAACACTTTTAAGAGTTAATGCTTATACAAAGCTTCTTAGCTAGGATTACAGTAGTGATTGTTTAACAGTCAGAATAAGGTGCTTATAGTGGTAGGGGCTGGGAGCTACTACCTGAGCTGCTGCTCCCATCATCAAGTCACAGAGTTGAGATGTCGGCAGACATGAGCTCAGTTCACTGATTACCAGTCCTGCTCTTCCTCTAGGTATGTGAGAAGGTGCATTCCTGTCTCCTAGAAGCATGGCGCAAATGTTGATATCATTTCCAGGAAGGAGCATTCGTTTTGCTGGTTTCCTACTCTGTACCCCACATGTTCTCTCCATGGCAACTGGGACATCACATTGCTAAGGAAGGACCATGCAGGGGCATCCCACGGGGGACAGTCCAGCTGCCTTGAGAGTTCTCTAGGCTCATAGTGGACATAGTTTGAGACAGAAATAAATCTTTTTGCTGCAAGCTACTGAAATTGTAAGTTGTTTGTTTGTATAGCTTAACCTATTCCAGACTGACTGTAGTAGTTATTTATTCTAGGACTGGATGCTGCCATGACAAATACTCTAAAATATGTGGCATAGGCTTAGTGGTTGATCCTACATGGGGTGAGGGCTGTGGATGGAAACCCCCTGTGGAGGCTGTAAAACAGTAATCAGCCATATGCAGGGGAAAACCATTTGTTGATATTATCACCTATGATAGCTAATTTATGAGACAGAGCTTCTGCAAGATCAAGTTGTTGCTCTGGAAGAAAAATTAAAAACAGGAAATTAGTGTTTGCTGAATGAGGTTGGCTGAAATTGGCAAGGTAGCATTAAAAAAAGAGAGAAACCTCAGAAAATGTTACTGATTTGCAATAAGGAATAGAAAGAAAGCATACAAAGGGGAGGGGGAGGATTAGAAAAAGCGAGCTTCACAGCTACAAAAGAGTAAAAGATAAAATTTAGACTGATTGTTTAAGAAAACAAGACAATGAAACCAAGGTCTCAACGCCAAGGTCAAATCAAGGGTATGGCTACTGCAACGCCAAGTGAAAACTTGGGCATGCGTTAACCTGCTTCAGAATAAAGATATAATTAAAATGGAGCATGCCATCTATTACTTCAGTTGGCCAAAAAATAGGTAAGGAAAAGAGACCCTGTGTGTGACTGTTCTGAAGAACATCAGTTGCTCCAATGACAAACAACTCAAGTATGGAAAGGCAGAAAGCAAACACCCCAGGGATCAGGTCTCGGAAATCTTGTGGGCATGGGGTTGGTATGTGAACCTTTGCATAATCAAATAGATAGCAATTCTACACATTTTTGGGAGAACTGCTTCGCTAATGGAAGCCCATGACTACTCTCAAAGACTGTGGCTATTTGTGGGGCAAAATCATCTTTGGCTTCTTTGTTCCATTTCTCAGGCAGGTGATGGAGTTGTCTTCAAGACAGATTTTCCCCAAATGCTTATTACAAGCATAAAGAATGGATTGAAGCCTCCGAGGTGTGAAACTAGGAGTCACTGAGACAAACAGACCAGACTCTCGTGCCATGGGACAGAAGTGAAGTCCCACTGAGGAACGTGCCCCCAGCATAGAGGTTGCCACAATGCTTGGTCAGCACATCGTCTACATTATCACACTTCAGGAACTAAGCTGCATTCTCCCTTACTCCTTCATGGTCTATTGATTGTGAAGGAGAAGAGTAGCTTTTCGTTTAAGTCTGTGTGTCTCCATACCAAAAGAAGCCATGTCCTTTGTTGATTCTTAGACTATATGAGCTCCTGAACTTCACACAGGCTGAGAATCCTGTTAAAGCCGGTTGAATCATCTCTCTCACAGAGGGGTTGAGTGTTGGCCTAGGGAAAAGGAGGAAAGAATATTTGGTTATGGTAGACTCTGTGACTGTTTCCCAGTGCCAGTTCCTTCTTTCATGTCCATAGGATTTGCTCCGGAAGTCAGGTGTAGCCCTGTGACTTGCTCTGGCTACCCATATTCAAGCAGTAAGGATGTGCATCACTTCTGAGTAGAAGCATTTACTCTCAGACACTTGGCTCTCTGACTCCTGTTGCCTGCCATGACAGTTCTGGAAACACATGCTGACTGCGAGGCAGCATACTCAGCATCAAGTGGAGGAACGCTGTACTCTGCCAGACCCAGGAAAGAGTGAGGCAAGTGAAAAGTCTTTTCTGTCCTAAGTCCCTGGGATGCCTTTCTTTATCACTGTGGCATAATTTAGCCCATCTTGACCAACCCAAGGACAATACTAAAATTTGAATAGGTGTATTCCCCAATTTACTACTTGTGATTATTGCATTTTCTAAAGAACTAATTATATTTTTTAAGATTTATTTATTTATTTGAAAGTCAGAGAGAGTGAGAGGTCTTCCATTCGATGGTTCACTCCCCAACTAGTCACAATGGCTGTGCCGATCAGAAGCCAGGAGCCAGGAGCCAGGAGCGTCTTCTGGGTCTCCCATGTGGGTACAGGGGCCCAAAGATGTGGGCCATTTTCTACTGCTTTCCCAGGCCATAGCAGAGAGCTGGATTGGAAGTGGAGCAGCCAGAACTTGAAATGGCGCCCATATGGGATGCTGGCACTGCAAGTGGTGGCTTTACTTACTACGCCACAGCGCTGGCCCCAGAACTAATGTGTTTTAGAAGAACTCATCTAATAGATAATCTACCAAATTGAAGGTTTATACTCAGTATAGTATATATATTGAGTAATACTCAAATAGTATATTATTTTATATATGGGTAATCTTCCCTTCAAAGTAAGAGTGATTTCAACTACATTAAGAGCATCTGAATAATTTAATTAAAAATAATAATTGTATTCTAAATCCTCCAGATCCTTTTATTAAGTAGTGTTCCCCATCATCAAAAATGGTAATTGAGGGTAGCTTTTTCTAGTGATTTTTTTTTTTACTGACCATGCTTTGGAATTTTAATGTCATTAGCGTCTCCTTTTCAGCATAAATCCATCTATCTGATACCCCGGGCATTTTGCTTGATCTGGTGAGTGAAAAAAGTTCTTTATACCAAGAAGATTACTTAGCTATAAAATATGTGAGAAATAGTGTGACAGTTCTTCCCTATCTCTTTCCCTCTAGCTATAAAACACATTTCTTCTCTTCCCCAACTCTGCTGTCACTTTGAAAACCATCCAATAAATTGGTCATACCTATCACAGTTCCCCGTGGGCAAAAGAGACAGAGAGAAAGAGACATTGTTTCATGAGTTGACATTAGGGTACCTGTACCTTTGCCTACAACCGGTAGATTCTTTAAAGCCACATTTACGCTCTCTGAGGTCAAACAGGAAATGCAAAATTATGTCCTTCCTGGAGTGACTATTTGAAACAAACTCCTTGCAAATTCATTGTTGTTGGAATGCCCTATTGCCAGAAAGGGTAAATTCCACCAAGTCTGCCAACAAAGCAAACTCTCCCATAAAGTCATAACGTTGTTTGTGATAGACAGTTTATGAGTCACTGTTACTTAGCTCAAGCCAAGAGATTAGGCAATTACCCTTTAGCTTATCCATGGGCATAATCGATGGTCCATGTTTTAGTTACAAGTCTGTTTTTAGGCCATTCACCTGTGGGAGCCACAGTAGGCACCTGCTAGTAAAGATTCTCAAGATCCCCCAGCAGTAAACCGGGAGAGCTCCCGGCAGATGGGCATTTCCTGTTTTAAGGACAGCCTTACCTTGAAGGCTCACATCTGGATCACAAATTGCCAGGCATGCACACGTGTGCCGAGCCCAGGGTGGACTGTGCAGAATCACATCCCAGGCCTTTGATTATGTACTGTCTTGTCCCTGTCTGGATGACTTTTCAGAAGCTGACAGAGCTTTTACAATTTAATTGGTGTTGACACCTTTTGAAGCCATGCCTTGAGGCACTAGGGTCATTGTGTGCTTTCTCTGTTTCTCTCCAATGCCTCCACTTGGCTACCTCACAGCCTGTGGTGTCTGCCTGGCCCCTGCACTTTTAATTCATGTTCATACTTGTTCTGGGTCCTGTTACAAGAGCCCTTGTTAAATGCCCAGCAGGCAGCGGTGAATGGAGATTTTGACTATGTGGGATGTGAGGCCTCTGGCAATAATGGGGAATAAAATAAATATAAAAGTATCCCTGTTGTGGACTGTGTTTGTTATCACCAAAGATTTATTCCGGAGGACCTCAGACCTAAGTTCCTCTCTGTGCACGCTCCGGGCTGTAGGTCTCACAATTAGGCTTCTGCTTTCCAATCTTGGGATTCTCTCACTAGGACTTTTCCTCTTTCGTTTTTTCCAATGTCGTATCTTCTTCCTTCTTTTAGCAACACTCTCTCATAGCGGTCATCGGGATTTCATCGATTCTGACTTGCCTTCCAACTTTCTCGCAAGTTTCAGAGTGAGACAAAAAAGACAGTGAAGCGTACATTGTCTTTCAGGTTCAATACTGCCAAAGGGATTCTATATCCCCCCCCACACACTCATAACCAAGGGTCAGCTCTTACAGGTGATTTGGGGTCTGGGTCCCAAGATTGACAGGCTAACGATCATCAATTTTTTTTTTTTGCTTTGCTTAACTTGAAATACTAATAAAGCAAATCAAGATTTCCACTTAGAGTAATCAACTGCCTATACACTTGTAAACTATCAAAAGAAATTCTTGTCCATTAACTTCATTAAAAATTTTTTCTATGAAAGTGTGAAGATCTCTTAAAGCTTTTTTGTTTCACCTTACCTGACCGTTGAATTTATATGGTTGACAATGAGGGTAAAAACTGAATTCTTTGAATTTTGAAGTATATCAGAAATGGCTCTCACTTTCCATTTTAACTTGCTGTTCTACATGATAACGTATCTTAGAAGCTAAGTGCATTTGAAAATATTTGCTTGGATGATGACACAAACAATGTGGACTAAGTAAAACACTACCTTAAATATTCATATAATATAAATTTAAATATTCATATAATATAAATTTACTGACTTTCCAGTTCACTGTAATAATCAATTCACAAACAAATATAAATATGAGCATTATCAGAAATAGCAAATAACCTTACAGTGAACTACTTTCCTCCCAATATAAACACATTGTAAGAAGAGTCACAACAGATTCAATTTGTTTATCTCTTATACTGCAAACACAAGATGTTTCAGTAAGAAATAACTTACCTTTCTCAAGTCTAAAGAGACAGCTAAAAATAAATAAAACTGCACGATGACTAAACTGGATGAAGAGACATGAAAGGCAGCCTGGTTTCTTTCAATACACCAAAGCCAAGGAAAGATGAAACTATTTCCAGTTATGCTTAGTAACAAGGAGCAAAACCAAAAACAATTGTGAACTCGCTAATAACGAGCAGTTAATGGTGGTAGGATATACGAGGCTAAACGCAAAAGTGTGGTTCAGACATGAACAGCAGGTCAGGTGTAGAGGCGACAGGAAAGAATCACCTTTGTTATTCTATGTCTGGGGCCAGGATTCCACTGTCCACTATGCCACGTGTGAGTCCTATGACCTCAGGGGACCCCTCAACCTCTCTGAAGTCCGGTGTGTGTCTGGAAAACAGAAACGTTCTTCCCAAGGCTTTTACAAGGAGCCAGTGGAAAACAGGTGAGCCAGAGTCTGGGATACGCCAATGACACAGCTTCCTGGGGACACATTAGTGTTCTGGGTTTTATTGGTTTGGGTGTTTCAATCTTTGTGTATTGGTGTTTTAACATGTAACACAATGTTTTTGCTTTTTAAAGAGAGAGAGAGAGAGAGAGAGAGAGAGAGAGAGAGTTTCCATTTGCTGGTTCAGTCTTCACTGTCCACAACAGCCACGAATGGGCTAAGTTCCAAAGCTGGGCGCTGGGAACCCGATACGCAACGTCTCCCACACAGGTCACAGGGACTCGGTCATTTGAGCCATTACTTTTGCCACTCAGGGCCTGCACTGGCAGAAAGCCGGGCTCACTCTGATGTGGGATGCAGACATTTGAAGGCTATATACCTGCTCCTATTTTAGATTTTGGACCAGAGAAGCATTCACGGGTCGTGACTTGCATTAAAACGTCAAAAGATTCTCCACAGGTGGATCTCCTTCCTGGAGACCTGCAGAGTGGCATCCATCAAGAAAGGAATCCAGAATTAGACATTGACCAGTATATTGTTTGAGAGGAAAATATTTAGGAATTGCTATAAATCCTAGTCATGAGGAAATTTGCATGAAAATGAACGGAACCACCTAAGAAGAAAAAAGCTTTGAAGCATGCAGTTATGAATAATGGAACACTACAGGCTGATATTGACAGACACACTATGGGTTGATATTGACAGACACACTACGGGCTGATATTGACAGACACATGCCATACCTGGAACAGTGGAATCCTGTACAAATAAACCAAACCAACAGGACCTGTGCCTCGTCCCAGATCCAAACAGCAGTGTGGTGACAGTACACAGGCATCCATCGTAGGCCTTTGAATGCCTGTTTCCAGGTCCTGTAGCTGGAGACACGAAGATGAATGAGATGTGCTTTATGTACTTAAGCTTACACTGTAGTGGGTGCCTTCGTCTTCCTCACTTCTGCTGCATCCCACAAGGGGTCTGAAAAAATGACAATACTACTTGATTGGCTTGATTTGCTGAGTGACCTGCCTCCTCAAACCTTGAATGCTGGGGCAGACAATCAGTTTCATTCATCTTTACCTCTCAAACATGTTAACAGTACCTAGTGTCTTTCAGACGTGCATAACTGTATAGCAAATAAACATTAATGAATGAGCAAGTAAATAAATGAATGGAAGAGTAGAGCTGACTCCACAGTTACTGCTTCAAGTAACTCAGAGCATGAGAGTACACCATAATTTTTCAGGTCTCAGAGAGGCATTTCCCAAAAGCACAGAAATGGGTTTCCCTGGTTACACTCTACAATGTAAATATTCCATGTGCTTTTACATGCACTTGTGTGTTCCTTGTCTGTAGGTAACATAGGGACAGAAACAGGGCCACGCTTGGTCTCCACCTTACCTGCAGTACCTAGCCAAGTGCCAGTCATACAGAAATCTAAATCAATATGTATCGTCCAGATAGATGGACTGACTGTGTCAGGACACAAACATTTGGGAGCACATTTCAGAATTAGGAAAAGCTCCGTGGCAGCTGTGGAGAACTTGAGATGAGAGCAACACGATCAAGTGGACCTACCCTACGAGAGAAAAACAAATTTGGGAGAAGTATCAAAACCTCAGTGTTTGACATGGTCATTTTGAAGCAGCTCAGTCACGCAAGGGGAGAAGGTGTGTAGTTACGTAGCTATGAGTCTGGAGTCCAAGAGGGAAACTGGAACTGCCATGTAATACATTTGGGTGTCATCAGCCTATATGTCATGTTTAAAGCACCCAGGACCCACGGTGACCTCCCAGGGAAGGGATGTGGAGGGAGAATGGGTGCCAGGACTGAACTCTGGGGTTGTCCATTACATCAGAAAGATGAGGAAGATACACAGAGCATACTGGGGTTGCTTCGCTCGTCTGTCATGCGCTGCTGAATGGCTGAGTGAGATGAAGACTAATAACTTCTGGATTGGTAATGGCATAGCTGATGTTGGCTGGACTAATTTCAGTATTAGTAGCCATAGCAGTAGCAGTTAAGAGTCCGTTTTGTTCTCCATTGTGTTCTTACATTTGTGTTTCGATGTGCATTGTTTGGGATAGGATTCCACAAGTTACAGTTCCAAGAATATTGTCAACTGGCTCTCTGTTAGCTTCTTCCAGTCAATCAACAGCGCTGGTGAGAGATCGGGAAGCTGGAGGGGAAGGGAGCACCCTGCTCCTGACTCAGATGGCGTTGCAGTTGCTGACGGGAAGTTGGAGGCTGTTCCAGTGACACGGAAGGCAGGTGAAAAGGCAGGACCCCGCCTCGGGGTCCAGCTCTCCTGAGGGTTCTCCCGACACTCCGAGAGCGTCTCAGCCCCAGCACAAACCCTCCTGAGCTCCCGCCCTGCAGGTTCCTTGCGTCTGCACTCCTTCCCTGTTAATAACTTCAGACACCTCCTCCTCCTCTTGTTTCAGCCCTTCTGGCACCTTCCTTAGCCAATCCCCTACACTGAATCCCCTCTGTTTGACATACCTCAGGGGTTCCAGGTTTTCGGTCTGGATCTTGGCATCATGTCTGAGTCCTTGCAGCATGTCAGACCATGTGCTAAGTGCTTTCAAGGTATTTATTTTTTTAAAGATTTATTTATTTATTTGAAAGTCAGAGTTACACAGAGAAAGAAGGAGAGGCAGAGAGAGAGAGAGAGAAGTCTGACATTCACTGGTTTACTCCCCAACGGGCCACAACAGCCAGAGCTGCACCAAACCAAAACCAGGAGCTTCTTCTGGGTCTCCCACGTGGCTGCAGGGGCCCAAGGACTTGTGCCATCTTCCACTGCTTTCCCAGGCCATAGCAGAGAGCTGGATGGGATGTGCAGCAGCAGGACTCAAACCGGCACCCATAGAAGATGCCAGTTCCTCAGGCGGTGGCATTACCCACTACACCACAGCGCCAGCCCGAGACATTTCTTTAAACTCTTACAACTCTTTGAAGTAGGGACGTTATTACTCCTATAGTGTAGACAGAGAAATTTTATTTAGAGATGAATTAACTTCACAAAGTCACATAACTAATGAGGGAAGGAATGAAAACCTGTACTATTATTATTATTACCTAGGAAGCTTGAATTTTGTGACTCTTAAGACTTTTTCTGAACTTTTGTGCAGTTTTTCGTGAATCATCAACCATTTTCATTTCTGTTCCTTGAAACTTGAAGAACTTGAAATCTGAACTTCAGATAAAGGCAAAATTGTCTTACTTGAGAGCCCTACAAAAAGTTGAATACAACTAGCGTGTCCCTCGTAATTCTTCCTTTTTCACATTAAACATCCTTGAACCACTAATTTGTTCTTTGTAGATATAATATTTCAGACATATTCACTATTTTGCTAGATACTGATTTGTACGTCTCATTCTTCAAATACAAAATATGGTGGACTTCTAAAAAATAATTAAAGTTTTTTTTTTTTAAATACCTTTTTCTCGTAGCTTCTATGGTATCCAGACTCCCAAAATGAGTTCCATCTTATACTGGGCCAGATTTAGTTTCTGTGATGACTAGGAAAGACCAGATGAAATGATAAATCGCTACAAAGTTTAGTTTTTTTTTTATATAAAGCTTTTATTTAAAGAATATAAATTTCCAAAGTACAGCTTATGGATTACAATGGCTCCCCCCCACACAACTTCCCCCCCTCCCGCTACCCTCCTCTTTCCCGCTCCCTCTACCCTTCCATTCACATCAAGATTCATTTTCAATTCTCTTTATACACAGAAGATCCAGTTTAGTATATATTACGTAAAGATTTCAACAGTTTGCCCTCACACAGGGACACAAAGTGAAAATACTGTTGGAGTACTAGTTATAGTATTAATTCACAATGTACAGCACATTAAGGACAGAGATCCTACATGATTTTTTTTAAAGAATTGATTAATTATCTATGCAATTTCCAATTTAACACCAAGATTTTTTAATCATTTTCAATTATCTTTATATACAGAAGATCGATTCAGTATATACTATGTAAAGATTTCATCAGTTTGCACCCACACAGAAACACAAAGTGTAAAATACTGTTTCAGTGCTAGTTATAGCATTACTTCACATTGGACAACACATTAAGGACAGATCCCTCATGAGACGTAAGTACACAGTGACTCCTGATGTTGATTTAACAATTTGACACTCTTGTTTATGGCATCAGTAATCTCCCTAGGCTCTAGTCATGAGTTGCCGAGGCTATGGAAGCCTTTAGGGTTCGCCGACTTCGGTCTTATTCCGACAGGGTCATAGTCAAAGTGGAAGTTCTCTCCTCCCTTCAGAGAAAGGTACCTCCTTCTTTGATGGCCCCGTTCTTTCCACTGGGATCTCACTCGCAGAGATCTTTCATTTAGGTCTTCTTTTTTTTGTTTTTCAGAGTGTCTTAGCTTTCCATGCCTAAAATATTTTCATGGGCTCTTCAGCCATATCCAAATGCCTTAAGGGCTGATTCTGAGGCCAGAGTGCTATTTAGGACATCTGCCATTCTATCAAAGTTTAGGTTTTAAAATATTGCAGTTTCCCGAGTGGATGTTTGGCTTAAGATGCAAATTCAGACATCCATGTCCCACGTCTAAGTGCCTGGGTTTGATTCCTGGCTCCTGTTTCGAGCTTCCTACTAAGGCAGCTCCTCGGAGGCAATGGTGATGTCTCAAGTAATTGGGTTCTTGTCACCCACGTGGGAGACCTGGATTGAGTCTAGACTCCTGGCTTTAGCCTGGCCCAGATCCAGGCATTGTGGACATTTGAAGAATGAACCAACTGATGGGAGTGGAGTGTGTGTGTGTGTCTGTCTGTCTGTCTCATAAATGAATAGAAGAAACATGGTGTCAGTGGCAGGATTTGTTCTTATTCACTTGGCTTTACATTATCCCTCATGTAGGAAAAACTCCAAGAAAATGGTGTGTACTGTTTATAAAGGAAAATGGGAGAAGGGGTCGAGCAGGAAGTCAGGGACACACAGGCCCAGGGCAGAGAAGAGAGAGTCTCCACGTAGCAGTGAGAGATCACACACACTTTGCTTTTTGTAAGTCTTTCCGAACACAGATAGAGATAGCCATTAGTGCATTCTTTTTGTCTTTTCTTTTCAAAATGAAGATTGTGAGAGACACTACATCAGCATTCCCCAGAGTTCTGTTTCTAAATTTGTCTAAAGGCCAAAGGCAAGAGGTGGCCAGGCTGACCTGTAGATCTATGAGACTCCTCTCCCCACCTTGTGGCTGGGGGCTCAGAACGGGTGTGCTTTCCTCCTGGCTCCAGTGACTTTTGCACAGTCTCTGAAGCTTGCTCCCTTCAGGCTGAATTTCCAAAAAGGATGCTGAAGGAAAAATGTAGAGAAAAAGCAGCAGAAATTCCCCAGGAAGTTCACTGTGCCTGCAGGAGGCAGGTGAATCACGCATGCAAAGCCAGTCTTGTTGTATATCTCAACAAAATGTGGTGACATTTCTAGTGGGATGTCACCACACTGATGACCTATTTATTTCCATGTCATTATTCGGGGCTTCACTGGAACACAGTCCAAAGTTTAGTGTTGCTTTTAGGACTCAAGAAAAAGTAACTGCCTTCTTTCTGCAGAAACCCTCTCTCTAGAGTGGCTGTATGAACACTTATCTTTCTCAAAATGCTTTTTAAAAATACGCTAAATAGGAGCACAACACACTCAACCCATGAGAATCCTCCAACTCTCCAGTATGGAGCTATTTATTAGGAATATTGTAGGTTTAAGGTTTACCTGTTTATACCCAATAATGTAGCCATTTAAAATTAAGAAAATGAGTTCTTTAGTTTGAAAATTATTCACAGCTTTAAATTTAAAATACAATTCGGGAATATGGGATTCATTTTTTATTTACCCAAGGCAGAAAGAAATTCTCCTGCCTGAAACATGAAGAAAACTCTGTCTTTTGAGGTTGCTTAATGAACAGAATAACTTCTCTCCCCTGTGAACCGTTTCCTGCTACCACTGTGAGAAGCATAAGATAAAGAGGGAAGAGCACAAGGCGAAAATGGAATAGAGAAAGAAGACATCCAAAATACAGCCATAATAAAAAGGCTTTGAGTATAGCAGTGATAGAGAATTCAAATCACAATGCAAAACACATAAAGTTACCTGTTTATGACACTGTAGGTGGGAGCACTCTTAACAGTGCTACCGAGATGAGCCAACATTTCCTGACTGCAATTTGGAAAATAAATGTAATGCAGCTTTCGCTCATCTATCTCATCTTTTTTAAAAAAAAAAAATCTAATAAGTGAATAATTGAATCTGCATAACCAGAATGCCACGGAAGAAACAGAATATTGGAGTTATGTCAAAAACAGCCTCTCTCATTCCTTAGGAGAAGCAAAATTTCACCCATTATTTGTGACACAGATACTATGAGACGATAATAGGGGAGATGGAGTGGGGGTGTATGGGACCTCTTTAGTTCCCTCACAATTTTTGTTTTGTAAACTTAAAGCTATTATTAAGTAAAATGCTCCAAAATATGAGTGAAAAGGGACATTTAAATTGCTTCTAACTGTGCGTTTCAAAACATTTGGAAAGAAATAAAATTCTTCTCTTTGCAAATTCGTTTGTATAACCAAAAAGAAGAAAAAAATCAAAGTACTGTGCTATCACACTCTAAGTACATAAATAAGAAGGAATCATTTGATCTTCACACTTTGACTTTTTAAAAAGGAAACAGTTTCATTAGGTTTATTTGCTTTTAAAATTAAGTAGCCATTGCCATCTTATTTAGAACGCAGATTTGTCTATTTAATCTACAGAGGAGAGGAAATATGTATTTGAGCGTGATGTATTTGCCACATTGTAGCATTTACATTAATGAAACCTGATTTGATAAGCTACAGTGCTAACAAAATGAATAACAAATAAAACCCGTGTTAGCATCTACTCACACAGAGTGGGAGTATAAACATTTTTAAGACTTCTCTTTCTCCGTTACTTCCCGGAAACTTTTGCTTACTTACAAATAAATTTACATTTTTAATGCAGCAGGAGACAACCACATAGGACCAACACTAAGTATTATTTTTTACTACCCTCCACCAGTTTAAAGATTCCAAAAAGATGCTATTGTTATTTTAATCTATAGTTGTTATTAATAGACATGAATATATACATCTATAGCACCATTTTCTGTTTATAAATTTTTTATTATGGCAAAATATGCAGAAAAATAAAGAGCTCAAAGTATTGAATTTCTGTTTACCCAAGAGGATTTTACCACTGCTAACATTTGTTTTCTTTATCTCTTTTTTAATCTTTATCGAATAAAGTTTTTTTTACAAACCCACTTTTATAATGCCCAAATTGTAGTAATTTCTTAATCCATTCTTATGCACACATTCAGTTTTCTTCTCAAAAATGTTGTTTTATACTTGGTTCCTTTGGATCAGAATCCAAAGTTCATACATTGCACTGGTTGACAGGACTCTTCCATCTCCTTATGCCTCTCACAGACCCTTTCGTTTTAATTAATGCTTATTTTGCCAAAAAAAAAAAAAAAAAAGGTTCATTTGTCCTATAATTCCCACCTGTGAATTAGGCTATTTATATCTTTCTGGTGTTGTTTAACATAGTTCATTAGAGTTTTGTATTTCCCATAAGCTAGTCCTTATATTTAGAAACTTACTTAGCTTGAAACTGAATTTTTTTTTTTGCAAAAATGACTTCAAAATTGGGTGTATTGCATCACATCAGGGGATTTCTATGGTCTCAGTGCCCAATTCTTATTTCAGTATTAGTTTATTTTTAGCTTTTTGTTTTAATGCTTCATTTTTATTATAGCTCTAATTGTTCAAGAAATTTCCCTCAACTACTGGTTACTTTGAAAATGCTTGAAACTTCCCTTTTGCTTATCATTCTTACCATATGAATTGGTGCTCCAGTGGGCACTAAAATCGGCAAATTTAGATTTTGTTTTGTTTTTGGGAATTCTTATAAATTGATGGATTTTCCTATATTTGATTTACCCCGTCATTCTTAGGCACTTCTCTTCTTGATGCTGCAATCATCCCATCGTTGGTCAGTGAGGGTTTCTGTAAGCTGGATCCTGTGTTTGTTTTCTTTGCCTTGTCCTGATAGCAGGACAGGCTTCTTTAGCGAACTTCCTGATTCTGGCTAGGAATCAGCCAAATCTCCAACAATCCTGGTTTTTCTTAGTGTGAAATCATATTAAGGGAGCATCATACTTGTATTACAGATATTTATTGCCGAAAGTTAGTCATTCTAGACCTTTTTAATGGAAAGAAATTACCTAGTTTTGATAAATCTTGAGTTAATTTTCAAAAAAGAAATTCTTGGTTCCTTCTAACATTTTCAAGTCACTTTATAGGATTGTAGGGATTTTTCTAAAGTATTTTATAGTTGGTATCTTTCCTCTTACTCTGAAAATCATGATTTCTATATTCCTTATTATTTCACAATAATTTTTAAAGATTTATTTATTTATACATTTGAAAGGCAGAGCAACAGGGTAGTAGGGGAGAGAGAGGCAGAGACAGGAGAGTTCTATATGCTGGTTCACTCCCCAGATGGCCACAACAGTCAAGTGTGGGACAGGCTAGAGCTAAGAGCCAAGAACTCTCATCTTGACATGGGTAGCAGGGGCCTCAGGACTCGAGGTGTGTTCTGCTGCCTTCCCAGGTGCAATAGCAGGAAGCTGGATCAGAAGTGGAGCAACTGGGACTCGAATAGGCGCTTCAGTATGGGATGTTGGCATTCTAATCAGTGGTGTAATCTACTGTGCTCCAGTACCAGCCCTGTCACAATATTTGCTTTGTGAAGTATTTTTGCCAAAATAGTAATATCAACATCATTGTTAGCAAGCCTTTTGAATAGAAAAGCTTCTTATTTATTGTCTTGGTTTTAGTACTATGCACTCAAAATACCATATTTTAAACTACAAAAAAAAATATTCCCTGTGTAGTTATTCTGACAACTTACTACACTGTTAGGTTTATTCGTTTCAATTTACTTTTGATTTGGGGTAAATTTTTTGGGTTTTATTGATCTGATTTGATTTGAACTCCATAAAACATTAAATGACTCCATATTCAAAGCTATAAAATTGAAGTACAAAGAGTTCTAACTTCCCACTTTCTTTCCCTACATTGGTAGGTAACCAGTTTTTTTACTGATTAAACTATCATCTCCTGTCCCTTTTGAAATACAGATAAGCAGATATAAATATTCATCTTTCCACTTTTTTTAAAAAAAGATTTATTTATTTATTTGAAAGGCAGGTTACAGAGAGGCAGAGGCAGAGAAAGAGAGAGAGGTCTTCTAGCTACTGGTTCTCTTCTCAAATGGCTGATCAGAAGCCAGGAGCCAGGAGCTTCTTCCAGGTCTCCCACACAAGCACAGGGGCTCAAGGACTTGGGCCATCTTCTACTGCTTTCCCAGGCCGTAGCAGAGAGCTGGATCAGAAGTGGAGTAGCCGGGACTTGAAGGGGTGCCCATATGGGATGTTGGTACTACAGGCAGTGGCTTTACACGCGATGTCACAGCACCGGCCCCTCATCTTTCTATTTCTTACACCAAGTACAACATCCTCTATCACCTTTCTTCTGTTTCTCATAAATGTATTTTTATAATTGATATCTTTGAGTCACAATCCAATCAAGACCCATACACCACATATGGTTGGGATGGAATGAAATAGTTTTAGGATGCAGTTTGCTGGGTTTTCAAGACTGTAGTGTTAATCACTCCAACCAGATTCTGAATAAATTTAGGGCAAAGATTATAATCTAGCCTTTTACTATACTTCCACACTGTCTAGCTCAGGCCTGAATATCTAGTAAGTGCTTAAATCAGTTCATGTTTATGTATTAATTATGAACATATTTTAATATCCTGTGATGATACAGTGGAGCTTAGCAGTACCTTGGGTAACTCTACAGTTCCCTATTCAGACTTGTAACATAATACCTGTAACATTGCATTTCCTTTGCTTGTTTGCCTCTCTGTCTATGCCTTCCAGAAGGTAAATGCTTTCCTGTTAGAGTCTAAGCATGGCTCATTGTACCTTGTTCCTTGGCATCTCCCAGGTGCCTCACTTGTGGCAGACATTTAACAGATACCAGCTAAACTACACAGAACCGATAGACACTAAATACCACGACCATTCAAGTTTTAACCTCATTTTTGGTTCAAGTTCTTATTTTAAGATGCCACACTTATTCCCCATATGGTGACACAAGGAGTACCCAAGGTCACTTTCTGCAGAGGGAGGGTGGTGCCACAACACAAGAACTCAGGGGTTCCGAAACTTGGAGTCCACTTAACAGAGCAGGCACAATGGTCTCTGGAGAGAAAACAATCTTTGCTTAGGAATGTAAAGAAACTCTCTCTGGGGAGCAGGAGGGATGATCCCTTGTGTTTGTTGTTTTAAGATTTATTCATTTATTTGAAAGGCAGAGTTGGGGGGGGGGGTCATCCATCTGCTGGTTAATTCCCCCAAAGGCCCCAGTACTCGGGCTGGGCTAGACCAAAGCTAGGCACCAGGAGCTTCTTCCAGGTCTCCTACATGTGTGGCAGGGGCCCAGGAATTGGGACCATCTTCAAGTGCTGTCCCAGGCACATTAGCAGGGCGCTGGCCAGAGCAGAGCAGCTGGGACTCAAACTGGTGCCCATATGGGATGCCAGAGTGCTGGCCCCAAACCCTTAGTTTTTAATACCCTCAAATGTAAGCAAATGGCTCCTTGAGTAAATAGAGGGCTCCAGAGCTGAGGGGGTGGCCCTGCCACTCCAGAGATTCCTCTCTTTCGAGAGGTTAGTTCATCATCATTTAACCCAAGTTGCTACCAGCTTTTGCTCAGAAAGTCCTAACAGTGCAGAAACATGGAAATATTCACAGAGCATTTTTCCCTGATGACCAACATTTAACATATTGTAGATTTCATTATTGATCTTACTTGTGGTCCCACTAGAATATAAGCTCCATGAGGACAGGGAGTTTTCTCTGTGTGCCAGATGTTCAGGAGATGCAGGTGGAAGGAAAGAAGTGAGGAAGCGGGGAAGAGAGCCTCTCATCCTCCTGGTGTCCTCTCATCAGAGAATCCTGTAGCTGGTTTCCTTTAAATTATAGGGAGGATTGTCTCCATTGGATTCTTTTTGTTTTTTAAATAGTTACTTATTTGTTTGAAAGTCAGAGTTACAGTGAGGGAGAGAGAGAGAGAGAGAGAGAGAGAGCGATTCCATCAGTTGGTTCACTCCCTAATGGCCTTAACAAGTCAGAACTTCTTCCAGGTCTCCCACGTGGATAACAGAGGCCCAAGCACTTGGACCACTCTCTGCTGCTTTTCCCAGGCACATTAGCAGGGAACTGGATCTGAAGCGGAGCAGCTGGGAGTAGAACCAGCACCCATACGGTATGCTGGCGCTGCGGGAGGCGGCTTTACACACTATGCCACAGCACCACCCGTTCCCCCTGTGTTGTGTTCTTTCACTCAGCAACAGTCCTCTCACCAGGACACAATCTGGGTTCAAAAGTTGAATAACTGCCAAAAATATTAGTAGGCTCTTGTAATCCTCCCCCTAATCCTGCTGCACTGGGCTTCCTCAAACCCAGATATCCCAGTTTATAAGACAAAGAAGAAAAAAAAGGCCATCTGCTCTATAAATTAAAAGTTCACAGCTTTTAACACTCATGATGGATATAAATGTTGCCAAGGGTAGACAGAGGAATGTGGAAACAGAGTTCGATTTATTTTGCTATTCAGCAGCCAGGTCTTGCTATACTGTTCTTCCAGAAGTGTTCTTTGATGGATAGCACCCCAGTGATGTGGGAGGCAGTGGTAGCCAGAGCTGCCGAGGCAGCGGCCTGCCCTTCTAACCGGGTGATGGATCTGCAGAGCCAGAGCGAGAGCGACCTGGGGTGGTAACTGCAGCCATCTTTCTCTTTTATGATTTCTCTTCCTTTTCATTAGGTTTGGCATTTTTGAGATGGAGCTTTGTAACAAACTATTAGCCCAAGGCAAGGACTGGGAAAATGAGAATTTGATGGAACAGTGACCCCCACCCCCAAACACAAAGTGTGAACAACTGTACTTAGGGCCTGCCATGAAAGCATCTCTGGCTTGGATTTATGTCCAGATATCGCAGTTGATTTGATCAAGTAAAATGAAACCAACACCCTCTACACCTGCAGGCAGGCCCAGGGACTTTCAGAAAGAAATATTTCTGCTATTTTTATCTTTTTGTGTTCTGGTGTTTGAGATGAAAGTCGCTGTCCACTCAATACCCACAAAAGAGTGTCTTCTGTCATCCCTGATGAGCTTGGAAAGTTGGCGCCTAGGAAACAAGACAAGGACAGAAGACACAGCAAACTCAGGGTGTTCTGGGATGTGGTGGGGCTGGGTATCACATGGTGCGTGCAGGGCAGCGCCACCGAATGGACTCTCTGTTGGGGACATGCGTCAAGAAAGTACAGGTGTTTGTTTAACACCTTCATACACCACCACCATCCCTATTTCCGCACTGTCGTTCCAACGGAAAGGTTGTCTGCTCCAAACTGCAGCGGCTGCTGGGCACAGGGCTAATTCCAAGACACTCAAAGCCCCACCACCTTCTCTGAAAACGCCTGGTATAACTCTCACTGAAAGGCTGTAGCCGTTGCCTGCAGACCAGAGGCATTTTTCTTCGACCTGCTTTGTGAAAACATGGGATTTCTCCATGCAAGCCACTTTCTCCTCCTGCTTAGCAAAAGACCAAAGGGGCTGCTTCCTGGTCCACAGATCACAGCCAACTTGCCAGCAGCCAGAATTCCCGGGCATGAAGGCCCAGAGCCCCCAACGGATAGAGGATGCAGTTTTCCTCGTTAAAATAGATTACCTATCTTGATAAATGGAGGAAGAGGCCAGAATGGGAAAGAGAATCATCTGTGTTAAATGTGCTAGTCAGGCCCTGTGGGGACAGAAAGTCTATGAAAATTCTTCAGGGAATTAAAACACACGCTAACAATGTGTGACGTGGTTTCCTTCCTCCACCAAAGGGCTGAAAGGCTCCGAATTCCATACAAAATGTTAACGCATAAAGAGGCTATTTGAAGAAATCGGTGTTTTTCCATTGCAGGGCATGCTTTGTTGTCTAGAAACAAACAAAAGTAGCAAAATAGCCTTGCTGGGGGTATTCCCCTAGACTGTAAGTGGTCTCTTTCCTCTCTAGAACACACACTTTTGTCTTTTTTTTCCGTTAAGTATGACAAGCAGAACAAAAATTTCACACCAAGTCTTTGAAAGTGCTTAAGGACAAGTGTGTATTGAGACTAAAATTTGAATATACCTAAAAATACTGTTTTTTTTTTTTGTTAAAGATTTATTTATTTGAAAGGTAAAGACAGAGTTACAAAGAGGTAGAAGCAGAGGGAGAGAGAAGTCTTCCTTCTGCTGGTGCACTCCCCAAATGGCTGCAATGGCCGGAGCTGAGCCGATCTGAAGCCAGGAGCCAGGAGCTTCTTCTGGGTCTCCCACATGGGTGCAGGGGCCCAAGGACTTGGGCCAAATTACACTGCTTTCCCAGGCCATAGCAGAGAGCTGGATTGCTAGTGGAGCAGCCGGGACTCAAACCAATGCCCACATGGGATGCCGGCACTGCAGGTGGCGGCTTTTCCTGCTACACCACAGCACCGTCCCCTAAAAATATTCTTAAGTTATTGTGTCAATATATTGGGAGCTTGGTTATGGAGGAACAAAGGAAGTGGCCCAAATGCCTGTTATCAGCTTTCTTGTTGGGAGTTGTCTAAAAGAATCAGTGACACAATTTTATGTGGAAAAAAAAAAAGGTATTACTAACTTGTAGTAAACAATGATCATTAGTAACATTTACCGAATAGCTGCAATGATCAATGGTAATATATACCATTAGCTACAATAGGCAAACTCCTAGTCTGACTTTCAAAAATATGCAAAAAAAGAAAAACAAATAGGTCACGCAGTTAACAAGTGTTTGTGGTTTAAACCTGGAATACAGAAATGCAACTAACCTTTGGAGAAAACAATTTCAGAGAAGGCATATTAGTGGTAATATTTCAAGAGCTCAAGATAGCTCTCCATCCAGACTTGTCTAGGGAATGTTCTGTGTAAGAGATGGAATCAAGTTAGGTTTTAAAGATAAGGCAGACATGAATTAGACAGGGCTTTGGTTATCTCTTTCTGTTGAAAAACCTCCCCATGACATGATAGGTTAAAATAATGATCATTAAAATAGCACCTTGTAACTCTACGGGCTCCTAGAACTCATTTGGAAAGTCCTGCTGCTCCACACAGTGATGGCGGGGTGGAAATCCAAGAGGGCTTCCCTCACGTGACTTCTCCACGTGGCTAGCTGGAGCTACCTTGGAGAGTTGACCATATTCACAAGAATGGTTTCTAAAAGTCAGGAGATGAAAGCTGCCAGTCTGCATTAAGGCTCATCTCAGAACTGGCACAGCCTTACTTTTGCCATATTCTAGGATCCACACCAGTCACCAGGCATCCTGGACTAAAGAGGACAAAAAATAGACTCCACTTTTTCCTTTGTTGGAGCTGATATGAGGGAAGAACCTGAGAGTGGTCATTTCTTTAAACCACCATAATAGGCCAGCGCCACGGCTCAATAGGCTAATCCTCCACATTGTGGCACCGGCACACCAGGTTCTAGTCCCAGTCGGGGCGCCGGATTCTGTCCCAGTTGCCCCTCTTCCAGGCCAGCTCTCTGCAGTGGCCAGGGAGTGCAGTGGAGGATGGCCCAAGTGCTTGGGCCCTGCACCCAATGGGAGACCAGGAGAAGCACCTGGCTCCTGCCTTCAGATCAGTGCGGTGCGCCGGCCGTGGCAGCCATTGGAGGGTGAACCAACGGCAAAAGGAAGACCTTTCTCTCTCTCTCACTGTTCACTCTGCCTGTCAAAAATAAATAAATAAATAAATAAATAAATAAATAAATAAAAACCCACCATAACAAAGAGAGAAAAAAAAGATGGAATAAAGATCCTCTCTTGTTTATTGACCTCTGAAAATAAATGCTATTTTCATTTTTAGGAGATTTCCTATGTGGCTTGCAGTATTTTTAAACTGGGGGAAACAAAGAAATCTATTGCTTGATTCTAGAATTCAAAGGGCTTTCATACAGCTGATGTTATACTCATTGTTTATTATTATTGTGGCCCCGGGGTGTTTTATACATTGGTTATTTCCAAATAATATTTAGTATGAGAATAATCAAATAACAAGGCTTCCCTACTCAAGTAGATTAAAAAATATAATGGAAACTCTGACACATGAAGGTTGCAGACTAGAAAAAACAAGGCCAAACACTAGGCAGAAAAGAGCTAGATTTCACCTTTCAAGTTTCTGTTTTCCCTAAGGTAAGAACTTTTCTTTGAAGTTCACTTGTTTTCCTGGTGAGTTCCAGTTACCCTTACTTAAGCAGCATTTAACTCTGAGTGCCCATGTCTGCCAAATATCAGAAAGGTACTTCTACTGTGGGAAATACAGATTAAAAATGAAACAGGTACAATTATGCCCAATATATTCTTTCCTGTACCTCTCTATGTTGCCATTATTAAAATAGATGCTGTTGGAGTTTCAGGAAGAATCGGAAAAAAGGACACTGGGTGCAGACATGTAGCATATGACTACAGATGCGTGCACCTCCTGTCGGAGTGCCTGGGTTAAATGCCCAGCCTCAGGTCCCCCTCCAGCTTCCTGCTAATGCAGACCTTTGGAGGCAGTGGTGATTGCTCAAGTAATTGGATTTGCATTTCCCACATATGAGACCTGGATTGCATTCCCAGCTCTGGGCTCCAGCCTGAGCCCAATCCACTATGGGGATGGGGTCAGGTGCCATTGCTTGTCATAAGATGAAGACAGTGCATTCCTTCCCTATTTCCTCATGGTGGTCCTGGATCTCCACAGTTGGTGAGATTAGATCTAGCCTGACCAGATCTTAGAAGCTGAGATGGGAACACAGCAATTTGTGCCTTAGGACATGGCCAAGCTGGGGTGGGGGTAGGGTGGGGGCAACCAGCAGTCCAGCACTGACACATCAGCCTCCCCCTTTATGTTTAAATAGTAAACATTGCTTGCTTAGGTCATTGTATACCTGGGTACAGATAGAGACCGAATCAGAATGCATAGCTTAGTCCTGCAGCCATCATGGTCGTCCCAAGGCAGAATTATTAACCCAGTTTCAGGCCTCCCCAAGTGCTTGGCCTGCAAACCTCTCTGCAAGGAAGACAAATCAGGCAGCAGCTTCTTTTCTATTTATTTTTATTTTATTTATTTTATTTTTTAGTTTATTTAAGGTATAGGAATTTCATGTATTTCATATGTACAGCTTTAGGAACATACTTATACTTCCCAACCCACCCTCCCTCCCACCTACACTTCCATACTTCTTCCTCCTTCTCTTATTCCCTTTCTTAATGTTTACAATGATCTACTTTCAATTTACTTGATACTCATAAGATTAACTCCACACAAATAAAGAGTGTAAATAGTATGAAGAAATAAACACTGTACCTCAACAGTAGAGACAAGGGCTCTAAACAATCATTGAATCTCAAAGTGTCAACTTCACTCCTATGCATTGCATTTTTGGTACTCTATGAGTTACCACAGATCATAGAAAACATGATATTTGTCTTTTGTGGACTGGCTTATTTCACTAAGTATAATGGTTTCTAGTTGCATCCATTTTGTTGCAAAAGACAGGATTTCATTTTTTATGCCTTTGTAGTATTCCACAGTGTACATATACACCATAATTTCTTTATCAAGTATTAGTTGATGGCCTTCTGGGTTGATTCCATATCTTAGCTATTGGGAACTGAGCTGCAAGATATACGGGAGCTCAGATCATTCTTTCATATGCTGATTTTATTTCCCTTGAGTAAATTCCCAAGAGTGGGATTCAGACCACAGTTTTCTTAAAAAGGCAGGTTTTTAGGAGCTGGCACTGTGGCACAGAGGGTTAAAGTCCTGGCCTGAAGTGCCGGCATCCCATATGGGCACCGATTCTAGTCCTGGCTGCTCTTCTTCCAATCCAGCTCTCTGCTATGGCTTGGGAAAGCAGTGGAAGATGCCCAAGTCCTTGGGCCCCTGCACCCACGTGGGAGACCCAGAAGAAGCTACTGACTCCTGGCTTTGGATCAGCTCAGCTCTGGCTGTTGCTGCCATCTGGGGAGTGAACCAGTGGATGGAAGACCTTTCTCTCTGACTCTGCCTCTCTCTGTAGCTCTTTCAAGTAAATAAAATAGATCATTTATTTTTAAATAAGGCAGGTTTCTAGAAGGTAGAACTGAGTGATGTATTCCCTTTTCCCTCCAAAATATACTAACTACTTACTCTTTTTCCATCAGAAGTGAGGGAGAAGGTAGGGCAAGAGCCTGGGAATACTGGGAAGTCCCTTTTTACAGAAATCTGATCAAGGAAGATAAATTGTCCCCTTCAACAATTACTTTGATGTATTTAAATTTGTTAGTGCATATGGCTGTGTATACACAAATACAACTATGTATCTATGTGTGCGAATTATATACACAAGAGCATTTCAAAAGGTTCATGGAAATTGAGTTAAAAGGTCTATTTTGATGCAAAAACATTTGAAATCCATCCTAATGTTCTTATAATACCCATTTCCATGACCTTGGTGAAGCTCCCCTGTCTATACTGAAGACAGACAGAACTGAACCGACGCTTACTGGGACCCTAATTTCCATCGTTCACTTTCTTCCGCCTCTTTTCCAAGTCAAGAAAAAACTACAGAAGTTTTCAAATCCAAGAGTTCAACCAAGCAGGCCCGTATAATGTGAAAATTAACAGAAAAAAGTGAACTGCAAACAGTGGTCAGCACTGTGAGCTCAAAAAGCCGAGGGAAGAACCAGAATCCGCAGCACCGGGAGGCAGTGAGATGCCCCTCTAAGAAAACAGATGTAGGTTGAACAACAAGAAATCGTATTTGCCCCACGTCCTGTGATAGCAGAGGCAGCTTTGAAAACTAACGAAGAGATCATAGGTTTTCACCCTTTAGGAAGATTGAAATTAATGCTCCCTAAAAGTCAATTTTTGGTTTTTCCCAACCAGTGTTCCAGATCCAGGAAAGTGAGGCTGCGCCAGCCCTCTGAGTGCCACAGAGCAGAGCAGAGTGGAGAGCCCGCCTCCCCTGGGCCCCAGGTGGCAGCGCCCAGATCTACACCCCTGCCATGGGATTTGGATGCTGGTTTCTCTTCTTTTCTTCTCCTCGCTCAGAGTTAACCTGTTCCTGCCCAGGCCCTCCCGCGCTGGCTGCAGCTGCACGGTTCCCAATCTGACAGGCACTCATCTCTGGCTCGCAGCTTGCAGGTGGGAGCCTCAGCCGAGGAGCCTCGGTGTCAGGGAATCAGCAGCTGCTCGTACATCACACTGGTCATTAGTGGGGGATCATTCTGGACCTTTGCCCACAACTCCTTGCTACGGCAGGAGAAGGGCTATAAAACCCTGGGCCCTGTCAGCCGTTGTCACTTAGGTGAGAATTTATCAGGTCTCCAAGTGCCTTCTGACTGGATTATTATGAATAATGAATGAAGCTTTATGCTACACGGGAGCATTAATAAGATGGGAAGGACCGGGAGAGACTCCGGCCCGCAGTCGCGGCTGCTCTCTGAGCCAGCAGGTCCGCAGCTGCTGGGCCCTCCTGCTGCAGCCTCCCCGTGCTGGGAACCCCAGCGAGGTCCTCTAATTACAGAGCCAGCTCTGGAGTCTGCGCTGTCGCCCGTGGGTGGTCATCAAGAACCAAGGAGGCAGCTGTGTGTGTCTTCGCTGCTGAAAGTGGATGAAACAGATTTTAGTATTTTCTTAAAGAAACCAGAATGTTTAATGTCAATCATCTGTCTTATGATCCACCCCCCCCCACAACCCCCGGAGTTAAAGTCTGGGGTCAAAATCCAAATCGGGTGAGACTTGTCTAATACGTAAACACGAGTGTCTTTGGGGACTTTGCAGAAATGAATTCTGCTACTTTTCTCAGTGTGGCTGCTCCTGGGTGAGCCTCAGCAAGATGCAGATGAAACAAACGGGGGTGGTTTCCAGGCCGCAGGAGAGGAAAAGGCCCTGTGGACCTGCCTGATGGAGCTGTGTGTCCCAGAGAAGTCCTCGCGAAAGCCTCTGCTGGCCCATCTAGCCGGGCGGCAGCACAGCCGATACCTTCCCAGGGCGTCATGTGGGCAAATGTCTCAGCGTATTCTGGTTACTTCTTTCCAGGGTCCCCTAGTTTTCCTCAAAAAACCAAGTCACCTATCCCTGGGAAACACAGCATCTTCCGAGCCCTTGGGAAGAGCTCAGGGCTGTGGGGAACGGCTTCGTAAAGGGCATTAGCACGACGGTGACCTGGGCGTTGACACCCCAGCACTCTGAGAGACCCTTCAGGGAGGGCCCTGCAGGTGCCAGGAGGAGGAGCTTCACCCAGTGGGTGCACCTGGGGCTCAGCAGGTGCTGAGAAACCTGGAACTTCAGAGTCCCATCTCCGACTGTTGTCCGCTCTGTAAAGCAAAGGAGGCGAACATGATCTCTTAAGTCTTAACCATTCTAGGAATTTTCAGACCCATCCTTGCCCTAAAGAGAATTAGAAAATACGGACCACGAGAAGGAAAAAGTCAAAGGCTAAAATACTATTGCCAGTGTGGATTCTGGGGGGAATCCTCCCCTACTCTTGGTAACAAGAGAAAACCACCCCCCCACCCCGGCCCTTCAGGTCAGGGACAATTATGCAGTGCAGTAACCATTTAGCACCAGCTTCCCTAACACCTTGCTCTTACCTCCCCAATGTGCAGTCTTTTTGACCCTTTTTAAAAAATTCCTATTTGCTGTCATCTAGAAAGATAGAATTTTTAGAATTGGAAGGAAATCCAGGTTAATCACATTTCACTCTATCAAATTCCCTTCCTCTTAAAAGACTGCCTTGCATCCCAAGTGCGCTCTCAGGTGCGCTCTCGCTGTCTCAATCCGTGTGTGCATGCTTGTGTGTCTCTGTCTCCACTATCTTGCCTGTTCCATTTATTTATTTCTTACAGCTCATAGTTTGGATAATTCAATATTAATGCATAATATCTATCTTCCTAAGATTCCTTAAGATAGACATTTAGTCTTATATTTCTTTTAATTCCTCAGAGACTCGAGCGGTATCTTTCTCATCACATCTATTGAATAATAGTTTATTAAGCATCTGCCAGGTGGCAGGGCATATACTGGGCCCTCTGGGAACAAAGATGACAAACATGCACTCCTTATCCTTGCGGACTTCACACTCTGGTGGGTAATAATTGAGCAATGCATTTGTTATGGTTTAGATAACATTTGTGGTGTGCAGATGAAGCCATACGGACTGGATGCAAGAAACATGGACCGGATGCAAGAAGCATTAGTTAAGCTAACAGGTTAAACCACACCAAAGGGCCGTTAGTTGTCCCTGCACTGATATTTGTCTTAAAGTAGTTTCCCAGGACCAGAGGACTGTTCCTTGGCCTGTTTTGCACAATATCATCTTCAATGATCAGGATGAAGACCTAGCAGATCTCACCTGTCAAGTCTGCAGCTTACAGAAACAGCACCCTGCATTGTTAAGTTAGGCTTCATGGAGAGCTGTTTAGGTAAAAAAGATACAGCAAAGTTGATTATCCAAGGACAAAACCCAGGATCCTGGATGTGAACACACGAGCAACGAGGGGAATGTGCTGTGTGTGCCTTCAGTGACAGCGTATTTAGAACGAACGTGCGCGTGCCTTGGTTCAGAAGCAGAGGTGCGGCGCTTCCTAGCGCAGTGTGGCTGCACATTCATACGGTGGGGGAACAGCTTGGGAGTTGACTAGTGTTTACAGCCCTGGTCTAGATTCCTGCTGATTCTTTCCACTTTTTACTGCTGAATCCTTTATTGGCTGGAGCATTAAGCCAATGACTTTAAAGTCAATTAAAAATGTGATCACAAAAATTAAAAAAGAAAGAAAGGAAGGGCCATAGAGGGAGGGAAGTATTACATTCTTAGAATTGTATCTATGAACTACTGAAATCTCCTCTCTTTATATTAATAAAACATTTTTAAAAAGGCAGGATAGAATCAAACAAGAGGCTATAAGGGAAAGGAACCAGATACACAAAATGGCTCAGGATTGTATCCTAAGAAGAAGCAGGGAAGGAGCTGAAGAGGTTTTGCCTGAAGAAGGAAACAAGGAGGGAACCCAGCCATTGCCTCTGATTGTTTTTGGAGGGCTACAGAAGGCTGAAGTTGCTCTGTGTAAAGCAAACCAGGTGATGGGAAATTTGGGAGGACGCTTCTCAGCCCACTGTAAGAATGACTCCTCCATGGTCTTTCTAAACAAGGCTGCAAGTGAGGAAGACAGGGTGGAAGGCAACTCCTCCCCTCGCGGCCAACCTTGTCACGGCTAAGTACACATCCCAAGAAGTTGACCTCTGTGTAAAACATGTCATGATTTCTCCTGTGAGTGTGGTTTGCTCCAGTGATTGCATGCTAAAAAGTTATTTGTATTTTTCAGAATACATGATGCCATTTAGATGAAATCTCATCTCTGTAAACCCACTGGGAAGACAACATGCAAAAGGCTGTTAGCTAAATCTGTCCTGGAGGTGAGGCTGACGCTAGCCGCTGAGCTAGTGCCTGAAGGAAAATTCCCTGTAGTTCTCCACAGAGAAGCAGAGAACTAGGGAAGGAGGGTGGTGGTCTCACCAAGCCAAGGAGAAGACAAGTGCCCGCCCCAGAAGACTTGGTGGCTGCCACCGCTCCCACTGAGGGCAACCTTCCTTTGCCAACACACAGACCTCACAGAGGCACCAGGTGGCAGGGCTGTTCCTCCCCTTGCATCTCCAACACACCCTCATCTAGAGGAAGCATGCAAAGGAGGAGTGTAGCCAATGAAGGGTGCAGATGGAGTTTCAAGGCTTAGCCTGTGCTTCCTGGTTAGCCTGGGGATAGAAACCCAGCTACAACATGGACAACTGACCTAGCAGTTAAGATGGCCCCGTCGCACATGGGAGCTCCTGACTCCAGCTTTCGGGTAAAGCAGAAACCGGAAGGCATAAGGTGATGGCTTAAATAATTGGATCCTTGCTGCCTATTTGAGAGACTTGAACGGAGTTCCCAGCTCAGCCCAGACTTTGTGGTCATTTGGGAACTCAACCAGGGAATGAACCCTATCTCTTGGTGCCTACGTTTCAGTGTGTCTGAGTGGCAATCTTAAAATGCAGGACTAAGTAAAAAAGACCCTGTCATTCATTCGCTCACAAAAGCCTCAACACCTACTTGAATTCACACCTGAGAGAGAGGGACTTTGTGATCATTGTGCAGCACTTGACATGCAGAGGCCCCGTGACAACACACATGTGTGTGCACGTGTGTGGGCTTGTGTGTATACACCTGCCCCCACACTCAGAAGCCTCTGCTCTACTAAAACATGTTCTGCTGGGAAGGGAGTCCTCCCACGAAGCCAACACAAGTTTATCGGCAACACATTGGCATCGGCAGGATTTCCTGCCCCAGCTAAGCCGCTGTCTACCTGGCAGGCACGGGAGAGACCACTAAGTCCCTTGCAAGATGGTAAACAAAGCTTCTCCCAGGGTTCCCTTCATGCTTACAAACTAAAAACAAAATCTACTCTAACTGCAATGGACGAAACTGTTTATTTGAACTCCCAAAGTAATGAAAAGCAAAGTCAATGTTACCAAGATTTTTCAGAAACTTTTGCCAGGTCTTTTATTATTAAAATGTTGATGAGGACATGAGGAGTGAGACAGCAAATGGTCCCTTTCTCTTACATAAGAGTCACAAACATGAGGGAAAGGCACAGCTGTGGAGCCACACACAGGCTGCTCGACCACCCCGAACGGTCCCACATCCCACATTTATAGGGTCCCCTTGCTCCTGAGGCTTGTTACACGGTTAACATTCAACTCAGACAACATTTATGAGCGTACGGTTGCCATCTTCCACTACACTGGAGGGAGAGTCACAAGCCAGGGGTCCAGAGACAAAGAACCCAGGTTAAGATCTCTTCAATGCAACATGGAAACTGTAGCTCTCTCCGAGAACATTAACTGAAAACCAGGAGGAGGTTAGGTGAGGGGAGGAAATTGTAGGTGGCACCAGAACATGTTAAACATGGGAACATTTGGTGACTAAATAAGAGGAGGAGGGCTAGTAACTAAAGAGCTAGTGAATACTCTGTGAAGCAGAATGAAAATTAACTCAAGACCAAGCGGGACATGTCTGAACATCAACACAGAGGAACACGGGGAAATTAAAAACACCAGAGCCACGAACAGATTAAAAAATGGATAATACATGAAAGGAAAGAAGTTGAAAAGAAGTGGGCAGGGAAGGACAAAACTATTTTTTTAAAGGAGAAAGAAATGTAAAATCCATTGTAATCAATGGTGCCGTCTCTGTCCCTCAGAGCGCAAACAAAGGAAGGAGAGATGCCTGGATTATTATTTATTCATGCCCTTTGCTTCAGTGGGGTTCTCCTGGCAAAATTCCAGCAGCTTTGCCATTTGCAAGAACAGGAACTCTTAGAGTGTAGCTGCTCAGAGGATTTGGTCCTGTAAGCTCCTTTAATGTTGCCATTGCATCCAAAGGTCACTCTCAATTCAGAGGTTCATAAAATTGAAATTAGTTTGAAGTCCCTTCCTGCAGAAGAGGGGTACCTGGGGTGGAAACTGCCTGGGAGCTGAAGGGTCCCTTCTGTGTGCCACTTGGTCGTCTCCTGAGCGCTCAAAATCACTCAGCCACACAGATGCCTCTTCCATCTGACTATGTATGTCCTACCACGAGCTAACATTTCCGTAGCAACACTGTGACTGATTTAAATGACACAGACATGAGAATGGTGGGCAAAGGAAGAAGTGGCGGGCCCTGTGCTAGGAACTTGAGGTTTGCTCTCTAATTTTACAACACCTTGTGAGGTCTCCCATGCTACAACTCACTTTCCTGTGACAGTGTCCGTGTATTGTGCCTCTAACTGGTCCTAGGACCTTTCTATCTCATATCTTGCGTGTTAGCCCAACTCTGTGAGTTGCAGTCAATGTCCCCACCTTTTGTTTGGCCGCAGCTAGCAAGTGTCAGAGATGGGCTCCAAAGCCAGGTCTGATTGATGGCAAGGTGCGTGCTCTCTCAGCCTCATTGCACTGGCCAGATAATTAAAGGTTATGTTAGCCGTATTTTCAATGTATCCGAGGCTAATTGGAATTCCAGGCATTCCTGTCTTACTGCATGCTGTCTTGTGTCAGGCACAGGGCTAGGGACAGAAAGGGGAGAAGGCAATTTGGTCTCTGAGAAGCTGGCCATGTGAGGAAGGGGCAGACACACGCGCAGAACTAATGGCCACAGGCTACAGGGCTCCTGAAAGACTTGCTAGCTCCTCTGGAAACTAATTCACTTAAAATGGGCAAAAATCCTCTTTTTCATGTAGATTCCACTGTCACAGGGAAATGTTAAGGCTGATCAAATTGTTCTAGAACCAGCCCATCCCAAATAACCAAGCTGACTGTGTAAACCCTTACTCCAGAGCCACTGTGCCAAGTTTCCTGACATTCACTCACTGACGACCTAAAACCCTTGTCAGTCTACCGTGGGGTGGTCAGCACTATGGAAGCATGACTTTCCCTCTTACAACTGGAGGCAAGAGCAAGGCCATGACAGGGTGTCTTCACGTTTGCAGGCAGCTGATTTCAACACTAGAAATCAGCCTGGCTTTTGTTTCACTCACCTCACCCCATCTTCCCCCAGGGTCCTCTCCAGGCCAGGGCTATTCGCACACTTGGGTGAATTGGATGGCTTGCCCCATACAGTAAGACAAGTGGTTCTAGCAAGAGCCTTACTCTGGACATATCTCTATCACTATCTCATCTCAGTGCCTAAAATGCTACCTTTGGTGGGGGTGGGGGGACAAGGAAATCTTTTACCAAATTTTATTATAAAATAATTCATACTTACTGAAAAAGTCAAACAATGCAGATAATAATAACCTACAGGATACAAGATGAAAGCCCTCTTTGCCACCTTTTCACCCGAAACCCACAAGCATCTCCAGAGGTATTCATCATGGACAATTTGACAATTATCCTCCCCATTTTTTTAGATAGATTGATAACTTTCATTAATGGCTTCAGTCCTCCACTGGTGGAATTTCATTCATTGATATTTTTACTATTGCAAACAAATATGTTGCAATGTATTTCATTCATTGATATTTTTATTCTTGCAAAAAATACCTTACAACATCATTGGCACTTCCCTGGGCACATGTAGAACTATTTCTGTAAGTCAATTTCTTAAAACTACAGTTGATAGATAAAGGGGCATATTCATTAAATGGTCATGAAGACTGGTAGAAATTCTGTAAAGCCAGGATAGAGAGCAGGAGGCTGAGTTATGCTAAGTCCTCTGGAAGCTTATGATGACATGACACCTGCCATGTTTGGGCTATCATCCCAAAAAGAGAATATTTTAGTGCAATCCATGATTTCAATCATTGCATGAGTTCTGGAAGCAAACAATAATTGGTCATTGTTGCTTTAAGCCACCATCAGCCATTTGAAAGCAGTACTTTGAGACAACCTCAGAAAGTGGGAATGGTGGAGAAGGTGGGGGCCACGATGCAGAACATGGAGAGGGCGTGGCAGTAGAGGCCTGGGTTAATTAAACAGGGAAGTAGCATTGAGAGAGGAAAGAGAGGAGATGAGAGGTATGCGTGAAAGCTGCAGAGGCAACCACAACCCATTTGTTTACCAATATCCCCAGAGTTAGCTGTTCAGTGCCTCTTGATATTTTCTCCCTGACTGAGACACAGTCACAAGACAGTAGAGTGGAGAGGAAAATTGGAAAGGAGAGGTTAAAATTCAAGACCAAAGAGACAGTAGAAGTTCCCTGGAGAAAGCACTGAGCAAAGGGCTTGGCCCCGGTACTCCCTGCCCATCCTCTCCTGTAAGCCTTCTAAAAGAGCTGCTCTGAGAAGCACAACAAACTCACACTCAGCGTTCCCAGTGCCCTTCCTTGGCAGGTGGAGCAAGCACCAGGCCCCTGCCCGGCTTCTTGGCTTCCTCTCCAGCTGCCTTTGCTGTTTGCTGGCCACAAGCACAGATCCCCTTTCAATATCTGGGCCCTTGCCCAGGCTGCTCTTTCTGCCAGGAATGCTCCTCCACTAATCTGTTATCCCCTTCCCTGGCCAGTTCCTACCATCCTTCAAATTTAAACGTCAATACCAGTCTTCCAGGGTGCAGCCCTGACCCCATCCCTACATTTCTCCCCGACTAATTGAGTCCTGCCACTAAATATTTTCAGAGCACTCTACCGAATCTATCCCAATGATTAAATAATTGTTTGTATAATTTCTTATTTAATCTCTATGTCTAGATAAGAAAGCCATGAGAGAGGAAATAGGTCCAGCTTGAGCACCAAGGGATCTGCAGCATGGTGGGCACACTGTGAATGTTACAGAACGAATGGTCAAGTGGATGGAGGGTTTGACGAATGGGCAGAGTACAGGTAGCTAAGAAGTAGTCACCAGATGAATTTAGGTTAATGGACCTGAATAATCCATAACGTGAAAAAAAATCAATTTCTCAATTAGTAGTTAACTATAGATTCACACTATTTTAATAAAAATTTATGAGTAAAACTCAGAACTCATCACGAGACAAGTGAATTGCTGGTAATAATAAAGCCCTGTTTTCATAGGCACACAGAATGTTTTTAAAATTAAATATGTTACGATTAACACATCTGTTAATCAAAATGTATAAATATATTAAATATAAACATGTCTAATGAAATATATTAAGACCATGGTGAAACTGTTTTGTGCTGAAATGTAATGCACAACTAGAATTGAAGAATTTGTTTTATGATCATGAAGCATTGAAAATCTTTTTGGGCACGAGAACAATTTCAAACAAGTTAAATCATAGATTTCAGCTTACAGGAAAATTAGCCTGAACATTCCTGTGATAACAGTGTTGATTTGATCATTCAAGTTAAGATTTATCTTTATTTTCAACTCTTGAGTCTTATTTAACAGAACATATTTTATCTAAGGTGACCAAACACATTTATCGTAAATAAAACATTGCCTTTCTGATAAATATGCAATTAGCCCCTCCACCCTTGCTAAATATGTGTACTATATTATTTACCTGAAAAGTTGGAATTATTCCAGAACTCTGCACATAATCGCATAATTAGGAGGTTTCTTTCAATGAGGATCATGTGCTCAAACAGAAAATGTCTGTTTTATCATGCCAATATATAACCAAACTGTAGACATTCCAATAAAATTCTGGCCAAAACTCATTAAATTTACTGTGAAAACACACAGGAGATGCCATTTATGCTTAAGGCTAATGGGAATTTTGTAAACATTACATCAACTAACATTACTACCAGACAGACTCATCCAATAGTGGATAAATCAAAGGATTATATAGTTGGTGATTAAGCAAAAATAAACCTCTTCTTTAAAGCATAAATACACTTAAATAAATAAATAAATCTTACACACTTGAATTTATTTTTGAGTTAGGTCTAACTCTTGGAAATATATCCTAATTAACAAGAAAATAATCAAATTACTCTTTATTTCAGGGTAAAGTTACAGAATTTCTTCAAGCGTAAGTGAGTGGATTATCCATAATATTTTTTATAAAAGTAGATTTTATGATTTCTCCAGCCAAGGATTTCTTTGTGGCTTAAGATTCATCTGTTTTATCAAAGATGTTTCCCTGAGAACAACATTCACATTTGGAGTTGGAACTTTAGATGGACACCAATTTGGTTTATTTTCCAAGAACTAAACCAAAAAGTATCTCAGTCTTTTAAGTTTATCTTTTAAAACATCAGACCAAATGTTCGTGTTTATCAACTATAAAAACAACAGAGTCTCACAAGATTTAAATTCTATTAGATATGTCCTACTGAAATTCATTTGTTTTCATAAAGAGAAAAAAGAAAGCATCAGACTAATACTAGGAATCTCTTACAGCAAAGGACAGTCCATATGCTGTTGTCTTCTCTGGTTTAAATATGTTCCATGTTTTTTTCACCCTAAACTCATTTGGATTGAGTTGTTGATCAAAGAAAGTTATGCATGAGAGACTATTCTGTTCAGGAATGAGGGTCTGCCATGCCCTGAAACATCCCTGTGATTTATAATACATGAACTCTGTGTGAGAAGAGGTAAATAAATTAAAGCAATTTGAAAACAGAGGGAAAACATGCTGTGTATACGATTTGTTGGTCACATCATCATGGATATTATATTCTAATCTTTTTAGTTTCTTAAAATGTTTGGATGACATGGGGAGAAGATTATTCTAAATCTATGTAACAGTTCACACACGTAGACATACATACACAGACACACCAAATATAGTATAGTCACACTGGAGATAAAATCTTTCTGCTTACGTACTTTTGAAAAACATATTCGATACTTACAAGTTCTCCTTGGTGTACTTAAGTAGGCTTGTCCTTTGCACACTCTTTTAATTTTAACTTCTTTACTGTAAGCAATTTGCAGTTCAGCAACTTCCAGCAAAATATTGTATGCTCACCCAAAAACAAGCACAGAGTGGGGAAAGGCAGAAAGGGAAGCAATCTGGATATGTGTGTCATATTAAAAGGATAGTCCATTCCCCCCTTCTGTAGGTAAGAACGTGGAGTGGCAAGCAGAGGGCAACACGAATTATTGGGATAATTGGTCTTTCTAAGTCAGGCTCACGTATCGACTTAAAGGTGGACTTTTTTTAGATTTATTTATTTGAAAGGTAGATGAAGGAGCAAGAAAGAGATCTTCCATTAGCTGGCTCACAACTCAATGCCCACAACAGACTAATGCCAGGAGCCAGAGGCTCCATGCAGGTTTCCGTTGTGGGTGGCAGGAACAAGTTCTTTGGCCATCATCACTTTCTTTCGAGGAACCTTAGCAGGAACTTTCTCTGTCTATATCACCTCTTAAAATGCATGAGAACTCCATCCTAATGACCACCCAATCACTTCTCAGAGTCTCCATGATCTCTCAGCAGTAATTAGGTTGATTTTCCAGCATCATTAACACAAGGGTTTTGGAACCAAACCTTTGACACGTGGGTCATGCTCACGTGGTTCAGCATGACATCTAAATATCCAAATCATCGCACACATCTGTTTTGTTAGAAGAAGAGCTACATTTGTATTTTTTCTTCTGAGAAATACCTATTCGGAGCCTTTTCCCGTTTATTACTTTTTTGTTTGCCTGTTTATGACTCCCCTATATTTTCTGTATATTAACTCTTTGTCAGATGAATAGTTTGCAAATACTATCTCCCATTCTGCCCAGTGTCTCTTCACCCTGTTGATTGTCTGCATTTGAGAGAGATCGGATAACAGATACCAAAATACAGCAGACAGAAGTAATAAGTTCTTGAGCTTCCTAGCACAGCGGGGTGATTACAGTTCACAATGGTATTTTCTGTTCAGTATAAGAACTGGAAGAGAGGAGCTGGAGGACTTCAAACACAAAGAAAATACAGTAAAATGGAAAAGCTAGTTTCCTTGCCTGATTTACCGTGTGTGTGTGTGTGTGTGTGTGTGTGTGTGTGTGTGAAAATGTTACCTGTACCCCTAGAAATGGACAAGTAATACACGTTACTCAAAAATGTAAAATAAATAAGTAAAAGGATGACTACAAAATAAGATAGACATTTTAATATTAATAAAAAATTCTACTTAGCTTGAAAGTTAATTTGTTCACTATTTTCAGAAAAATATTATTCTAGAAGGCAAGATACATCTGAATTATTTGATCCCTGTTGCATTTACTTATCATCAGATATTAAATTCTATCTCATACTGCTGCAACAAAGTATTTCTGAATGAACCAGAATGTCCCATAATATTTGCTAGGTAAAGAGCTTGTGTAAAATTCAGGCTTAAAATCAGGAATCCAAGTCTCCAGTATGGTGAGGGAGGTATCGTGCAAAGTGAAGTCTTCTCCCTCGGAATATAGCCTATCTCTGGTGTTTTGCATCTAACTAGTAAAAGACTTCAAAAATGATGGGATGTCACACTGACAATAGGTCACAAAATACACTGGCTTGTATCCTACTCCTCCTCTCTTTCTCAGACTCTCTTCTCCCACTTGGCTCTGATGGAAGTCGGTTACTGTGATTCCCTCTGGAGAGACCCACATGGCCTACATCACAAGGAGGGAGTCATTGAGAAAGTGAGGCCCTCAACTCAACAGCTGTTGAGGAGCTGAACCTTGCTAGCAGCCACAGGAGCAGGGCCTTCCTCGGCCAGGCCTTCAGATGAGACCACAACCGTGGCCAACACACTGATGCCGACCTTGCCAAGACCATGTGTATTGACCAAGTTTTCCTGTATGCCTCTAGTCACATTCAGTTACCAAATCAACAGATAGCCCCTACTGATATTTTGAATGGTAACAAATTCCTCTTGTCTGTGTGGTCTGTGTACTACTTACCAGCAAATGCATAAATGCAGATTTCATCACTGACTGTATGTACTGACAAGTTACTTCTATTAAGAAGTCAGGATGGAAGATTGTCATGAATTTTGAACAAAGTTATTCCTAGAAAATATAAGCACATTGATAAATATGGATGTCAATCATTCTTTTTAAATACCTATTACTCAAATATTCCAAAGTGTCCCACTCCTTGAATGATCATTTTTTTTTCCAAAATAAAGACACAGAGTAAATGAATATGTATTACTATTAAAGAAATAAAAATAGATTTTAGGGGCCGGCATTGTGGCATAGCAAGTAAAACCACCACCTGTGGTGCCAGCATCCCTTGTGGACACTGGTTGGTGTTCTGGCTGCTTCCCATCTGATCCAGCTCTCTATTAATGGACTGAGAAAAGCAGGAGAAGATGGCTAACTGCTTGGGCCCCTGCACCCATGTGGGAGGCTCAGAAGAAGCTCCTGGCTCCTGGCTTCGGATCGGCACAGCTACGGCTGTTGTAGCCATCTGGGGAGAGAACCAATGGTTGAAAGATCTTTCTCTGTGCCTCTCCTTCTCTCTCTGTGTAACTTGGACTTTCAAATAAATAAATAAATTGGGCCAGTGCCGTGGCTCAACAGGCTAATCCTCCACCTTGCGGTGCCAGCACACCAGGTTCTAGTCTCGGTTGGGGTGCCGGATTCTGTCCCGGTTGCCCCTCTTCCAGGCCAGCTTTCTGCTATGGCCCGGGAGTGCAGTGGAGGATGGCTCAAGTGCTTGGGCACTGCACCCCATGGGAGACCAGGAGAAGCACCTGGATCCTGCCATCGGATCAGCGCGGTGCGCCGGCCATGGCAGCCATTGGAAGGTGAACCAACTGCAAAGGAAGACCTTTCTCTCTGTCTCTCTCTCTCTCACTGTCCATTCTGCCTGTCAAAAATAAAAAATAAAAATAAAAAAATCAAATAAATAAATAAATCTTGATTTTTAAAAAAGATTTTATTTATTTATTTGAGAGGTAAAATTATAGACAGGTCTTCCATCTGCTGGTTCATTCCCCAAATGGCTGCAATGGCTGGAGCTGTACCAATTCGAAGCCAGGAGCTAGGAGCTTCTTACATGTATCCCATGTGGATGCAGGGGCCCAAGCACTTGGGCCATCTCCCACTGGTTTCTCAGGCCTTAGCAAAGAGCAGGATCAGAAGAGGAGCAGTCAGGACTAGAACCAGTGTTCATATGGGATGCTGGCACTGCAGGCGGAGGATTAACCTACTGCACCACAGAGCCGGCCCCATAACTAAATCTTAAAAAAAATAGATAAATAAATCTTTTAAAAAATAAATGAATAAACAAAATCAATTCTAATTACACTGTAGATACTTTAAACTAGCCATTCTTGAAAAGACCCCACTTGATGATGTAGTCAATATGTTGAATTACAATAAATCTGAATAGAATCACAATGTGATTTTAATTTGCCTCCCTCTACACTTTGAAAGGTATTCATGGAAGATAAACCTTCCTCTGCTCTTCTCCCATGACTTTCCTGGTCCATCTTGGATAGCAGAACATTCTACAGCACAGTAATTCAAAATCACAATCTCAAAGTAGCAAAAGTGTCCCTGCTCTAATGATAAACAGAATCTCCCAACGTATCGAAGTGGAAGCCTTCCTTCAGCCTGGGGCTCCTCTGTGGGCTCACCATGACTGCCGGGGAGGGATGTGGGTCTTCTGTCTTTCCTCTCACCTCATCCCCATAAGCAACTTTTTCTCTCCCGTTCAGGGGCAGACAAAGGTAAAGGAGGGGAAATAACCGTGTAGCCCGACAGCTGAAGTCTGCTCTCTGGCCTATACTTGGCAGAGCTGACCTTCCCTGGCTCTCTTTCCCGCATCCTGTCCTGGGGCCCATGGCACTGGTGCAGGCAGAGCTCAGAGAGACTCTCTTGACTGCCACTTCTGGCATTCACCCCGGCTCACTTCTGCTGAGACACTCACATCTCTTACTTCTGTAGTCCCCACACCTGGAAATCATCCCTCCTGGGTAAGGTGCCTTCAAAAGGGACTACCACCGGCTCAGAATGCCCCTGGTTCCTGACAGTTCCTGCATTTAATTTGCTATTGGAAAGTGGCATTGTGCACCCTCAGAGACAGCACCCCCACCACGGTCATGGCCCTTGAACATGGGTCTGATTTCATCCCATTCTCTCCAAGGGTCCACAGAAGCCCCCTAAGCATGGAATTCACAGGGAAAGATCTCCTATCCTCACAGCTCAGTTTCCTTAGGAGTTCTCTCTCTTCATCCACTAACCCTTTGTATTCCTCAGGAATAGCTGTGGGCCTAGAGCTGAGAGGCTAGTTCTAAGCTGGTTCCTTAGAAGACACTGCATGCACACTTACTTAGGAAAATGTCATTTCACTCATAACCTGCTTCATCAAAATTCCTACTTTCCTTACCTAGGAGAATGAGCTGAACTACAGTGAACAAGTTCAGTGGCAAATAATTGCATGATCCTATAAAACTCAGGTATTTTCACATGCCTTTGGGCATTGAAACCTGCTCTACTGAGAAAGTGAATATTGAAACAGAGATGAGGTTTGCACACATTTCTCTGATCCATTACAAGATGAACTTTTAACAACCTTCCTTTGACACTTTAGATACCAAGGTGCAGCCTAGATCAAAATCTTATGGCTAAGTTATAAATTCCAGAAGAACATTGTTCTTGAAACATTGACACAAGCTTAAAAGAGAGCTGATGGGGATAGCAGAGGGACAATAAATGACATACCCAACAGCATGTGAAGAGCAAACTATGAAATGTGTTTGAAAATGAGTATTTTTAATTGTGATGAATGTTTCATAAGCATCAGAGGTTGTTAAACTCATTGCTGAGGAATATATCATATGGAGTTAGCGCAAGTAGTCACCCATGGACTTTTTTCCAGTTACCTGCTGCTATAAAATGACCCCCTATTACTTGGAGGTGTAGAGCCATGGCTATAGATTTAATCATAGTTCTGCAATCCAGGCTGGGCACAGTTGGGTGGCTCCTTCTCTGATCTCATTTGATATCACTCACATGGTTATGGTCATGTGAGGTCACTGACTATGGCTGGGAATCCAATATGGTGTCACTCACATGTCTGTCACCTTGGCTAGGATGGTTGGAACATGGTGGTGCAGCTGGGATGTGCTGGCCACCTCTCTCTGTTCACATGCTTCCTCAGCCAGATTAACCAAAGTTCCTTACTAAGTGTCCTAGGCTTCCAAGAGGAAGCTAGTAGAAGCTTCCAGGGCTCTGAAGGCCTACATAGCCCCGACACATCCTCAATTCACTGCTTTCTGTTGGCCCATTCAAGTCACAGATCCAGCCCAGACTCAAGAGCACAGGATGAGAAGACTTGCAAGGAATCCATGACTGTCTTTAACTCCCTCCATGATACCTTGGAAAAAATAGCATATTGTGTTATCTCTGGAAAACATTAACATTAGTGTTGATGGATTCTCTCTTTGAAATGCTACCTACCTGGTGATCTCAAAAGCAATTTAGCGACATTTACCAACACATGGAGACTTCACACAAAGAAAGGATGACAATATGGGTGAGGTTTAAAAAAAAAAAGTAGAATAAACACTTAGGGAATATGCTGGATGAAATAAATTCTGGGCCAGCACCGTGGCTCAACAGGCTAATCCTCCACCTGGTGCGCCGGCACAGCAGGTTCTAGTCCCGGTTGGGGCGCCGGATTCTGTCCCGGTTGCCCCTCTTCCAGGCCAGCTCTCTGCTGTGGCCAGGGAGTGCAGTGGAGGATGGCCCAAGTGCTTGGGCCCTGCACCCCATGGGAGACCAGGAAAAGCACCTGGCACCTGGCTCCTGCCATCAGATGAGCGCGGTGTGCCGGCTGCAGCCCGCGGCGGCCATTGGAGGGTGAACCAACGGCAAAGGAAGACCTTTCTCTCTGTCTCTCTCTCTCACTGTCCACTCTGCCTGTCAAAAATTAAAAAAAAAATAGTCATTTCGTTCAAGAAGTGGGGCCGGCACTGTGGTGCAGCGAATAAAGCCACCATCTGCAGTGCCAACATCCCGTATGGGCGCTGGTTTGGGTCCCGTCTGCTGCATTTCTGATCCAGCTCTCTGCTATGGCCTGGGAAAGTAATGGAAGATGGCCCAAGTCCTTGGGCCCCTGCACCCACGTGGGAGACCAGGAAGGTGCTACTGGCTCTGGTTCCAGATCGGCACAGCTCCAGCCGTTGCAGCCATCTGGAGAGTGAACCTGCGGATGGAAGTCCTCTCTCTCTCTCTCTCTCTCTCTCTCTCTCTCTCTCTCTGCCTCTGCCTCTCTGTAACTCTGCCTTTCAAGTAAATAAATAAATATTTTTTAAAAAGTTTTAAGTTGTGATGGAACAGAGATAAGTAGCCTCTGAGGCGTGTGGTTGTAGATCAGATTCCTAGAAAGAACACAACCCATGCGTGAGAAAGGAGTGGGGTTGTACATATACCAAGTCTCAGAGGCCAGGACCATATTTAGTGCTCAGAAAATTAAGAGTGGTGGCCAGCGCCGTGGCTCAAGAGGCTAATCCTCCACCTTGCGGCGCCGGCACACCGGGTTCTAGTCCCGGTCGGGGCGCCGGATTCTGTCCCGGTTGCCCCTCTTCCAGGCCAGCCCTCTGCTGTGGCCAGGGAGTGCAGTGGAGGATGGCCCAAGTGCTTGGGCCCTGCACCCCATGGGAGACCAGGGAAAAGCACATAGCACCTGGCTCCTGCCATCAGATGAGCGCGGTGCGCCGGCCGCAGCACGCAGTCCGCGGCAGCCATTGGAGGGTGAACCAATGGCAAAGGAAGACCTTTCTCTCTGTCTCTCTCTCTCACTGTCCACTCTGCCTGTCAAAAAAAAAAAAAAATTAAGAGTGGTTCAGCAAAGCAGAGAAGATACTTGTAGTATGTGTAGGAAATACATTGATGAGGAAGCTAGAGATATAAGCAAGACAAATGTCGTTCCTAGGAGATGGTGTTTTAGCCAGTGTAGCTATGGAGATGGTGAAGCAGAAGAGAAGTCTCTAAGTAAATCCATCCCCTCAGGTCAGTTCTTTATTCCTTCCAAGCACCATCATTTCTAGTGTCTTACTACAACAAATAGCACTGCGGACAGATGGCATACAAGTATTAAACAGTTCCTGGTGATAATAATACCATTTAATTACTGCTCTTTGAAATCCTCTCCTGGTGTGTAAGTTTTCCTGGAGGCAGTTGTTAGGATTGTTAGTGTCCAACACAGAATCAGAGGCAGTGCAGTTGAGACAGAAAAAATATGCAAGAAGCAGTTAAAATGGAGAGAAGGAGAAAAAACTGTTGCACCCCTGAATGTCCAAAGCACAAAACCCAGATTTCTTTCTTCTGCTCAGTGAAGTACTACGACAGATGTTTAGTACCAGAGCAGAACAAGCAATAGATCCAACAGAGGCAGTCACTAGGCAATGGGTAAAGGCTGAACTTCCTTCTGCATTAATTAATTATGCCATATCTATTGTCTGCAGATTATGTCTTGGGCACAGCAGTAGACACTAGACATAGAGGAATAAATGACATAGATTTCTTTCTGCTATTTTGGTGCTTATGATTCTTCTTCCAATTGGTGTTTGGTAAAAGACTCACAAGCCATTGCCGAGATGTGATTTTCTTACTAATACATTGAAAGAAAAGGAATGGGATCCCAGGGAATTCAAGAATTAATCAAAAGTTCGTCTTTACCTTGGCTTGGCCAAATCGTGATTAAAAATTTAAGAATTTCACTTTGCGGGGGTCTTCCTCTCTTGGAGTCCCCCTCCTGGTAGCTGCTGCAGGAGGTTGTGATTTAAATAAATCTTACTTTGCTAAAAAAAAAAAAAAAAGGCTTTTACTTTGTCACAACATGAGGTTTCTGCCTTTAGAATAGGAATTGGAGGCAACAATTTGATGAGGAAGAGGTGGAATCCAGAAAATCATGTTTTTCAAGACACATAAAGAATAAGTTTGGAACTAATGTTTCCCTTCTGCCCTTACAGAAGAGATTTCTCTCTGGATAGTGCTATGAACTTACACATACAGTGCACAATAGCAAGATGCATAGGATTGTACCATTCTCAAGTACACATTCTTGGAAGGAAATTGCATGCCATAGTCTTTCAACACAAGGAATCTACATTTAATTCCTAGCTTCCCATCCTTTGAAACACAGTTCCTAATTTAGATACAGACCGCTACTGAGACCTATTTGCCCAATGAGTAAAGACTGACTTTGGAGTCACTGTTCTAGAGAGAATACTTTATTCCTAATTGCTTGAGCTGCAGGACTCCCATCCTGGGAGATTGACTCTGATGCCGTTTAGATGTCAGATCTTGTGGAAATGCATTGAGCTTGTTGAACACCTGGAACTGGCAATGTCTATCCATCCAGTATATTGAAGCTCAGAGGTGCCCTTGGAGAGATCATTGCCCTGCTCTTTGACTCTGATTGAGTTTTGGGGGTCTGGAGGTTGCCCCCGAATTCTTCATCAGTATCCTCTCTGAGCCTCTCCTCTGTTCCCGTTGAGCCCACTCTGGACATGAGCAGTGGGAAACACTTCCCCAGCAAACATCAAATATCAACAACCTACTCATTTAGGAGAGCTGGGAAATACAATGAAAATTTAATTATTTTTGCTAGCAATCCATTAAAATAAGAGTATCAAAAGACATTTTATAAGATGTTCGTTTTGACTGCCGAGTTCTTTAATCTGGCTAGTTTAGTAGAAGACTCCGTGCAGGAAGCCAATGTTATAATTTGGAGGTAAGGTGGGCTTTTCAATTTAAGTTTCCCTCCTGCCCCCTTTTTTATTACAGCCAAATGCAACATGCTGTTTTAAGATTCTGTGGATTATAAACATTTATGTCCAATCCCCCTTTTAAATTATGATTTTCCAGACTTTAAGAGGCTAGACCCATTAAAAAGTTTAAGATTTCCTAAGTCTTACTTTAGGAGGAAGAGCAAAAATGGTTTCTACTATTGCACCTTTTGCATGAACAAATTCAAGACTCTCTTTCTACAGAAGAACCTTTTTCCAAATTTATTTCCAGCTACTTTTGTTTTCCTTGAGGGACCCTTGAAACACTATATTGCTACTTTTCATGTTTTTTATTTGCCCTCTGGAACAATAAAAGCTCAAAGGTTCATAAATATGCATTCTGTAAATGTATTATGCTGACAAAGTGTTGCTCAGATAGCTGTTTTTGCCTTTGGGGAATGAATAAGTTTACAGCATGCTTAAACAACACTGCAAGGTGGAAAGAGAGAAGAAAAAGGGAGAAGAGTGGAGGAAACAGGAAGAGGAGGGAGGCAGAGACTTGAAGATAAACAAAAAGGAGGAGAAAAAATGGGGGGAATAATTAAAAATTACAGCAACATATGAAAGGAAGAAGGAAGCCACAGAGACTGGGGAATGCCAACCAAAATCAGAGACAAAATGCAGCCATTTTTCACACATTTGTACTGTTAACAAAGAGAAAAAAAATCTGATTTTCTACGTAGGAGCCGAAGTTGTTGTTTCACTTTACAGTGGTTTGAACTCAGCAACATGCAGTATTTATATTCTAATTTAGGTTGTGCTTTAATTAAAATCAAATTTGAACACAACTCTTTTGTCCTTCTTAATTCTAATTCCCTCTGGTCTGCTTCATTCACCTCAAATTAGATAAACCAGAGGCCAGATGATTGTCAATCTATAAGGAATGGAAAGAACAATGTGTTTCATGGTCAGAAGTGAACACTCCCCAGACGTGGAAATCTCTCCTGAACTGGGTTATTGAGCAAAACGCAGGTCCTGCGGAGCTAAAGTTCTGATTTGGAGTAAGTTGGTCAGGATGGAAAGGTTGATTAGCTAACACTATGTTGGCAGTTTGCTTTCTCCTGAGAAATTAACTGTGGAATTCAGAAAATTATTTATATCTTGGAAGTACAAATTTGTGTTTTAGGCATCGCGGCACAGTGGGTCAAGCTGCCGCTTCGACACCTGCATCTGCCGTCGAGGGCCTCTGCTTCTGGTCCAACTTCCTGCTAATGTGCATCTTGGGGGGGGAGGGCAGCAGTGATGGCTCAAATATTGGGAACCCTGTCGCTTACTTGGAAGATCTGGTTAAAGTTCCTGCTTCCTGGATTTGGTCTGGGCCAGCCCCAGCTGTTGCAGCCATTTGGGGAACAAACCAGTTGACAAAAAAATCTCTCTCCCTCTCTCTCTCTCTCTCTCTCTCTCTGTGCGTGTGTCTGCCTCTCAAATAAATGCAAGTAAATGAATAAAAACATTTTAAAATCATTTTTTATAACGCTTTTATTTAAAGAATATAAATTTCCAAAATACAGCTTATAGATTACAATGGCTTCCCCCCCCCATAACTTCCCCCCCACCCGCAACCCTCGCCTTTCCCACTCCCTCTCCCCTTGCTTCACATCAAGATTCATTTTCAATTCTCTTTATATACAGAAGATCAGTTTACTATATATTAAGTAAAGATTTCAACAGTTTGCCCTCACATAGCAACACAAAGTGAAAAATACTGTTGGAGTACTAGTTATAGTATTAATTCACAATGTATAGCACATTAAGGACAGAGATCCTACATGATATTTTTTTTAAAAAATTGATCAATTTTCTAGGCAATTTCCAATTTAACACCAAGATTTTTTTTCATTTTTAATTATCTATATACAGAAGATAGATTCAGTATATACTAAGTAAATATTTCATCAGTTTGCACCCACACAGAAACACAAAGTGTAAAATACTGTTTCAGTGCTAGTTATAGCATTACTTCACATTGGACAACACATTAAGGACAGATCCCACATGAGACGTAAGTACACAGTGACTCCTGAAGTTGATTTAACAATTTGACACTCTTGTTTATGGCATCAGTAATCTCCCTAGGCTCTAGTCATGAGTTGCCAAGGCTATGGAAGCCTTTAGGGTTCGCTGACTTCAATCTTATTCCGACAGGGTCATAGTCAAAGTGGAGGTTCTCTCCTCCCTTCAGAGAAAGGTACCTCCTTCTTTGATGGCCCCATTCGTTCCACTGGGATCTCACTCACAGAGATCTTTCATTTAGGTCTTCTTTTTTTTCCAGAGTGTCTTGGCTTTCCAAGCCTAGAATATTCTCATGGGCTCTTGAGCCAGATCTGAATGCTTTAAGGGCTGATTCTGAGGCCAGAGTGCTATTTAGGACATCTTCCATTCTATGAGTCTGCTGTGTATCCTGCTTCCCATGTTGGATCATTCTCTCCCTTTTTCATTCTATCAGTTAGTATTAGCAGACACTAGTCTTGTTTGTGTGATCCCTTTGACTCTTAGACCTATCAGTGTGATCAATTGTGAGCTGAAATTGATCACTTGGACTAGTGAGATGGCCTTGGTACATGCCACCTTGATGGGATTGTATTGGAATTCCCTGGCACAATTCTAACTCCATCATTTGGGGCAGTTCCGATTGAGCATGTCCCAAATTGTACATCTCCTCCCTCTCTTATTCCCACTCTTATATTTCACAGGGATCACTTTTCAGTTAAAATTTAAACACCTAAGAATAATTGTTTGTTAATTACAGAGTTCAACCAATAGTGCTAAGAATAAAAAAATTACTAAAATGGATAAAGTATTACATTGTACAACAACAGTCAGCACAAGAGCTGATCAAGTTACTGTTTCTCATAGTGTCCATTTCACTTCAATAGGTTTCACCTTTGGTGCTCAATTAGTTGTCACCGATCGGGAGAACATATGATATTTGTCCCTTTGGGACTGGCTTAATTCACGCAGAATGATGTTTTCCAGATTCCTCCATCTTATTGCAAATGACCGTATTTCATTGTTTTTGACTGCTGTATAGTATTCTATAGAGTACATGTCCCATAATTTCTTTATCCAAATGTATGCTTTGAATTCCCTGTGATCTTTTGCTGTGAGGTTCCCTTCGTTTACCTTCTTTCATGTTGATGGCGGTGTTTCTGTGTTTCTGTGTGTAACACATCTTTAAGCATCTTTTGCAGGGCTGGACGAGTGGCAACAAATTCGTTCAATTTTTGTTTGTTATGAAAGGTCCTTATTTCATCTTCATTCACAAATGAGAGCTTGGCAGGATATAATATTCTGGGCTGGCAGTTTTTCTCTCTTAGTACCTGGGCTATGTCTCGCCATTCCCTTCTAGCTTGTAGGGTTTCTGATGAGAAGTCTGCTGTGAGTCTAATTGGAGATCCTCTGAGAGTAATCTGACGTTTCTCTCTTGCACATTTTAGGATCTTTTCTTTCTGTTTCACTGTGGTGAGTTTAATTACAATGTGTCGTGGTGAGGATCTCTTTTGGTCATGTTTCCTAGGGATTCTATGAGCTTCCTGTACTAGGATGTCTCTGTCCTTCTCCAAACCTGGGAAATTTTCTGCTATTATCTCACTAAAAAGGCCTTCTAATCCTTTCTCCCTCTCCATGCCTTCAGGAACTCCTAGAACTCGAATGTTGGGTTTTTTAATAGTATCCTGTAGATTCCCAACAATATTTTTTAGATTTCTAATTTCCTCTTCTTGTCTTTGGTTTGACTGTATAGTTTCCTGTGCTCTGTCTTCTAAGTCCGATATTCTCTCTTTTGCCTCACCCATTCTGTTTGTAAGGCTCTCTAATGTGTTTTTCATTTGATCTATTGAATTCTTCACTTCATTATGATTTCTCGTCACTATCACAGTTTCATGTTCTACTAGTTGTTTCATTTCAGCTTGATTTCTCCTTAATATTTCATTTTCACGAGAGAGATTTTCTACCTTGTCCATTAAGGATTTCTGTAGTTCAAGAATTTGTTTTTGAGTACTTCTTAGTGTTCTTATCAATTTTTTGAGATCTGCTTCTTGCATCTCTTCTATCTCATCATCTTCGTAATCTTGAATTGGGGTGTCTTTTTCATTTGGGGATGCCATAGTGTCTTCCTTGTTCTTATTACCTCGGTTTTTGCGTTTGTTGTTTGGCATATTGGTTTCTTCACTGTGGTGTTTTTTTCTAGTTATACTATGGCTCTAGATTAAGTGGACTGTCTGCTTTTGATGGAGCCTTAGAGGCTTGAGATGGGTGTGGCCTGAGAGCTCTGTTTGGTTCCTCAGTGTTGAGGGTGTGTCAAAGGAGACACTCCCAGGTTAGGCGTGGTAAATCTCTCTCTGTTACTTTTTTTTTTTTTTTTGGTTCAAAAGGGAAGTAATTCCACACAGCTGAATGGAATTGGGGGTGGTTAGCAGGCAAATGATATACCCACAGGAGCCAGAGATCGGAAGCTCTTTCCCAAGGACCACAGAGGGAATCTCTGCGGCCTTCAGTGTGGGTTAAAATTCTCCTGCAGTCTCACCACTGGGCTACCAAGGCTACCGAACTGTAGCGTCTCTGGAGAGTATTCACGTGGTGAATTCCGTGAGTTCTCTCCCCCACCGTCTCTTTTTTCACAGTCTCAGTTCATTAGCACCACACATTATTAGGTTCTAATCTCCTGTTATTTCACCCCCACGCCCAGAGTCAGGTTTTTCTGCTAGGCTCAGGGCCGGTGCAGACCTGAGGTCGCCCTGCTTATGACGTATGTCCAAAATGGCGCCTGCTCTTTGTCTTGCTCACCTTTGAGAGGTGGGCGGAGAGAGAAACTCGTGTCCGTATCGGTCACTTTTTTCTTTCTCTCTCTCTTCTAGTTAGCCTGGTGAACTTTTCCCCACAGGGTTTCAAGCCTTGTTCGCTCGTCTCCTCTTTCCGCTTCCCTGCTGGTGTTTCGGGCTATTGAGGATCGGCTCACCTGGCGTTCCAGCGCTGGTGCGTTGAGTCTGCTGCTGGTGTCCCGAACTGCAGGCTCCCACGCTCTCCTCAAAGGTCCACTGTGAATCACTAGTTCTGGAAGAGTTTCCTCTGCTGTTTCTTCCCCTACTCTTCCTTGAACCCACAGTATCTCCACTTTTATTAAACTGTCTCTCCCGGACTATCGGTGTGCTGCCTTCCTATTCCGCCATCTTGCCCTAATCCTAAAATCATATTTTATTCCCCAAATAATAACAATTGGAAAGAAAAGTAAACAAAACAGATTTATAACTTAAAGCAAAAATATCTAAGAAATAGTAAAATCTCTGAGGAGGAAATTGACTGAATATTTCAGAAGTTAAGATTTCAAGGTGGTCTCTAGTCTATCAGTAATTACTACCAATCGTGCCAGACATTTTTATTACTGCTCAGTGAAAATGTTCAAAAATAATATAGTAGCCTTGACTTGTATAGTTTTTAAGAAATCATCAGTTTGAGTAAAAATTTTTCAGCTTCAAAGTTAGTAGTCAGTGATCTATCTGCCTCCCATCTTGGTCGTCTGTGAGATGCTCAACCAGTCGTAGCTGGGTGGAAGCTCCTCCCATCCACCTCCTGTCTCCTGCTGCTTCCTTCAAGATTCTCCCCAAATCCCGTAACTATGAAGTCAAAATGTCTTTTCTCTGCCTTGCCAAAGTGATCATTTCATGTGCGTGTCTGTCTCATTTATGCAAAGGTCTTTGCGGGTTTGGCCTTTCAGCAAGCTGTTCCCCAAGGAGCCTCCACTTGTGGCAGCACCCCAGCATCCAGCGTGCAGGGGATGTGGTGAGTGCCCTGGGAGGGACACACCCACATCCCTCAGGAAGTGCTTGATTCTGCCCGGGGAGAGCACAGACCAGGTAGGACACGAACAGGGCCTTGAAGGTTTCTCAAGTGAAGAAATGGGCTAGAAGAGTAACAAAGACGCTCAGACATAGAAATCCATGTATGGCGCTGGTATGGCCCGAGGCGGTTGAACAATGTGTTTAAAGACATGGGGAGCAGGAAACACAAGCGGGGAAGGCAGGGCCAAGGCCCGTTGTGAAAGACCCTGTGAACCACAATGAATGTGAACTGTGACTCAGAGGCCAGAGTGTTTCCACATTTCTATTACAACATGCAAAAGGAAAACTCAATATACTTGTATGCAGCCGGGACAAATATTCAATCAACATTCAAAATAAAGGTCTCACACCACAAAACTATGGCGCGGTCTCATGTAACATATCTCATTACATTCTGCTTCATGAAAAAAATTTGAATTGTTTATTTTCGTTTTATTTGAAAGACAGATATCTTGCACCCTCTAGTTCACTCCTCACATGCCTGCAACAGCCTGTACTAGACCGGGCCAAAGCCAGAAGCTTCAGTCTCAAGCTGAGCCTCCCAAGTGGACAATCAGGACACAAGTGGTGGAGCCATCACCTGTTGCCTTCCCACGTGCACATTAGCAGGAAGCTAGAATAAGAAGCTGGATCAAGACTTGAACCTAGTCACTCTGATATGGGATGCCAGTGTCTCGAGCGGAGTGTTAACCACTGCGCCAAATGCCTACCCCTCTGCTTCATTTTTCGAGTTCTGATTTGCTCTAGCCGGCGCCGTGGCTCAACAGGCTAATCCTCCGCCTTGCGGCGCCGGCACACCGGGTTCTAGTCCCGGTCGGGGCGCCGGATTCTGTCCCGGTTGCCCCTCTTCCAGGCCAGCCCTCTGCTGTGGCCCGGGAGTGCAGTGGAGGATGGCCCAGGTGCTTGGGCCCTGCACCCCATGGGGAGACCAGGAAAAGCACCTAGCACCTGGCTCCTGCCATCGGAGGAGCGCGGTGCGCCGGCCGCAGCGCGCCGGCCGCGGCGGCCATTGGAGGGTGAACCAACGGCAAAAGGAAGACCTTTCTCTCTGTCTCTCTCTCTCACTGTCCACTCTGCCTGTCAAAAAAAAAAAAAAAAAAATTATTTGCTCTATCAGGTTGTTTGCAACCTAAACTTAAAAGAAAAATGTGTTCTAAGTGATATGCTTTACCATGTGAATGATAAACTTGAGCTGAGCTTTAGAACATGAACTAGTGACTTAGAGGAAGATGATTGAGAAAATGGAGAGAGCAGGAGGCAGGAAGTCTGGTTAAGGCAGTTGACGAGGGAGTCTGGGCAACAGACCTGTGGTCAGAACAGCAAGCAGAGTGTTCTTAACATCAGACTATCCCAAAAGTTAATTCACATTAAGGGTTTTGCTACATTGGCACTCTAAGGATGATTTATATTATTCTGTTCTTAGAAGACCTTTAAGAAGGGGTGTTCTTTAAGGAATAACTCTCCAACAAATAAGGTAACCTGTCAACACATCTTCCTGGAGCTGCTCAAAATGTACTTCTTCCGGCATCCCCTGCATGTGATCTGGGTTTTAACTGCATTCCAAAACGGGGGAGACAGAGGCTGGTAATGGCCATGGGTGTATTCAAATGTGTAGAGTCATGATAATGCGTGAATTTGCTCCCAGCTTCTTCTCCAAGTCAGGTCTAGAATGGGAATTCGATGCTGTGTTCACATATCTTCCAAGTGGTGGTTTGAGGCTGTGCACAGCCTGCAGAGAGAGCCACTTGGAGCTAAAATGCAAGTGCATGGACCACAACACAGCAGAAAGAAACCAATTCCTTACTCTCCTCTGGTCTAAATGAGCATTTCCACAGAGCGCAAGCCTCCTTGTTGAGCAAACAGCCTCCCACTCATCAGATGCCCAAAGTGCTTTCTTCAAAAGTCTTTTGTTTTACGTGGGCTTCAATATCCCCCCATTTCATCTCACATCCCGTCCCCGAAGCCCAGACGGCACTCCTGAACATATGAGCCTTGTATTGTAATCTCTCCCCTTCTCCCCGACTTTGATTTCATCTCCCTTTACCTTTTCCGTGCTTTCTGAAGAGAAGCACCCTCTTCCAAAGCAGTTTCATTACACCGCGTAGGCTCTTTGAGGAAATTTTGAAAGCCAGCTTTCATGCGCTCGCCACCCACCGTCCCCCGAGAGCCTGGCAGAATCAGCTGCCGCGGTGGCTACAAACAAATCAGAACAGCCCCCGAGCGTCTATTATTTATTTATTTTTATATTTATTTATTTATTGTGCTTTGCATGTGTAAGTGGATTCCAAGAGTCATTCTTGATTCCAGGGTAGTCTTGCATATGGATATGAAAAAGAAAATGCTGCGAAGTGGAGAGAAGACGAAAAGCGTGATCCGTCAGCGTGGATTCCGTCAGCCTGGAGTCTCCATGACAAGGACACACACACGTCTCTCCATCCCTGGCAAATGCATCGTCCTGACCACAGGCCTCAGCTGCTGTCGCTTCCCAGATGGCTGCCCAAGGAACCAGAAATCCCGGCATCCTGCACGGTTTCACAAGATACCCTGAGTTCCTGCAAAATTAGTTTTCTCTGGCTGTTCTACGGAGAGAACTTGATAGGATTCGTTGTCTACACATTCATGAACGACCGGGGGAAAAATCCAATACCAACTACAATGTACGCCGTGCGTTGTGTGTTCTTATTTCTTCACACACGGATTTGTTAGTGAACGAAAGGGTTATGCTTATTTTATGCTGTGTTTTGGGTTCAGAGCTTCAAATAGAAAGCTCTTCCTCTTTATTTCACCATCATATTCTCACATCTCTTGCCCCGATGGTGTGCTCTGGCCCCATAACCCCAGCAGATTTTTACTTGTTTCCAATTATACCCAGGCATGTTGTGGTCTCTGACTCAAGCACTTTTTTTTTTAAGGCTGTGTTTATTTTAAAGGCAGAGTTACTCACAGAGTAACAGAGAGAGATTTTCCAATCGTTAGTTCACTCCCCAAATGGCCACAACAGCTGGCGGTGGGCCAGGCTGGAGCCAGGAGCCACGAGCTGCCTTCAGGTTTCCCATGTGGGTGCAGGGGCCCAAGCACTTGGGCCATCCTCCACTGCTTTTCCAGGAGCATCAGCAGGGAGCTGGATCAGAAGTGGAGCAGCTGGGACTCAAACTGGAGCCCATATGCGATGCTGGCCGTGCAGGCGGCGGGTTAACCCACTGTGCCACCACACCGGCCCCTGGAGCACTCTTCTGCCCTTGTGCTCTTGACACAGACTTTGTCAGGTTGCACTTCTCCTCCTGCACACCTGTGTTTCAACTAGAACCCCTAGTGAAGCCGATCTGCTTATCAATATTTCTCATATCAGTAAAGGTGTGGGCTCTTGCCGCAAAATCAGAGAATTCTGAATACTGGCTCAAATAGACCAGGCAGCATAGTAAATTTTTAAGCCTTTTATTTAGCAAGAGAAATGCATAGGGGAGTGAGGACTTTATCTAATGGAGAAAGGGGAAGTCCAGAGATAAAGTTGGGGCCATACCAAGCAGCGAGCAGGCCAGGAGCCACGTCAGCAAGCGTTTGGTTATGAGCAGCTACAAGCAGCTTAGCACAGGTAGGGAAGCAAAGGCAGACAGAGTGTGGCGGCCCCAAGGCTGGGCGGCCCAAAGGACACGCACCCCTAAGGCGCAGGGGAGGGGATCCAAGCAGTGAGGGAAAATAAGGGAAGGGCCCACTGTGTCCAGGCCTTTTATCTGCTTCCAAAGGGGCGTGGCTAATTAGTCTGATTGGCAAGTGGGCATACAGGTGTGGTCAGGTAGGGCATGAGCTCACACAGGGTGTGGTGAAGGTATGACCTGCCAGCTCACAAATCTAATCAAATTTATCCTCTTTGCTGGTCTACATCACCAGTGGTTATATACGCTAGAAAACTTCAGAATGGAAAATAGAATTAAAAGAGAAGTTTATTTTGATATAAAAATCATTTTGAAATTCATGCACAGAAGGGTTTTCAAAAAGTTCATGAAAAAATGTGTATTATGGAAAAAAAAGTACATGGATTTCAAAATGTTTCAACCAAAATAAACATCGTTTAATTGTATTCTCTCCACAAGCCTCTTGAGATACTCAGACAAATACACACACACGCAGATCACACGTCCTCAACCCCTCGGAGTAGACAGGCTCCAGGGGGTTTCCCCTGTATTTCTTTCTATTATATACTTACATGATCACAGTGGCATTTTGTATTTCCAACTTCCAAGGTGTTTACCATTGTCCTGTCCGTGGAAGGCTCATGCCTGCACCACAACATGTTTCTATCACAATCATTGCCTAAAAGCTCTATTGAAATTAAAAGCAGGAGTCTTGGCCGGTGCCGTGGCTCAACGGGCTAATCCTCCGCCTTGCGGCGCTGGCACACCGGGTTCTAGTCCCGGTTGGGGCGCCGGATTCTGTCCCGGTTGCCCCTCTTCCAGGCCAGCCCTCTGCTGTGGTCTGGGAGTGCAGTGGAGGATGGCCCAGGTGCTTGGGCCCTGCACCCCATGGGAGACCAGGAAAAGCACCTAGCACCTGGCTCCTGCCATCGGACGAGCGCGGTCCGCCGGCTGCAGCGCGCCGTCCGTGGCGGCCATTGGAGGGTGAACCAACGGCAAAAGGAAGACCTTTCTCTCTGTCTCTCTCTCTCACTGTCCACTCTGCCTGTCAAAAAAAAAAAAAAAGCAGGAGTCTAGGGCCAGCGCCTCGGCTCAGTAGGCTAATCCGCCACCTGTGGTGCCGGTACTCTAAGTTCTAGTCCGGGTTGGGCGCTGGTTCTGTCCCGGTTGCCCCTCTTCCAGTCCAGCTCTCTGCTGTGGCCCGGAAGTGCAGTGGAGGATGGCCCAAGTGCTTGGGCCCTGCACCCACATGGGAGACCAAGAGGAAGCACCTGGCTCCTGGCTTCGGATCAGCACAACACGTCGGCCGTAGCGGCCATTTGGGGGGTGAACCAACGGCAAAGGAAGACCTTTCTCTCTGTCTCTCTCTCTCTCACTGTCTAACTCTGCCTGTCAGAAAAAAAAAAAGAGCAGAAGTCTTGCAGTCAGATCACCACAATACCACGATTCAAATCCTAAGAGGGTGGCTTTGGGGGACGTTGCTTAATGTCAGTGTGGTTCATTTCTGTCCACCATGAGATAAGAATCTGAATACTAAACACTTTGTTGGAGTATTGAAAGCATGAAGTTTGTTACCACACACGACACATGTAAGGGTGTACACACAACATGTGGTAAACCCTGTAAATGGCGGTAGCCCTCAAGTGCAGACTTAGCACTGTTATTTGTGTTTGAGTGTGAGTACCCATAAGAAGGGCAACACCTTCATCTCCCGCACCACCCACAGTTCATGGCTCGGGGCGTGGTGCTGGGTGTGATGACGGAGGGACCACTGATAAATCATTCGTGCCAGGAGCTTCCAGTCCAGGGAGCCTAGGGCAAGCGGGTGGAAGCAACCCCGGTGTGTTTGTGGCGGGGGTTATCTCTGCTTAAGAGGGGAGCCTACTGGGGTGCCATTGACTCACAGGGGACCGGCCGTGAAGACCAGAGTCACTTTTCAACATCACAATTACCAGGATTTCATCCTCAGTAGTCCCCGGAAATAATAACCCTAAATCCCGAATCTATACAAATCCCCAATATTTACGTTCCACTGGTCTTGGAAGTATTTTCTTTCAAAATGTGGCCCATGTCACAGACCCGTGAGACAAAGCCAGTGCAAAAGAAAACTAAACCAAAATCGGCATGTGATTACCTATCAATGTAGTTGGCATGGTCAGTTTGTGTGGCATTGAGGACTTTGCACACATGATTGAATTAAGGGTATTGAGATGGACCATTATCCTGGATTATCCAGATGGGCGATGCATGTAATCACCAGTGTCCTGATTAGAAAGAGACAGAGGGAGACTGGACTACAGACCAAAGAGGAGATGTGACCCAGAGAGCAGATTGGAGCCCCAAGCCAAGGAATGATGGTAGTCACCAGCTGGCAGAAGAGGCAAGACACTAGATGCCCTCCTGCAGCCTTCTGGGAGGGAACAGTCCTGCAATCCCCTCATTGGTCCCCATAAGACTTAGTGCCGATTTCTCACTTGCAAGAGTATGCGAGAATAATGCGTTTCTGTCGTTAGAACGTCACCAAGTTTGTGGTCCTTTGTTAAAGCGGCCGTAAGGCAACTAATACAGTGCTATTTATACGTAAGGCTTTGAGATAGGAGAGTCGACAGTTATTCACAAGGAAAGAACTAAACAGTCCCATTCCCGACAGCAAGCAAAGTCCAGGAAACGTTCAGGGAGGAGAAGATTTAGTCCAAATTTGTTACATAGGGAGAGAGGGAGTGTTGCTGGGACCTGTGTCAAACCACAGAACAAGCCTCGCAGAAACTCCACGGCTGGAGGTGGAGAGGATTTGAATGATGTGGTTCCCATGATGCTCTCTGGACTCTGTTACTGTGGGCTGCGGATTGCGGATGATTCAGACCCTTCCGAGACAACAGAGGGGAGAGGGCGAATTCCACAAGCACAGGTCAGACACCTGCCCCTCCACCTCATCCTCATCACAGTCATCACCGGTTATTTTTTTAAAACGATTTTATTTATTTATCTGAGAAGCAGAGTAACAGACAATGAGAGGGAGGGACAGAGAGAAAGGTCTTCCTTCCGATGGTTCACTCCCCAAATAGCCACTCGGCTGGAGCTGCGCTGATCCAAAGCCAGGAGCCAGGAGCTTCTTCCTGGTCTCCCACGCAGCTGCAGGGACCCAAGCATTTGGGCCATCTTCTACTGCTTTCCCAGACTAAAGCAGAGAGCTGGATTGGGAAAGGAGCAGCTGGGACTAGAACCTGTGCCCCTATGGGATGCCGGTACAACAGGCAGAGGATTAACCTACTGCGCCACAGCGCCGGCCCCATCACTGGTTATTCTTACAGTCTGGGATACCAGCCTTTTCATCCAACAAGGCTTTGAGAGCTAGGCTGCCCTGATCACTGGCCCTGTGGCTATGGACCAGTCACTGCCCCTCTCTGAGTCTCAGTGCTCCCCTTACAAGTATTAATACTGTTTCCAGACTCTCTGGGGAGGACTCAGGAACACAGCACAGTGGAGCTTTTCAATATCACCAACCCATACCGCAAGCTGGGAGCCAGAGATGCAGCCTGCTTTTCCAGACCCCTCCCCACTCACTGCCGCACTGGATCGACCACAGCTGTAAACACCCCTGGTGCAAATAAGGACAGCTCCCCACGGCACATTCGCCACCTGTGAATAATGGCTAATCTCTAGAGCTGGGCTCTCCAGCGGCCACCTGTGATCACTGGACGCTGAACAATGTGTTCGGTCTGAATCGAGATGTGCTGCAAGTGTGAATTACCACCAGATTTGGAAGAATTCACAGGAAAAAAGAACACAGAGGTCTCAATGATTTTTTTTTATCAATGACCTGTTGAAATAATGTATGGAGTTAAATACATGATTAAAATCGGTATCATCTTTTGTTTCCTTTTTGATGTGGTTCCTAAAAACTTTAAAATTGTAGCTGTGTCTCACCATTGCAGTTCGATGGCCAAGTTGCCCTGCACAGGCCCCCCCACCCTCAGCACCCAGCAGGGGTGCTGTGTGCATAGCAACGATCATCTGCTTTCTCCACATGCCCCTTACTGCCCATTGTACTTCTTATGGTCATTATGCAACCTGGTTAAAAATTAAAATACAAAATGGGAAAGAGGCTTGTTTATTTCTAGGCAAAACTTGAAAAAGGCTAGTTGCTAAACTAAATTGCAAAGAATTAGGTAGACATGATGAAAAATACACAAAAATGGAGGAAAAACTGTAAAATATCTTAAAGGTCACTGGGTGTCTTTTGCGTGGGTCTTTATTCTACTTTACACAAAAACTAAAAATATGTACATTGCACCATGGGTATGACTTAGGTAAGAAATTCCATGCTAATCAGCCAGAGAATCGGTGTCGGAAAATCGTTGAATGAATGAACTGTTAGAAATTTTAGGGTAAATTTAAATTTTACATTGTACAGCTGTCATTTTTATGATCCCCTACTTGAACTACTTTCTTCATCAATCAGTAGTCAGACATAATTCCACTGGAGTAGAGGATGTATTTGCCTGATTTTCACTACTGTTACAAATACCTGAGGCAGACCTTCCTTATAAGAAAAGAAATTGATTTAGCTCACTGTTTTGGAGGCTGACCATCCACAGGGTTTGGCACAGGCCCTGGCTAGGGCCCCTTTGGCTACCTCACTGCATGATGAACGATGATGATGAGTGCCTGTGGAGGAAGAGGTGGCATCTTCACAGGAAGCCAGGGAGTGCCTGGATTCTCACACTCCTCTCTACTAAGCCCGACCTCTTAGAGAGCCTACACCAAGGACCGAATTGCCATGAACCCTTAGGAATGCATTTAAACCACACGCAAAGCATAGGAGAGGATTTCCGCTCTATTATTATTCATTAAGAAAATGAAAACAAAACAGCTTAAGACCTGTGTCCAAGGATGTCATCTGGAATGGGCTAGGCACAGAACTCTAAGGCTAAGACCAAAGGCACCTGCCATCATTCTGCACTGCCTCTTGGTTTGTTAGACAACTTAGTTTAAGAGTTCTATTTGTATGAGAATATTTATTTCATCCTAATTCCTCTAAGCCATGTTGATCTTCATAGGATTAATTCATGTGAACAAAGTCTGCCTAAAACCAGATTTTCAAGAGCTAGTCTTCATTTACCATATAAAATTATATTACACTAAAAAAAAAATCCTTTCTCCAGGTGCAATTGAATTTTCCCATTTGGCCATTTCTTTCTAATTTAGAAAATGTAAGCAGTCAATACAGAACATAACTAAGCCTGACTATTGACCTCAACAGGTCGATAGGGATGTTCGATATTAGTCAGACATAGCTCAGTTGTCAAATTTGCACTTGAGGAGAAGATTCCTATTTCAGTTCCTATTACTTATTCCAGGAACCAACTGAGTCCCCGTGGTCTTCTATGTAACCCATCTGTCATATTCAAACAAAGCTGCTTTCAAATGCAATGTTAACCTTAGAGAGCAGTCCTATAGGACAGAGAAACTGTTCTTGGTCTGAGAATCTCTGCTGCAGCCACACACTGATGCTGACCCTTTCAATCATCTTGACTTAGGAGAACTGAATTCATGCAGGGTACCAATCAAACTATGCAGTGATGAGTCTGAGCAGTTAACAATGCAATCCTACGCTCACTCTATTTCTGTCTTGGCAAAATCTATACTTTTCATTCTAAAAGACAGTAAACAATCGTAATTTTGAATTGTCAAGTGAGAGAATTATGGAGATGATCCAGATAGCCAGGTGAAAATGCACCACTCTTTGGGCTGCAAGTCTTTGAGAAGCAGAAAGATGAACTTTCCTCTTCTACATGCATTGAATCTCTGCTGTGCCTCTCACTGGGTAAGGCACATGCATCTCTCTTGCCAATTCACCTGAGCAAGCGTGCACACAGGGATGCACACACACATTAGCTTCAACAAAACAGCATCAAGGAAGCACAGCTGCAAGTGCCAAACAACACGGCACAAATTAAATCTCTTAGTACAGAGAGTCCTGGCAGAAGTCTGCACAAGAGAACGATGTGACCTGTAAGCTTGTTTTGAAAGGCAGAGTTAGAGAGAAAGAGGGAATTTCCATTCGCTGGTTCACTCCCAAATGGTCGCAATGGCTGGGGTTGGGCCAAGCTGAAGCCAGGAGCCTGGGACTCCATCTGGGTCTCCCACATGGGTGCAGGGGCCCAAGCACTGGGGCCATCTTCCTCTGCCTTCCTGGGAGCATCAGCAGGGAGCTGGCTTGGAAGCAGAGCAGTTGGTGCTCATGTTGGATGATAGCATCACAGGTGACAGCAGAAAGAAGGGACTGACCCAACACATGTGAAGAAGGTGGGATTGACTCCATCAGTGGAGAGGATGGGTGGTGGGGAGAGCGGAAAGAGTCTAGAGTCCCTGGATTTCACACTTGCATGACTTGATGAATGTTCATAAGAGTGGAAAGATGAAAGGCACAGAAGCATCAGGAAATTAGAATATGCCACGTATCTGTCTTACATCTGTACTTGTGGAATTACGTCCTCGTGGGTCTCCTCTTCAGGTTTTAAATTCCACGGATGCTTTATTTATTGCTTCATAGCCCATCACATGTCCTTGGTTTTTGGTCAGAAAAGGAAAGAAGGACAAGAGGGAGACACTGGGAGGCAGAAGAGGGTCTCAAGTTCAGGGAGCGGTGCGCAGGTCTGTGAATAGAATCCTCAAATTGGACTAGGAAGTCACCGAATCTCGGGTGTTACACAAATACCACTTTAACTCTTGCACTCCAGTCTAGATTTGAAAAATCTCCCAATTGCTTCCAGGCTGCAGGACATTTTTAAACATAAGCGTATATCCATTTTTAATGAGGCTTTATCAAGATTATTAATTAGTTTTGAAGGTAGTATCTGCAATGGAAATATTATTCAATGCTAATTTTAAAGCATCTTGAAAACATAGCAAAAAAAAAAAAAAATAAGACACTAACGGTTCTTTCCTGGAATTCCCGTCTGGAGCACTCAAACAGTAACATGTTTTTATGGGGTTCAAATGTTTAGAAAACTACAGACAGTGTAACAGACAGAAAGATGAGCCCATGAAAGCCAACTTTTCGGGACTTATGACAAAAGTACACATAAGTTACTCGGCAATATCAATTTGCCAACTCAGTGTCGAAACCTTGAGCTCATTGCTTGTGATTTTGCTCCTGTCTTCACCAGCCATTTAGAATAAGAATTGACATTCCACAGGAAGAAACAGGGGAAGGAACCGTTACACGGGGCGAGCAAAAATCACTGGCTATGTTTTAATAGGTGGCATCAAAATATCCTTTTACACCTAACTCAATTTGGTCTTTTCTACAGGCCTGACTTAATACAAGATGTTTGACACTCTCTCCGTTTCATCTATTGTGATGGTCTTCAATTGCCTAAGCATTTCTTAATCAAAAGAAGAGTCCTGCACCACCCTTGGACATCAAAGGAGAAGGTTTCTATAGCTATTACTGAAATCAAAGAATTATTCTTTGAAGAATCTAAGGTGAAACATTGAAAAATCCTTCTGGGATACAGATGAAAAAATGCCACATGCGTATTTCCCCCAAGTATCCCGAGCAATCCATCAAAAGGCTAATAAACACACAGACCCACACTCACTGGATGCACGTATTCACATCTCCTATTCTTTTCTCGCATTTTCTGTGTGGCTGCTGATCCACTAATCTTACTCACGCAGAGTGCAGCTCCACTCAATAAAAATGCCAGCCCTGATTAATGAGTCAGGTGAAAAAATGACCTCTGAAATGCTTTCATTTCAATAAACCTTTTATGCTAAAGAAGCGGGCCAGAGTGGGAGAGACACGCTCATGGAAGAGGAAGAGCCAGGGCACAGGAATAATGGTAAGACAGCCTGCATTGAGGCGTGCACTATCTATGGCCACAATGTCACCGGGTGAAAGTTATTTAATTGCTTTGTTCTGAAAATCCAGGCCTTCTTGATTCAAAAAAAGACATTTATACAGCCTACTGGGAATTAAGGTAATTAACACATATCCCATTATTCAAAAGCTCAGACTAAATAATTATAAAATGCAAGTAAGAGATAACTTGACTTTTTTTTTTAACTGTGGCTGGTGAATGGAGCCTCCTCCTTTTCTTATATATCTTTTTCAGGTGGAAACCTACCCATTTGCAAACAGAAGTTGTTAACTTGCTCCTTGAATTTAACATCTGGTAACATTTTCATCTTTTGCAAACTAGTAAAATGTTATAGTATTTCTGACGGTGGGAGTTCAGTGCCAGAAGAAATTTTATCAGTACAAAGAGACTACAAAATAGGTTTCTTACTGGGCCACGGGGGGTTCTTAATCCTTATCTTACAGCATTAAAAAAAGACGCTGCAGGGAAGGTGCTATTTGCCTATGAGTTCTCTAGGAATTAATTTAGGGAGAAATTAATGGCAAAGAATGGCATACAACTATTCCCCTATAGCGTGTGCAGGCATACGATGAAATCTGCTCTTATTTTAATGTTTTAGTTATTGAAAGACTTTATGAGAACTGCTACCTCATTGCGATCATTTTCCCCTCAATCAATTACATCTCTCCTTTATTGGACTGTATTTATCATTCATGGGTTGTGCTTTTCAAACAACCTTAACTTTATTACCGTGTGATAGTCAAATGCAAACATATTACGGATCAGCAGCAAACTTTTAATATGGAACAGTGAGAACGCAGTGGGACCATCAAGCACGACCAAGTCAAGGATTTTAGTACATCAGAAGTGGCCGCAGGGCAGTGTAGTGGGAACTGTGTCCAGTGCTGTCCAAGGCTGTGGATATCACAATTTGGACTGATGTTCTGCTTCTGGCACCTGTAAGTTGTGGAGTTGCTCAAGTCCTCCAAGTTGGTAAAACCCCTAGAAAAGCAGCTGAGCTGGCACACTGCCTAGCTGCGTGCCATGAGGCGCAAAAAAGCATCGGTATTCTTGTTATTCCTGTAGGGGGCGCTGTAGGAAGCTTTAATGGACAGGAATTATTTCAAATTTTCAGCCTCGTTATGAATTTTGAGCAGAAAGAATCTAGAAGCACGTGCTTGCACACACGCACACACACACACAAGGTTTGTACTTTGCCAGGGCTAAATGACGTAGCAGGGAAAGATTTGTCTCCTCTGGTATTCAAAAGGAGGCATTTAGCAAAGACTTGAGAGCATATACTGCTTCTCTGAGGATCAGGATACTCACGCCCAATACATATTGTGTTCTGATGAAAACGTCTGGCTAGGCCGACTCCGTCTGTGGTGTTACAGAAACAACTTACGGGTCATAAAGAGAATTAGCACCTTTTCAAAAGCAAAACTAAACAAAAACCATTAAAAGACTTGGTGAAGGAAAAAAATCATTTTCCTCGCATCAAAGGTTTCTGTGCAGTATTCACATGCAATGGAAGCAAGGGACTGATTCAAACAGGTCTTATGTCCAAGAACATTTTTTCACTTTGTTGTCATTGAAATAACATAAGTGCCCATGTTGTTGAATACCTACCCTGTATCTGGCGCGTGCCAAGTGCTGTATGTATTTTGTCCTATTGAATCCTCACAACTCTGGAAAGTAATAGAAAGTTAGGAAGGGAAATAATTTGCCCCAAGTGTCACAGCTATAAAGAGTGGAGGAGTCCAGCCCTGAGCCCAGGCTCACCTGACCACAAAGCAGACCCCTCCTCAGCCTAGGTGTGCCTCTGAAATCAACTCAGCCGTCCGAAGAAAAATACAAGTGTTCTTGGAAACAATTTCTGGGATTTTTCCATGAAGTAGAGGTCAAAGTGTTTAAATTCCCACACATTTCTGTGCTATCAAACCAAAGATGCATGCTAAGTAAATGAAGAACTTGAAAACACAGTTAAGTTGCTAGATACTACAGGCAGTGCTGACGGGAATGAAATACTGACTCCAGAAACACGAACACATCACTAAGGTGGTTACAGTGAAATTCACCTTTAGAATGTCATAACAAAACCAAGAATAGAGCCTGAACCTGGTGCTTTATCTAGGCCATAGATCTGTGACAAATCCCTTCCATGCTACATCAATGAGTAAAACCTCACTCGCTGATTTCACAACAGGAGATAGAAAAGTATTCGCAGGCAGGAAGGAATGAAAAAAATTCACTTTAAGCTAGAAAATGGAGGAGTCACTTCCCCTGAACTGTGTTTTGTTTGGTTTTGCTTTTTGTCAACAACCTCATCTCACGTCAGGAGCAGAGCGGAGTGGCCCCAGCTCTGATCTCAATGTGTGTGTCACTCTTAACCTCAGTAAGGATTGAATGATTTGTGAAAACTGAAAACAATATTCAGTCCAGATTCTATCAATTGTTTTTTAAATAAATGCATATTTTAGTTGCATCCTTACACAGAAATATTGTATTGCACATAACAATAAACTAAAATTTGTCAGCAGCTTACCACATGCCAAAGGCTGAAATAAACACCTTGCGAGGATCAATTTATTTCACCCTTGCAACGAGTTTTGGAGGTGAGTATTGACATAAGCAGGGAGGTAGCTAACAAGGAGGGGCTGAGGTTGCCAGCCCCACCTGTAACCCCCAAACACATCCCCCGCCCATTTCCGTGTGCAGTAGAAAACCATAGCTTCTGGCCAGGAATATCCAACATGCTGCTTGCTCCATCCGCGAAGACCTTCATCTCATTATAATGCCCTTATATTTAAATTACCATAGCTGACACTTCCACCCCATCACGTACCTGATGCCATAACACTTCCGAGATTTCCATCAAATCGCATGGAGCTGGGCTTAGCCCCAGACTCTACTCTTCATACATATTCAATTAAACTCCACCCCAGACACCACCCCCTGCACCTCCAGATCATATAAAGGCATGAACCAAAACCTTATTGAGAACAACTCTCTTTTGAGCATACCTGCATTCCTTCTGGAGTGTGTACTGTCATTTTGTATGAAAAAAAAAATCTTGCTTCTCTGCTGACCTTTGCCTACATCTCCAAAGTCCTCGAATTCCTTCTTGCATTGGAAACAAGCACCTGAACCTAGACACTCCACAACAGTAACAGATGAGAAATTTGAGGTTAAAATATTAAATAACCAGCCAAAGTCCCACAGCTGATACTCTGGAATTGAGAATCAACCTTGGATCTATCTCCACAAGCCCAGTGCCTCATTAGAAAATGGGTAACTATTCTAAACACTGGAAAGAAATCTCATATTTTTTTTTTAAAAAAAGATTTATTTATTTTATTTGAAAGGCAGAGTTACACAGAGAAGGAGAGGCGGGGGGGGGGGGGGAGTCTTCCATCCACTGGTTCACTCCCCAGTTGACTGCAAGAGCTGGAGCTGTGCCAATCCGAAGCCAGGAGCCAGGAGCCAGGAGCTTCCTCCAGGTCTCCTATGTGGGTACAGAGGCCCAAGGACTTAAGCCATCTTCTACTGCTTTCCCAGGCCATAGCAGAGAGTTGGATCATAAGTGGAGCTGCCAGGTCTCGAACTGGCACCCAGATGGGATGCCAGAACTGCAGGCGGCGGCTTTACCTGCTACGCCACAGCACCAGCCTCAAGAAATCTCCATCTTTAGAGAACTAAGGGAATTGGCCAATACTAAGCATCAAGTGAGTTCTTAAATATATTTTAAAATTAATCAACACAAAGCAAACATACTTTTACTCGAGAGAGTACGTATATATGTGCTTAATTTGTCAAAGATCATTCCTGCAAGTCCAAAATATATATTCAAGCTCTTGCACTTCCAGTATTGATTTACTTCAGTATCAACAAAGAAAATAGCCACATAGATTAACCATGACCTACTTACACTAGCCTTGTTATCTACAGGAATTTCAACCTAATTATTAATAGCCTTATATTGGACTAAAGGTAAGCTCTATATGCTTGATTAGCCTTGGTTAGATACCCACTGGTAATTATGATCATTTTGAAATCTACCATGATCCATGTGCTGTAGTAGCCCAAGGCTTCCTAAGTCATGTTGTGGTAAAAATGTTCTATAGCATGCACTTGGATGATCTAAGAAAAAAAAAAGCCCGCCTCAAACAACTAGTTGGATCTGCTCAACCATGGTTCCTTTCTTACTGCAGAATGTCTCCATGCTACTAAGATATTTGCCAGTGTGCAGGCTATGAACTTCCAAGAAGGGATTAAGTAAAGTAGCGTTTGCCATGTTTATTTGACCGTGGAGACTTCAATTGTTAGAGCACAGATTTATATCTCATGAGGTAAGTGATCTCCACAACTCCACACTTTATATGACACTTTCATAAGCTCTCTCTTTTACATATTATGATTTGCAAAGATGGGTAACACGATCCCTAATATGCAGCTGAAACTAGAGACAGAGGTTGCAGGTAGCTTGGCTAAGGTTGCAGTTAGGGTGTGGCTGTGGCAGGATTCAAACTCAGATCCGACTCAAAACAAATTCTTTCCCCCACACCATGTTGATTCCCCTACGAAGAAGCGGAGCATGGGCGCACCTTCCACAGGCTGCCTGCTGGGTCCCGTGTCCTTCCTCCAAACGCTCCACCAGTCGGATGAGGAGAAAGACCATGAACTGTACCTTTGCTTTTCTTTCCTTCTCCTCTTCCTCACCCTCTGGGAAACGTACACTTGAGAGATCTGACATCTGACTCTGCAAAAACATCCAAAAACAAAAACCCAACAATGCAATGTTTTGGTCCACCAGAGCAAGAGTATAAAAACCCCTTTCAAAGGTCCCATGGCTTCCCAGTAATACTGACTGTAGGTTTAGTTTCCCTCTGGAGCAGTGTGGGCCCCTGGCCCAGCTGAATCACCACTGTCCTTTCGACTGGTGGGGACGTCAGGATGGTTCCAATTCAACTTAGGCTAAACCATTTGTGGGCTGAACTTTCCTCTCACAGGTGCATGGTTCTCTTCCCAGCACAGTACACTTCCTTTCTTCCGACCAACAAAATAGTCCTTTTCTTTCCTGATGTGCTCATAAATGAGCGATTGATTTTTTTAAAAATATTTAATTTATTTGAAAGAGTTACCGAGAGAGGTAGAGACAGAGAGAGAGAGAGAGAGAGAGAGAGAGAGAGAGAGAGAGTCTTCTATCCTCTGGCTCACTCTCGAAATGGCCGCAAGGGCTGTACTTGAGCTGATCTGAAGCCAGGAGCCCAGAGCTTTCTCTAGGTCTCCCATATAGGTGCAGGGATCCAAGCACTTGGACCATCTTCTGCTGCTTTCCCAGGTGCATAAGCAGGGAGCTGGATCGGAAGTGGAGCAGCTGGGACTCAAATCAGCGCCTATATGGGATGTCGGCACTGCAGGTCAGGGCTTTAACCTCCTGCACCACAGCGCGGGCCCTGGGTGAATGATTTCAAACCCAAGAACCACAGAACCATTTGATTCACTCTGATGTCATCCATCTGTGTTTCCTTCTACAGTGTCTAGTCTATCCTCTCATTCAGTATCATAATGGTTATAAATGCGCTAAGCTGGTCCTAGGTGCTGGGTGCTTTACCTGCTTTTTCTAATCCTCAAAATAACTCTGCAAGGTGTGTAAAGAAACTGCTCTGAGTAAACCAGTTTTGGATTCCACTTCTCTGTTAAAACATCTTCCTAATAGTTTAACACATTTCTCCTTTAATGCAGGATTCATGTGGCTGTTTATTACAGAAAAGCATAATTAAACATTTACACAATTTTAAACATTTGGACACGGGACACCTTCTTTAACGAAGTAAACCTCTTGGCCATTGCCATGCATACTGGTTACCATACTCATGTTGGAGCAACTGTCATCACGGCGTGGGTTTTCCGGAGACACTGAATCACGTCACAGTCTGGCTGAAAAGGTGTCCATCCACCTCTGCGCCTTCTTTTCATTGATGAATTTACTTTGGTCAGATCAATGCAGTTCCTCCTGAACTGCGAGCTAACAAGAACCAGACCCTAAGCATTATGTAATAAAATAAATCATTTTCCCTTCTGTGCCATTTCTCTTCCATGTGTCTAACATGGCGTCACAGTAGAAAGAGGTGGCATTTCTCCTTTTCCACTGCAAATCAGTCCTGAGCTTCTGAAAATTTTGACAATAAAGTCTCTTGAAATTAGATTGGGAATAAAGGCTGGGAAAACATTTAAGCAACCAAACTGAGCACAAATCCATTTTCCAAACTGCTCACTTTCGAGTTAAATATCTAAAAATCATAATACAGAAAATAACTAGAAAACAAAGAGCCCATTCCCTTAAAAACAAGCACTCAAAAGATTTTAAAATATTTTGTCCAAAAATACCCATCTTTTATATTTCCTGTATTGAATGTTTACCTAGTGTAATGAGGATATAAAGACAAGGGCCCTCTACATAAGCACTACTGTCCATGCCTGTGCTTTTTTGGTAACTAATAAACATCAGCCCAAGGAAGCTCTTTTTTCATTTGCTGATGTCAGGTTGAAGGAATAAAAGATGTAAGTCAGAATAGTGTTTGAACTTGCTCGAGTGGGTGGGGAAGGAAAGAGGCTGAATTCAGCCACAGCCTGCTGAAAGGTTAAAGTATGTGCTCTGGGTTGTTCTGGTAAAAGAACGCATAAAAATAGTAAGGGTAATTGGGAGAAGGCAGAAATGGGAACTACAGAGATAAGCCAGAGATTTCAATAAGAGCTGCTAACAATTCCCACTAAAACTCCAGATTTGATTAATAAATTCCTCCGCTCTCCGGATTAATAGGTCTTTTAGGCAAATTTTTCTTTTAAATAAATTCATGTCTAAATATAAATGTGTCTTAATTGATAGCAATCATTCCCTTCATTTAGCCAAGAAAAGATGTAAGCTATTAATGGAAATCTAACTTTAAATGCATGACTGGTGTGTTTTCAAACCCAAGGGAGACTTGTTGACATTAGAACAACTGATACACTGAGGAGGTCAGAAATGCGTTCCTCTAAGACTGTTTCCCCAGGCACAGAAACCTGAAGAGGAAAACATTTTCTTAGGGAAAAAGTGAATATTGGAATTGTTTTATATGAAACTGTGAGTTACTGCTGTTCTCTTCAAAGAATGTTTAAAAAAAAATGGGAAATAGATAAATGGGAGTAGGGATGGGGTGCACTGTAAAATAAACGACATTTGCTTTCTTATGGGATTTTGTAAATGTTGCACGGATCCCCAGGATGTCCACAAGGTCTGTGATGACAGGTCCATGTCCAGTTACAGTAAACAGGACCGCCGTACAACGTCTTCTTACTTCGAGCAACAATTTAGTGAGTTGGTTGGGAAAACACGTGAAGATAAAACCTCATCCAAACAATAACATGAAGAGAAAGGTGGGGGAAAGGATGAGGTAGATATCAAATAGTTGGGACAGTTAGAAATCCATGCTTTCCAGGGGTGAGATTTGCTAGGGCAGTTATGTGACCATATGCTGAACTACCATGAAGATGAACCTAAAGGACCCCTCACACGCATGCACTCTCCCAAGATTTGAGGCAACACCAAGACAACGTTCCCATGGTGCTACAGTTCTCTACATTAGCTATTTTATTCACAGAGAGTTAAAATTATGATCTTCTTCCACTTCTTTTTTCTTTCATGTCAGATAGCATGGAATGGCTGTGGGCAATTTTAGAGGGGAAGTTGCTTTGAGGGTATATTTAATATTTGGAGTTTCAGCCTGAGCTAAGTCAGGAGGTAGAAATCGCACAGTAATTCAAGGAAAGAAAGTGAATGTCAAGAATTGCTAAGTGTAGAAATGGATTGTAGCAACAGGGATTGGCTGGTAAGAAAACAGAAGAATACGGGAACGGCAGGCAGAAGGGACAGCCTAAGGTAGGTGCCCAAGGAAGAGTCTCCCAGTACAGAGATCCAGACCTTGCTGGAGAAGGCGTGCTCACAGCTCCCTGAATGGCAGAGAAGTCGCTATGGTGCTGTGTTGGTGGAACTCAGTCCTCTAGAGGGCCAGAGGCTGTTTCTGAGATGGTAACCTGCTGTAGGTGCTCTGCTATGGAACACTGGGGGTTGCAGAATCTGATGAGTGTTACTGGCCACTCTGCAGCGCAAGGGCCTGGAACTGGACAGGCTGGAAGAACTGTGGGAGCCTGGAGTTGAGAAGCCTTTCTGAGGCACAGGAGCTGGGCAAGACATTTTCCCCCCATACTGTCTCTCAAGCACCCTCTACTGACAAAGTTTAATATGTGATAGCTGGCTCAGGAAAAATCCCAAGGGCCCAGATCCTCTTTATAGAGCAGGCAATGGATTTAGTGCTGAGAAGTAATAAACCCATGACTAGTACCATCAATCCCTTTGATGACTCAGCTTCCTTATACATCACTATTTACATGCATAATGGAAGTCTTGTATATCAACAACTGTATCGTCTACTTTAAGAATATCTTATAGTAAAGAGAGTCTCACTCTTTCCCCAAATCGAGAATCACAGTTCCAACAGTCAGGTTATCCACTGCTGTCTATATTAATTACTCCTCATATTGTTAACAGTGCCGCTGAAAATTCTATTACATGGTAAGTAATTTATAAAATGAACACCCGGCAACTTGTCTATAAAATAACACAGGAAGGAGAGAGCAAGAAACAATAAGGGCATGCAAGTCCCTATACATATACAAAAAAGAGAGAAAATACAGAGAGCTAGTGTGGCCCTAGTTGGTTACCTGGCCAGGAGGTTATAGCTGCTACCTATAGACCTTCTTTAATACCTGCTCCATCTGAGTGCTTTCCTTAGCCTCAAGCAGAACCTCTAGTGCCTTGGCGTCTCTGCTTCATGGAGTGATCTAAACATTCATCCCAAAGGGTCTGGATCCCTAACTGTCCTGTCATTTTTGGTTGCTGTAATTTTTCATTAGCCTTTACTGTTGGACCTGTCCATACTGAAAACACCCTGAGTGTCGCCAGTTCCAGAGAGAGCCCTCTGTGGCCTCATTCTGCAGCAGCAGCCCAGGGGCTTTGGTAATCAGGTATATTTTCTTAAGCCAGAAGGTTTCCCCGTGTCGACTCACTGTGGAAGGCACCCCAAACGTCCAGAGGTCAGTCTCAATTGTGCTGTCAGACAGCCATATGATGTCCTCCGGTGGAAGCCGCTCCCCCTTGAGAACTAAGGGCTGCAAACCAGCAGACGTCAGAATACTTTCTTCACCCTTCAATCAAACAAAAAGCCTTCTGAGAGACTCTGTAGGTAGACTGAGGTATAGCACATTCAAACGTGGTGTGTAGTTCCTCCAATACTCAAAAAGCGCAAGGCAAAGGACAGAAAATTGTTTCCCACTTTGAAGAGGACATGTCAGCATACTGCAGACTAAGGAACTCCCAGAAACTTTACTAACTGGCAGATCCCTGATGTTTTGTGGGGTTCTACCTGCTCATTCACATGTGTCTTCCTAAGTCATCTAAAGTACTTGCTACTTCCCAGCATCAAATCCAATCTGCATAATGTTGTCAATGTAATGGGCCAGGTGATCTTTTGTGGAAAATCGAAATATATTTATTGGATTTTGAGTCACTTCCGTGTGTAGTGGACTTATTGCTAATCATTCCTGTGGAGGAGGAGGAGGAGGAAGAAGAGGAGGAGGAAGAGGAGGAGGAAGAGGAGGAGGAGTCTAATCACCGAACACCATGACTCGAAGGTGCTCAAGCAGGTATCATACAAAACGTGAATTTTGTCAACCAGTCCTGGAAGTGAGTGTGCAGTGAGCAATGAAGAAGGAATAAGATATGACACCTGCAAAGACAGAATCTAATCTGTAGAAATTTCTTGTGTACTTACGTCTCATGGGGGATCTGTCCTTAATGTGTTATCCAATGTGAAATAATGCTATTACTAGTAATGAAACAGTATTTTTTCACTTTGTGTTTCTGTGTGGGTGCAAACTGATGAAATCTTTACATACTTCATTCATACATATTCTTCATCAGAATATGTCTCTCTCTCTTTTAAAGAAATTGTATCTTTTTATTTTTTTTTTGAAAAATAGCAGATATTTATTTATTTTTTTTTAACTTTTATTTAAAGAATATAAATTTCCAAAGTATAGCTTATGGATTCCAATGGCTCCCCCCCTCACAACTTCCCTCCCTCTCGCTACCCTCCCCTCTCCCGCTCCCTCTCCCCTTCTGTTCACATCAAGATTCATTTTCAATTCTCTTTATACACAGAAGATCAGTTTAGAACATATTATGTAAAGATTTCAACAGTTTGCCCTCACATAGAGACACAAACTGAAATTATTGTTGGAGTACTAGTTATAGTATTAATTCACAATGTACAGTACATTAAAGACAGAGATCCTACATGATTTTTTTTAAAGAATTGATTAATTATCTATGCAATTTCCAATTTAACACCAAGATTTTTTAATCATTTGCAATTATCTTTATACACAGAAGATCGATTTAATATTATAGTATGTAAAGATTTCATCAGTTTGCACCCACACAGAAACACAAAGTGAAAAAATACTGTTTCATTACTAGTAATAGCATTATTTCACATTGGATAACACATTAAGGACAGATCCCCCATGAGACGTAAGTACACAGTGACTCCTGATGTTGATTTAACAATTTGATACTCTTGTTTATGGAGTCAGTAATCTCCCCAGGCTCTAGTCATGAGTTGCCGAGGCTATGGAAGCGTTTAGGGTTCGCCGACTTCGATCTTAATCCGACAGGGTCATAGTCAAAGTGGAGGTTCTCTCCTCCCTTCAGAGAAAGGTACCTCCTTCTTTGATGGCCCCGTTCTTTCCACTGGGATCTCACTCACAGAGATCTTTCATTTAGGTCTTCTTTTTTTTGTTTTTCAGAGTGTCTTAGCTTTCCATGCCTAAAATATTCTCATGGGCTCTTGAGCCAGATCCGAATGCCTTAAGGGCTGATTCTGAGGCCAGAGTGCTATTTAGGACATCTGCCATTCTATGAGTCTGCTGTGTATCTTGCTTTTTTAAAAAATTTTTATTTATTTATTTGAGATGTAGAGCTAAAGACAGAGAGATAGAGACAAAGAGAAAGGTCTTCCATCTTCTGGTTCACTCACCAAATGGCTGCAACTGCTGGAGCTGAGCAGATGTGAAGCCAGGAGCCAGGAGCTTCTTCCAGGTCTCCCACCTGGGTGCAGGGGCCCAAGCACTTGGGCCATCTTCTACTGCTTTCCCAGGCTATAAGTAGGAAGTTGGATCAGAAGAAGAGCAGCTGGGACACTAATTAGCACCCATATGGGATGCCAGCACTGCAGACGGAGGCTTAGCCTACTCTGCCACAGCTCTGCCCCCCAGAGTATGTATCTAATAAGTAAAGGATTCAGCTCTTGTAGATACCTAGTCAAAATGGAAATTCTCTCCTTTGTCTGATGATGAGGCATATTGTAAATTATAGAAACTGTGAATTTTTTTCTTTTTAATGAGAATCAAGTGAAAGAAAATCAATAAAATTCCTTTGACTGTAGGCAACAAACCTGTAGTCATCCTACAAACATCAAGAACATCTGAGAAGTTAGATTTTATACAGTCCATGTAACAAAAATAAAATACAAATGTTTATCGATCAAGTAGGAAAAAAGAATGAATTCTTTTTCTATTTTCTCTAATAGAAAAAAAATTGGCAATGAAAGAAAATCAAGAGTACAAAATGAGGGAATTAATGAAAATATTATATTTTTCTGGATTTTGTGATGTGTATGGTATTTATCAATTTTTTAAAATTTTCTGCTTCTTGTATTTTCTGTACTCATTTTCAGTATACATTCACTTTTTAAACTAATTCTACATTAACAAATTTTGTATGCTTTTATTTTAAAGTTTTTTTAATAAGCATCTTTTAATTCCATTTTCCAGGAACATTTTTTAAAGATTATTTATTTATTTATTTACAAGAGTTAGAGAGAGAGAGAGGGAGAGACAGAAAGAGAGATCTTCCATCTCTGGTTCACTTTCTTTCTTTCTTTCTTTTTTTTTTTTTTTTTTTTTTTTTACAGAGTTAGATAGAGAGAGAGGTTGGTTCACTCCCCAAATGGCCGCTACGGCTGGCGCTGTGCCAGGAGCCAGGTGCTTCTCTTGGTCTCCCATGCGGGTGCAGGGCCCAAGCACTTGGGCCATCCTCCACTGCACTCCTGGGCCACAGCTGAGAGCTGGACTGGAAAAGGGGCAACCAGGACTAGAAGCCGGCACCCATATGGGATGCCGGTGCTGCAGGCAGAGGATTAACCAAGTGAGCCAGGGTGCTGGCCTCCCTGCTGGTTCACTCTTGACTTAACTGCAATAGCCAAGGTTGGGCCAGGCCAAAACCAGGAACCAGAAGCTTCTGGGTCTCCAACATGAGTGGCCAGGGCCCAGCAACCTGGGCTAACTTCTGCTGCTTTCCCAGACCACTAGTAGGGAGCTGGATTAGAAGTGGAGGAATCAGGACTGGAACTGGCACCCATATGGGATGCCAGTGTAGCAGGCGGCTGCTTTCCTGCTACTCCACAATGGCAACTCCAAAAGTTTTCCAAAATTATATAATCCACTGGCCCATCCAAACCTGAATACACTCCTGCACAGTGAGAAAAACTTAGTCTTGTAACTTGCAGATCAACATGTTTGAATACTTGCTCACCTGACACGTTTAAAATCAAGAATTATTTCTATAGATATTTACATAACGATCTGTGACTTAATGCTTTTTTTATCCTACGGCAATAAAAGCAAATCTCAGACTTTTGGATGTTATGGAAACACTCTGTCAGCAAAGACACACTTGTCACTGGAACCAGCCCAAAAAACAAGTCTTGGCCTTCCTTCAATCTCTTAGGTTACGGTCATTTGTTTCTTTGAGAGAAAAATTAAACTATTAAACTCTAAACTGAAGAAGCTTTGCGGTACTTACAGCTTATCTCAGCACCTCCTCCTCCCCTCTCACGGCTGTGTGTGTGTGCCGCTCACAACCCTAGATTTATTTCCTTGGTTATTATGATCTTTCCCAGACGGTGGCATAAAGTATCTGGTTCTAAATCAATGAGTGTGGATAATAACTTCCAGACAGATCAAAGTAAAATGTCTGAAGACGGGGATCCTCTTCTGATTAGTGCACAGGTACCACTTGAACTAATGGCCATGCGGGATTGTTTAGGTTGCACGAAGAAGCAAATCCAAAGCTCAGGTACAAGTTTAATTCAGTGAGTCTGCCCTCTTGTGAAGCTCCCCAGTGTTGGAGAGAATCTTATCCCATCAGGCCCTGGAGAAGGAGAGGAGACACACACAGGCGACAACATCATGTTTCTTCAGGAGGCGTCTCATGGCTTCCTTGGTGAAGGAGCATTTTTCTGGATCAAGTTAGCACAAGTCTGGAAAAAGAACGAATCTGCTAAAGACTAATGATGAGTAACTTTCAATCTAAACATTCACTGTATATGGTTAAAAATATTCAAGATAATGGGTGTAATCGGGATATTGGTTTGAACATGTTATTGGTTTTATTTAAAACTCTAGTCTTCCTTCTCACATATATTTGTGTATAATTACATGTACATATGTGGGAATATTGCTACCAGCTTGTTTAGAAACTCAGAATTTTCATATGTTAAAAATGAATGGCTGGTCCTATAGCAGCTAGTGTTTATATAGTATTTTATAATCAGTGACATAAGTGCCAGGAGAACATAAGAGTTAAAACCCGAAGCTGACAAACAGCAGGATAGGCTTGCAAGTCGAGGCATAAGAAGCAGCATGCAGCTGACAGCGCTGAGAATAACTTCAAGTGCAAACAGGAACGACAATGATTTTGAATAGTGTGACGGCTTAGGCATCAATCGCCACTAAAAGGCCAGGAATGGATGAGCTGGATCCCCGTTTTTTAACTGAAGATTAATACAAAGTGCTCCATTGTTTAGCTGCATAAAATGCCCACGTGGTTGATAAAACTTTTGCTGGCACGCAATACTTGACAGGTTAGGCTAAAAAGTCTTGTTTTATTCTCAAAAGCACCACAGTCCATGTTAAAGATACTTGGCAAGCAAGCACTGCCTTGTTAGACCATTTTCCTTGTGTTTTAAATTCTAGGAATGGCACAAATTAGACTGTAACACTTAACGTGCATCTTTGGAAAACTTTAAAAGTTTAAAGATTCCTTTTTGTCTTTTAATTGACAAATACTCGGTGTGTATATTTATAAAGTACCACATGATTTGCTATTGGTCCAATCTGCAAGTCCATACAGGAGATTTTCTTTCAGTAATTTTCTCTCTCCTCTCTTTTGTGATTCTATTCCTCATGGATTCTTAGACGCCATTATAAATATTATTTTTCTGAGTGAACCACCCCTTTTATTAGCACAGTCCCATTTTGCATATCCAGTCTGAATTTATGTTGTCTTTTTTTGGTGTGTATGTGTCTGCACGTGTGTGTGTGGACTTATGGAGGTTGTTTGAGTTTTTGATTTGAAGCAAGTGCATCAGCCACATATGAGATTTTACTAAGTCAGGCTGGCTTTGTGGCTGTGACTGAACATATTTTCCCTCCAAAATCTGCTACCTATTAAAGTAAAGCCCCCCTCTGTCCCAACAAATAAAAGGTTACCCAATGAAAACTCACCTTAGAAATGCTTATGCATACGTTCAGCAACCAAACAGGCAGTGCTGATGGGTTAATGCAGGAGCAGCCAACATGCAGTGGAACTGAAAGTCTGGATTTCCTAAAGAATGAGTGATTTCTTGCTTTGCAAAATAAATAATTATCTATAGAGGAAGCAATGTTCTGTCTGTTGGTTAAGGGTATAAGAAGCCCAACTGTCCAGGTGACAGCCTCATCTTGGAAATCTAGTGCAACCGCTGACATCTCCCCTGGTGGCTCCAGGTCCCAGGGATTGTAGACATCTTGGCATTTGCCCTCTGAGATCTAGTGACTCACTATCATGAGAAAATTAAGGGAGGCCTGCGAAATCAGATCCCTGTGGGGTAACGTCAAGCTAACAGTCATTCTCGGTGGAGGGTGTCTGGCCACTCTGAAACCTGAGGGGCACAGTGCTGCCATCTTGAAGCTTTGTGCAATGGACCACGAAGCAGGCGCCAGACCCCTCAGAGGCATTTGATGACCTTACCTTGCTGAACTCTTCTGCTTCTTTGGGGAAAAGCGGTGAAACATCCTGTGTTCGCCGGCCAGAGGCCACTGTGGAGGGAACAACTGACCACAGATTGTCTCCAGAACAGTCTGGAGCCCACGTGGCAGCTTCTTCTGGATGTTGCCCCCAGTAAGGAATGTGAGAGGGGCACATTAACTCTTTCTGCATGACTGATGTTGAGAGCAAACTTGTTTCTAACTTTACCGATCAAACAACAGGGGCTGCAATAGAGGCTTCTCACAACCAAACTGTGAAAGAGGCATTTTTATTCCTATCCTAGAGATAAAGAAACTGAGGTGGGAAGAGATAAGTCAAATCCTCTAGGTGGTACAGAGAGACATAAGAACCAAGCTTATCTGATTATGAAGCCCATGCTTTTTCCCTTATATCTTATGAAAACATTTAGCTGATGATAAAAAGGTTAACATAATACATACACCTGTAATGTGTTAAGGATATTATTAACCATTTTGTCCTGATTAACTCCATTTCTACAGTGATTCCTAACTACAGGTTTTATTCTAAGTTTCCCATGGACCCTCTTCATAAAATCCTAAGTACTTTGATAGCACCTTCGATGTAGCACAATCATTGTAGAATGGACATACACTATTTTAACGGTGTAATAGATCTCCAAGGACACTGTCATAGATTAAGTGTCGGAAATGAAATATTGTATTTCAGCTTCATAGGCTTTTGGAGAAGATATGAAGACAATAATGAAGAGTCCTGTAAAGTACAATTTATGACACAGCATTTCTAGGGGCCATTTTTTAGTAACAATTTAATAAAATGCACGATTTGCCCCCCAAGATTTGTTTCAGCTCCTGCCTTCTAATGGATGCCCCAAGCAATCAAATCACATTTGTGAATTTAAAGGCTTTATACCAATGAGCCTCACAATGGCAAAATTCTCCATGTTTGGAAGAGAGTACAACCTGTAGTGGAGAATCTGCAAACCCATGTGCTCTCACCTCTTTGGAGACATTGACTTTTTTTTTTTTTTTTTTAATGAGATTAGCAATAAAGGATGCTGGCTTTGGATCACGGGCAGCTCTGCAGAATTCCAGCCGTCAGCGTGGCACTTCAGATACAAATGGGTGAAGAATCAAAGAAGAAGGAAGATCATTCCAGCCTCCTACCTAGCAATGCAAAAGATGAAAACCTGTTTGTGCAACTTTTCTGAATTCAGACATGCATACACAAAGCCCAGTGGTCTCTGGGCAGCAGGCGATCTGTACGCTCCCTCGTCTGTTCGGTTCTGCTCGAAGAGCAGCCTTATTGAGCTCTGTGAGATTGCTGTTTCACAATTTCCTTGACTGTTTCTTACTCCTTCAAAGACTAAGGAAATCAATAAAGTTTCCCCTGTTTGTTTATTGCAGTTTGGTGCACAGTCACTTCCAAACCTCCTTTCCATGCTGGCTCCAACAGCTGAGGAAGGGTAGGCGGGCAGAAAAGCATTTCTTTGTGCAGGAGCTTCGTTATTTCTCTCCCTATTCCCCGTGGCTGAGTACAGGATGATTTAGCAACAGGGCGCAGTGAGGGGGATGTCCTGATGGGCTCTGACATCGCCTGCCTGGGAGGAGAGCGAGTGCCAGACTTGCAGCGGCCCCTGACTGCCCAGCACGGAGAGGCCCGCCGGGGGCTCAGCCACCGCACCTGTTTGCTAGCAAATGCTGTGGCACTCTTGAATTTGGGAAAATGGCAGCTCTAGCAGTAATTTTTATTTGTTTGTGTTGTCTGGTTATTCAACCAAATAAACAATTTTTTTGTTGCTGAAGACTCTCCCAGCCTTCCAAAATAAAGTCAACCACAAAAGCAAATGACCAGTGCTTATAAAATGAATCATTCTTTTTTCTGTTGGATTATGCTTTGTCTAAGTTTCACTTCCCATTTTAATACAAAAAATTTTAAATCTGGACCTCTGAAGCAGTCTTCCTTTAAAAATAAATGTTTTTACTAGAATACAGCTTCAAATGATTTGCTAGCTAAAAACAGGACAAACAATTGCTTTGCACCAGTCAATCCGTATGAAGAGGGACATTTTCTTCTTGGTGCAGGCATGGCACTTTCTGAAAAAAAATATGCTCCTATATCAGTAATGGCAGTTAGATGTACAGTCATTTTCCTTTCATTTCACTTTTCATTGCAGGATTTGGCAAAGCAACAGTCAATTGTATTCTCTCCTTTTTAAGATGAAAAAAATCACCCTCGATCACATAGCTTCTTTGGGAGGAGTTATAGTTGCCCTTACACTTGGCTGGAAAGCTACATGGAAATAGATAAGAGCAGTTCAACATCATCAAGAGATGCTAAGGGGAGACCTAGTAGCGTTTTCCATGGCTCCTTACCAGGACTCCTGACAACCACAAGCTCTTCAGTGTCCAAATGACGGAAAAGAGAGGTCCTCATTCTATCCTCCAAAGACAGAGAATCCAAGGGGTGAGGCAGTAGAAGGAGAAACCAGTCCTGAGTGACTGAGGTATGTTAGGGTCAGCATTGGAAACAGAAACAAAAAAATTCCTACTGACGAATCAGAGCAATCATGTTAAGTTAAACAAAACCAGGATGTATAATTGAAACAATTAAATGGTGTCAAATAAGATAGAAACTATGAAGATGTGGGAAAAAGAAATGTTAGACAGGATCACAGTCCAAACGTGCACGTGATATTCATCAGTCATTGAAAAGTCAGATGTATAACTCCAATGGAAGCATATAACAGAATGCATTGTCACAATTCTTACTGCATTCCACAGTGTGGACTGCTTTTGGCTCCATGACAAAGACTGTGGAATAACAAGCATGATATGGCATACAGCTCTGGCAATGATCAAAGGGATAGAAGTTGGTCAGATGGGCAGTGACTTCTTGATCGGGAATTTGCTGAGGGGGATAGAAAAAGAGGACATTCATTTCTCAATATTTTAAGGGGTTTGTATGCAGATTATGGTGACTGATTTTCAATGCCTTTCCTTAGAAAATATTAAAAAAGGAATTTAAAGTTCCCTTGCAGATTAGTTGGTGGGGGCAGGCTATGTAGATGCTTATCGGTCCGTTACATACATTTGTTCTTATGAATATATGCTCATTAGAATGCCTGATACACACTATGTGTCAGTACATGTTAGGCGGTTAACAAAGGCTCAAGCACTTTTATTTATTTTTGTGGATCCTTGCAGTTCTTGCCCCCAGTCCTTCCACCACAGTCCTGTCTATGGGATGAACCCCTGGCTTTCCATCACCGTAGCACCCTCAGTTTGTCCTGTGTGTCACAGGAGGTGTCTTTCCTTCCTAATTGCATACTCTTAGGAATTAAACTTTTAGCATACATTAAATGCTCCATTATAGGCTGGCGCCACGGCTCACTAGGCTAATCCTCCACCTGTGGTGCCGGCACCCCAGGTTCTACTCTTGGTCAGGGCACCAGATTCTGTCCCGGTTGCTCCTCTTCCAGTCCAGCTCTCTGCTGTGGCCTGGGAGTGCAGTGGAGGATGGCCCAAGTCCTTGGGCCCTGCACCCACATGGGAGACCAGGGGAAGCACCTGGCTCCTGGCCTCGGATCAGCGCGGTGCGCAGCAGCCACTGAGGGGTGAACCAACAGAAAAGGAAGACCTTTCTCTCTGTCTCTCTCTCTTACTGTCCACTCTGTCAAAAAAAAAAATTGCTCCATTATACATATTAAATATCTTCTCTCAGGGAGAGGTGTAATGGAATGTTTAGTTACTTTTTGAAGTTTTCTTGTCCTGAAACATAAAATTTGTGCATTACAGTGCTGCACTATTTTGTAGCTATAGCATTTTCGATAGTTCAGTGTAAATATTATCATGGCTATGGCAGTCAGCTGGGGAGAGCTGGCTGCTGAGACCCAGAGAGGAAGGAGAGCACATGGAACACGAGCCAGTGCCAAGGAAGACTCCTGCAGGAAGTGGGACAACAATGTGTTTACTTGGACCACAGGTTTTCAAGAGCAGAAAATCCCATGCTGCTTTGACTAAGCTGCCCAGGTGGAGGGCAAGTGGCCCTTGCCCTAGCTTGTGTGTTTATGAAAAGTGTCTCTTGTTCTAACCAAATGGGTCTTTATTAGCTAGGAGACAGATGGCAGGGTCATTAGCCACAGGGGAAGTCTGAGAACCTGAGTTCAAAGTCCAATTCTATTACTCACTACTCAGTGGTCTTGAAAAAAGTTAGCTTCCTCTTGGAGCATGGGTTTCCATATTTAAAAAGAAAATAGTAACAACAATAGTAAGATCTATCTTCCTCCCAGTGCTGGTAGAAGAATCAAATGGGACAAAGCATTTGTATGACTATGTGAACTGTGATTAGCATCAGTGTTAATTATGATCATCACAGGGCATGGGCAGCACAAGGCTACTTCAAGAATTTCATGGAAAATGAAATTAGAAGATAAGATCGCTTTGGTGCAAAAGTTTGAAATCACAGCATAGTGCTGTGCAGCTGGACAGTTCCCAAAGGTCTTCCTCTGGGGAAACCCAAAATGCAGGACCTGTTGTGGTTCTGTAAATGAGCCCCAGCCCATCTAGAGTCCTTCCATAGATACAAAGGAGAACTCACATTTCCCAGTTCCGTTTGATACCACAGATAACAACAAAGTGAGAGATTCAGGATTTCTAGGCTCTGTCTGGTAATATTCTTTTCTAGAAGAACCAGCCAATTCTGGGTAATGATACTAAGGACAAAATTATGTACAGCCTGGCATGAAGTGCCAGCGTCCCATATGGGCTCCTGTTCTAGTCCTAGCTGCTCCTCTTCCAATCCAGCTCTCTGCTACAGCCTGGGAAAGCAGTAGAGGATGGCCCAAGTCCTTGGGCCCCTGCACCCATGTGGGAGACCTGGAGGAAGCTCCTGACTCCTGGTTTCGGAGCGGCACAGCTCCGGCCGTTGCAGCCATCTGGGGAGTGAACCAGCAGATGGAAGGCCTCTCTCTCTGACTCTACCTCTCTGTAACTCTTTCAAATAAATAAAATAAATCTTTAAAAAAATTATATACAGTGCTAGCACCCAAGTGCAATTTGTTGGAAACAAATAGGTTCTCCCATTTACCAACAGTTCATCACAGTCATAAGTTAGTAAGTGTACAATCTGTTTATGCTTAAATCAGAATTTAAACATTCTGAACTCAACCCTAATTCCTTAGCCAAGATCTTCTAATACACCACTGTCTGTCTCTGATATCTGCCTCTCCCAAGCATGCACCCCATGCTTCTACCCAGTGCAAACACTCAGGGTTTCTGTCCTGTCTCTGGATGGCGGCATAGTTCTATTAAAATCAGCGGTGTTCCAATTCTGCCTGAAATCCTCTCCAGCTGTCAAAATGTCCCCAAATCTTCAAGGCTCACTTGAGAAGCTCTCTTTCATGAAACTTTCCCTGGCCTTCTTAGAAAGTTTCAATCATTATTTCTTTCTAAAGTTCCAAAGCCTTTGGCCCACTTTAATAGTAGGCATAGTCTATCTTTTAGAGTATATCATCAACGTATGCTAGTATCGCTTATGGTTGAAAATAGCTTCTTTGCCAACAAATGCCACATCTTATTCCTTTTTGAAATGTTCCACAGTATCTAAGAACTAACTTGCCTATAATGAATGGGTCTTCACAAATTTTTGAATTTTGTTTCATAGGAAACTTACCCAACCATATCACAAGTTAGAAAAATACGCACTGGAGATATTTTACAGGGGGGCCTATTTTAAATAATGTTCAATTATTATTTGGTTATAGTGAAGCCAAAAGATCATTTAAAGACAGTTCTAAAGAGGGGGGTACATGGCACATCACAGTTGTCCACATAGGAAAACACAGGAGCCTGAGAGGAGGTGTGGGGGGGAGTAAACTGGGTAGGAGTTTTCATTGAAGTCTTGCCGAAAGTGGTGGGATGGGCAGGGTGACAGGTTAAGTGGGTTTGGAACTGGCTAGTCTGAATAATTGTATCATGCTGGAGCAGTGGCAGGGAGAAGTGTAGGAGATGCCTCTAGCTGTCTAACATCTGGCCCTGGGCTGAGTAGCACAGGCAAATACTGAACCTAGAATGAAGGTGCTGGATGAAGACAGTTGGTGGTAAGGGCTATAGAGCGCTGAGTTTGCACAGGGAAAGCTCACTCAGGGTCAAGTCCTTTGCTATCTTCCAGGACTGACAGGCTTGGAGAGGAGCAGGCTGTCCAGGCTCAGCCAGGCTCCAGGTGTCAAAGCACCAGCAGTATAGAAAGTAAAAGACATGACTTAATACGGAGTCTTCTTGCCCACTAGATGCTACCACCCCTTCCTTCCAAAGACCCACTACCAGCTCTGCACTCCTCCCGGTGTCCACCCCACTGCAATAATTTAAAAAACACCATCAAGAAAACATGCATTCCCCATAGAATTTACACATCATTCAGATTTAACCTTTTAAACTCCTTAATAGTCACCTCTTAAAACCAAAATATACTCCATATGGAAAAGTGCGCACATCCTAAGTGTGTAAGATTTAATAAACTTTCAGAAAGTAATGACAGTTACTTTTATAACCATATAACATCCTCTCTGACAACTTGTGAGGCCCTTGCAGGTAAGAGGATGAATTTCTACGCTTTGATTTGCAACAGCAGAAATAGAAAATGAATGTTAATATTTAGAGTGTTATCCTGGGCCAGCTCTGACCAAAATATCAGTGCTACAGCAATGTACAGGGTAGACCCAATCTCTGCTGCAATGATGTTGACAGTCTGGTAATTTCATGTTTTTAAGCCAGTCGAAGACTGAAGTACGAATTAGTACAATATAGGGCACAATGGCCGGTGCCGCGGCTCACTAGGCTAATCCTCTGCCTTGCGGCACCGGTACAGCGGGTTCTAGTCCCGGTCGGGGCGCCGGATTCTGTCCCAGTTGCCCCTCTTCCAGGCCAGCTCTCTGCTGTGGCCCAGGAGTGCAGTGGAGGATGGCCCAAGTGCTTGGGCCCTGCACCCCATGGGAGACCAGGAGAAGCACCTGGCTCCTGGCTTCGGATCGGCGCGGTGCACCGGCCGCAGCACGCTGGCCGCAGCGGCCAATGGAGGGTGAACCAACGGCAAAAGGAAGACCTTTCTCTCTGTCTCTCTCTCTCACTGTCCACTCTCTGCCTGTCAAAAAATAAATTAATTAATTAAATTAAATTAACAAATTAGGGTACGAGTTTCTCATTAAGACTCTTGCCTGTTACTGTGTTGTTTGCAAACCATAGTCTGAATTTCAAAAACAGACAACTTCTGAACCAGCTTTGTTATCTGCAAAACATGATGTTCTCAAAAATTTCAGATATCTGTGTAAGTAATGTCGGAATCTTCTACTTCTGAGATAAAGTAGTATTTACAGACTAATTTTAAAAAAGGGTGAACCATTCTATGATATTGTTTGGGGAAACAAGCCACAGGAGATGAATGGGCTGCCTAACTAACAATGAACTTGGCAGAGGTGATTTGTTCAGAATTAAATACAGAGGGCTGCTGGCTTTTGTGTCCAGGTTAGTGAAATTGCTGGTTCCCATGAATGACTACACAGAAATATAGCTACATACATGACTTAACTGGTTTTAGGTCACAAACATCCCAAGATATGGAGCATGCACTTTGATTATTTGATTTCAAAATTATATTTTGTACCAATTGTCTTAGCTGGGAAGAGGAAAAAAAGACTTCTGATAATCAGTTTGAGTTTTTTAGTGGAATCTTAACATTCTCAACATATTACATGTCCTTGTGGGAGGTATCCTAATTCATGTGAAGGTAAATAAGGAAGGAGACCAGGATCCTTGCAAATGATGGATTTAGAGCATGAGCCTTACATTCAACTTTAATAAAATAAAGCACAATTTTCTTTCAAGGACAGATAAGAGCTACCTGTAACATGTAGCTAACAGCTGTCACTGATGTTTTCTGCAGACACTATCTTCATGCATGAAATCAATTACGTTCCCAGTTTCCACTCTTCCCTGATGCCTGCCTCGTGTCCATGAGGACTTCTGACTTTTCACATTGGCTTGTGGGATGGATAATATATTGTTGGGAGCTTCCCCGTCCATTGTAATATGTAGCAGCATCTCTGGCTTCTACCAACTCAACACCAGTAGTGTCTTCTCCCCACCCAACTCTACCTCCAGTTTTGATAATCAAAAGTCTCCCGATGTTGTCAGTCAGGGGTGGGTGGAGTAAAACCTCCCTTGATGAGAATCACCAGTCTAAGTGCTAACTAGTGCTTAATGAGAACTAAAACAACAGAAAACTATCTCTGGAAGCAAAAAGTTCACCTACTGTTTGCACAGTGAATAAAATGTCTTCCATTAGCTGGCCTGGGGAGAAGGTCCCCATAGTTAACTTTATAACTCATTGAACGTTAATGTGACGGACAGATTTTCTCACTGTTCTAATGAGCCTATTTCATTTACATAGCCAGAATTAAAATAAGAACTTAAAAACACTTGTAATAACTAGAAAAATGTATTCTGCCAGTCTCTCAAATCATTTTACAGGCCCCATTTTAGTTAAGTCAAAGGATAGCTATGTGAAAAGACAAAATCTTAATAGAAACCCCCACATTTTATAAATATTATATATATATATAATATCAAGAGCAGTAATTCAAAAAATCACTGAGCAGTTGGTGCAGAGAGACTTAGAAAGATGACAGTCTAATCCCTTACCATGAAATAAGTTAATGAATAAATTATTTGGGATATAAGATGTATGAAACCACATAAAATGTTAAAAATACATAAAAGGCCATTTTTACTTCTGTAAGTTTACTTACAAATGCTTGGTGCCCAGGGAGGTGGCACTGTGAGGAGACAGACACAAAAGAGATTCCTAGAGGAACAACTGAATTATGTATCATTTCTATTCCTTCCCTGGCCAGAGTAACTTTGGGGTTATTTAGAAGACATAACAACAATGGTTTTGAACAGTGATTTGCATTTGATGTTTTAAAGGAAATACTATGTTTAAATCTCTGTATTCTTTAAGAGTGGAATAAAATATCGTGAAAATGAAAAGTACCATCATACAAAATTTGAAACTAGTTCATGTCTCTAAAGACATGTCCCAGAGTGTCAACCTACAGAAGCCTCAGAGCTGACAGATTTCTGTGGTTAAATCATACAACACGTGTGAAACGCTGGGCAGGAAGTATCATTGGTTTATCTGAGCAGATGACGTATTTGAGAATGCATGTCATGTATAAAACCCCAGGTAAGCTGGTATATACTACAATTTTCATATGCACCTGTGCTAAGTGTATCACACAAAGGTTGGCGTCTAAGTCTGTGACCCTTTCTACAACATTGAAGTTAGCATAGGTTGGGAAGAATGGCTGTTATCTGAAATTTCATTGAAAAAAAATCATTCTGCATTGATAACTTAGAGAAACAACTACTCAAACTGTGCTTCTCTATTCTTTGCCACCAAACACAAAAGGGCAGTTTCTGTAATGATGTGGTTAAAACTGAAGTTGCTCGTTTTCCATAGCTGGCAGCCTGTAATCCTGGATGTCGGGAAGTAATGGTATGTTTAAAGCACACTAATCTCACTTCTAAAGACTGAATACTTTTGAATTACTCATTTGTAAGTTGCCCAGTGAATTCCTGTGGTTTAATCTCTGAAAAAAGGGTAGCTCTTCAAGTACAATGCACACAAGCATATGTGCACATACACACCTGCATGGATATACATAAGTGAGCTGCATGTTCTCTTTGCCATTAGGAGATTGAAATTTGATTTACCAAGCCAGTGGACAGGTGGGCGATTGAAATCAAACAGCTCTCTGCTTCTCCAAACACGAGGCATGAGGGGTCGTTTCTTCTGATTGGTTATCCCTGGAGAGAAGCAAAGAGCAGAGGGAGAAAATACTGTGGCCAAATGCACCTGAGCTAGCTGCTGGATCAATGGTCAGTATCAGCAGGGCTCTATTTAATGAAGCTTACACCAGTGTCACCGCCTCGCTGGCAGCAGTGGGTAGCACTAGTGCCAGTGCAGAGGAAGCCGAATCTATTGGAAGACAAAATAATTGCTTCGTTTTGCGGTACAAAGATATAAATCTGATTTTTGTGTACATGAGAGTGAGCTTTAAATCCTTAACTGGAAGACAGCCTTGCACAGAACAGAGTTAAAACATGATAGAAAGAGGCTGTGCAAGGCAGGCTGGTTCAGAGAACTCCGGGAGAACAGCTAAGAGGGCTTTATGGGCATGCAATCGCAGGCTCTGTGTGCAAACACCGCCTGAATGCATGCTGTCAGCTACAGGGAGGAAAGAGTTGTTTTCGTGTGTGTTTTTTCCATGATAAAGTGTTTTGACAAATCAACAGAAGCGGGGTGGGTGGGGAACCCACTGATGTGATTTACACCTAATTTATCTCATTATTGCCTCATTATTAGGGGGGAACCTCAGCAGGGCACCCCTCCCCAATGCTGTCTCTGGCATACGCTTGAGAGTGGAAAGAGAAAATGGAAGTGACAGACCTGACTCATAATATCCATGTCCTGTTTACGTTTTCTTGAATTTCCTTGAGCTGCCTTTGTGCTGATGGGTGAAATTACGAGGCAGTTAAATACCTTTCAAGACATGCTTCTAAATGTCAGTGGTATTAAAATGAAGGCACAATTTCTCTGAACCATTAACACTGTGCAGCCTGAAATTAAGAAATGTGTATTATATCTCAAGCATTCCTGCACATTTTCAGATTTCTACATTATAGTCCACCTTAAATCTGGTTCTAATAGAAATGCATTAGGATAAATTGGTCTCTCACTAGACACCTGGAAAATCACAAACAGCTCTGTAATAACACAGAAGCACAATCTTCCTGGGCTCGTGTAGGTTCTAATTATTGGTCAGCCAAAGTTAAGTCATAACATCAAGGCACACTTAATACTCTAGAACCCTGATCTATTAACGATTTGCTTATTTACTTGAGAGACAGAGCTGCAGATCGATTGATCTTCCATCCACTGGTTTACTTTCCAAATGGCTTCAATGGCTGGGGCTGGGCGGGGCCAAAGCTATGAGCTTCATCCAGGTCTCAAGTTGGTGTCAGGGGCTCAAGTACTTAGGGCCACCTTCTGCTGCTTTCTCAGGCTCATTAGCACGGAGCTGGATTGGAAGTGGAGCAGCCTGGACATGAACAAGCCCCATATGGGATGCTGGCATCACAGGAAGTGGCTTAACTCGCTGTACCAAAGTGCCAGCCCCACATTATCCTTTCAAATGAGCCACTTCCTTTCTGCTTTTATCAACATCTCAATATTCTTTGCAAAATTTCTTTTCTCATCTGTTGATCCCCACCCCCCATGCCGACACACACAGACACGGTTGCTCATTTTTATCTTCTAATGGACAGGAGATCATTTTATCCCAATTCCAGGCTGTGTGACTTTGGGCAAGTCACTATTTAAATTTTTTTTTATTAACCCTCATCAATTGTACTTATCTGTGGGGTACAACGTGACATTTCAAACAACGTACACAATATATGCTGATCAAATCAAAGTAGTCCGCATTTCCCTCCTCACATGCTCAAAGCCTGCAAGCTCCTCTCTTCTGTCCTTTCATAAAATCCATAATGGGTTACAGTGAACTATTGTCACTCTGCTGTGCTGTGGAACACTGGAATACTCTCCATCTACTGTAGGATACCATTGTACAACCTCCCTCTGTTCTCATCTGTCACCTTTCCCAACTTTTACTAGTCACTATTCTATGTTCAGATGAGCTTTTACTCTATTTTTGGCTCCACATATATGAGAGAACATGTATTTATTGCCTTGAATCAGATGAGCTATTTTACTTAACATGATGTCCTCTGGTTCCATTCATTTTGCTATAAATGTTAGGATTTCATTTTACGGTTGAAAGATATTCCGTATATATCTTCCACGTTTTGCTTATCCATGCATCTATGATGGAGATCTAATCGACTCCATGGCATGGCTATCGTGAATAGTGCTGCAATGAACCATATAGGTAAAGCATCTTTCGTATGCTGACTGCATTTCCTGCTGACCTAAACCCTGGTGGGGTAACTGGGTCAAATGGTGGACCTAGTTTCAGTTTTCTGAGGAACTGCTATACAGTTTGCCATGATGCCTGTACTAATTTGCATTCCCACTCCCCAGCATGTTAGTTTTTGTTAGTTTGATAATAGCCATTCCAACAGGGAAGAGGTGGTATCTCACTGTGGTTATGATTTGCATTTCCCTGATGGCTAGTGAGAATAAGCTTTTTATTTTCCCCATGTATTCCTTGGCCATTTGTATTCTTTTGAGAACTATTCAGATCCCTTGTCCATTTCTTAACTGGATTTTATTTGTTTATTTTTAAATATTTATTTGAAAGGCAGAGATACAGAGGCAGAGGCAGAGGCAGAGAGAGAGGTCTTCCATCTGCTGGTTGTAAAGGCCAGAGATAAGCCAATCAGGAGCCAGGAGCTTTTTCCAGGGCCCAAGCAGTTGGGCCATCTTCTTACTGCTTGCCCAGGTCATAGCAGAGTTGGAACAGAAGTGGAGCAGCCAGGACTCGAACTGGCACCCATACGGGATGCCGGTGCCATAGGCAAACGCTTAGGCACTGTACCACAGCGCTGACCCCATTAACTATGTATATATATATTTTAAATTGAGTTCCTTATATTTTCTAGATATTAATCTCTTCTCCGATGAATAGAATGCAAATATGTTCTCCCGTGCTTTGAGCTGTCCCTCATTCTGGAGGTCGGTCATGCAGAAGCTGCTTTGACAGCACCCATTTGTCTGGTTTTGCTTTTGTTGCCTGTGCTTTAGGGGGTCTTCCTTCCAAAACTGCTACCCATGCAGAGTTCTGAATGGTTACAATTTCCCGTATGCTAGAACTTCCATAGCTTCAGGTTTAACATTTAGATTTTTTTTTCCTAATTTGTGTCCATTTTTGTATAGGGTGAAAGGATGCAGTGGTAGCCAAGTTTCAGTCTTTTGTAAAATGCTGTTTATTGAAGAGACCATCCATTTTCCAGTGCAAGTTCTTGGTGCCTCTTTTAAAAATTAGTTGGCTATAGTTGTATGGATTCATTTCTGGGATCTCAGTTCTGTTCCATTTGTCTATGTGCCTGTTTTTGTGTCAGCATCATGCTGTCTGGGTTATAATAGCTCTATAGTATGTCTTAAAATCAGGTATCGTGAGGCCTTCAGTTTTGTTCAAGGTTGCTTTGGCTATTTGGGTGTGTTTGTGCTTCCATATGAGTTTTATTTTTTTGTTCTGTGAAGAACATCATTGCTACTTTAGTAATCCTGTTGAATTTGTAATTGACTATTTATTTGAAAACTGACTATTTATTTACAGAGGTAGAGAGAGGTCTTCCATCCACTGGCTCACTCCCAAATCGCAGCAATGGCCAGAGCCGGGCCACTCCGAAGGCAGGAGCTTCTTTCAGGTCTCCCACACAGGTGCAGGGGCCCAAATACTTGGGCCATCTTCTGCTGCTTTCCCAGACCATAGCAGAGAGCTGGATCTGAAGTGGAAAAGCTGGGACTAGAACTGGGGCCCATAAGAGACACTAGCACTGAAGGCAGCAACTTTACCCACTATGCACCATGCTGGCCTCTGTAATTGACTTTTGATACTATGCATATCTGTACTGAAACTCTCAGCCCGGTACTGGATCCGAGCCTCCCACGTGGGTGGCAAGAACTCACTTGAGCCATCACTGCTATCTCCCGGCGTATGTTAGTAGCAAGCTGGAGTTGGGAGCCAGAGCTGTGTGCTGAAAGCAAGCACTATAATGTGGTACATGGAATTTCTACCTGGCAACTTGTCAACTATGCAAAATGCCCACACTAGCATGAATAGTGTAATAATCTTCCAATCCAGGAACATGGGAGTTGTGATTTGTTTTTGTTTTTTGTTTTGCTTTGCTGATTTATTCAATTTGTTTCATCAGTGTTGTGATTTTCACTGTAGAAGCATTTTTACATCTTTGGTTAGATTTCTTTCAAAATGTGTTCATGAGTGACTATTGTGAATCAGATTTCTTATTTCTCAAAAAGTTCCTTATTGTATAAAATGCCACTGATTTTTTGTGCATTAATTTTAATTCATTTATCAGTTCTAACAGTCTCTGGGTGGAATTCTTAGATTTCTCTCTGCATAGAATCCTGTCAGTTTGCAAACAGGCATAATTTGACTTCCTCCTTTCCTATTCGTGTGCCTTTTCTGTGTTTTGCCGTACTGCACTAACTAAAACTTCATTATTAAATTAAGTAAAGCAGTGAGGATGAGCATCCTTGTTTGGTTCCAGAATTTAGAGGAAATGTTTTCAAATTTGCCAATTTAACATGCCATTGGCTATAGATTTGCCATATGAGATTTTTACTATGTTGAAGTATATTTCTCCTGTACCTATTTAATTTTTTTTGTTTTATCATGAATGGAAGCTGGGTTTATCGAATGCTTTTCCTGCATCTGTTGAGTTGATCATGTTAATTTTGTTAAACCTTCATTCCGTTGGTGCGATTTATTACTTCTCTCCAATGTTGAACCATCCCTGCATCTCTGGAGTTAAAACCCAGTTGCAGGCCGGCGCCGTGGCTCAACAGGCTAATCCTCCGCCTTGCGGCGCCGGCACACCGGGTTCTAGTCCCGGTCGGGGCGCCGGATTCTGTCCCGGTTGCCCCTCTTCCAGGCCAGCCCTCTGCTGTGGCCCCAGAGTGCAGTGGAGGATGGCCCAAGTGCTTGGGCCCTGCACCCCATGGGAGACCAGGAGAAGCACCTAGCACCTGGCTCCTGCCATCAGATGAGCGCGGTGCGCCGGCCGCAGCGCGCCGTCCGCAGCAGCCATTGGAGGGTGAACCAACGGCAAAAGAAGACCTTTCTCTCTGTCTCTCTCTCTCACTGTCCACTCTGCCTGTCAAAAAAAAAAAAAAAAAAAACCCAGTTGCGTAATGCATGATCTCTTTGTGTTACTGGATTGGATTGACTAGTATTTTCTTGAGTGTTTACGTCTATATTAGAGATGGACTTGCAGTTTGTTCTTTCATGTGCTCTTGTTTGGCTTTGGAATCAAGGTGATGCTGGCCTCATGGAATGAGTTTGGAAGGGATCCTTCTCTTTGAAACTTTTAGAATCATTTGAGAATTTGGTGGGGGCCACGGCTCACTAGGCTAATCCTCTGCCTGCAGCGCCAGCACCCCGGGTTCTAGTCCCGGTCAGGGCCCCGGATTCTGTCCCGGTTGCCCCTCTTCCAGGCCAGCCCTCTGCTGTGGCCCAGGAGTGCAGTGGAGGATGGCCCAGGTGCTTGGGCCCTGCACCCGCATGGGAGACTAGGAGGAAGCACCACGCCAGTGGTAATGCACCAGCCATAGCAGCCACTTGTGGGGTGAAACAACGGAAAAAGGAAGACCTTTCTCTCTCTCTCTCTCTCTCTCTCTCTCTCTCTCTCTCTCACTAACTCTGCCTGTCAAAAAAAAAAAAACAATTTGAGAATTCAAGATAGCTCTTCCTTAAGAGTTTGGTAACACTCAGTGTTGAAGCCATGTGGTCCTATACGTTCTTGTTGGGAGACTTTGTTTTACTGATTGAATCTCATTACTCATTCTTGGTCTCTAAGTTTTTTGTTTTTCTGGTCCAGCTTTGTAAATTGTATGTGTCTGTATACTTTTCCATTTTTTCTAGGTACTACTTACTTGTGCATAATAGTAGCTCATGATCCTGTATAATATCTTTTTCAATTCTGGTTTATTAACTTGAGTCTCCATTATCTCTTAGGATTAGTCTTGCTGAAGCTTTGGGGTTTTTTTGTTTGTTTGTTTGTTTGTTTCTCTTTTTAAAAAATCCAACTCGTTGTTTCATGGACATGTTGTGTTGTTAGTCTCTATTCCATTTATTTCTAACCTGACCTTTGGTATTTTCTTTTGACTTTGAGCTTGATACTTGTGTTCTAGGCCCTTAAAATGTACACACTGTACACGTGATATGTTTTCCTTTCTTTGATGTGTCTATTGCTAGAAACCTTTTGCATCTCATAAGTTTTGTTATGTTGCACTTCTATCTTCATCTATGTCAAGAATTTTTAATTTCCTCAATGATCCATTGTCTATTCAGGAGCATGATGTTCGTTCTTCATGTGTTTCAATAATTTATGAAGTTTATTTTCTTTCATTGTGGCCAGAAAACATGATATAATTTCAGTGTTTTTGAATTTGTTGAGACTTCTTTGTAGCCTAAAAGAAGGTTACTCTAGAGAAGAGCTCATGTGGAGATGAAGAGAATGTGTTTTCTGCAGCTGTTGGATGAAATGTTCTGCAAATGTCAGTTAGGTCCATTTGGTCTATACTATGGTTTAACTCTGTTTCTTAATCTTTTTGTTTGGATGATCTGCCTATTGATGAAAATGGGGTGTTGTCTGTTGCTGCTGTTGTATTGGGACTTCTAGCTCTCACTTTTAGACATGGTGTCTTATAAAATTGGGTGCTCCAGCTTTAGGAGTACATATATTTAAAATCATCATCGTCTTGTTAAATTGATCTCATTGCCATTCTATAGTGACCTTTTATCTCTTTACAGTTTCTGTCTTTAAAGTCTATATTGTCTGATATACATGTACTTTCTCTTGCTTGCTGTTGGCTTCCAGTTGTATGGAGCATTTTCTCCCATCGTTTTAGTTTAAGCCTACATGAATCTTTATTGGGTAGTTCCTGGTAGACAGTGTATCTTTTTAAAAAAAAAAAAATTCAGTCTTTAGCTTTTAACTTGAACTCCGTCTGTTGACCTTCAAGGTTATTTATAAGTAATGACTTAGTCCTTTTTTTTATTTCCTCAGATACCTTTTATTTAAGGAATATAAACTTCATACATTTCATAATTACAACTTTAGGAACATGGCAATTCTGCCCATTCTCCCAGCCCTCCAGCCCACTCTCCCAGCCCTCTTCTTCCACCCTTTTTTCCCATACTGACTTTTTTTCTAAGATCTATTTTCAATTAACTTTATACACATATGATTAATTCTATGTTAGGAGTCCTAACAGTATGGAAAACTTTTTCAACAGTTGAGACAAGGGCTGTTCAAAGCCATTGCTTCTCAAAGTGTTGATTTCACTTCTATACACTGCCTTTTAGATGCTCTGTTAGTTATCACAGGTCAGGGAGATCATATGGTATTTGTCCTTTTGAGACTGGCCTATTTCACTAAGTATGATATTTTCTGGTTTCCTTCATTTTTATTGCAAATGACTGGACTTAATTATTTCTTCTTACCACTGTAGTACTCCATGGTGTGCATATGCCATAATTTTTTATTTAAATGGCAGATATTTTTTAAAAGATTAATTTATTGAAAGACAGAGATACAGAGGCAGAGAGAAGTCTCTCAACCACTGGTTCACTCCCCATATGGCTGCAATGGCCAGAGCTGGGCTGATCCAAAGCCAGGAGCCAGGAGCTTCTTTCAGGTCTCCCATATGGGTGTAGGGGGCCAAGGACATGGGCTATCCTCTACTGCCCTCCCAGGCCATAGCAGAGAGCTGGATTGGAAGTGGAACATCTGGAACTCAAACCTGCAACCATATGGGACACCAGCACTGCAGGTGGTGGCTTTGCCCACTACACCACAGCCCTGGCTCCCAAAATTCCTTTATATAGTTTTCAGTTAATAGGTATTTTGGTTGATTCCATATATAAGCTATTGTGAATTGGGTTGCAATAAACATGAGGGTACAGATAATTTTCATATGCTGAATTCATTTCCCTTGGGTTAATTCCCAGGAGTGGATGGCCGGGTCAGATGGTAGGTCTATACGCAGATTTCTGCTGTATCTCCATACTGTCTTCCACAGTGGCTTTACCAGTGTACATTCCCACTAACAGTGGTTTGAGTACCTTTTCCCTACCATCCTCAACAGCATTTGTTGTTTGCTGATTTCTGTATGAAAGCCATTCTAATGGAGGTGAGGTGAAACCTTATTGTGGTTTTGATTTGCATTTCCCTGATGTGGGATCCTGAACATTTTGTTCATGTGTCAGTTGGCCATTTAGATTTCCTCTTTTGAAAAATGCCTGTTTAAGTCCTTTGCCCATTTTTAACTGGGTTGTTTGTTTTGTTGAGTTTCTCGATCTTTTTGTATATTCTGGTAGTTAATCCTTTATCAGTTACATAGTTTGAATATGTCCCATTCTGTCAGTTGCCCCTTCACTTTATTGATTTTTTTTTTTTTGGTAGTACAGAAGCTTCTCAATTTAATGTAATCCATTTCTTCAATTTTGGCTTTGATTACTTATGTCTCTGGGGTATTTTCTAAGAACTCTTTGCCTATGCCCATGTCTTGCAGGGTTTACCCAATTTTCTCTAATTTGATGGTATCAGGTTGTAAATTTATGTCTTTGATACATGTTGAGTGGCTTTTTGTATAAGGTGTAAGGTAGAGGCCTTACTTCATACTTCTGCATGGGGAGATCCCTTTTTCACAGCACCATTTGTTGAAGAAACTGTCCTTGTTCCAGGGTTTGGTTTTAGCTCCTTGGTCAAATAAAAGTTAGCTGTAGATGCTTGGATTGGCATCCTTAATTAAATAGATTCCAGGGTATTTTTTTTGGTAGCTATTGTGAATGGATTGCTCTTAGGAGTTGTAGATGCTTGGATTGGTTTTTGACGTTTCTGTTCTGTTCCATTGGTGTATCTATCTGTTTTTGTACCAGTACCAGGCTGTTTTTGTTCTTACGATTTATTTATTTGTAAGTGAGTTACACAGAAGAGTCTGAGGTCTTCCATCTGCTGGTCCATTCTCCAGTTGGCCACAACAGCCAGAGCTGCGCCAAGCTGAAACCAGGAGCTTCTTCTGGGTCTCCCACACAGGTGCAGAGGCCCAAGGACTTGGGTCATCTTCCACTGCTTTCTCAGGCCATGGCAGAAAGCTGGATATAAAGTGGAACAGCTGGGATTCAAACTGGTGTGCATATATGTTGCTGTGGATTCGTTTCTGAGAGGAGGAGTGTGGTGGGGGCAAGAGGCACAGAGTCACCACACAGACCCCAGGAGGCGGGTGAAAGCAGGCCTGAGGCAAGCAGCCTGCAGACTGTTTATTTCAGTTGCTACAGCAGCTTAAATAGCCAAGGCAGCCAATCCAGTCAAGGGGCAGTCTATGCCCTAACCAATCACACCCTGTTGCCAGGCAGACTCTGCTGTCATGTGGCTTTAGAAACCATCCAATCACAGCCTGTTGCCAGGCAGTTTCTGTTGCCAGCGGCCATCTTGGCATGGCCTCCTCATTCCACCACATTTCCCCCTTTTCCTTTATTTTTGAGCAACAGGAGACCACTGGAGTGCTTGCTCAGATGGGGGTAGGAATGAAGAACAATGTTAATCAGGAATGGCAAGACCACATGCAGGCTGTGGGCAATTTGAGTGGCTGACCAGAGCTAGCGGGGTATAAAACAGTAATGGTTGTGGCTGTGGGCAGTTCCTCAGGGTAGGTTGATAGGGCAGGTGCGTCTGCTAACAAGGTGGACTCTCAGTGGTGGAATAAGAAGGCCATGCCAAGATGGCCGCTGGCAACAGAAACTGCCTGGCAACAGGCTGTGATTGGATGGTTTCTAAAGCCACATAACAGCAGGACTTCATTTTTAAGACTGGGCTGGTGGTGCTAAATTCTATCAATTTTCGTTTGTCACTGTAAGTCTTTATTTCTCCATTCATGGAGAACTGTTTTTGCAGGGTGAAGTATTCCTGGGAAGTTTTTCTCCAGAACTTGGAATCTGTCATTCTTTTCCCTCCTGTCCTGTAATTTTTTTGTTAAACTGTTCGTCTAGTGGACATCCCCTTAACTGTGAATTAGTGCTTTTCTCTTACAAATTCTAGAATTCTGTTTGTGCTGTAGCTTTGAGAGATTGAATATGATATGTCACATTAAGGACCTTGTATGGTCATGTCTACTTGGGGTTCAGTTGGTCTCTTATACTTGGATGTCTGTATCTTCCTCTAGATTAGGACATTTGCAGTTATATTTCATTGAATAGGTTTCCTGAACCTTGTCTCTTCTCTCTTCCTTCAGAAAGTCCAAAAATTAGAATATTTTTTATGATATCCCAGCTATCTCGGGGGTTTTCATTCTTTTTCTTTCTTATATTGCGGTATTTCATAAGACCTGTCATCAAATTCAGTTACTCTTTCTTCTCAACCTACTCTTTTGTTGAGGCTTTCAAGTGAATATTTTATTTGACATTGAGCCCTTTATTTCCAAAATTTCTATTTGGTCCTTTTTAAATATTTCTCTTTGCTGAATTTATTTCTTGTCACACATCATTTCCCTGACTTCACCTGTTTGTATTCACTTATCTCTTCAAGTGTCCTCACATTCATTCTTTGGCAAAGTGACTGATAAATAATTCCAATCTACTTTGACTTGAAGTCTGTTACTAAAGCATTGTTTGTTCTTTTGGAGGCATCATATTTTTTTCTATACTTCTTATGCCCCCACATTAATATTTGCGCATCTGGTGCATCAGCTATCTCAGTTTTAAAGGGTGGCTTTTGTAGTAAAAACTTTGTCCTGACAATATGTCTGCAACTGTTGGTTTTGTAGGTTACTTGGGCTTTAGTTCCAGTTGGATACCGTGGTCTACCTTATTTCACTATAATTGATGACAGCAATAGTAAGAGCTAGGGGCAGCCCTGGTACCCAAAGCGTTGCTGAGGTCCTAGGCTGGAATTGTGTTAGTGACTTCAGCGGGCAGTTTAGATTGGATATAAAGTTCCTCAGGAGCTACCTAAAGAGCCAGGATTGTAGGACAATGGCTGGTAGGCACTCCAGACCATAGACAGTCCCGAGTGCTGCTGGCAAGCATACTGGGTACTGGGGGTTTCAAGAGCCCTGGCTAGCAGTCCCAGAATGCACTGGTCCCAAAAGTATTAAGTGATGCCCTGAGTGGCAGGGGGAGGGAAAGAAGGGATTGGTTCTGAAGTCTGAGAGCAAAACACTTCCATTTCTATGACTCTGGGGAAGGATATCCCTAACACCTGTGTCCCTCTCACTTGTGGTGCAGTGTGCTATGTGGGTAGGGTGCTGAGGTCACTGTTATTCTGCTGGGTCTAGTTGGATTCATGAGGCTGCAGTCTGCTTGCAAGTGTTGTAGGAGGTCTGTGGGGTCCCAAGGATGAAGCTAGTGATAGGCTCCTGTCCCACAGGTCAGCATGGCTTCCAACAGTAACTCCAGTATCTCCTTTTTCAATATGGTGGTATACTGCCACAAGTTTGGGGGCCACAGGGGAGACATGTGAGTTCCTTCTCTGAAGCAAGGCTATCTTACATGCTCTGGCCAGCTTCCGTTCCTGGGCTCATAGTCTCTGCTGACTGTAGACCTGTAGCTAGGGTCGCTAGTATAAGGTATCCGTGCAGATGGGCCCTGCTAAGGCTTTCCTATGTGTTCATTCCTCGGCAATGCAGATTCCCCCTGGCCAGGGTTGGGGTTGCAGTTGAGTGTTGGCTTTGTTTTGCTCTACAGCACCATCCAGGTCTCTGGCTAGCAAGGTGCCCATCATGCCCTTGCTGATGTCTGGTGTCCTCCCTAGGCTCTTGCCTTGACATGCAGCTTCCATCTGTCTGTGCTGTTTTCTGTGGAGGAGGAGGTGAATGCTGGCCACTTCTGTTTGGCTATCTTGTCTCTCTTGCAAGTCAAATTCTTGAACTTCATTTATCTAATCTTAAAATTTGAATAATCACAATGCTTAATGAAATAATAATTTTAAAATATCTAATTGAGAGGATGTGTAAAACATCACATCTAGCAGTTGGAATACTCCCAACAAATACAAAGTAATATAAATTCAGCCTATTTTTCCATCCCTTTGTGCACCTTCACAGAGGTCTACCCAGGGTACTAGAGAAAGGGCTTGTTCAGTTGTCCTCGTCTCCTCCACTGCTGATTTATTGTTAAAACTACACTTCTTCACCTCGGAGTCATTCACTATCCAGGTCCTTCAACTACCCTGCATGGTGAGCTAGCTTTTCAGCCATGTCTCCACCAGCCCACGACTATCTCCTGAGACAGATGCAATAAAGAATGAAATCTCAACAATATTTGGCTCTTCAATGCAACCTGGATTCTCAGGGACTCCTCTGCAGTCAACAGATGACTAGGTACAAAACTTGAAGCAGAACCATGAGAATAAGAGCTGACTTTCAATGAGCTTCAGAGAACCCTTTATATTGTTGGGCCTCAGTTTTCTCACTGCTAAATGGGGAGCAATGCCAGCACTCTCAGAGATACTGAGAAAATACACATAAATGTGACAATGTTATATAAACATTATGAAACAAGTATGTGTTGGGTACTTATGCTACTTCAGGCATTCTGCTAAACTCTAAAGATACAGCAGAAATTGTGACAGATGGGTCTATCAGGGAGCCTAACAAACTTGCATGGAGGGCAGACATTAAATAACGACTACTTAATCGTAAGAGTGACTCTGTTATAAAGGAGAGACACTATATTAATAAAGCATATTTCAAGGGTCAAGAAAATCTGGGTGAAACAAGGAACATATGAACCTTACTTTAAATACTTGACAAATGAAGGCATTCAAAAAACTTATTTTTTTTCCTGAATCTAGAACCCATACAGTCCTTAAAATGAAGAAATTTCTACTTACAACTTGATTGAATCCATTTTCATAAGTGAAAATATCATGTAGCTTCAAATATTTGCAGTTATTATATGTGATGAAGTAGCTGTTTTTGAAGACTGAGGTATTCAAACACATTTCACGCTGTTGAGGATATGAGAGTACATCATAAGGAAAATATAAATATTAACCAATAGTATCTATACTCCTTAGGCATTGTTACCCAGGCAAAATTCTCAGGAGCTTTCAGTAGTCCATTCATTCATCCATTCATTTAACAGAGAAATATTTAAATGGGCTTCCATGCCTGATCCTATGCTATATTCATCCCAACTTTAGGCAAAATCACACAGATATTTATTCCGTGTATTTCCTGGACTCCTCCCTGTCCTGCTCCCTGTGGACATGCTATTTGACCCTTTCAAACAGCTCAGGGCTCAGTAGCTGACTCTGCAGATTGTCCCTTGCTAGAGTATAGTGAGGACAAAGCATTCCGAGGAGCCTTCTGTATTGGGTTCCCTGTGCCCTGCCTCCCATCCTCTTGGATTCCCTTCTACTCCAGCCACTGCTGAGACAACTGGCTTTATTCACGTGTGGTCTATAGCTCCTGATTGCCAGATTGTTCAATGTCCTCTCTGTGCCTCTGGTTTGAAGGGAGAGGGATGCTCGAGGGATTGTTCCTGGTGTTTTTGCATGCATGGCCTGAGGGGGTTGCAATCCTGACACTTGAAAAACATAGGGCAGAGACGAGTATGTAAATTCTTCCCTCTTCAACCTCTCAGGTGGAGAATTCTAGACATGACTTCTCTGGCTTAGAAAATCCCAGTGGGATTAAGTTCCTAGGATTCCCTAAGTGGTAATAAATGGAAGAAACCTACTTGTGTTTGCCTTTCCTTCCTTCTCTGTTGCATTCTTCCAAGGCTTCCCACACTCATTCCCTGTGATCACTTCCCAAATTAAATTATGTGCCTGTAGTCCCCATTCCAAACTGCTTTGAGATGGTAGTAATGTTATAGATCAAACAGGATTTGGCTCCAAAACTCTTGTAGACATTTGAAGTCTCAATTTTGCTAATGTGGCTGACAGATCCAGGATCTATCCTTTCTTCATCTAATTGTGGCATCCAAGAGGTAGACCTGGGGGGAGGTTGTTAGGTCACTGTGGGCTGGCCCTCTAACGGTTGTTCTTGCAAGAAGGTTGATATAAGATAAGCATGATTCCTATATGTATCTTTGCTCCCTGGATCACCGTGTGAATGTTCCTCCGTGTGTGCTTGGTCATTGCCAGCCACCTCAAACACCAGATTGATGGGGATGCCTGATCTTGAACTGTGAATCTCCAAATTATAAGACAAAATAATCCTTTCCTTCCCAAGAAACTTCTCTTAACTTTTCATTACTTTAAAATACCTAATACAAATGGGGAGTATAACCAGGTGAATATACTTTCTGATATCATTAACTATTGAATAACAATGAGGAGGGCAAATTGAGACAATTCTAGAGTATGATACATGCTTTAGAGAAACAAAAATGTTGGGGCTGGTGCTGCCAGAGGAAGCCACCACGTGCAGTACCAGGATCCCATATAGGCGCCAATTTGAGTCCCGGCTGCTCCACTTCAGATCCAGCTCTCTGCTATGGCCTGGGAAGGCAGTGGAAGGTAGCCTAAGTCCTTGGGCCCTTGCACCCACATGGGAGACCTGGAAGAAGCTCCTGGCTTTGGATCAGCACAGCTCCTGCTGTTGCGGCCAATTGGGGAGTGAACCAGCAGATAGAAGACTCTCTCTCTCTCTCTCTCTCTCTCTCTCTCTCTCTCTAACTTGGCCTTTCAAATAGATCTTTAAAAAAGGGTTCTACGATGGAGAATGAAGTCAATAAGGTCAGAGATGCTAGTTGGAGGGTGTGTGACCTAATATTAGATAAGATGGTTTGGGGAAGCCTCTTGGACAAGAAACCCTTGACCTGACATTGACATCTAAGAGAAAGGAAGCAATTGCCTGTTGGAGGGTCTGGGTAGGGGTTGGGGGAGGGTGATGCTCTTCAGTCAGAGCAAAGTGTAGAGTCCGTGAGAGAGCTTTGGACTGGTGTCCTGGAAATCAAAGGAACCTCAGTACACTCGGAACCAGTGAGAAGGAGAGAGAATCGGGTGCTGGGTTGTTCAGGTTTTCTGAGGCAATGATAATTTGGATTTTATTTTAGGTACAATAAGAAAACAAGGATTTTAAGCAGGAGGAAGTAAAATGATATTTCTATGAATAATATCATGACTGCTGCATGGAAAACAGACTACAGGAGGGTCAAAGTGGAAGCAGTTAGCACATTGGGGAGGTTCAGAAACAATGGTAATTTAGACGTGGAAAGTGGTGGAGGAGAGAAAACCTATAGGCTTTGCCTTCCAGGTAGCAATTTAATCAAATTCAATTCAACTTGGCACTCTGAGTGGATGAGGTGGCACATGTGTCCTTTCCCCACTTGGGTTGCCAGCTGTACGTAACATGAAAGAATACTTGGTTCCTGCTTTGGAAATATTGAGTTGTTAGTTTCGGACCAATTGCACTTCAGGAACAGTCTATTTGTGTCACATGTCAGTCTTGCTATGGTGCACAAGGAGCGAAAGGGAAGTTTTTTGCCTGCAGAACCAAAGATTCATACCCTAATCTGTAGGAGGAAGGTTTTGTTGAGAAAATTACAACAAAAGTTTTATTTTAGCCAACATGAAATGTTAGAATTTCACTTCCATGCTAATATTTAACTTCACAGAGAAAAAAAATGCAACAGTAAATAGGCTGAAGCAACTTTCTTTTTTTCTTTTAAAATGTTTATTTATTTTACTCGAAAGAGTTACACACTCTTGGGACTCCGAGAGAAGGAGAGGCAGAGAGAGTCTTCCATCTGCTGGTTTATTCCCCAGATGGCCACAATGGCCAGAGCTGTGCCGATCCAAAGCCAGGAGCCTCCTCCGGATCTCCCACGTGGATCCAGAGGTCCAAGGACTTGGGCCATCTTCCACTGCTTTCCTAGGCCATAGCAGAGAGCTGGATCAGAAGTGGAGCAGCCAACACTCAACCCAGTGCCCATATGGGATGCCGGCACTGCAGGCAGCGGCTTTACCCGCTACACCACAGCACTGGCCCCGAAGCAACTTTCTTATACGCTTTTGCTATATCTTCCTTAAAATATAAAAATATTAAATTACTAAATGAATATCTACTTGTCAATATTAAAGGAAAATATTTGATAGTAGCAACATCCAGTTATGTATTAAAAATATTGAGGGGCAAGTGGCACAGTGGATGGAAGGTCTTTCCCCTTTGCCTTGTCCTCTCTCTTTCTTGCATTCAACTAAATACTTCCAAATGCTTTCTGCTTTTCAAATAGTCTTTAAAAACGGAGGGACAGGAGATGGTAGCAGTAAACCACCAGCAGGTGGGAGTTGTCAGTTGAACTACTGAAAATACCCATTTGTTCAATCTATCCTGGGAAACTTTCCAATTTAAGTTCATGTTTTTGCTTGCCTGGTTCCAGATGTATAACTTTATGCATTTATCAGGATATTAATAATTTTTCTTATTGTATTTGACTTCTTAAAATTTACTTTAAATTCTAAAACAGTCATTTTTTGCATTATTCCCTTACTTTGACTAGGGCAGGAACAGGGTTCTAGAGCAGAGTGGGCATGAGGAGGCAGCCAGAACTCCAGGGTTGGGACAGAGGAAGTGGGAAAGCAACAAGCCTGAGATTCAGTCTGAGCCAGGAAGGGTCAAAACACTGGCCAGAAACAGGTATTGAAGTACAGGCGTACTTCAAGAAAATCGTGGTAAGTGGAATTAAAAGATAAGCTTACGGGTTGGCACTGTGGCATAGTAGGTTAAACGTCTACCTACCTGTAGTGCCAGCATCCCATATGGGCACTGGCTCTAGTACCGACTGTTCCACTTCTGATCCAGCTCCCTGCTGATGGCCTGGGAAAGCAGTAGAGATGGCCCAAGTGCTTGGACCTCTGCACTTGCATGGGAGACCTGGAAGAAGCTTCTGGCTTCAGATTGGCCCAGGTCCATCCATGGCAGCCATTCAGGGAGTGAACCAGCAGATGGAGAACCCCTCTCTCTGTGTATCCCTCTCTCTGTTATAACTCTGCCTCTTAAGTAAGTAAATAAATCTTTAAAAATTTGGTTAGCTACAAAGTGTTTTTGAAATCTATGCATATGAAAGGATCTTCAAGAATGTATATTATAAACACTATACATGGGTTTCATTTTGCATCAAAACAAACTTGTAATTCTGTTTCGCATGAACTTCTTGAAGTACTCATACAATGACAGAGCTACAGTTTGGTCAAGAAAGAGTTAAAATTAGTGACCAATGATAAAAACCGAAAGTCTGGTGTTTGATTAAAAGAGCAATGGTGTTTCCTTATAATTTTTAAAGGTATAGAGGAGCAGATATACACACACTTAATTATCTACTTATGTATGTGAACACAGATATAGTTCTCTGTTCTATCTCCTGAAGAGGTCTAGAACCAATACCATCCCAAAAGGAGTGAGTACCGCTGGCTTCCAGGTCTCTGTTTCTAAGTACCATTCTCCAACCAAAAGAAACAAAGGTTTCTTGGTAAAATGAGTGATTATGGGCCTGGAAAAATGGAAGACCTAGCTTGAATCTGTAATATCTCATGGCAGAAAGTAAGGAAATGCTCAAAATGACATGAATGTCCCAAAATGAAACCGAGGTCAGCTAGTAGATGCTCCCACTAAGCAAATAAGTAATAATTTGTTAAAATAAGTAATAAAAGTAACATACTGAAAATATCCCATTCAATAATAGGACTCTGTCCATATTGGTATAAATAATAAAGGAATAAAACATAAATTGGAGGAGAAAGGTTGTTCCTTAGAGCAGGATGCCAACCAATAAATGCAGGAGGAATGATGGGATTATTGACTATCACAGAATTAAAATGAGCAAGAATGATAAATGGATGCTGAAACTAGCAGGTGAAAGTTTGCTGAATAACACAACACCTACATATTTTCAAAGTTATCTACCCAACTACATATTAGTAATTAGGAAAGAAAAAGCCTCAGTAACTCTATAGTCAAGGTCATGGACCTACTAGGTGATCAAAGTGTCTACCACCAGTAATGAATGAATTGACATCATGGCTTCATGATGTGCTACACTGAGATCAACTCTGCATCGTTTCAGTGCCAGTCCTCCCAGAATCCAGTCACAAAGAAGCACAAGACAAGCTCAAATTGAAGGACAGTCCACAAAATAACTGGTTTGTAGTTTTCAGAGATGCCAAGGCCATGAAAGCTAAAGAATAGAGCGAGCAACTGTTCCAGATTGAAGATGACTAAAGAGACATGACAAGTAAGTGTAACATGATCTGTGGTTAAATTCTGAGTGAAAAACAACAGTTAGAAAGGGCAATTGGCGAAGTGTGGATGTGATTTGTCAGTTAATGACTGTACCACAGTTCTGTAGGAGATTCTTTGTCTTTCAGGAAAGACACTCTAAAATACTTGGGTTAACAGGCGTAACATTTGCAACTTCCTCACTTGGTACTGAAAAAATGCACGTGGAGAGACAAGTAGAAAGTGAAATGGCAAATGTTAACACTTGGGAACCTGGGTAAAAAATTCACAAGAGTTTGTGCTAGTCTTCTAAACTTTTCTACAAGTTTGGATTAATTCTGAATTTTAAGTATTTAAAGTAAGAGTCTAGATTCAAGTGAAAGTTTAAAAAAAAATCCATGTTTTGCACTGAAAAAAAAATCCAAAATGCATAAGAAAGACTTTAACTATATTGGTCCCCACTTGTCATTCATCCTCCTGTGATTATCAGCATTAGCTGCCTCGTTTCCCCTTTATCCTTTTGCATGTTAAGGTGAACATCTTCATACACGTTTATTGTTTTTTTTTAAATGGAATCGCTTGGGGCCAGCACGGTAGCGCAGTGGGTTAAGAACCTGGCCTGAAGTGCTGGCATCCTACATGGGCACTGGTTCTAGTCCCAGCTGCTCCTCTTCCAATCCAGCTCTCTGCTATGGCCTAGGATAGCATGGAAGATGGCCCAAGTCCTTGGGCGCCTGCACCCATGTAGGAGACCCAGAAGAAGCTCTTGGATCCTGGCTTCAGATCAGTGCAGCTCTGGCCATTGCAGCCATCTGGGAAATGAACCAGCGGATGGAAGTCCTCTCTCTCTGTCTCTACCTCTCTCTGTAACTTTTCGAATGAATAAAATAAATCTTTTTTAAAAAATGGAATCACAATCCTATTGGCTTGGAACCCATATAATTAGGAGACAGAAAAGCATGAAATATAAAATATTTATATTTAGGAAAACAGTATAAAATCAAACTCATCCTTATATTGATAGGATGAATATAAATTGATTTATTCCATCAATGCTTGTTTAAAGACATCCAGAATTCCTCCTCCCCCAGTTCTTTGTCCACTCTACATGGTCCTGTACTCTTGTGGATAGATGTAGATACAGACACACAGTCTCTATAATTGGCTGCCTTCCACACAGTTAGTGTGGAATATGTTCCCAAAGTGAGTACTGTGTCAATCAGAATGTGTGTATTTCTAACATATCATGCCAGATTACTTTTGGAAAAAAATCACGATTCACCATAATCATCACAAAGTTCATTTTCTGCATCTTCTCCCACAACACCGTCATGAATTTTCTTATTTGTATGTATCTCATAAATACACCAGTAGGAACGTGGTGATTCTTCCCGCCCACTGTCCCACCATTCTTCCTCATCCTCTCATCTTTAGTCCAAGAAAGAAAAAAACTGTTCTTCCACAGTCTAGACAAAGGCTGTTCAATGTTCTTGCTCCTTCCTCTTTTCCCTTCCTTTCTCCCCCTTCTTTCCTTTTAAAAACTTATTTTTAAAGAAGAACCCAAGGATGGTACATCTCTTATGAGCTCTTAGACGTAACTGTAACTTAAGAGACATAGTATTATCCTCCATTTAATACACTGAATGGAAGTGATTCTTCAGAACAAGTTTTACTAAGTTTCACGATACAACTCTTTGAAGACAGAGGTCCTGCACGGGAAGTTAGTGCACAGTGATTCTTGCTTATTTAACAAATAACACTCTTTCGTATGACATTGGTGATCACCCAAGGCTCTTGACATGAGCTGCCTCAGCTTTGGAAGCCTTTTGGATCCACTGGCTCACCAAGACCATAAACGACGTAGAAGTTCTCTCCTCCCTTCAGGGAAGAGTACATCCTTTTTAAGTGGCCATTTCTTTTTCAGTGAAGTCTCTCCTCCAGGGGTGCTTTATGTATGATCTTTTTTTAATCCAGAGTGTCTTGGCTTTCCAGCCAGACTAGAATGCCTTTAGGGTTGATTCTGAGGTTTGAGTGCTACTTAAAGCTATTGTCATGCTGTGAGTCTGCATTATGGACTGCTTCCCATGTTGGAGCCTTCACTCCTTTTTAATTCTATTGTTTCTAAGCACTTACTCCTATTTACATAATCACTTTAACACTTGATCCTATCTATACGGTCACTTTACCACTTATTCCTATCCATTTGATTTTTATAACAGTTAAGCTGCTATTTTTATCAGCCAGTTTAAGGGATTTTGGGGTCCTATAGCTAGTTAAGCTGTATCCTTAGAAGTAAGTTCGTAGAAATATATGTAGAACTATACTGCTTTGCAGTTAGAAACTTCATACATTTCAGAATTACAACTTTAGAACCTGGGTCATTCAACCCACTGTGCCGGCCCTCCTACCCACACTTCTACCCCCTTTCCTGTACCCTTTCTTTTTATTTTTTACTAGGATCTGTTTACATTTAAACTTTATATATATATATGATTAATTCTTTGTTAAGTATACCATTCAATGAATCATATGAAAGAGAAAAATAAGGAAAATATCATAAAGGAAAAGATAAACAAAAATATAAGAATAGCTGTTCCTCTACAGTTGAGAAGGGCTGTTCCAAATCATTGCTTCTCAAAGCATCCATTCGATGGAACATGTTGTCTTTAAGGTGCTCTGTTATTTATCACAGCTCAGGGAGAAAACACATAATTTGTCCCTTTGGGACAAGTTTGTTTCACTAACTATGATGTTTTCCAGTTTTATCCATTTTGTTGCAAATGACCAGACTTTTTTTTTTCTTTTATCACTGCTGTGTAGTATTCTATGATGTACATATCCTGTAATTTCTTTATCCAGTCTTCAGACATTTGGGTTCATTCCATGTCTTTGCTATTGTGACTTGAGCTAACTTATTGAGGACAAAAGTCTTGCATATGGAGTTAGTACATGGTGACTTTTGTAGTTAATTTAACAATTCACACTCTTATGAATGAAATCAGTGACCACCCAAGGCTCTTGACATGAGCTGCTTAGCTCTTGGAAGTCTTTTGAGTCCACAAACTCTGTCAGTATTTAGATAAGACCATAAGCAAAGTCCTAAGTTCTCTCCTCCCTTCAGAGAAAAGTACATCCTTCTTTGATGGCCACTTTTTTCCACTGGCATCTTGTTCATAGAGTCCTTCATATAGAACATTTTTGCCACAGTGCTTTCATGGGCTTTTCAGCCAGACCAGGAAGCTTTAAGGGGTGATTCTGAGATCAGGGTGTTACTTAAAGCGGTTGTCATTCTATGAGTCTGCTGTATGGACTGCTTCCCATGTTGGAACATTCTTTCTTTTTTAACTCAATTATTATTACCAGGCACTTGATCTTATTTATATGATCACTTTAATACTTAACCCTATCAATATGCTCACTATAACACTTAATATGATCAATTTAACAATTAAGATGGTATTTTTACCACCAAGCTTAATGGGATTTGGAGTCCCATGACAAGTTTTTAAACTTTACTCGTAGCAGTAAGTCCATTGGAATGTATGCAGAATGACATAGTCTTACAGTTAGACATCTTCCTCCTTCTCTTATTCCCATTTTATTTCTTACTCAGATCTATTTTCAGTGGACTTTATACATATGATTAACTCTATGTTAAGTAAAGAGTTCAAGAAATAGTATGAAATTGAAAAAAGAAAAAAACCAACAAAAACCAAACTGTTCCACGAAAGTCAAGACAAGTGCTGCTCAGTTCATCTCTTCTCAAAATATCAATTTCACTTCTACAGATTTCATTTTAGGTGTTCTATTAATTCTCACAGACCAGGGAGAACATAGTATTTGTCCCTTTGGAACTGGCTTATTTCACTAAGTGTCATGTTTTCCAGTTTCATCCATTTTGTTGCAAATGACTGGATTTCATTTTTTTTTTTACTGCTGTGTAGTATTCCATGGAGTACATATTCCATATTTTATCTAGCCTTTGGTTGATGGGCGTTTAGGTTGATTCCATGTCTTAGCTATTTTGAACTGAGCTGCAATATACAGGAAGGTGAAGCTAGCTCTTTTGTTTACTGATGGCATTTCCTTTGGGTAAATGCCCAGGAGTGGGATGGCTGGGGTCATATGGTAGGTCTGTATTCAGACCTCTGAGGTATCTCCATACTGTCTTCCAGAGAGGCTTTAACAGTTTACATTCCCACCAAGAGTGGATTAGGGTATCTTTTTCCCAGCATCCTCATTAGCATTTGTTGTTTGTTGCTTTCTGTATGAAAGCCATTCTAACTGAGATGAGGTGAAACCTCATTGTGGTTTTGATTTGCATTCCCTGACAGCTAGTGATCCTGAACATTTTTTCATGTGTCTGGTGGCCATTTGGATTTCCTCTTTTGAAAATTATCTGTAAGTCCTTTGCCCGTCTCTTACTGGGCTTTGTTGTTGTGGAGTTTCTTGATCTCTGTATATTCTGGTTGTTACTCCTTTATCAGTTGCATAATTTGCAAATAACTTCTCTCATTCTGTCAGTTGCCTTTTCACTTTCCTGACCATTTTTTTTTTTTTTCCATACAGAAACTTCTCAATTTGACATAATACTATTTGTTAATTTTGGCTTTGACTGCCTGTGCCTCTGGGATCTTCTCCAAGAAGTCTTTGCCTGTGCCAATGTCTTGCAAGGTTTCCCCAATGTTCTCTAATAACTTGATGGTATCAGGTCATAGATTTAGATCTTTAATCCATGTTGAGTGTATTTTTGTGTAAGGTGTAAGGTAGGGGTCTTGCTCCACACTTCTGCATGTGGAAATACAGTTTTCCCAGCACTATTTGTTGAAGAGTCTGTCCTTGCTCCAAGAATTGGTTTTAGCTCCTTGGTCAAATATAATTTGGTTGCAGATGTTTGGACTGATTTTTCTGGCATCTCCATTGTGTTCAATTGGTCTATCCATCCGTTTTTGTACTAGTACCAGGCTGTTTTGACTATAACTGCTTTGTAGTATGTTTTGAAATCTGGTATTGTGATGCCTCCAGCTTTGATTTTTCTTGTATATGATTGCTTTAGCTATTCTGGATATCTAGTGTTTCCACATGAATTTCAGCATTTTTTCCTTTTTTTTTTTTTTTTTTTTTGACAGGCAGAGTCAACAGTGAGAGAGAGAGAGAGAGAGACAGAGAGAAAGGTCTTCCTTTTGCCGTTGGTGGCCGCCACACCATGCTGATTCAAAGGCAGGAGCCAGGTGCTTCTCCTGGTCTCCCATGCGGGTGCAGGGCCCAAGCACTTGGGCCATCCTCCACTGCACTCCCGGGCCATAGCAGAGAGCTGGCCTGGAAGAGGGGCAACCGGGACAGAATCCGGCGCCCCCAAGCGGGACTTTGAGTCTATGTGTCATTTTAAATCTATTAGGATTTCTTTTAAGCAGTCAGGTGCTTGTAATTAGGTGCATATACATTTAGAATAGTCACATCTTGTTGCTGAATTGTTTCCTTAATCATTATGTAGTGCCCTTCTAGGTCTCTTTAATAATTTTTTAAGATTTTATTTGAAAGACTGAGTTACAGAGAGAGGTAGAGACAGAGTTCACTCCCCAGATGGCTGCAACAGCCAGAGCTACGCCAATTTAAAGCCAGGAGACAGGAGCCTCCTGCAGGTCTCCCATATGGGTGCAAGGGCCCAAGGACTTGGGCCATCCTCTACTGCTATCCCAGGCCATAACATAGAGCTAGATTGGAAGAGAGCAGCTGGGACTAGAACCACCGCCCATAAGAGATGAAAGCATTTCAGACCAGGGCTTTAACCCATTGCGCCACAGTGCTGGCCCCTCTTTTAATAATTTTTATTTTAAAGTCTATTTTGTCTGTTATGATGGTTACACTAGTTCTTCTTTGGTTCCTGTTAGTATGTGTTATCTTTTTCTATCTTTCAGTCTGCATGCATCTTTGGTGAGCTGTGTTTCTTCTAGACAGCAGATAGGTTTTGTTTTTTAATCCATTTGGCCAGCCTGTGTCTTTTAACTGGAGACTTGAGGCCATTTACATTAAGGGTTACTATTTGAATATTGTTAAGTAATGATTTTGCCCTGCCGTGTATCCATTAATAGTCTTTTTTTTGTTTGGTTATTTATTTATTTATTTGACAGGTAGAGTTTACAGACAGAGAAACAGAGAGAAAGGTCTTCCTTTCATTAGTTCACTCTCCAAATGGCCGCAACGGCCAGAGCTGTACCGATTCGAAGCCAGGAGCCAAGAGTTTCTTCCTGGTCTCCCATGTGTCTCCTCCACTGCTATCCAAGGCCACAGCAGAGAGCTGCACTGGAAGAGGAGCAACTGGGACTAGAACCTGGCGCTGCAGGCGGAGGAATAATCCAGTGCGCCACAGCACTGGCCCCTCCATTAATAGTCTTATTTTTTACTTTGGGTCTCCTTTGCACTTTTACTGGAGAATTTTCTGCCTTCACCTTGTTCTTAGTGATGTTCCTGTTATTGTGTGTAGCACATCCTTGAACATCTTTTGTAGGGCTGGGTGGGTAATTAAAAATTCTTTCAATTTGTTTGTGGAAGGTCTTTAGTTCACCTTCCTTCATAAGAGAGCTTTGCAGGGTACACTATTCTGGGTTGATAGTTTTTTTTCTCTTAAGACTTGGAATATATCTCACCATTTTCTCCTAGCCTTTAGGGTTTCTGATGAGAAGTCTGCTGTGAGTCTAATTGGGGTACCTCTGAATGTGATCTGGCATTTTTCTTGAGCACATTTTAGAATCTTTTCTTCATTTTACTGTGGAGAGTTTGATTACAGTGTGTCATGGTGATGATCTTTTCTGGTCATGTCTATTGAGAGTTCTGTGTGCTTCCTGTACTTGGATGTCCCTTTCTATAAATTGGGAAAGTTTTTTGTTATTATTTCATTAAAAAGGCCTTCTAATCCTTTCTCTTTCCATGCATTCAGAAACTCCTAGGACTCTTAAGTTGGGTTGTTTGATAGTATCTTATAGATCTCCAACAGTGAAATTTTCTAATTTCTGTTTTCTTTTTTTTTTGGGGGGGGGGGATTGGATGGGTCTGACTGTAAAATTTCCAGAAATTTCTCTTTGAGTTCATGGATTCTTTCTTCCCTACTTTGTTAAGACTTTCCACTGCATTTTATTTTGATCTAATGAATGCTTCCTTTCTAATATTTCTGATTTCTCATTAATATATAAATTTCATAGGAAAAATTTTCATTTAATTTGTGAATTTGCTTCTGATTGCTTTTAAGTAATCTGAGTTTTCTGAATTTGTTTCTGCCATTTCCTCTATCTCTTCATCTTCACCTTCTATTGAAGTTTTGTAGTGTTCATTGGGGGGCTCATAGTGTCACCTTTGTTTTTCAGCATTTGTGTAGGTTTTTTTATTGTCTGGTGGCTTTTATCTTGTTTTTTCCGTATCTATTTGTCCTTTATTTGCATTTCATTACTTTTTTTCAAAGCTTTTATTTAATGAATACACTTTTAATAGGTACAGCTTTAGGAATTTTGTAGTTCTTCCCCCCATACCAACCCTCCTACCTTCTATTCCCTCTCCCATCCCATTCTTTATTAAGATTCATTTTAAGTTTATATACAGAAGACCAACTCTATAATAAAATTTCAAGAGTTTGCATCCACACCCAGAGAATGTATAAAGTACTGTTTGAGAACAAATTTTGCAGTTAATTCTCGTAGTACAACTCATTAAAGACAGAAGTCCTACATGGGGAGTAAGTGCACAGTGACTTCTTAATTTAACAATTAACACTCTTATTTAGACTTTGGTGATATCCTGAGGCTCTTTCCATGAGCTGACAAGGCTATGGAAGCCTTTTGTGACCACAAATTCTGTCAATATTTAGACAAGGCCATAGCAAAGTGGAAGTTCTCTCCTTCCTTTAGAGAAAAGTAGATCCTTCTTTGATGGCTCCTTCTTCCCACTGGGGTCTCATTCACAGAGATCCTTCATGTAGGACACTTTTTGCCTCAGTGTCTTGGCTTCCCATGCCTGAAATGCTCTCATGGGCTTTTTAGCCACATCCAAATGCCTTAAGGGCTGATTCTGAGGTCAGAGTGTTACTTAAAGCAATTGTCATTCTATCAATCTGCTGCGTGGACTGCTTCCCATGTTGGACATTCCCTCCTTTGTAATTTTATTATCAGGCATTTGATGTTATTTATATGATCTCTTTAAAACTTAATCCTATCTATACGGTTCACTTTAACTCTTAATATGATCACTTTAACAACTAAGATGCCAATTTTACTACAAATTTTAATGGGAATTGGAGTCCCATGACAAGTTTTTAAACTGTAATCCCTTAGAAGTAAGTCTATCAGAGTTTTTGGACTCAAAAGTCTTCCATAGCTTTGGCAGCTCAAGTCAAGAGCCTCAGGTGATTACTGACATCATAAATAAGAGTGTCAATTAAATCAACAGGAGTCACTGTGCACTGTGTCCTAAATGAGGTATATTATGAGATTGAATGGTAAAACTCGTTTTCAAACTGTACCATTGCCATTGTCTCCTTGCCTGTAGGGTTTGCAATGAGAAGTCTAGGGTGAATCTAATTGTATTTCCTCTGAATGTGATTTGTCATTTCTCTTGTGCACATGTTAAGATCTGTTCTTAGTGTTTCACTGAGGTGAATTTTACTACAACGTGTCATTGTGAAGTTCTTTTCTGGTCATGTCTATTGGGAGTTCTGTGTATTACTTGTACTTGGATGTCTCTTTCTTCAGGTTGTGGAAGTTCTCTGTTATTTCATTAAGAAGACTTTCTAATCCATTCTGTCTTTTCACACCTCCCAGAATTCCTAGGATCCATAAATTGGACCTTTTGATAGAATCATGTAGATCTCCCATGTGATCTTTAATTTTCTGATTTCTTCTTGTATTTGGTCTGACTGTGTTATTTCTGGAAGTTTGTCTTCTAGTTCTGATATTTTCTTCTGTTTCATCTACTCTATTGCTAAGACTTTCTACTGAATTTATTTGGAATTTTGAATTCTTCATTTCCAATATTTCATTCTGGGTTCTCTTTAAAATCTCAATTTCTTGAAACCGCTTTTCATTTAGATTGTGAATTTGTTTCTAATTGCTTTTAAGCAATCTTAATTTTCTGAATTCCTTTTCTGGCATATCCTCAATCTCTTCTTCAGCCTCTATTACTGAAGATTTATATTGCTCCTTTGGCAAGTTCATAAATTCTAACTTATTCTTAGGATTCTTCCTTTGTTCCTTGGCATTTCTGGTTGGTTTCTGGTTGATTTTAAATTGATTTTCCTCTGCTATGAGCTGCTATGTGTCTGTGGGCTGCAAGTGGAAGGACACAGCCCCACTTCCTGGAGCTCTGTTTACTTCTGGATCCTAATAGAGGCGGGTACCAGGGCTTTGGTGCACTAAGCCCCACCTACTGGGCCAGGCATGCTTCTCATGGTGCAAGAAAAGAGCTTGGGCTTTTCACTGTTGAGGACTACTCCTTGTTGTACAGCTTGCGTGGTGGGGAGGGAATCACTGTGATCCTTGTTCCTAGGTGGGGCGTGTTGTGAGGTGGCCTCATAATTGATGGGTGTGTGCACAGGAGACAAATGTGGCAGCCCCCTGCTTACATTTGAAAATGTAAACAATCAATATCACTTCTCCCCGCTGGTGTAAGTCTGATGGGGGGTGGGATGGGGAAAAGACACAGAAGGACCGTGGCATGCCAAACCTCTCTACCTGTTCCCCTACAATTTCTCCTTCCTGCTTGGAGCTTCAAATGCATTTGGCCAAGCTTCCCTGTCCTCCACTGGCCACAGTTCTGTGGACTTGATACCTCTCACCTGGTTCACTGGGAGTGCCAGTCTCCTCGCTCAGTCCCTCTGCTGCTCCTTTGTTGCATGTCCACCACTTCTCCCTCCTTTCTGCTCCTCCAGCATGGATCTAAGCAGTCCCTGGACTCCTGGGCCACTCTGTGTGAATTTCTTGTGATTCTACTGCCAGTTTGTATCCCCTCTCCCTTACTATCCATTTTTTCCCACACGACTTGGAACGTCCCACTGCGCTCCCACCCCGCATTCAGCTTATATCTTTGGTTTTGGTTTGTGTCTCTGTGACTTAGTGGGATGTCTATACTTTTAGTGAATACCTAGAGGGGTGTGCTGGGTTCAGCCTGGCAGCTCTCTGTTAAGTATTCCATGGTGGAGCAAGTATCCTAGGTGAGGCCTCTGTGGGGCTTGGTAGCTCTCCTCTGGTTATCTGGATGGAGGAGGTTGGTCACCTCTGTTGCTGTGACCCGCTCTTCCCACAGCTGTGGGACTCCCTGGTGTTAGTCCCTGGTGTGATTAGCACTCATTCACATTGTTAAAGAACTGTACCTTTAATCTGTGGAGTCTTCTGGGAGCGCCGTTCCTTCTGTTAGGAGCTGCTATAGGTAACTGATGAGCTCAACAGAGTAGGGACATGCTCTGTGGTTGCCCAGGGCCTAGCCACATTTTGACTCAGCTCCCAGGGTGAGTTTTTCTCTGGTTAGGTTTGTGTGTCATGAGTGGGCACTGGAGCCTGGCTCACTTATCAATGGTTGTGGACTGGTATGAGATTCCCATAGGCAGGGCTTCCCTAGCTTGTGTGGAGGTGGAAGGAATACTTTTGTGGCCCTGGCTGTTGGGGTGGTGAGGTGACCCCTGCTATTGCTGGGTGCATGCGGCACGAGAAGTAGGGGCAGCAGCCACCTGTCTGTGTCCAAGAAAAAAGCAAACAACATGGCTTCCCCAGCTGGCAGGTCTCTGCTGTAGCAGGGGCAGGGGAGAGAGGTGTGCCACCTCCTTATTTTCTCTTCCTGCCTCTGCTGTCTCAGAGGGGTCATGCAGAACTTCAAAAATAATTTTTCAAGCTCTCCCACTGCTATCCACAGCACTGTGGGCCCGTGGATTCCCCTCTCACCTGGTCTGCTGGGCTGGCATTCTCCTCCTCCCTGGGTCCAAGCCTTGCTGTTTATTATTATTATTATTATTATTATTATTTGCTCTTCTGGTGCAGACCTGGACTGTGCCTATTGTTTTCACTGGGCTTCTTGCTGTGAATTTCCCATGGCTTGATCTTAGGTGTGTAGTTTGTCCCCTTCTTAAATATTTTTCCCTGCGTGATTCAGACCACCCTGTCACTAATCTGCCATCTTGGAACCCCCATAAGTTTTCAAACTTACATATTTGTTCTTTTCACCATGGATTAGTTTCATTGCTGTGAATTTTCAATTTTTATCCTTCATTTTTTTCCATTTGCTCACATTTTACCCATTTTACTAACCACTCTGGAGATATTTACCTATATGTGGTTCCCTGTTTAATATTTGTATTTTTTTCTTTTTTTCTTTTTTTTTTTTTGACAGGCAGAGTGGACAGTGAGAGAGAGAGAGAGAGAGAGAGAGAGAGAGAGAGAAAGGTCTTCCTTTGCCGTTGGTTAATCCTCCAATGGCCGCCGCGGTCGGCGCGCTGCGGCCGGCGCACTGCGCTCATCCGATGGCAGGAGCCAGGTGCCAGGTGCTTTTCCTGGTCTCCCATGGGGTGCAGGGCCCAAGCACTTGGGCCATCCTCCACTGCACTCCCGGGCCACAGCAGAGAGGTGGCCTGGAAGAGGGGCAACCGGGACAGAATCCGGCGCCCCGACCAGGACTAGAACCCGGTGTGCTGGCACCACTAGGCGGAGGATTAGCCTGTTGAGCCACGGCGCCGGCCAATATTTGTATTTTTTAAGAGATTTTATTTAAGAGGTAGAGTTAAAGACAGAAAAGAAGAGAGAGAAAGCAAGATCTTCCAGTTTTGTTTCACTCCCCAGATGGCTGCAATGGTCTGGGTCTCCTACACTGTTGCAGGGGCCCTAGGACTTTCCCAGGCTGTAGCAGAGAGCTGGATCGGAAGAGGAGCCACCAGAACACAAACTGGCACCCATATGGGATGCTGGTGCTGCAGGTGGAGGCTTAGCCAACTATGCCACAGTGTGGACCCCTAATATTTGTATTTTGATTTTAGTATGTTGTCAGCTATTGAATTTGAAAGGCAGAGTTATAGAGGGAGAGAGAGTGACAGACCTTTCATCTTCTGGTTCATTCCCCAAAAGGCTGCAAAGGCCAGGGCTGGGTCAGGTTGAAGATAGGAGCAGCATCCAGGTCGCCCACGGGGATGCAAGGACCCAAAGACTGGGACCATCTTCTGCTGCCTTGCAGGTACATTATCAGGGAGCTGCATTAGACTGGTTATTGCAGGTTTAGAGAAAACAGACACCTTGAAATTTGTCTTGCATTATTCCAGCTCCACTCTGCCACTTTCACTTCCTTATCTCCAAGAGCGGAGCTATGTAAGCTGCTGTCCACTGCACCATCTACACGACCACCTTCCTCTGCCTGACATGGTCACCTCTCCCCCACCCTTATTTGCTCTTCAGCTGACTCCTTTCTGTCAGGTCTTGACTTGAAATGCCTGGACTTCCTCAGTCTCTCTTTACTTCCACAGTGCTCATCCTCATCTGCACCCATAGATTTGTTAGGTGTGTTTCTTCCTGACTTAAATCCATGAAAACAACATTGTCTTAAGAAAATGTGGGCCCATTATACAGGGTGCTGTTGAAAACTAGAGGTGTTGATGGTTAAATCCTTTCCGTGAGCTTCATTCTCTCACCACCTTCTCCACTAGCTACTTCTCTTATGGTTCAAACCATTCTAAGTTCAATTTATCTTAAACTATTGAGTAGTTACCATGTCTGGTTGCCATCTACTTTTTCTCCTTTTGCCATCATTCCTATTTGTACCCCAATTTGTTTCTATCCCAGTCTTTTACTGAATGGTCACTCTGAAGATGTAATAATGTGTTTTTCTGTGAATCCAGGGCCTGGTTTCAGTCTTCCTGGTGTTCAGTTTCTGTCTAACTCATGGCAATGGCAATGGATAGATTCTTTTTGGCTGGTTTAGTTTCTTTAATTCTGTTTTGGATTCCTTTACCTCTATGTTCACCTTTGAAGTACCCAGCTACTCTTGCAGCATTTTAATGCTCATTTATTAAATCAGCCAAAATCAAACGCTACTAAGAACAAGGCCCTATGTTAAGTGTTGAACTTCACAGTGGACAACACAGGAAGCACTTGTCCTCCTGGCATTTAGGATCTGGCAGGGAAACTGAAATCCAAGAATGACACAAGTAATCATTTGGCTACAGTTGGGGTAAGCAGTACAAGAACAGGATGTCCTCTGGGTGGCTCCATGAAGTACATTTAAAATCAGCTTTGAAAGATTAGCTGGAGCTTTTGCTAGTGAAAAAGTAAGAGCCATTTACGCTGTTGACTTAATATGAGAAGGGCTTGGGGCCTCTGATTAAATTAAGGCGAGAGACTAGAAAGGATGAGAGTGAACAGAGACGTAGGAGAGAAGATGCACGTGTATTCCCTGTTACACCCACGTGGTAATAGCTACATGGCATTGCGCTCATTCCTTACAAAACATACTGCAATTTCATTTTTCCATGGACTTGAGGAACTTGCATGTCTATCTTACATATGAGAGTACGAGGACTTGAGAAATTTACCTGGACTTAAGGGGGTGAAAAATGATTTCTTAAGCATCATAACACTCAGTGAAAATAGTTTACTCATTCCCCATGGTTACAAACCCAACTTTGAAGTCCTTTATATATTTTTTTCAAGCTTTAAAATTAGAGGCTGGCGCCATGGCTCAATAGGCTAATCCTCTGCCTGCAGCGCCGGCACTCCAGGTTCTAGTCCCAGTTGGGGTGCCGCCTGCAGCACCAGCATCCCATATGGGTGCGTTTGTGTTCTGGTGGCCCCTCTTCCGATCCAGCTCTCTGCTACAGCCTGAGAAAGCTGTAGAAAATGACGGAAGTCCTAGGGCCCCTGCAACAATGTAGGAGACCCAGGCCATTGCAGCCATCTGGGGAGTGAACCAAGAAGTGGAAGACCTTGCTTTCTCTCTCTTCTTTTCTGTCTTTAACTCTACCTCTTAAATAAAATCTCTTAATTCTGTCCTGGTTGCCCTCTTGGAGTCCAGCTCTCTGCTGTGGCCAGGGAGTGCAGTGGAGGATGGCCCTAGTGCTTGGGCCCTGCACCCCATGGGAGACCAGGAAAAGCACCTGGCTCCTGGCTTCGGATCAGCAGGCACCTAAGTGAATGGTGAAACCAGTGTATAGTAAGATCAGAAAATTTCCTCAAACTTTGAAATGAAAAATAAGCTTCCCAAATGTTCCCATCAAGATAACCTGAGGGGTCTGTTTTAAATGGCCACCAACTGTACCAGAAATTCACATGCAGTAAAAAGGTGCAACAGCTTCATGGAAGTTAACTCAAGGATTTCATTTTCAGTTCTTTATTAATAATCCTCTGATTTTTGTTTTAAAAAGTAGTTACACCAACTTGGTGGTACCTATAGCTGTACTCGCTAATACATGTAAATGTACAGCCTAGCACTGACATTTCCAATAAACATTTTTGAAGAAAAGCTTATTGCAACTAGTCACAAATTGACTATTTTAAAAAAAATTATATGAAAGGCATTGTTGGGGGGAGAGGTAGGGCTAGAGGAGAGATCTGGAGGTCTCCCCATCTCTCACCCATTTGTTTGCTCCCCAAATGCCCACAACAGTTGGAATTAGGCCAGGCTGAAGCCAGGAGCCTACACTTAATTGGGGTCTTCAACATGGATAATAGGAGCCAACTACTTGTCTCCACCTGCTGCCTCCCAGGAAACATTCAGCTGGAAGCTGGAATCAAAAGTGGAGCTGGAACTCAAACCCAGGGACTGCAAAAGAGGTTGTGTGCACTGCAGGTGACATCCTACTCACTATGCCAAACGCCCTAGTTACTATTACTTTACAGTTACCTCGCACGCCCACCCTCACCCTCACACACACACACACACACACACACACAAAACGGAATTTGTATGAGTGCAGCTGGACATCTTTTTATTTACAGCCTTTGCCTATATTTCTGCTGGACTATGGTTTTTTGTTTTGTTCTGTTTTCTTTTTTGACTTTTTATTTGTTGAACTCTTTATTTAATGTAACATTCTGCCTTTGACTATAATAAACCAAAAGTGTTATCTCAAAAGAAACCAAAACACCAGGGAGACCCACACTGGGGTGGGGGTTCCTTAATACAAGCTATACGTTAAAAAGTTAGACATTCTTTGCCATGATCTGTCTGGCATGAGGTTCAGAATCTGATGCATCTTTTAGTTTATTGCTTCTTAAATCAACTCAAATGTTTAACTTAATATAAAATATATTTAATACAACTCTGGCCATTTTGCCCCATTAAGATCTCTTCCATTCGACATTCCCAGGCAGTGCAGGGTGTTCTCACCTTTCACGTGGAAAGAACACACCAATCTATAAAGTATAACATTATTCCCAGTCTATTTCAGTGACGGGATTGAACCTGTTCTGCAAATTTCAAACTCTGAAGGTTCAAAGTGGGACGATAAATATTTCTTTTTACCTTCCAGAAAACTTTTTTCATCAAAAGAGTGAGGCGCTGATGAGGACAGAAATATGTGAAGATGCGCCTTAATTTATGCATATTCGAAAACCCGATTCTTACGGTCTATCAAAAACTGTTTCCATTTCCAGGCTTCTCCAAAAGGCCAACATTAGGAAAGTGTATGAGGACGATTTCTTCGGGTTAAGTGTTAGGTGAAAATAGACAAGGATCTATCTTAGAGAAATCACACACAGGTATTTTATTATACATTTTTATTATATTTTATATTAGGGTATTGTACAATTTTCAAGCTAATAACAGTCTTTTCTGTATGTGTATTTAAAGCATAACAAAATAAAAGTATTTCACAAAAGAAGTCCATGTTACAGTACTATTGAAAGATGAGGCATAGGGTAATTATGCATTTCTGGGTTATAAACATAATACATTCATTTTAAAGAACATTTAATGTGAATAACATTTTGGTTAAAATAAATATCATAGTAAATGTTAACAGCAACACCTGAAGTAAATGGGTACAAGCAAGGTGTTTTGTAATAGATACTACGTAGAATGGTAAGGCATTCAGGAAGTGGCTGTCGTCTTACTAAATTTACAATCATTGCACACTTGATGCGTGTAGGAATACCCTTCATCCAGCACTCCTAAACCTCATTACACAAAACAAGGTTACCCCACACTTTACCCTGGGTAACTGGTACCAATGTCTACATGAGGTTCAGAATCTGATGCATCTTTTAGTTTATTGCTTCTTAAATCAACTCAAATGTTTAACTTAATATAAAATTTACTTAGAAAGACAAAGAACATTTACAAGTGATCATAAAAAATCAGAACTTACAATCATCTTCATAATTCTTTGGGATCATTTCAAAATTTGATTTTACACAGTGGTTTCATCAGGAAAAATATGAACGTTTAGATTTAAAAAGAACTCTCAGAAATGATGTTTCTACATGTAGAAACTAATAACGGTTTCTCTGATCATTAAATTCTTCCCAGTGATTTCCTGCTAGCAGATCCAGCCCTGAGAAGAGAAGCATACATCCTCATTGCCGAGTCACCGTGAGGGGCAGGCTAATGAATTCTAGATCCATGTGTTAAAAACAGAAGTACCTGTTCCAACCAGAGATATTTCATCTCAGACAAATACATAACACCACAATGGACATGACTCTAACAGTGCCCACAGGCGACGTCCCTCCTGCTTCTGGGCTATGTCCCCAGAGCGGAGTCTCTGGAAGCTGGGGAGCCACACATCTGGCCCCCACCCAAAGGAGCAACTTGGGTCTTCCTTGCTTAAATGACTCTTCAGATCCCCTCTACAACTGATATTGAAAAACAGAAGACTTTGTGATTTTAGCCCTTTACAAATGTTTGAAGTTTACAAAATGACTTCCATTCCTGTCCGTCTAAGAGTGCAAGAACTAACAAAGCCAGCAGTCACGTGGGCTGAAGGCAGGCATCCTCTGACCGGGAGGTTTTCACACTGCCAAGATCATCCTTTGCAAGGTTTCAGTTGGTGGACCGCAGCCTTTGCTGGGACTGCCACGCAGGGCTTCTGGCCCCAGGATCCTGGGCGGAGCTGGTCACACTAACATGAACGCATTTGGGAAAAACACCTCTACCGCCGCTTTGCTAGGCTCTGCCCTTCCTTAAACTAGCATCCCCTTCTCTGCCATCTTCATGCACCAGTACAGCACTTGCTCAAGAGCTGCTCAACAGAAATGCTGATCTCTCAGCCACTCTGGCCGCAGTAACAGCCAGTTTACAGCCTCTGAACACATTCTGAATCGAAACTCTCAACATTCACAGGTACAGTGTAACACACATCCTTTCGTCTTCTCTATCACGACAGAAGTACATGTACACAGGGTGGCCTAAGTTTAAAAAAAAATTTAAAAAGTTTCAATGTAGGAAAAGTGTTGGTACAGCAAGTATCTTTTAAAAGGGTGTTATGTTCCCAGAAAACCTGAAACATTAATGGGTAAAATGCACATACAATATAAATAAAAGTAACTTAAATATAAACATTTCTGAAGGGGACCAACCAGAACTTCAATAAAATCTATGAATAAAAACATATGCTTACATGATAGTGTACAATTATGTGTTAAAATGCATTTCAATTTATAAAGAAACTGAAATATAGTACTGTAAGATTATTCAAAGAATATTTTTCAAATGTACAAACAGTAATAAAAACACAAAAGCTTTGGGCAATGTGCAACTTTAAAAATTACTATCACACCAGCCAAATCCTTAACCATGTTTTAAATGGATTCATTTATACCACTTTAATGCAAAGAGATTATGAAAGATATTGAAACAAAACAAAAAAACTCTTCAGTGTCTGACTCACATTTTTGTCTCCAAATCTTTTCACATTTAAAAACTGCATTTTGAATGTATAAGCTAAGAATTTTAAATGCTTCTCAGTCTACGTCTACATTTATTGTAAATTATATTTGAATGCTATACCGCTAACACTAAAATATATACTTCAAACTTTAAAAAAGAAATCACAAACTTCACAATGTGTTCACCTCAATGTCCATAAATGACTAAAATGCAAACAAGCCATGTGTTTAGATAGTTCTCCTCGGGTTTCAAGTCTATCCTGACACGTGCCAAGCTGCACTGTCACTATTTGGCACTGACAGTCTAAAGAAACGCAATTTATCAACAGAAAACACTAAGTAATTCTAAAACCCTTTAGCCATCAAAAACCATCATGTTTCATTTACTCTCCTAACATGCAATTCAATTATTTTAAAGGCATTTGGGGTTTGCAAGAATGATTTAGACTGGTACAAAATGAAGCTTACATGAAAACTGGTTAAGGATTCAAAGCACATAAGCTCTGAAATATTACTCTTAACACCCAGACAAAGGGGGAGGTATGATTTGCACAGAAATACTTTAAATTATTTTGGTTGTGTTTTTGAAGATGCTGAGCGTGCTTAGCTGCTTGCGGTGCACGCGTGCATTCTCTTCGCGACATCGTAGACATAGGTGATGTCCGGCCGCTTCTCTGGATCGGGGTTGATGCACACATTAACTAACTGCCGTAACTGCAAAGAAAGAAAACACAAGGTACTTCAACCAAGCTTCGCAGTGGCTCAGAAAGAAATTCTGAATAGCTAACATATTGACAAGCCAAGTGTATTTTCTGATCTCATTTTACTAGAAATAGGTGCCTGTCAATGACTTTACAGGCAGCTGAATGCGCTAGGAAGTCTATGCCCTGGAGAGTACTAATGTCAAACAAGCTTTGCTGACAGTTGTTGGCTTTAAAATGGATTCCAACGTGGGCTCAGAAGTTTAATCAGACGATAGCAATTACCAAAAACAGTAGGTTTTTAACTTTAGCTCCAGGTTGACTAGAGATACAAAGGTACTTAGCAAGTTAGTGGAAGATAAACCTAAAAGACATTTCTTTTTTGAAATCCACATATATGAGTGGTCTTCAAAAAGCTCTAAGATGTGTGCCATGAAAACCTATGCATGACTTTAATTTTTTCCACCAAGACATCTTTTAGTCCCATTTCCCACTTTTTCAAGTACTGTTGTACACAGATGAATCTGACCTGGAATTTAGCACTTTAACCTTGATTTATAAGTTTACAGTTTCATAAAAGACAGCTAGAGTAGATGGCTATCATGTTTGTTATAAACTACTTTATAAAAATACAGATAAAGACTCTTAGGAAACAAGTACACCTCTAAGCTAAGTATGACAAGCAAGGTGACTGATAAAATATCATCCAGCCCGTAACTATGTGAAGCGGTACTTAAATGTCCCCACTTCAGAGAAGAAAGTTGACATTTACATCACAGCCCGCCCCCCGCACATTTCAAAACATTAAGAAAATTCCCTCTCAGTCCTAGAGTCACTGAGCAGCAGAGTGCAGGATTTTATTCTCAATTTTAGTTGCCACGTGCCTTCACATCGTCCGTGCCCCTCCAGAAATGAGGTCCAAACAAGAGGAAGATGCAGGTTTTTCTGCCTTGTATATGTATCTTTGGTATTTAGATGTTCTGAAAATGTGCTTTACGCTTTATCTATAGCCAGACTATCAGCACTTATAAAACTGTTAAGCTGCTGTAACTGCTTCATCTTCCTCACTTTCTACCATTAGACAGTTTTCATGGGTGACGAGCTGAGAAGGCTGAGGTCAGCCTGGGCAACGGAGGTGCCTGCAGGAGTCAGGGCTTGGAGTGGAGCAGAAAGCAGTCTTGGTGAAGGTGCCGGGAGCCCGGTGCCCGTCAGCGGGTCACTGCCTCTGGAGGTTCATCCCTTGTCCACGCACAGGGAGGCTGCAGTACACGATCTACGCGCAATCTTCCAGCTCTATTCCTTAATTGTGTGACTTTAGCAGAATGAGATTTAATGATTCACTTAGAAATTCGAAAGCATTAACACCCCCTAAAATGGTCCAAAGATTACAAATTCCATTCTTTGCTACAAAAGCAGCAAATAGTATTTAAAACCATTAAGGGGGCATGGCTAAATGGAAGACAGTTTATTATGGTGGATCCAAGAGATAGCATTTTACTGCTTAAAATAGTAACAACATAGAAAACGGCTGGAAAAACTTATATTTTTAAATATAGGTTCATTATATGTGTTATAACAGATCACCTAACTACCAGATATTTTGTTTAGAGATCAAAATAATACAGGAAGTAGAAAGGATGGCAGTTTATTATATTTAGCCAAAATACAAGCAGCTGCAATACTAATTTTTGACTCTATACTACTGTCACCTCCTCCTAGTTGGTTCAGAAACCTTACTCGCCCTGCATTAGACTTCAGAATAGGGAGGAAAGTCCAATGGACTGACTGAAAATGACTGGCACTGGGTTTCTCCTGGCTGCTTTTTCCTTATGCCAAGATTAGAGAAAGAATGATGCAAGTGTACTTGAAGACAGTGATTCTCTGGTTCGTCAGAGAAAGAGGGAGAGAGATGAAGAATATGGTAAACACAGCACCAGGGCGCAGTTGCTTCTTCCCACTCCTTCTGGATGGGCTTTATCAGGGATGACAGGTGAAGCAGATCAGAAACGACAGCAGACAGAGCCAAAGCGACATGGCGCTTGCTTTTTCCTCCCCATATGCTGGCCCAGTAGCCACCAGATAGGAAGTTTATTTTGTCATTGAGATTTTTCTTTTCCAGAAGAAATATTAAGAGTCACCATCACAAAAAATCAGAATGTGAAATACAGAAGGTGCATGCCTCACTATACTTAGGAATCAAACAGCTGATTAACATGATTTCTCAAACTATAGTAAACACTCTAGAAAACTAAACTGGCAGTGACTCATCTGTCAAGCGCTTCCAGAGGCTCTAGCCTGCAGGAGACGGTACGCAGGGACGGGTGACGAGCCAGCGAAAGGAAGATCCTGTCCCAAAGGAAGGCGTACTGCTCAGGAGGAGAAGTGAGAGAACTCTCTTTCCTCCTTGCATTCTGCCCTCTGCACCCCCTCTTTTGATTCACTCATTTGTTCATTATGTTTTTATGGAGTATTTTTAGAGTGCTAGACACCTAACTAGGTGAAAAGGATAAGGCGATAAACACAAAAGGTACTTGCCCTTGCACAGCTTACAATCTACTGAGGGAAGACACACAGGACAAAGTACAAGTCTACACAAACTACAAAGTGTGCGTTCTCCTTCCGCCATCTCGAACCTGGAGGGCATGGCTCTTCTCCCTCCCAAGTTCTGCCGCCATCACCAGGGGTCCCTCTGACACCCACTTGGATGCTCCATTTCTACAAAGCTTCTTGACGACTTGGTCTTAACCTTCACCAGCATCTTAGTTTCTGCCTTCCAGGGACACAGCCTATTTCTTTTTTTTTTTTTTTTTGACAGGCAGAGTGGACAGTGAGAGAGAGAGAGACAGAGAGAAAGGTCTTCCTTTTGCCGTTGGTTCACCCTCCAATGGCTGCCGCGGCCGGCGCGCTGCGGCCGGCGCACCGCGCTCGTCCGATGGCAGGAGCCAGGAGCCAGGTGCTTTTCCTGGTCTCCCTATGGGGTGCAGGGCACAGCCTATTTCTTAACGCCCCATGTCGCATCAGAGACGGACACACAGCCTGCCTTCAGGTCTCGTACTCTAGCGTGGCTGTGCTTTGCCTTGATGGAGATCACTTCCGAAGCCTTCTGATTTCCCAGTCCTCTCTCTCTTCCCGCCATCCGCTTCCAGCCTGGACCTAGACCTTCAACTTCTCTGATGCTTCTGACTTGGTTTTCTCTGTGCGCTCAGCATCCTCTGTCTCACAAATGTGATTTCCTTTGCTAGCATCTTCCTCTGCCGCCTTTTCCTAAACAACCATGTTTACTCCCCGAACGAACTACTTGGTGGCTTCACTGTCCACCAGCGTGCAGAGGAGCACAAATGGGCCTCTCTGCTGGCCCTGTTTACTGCCTCCGGCTGCCTTGTGAGTGTCTGCCCGCACTCACGTGAGACACGCTCACGTGAAATCTTACTTCTTGCTCGCCTAACCACTTCTTCCTATTTTGGAGATGCCTCCAATTTCTCAATCCAGAAATCTGAAATTCCCAGAAGACATCGCCCACACCACGTCCTCACCCTTGCCCACTCTCCCCCGCCCCCCGCCACTTGCCTACCCATCAGCAACCGTGTCCTGCAGTTTCTAGACTGCTGACTTTCTGTTCTTGCCCGCTCTCCTACCAGTCTCGGAATACTCTCACCACTGACAGCTCTGCCTTCGGTTTTCCTCTGACCTCACTAGTGCTGCCTGATCAAGCCGCTGTATGGCAACTTCAGGCGTCTCCAAGATTCCCCATTGCTCTTTGCAAAGCCTAAGATCTCAACACGGTGCACGAGGGCCTCTAAGACCTGGCTCCTGCTTACCTTTCCAGTCTCAAATATTTAGTGACAGAGCCCCTCTACCTTCTCCCAGCCCCGTTCTTTATTCTAAGATCACATGGCACTTGCAGTTCTCTGCTCAGAAAAGACTTTGTCTCTGCTTCTTTGCTTATGCTGGTCCTCTGCTTAGCCTGCCTTCCTCAAACCCCCTCCTCTCTGCCCTGCTTCCCCGCTAATCTCACATTCTCTCTCTTCTAAAGCCTTTCCTCACTTCCTATTTGCTGTACAGAACTTACTTTATGGGGCCGGCGCTGTGGCGCAGCAGATTAATGCCCTGACCTGAAGCGCCAGCATCCCATATGGGCACCGGTTCGAGGCCCGGCTGCTCCACTTCCCATCCAGCTCTCTGCTATGGCCTGGGAAAGCAGAAGATGGTCCTTGGGCCCCTGCACCTGTGTGGGAGACCAGGAGGAAGCTCCTGGCTCCTGGCTTCGGATCAGCACAGCTCCAGCCATTGCGGCCAACTGGGGAGTGAACCATCGGATCGAAGACACCGCTCTCTACCTCTCTGACTCTGTGTAACTCTTTCAAATAAATAATCTTAAAAAAAAAAAAAAAAAACTTACTTTATGCCTGACCTCTGCTGTATGCTTCACATACTTCTACTAAAGTCCAAACAAACCTGACTGCACATCACCGTATGCTAAGATGTAAGATCTAGGAAGTAGAAACTGGATGAGCAGTGGCCACTCAGCAGCTTGAATGAACGGACTGAGGGGTGAAGGGCGAGGTTGGTGGAGGTGGCCCCACAGCTCTGAAGCATGAATATGACGTTAATGTTAGCAGAGTCAAAGATGGAGTGAAAAGAGAACCATGCCTGCCAGCAGAATGCTCCATAGCAAGCTCCTGTAAGATTTCAGGCAAAAAATATTGTTGACTAGGAATTTTCATCAGGAGGGTGTTGAAGAGCAGAAGTTGGTAACACAGAAGGAAGGGTAGCCGTGAGAGTACCAGAGGATATTCTGAGTTTTGAAGACGCTGTGTTCTGACATATTGAGACCTGGGCAGAAATACAAACTTCTCTATTGGGGATTTAATTGTGTTTCCATACCCATATCTCCAAATAGTATACACTAAGCGCTTGTTGACTCCACCAATGCTAGACTGTGAAGGCAAAGGACGGGAGCTCAAGTGAGTAGTAGTTAACTTACACTGGGCAAAATTTTGAATTGTACGGTTCTCCTAAGTATTCATTTAGTTCACTTAAGCACAGACATAAGGCTGGATTATAAAAATATTATATACTTAGATAACATTTAACACTTTGGAAAACCGTAACTTCTAAAAAAATTATTTAAGCACTGAATCCACCATAATAATGTCACTTTACAGACAAAGAAACTCAGATTCTACCATCAATTTTTTAATTGCTTCTAAGTTGGAACCTGAGTCATCTGACTTTTCATGCAGGTTTTTTCCCTCCTGCCATTGTTGAAAGCTCATTTTTACTTCATCTTCTAGTTTAAATGCCTCAGTACAGCTTTGTATGTCTAATGCTTATCAGGAACAATAATTGGTTGAATTTCAAATCATTGCCACTATACAGAGATTCCACTTAGTTTACGGCATCATCTGAGGTCGTCAGCAGAGCTGAGTTACCAGGTATTGACGGGAAATGTCAGTTATGAGGTGGTGGTCATGGAACTACCATGGGGAGTTGATTTCGCTGAGACTGGTGTCTGACTTCCACAATGTTTTCCCTTAAAGTGGAAGAACAGAATGCATGTTTGTATCAAAGAGTATGTAAACAGTGAGCCCCACAGTGGGTCCCATCACATTCTTGCTCAGAAAATTAAAATTTAGGGAAGATCCTGTGAGAAATAAAATTCACCTTTACAACTTGGGATAATCTAAGCTCTACTCTTTAATCAAATTAGATCCCCACAAGGCTACTTGCTGGGGGCATTTAGTTTACCCAGCTGCTACATCACCCCCAAAACTGTTTTAATTGCTTGCTTTTGGGGTTTAGCAGACACCCTTTAGGCAACTGCTGTTGAAGACGCTTGCCTGGTACATTATTCACAGAATCTTGCATGAGATATTTCTATTCTATGGTAGGAGAAAACTCTTCTATGGAGAACCAGTATATTTCTTCTGTAAAAACAATCTTCTTACTATGTTCCCCTTTATGCTATGACAAGAAGGAGGTTAAAAAAATGGAAAGTTCAACCACATTTCCTTTGGCCATTAGGGCAGGTACATTTAAATCCCTTCTGTCTTTGGTTCTGAATTTATACTTCTATTTCTGTTTTCAAAACTGGTAAGTCATGGCTTTGGCTATAAAATTTTCTCTCTCTCTCTCTCTCTTTTTTTTTTTTTGTAATTTTTTAAAAGGCAGAGTTACAGAGAGAAAAAGACAGAGTGAGATCTTGTATTGGCTGGTTCACTCCTCCAACGGTTACAATGTCCGGAGCTGGGCCATGCCAAAGCCAGGAGCTTGGAATCCCATCTTTTTCTCCCACCTGAATGCAGAAGCCCAAGGATTTGCACCATCTTCTGCTTTTCTAGGCACATTCGCAGGAAGCTGGGTCAGAAATGGATCAGTCAGGACTCGCACCAGCACCTATATGGGATGCTGGCGCTGCAGGCAGTGGCTTAAGGCAGTGAGCCACGAGGTAAATTATAGGGGGCAGGGATTTGTTGCCGCAGCTAAGACGCTGCCCTTCTGGATGTCTGGGTTTGAGTCCTACCTCTGCTTCTGTTCCAGCCTCCTGTTAGTGTGCATCCTGGGAGGTGGCAGATGATCTCTAGTCGGTGGGTCTCTGTCACCCAGCTGGGAAGCCTACACTGAGTGCTAGGCTCCGGCTCCTAGTTTCAGCCTATCCCAGCCCTGGCTGTTGTGGGCATTTGGGGAGTGCACAGCAGATGGAAGATCTCTGTCTCTTTATCACTAAAAATAACTAAATGGGGGGTGGGGGGTTTCAGTACGGAATACTTAACTTTCTTTGAAATCTATGAGATAACTATTGGCTGTTCCAAAGGTAAATTTAAATAGAAATGTTACAATGGGGAAAATCAGTTGGTCTTTTAATGTAGGTAAGGGGGAAAAATCACAATAAATCATCCACTTTTATTATCAAAAAAATCATGAGTTAAATTTTATGCTTTTAATAATCTGGTTAAAAATGAAATTCATATGGCTCTACAGTCTCTTTTCAGACTAAATAACAAAGCTGTAATATCAATTTTAGATGGTAGAATTATTTGTGCCCTTGTCACAATGAATAGGAGGATCAAATAGTCAACCTATGTAGTTTTGAACCAGGAGCAGCATCGAGAGAAGATTAGAGGAGGGGAAAAAATGCTGGCTTTGCCAAACAGTATGTGGTTATAACCACACCTGATAGGCTGACTCAGGGCACACTTTCTGCAGCTGGCGGACATGTCACGAGGTGATGTGACTTACACTGCAGAGCTCCACGGACCTATTCACACTTTCAGGTCAAAAGACATCTATTCTCTGAGATAACACTGTATAAATTTACTTTATAATTACACTATATACACTATAGTGTATATATACACTATAAATTTATAATTACAGGCTTAATGCGCTACTAGCCATGGTATTCCAAAGAATGGTAGCCCTAACACCAGTCCCTCTAGTTTATAACTCAAGGATCTGCTTTCATATTTCATACCATTCTGATTAAAAAACAAAAAAACAAAACCAAAGTTTTCTGTAGGACTCTGCAAAACTGATGAGATATAGGTCTGCTTTACCTATGAAAAGATACACTTAAATGACACAAAAAGGTTCACATTAGAATTATGACTAGAGCAACAATCTCAATGTTACTCCTCATCTGACTCATTCATAAAAATGGCAGCAACTGCCTCCAAACAAATAAAACATACTTGGATTTTTCACATGGACCAATCTACATATTTCAGATTATGATCACACAGAGTGATCTGATTAAAACATAAAGAATACCTCTATGTTTTCTCTCACAAAGTGAGAATGTTAAAAACCAAGAAACCATAAGAAGTAAGATACTTCTTTTAGGATTTCCCTCACTTTTGGTCTTACACTTTTTAAAATGTTCCTGTAGATTTCTGGAAGAAAGAAAATCAGTTTAGAAATCTTTAATGTTTAACTAACACTTTGCAATGACTCTAAAAGCTATGTTAACCACGGTCAAGGAAAACACATGCTCAGATAATGCTGAGAAATTTATGTGTATTCTGCATAGGTTTAAATTTCTAATATTGCTAGACAGTTAGTTGCTCAAAAACAAAACTTCTGAGCTTGAACTGAGGGATGTAGCTTTCCATTTATTTTAAATTGTAGAAGTAATTCCCAGCTCAGTAGATATTGTAATATTGCTAAAAATAAATGAATAAATAAGCATTTCATGGTTCATTTCTTAGAAAATTTAGATGTATTACCTCCTACTTGTTTGTTGCTTTTTAAAAAGATCTTTGCCTTGTTTTAACAAGTTACGTAAAACTAAAGGTCTGAATCTGCAAAGCCTTTACAAAATCAGAGAAAGGAAAACTTTAATTCAGATGCTTCAGAGAAATTTGAAAAGCAACAAAACACTTACATGGGAAAAGGCATAGTAACAGTAAAAAATGTATTCTTGGTAGCACTTCAAGAGGATTATAAAGTCATAAACCAATGAAAATTAATGAATTTCAATAAAGTAGGGAAAATATTAATATATTTTGATTTATTTTTTTCTAAAGAAATATCAAAGCAAATAGGTTGCCAGTAGAAGTACTAAAGAAAAGGGAGAGTTGACTGTCATTGTTGTGGGGGTGAGAACCCAATTACAGATCAAGTTCAGTCACGTACAGGTAATAACAATAGGGCTCTTTGTGCATTATAGCTTTAGGTCACTAACACAATTCTCAATAGAATAATAAGGACTAGTGCTATTGGTACTGTTTCTTTTTCACCCCCATTTTAATCCCTCTGAGACCAATTATGTTCTATCAGCCTCCCAGATAAACCAATTTCCATCCACCCAAGGACACGTTTTAGCACCCCAAAGTGGGTCTAATACATTAAAGTGCACTGTATTTTGGAGCTTTCACTATTTATACAAAATGATTAGGCGTATCCAACTTATACACCAAAGTGTCACTAGTGATTGGCTTGGGAGGCGAGAGAGGGGAAAAGAATCTTAGGCAGAAATAAAATAACATAATGTCTGTATTTCACAACTGAAGATCATTCAGTGTCTTTTGAAAACTGTGAAAGTCTTACAGAAAGTTACATGGTTTTATAGGCTCCCACAGGATACGTGAAATACAGTGCTCCGTTTTGGATTCACGTCTTCAAGGAGCAAGTCCCCAGCGTCACTTCAGAAGCATAGGTGAACACAGGGCCTGCTTAAATATATTTTTGAAACAAAAAAAAATGGAACATCCAAAGCTTAAACATCAGATAGCATATGGCAACTTTCAGTAAGTTGGCCAACCAATATTATACATAAGAATACCAAACCTAAAGAACCTGTAGGAAGGAAAAATCAAATGTTATTGTTTGAGGTAACATATGATGCTGTTAATTTTAAAAATAATGGCACAATTTATTAGCATTGCATATCTTCATTTTAATATAAAATATTATCTCACTTAGCATCTGGTTATATAACAGGGACTACAGAAAAATTCAAATAAGTTTACTGTTAAACATTATTTAGATATTTAGATATTAGATATTTAGATATCATTAAGATATTATTTAGATATTAGATATTTAGATATCATTTAGATATCTGTGGGACAATGCATTAGAAAGAATGTTCTCACGCCAATCTAAGTGACATTGGTTAATTCCCAGTAACAACTCAAGGGAACTTACATAATTTCTGAATCCAGTAACTATAAAGCAAAAAACATTTAGAGTACTCCAATGAAAAGTTTTATACTTAGTTTAACCTCAAAAATGGAAAACTCAACTTCTACCTGACACTTTCATCTTTTCCCTTCTTATTTACAAAGGTTGTATTTTTTGTTACTCAAACATCTTTTAACATCCAGAATTTAAGCATAGAAATTGTTTATAAATACTATATTAAAAATCAGTTACAGTGACCAGCGTTGTGGCTCAACAGGTGAAGCCACTCCAGCATTGATGGCATCCTGTGTTGGAATACCAGTGTTGAGTCCCAGCTGATCTGCTTCCAATCCAGCTCCCTGCTAATGCTCCTGAAAGCCAGTGAAAAATGATCCAAGGACTGAGCCCCTGCCACTCATGTGGGAGACCCAGTGTGAGGCTCCTGGCTCATCCCAAACCACTGCTGTGGCCATCTGGGGAGTGGACCAATGGATGCAGATACCTCCCTCTCTCTCCCCACTCTGTCTCTCTCCTCACTCTGTCTTTTCCCCTCCCTCCTCCCTCTGTCTCGCCCCGCTCTGTCTCTCCCCTCTTCTCTTTCTTTCCCTCTTTCTCTGCTTTAAATATCTTTAAGTCAATGAGCTCTAATTTTTAAAGCTTTAATTTAATGATAAACTAATATTTTTTTCTTTAGGGATTTTCAGAAAGTTCATGAAAATGCCTATTATGGAAAAACCAACCCTGGCTTTCAAAATTTGCACCACTAGAAACTTAGGTTTTAACTCTACTTTTACGTTACCTTTTTGAAGTATTCTCACATTATGAATCAATCCATGTTATCTTGAGATACATATAGTTGTTTTTACATACTCTAGTATATAAAAATAATTCCTCTATCCTGCTCAGGTTCCTCATTCCTCCCTCTCAATGCTGCATGCCTGTGAGGTAGCCAGAATCCTAGGCGTGTCCTGCACAAATGCTCAATAGTGCCTCTGCCTTCCACATGCTAAAATTCCAGATAAACATGGTGAGCCAGTAAGGATAGAGAAGAGAAAAATGAAGAATGCTAAGGGTAAAAATTATGAAATGCTCACTCATAAGATAGCAGAGAGTTTGGTTAGGGCTGTGTGCCCCCATAGCACAAGCAGGGGGAATCCCACAAAATGGGGGCAGCTTCAAGTCTTGTGTTTGCTCTAAATACTGTCTAGACCTCTATTTACCCATCTCTAAAAAGGGAATAATGCCACCATGGTCCTTCTTTCTTGGAAAAGTCATGAGACAGAAAACAGAGATTCAAAAAGTTGAAATCAGTTTAGTTCAGTTAAAATTTTATAATCAACCATATGAAAACTGACTTTTGGATCCTGTATTAGATTTTAAATTCTCTATGAAATCAAGATTCTTCTTGTCAGTAATGAAAATGATGCTGGAAATCTGTGCACATCTGAGTGAAACTAGAATGCACCACTCAACCATCCCACAAAAGGTAAAAAGACCAGCAAAGACCCCCACCATGTGCCTTTGATTTCGCCAACTGGAATGGCAAGACTGGAGGAAGGGGACACCCGCACGTTAGAAAGGAAAATAAAAACAGAAAGGTAAGCCGAAATATAGGTTCACTACTACTTATGAGGCAAACGTTTGAGATTTCTTTTATTGTCTATTAGCTTTTTGATGGGATCTGATCATTTTCCACTGGCTTTCAGGAGCATTATCAGGGAGCTGGATTGGAAGCAATCAGCTGGGACTCAACACACTGGTATTTTTTGTTCAGCTGAGAAGTAATCTCATCAGTTGCTTTATATAATGATAACAAATATTTCTTTATGTATGAAATGGAGGGATAATGTTGCAAAACAAATGTAATAAAAAGCAAAGGAGACATTAAATAACATATTGAACACAGGGTTAATAATTCTGATCCCAAAATCACATTTTGGCTGTTTCATCTATGAAAAGCAGCAGTAAGACTTATTAAACTAGCATATTTCCAAAAGCATAATTAGAAGATACAACAAATGCTGTACCTTTCAAAAGTCTTATTTATAATAAACTTAAAATGACTGCTAAATAGCTGAAAATATGTTCAGAACAAATACTGCTAAAACACATTCTGCCTTATTAAAAAGGTTTTAGTAGTCTTTCCAATGTTTTACAAATGTTCAAATTTCCTTTTCCACAGAATTCTTGTCAATCCAACTTCTTTGTACTCTGTTCTCCTGAACAAAGATAACCCTAGTTTTTCCTTCTCATTCCTTTCTCCTAAGCTTTCATCTGCAAACCCTACTGTCAAGTTTCCAGAACTTTCTTCCAAACCTATCTGTTCAAACCTAAAATAGATTTAAAGCAACTACTAAGCACAATTCTACTCAATCTTTCTTGTGTAGTCTGTGTCAACAAGAAATTTTAATAACTGTGTACAAAAATAAAACCCATATTCTACATGACGTCTAATTTTCAGATTTAAGAAAATGTAAGACTTAAAGAGTTAACTCGATACAGTCACATTTTAAGGCTTTCTGAATATTTACCAGTAGAAGTATTCTCTAAGAGTCTCATGAAATAATCTAGTGAATAAATGTGTAATTTTGATGACTGCTCTACTGTCTCAAATACTGTAACTGACAGAAAATGATCTGCTTGTCTTATTTCTCAGTAACTGGGCACTGGACATTTCAGAGATTATGGTGCTTATGTAAAAGAATTTAAAAACCTTATAGGACAGTAATAAAGGAAAACTCGAACCAGAATGTCTATCTTTAGAGTAAGAGAATTCTTTGGAGCAGTATCACTCATTCAATTCTCATTTATTGGTTCATTCATTCTGTTTTCAAATTTACTCTTTTAGGGTTAAAGCCCTAGCCTGCAGCCCCAGCATCCCATATGGACGCTGGTTCTAGTCCCAGCTGCTCCACTTCCCATCCAGCTCTCTGCAATGGCCTGGGAAAGCAGTAGAAAATGACCCAAGTCCTTGGGCCCCTGCACCCACGTGGAAGACCTGGAGGAAGCTCCTGGCTCCTCGCCTTGGATTGGTGCAGCTCCAGCTGTTGCGGCCATTTGGGGAGTGAACCAGCGGATGGAAGACCTCTCTCCCTATCTCTCTCTGTAACTCTGCCTTTCAAATAAATAAAATAAATCTTTAAAAAAAAACTTTTGGAATGCGTCAGGTCCAGGAGACAGAGAAGCAACAGAGTTAGCACTCCTCAGGGGGCGGTGCCTGAGAGTCTGGCGGGAGAGGCCACATGTGAAGAAGTAGCTGAAGAAGTAGCTACAAGGACCTGGGACCTAGGACAGGCTGGGGCGGGGGCAGGGAAACTGTCTGTAGATGATGTCCAAGCTATGTGCAGAAGCAAGAGATCGAGTGTTTCTATTAAAACTCGTCCATAAAAAAATTGAACTTCTGGCAGAACTGGCGCTGGTAGAGCTTGGAGGGGCGCATGATAAGTAACGTGAGGGATAAACCCCGGGCATACTATGAAGGGCATTCTGAATCATAATTTCTTGTACATGAGCAAATGTTTATTGAAGATTTACTGTCAACAGTAATAACAAATTTAATTTAAGGTACAACTAAGGGAAAATCTTTTTTTCAACCCATGACTTTTGTTCAATACTGTAATTCCCAGTGATACGTAAGTGAGCTCTTTACTAAAAAAATAGGAAAGAATACTGGGCACCATGAAAAATTGTCAAACATATTTCAGCAAGCCCACTAATATACATCTCCTCGTATCATTCATTCATGTGCAGCCAAATTTCAGACCTGAATCCTAGTCATATGTGATAACTAGCATAATCCAAAAGGAAAGATTTGATACAGAGGCTTACTTTCACAAAGGAAAATGTTTTGGTTTTTATGCTTAACAGTACTTGTGCTTTAGAATATAGTATAGGAAAATAAAGGAAAAAAACCTCAAGGTTTGAGACTGCAAGTCCTTCTAAATGGAACGACTCTATCTCGGGTCCCTTAGGAAACCCACCAGTCAGGGCTCCATGACAGGGATAGGCAGTCCTCTCGTGACATGCTCCCTTCAATCTTCTTTGGGCAGCAGCCTTGAAAATTTAGTAGCAGTCAAGAAAATTTGGTTGGCTCTCAAGTACACATTTAGTAAGTTAGTTTGCTTACAATTTTTATTTTCAATTACAGAATCTGTGACTGTTTGGGGCTATAAAACTGACACTTAATGAACTGGTCTTTTAATTAAATTTTGCCACATTGAAATTAAATGGCAACTTGGATTTTTGAAAGATCTAAAGAGCCTTCTTTATAAAGACGTATTTAAGATATCATTATGGCAGCACCAAATATGTCTTTTTCTTCTTTTGCAACCACTACTTCTGAATAATTATTTTAGAAACAAACTGAGTTCCTATTAAGGAGAAAAAATATTTATTAGCACATCTGCATTTCAAAGCTCTTGTTCTGAGAACTCTTCTACATAACTGAACAGATTAAAGTAGCATTGTGATACAGTCTGCATATTTTTATATTCATTTCTTTAGTAGGAATTATTTTCCATATTTACCCAGATGGTATGGCCTTCTATTTCATCAGAGCATGACAACAGATTTTTACCAAAATGAGGAATTGTGCTCTTTTTTGGAAAGTACACCAAATAGTGTGTTTTGCTTTATAGCTCTTCTCAAAACTGGTAACTATATGGAGGGAAGTAAGAAGTGGAATCTATTTTCCCTTCCCAACTCCAAGACCTTCTATCTGGGCCAGACTTTGATATTTGCCCCTTGGCTGAGAATCCGCATATCCAACTTCACACTTAGCTGCAGTGAAGTAGCCCTGCAGGCAGGCGGACTTCAACGAACCACTAGTGGTATCATCATTAAAATCCTGCTGAAGGTCACCATGGTAACCGCCTGCTGAGGTTTCGCTGCCGCACTCGCATCTCCTAATCAGCTACCATGTGAAATGCAAATTCAGACAGTCTGAAAATTAGTCAAGAAGAATAGGGGATGAGGATGCAGATATGTGAAATATTCATGCGCTTCATGGAAAAAAGAAGACAGCATGAATGACACAACAAAGAAAGGCCCCTGACATTCTTGCTATCATTTTGCATTATTGTTCACACCCTACTGTATTTCCAGGCCTATAGTTCTGAAGTTGGTTTTGTGAAATGCCATATTTATATTCCATACCCAAAATAGTAATTAAAAATGGCTAACATAATAGCATTAACATCAAATGAAGATAATACTTCCAAGTTTTCATCGCTGCCTTCTAAGAGTTGATTCTAATTACCTGAATACAAATGCTATGAAGCAAAAAGACATCATTGGTTATCTGTTTCAAAACTAACAGAAGACAAAGTCCTTATTACATTCTAGAAACACAAATGCTTTATAGATGGTCATTCTTTAGAGATACTTACTTCTGTTACATGATCTCAAATCTCCTTACTTAATACTGACTGAATGCTGTTCATTTCACAATAGAAAGACCGACAGGATTACCTAATAAGTGAACACTGTAATTGTTTTCTATTTTTCCTTTGTTCCTTTTCATTTTCCAGAGGCCAAAAAAAAAAACTGTTGCTCATGAGAAGATGTCCTGACTCAAGATAATGTTTTCTCCGAGTGGACCCTGATGAGCATTCCAAAAAGAGCTATTCTGAACACATCTCAGCTGACTCGAGACACTGCCCTTCTGCGCACCTCGTCCTTAAACATGGGTAAAATCATGATGCATTAGGCCAAAATGGGAGACATTTTCTACAATGAAAAACTAGGTATTGGGTAGAGCCAAAACAACTCGCTTCAACAGGTTACCAAAGCAAGCAAGGATTCAGGTTCTGATCTTAATGAGGTAAAATCTTAGGCAAATTTCAGTCCTGATATAATTTTTAACACTTCTACAATAACTTCAAAATATTTCCCCAAAGGAATTTTGACTGTAGCAGCAAGGTGGTGCAGAACAGGTGTTGTCAAAGGAGGGAAGAGAAAGCTTAATGAACCAGGTTCAGAAACACGTGGCTAATGTTTCAATTTGGGGACAATGTGGAAAGGAGGGCCCTCTGCCAGCACAGTTACGATTTCTATTCTGTTGTTGCTGGTCCGAGGAGAGAAGAGTGAGGGGCTAGCAGACATGCTGGCTACGTAGAGTCTGAGTGTGAGCATTAGATTCTGCCCCTGCTGCATTCAGCACTCTGAAAAGTCAGCTCCTATTCTCATCACACCTGGGAAGTGGCCAATTTCACAGCACATGCTGTGTTGTGTTCCTCTCCACATTAGGAACTGCAGTCAGCTCTGAACGCCAAGTCTCCAACAGAATGAAAACACCAACAAAAGTGCTATTTCTGCTGCCTGCACTATCCACTGGTATGTTTGGACCAAGTAAAAGTTCTTAATAAAATACAAACAAACATCAGCAAAATGAACAAGAGCCAAAGATGGGAACAGAAAATGACTTACTTCTTCTGAGTAGTGATCTGAAGGCAGAGGTGGGTAGTCGCACTGTTCTATCTTCTTACACAGTGAGTATAAGTTCATTTTGTCACCATAGAAAGGACTCTGTAGCGCAGCCATCTGTAAAACGCTCCCAATGAAACGGATATAGTTACAGGGCAACTTTAAAGTTGATTTCCTCAAGCACATTACACTGGGGCAGACAATAATCACAAACGCTTTAAATAGTTATCTGCCCCTGTGGATGATGACGAATATTCCTTTCTGAGAATCTGTATTAAGTGCTAAATATCATCAACTTTGGTTAAATTTTTTCAGTGCTTTAAAATCCCCTAGAAGAGAAATAGTTAGCATATTTCTTAGTAAACAGTAAAACAATATGAAGAATAGATTGACTTAAAAACGCTGTAAACATGATGTAAACAATGTCACAGAATGACAAGCATATCTCATGATGAAATAGACATGCAAAGGCATAGCTCAGCCAGCAAAGGGCACAATACAGCAAACAGGAGACTACAGCTAAAAGTGAATGACAGTCTGGTAATGGTTTAGGGAACAGAATACACAGCATTTTTATTTTGCATAGCAGCTTCTATAGGGAAAGGTTCTGAGAAAAAAATAGTCTTTTCCATTTGCATATTATAACCGATCCCCAAACAGCTTAAAATGAATTAGACCTTCTTTTCTTTTGATAATGTCTCAAAAGCAGTGAATGTGCTGTAAAACCTCTACAAATCACGGGTGTAATTCAAGGCTTCCAAATGAGATATAACTGTGCAGAACACAACTCAAAAGCTGAGCAACTTTAAAAAAAGACATTATTGAATTTAAATTTATTTTAAGACAAGGTTCTCACTTGACATTTAAAGTGCAAGAGAGTACTGCGGTAAGCAGGGTTACAAACTAAAAATTCAATTTAAAATGTTCGTATCCTGTTCAAAACCTTCTAAATCTTTGAACCGCAGCAGCAAGAATACAACACGGAGTGCCAGGCTGCCCCAAAGTCAGTCACCCTTTTCTACATGTGCTAATAAGTTTGATTTTGGAAGGACAATGTGTACATTCCCCAGACAGGCAGCGTGTGTGTGAAACACGCTCGTCCATGCTGTGCTACTCAGTGAGTGTCAGTGGGGACAGGACAAGCTGAAAATGGCTCTCATCTGCCTCTGCGCACCACGCAGGGCGTTAACTCCTTCAGAGCCTTGCCCGGGAGGGGCTGGCAGTGGAAATGCAGCCTGGGAAGGCGCAGACCGATTTTTACCTAGGCGGTTGCATTACAGGAAACCCAAATGCACCTACACAGAACAACCTCAGGAACAGAGTTGCTCCACACGTCCAAGAAAAGAAGCAAACACAATTTGTTCCCAAACAAATAAAGCACTCCACCTGAGAGGAAATTTCCAGAAAAAGGACCATGAAAACCATGTTTTTGTTTAAAATGCAAGGAAGCATTCTGATAAAATAAATACTTTAAAATGCCATCTTTAAAAATACACTATAGATAAAGCGTGATCTCTGCAGAGCCTTAAGTAAATGTTACATATATATGAATTCTCTTATGCTGGGAGTTCATTACAGTACTTTTGTCTCAATACTGCAGAGTGTTAACAAAAAAAAAAAAAATCATCTGAATGTCCCCTAAGGAGTTAAACAGGAATAGTATATTTTCATGCATCTCCTGCTTTGACAGATGAAAAATGTCAACTGTCCTGTTTTTATTTTCAGGCTTTTGCACTATTCATCTGGTTCATTAGTGCATCTCGATGCTGCCCCTGACAGCTGCTCGCCCTCTCCTCCCAGCAGCTGAATTTTTCAGGCTAATTTGATCCTCCACACTGAGACGATCGCTAGAATGATTGACTTGCTCCCTGACCTCCAGGGTCTGACTTTCCTTATTAGTATTCTGGGGGTGTCGGAGGGACGGAAGCCCACTGTCTGTCTTCGGGGCTGGTGGCAGCTCTCTCTTTTTTTGAACTGTAAGCCACCAACCTACAACCCTGTAAGGATGCAATTGCTGCGCGGAACAATAAAGGAAATGTGTAAAACCTACTTTTCCATGTAAAGGTCCGTGTAGCAAAAGCACAGCATCTTGATTTTAATTAGTAAAGTCTACTTTGTTGCATATCAATTAAAACTGCACTGATAGGGACTTTTTTTTTTTTTTTGAGGTTTCAGGAATATTTGAAAGTCTAATCTTCTGAGTTAAAAAATGCATTTTCAGAAAAGGCTTCCTATTCTTCCATTGGTAATGATAATTTCTTAGTGGGCTGCAACACAGAATCTCTGCATGCTGCTAGGGCCAAGCTTTAAAAGCTAAATTGCTGGGTATTCTATGAACGCTGTACTCAAACATCAGTAACAGGAGAGAGCACATAAAGGTAAATTAAATCCTTAGAAAATTTCTAGTTCTTCCAAAAGTCTTGCAGGGAGGAATGGAAAAAATATTTTGAGCTGAAAATTAACACTGGCATGATAAATACTTTAACTGGAAATCATCCACAGCACACATAATTCTTGGATGCAGGAGTGTCCAAAGAAATACTTTTTTATTTTGGTGATTACTTTAAGCACACCTAAAAATGAGACACTCTCAAAGGCAAATTCAGTATGTAGAAATGATTTCAGTTTTGACAGGAGATCGCTAGCTCTAAAAAACTATGCAAACTTATCTCTGAAACACTTATTACCTCAACTGAACTTTCTTTGTTGCTAAATTTAATCTCGTTATTGGAAACCAATTTGCCGTTTACTTATAGGTGCTTAATGGGAAAATGTTGCTTTGATAGTATTAGCCTAGGGCCTGAAGCAATCTAAGGGACCTAAACAGATATAAAGATTTTAAATGTACAAAGTGGCTAATTTTTAAACATTATAGTAACCTAATATGAAACCATTTCTTTTCAACAATGTACCAAATTATTAACAGACTATTATAAATCTCTTATAATCCCATGTGCATACATAAAGATGTTATTGTGTAATATCATTAATTCATATTTTTATTAAAAATTGGTTTACTTGAGAACATTTAAAAATCCTTTCACTTTAGCCAATGGTTACTTGAGTAGGAAGAATAAAATTAATAACTTTGGGTCATTTAAAGGAAGTTGGAATCTGTAATCAACAATGAAAGATCTTAACATATGTTTAAAAAAACAAAAAACCACCTCCTGCAGCTCCACTTGCAAGCAATGGTGGTACAATTAAAATAAAGACCACATCACACATTTAAGAGGACATGACATGAAATGCAAGGCAAGAAACACATTGGTTTCTACCCATCTACTTCACATTTCCTTTATATACACTAAGAAATGGAAATGATTTTCTGTTTTCTGTTTCTTCACTTTACCAAAACCTAGTTAGTGGTGGTTTTTAATTAACTGCTTTACCTCAAAGCCTACATTTGTTCTTACCATTCAATCAAAAAATTACAGAAGTTGCCATAGAGTGAGATGGTTTGATTAAACCACTGCTCTGTAACATGGCTGTAAAGAGTGTCAGTCATAGACTTTCTTTTGCCTATTAAATCATTGCAGTGTAATCTTTCCAGAGGACCTACCTATATGCTTTCATCTTCCTTTGATAAGAGCAGGAGAGAGAGCTCTACTATACAAACCATTACTCATGGAAACTAAATTCAGTGATTACCTAGAAGAATTATATGTAGTCAAACTATCCTTAAAGCTGAATCAGATATGTGAATGTGAAACAAAATATTGATAAATACTTACTACACTTTCATATTTCAAATCTATTTCATTATACCTCTCCTACAATGGACTAAGCAAGTTTTCCTAGCTGTTCAAATATGTAAAAATGATATGCAGAAAAGCATTATATTTACATAAAAGTTTACAGCTAAAAAATTCACATCAGAAAGACATAATTCTAAACCACATTAGATGAACAAATATATAGAAAGATGGTAGCAGTTATTTAAATGCTTATTATAAATATAATTAACCCAATGAATTCTTCATAGGTAGAAAGCTGATTTTTAAATATCACCCAGAAAAATAAGTGTACATTATAAGGATGGGGAAATACAGTAAGTAAAGAGGCATCAATAGATGGAATTTATCAACACTACCTACCTCATATAGTAGACAGCCAAGAGACCAGATGTCAGATTTGAAGTTGTATCCATTTTCATGTATTCTCTCTGGAGACATGTAATAAGGTGTACCCACTACAAAATAATAAATAGGAGTATAAAAATAAAGATGCAGCACAATAAGAAATGAAATAGAAAATTTTAGATTAAAAATGTCATTGAAATAATTCATTAGGATCAGGAAATTGTTTTTGAGTATACTCAAAACTTTGTACTTTACTCTTTGGTTGCCATGCTGAAATAGCATATTAATAACAATATTACATTAAAGAGTGCAGGATGAGACTCCTGTTCCCTTTTGGTCAATCCAGGAAAAATCTAGGGAATACAATTCAAAGAAAAAATTCTCAAAAAAAACTTATCTAAGTGATTAGCATTGGCTTTATTTTGTTAAAAAAAAAAAAGGCTGGCCATTCTAAACAGTCAAAAATCAAAATATGTTAAATAGTATTATCCAGCATAATAATTTGGTTGACTAGTAAATCATACTATCATTTATAGAAGCATCTCATGGAAAATAGTCATGGTTCTGCAGATCCTAAGTGATATAACCATTAACACTTGGTGCCGTAGTGACTTGCACACAGAAGAGAGTATGTCCGATTCGGGACATAAAATACCATGTGTAAGGCACTGACAACTCTGGAAAACTGTATGAGTTATTTCCATGATGGACATCTTTTAGAGATAAGATTCTCTGGATGATTTTTGTTTTGATGTGCTAATAAGTTTTTATGACTTAATGCTAACAAAATAAATGCACATATACACTGTATTTTGAAGGGTAAAACATCTAAGTGACTTTCAAACTGAGTGTCTTTAATTACAAATTTATATGGCCATTATTTCATCATCATTAACCTAAGGCTTTCAAAGACAAAAAATCAAAGTTTGAGAACAATAGGTAGGGATCTTACTGCAGGCAGGAGATACTAACACACTCTACACATAGAGAAAGGGGTACTCTTTTTCTGTTAATTTTCCAAACCTCTCCAGGTATTTACTGTAAATCTAAGACTCCCAGTACTGAACCAGGAGTCTTTAGTCAGAGGCAGCAAAGAGCCATACCAGTCAGCAAAGTACTCTCCTCAAAGACAGTTTTCCAAAAGGATGAAGTTAGCAGCCTGACGCTTGCATGCATCATGAACTGGGTATCCCAGAAACCCCACTTCTATCGGAATCCATTCTTACTAAGGATGGTCCGAGTCAGAAAGGCTGAAAGCAAAGTAACTTACAGAGGTGAAGGGAAGTGAAAAGAGGGTATGTCAAAAGGAGGATAAGAATTTTAAATGTTAACTATTAAGATACGAAATTAATGAGACAAATTATTTGTAACGTCTACAATGAACACAGATGAATTTGCCAATTTCTGTTGTGTCAGAACAGCAAAGAAACTTTCAGACAAATAAGCAGGTTTAAAGACTTTGTAGCGTGCCAAATACATGCAAGGTATCTAGCTTTGGGAGTTCTGCCACAGTCACTGGTAGTTTGCATAAGCAGCAGCGATGATTGGAAATAGCTGTGCACGCTCTCCATTTACAGAAGGGAGGTGGGTACAATTGGAATAATAAGTGGGCCCTGCACAAGCTTCTGGTTTCAGGACATAAAGCGAGTGACTGGCAGTGAGGAATGTGCAGAAGCCTTCGCAGAATCCACAGGGGGCGACTGAAAACACCTCGGCTCCAAGGTTCAGAGTTTACCAAAAGCAAAGGTAATTTTACCCAGTAGCTCTGGGAAACCTGCTGATACATTAGGGGTTTGATATGAGTGTGAAAGATTGATGATAGGGAAAAAGAACAAATGCTAGCGTTTTACAGAGATTAGCCCCAGCATAACACCTTAACTGCAACACAAACTGAACTCACCAATGACGACCCACCAGCGAAAGGAGCAGAGGAAAAGAATGACTAGGAATTTTTCTGTGCTAAATTGAAAATTTAAAAATAAAAAGCAATGTACAAGAAAAGTCCTTTCTACTGAGCTGCCAGAGGTCATTGCAAAAGTTACCGACTCTGTGAACACTGCAGCTTTAAACTTAGACATGGATGCTTCCTCGTGTCATCGGCCAGCTTCTCGACACCCTGCATGCATGGTTTATTTCAGTATTTTACAAATATCCTGAATAGTTAGTGAGATGTGGAGCTAAATATGTTAGCCCTTTGGTGGGCACACTTCCCAGCGTCACTGTTTAAGAAGGAAGATGAGTAAGTTTGTATTCAGTACAACATTGCTAATTTGGGTAAGTGCTTAACCAGTTACTGAACTTGGCCGAAGAGGGAGGTTTTCTGTCTCCCTCTGACCTGCTCCCTAGATGGCCCTCTGTTCTGGACAGGGGCTCTGCTTCTGCCGGTCACTGAGCAAGGAGGCTCAGCCCCATCACACAGACTTGCCGTGCCCTGACCGCGCTCTGTCTAGCAGAGGCCAGCTTAGAGCTTCAGGGACATTTGCAGAGCATTTAATTGCAGTGGTAGATTTTCAACATTCCAAACTTAATGAAGATACAATTATTTCCTAAAACCTTTTTAAACCCATGACAGCTATGTCTATGATTGTTGCCTCAAGAATGTGTGACTTCTTTTATCAGCTGTACAAGAGCTGTACAGTGATATGATTAGAGATTAAAACACTCATGCAAATGACTATGTACTGAAGCACTTCAAGACTGCAGGATGCATAACTCCCATATCTTTCAAAAATTTATGGCTGTGAGTAAAATGAGAATACATTTTACAGTATTAACAGATATTTATGCATTTTAACCTCCTGACATGAATAAAAGTAAAAAACAGATAGTAACGTAAAAAAACAGAAAGGCTGATGGGAAAATCGCCAACAACTGAAAATGCTATTGAATCTTTATATCACATAAAATACACTACGGTAGTCACTCAAATATTACATTGGCTTATTCTAACTACATGAGGAAAGTTTCATGCAGTATATGCGCCACAAGCAATAAATATACTATAAAACTTATCCCGAATAAAGTGGAACCCAATTGTTGGAAGTCCTACAAGATGCTTAAGAGAGCCAAAAACTCTGCCAGCATGCGACTGTTATGGGGAGATGGAGCTAAATGCGTAAGTTCACATTTACAGAATGCTGTCAACTCGTGACCTAAAACTTCAGCACTGCACCCCTGCAAAGACTCGAATGAGGAAACAGAATGACCAAACCACCTTCACGTGGTCTTTGGATGGTTAGGTTCTGGTTGCTCGTGAGTCATTTTTTTTAAAGAAGGGAGGTGGCACGAAGTCAGTCATAGGTCAGGAAATCTTTCACATCGTATCTTTGTCACTAACAAGCTAGAAACACCTCACTTTGCTTTTTATTCACTAGGAATATATTTTATTCATCATGAGATGCCTTTAGCTCTAAGATTCCATAGTGCTCCCGAACACTCCAGAAGCCCATATGGACTGAAATGAGAAAAGTGATAAGCGCCTTAAACTATGACTTAGGACAGCTGAGAAGAATACAAAGAAGCCAACTCAGGACACACAGATTGTTTCTTAGCATTAGAGCAAACGGCGGAAAAGAAACCTGAACATGGCTTGTTGATAATATTAAAAGGAGACAAGTCATCTTCTACCACAGATAGATTTAAACACACATCAGGGCATAAAATAAATTTCCATTCCTTCATTCCTACTTAGCAGCTAGCCGAGAAATCATGTCGGCAGACTGAACGGAGAGAGACCTATTTCATCTGAAGGAGTGTTATCTGAGGTAGGAATAAAATGGCTGAGTGATGGATCAATATTTCTTCTGCAAAAGACTTCTAAAAGATAAAATTTGTCATCTTTTAAGTCTATTGGCCAACAGTTAAGAGGTTTAATGATGCTTAGAAAAAACAGCTCGGCACCTTGTGTGGCTACTGCCACTCGACTGCAGGCATCATGTTACATGTGTTTCAGGTATTATCTTGCGGGATTTTAGTACATGTTTATTAGGTACTCCTGCATGGTATCCATGGTCTAGGTGCTGCGGAGATAGAATTAAACAGGATAAATCCCTCATCCTGTGGAGCTCACAATCTAGTGAAACCAGGACTGCTGTGATGTAGCGCTAATGCGATACTAGCCTAGTTACCCTGTTTTAGGAAGAAGGCACGGAAGGTCAGGCAACGTGCCATGCATCACACAGCTGCTTAGGTGTGGACCTGGAATGCAGACCCAGTGAGTTCGGCATTTATTCAGACAGCATTACACTAAACCGACCACCACGAAACAGGACTGAAAAAAATATGTATCTTTGCGAACCAAGAAGCAGGGAAATTGGCTAAAAGTCACAGCAGAGGCATTCAGCCTAGAGATTTAGACCCAGGTTAAGATGCCCCTACCCCAGATCTAAGTGCCTGTGTCTGATGCCTGACTGCAGGTCCTGACCCCAGCCTCCCAACAGTGCAGACCACAGCAGGCAGAGCTGAGCGGGTCCCAGCCACCCAAACAGGATACTGGCTTGAGCTCCGGCTCCAGGTTTTGGCCTCGGCCCAGCCCAGCCTCAGCCATTGAGGGCATCGGGGGAGTGAATCCACAGATGGGAGTGCTCTCACAATGCCTCAAAGAGTCACAACAAGCACATATGAGAAGCCAGGAAGAAAGGGTCCTGGTTCAGTGAGCCACACATGTAAATTATGCTATTTTGCAGCAACTCTGATTGTTTTAAATAAATACTTGTTATGGTGGCTGAAAGGTTAAATGTGCACAGTTTAAACTTAGATAATAGCTTCTTTCCAGAGCAATTACTTAAGAAAGGACTGAAAGTTAAAAATAAATCGGTGAACGCAGCCTGCAGTGCTGACGGAACATATGCTGCCTTTATGGCTCCACGCCACCTTGAACAATGAAGAGGATAAACCAAAGAAAGATCCAGAGAGGTGCTAGGAAAAGGTGTGGGGAAAACAAGTATGTGACCACAGGTGGCTCCTGGCACCAAAAATGAAACGGTTTTAATGCCTGGTTCAAGAACAGTAATTTTCCAAGTTGAAATCAGAGGCTACATTACACCTGGAAATAGTGTGGGGAACAGGAATTGTACACTCAAGAGACTCCAGTGTGAAAATTCTGATATCTAGCTTGAATGATGGCCATGCACTGACTGCTGGCAACATCACAGAAATCAAGGAACCATTTGCCTCACTGGGAAAGGTAAACAGGGAGTTCAAGCAATCCTATAATGAAAACAACAACATAATCTCCCCTCAAGGGGTTTCAAATACTTGTCAAGCAAAAAAAAAAAAAAAAATAGCCTTTTCCTTTTAACTTCTATTCCATTTTCAAGGTATGCAACCACCACTTACAACAATCAAGTTCATGCACAGATGCAAAAAAAAGAAAAATTCTCCATCTTCTGCCTTCTTGGGGATGTTGTGAAAGCAAGGAAAATGCCATATCAACACATTGAGTGGGCCTGTTCTCGGTTGTTTGTCTCCTTTCACGAGAAGTAGGGCAGTCATGAAAGATTTCATCTTATATATGAATAAATACAATTCTGGTGCAAGAAGACTTTCAGCAGAGAACTTGCCCAATTACTTACAGACACCTTTGGATGGGACAATGAGGTCAGACTGTGTAATAGGTGATTTCTCCTAATTAACTTTTGTTGAAATTACTTTTTCTCCATGCCACATCCTACTCCAAGATGGAGTAGGACATTGAGAAGCATGACTGTGGGAAGGTGATAAACCCTTGTGGATTAAATAAACTTTTCAAAATAACTTAAAACAGAATTACCAATAAAGAATGATAGAGGGAGCTGGTGCTGTAGCGTATTGGATAAAGCTGCCGCCTGCAGTGCCTGCATCCCATATGGGCACCAGTTTGAGTCCCAGCTGCTCCACCTCCAATCCAGCTGGCCCCAGTCCTTGGGCCCCTGCACCCATCTGGGAGACAGGGAAGAAGTTCCTGGCTTCAGATCAGCACAGCTCAGACTGTTGCAGCCAACTGGGGAATGAACCAATGGATGGAGGACCTCTCTCTCTCTTCTCTCTCCTCTCTCTCTCTCTCTCTTTCCCTCCCTCCCTCCTTCTACTTCTCTCTCTGTGTAACTCTTTTAAATAAATGAATCTTAAAAAATAATGATAGAAAATTATTTGTTTCCAAAATTTGTGTTAAGTCAAATGTGGCATTTTCTCTTCTGATCCATAATAAAAATTTGAGAATGACAAAACATGTTCAAGAAGAATACTACTTAATTTCTGTAAGGAAACTTCCACTAGTACCTCTGAACTTCACCTACTCAGGCTTCAGAAGAAGGCAAGCGACTCTTCCATCTGTTAAAATGGTGGCAGAGACAGAGTGTCAGTCCCTATGATCTTTGCTCCTGATGTTACAACAGTTTATGGTATGGTCCAAGGCCCAAGGACTGTGCAAACGTAAGGATACAGACCTTAGGACAGGGAGATTATCCTACAGCATCAGTGAGATGTGGCAGAAGGGGCAGGAGAGACTGGATCAGCGAGAGGGACTCTTCTCATCAATGCTGGCCCTGAACATGGAGGAAGTCAAGGAGTGAGGGCATCCTCCAGTGGCTGAGAAGAGCCCTCAGTTGACAGCCAAGGAGCAGATGAGCACTGCACCAAAAAAGTGAATCTACCAAAAGCCTGCAGCTAAGAATGCAGTCCCTGTAGGCGAAGTGGCATGGAGGGACGAGCAGCTGCGCTAGGCCAAAACCAGGAGGCCTGGAACTCCACTTGGGTTTCTGACATGGGTGGCAGGGGCCCAAGCATTTGGGCCATTTTCCACACCTTCCCAAGCAGATTAGCAGGGAGCTGGATAGAAAGCGGAGCAGCTGGCACATGAACTGGTGCTGTAAGTGGTGGCTTACCACATTGGGACACAATGCTGCCCCCTTTCTGTTGTTTTCAGGCACTGAATGTGTGGTGATTTGTTAGGTCAGCAATAGAAAGCAGACAGATGACTCAGGCATTGCAAGAGTGGAACACTCTACTCAGTGTGCTGAGGACTTGCCATTCACCCAGAGCCCTGCTAAGGCACTGCAGGGTCAGAGGAAAAAGGGCATGGGTTCAAAAGATGTTCATTCTCTTAAGAGCTCAACCGCTTCATGTGGGGACAGAGTGTGTTTTTTAGTTTTCTTAGTGGGCAATGCTCCTTTTGTAGGCATCTGATATACAGCATGGAACCAAAAACAATGATCTCTATGCTCACAAAGCTTGAATTTTAGCTAGGAGAGGGAAATAATGAGTACTCATAGTGCAAACAGGTATATTATATAGCATGTTAGAAGACAGTTAAGTCCTAAGGGGGAACATACTCAGATAAAGATGAATTTCAGGGATGGGGGAAAAGTCAGGGGCTGAGTTCAGTATTAAATAAAGTGATGTCAGTGTCCTAATCTGCAGCTCTACCCATTGTACAACATTGAGGACAGAGGAGGCCATGTGCTTTAAAACTCTTTGGAAATCATAAAATGCCATATAAATATTCATCCCTACATTGGTACTCGGCAGTAATAGAGGACTCCTCTGGGTCATTATTATAGGAAATAAAGGTAGTTTGATATGATTTGAGTAGAAATCATAATATATATTTGGAAAATATTAGAAATGTTCTGTTATTCTGCTACATATTTCAATATTCAAAGGTAAAGATACTTGATCTCTTAGCAAGTTGCCTCTGGGTCAGAATATTTATATTTGCTGAAAGACTTCAGAGTAAGTTAAGAGACAGAAATGCACCAAAAGCATATGCTGCCTCTTGCGAGATGAGAAAAATTACAACTTGATTTGTCTGATCCAGTTCACAGGTGTTGGCAAAGTTTCGGCTTTCAAAGGGCCATTAGAATACCTAGGGCTGGCAGGCAGAGGGTCATGAAGAGAGACCTCAACACCCTGAAGGCCCATTTCCTGTTTACCTCCAGCTCTTGGAGCAGCAAGAGCAGTGAAGTCCATGAAGGAGAACAAATTATGCTTTCATATGTAGACTCTTCAGCACTGTAACACAACAGAACAAGGCAATTCCAACGGAAGAGCAACACGTCAGAGAACAGTAACATCACAAGGTACTGACGCGATGAAAAACTGTGAGAGAGTAAGCTCCTGTACCTCTCTCTGCCTCAAGTCCCCCAGCCCAACACAGGCACAACATGTGCATAGTGTACCCATGTCTGCAAGGATCTTAGGGAGAGGAACAATTTGCAAAGCGTAAAGAGCTATGTGTGTTGCTACTCACCTCCAGAAGTATAGGGATCACTACAAATGACTAAATTATATTTAGCTGATCGACCAAAAGTTAGGAGAACCTCTGAAAGGAGGCAGAAAAGGAGGGACTGGCCTTTAAGTAAATGAAACCGCAGGAAAGCACTGCAGATCTAGACCAATGTTTTCCGATCACAGGTCAGAAAATCCCTTAATGAGTTCTGACATTTAGCTAGTGGGCTGCAACCAGCATTATTTTTGGTGAAACCAAAATAAAATTGACAGTATCAGAATGCACACAGTGTAATGGAAAACACTGTTAATGAAAATTTTTCTTCGGTTATAAGTGATGATGTTCCCATGGGGTTTCAGTGTTGCTGGGGAGTCATCAAGAAATCTGAAAGCCACACATCTAGACCATCATAAAACCTGACTGAAGGAAGAGCTAGGTTGTCCTCACAAATTTTAAGGATGTAGAGATAGAAAGCAAGTTTCCTAACATCTGTTATACTGTCTGTCCACCTTATAAATTTAAGAGAAAACAAGCACAATTCACAAGGATATGTCTACTATCCTACAGTTAGTCTTCCTAGCCACACCCTCTGTCAAATCAATATGAAATGAACACTTCATTAATGTAAGTTCAAGTTCCAAACAAATGGGACAAAAACCAATTGTTTGGATCATGGATCCAGATCTCAGGCAGGGATAAGCTTCCTATTCCAAGGGCTGATGAGCTGATGGTAAATTCTGTCCAGTACTGGGTAGCATGTACCAAGAGGCTCCCTAAGAGGCAAAGACGAGCAGTTTGGACACAGAAGCATCTGAATACGGTAGATAATCCTCGCCACGCTTAGCCTAAAGAAGAGGCAGGAGGTCTGCTTCAGCTCACACTGTGGCACTGTCCTCATTGCCGCCCTACGAAGGCTTGCCATTTCACTGAGAATGAAGTGAATTCCTGCTGTGGCTGGCTTGGCACCCTCCCTCATCCACTCCAGCAAGCCTTCTGCGGGCAGAGCTTACCAAGCGTTCCCCCTTCGTATAAAGCACCCTCAAGCAGGCTGAGACATTCTTCCCCAGCTTCCTCCAAAGGGCTGCCTCTTTTGCATCCTTTGATTCTCAAACATCCCTCTTTGCAAAGCCTTTGGCCCACCTTGTGCCTTTCTTTAGGGTCCCACATGAGCCACTCTCTGGCACATTACTCACAAATCATCTCACTATTTGCTTTATTACTGTCTATTCCCTCCCACAAGTAAGCAAGATCCTTGAAGACAAAGGCTTTAAGTATTTGTCTTGCTCAGGCTACATTCCTTGTCCCAAGAATAGAACCTGCATAAATTTGGTACTAAAAAGATCCTTTAAGTCAATTCAAATATTTTAACAGAATAAATAAATTGCACCTGTTCTTAACATCTTCTTTTTCTGCATCTTCATCACCACGACCACCACTCTCAAGATCATCTTAACACAAGCAACTGGACACCTTTCCAGTGAATTACAGTGTTCAGAAATGACGTTTACATTCATTCTAGCACTTGGTTAAGGGCTGGTCAGAGGTTAAAGGACAACATGGGCCAGTTATTACCCACATTTCTCCTTTTATAAAATCTGAAAACTGAGTTTTACAACGTAAGTGACTTGATCAAGATCCTACAGAGCAATGGGTATGAAAATCCATTATTCTCCATCCTCTCTAGAACATCATGCTGTTTCTCACATCAGCAAAGCCACGGGATAAACAAACATGGCTGTCACACAAGGAGCAGAAAGGTGCAGTTAACAAGAATGGAAAGTGACAGGACACCACGTTCAAGTTCTAGAGGCCCTGTTTGCTACACCAGGATGTTGAATGAATTCCGTAGTCAATAGGGGAGTATCAAAAATTTGGAGGAAAGTAATATAATGAGATATCACTGAGGAAGATAACTCTAGTGAGAACTTACAGATTTGATTAAAGAAAAATCATATTGGAAGCAAACAAGGTTAATGTCCTGGTCCAAACATGAAGTAGTTATGGATTAAGGAGGAGAAATCAGAAAGTAGAGCTCCTGGGAGCCAGTGTATGAGCAGCGACAGGCAGGGAGCCGAAAACAGAGCAAAGGCTGCTGAGGGTTTTCCCAGTGTTGAAGATCTGAAAGTATCCGATTTAGTAGTTACAAATCTCAACCTCTGCATTCAAGGGATTATTACTATCTTATCAGACTATTAAAGAATTGGTTCTGAAAACTGAAACTGTGGTTATCTATCCAACTTTATATGCTCCGGAAGCTGTAACAGAATTACAGGCTTTATTATGTGTCAATTGATTATGCAATCAAATGATTGACATAAGAGATGTACAATTAGCAGACAAATGGAAAAGGCAATCTCATAAGGACTGTTCAATGCAAAATATTCTGGAAGTGCATATTAAAATGAATTAAAACCATACCTTGATTTTTGAACAAAAAGTGATTTTGGTAAAAAAATTATAAATACATGACTACACAAAGAAGTTTCTAAAAGCCTATGCATCTTTCCATTTCTAAATTAAATTCTTGAAAATAGCTCCTTTACAAAAGTTAAATGAAATTTGGTTCCAGGACACTTTCATTCAGTGTAAACTTATTCAGATTTTTCTCTATTAACTACAAATAGATCTCATTTTTTTGTAGTTTCACCAAAATTTAGACCTCTATGGAAAAATCATGATCTATAGATTTTATCCTCAGTAAAATCATAAAATGAGCCAACACACTGTAACACTTACATTTATATAAGTAACCAGGGTTCCGATTACTTTTCAGCACCAACTGTTGGAAGCACACTTTTAAATTTGCTCTTAAAATATGTGACAGAGTAATAATTATCTAGAAGTAAAAATTAGGGCAACTTGTCATTAAAATTAAGTCTGCTCAGAATTTATTTAGTATCAATTAGATTGGATTGGTAGGTAGTATTTTTAAATTCTCAGTGTCCTTATGATAATACTATCTGTTGTATCATATACCGAGAGAAAAATGTTAATATTTGTGCATTTGTCTATAGCTCCTATAAATTCAATAAAGTTTCTGCTTTATGCAAAAAATTTCTATGATGGTTATATTATAAACATTTCTTGGTAGAGAATTTTTCTTGACCCTTTTTAAATAGGATTTTTAAAATTAGGTTCAAGAACTTAAGCTACAATGCGAATGTTACTTTTCAGCATTCAATACATTATTTAGTGAACTTAATCTCAAACCATCAAAATCTTTGCACAAAGCATAAATAAGAAATTCTTGTTTTAAGAATTTTTTTCTCAAAATAATATTGAAAAAGTACTTGTGAAAGAAATTATTGTTCTAATGATTCAGTTGTCACAGAAACAGTCTACTCTCTACCTCCTCATTAGCCAGACTTTAATATTAGAATACAGAGGAATTTGGGCCATCACTATGTATTATAACATGTCTACATGTTATATAGACTGGGAGAACTGGGTTTGGTAAAACTTGGTATTAGAAATGCTCAGTTATTAAGAGTTCAATCTGTCACAACTAGTCTACTCTCTGCATCATGTGATTTGGCACAGCACATCACTTAGGATGGCAGATGCCTATGTGTAAGCTGTTGGGAACTTTAAGAACTGTGTAGACAGAGGAATGCCACAGAAGCCCATTTCCAAAACTACTGAGATCTAAGTTTCCTTTAATAACCTGGGTTCTTAGGGTTAGATGGATACTGTAGCTCAGAGTCAGTCTGCAAGGCAACATTTAAACAGAAGGGACTTCAAAAAGTTGGCAGAAAATGGACTTTGTAATTTCATTTCCGGCAGCTTTTTTAAGTCCCCTGGCAAAGGTTCACGTTTGAGACCAGCATGTGTGTCTCTCTATGGGTAATGGTAACTTTGCATTTCTAAGCAAATTAACAATGCTACGCTTTTAAGGAATTCCATCAGGTGAGTAACAAAGTAAAAACATTTTATCTTTACTAGTGACAAACGAAAGTGGCTTGGGATAGTTAGAAGTTTTCTTTATAGTGATCCTGCACTGTTTGTATTCTAAGAATTGTAACTTCTCAAGTGAAACTCATAGGTTTGCTGCGCAAACCTATGTACTTTCTATGGGATTTCATACAAAATTTTCTTATTCAGAAAAAATGCAATTCTTTGTAAAAATAAATGTAAAAGAGGAAATGCTAATTTTATCAGTATGAAATTTTATTTCCTTAAAGTACTGAAAAAATTGAAATCCCATGGAAAGTGTGAGCAATTTTCTTTCTACCACTTCTTGGGATTCAGTATTTGGTTATCCAATGAATACTGTCTGTTTATGTACCAAGTATTGTTCTAGACACAGAAAAATTAAATGACCAGCTCAAAGCCCCATAGAATCTTAGTTAACAGACCCACAAAAAACTTGAAAAATTTCTAGTCAACTAATTCAGATGCTTATTCTACTACTTTGCTATTTAGTATAAATCATTTATCCCTTATTGAACAACTTAACTTTTTTTGCTTACACATAAAATAATTTATCAAAAAACCAGAGTATCAATGAAATTATGACACAAAAGATGGGCACCATTTAATTAAAGCCAGCTTTTTTTTTTTAACCTTTGTTCTTTGTTTATTCTGATTGTCACCATTTTATCTAAGTCTTGTATTTACGAAGAGAAAATATGACAACTAACTGAACACCAAAGGGGAAACCTGTTGAAGTGAAATGAACTCTATGTGAAACTATGACTGGATCAAATCTTGTCTGGATGGTTGATATACCATGTAAATCTTTTCCCATTTAAAAAAAAAAGAAAAAGAAAAAGAAAATATGACATGGGGGTTTTAGGAGAAATTTAAATATCTAAAGTTATTCAATTTAAAAATTATTTCTTCCTAGTAATTTTATAAACTTTCACCTGTTAATATAACATAATTATGTTCAATTCTGTTTGAGAACACTGCTTTCTGATTAACTCTAGAGTGAATAAACTTCAGATATTTCTTCCACTGTAATGTTCAATGGACTATTTTCCTCATCAGAAATAGATCATCTGGAATTTTTCCTCTGCTGTAATCACAACCATTTGTATTATTTTATGAAACATTTACAAACTACTACATATAGTTTTTTAAAAGGTGAAGTAAAGACTTCTTCCAAGATACACTAAAAAGGAACGCTCTACAGCAATAGTTAAAGACACATTTACCCAACCAGAAGTGGTGGTTCTCTGTTTAGGATCCGATAATTTCAAGATATGCTTATTAAGAATGAAGATCTGGTACATAATTGGTACTTCTTTTATTTTTTGAACCATGGGAAACAAACAAACACAAAAACCAACCACATCCATGAATGAAATGCTATAGTGTCTCTTACCTAAAGAATGTGCAGCTGTGGTCTTGGAGCTGAAAAACCGGCCAAGCCCAAGATCACCAAGTTTTACCACCCCGGTGGCTGTAATGAACACATTAGCTGGTTTGATATCTGGGGATAAATGAAGGTTTCAGATGAAACATGATGTAACCTTAGAAATGTTAAAAACCACTTTGCATTGTAGAATTTAAAATGTATCTTAAGCATGAAAGTTCCAATTCTGAGCCAATTATTTTGAAGAACTTTGATACATCCTAACATTATGAAGTTCTCATTCCTCTGACAGATAAAGATCAGTGTAGCAGGATGAATGTCATTATTAATTTCCATTTAAATACATCTTATTTTCCATTTCTAAATAATCTTTTGTGAAATTCAAAGCAGAAAGTAAATGTGTGTCCTCTTTATTTAAATTTTAAATAAATATCTTAGGAAAGGTTGGTTTATTGATATATTTACATGTAATACACAAACATGAGTTAATGCTACTATGCATAACATTATTTACTTTGGTGGGTTTAGAAATCTTAATTGCTTTGGTAAATTGTACTAAAAATGTTCACACCCCCAAATCAGTGGATCAATTACTTAGTGATGTAATCTTAACACACTCTGACCAACATTTGACTGATAATCAAGAATATATTAAGGTTAAGAATCTAAGTGGCCATAAAATACATCATTAATTTGAAAGAAAAACTATCTCTTGCTTATGCATATTCAACTGCTTTCCTGTGTCTTTTTTTTCCCTTTACCAACATTAACTAGTAAGATGATCAAGAATCAGAAAGAAAAATAACTATTGTCATTCTAATTTAAAAACAAGTAGGGCTTCCCTTAAAAGGTTAATCATTTTAGTAAAACTAAAACTTAGAAATGAAACCTGAAAAGAATGGCTGTTATCAATAATCATTAGACGTTTACTTTAAATCACTTAATCACAAGTATGATTCAGGCCAATATTAAAATATGCTGATGATGCCACCTTACCTCTATGCATGACTCTTCGAGAATGCATGTGTTCCAAGGCACTGCAGAGCTGCACAAAGTACTTCCAAACAGTTCTCTCGGGAATTAGCCTCTTCTGTTTCTTAAAATGCTTTTGAAAAAATTCAAAATGAGAACTAAAATCTTTAAAAAAAAAACCCATGTCAGAAAAACACCCACTTTTATACACTTATTATCAACTAAAAAGCCATAGATTTCTATACTGAAAGAACCCCCCCAACCTTTCCCCGACAAAGCTTAACTTTTTCCCTATTATGCCTAAGGTCTGTACAAACTATGTAAAGCAACATCTGTGTGATGTCCATCTTTTTCACACATTAAACATCTATATAAAATAGTTTCTTGTCTGAAAAGAAAATCGTCAAATTTCATTTTAAGAAAAGCCAAAGTAAAAAAAAAAAGTCTAGAAACCTGAAGGCAATTATCTTCATTAAAAAACAATTCTCCTGGCAGAAGGTTTCACTACAGAATTCCTTTTCAATATTGAAACACCTTCGTGATTTGAAATATCACAATTTATGAAAAATTCAATGGGAGGGATTTTAAAAGTTTTAATGAATGTATTGCACAATGCAAGTCAAACTTGTACTTTGCTTTGAACGAATAAAACTAAACTCCATGGAAGGAAAACCTTTCAGGAAAGCTGTTGAAAAATGCTGAGAGCAGCAACAGGCTGGTTAGGCGAGAGCAGGCAACAGTGCCGGAGAGAGCAATTACTGAAATAAATGACAACCCGAGGCACATACTTATGCCCATTTTCTGACATTAAATTTGGTGAGAGACTACACCAGTGACATACTCATTCAAGAATAAAGTTCTTAGCTTCATAACCCTTATGAAGATATACCCTGTAGAAATTATTTTCATTGTTGCAATTGGTTTCTGATTTGACAATATTGACAAATGACCAGTAGGAAGAAATATTACATTTAAGTAGACTTTCATAAACTTTTAACTTTAAAACTTAGCATATTTATTAATAGACATTAAAATTTAAATATGTACTTTAACACATTTCATCTGGAGATGATATTTTTGACAGGTCCAATTAATTTGATTTTTTTGTTACTGAATATGGAGATGCTATACCTGAGAGAATCCCCAACAATTACCTCTAAATTTTTACATCTGTAGCCAGCTGAAGGCAGGCTAAAAGAAAAACAATATAAGGAAATCTGCTTATATCTTCCTACTTCATATTCAGAAAAACACTGTATCTATTGTCTCAATATACCAAAGGGAAAATCTGTGAGGACAAGTAACAACTTTAGGTTAATCTTTATTATAAGATATACTGTGGAAATGAGCTTATTTGCAATTTTAGTATCTGTTGCATCAGTAACATCACATACCAAAGAACAAGTAACACTTAGATGACCAGGTTTTTCGCAAAGCAGTGTCTTACTAAGTGTTGCAAACTTCTCACAGCATATTTCAATATTAACTATTTTTAATTTTAGACTGTGTCAACATCAGTTTTTACTTGGAGGAGGCAACGCTGCAAAGTCAGTTCTTTACACATATTTTTTTTCAGACTTGGAAAAAGTCCAAATGAAGCCTGTATGTGTGCTCTCCCCGATGCTAGATTAGCATATCAGAGGACCGTTTGATGTCAACAGGAAGACAGGGAAGAGGTTTCTTTTCATTCAAAAATAAATACACCATATCATGTAAGTATCAGACCATGAAAGCAAAGATTCATGCTTGCATATAGATTCTGAAATCATCATCATTATAATTTGACAGTTTCCTCTTTAAATCCCATTATGAAAAATAAATCAAATATTTTAAAAAGGTAAGATGAAAAAAAATGCTCTCAAAATTCACATTAGCAAAGATGCTATCAAAACCAATGTGATCTGATTATTTTCATTTTTTATATACTTCTTGGAGATTGTCTCTTATGACAAATTAAAGATGATGACAAACTCACATGCATAAAATGCCACCTAGACAGCATGACCAGGAAAGAGTTAAAGATCTAAATTAGGAACAGGCCTTTGAAAAACAGTATTAATGATTTGATTTTGTTAGAAAATAAATTGGGTTGCATTATGTCATTGGTATGTCCCATTTTTCTTTTTTAACTATCTGTTTAAACATATATGTTTTTTGGCCATTCTTTAAGTACAGAATTTTTCTCTTCTTCTTCCTTTTTTTTTTTTTTTAAAGAAAGCCAACACTTAGAATCAGAAAAGCCTGCTTGTTCTGATGGTGGCACTGTTGGCTATCTCTAAAAGAGGATGGACAGCAAAAAGGCAATACAAATTCAAATTATTTTTGCTATTGGTAAACTTTACATTAGCACTGCGATGCAAGAACTTGTATAATGCCAACATATTAAAAAAGAGCAATATTCTCTTAAAATTTATACTAATAAACACAAATCTTTAAATGTTAAATGTTTAGCCTAATAGCATTACAGTTCAAAATTCTATTTTCCCCTAAAAAAAGACAGCCCTATATAGATATTTACTGAACATAAAGTATCTAAAAAATTTATGAGCGCATAGAAATTAACACTTGTGTATCTGATTACTTGTACCTAAATTTTTTTAGTCAAAGTAGGTTTATTCTTTTCTGTATGCAAATTTTCAAATAATGCTTATTTTAAAAGCACATTTCCTGTATCTACCTACATTATTCAAATAAACATTGGCTTTTTTTAAAAATAGACTAGATATACCAAAAAGCTAACCAACCTACATACAAAATATATATGCAAACAACAGCTTATATTATATTCTCACTTTAAGAAAAGGTTGGAATGTTACCAGCATTTTGCTTAGGTAAAATTCTGCTACCACATACTTGAGGACACACATTTGCACTACCACAAAAGTGACTTACATTTTTAAAAAATAAATCACCAGGCATCCTCCTACAAATAAATGCCCAAGATCAAATCCAATTTTATAGTGGGCATTGATTATCTACATATCATTTTATAGACTTAACTGGGTATCCTGGTTACTGCATTTAAGACACTGCAACTCCAAGAACTCACATTGTTTATTTCTAAGTTTAGAAATTCTACCATTCTTCCTCAAGAAATTTCTGGAAGAGCCTCAATGATATTAGCCAGCATAAACTTATCAACAGAGAAAGGGGGATAAACACGATATTCTTTATAAGATGCATGCATCTCTGTGGTGAATCAAACTATTTAAACATACAGTTTGGTATGTTAATCTGGGCAAGACATCTGGAACCTGCAGAGCCAACTTCACAGGCATACAACCTGTCAGTCATGGGGCCTGCACTTGGTTTGATAATATGTAGTAATCATCTTGGAAATTCTTAACAATTTTTAAATAAAGGGACCTGCAATTATGTAGCCTGTTTTGAGTATCAGATACAAAGTATTCTTTAGAAATGTACTACAGTGGCTTAAAAAAAAAAAAAAACGAAAATGTAATCCTGCTGTAAGGCATTTTTAAAGATTAGGAAAAAAATGATAATTGAATGATGAGAAATAATGAAGTTATATGAGAATAGAATTACAGGCACCAGCTGTTCTCCATCCCTTCCAAGTATCTAACAATAGGAAGTAAGTGATTTATGTCAAATATGAGGAAACATTTCCTGCTTGGGAGTGTTGTCAAATGCTTAAATGTGTCACTAACACAATCCATATTCATCTTTTAATAATAGACTTGATTATGAGGTCTGACAGGAATTGGTTGTGTGTCCCTGAACAAGCCACTTAGTTCTGTTGGGTTTGTTTCCTCGCTTTATGGAACAGAATTCGGACATGAGCTATAAAATCCCCACCACTTCCAAAATATATCCCATGGTTCTGCAATCACAGTCACAGTCACAAATAAGATACAAATAATGAATATACGCTTGGCTTTTGCACAGTTAAAAATAATAATCGTTTTCTGGTATGTTCTAACCATCACATCTCCAATTAGAAATGAAGCAAAATGGAGGGAAAAGAGATCCTCATAGGTCTCTATTATATTACAAATGGTCATCAGAAGTCAGCGCTCTTTGTTATAAATGTAAACTAAGGTCAAACATTTACCATCACAAGCTCTGTTACCTTCCCAAACATATCCTTGCAATTATAATGTATTTCCTTTTCTTTTTTAAAAAGATTTATTTATTTGAAAAGCAGAGATAGAGAGGGAGGGAGAGAGAGACCTTCCATCTGCTGGTTCACTCCCCAGATGGCCACAACAGCAAGGGTGGGGCCAGGCTGAAACCAGGAGCCAGGAGCTTCTTCCCAGTTTCCCTTGGGCAGGGGCCCAAGCACCTGCACCATCATCTGCCACTTTCCCAGGCCATAGCAGAGAGCTGGATTGAAAGTGCAGCAGCTGGGACTCGAATCAGCTCCCATATGGGATGCCAGCACTGCCACAGTGCCGGCCCAATTATAATGTATTTCTATAGGACCATATTTTCAGCGGTTATTTCAAAGAATTAAATGCAAAGAATTAAATGGGTGGTGGGAAAAATAGGATGTTTCTGAAGGCACAACTGGAAGTTTAAGTGTAGTTTTTAAAATTACATTAATCTTTCTAGGCAAACATTTTCTTCTGAAGGTTTCAAGAGATATCAACAGACTAAACTACACAAAGATTTGCCATTCATGATGTTGGGGAATTATATACATGTATCAAGTATATCTCAAATGGAACTGTGGTATGTAATCTTAAATTGCCATGTGTGGATATTTTCATTCTTGATTATATGAATAAAACTCAGATATTTTAAGTTGTTTAAGAAAGTGTGGAGTAGAATGGGCCCAGTAACATTAGACCATTGAAAATACCACCAGCATCTTATTTGATCTGCTTTAGTAAGCTATTTCCTATCTGATCTCTGCTAGTTTTTGTCTTTTAATATTGGAAAATCTGTTAAGAGTGCTGTTACTTCCAGACTATAATACAATATAAACATAATCAATTCATTCCCAAAAGTCACAAATCTACAAATTACTAACAGAAGCCAAAAACACATTTCATCTTGAGAGTATAAAATTCCAAACAGGAAATATTTTCTTCAGTGATTAAACCTTGGGGGGGGGGGGAAAGGTAGTCCCTAAATTATTTAGCAAACAAGAAAATTAGGCTGCTATGAAGTCACAATTTTCTCTCCCTCCTCCAAAACATTTGCCTTTAGAAGGTAATTTATTCACAATATGAAAAATAAAAGATTAACAGATATATGAAATGAGGCCGGCGCTGTGGTGTAATGGGTAAGGTTGCCGCCTGCAGTGCCTGCACCCCATATAGGCACTGGTTCAAGTCCCAGCTGCTCCACTTCCGATCCAGCTCTCAGTTATGCCTGGGAAACCAGTATAAGATGGCCCAAATCTTTGGTCCCTGCACCTGCGTGGGAGACCTGGAAGAAGCTCCTGGCTTCTGGATTTGGATCAGCTCTGCTCTGGCCGTTGTGGCCAACTGGGGAGTGAACCAGGGGATGGAAGACCTCTCTCTCTTTGCCTTTCTGTAACTCTGACTTTCAAATAAATAAATCAATCTTTACAAAAAAGAGAGAGAGAAGCTTCCACATTACTGAAACAGATGAGAAAATATTCGGAAGTACTTAAAATGTTCTCCCTAAAGCACCACAATGCTAGAGATACAATGAGACAAAACAGCAGAAAGTCTTCAGGAAGACACTGAAGGACCCAAGATAACGGGAATATTCTCCTCTTTCATGCACTCTGTCTTACTATGTTACAGTGCACAGCAGTAAGACAGAGCCTGAGGGGGCTTCCAAAACTTTGTGAGGTCAGGCTCCTGGCACGTGGTTAAGACACTACTTAGGACACCCACATCCCATTTGCGATTGCCTTGTTCCAGTTCTGCCTCTGCTTCCAATCCAGCTCTCTGCTAACAAGCACTTTGGGAGGCAGAGCGTGATGTGTCAAGTACCTGGGTGCTGCCACCCAGTGGACCTGGCTTCAGCTCCAGGCTCCTGGCTTCAGCCTGGCTTGGCCCTGGCTGTTGGAGGCATTTGGGAAGTGAGCTAGTGAATGCAACATCACTTTTGATCTCACTCTCTGCCTTTCAAATAAGAGAAATAAATGGAAAATTTTTAAAAGAAGACATGTGCCTACTGATCAAAGTGTTTTTTAAAAAGAGTTTGTAGCAAAATGGAATTAAAATTATGGGTTTATGATGCAAAAATGCAAATATGATAAAACTATGGGTCAATTTCAAGATCTGTGTATTAAATAAACTAAACTCATATTTTTAATTCCATTTTTGCTGCAAAATGTATCTTCATAGATTAATTTTCTTAGCGGGCAAAGAAAACACTGCAGAAGATACAGACAGCAGAAGTCTTTCAATCAAAATCTAAACAGAAGAAAATGAGATGCTTAAACAGGATAAAATGAGGTCTATGCTTCTCCGTACAGCTACCAAAACTGTTGCTCATTGTGTCACATGTAAGGAGCAGTAGGTGCTTGGAAAATTACCTTCTAATTACTCCCCTGTAAATACAATTCAAATTTGATACATCGCCTTTTAGTTACACTCACAGAACCACAAACAGGTCTTTGTGGCAAATAGCTTTCAACGTATTAAATCCCTTAAGTCCCATACTGCTTCACTACGAAACTACTCAGGAATCCAAGAAAACCACAGCTAGTTTATCAGTATCACTGATAAAGGTAACTCTGCATTCCACACACTGTACATACAGTATATGGGTATAAACACACACAGGTACATGCATGAATGCAAATATATGCAGGTAACTAAGTGTGTGTGCACACTATTTAGTTCTGTATGCTTTTCAAATAGCACCCATAATTTGCTAACTTTAAGACTTCAGAAAAATTTTTAAATGAAATATGATAGATGACAGTCTTAGAAAAAAGCTCCAGTGGACAACAGAATGCACTTGAGATCATTGGCAAGTCTCTTGGTTGTCAAATATGGACTATATGCTGTAGCCTGAGGATCAAACAGAAAGTGTAGTTATCTGGGTAAACAATAAATCAGAGTTATCAAAGACAGATGGTACTGCTGGGAAGCCTTTATTGCTTTAAGGATCCAAAGTCAAGAGTATAAAAGGTATTTCCAAAGTGATTTTATTTCCAATACAACCCCTAAATTTGAGTAAGTACAAATAAAAATGTGTCTACAATATAAAACACACACACACAGATACACAACAAGTAGATGAATAATTATAATATTTGATAGTAACAATTATCTCTAAAACATGGCTGATATTCTAGACTTTTATCAAAGTCTGTGGTAAGCAAAATTCTGGGATATACCTTACTCTTCCAAATTTCCAAGTTGCACTCTATAACTCACATTAAGTGTGAGTTCTGCAAATAAATGCTATGAAATAATATTCCTATTTTATGTTATTTTCTATAACAGGGAATTTTGCAATTGTAACTTAGGTCCCTAATCAGTTGACCTTGAGTTAATGAAGAAGGACATTATCCTGGGAAGCCTGAACTAATCAGATAAGCTCAGAAAAGATGTCAGAGAGATTCAGACCCAGCCAAGACTCATGCTAACCTTAAGAAAGCACAGTGCCATTTCTGGAGGGGATCATGTAGAAAGTAATAGTCCTCCGTCCTCAGCTGACAACCAGGACAGTGGAAGGGGCTATTGTTATAAAACCGTAAAACACTGAATTCTCTCTACAGCAAATGAACATGGAAGAAAACCCTAAACATCAGTGCACTTACAGCCCTAATGGGCACCTTGATTTCAATTTCCTATGACCTTGAGCAGAGACCCATTAACTCTCATTTGGACTTCTGACAAAGACAATATTTTAAAAAAATTTTTTAGTTATTTATTATATTTGAAAGATAGACACACATACAGAGACAAAAAGAGATCTGCTATCCACTGGTTCATTCTCAAAATGCATTATTGGCTATGCTGAAGCCAGGAGCCCAAACTTAATTCATGTTTCTCAAATGGACGGCAGGGACCCAAACCGTTGAGCCATCCCCTGCTGCTTCCCCGGGTGTGCATCAGCAGGAAGCAGGAATCAGGAATTGAGCCTGGACTGGAACCCAGCACTCATGTTTGCCAATGAGCATCCTAAGTGGTATCCAAACCACTATGCCAAATGCCCATGCTGTATTGTTGTAAGGTGCTAAATTTGTGGCAACTTGTTAGGCAGCAAGGAAATGCTAACACAAAGTACATTTCTAATTTTATGTATTTATATAAAAATGTTTTTGAATGGGTTAAGCCACCGCCTGTTAAGTTGGCATCCCATATTGGAGTTGGAGTGCTGACTGCTCCACTTTGGATCCAGGTCTCTTTTATTCTTTTTTTTTTTTTTAAGATGTATTCATTTATTTCAAGGAAGAGTTATAGAGCAACAGGAGAGACAGAGAGATATTCCATCTGCTGGGTCATTCTCCAAATGGCCTCAATGACCAGGCCTGGGCCAGGCAGAAGCCAGGAATCTCCCATGTGGGAGACTTGGGCCATCTTCTACTGCTTTCCCAGGCACATTAGCAGGGAGCTAGATTGGAAATGGAGTAGCTGGGACTTGAACTGGTGCCCATCTGGAATGGCAGTGCTGCTGGCCATGGCTTTACCTGCTGTTCCTCAGCACCTGCCACTCCAGCACCCTTCTAATACACCTGTGAAGGCAGAAGGTGGCCCAAGTACTTGGGTGCTTGTCACCTATGTGGAAAGTCAAGATCCAGTTCCTGGCTCCTGGCTTTGGCCTAACCCAATCCCAACAGTCATGGCCATTTGGGAAGTGAACCAGCAGATGGATGATCTTCCCTGTCTCTCCATATCTCTCTGTCACTCTGCCTTTTTCTTTTCTTTTTTTTTTTTTTTTAAGATTTATTTATTTATTTGAAAGAGTTATACAGAGAGGAGAGGCAGAGAGAAAGCGAGGTCTACCATCCACTGGTTCACTCCCCAACTGGCCACAACAGCCAGAGCTGTGCTGATCCGAAGCCAGGGGCCTATTCCGGGTCTCCCATGTGGGTCCAGGAGCCCAAGGACTTGGGCCGGTCTTGTGCTGCTTTCCCAGGCCATAGCAAAGAGCTGGATCACAAGTGTAACTGCCAGGACTCAAACCAGAGCCCATATGAAATGCCAGCACTGTAGGCAGCGGTTTTACCTCCTATGCCATAGCGTCAGCCCCACTCTGCCTTTCAATTAAAATGAAATAAATCTTTAAAAGAAAAAGTTTTGAGGTTCCTTTAAATTTAAAGGGAGTGACACACATGGTAACAATGTAGAGAGTACAAAGCTAACAATCTAAGAAGATAGACTCCATCAAAAGATAGTAGAAATAAGAAAGGATAGCCTTAATTAATTAGTTGGACTAGTCCAAAATTCCTGGCAGAAAACAGGCGCACATTTAAATTATACTGAGTATTTCACTAGAAAAATTTACAACATGCAATTCCTTCTTCTTTGTGATGAAATCCATTTAGTAGATAAGCTTTTGAGTTTCCCCTCAAGAGATCTATTAGATTGCATTTTGTTTTATTGATAATTTAATGAAATATTATGTTTCAAAAATATCATTAAATATATACAGTATATTTTGTTCCATTTGTCTGATTTTCTAAGAGGCACTTATAATATACTTCAATAAATAATGTAGATTTTGCAAAATGGCTGTGACAATTTAAAATATATTTTATCAACATTTCTGACAAGCTGAAATAAATCACACTCTTATTTATATATTTCTAAGATTAGTCTCATTCCCTCTACACTGAAGATCAGTGAAATAAACAGTATAATGAAGGATATAACAAAATGAAGCATGTGCTAGGCCAATTTAGACTACAATAAAAATACACAGCCCACCGTAACTGAAATCTGTTTTGTAAGACTCTATTTTCCTTTAATACTCTGATTACAGACAATGAAGAAATATATGATAAAACATTCTGGATTTCCTTTTATCCTACAACTCATCTGGGAAGTATTTCATCTGACCACAGCCTCAGGTATTCCTTTGTCACTAATTAGAGAAATACTGAATATTTCAACTATAAATTGCTTAATTATATTTGTCAGCCAGCTCCAAACCAATTAATTATTTACTCATAAAAATCTTTGATGCAATGCTATCCAGAGGTTCATTTCTGGAATACAGACCAGAAGCTACATTTCCTCTTCTACCCCAATTAAGCTGAAGACTTGAGAGAGTAAAATACATTGTTGTGATGCACAATGACTTACAACGAATCATGTTTTGCACAATTCAAACATTTGCTGCTGTCCTTTTATCAAGTGTTGGGTCATTGTTATGTTCCTTCACTAAGAAGGACTTTTTTCTTTAATTAAAAATTGCTAACAGGACTAACAGAGCGTTAAATCAATTTGAGAATTTTTCTGCCCTCCTCTCTACCCCATAAAAGTTTCTGTGACAAGACATTGTCTCCTCTTGTGCCAGTATTCACACTCTCAGCATGGCCACGACCCCAGAGGGTATGGCAGTGGGAAACTGCTGGGACTCGTGTCAGCTACTGGTCCCCAGAACAGAGAAGTGTGACAGAGGTAAAACCACCACCTTTTAAACATCTAGGCACCACACACCTACTGAGTTCCTTCTAGGGGCCAGGCACTTCCCTAGAAACTGACTTAGCGTGGAGAGCAAACCCGACACAGTCCCTGTCTCCAGCAGGGTACTGAGTCTAATGAGAAATGTGAACACCAATAAAGCAATCATACAAATAATGACATGAAAATACAACTGTGTTTCATGAAAGAAGGGTACTGGGATAATATCTGTAGCACAAAACAGCCTATGAGTCATGGAAAATGCTTGAAAACGTGGTGTCCAAGTGATGAACTAAAGGATAAATAGATATAAATTTGGCCAAGAACGGAGAAGAGCGTGGGCAGACGTAACTACACACACGAATGCCCTGAGAAAGGCAGAAAAGAGAACACATTCAAGGCACTGAAGGTCAACGTGCTGGAGCACAAGAGAGAAAGCGGGGCCTGGCTGCCTGCTGAACACCCACTCCGGGACAAGCCCAGTGCTGGCGCTGGGATGAGGGTACACAAAACAGACCAAAGCCCCTTCCTCGGGGAGATGATCTCATGAACCACACAAAGCTTGTAAATCCCGTGCGACATTGTCTCGACTGCACTGGGAAACCAGGGAGGATCTGAAGGAGGGTAGACACCTCCTTTCTCACCTCTCCCCTCTCCTGAAGACTGATGGAGAACCACAGTGGAAGAAAACAGGCTGATGCTGGGTGGAGTTAAAAAGGCCTCACTCTGCAGCCAAGAGGTTAGGGAGAGAAATGGAAATGGAGCTGGAGGGAGACATTTGAAAGGTATTTAGAAGAAAAGATAAAGAGAACTTGGTCAGAGACTGAAATGGGAGAGAGAAGCATCAAAGAAGAGTCTGGTTCTCCAGCCTGTGCAACTGGATAGACCAGCGCTGAGCCCCGAGGCAGGGAGCATGGGAGGGGGTTGTCTAAAGAAGATCACTCATTTGTTGCTGAGCTACATGGATTCAAAATTCAAAATTAGCTTCATGCTAAAAATTAAAAATTAACCCAAGTTAACCCAAGAGTTTAGACAGTAACAGAATTCACAACCAAGAGTGAGATTACCTACAAGGTTAAATACAAAGTAACAACACAAAAAGACCAGGACTGACACAAAACTCCACCACCCAAAGGCAATGAAGAAGAGAATGACCCAGTTAACAATGAGCATTTCCTGGGACCAGCGTTGTGGCACAGTGGGTTGAGCCACTGACATCCACTTCCCATCTAGCTCCCTGCTAATGCACCTGGAAAGGCAGAAGAAGATAATCCAAGTGCCTGGGCCATTGCCACTCACATGGGAGACCAGGATGGTGTTCCAGTATCCTGGTTTTGGCCTGGCCCAGCCCTGGCCATTATGGTCATTTTGGGAGTGAACCAGCAGATGGAAGATCTCTCTATCCCTCCTTCTCTTTCTCTGAAACTGCCTTTCAAATAAATAAATAAATAAATAAATCTTTTTTAAAAAAATGAGCATTTCCAGAGAAGTAAGAACAAAACCAAGATGCTCTGGGACTCATTAGGGCGGTGGAGGAATACTCAGAAGTGCATGCTGGGTGCCACTGAGAGATCACACAGGACAAGGACTGAAGGAAGTCCCCTGGACTCCACGACAGGTGATGTGCTACAAACAGCATCAGGAGGTAGTATCTGAATGAAGGCGAAAAAGAAGCAGAGCAGTAACTGAAGGAAAAGGCAGGCAGACAGATGTGAGGGCGGTAAGACTTTATCAGGAGGGCCTTCGCAGAGCATCTTATTTAACATAGGAACACCCCTCTCCAAACTCCTTACTGCCCTCTTTACTTTCTCCACTTCAGTTATCAACATCTGGCAAATCATACATTCAACTTGCTTATCATTCTGTTCTCCTCCCTAGAAGAGAAGTTTCTTAAAAGAATGAATGGGCCTGTGCCGTGGCTCACTTGGTTAATCCTCCGCCTACGGCACTGGCATCCCATATGGGTGCCGGGTTCTAGTCCCATTTGCTCCTCTTCCAGTCCAGCTCTCTGCTGTGGTCCGGGAATGCAATGGAGGATGGCCCAAGTGCTTGGGCCCTGCACCCGCCTGGGACACCAGGAGGAAGCACCTGTCTCCTGGCTTCGGATCAGCGCAGCACCGGCCATTGTGGCCATTTGGAGGGTGAACAAACAGAAAAGGAAGACCTTTCTCTCTGTCTGTCTCTCTCTCTCACTGTCTAATAACTCTACCTGTCAAAACAAACAAACAAAAAGAATGAATGAATGAAAGACAGTGCATGCACGTGTGCACACATGGATATTGCAGCTAACAAAACCTGAATACACTGAAACAACGAAGGGATCTAGAAGATGTACGATGGTCATGACACAGGACTAAGGAGAGATGATCGTAAGGGATAATGTTTCTGAGAACACGAGCAGAGAGAGGAGAGATAAGCCAGGCGGAAGAACATACAGCCATTCTCACGGGTCCTAAGACTACGGTAGCAGGAGAAAGGGGAGAATAGTAACTGGTGCATGCTGGACTAGCTGCTTCAGCCACAGGCAAGGGGGAGGGCATTCCTTTCTGATGACGTCATTTCCGCTGGGAAAGGAGGGGCAAGAGATCTCTGTGAAGTGGAAGGAAGGGTAAATTTTGTACAGTGTAAAGAGAGCAGAGGCAGAGTGGGGAGCAGAGGTTTAAACGGAACAAGAAAACCTGAGTATCTATCAAACATCATATTCTTATAGATGTGTGTACATATATATTTGCACAAGTCTAAAAATAAGTACAAGCATATAAAAACATACAAACATGTATATATGAACATACAAAAATTATATATAAATATGCAAACATGCATAAAATACATATGCATTAATTAATCCTTATAACAACACTATAAAACAGATATTGTTAACCCAGTTGCATGGATGTGGACACTGGAGCTCAGTAATTAAAATTAACTGCCACACCAGGGTCATACAGTACCACTACTACAATCCTTCGACTGCTATCAGTTCCCATTCTACTTTCAATTGTCCTATTACAAGCATTCACTTCTCCTTTCTATAACTTACTACAACTGCAGTTACACATCATTTTCTACAAGTATAAGTGAAATGTCTCTCTCCTACTAAACAGTTACAAGAAAGCATAAACCCTATGCGGGCACATTGTAACTGCCCAACAAATGAAATACATATCTATTTTCCTTAAAAAGCTACAAATCAGTATAACTATTTGAAAGAGTAATTTGATAGTGTCTATAATTTAAAATGGTCATACCTTATTGCTCAGGAATATTATTTATATGAATCCATGTAACAGAATAAAGTATATATAGATACAGTTTCATGGATACACTGAAGGCTTTGAAAGAGTAAAAATGAAACTAGGGGCCAGTGATTGGCACAGTGGGTTAATCCTCTGCCGGTGGCACCAGCATCCCATATGGATGTCAGTTTGAGTCCCGGCTGCTCCTCTTCCCATCCAGCCCTCGACTATGGCTTGGGAAGCAGCAAAAGACAGCCCAAGGGCTTGGGACCTGCACCTGCACTGGAGACCAGGGGAATTTCCTAGCTCCTGGCTTCGCATCAGCTTAGCTCTGGCCATTGGGGCCATTTAGGGAGTGACCAGTGGATGGAAGACCTTTATCTCTGTCTCTCCCTCCCACTGTCTGTAACTCCACCTCTCAAATAAATAAATAAAATCTTTTTAAACAAATGAAACTAATCCCACTTTTAATAAAGCAACAAATTATGTATCTGAAAAATCATACAGATACGTGTATTTTTATAGTCAAGTGTGTATGTGGATAAAGGTAGCAAATAAAGTTCAGGAAGTTTTATGCACATAAAGTTGGCAACTATCTTGGGACATGGGGGAAAAGGGAGAAAAGAAAAGGACTTTCATCACTTCAGAAAGCTAATATAAAACAAGAAGGTCTTTCTTTTTAGATTTAAAAAATAAACACACAGCTTAAATTAAATGCAGAGAAAACCATAACTATGTGTATTATATTTTTATTTTTAAAAAGATTCATTTATTTATTTGAAAGTCAGAGTTACAGAGAGTCAGAGTCAGAGAGAGAGAGAGAGAGAGAAAGTCTTTCATCTTCTGGTTCACTCCCCAAATGGCCACAATGGCTGGAGCTGGGAAGATCCAAAGCCAGGAGCCAGGAGCTTCTTCTGGGTCTCCCAAGCAGGTGCAGGGCCCAAGGACTTGGGCCATATTTTACTGCTTTCCCGGGCCATAACAGAGTTGGATTGGAAGTGGAGCAGCCAGGGCTCAAACCAGTGCCCACATGGGATGCTGGCACTGCAGGTGGCAGCTTTATCCACTACACCACAGTGCCGGCCCCAACTGTGTGCATTATTAACATACATTATTAACATGTATCTATTCATTACAACAGTAATTCTATTTGAGAATGAACCCAGAGCAATCTCACATGTCAGATCCTCCCAAATTATTAAGTTATTTTCTTAAGTCCATTTTTGTTTTCAGGTCTAATATCACACTGCAAAAGACATACAGAGGGGCCAGTGTCGTGGCATAGAAGGCTGTCTCCCATACGGGCGCTGGTTCCTATCCCAGCTGCTCCTCTTCCAATCTGGCTCCCTGCTAAAAGCCTGGGAAAGCAGTAGCAGATGGCCCAGGTACTGGGGCCCTGCACCTATGTGGGAGACCTGGAAGAAGCTCCTGGCTCCTGGTTTCAGATTGGCCTAGTCCAGCCACTGTGGCCACTTGGGGAGTGAACCAGCAGATAGAATCAATCTCTCTCTCTCTCTGTTTAACTCTGCCTCTCAAATAAATAATCTTTTAAAAAGAACCCGACGTAGAGAGATATAACCAGCCTGAAAGGAGTATCCGGATCCCTGCACTAACTAGGGCTATGTATTACACAGTCACCAGTGGAAGACACTTGGAGTAACTAGGGCTATGTATTACACAGTCACCACATGGCGGACACTTGGAGGTGGTAGATGTGGAGGCAGGGGGAACTGTCACTCCCTGAATCTGGTCAGAATGTAAATTTCCTGTATGTTGTACTAAGGAGGGTAACAACTATTTTTATTTGCCTATAATGGTATTCTTGATTTCTAGATAAAGTGTCCTAGGTTCTAGTAGAATAAAAAAAAGAAATATAACCAGGATGTGAAGTATTCTACCCAGTGAAACTGCTGGGTCAAATTTTCTGTTATGGCTATTATGCCGAGATTGCCATACCAGCCCGAAGTTTGACAATGATTTTCAACCTTTACAAGAGCTCCAAAAGCACACAGGGAAGGTGACCCAGAATGTCAAAGGCCAAAGCTAACTGCCTTTAACAAAGGACAGGATCATTACAAGCTTCTACAATCAAGTCTATCAGACACAAGGAGAAACAGTGTTTCCAGTTCTCTCAGGAACCACCACTTCAGTATTCCACCAAGAGATTAAGTTCCTAAGCTTGGAACTTACTAGGAGTCAGTTGCTACTCATCATTCAAAAAACCGTCACCCCTCCTCCTGGCCTAAACAGTTCTTTAAGTGATAGACACCCTCAAATTCCAGTTAAAAATCTCAAGTGTATTCTGCAGGCATAGTTATTCTGTAATAGTCACTACTCACTGCTAAACAGAATTCTTTGTCCTAAACTTATCTTACTGATAGAGGACTTTCACTTTTTCTTCCCACTACAGGTAACTCATACCTAAAGTATCAGACAAATAATTTTATATTAGTTGTACTCTCTTGAAAGGACATTTACTTTGATATATCTATTTGGTAGACAATTGTTTTTGTAAAAGTTTGCATTTGATATTTCCATTTCTTTTTTAAATTTTTGATTAGAATTTTTTTTTATCTGTTCTCAATTTGAAAAGACATGTTTTGTTTGTGGTTGTCTTTCTGGGCTAGTGGAGGGAATTCCCTAAGACTGACAATCAGATAATTCATTACAAGTGATTCTACCTACAGGGATTTTTAGCCAGTCAGAGAGACAGTACTCTGTGACAAGAACATTACCTTCCTTTCCTGGCGTGTTGTGATCACAAACTGTCTCCATCTTACAGAAGAGGAAACCAAGACTTAGAGAATGTAAGTGACAGGAAAGGTCAGTGGCTGATAGTGGACTCACTCTCAAGACCAGGTCCTTAAACTACCTTGATCAAAAATGGGGATGCTCTGTACTGAAATGTACATTGTATGCACATCAACATTTCCCTAGGGAGGACAAGGACTTGTAGTCCACTTTTCAAAGTAATTCTGATACAAAAACCTTTAAGGCCTCTAAAGAAAAACACATGGATTTTTGTATCAGATCAATCTAATTTCAAAAATATCACCTCTGCCATTTACTAACAATGATACTTCTCTTGCCTAAGCATTAAGTTTACCTCTCAGAATCCTTGTGATGATTAAGTAAGATAATGTATGCAAAGCATCTACCATTGTTGTTTAAAATCCCTTACTATAACTTCATATAGCTGAGTAACAAGTTATAGTCCAGTAACTACTGAGGGACTGAATGTACAAGCAGACAATGCTCAAACCACATACAAAAGCTGAACTTTATCCCACAGCCTGCAGAACCTGCCCAGAAAACCAACCCTCTATCTACAACAAGCAACCCAGGAAGCCAGCCTGCTGGATGTTAGACCTGCAGGAAGCTAGATTGCTACCTGCAGACACAACCCAGGAAGCAGAACAGTGACTTCAGTAACAGCTGGCCCCAAATGGCCAAGACTCGATTAATACCAACTGATAGCTTCTCTAATTTCATCCTGCTTCCATCTAGAGGCAACCAGAGAAAGCCAAATAAGTCCCCCAACCAAACACATAGGATGTTCTGCTTCTAGCTAGCCTGTGCACAGCTTCTCCACAATAGCCTCCAGTCAGGCTCACCTGAGCCTTTCTTTGTCTCCTCTATGGAGTTTCCACTCCTCCAACTGCCTTAAGTCTCAGCGGAGACTGCCCAAGTGACAGTGACTAACTCCCTTGCTATAGCAAGCTCAGAATGGTCTTTGCTTTCCTTGTTTGTTCACATTGTTCAATTTGTCTTCCACAGTGATAGTGAAGACTGTTTATTCCAGCAGCTTCTTTGCAGCTAGGCACGTCCATGAAACTACATATTGGTCAAAGGGATGAAGCAGACAATGATGTACGGCAGGCAGCAATCAGGAATGCGTTTTAAATGATAACCAGCAAGCCAACAGTGACGTGAGATCAGATTTGACAGGTCAGTCACCACATTAGCCCCAGATTTTTATGGGACAAAAGCCAACATAAGGACTGTAAATGCTAACAGCAGCAGCTCCTATTTACTTAGCAACATACATGGCACTGTTCTAAGCTCTTAATAAACACCGAACAGTGCAATCACTACAACCAGTGACACTGGCTCTATTATGGACTGTGTTTTTAAGAAAATGTCACATAGAGAAGTTACTTGCCCAAAGACAATTTTTGAGATTCTGTTATTTAGGGATTTCTATTACTTGTAGCTGAGCTTTAACTCAGTTACTATGTCCTTAGAATAGAAAGTTAAACATCTTTCAAGCAGTCAAGTTCAAGGGCTGATGTCCGTGAACTAACTGCAAAGCTTCCTTTCTCGTGGGAAGGGCCTCTCTCAGAACAGGTGGCACTGCTTTTGAAGCCTATTTCTCCCTCCTCTCCCTGATGTCCACAGACAAGGGAGCATGAATGGTCTGCTCAGAGACATCAAGCCACAGAACTGTAACCTGAGCTTACAGAAGACCAGCGTATAGGCGATTTCCTACTTGGAGTGTTCAAACAGTTAAGTTGGCCAGTGTGATCATCACCAGGTAAAGTACCTTCACCATCATCGCTGTCACCTACAGGTTATTACAGCTACCACAAGCTAGGCACTGAGACCTCTGAAGCTCTTTGCATGCCTAGAAGGAAAAAGGCCAACTTTATAATGACTTTAAGAAAAAAACTTACCTTTATCATTCTGGATAGATCACCCGCATCTGCTAATTCCAAAACTATATTTAACTCATTATCTTCAATAAATGATGCGTAATATTTAATTACATTTGGATGGTTGAGTTGCTGAGGAAAAAAAACAAAACAGGCATCAGAAAGTTTGTATTGTAAATTCCCGAGTCACTTAAGTTCTGTAATTTTAAATAAATAAAATTTAAAATTAAAATTAAATTAAATTAAAATAAAATTTAAAAGAAATAATTTTAAATAAATTTCCTATTTGAAGAAAATATGACGGTATAGTGTTTTTTTATGTAGTGAATTTTTAAATAAATTTCATTAATTACAGTAAAACTACTTATCAATTAATTTTAATATTTACTATAAATATTAAAGTAGGCACTTAAGATTTTTAAAAGTATTGCTATGCCCAGTAAACACAAATAAATGCAATAAGTAAAAGGCAGAATTAAATCACTAACTGCTAAAATGAGAACTGTCATTTAAGGACAATCAATGGTAAATGAAGTATCCCATTTACTTCAATTTGAAGACTGGTCTTGGTATAATTTCAGTCCCCACCAAAAAAGAAACGATATCTACTATACAGTATGTTAATATTACTTTTTTATCAAACAATATAAATATACAGAACTTATCTGTGTGAGTTGAGTTGTAAAATCATTCCTAAAAAAAATTCCATCTGTAAAAATATATGCATTGCTCTATACACAGTTACTTATACTTTCTCAATGATAATTATTCAAGAATTATAAGTGACTTTCTTCTCTACTTTCCATTTAAAGCTTCCTCTCTATATTTACTATGCTGATGTTATTGCATTTTTAAATATAATTTCCTCATTTGCACTAGTCATATTTTTTAAAAATTGATTTGAAAGTCAGAATTACGGAGGTACAGGGAGAGACACAGAGAGACCTTATACCCAGTGGTTCACCCTTCGAATTAGGTATGGGCTAGGCCAAAGCCAGGAGCCCAGAACTCTATCCAGGTCTCCCACGTGGGGGCAGGGTCCCAAGTACGTGGGCCATCTTCCCAGGTGCATTAGCAGGGAGCTGGATCAGAAGTAGAACAATCAGGACTTGAACCAGCCCTCACAAGGGAGGCTGGCAGCAGCTTAACCTGCTGCACTACAACACTGGCCCAGATATGTTCTTTCTATAAAAGTTAATACATATTTACACTAGTTACTTCATGTGCCAAAAATAATTACAAATAACAAAATACTTTGGAAGAATATTTAATTTGAGCTTTTATCTTTTTTGATAAATCTGATTCATTTTAGGTGGCATAAGAGACCCTAGTCCAACCTAAAAATTAAAAATGTAATGTAAGCCACAGCATTTGCCTGCAGAAGCCTCAGTAAAGAAGCCATAGAGATAAATGGAGTCTCAGTCATGTTCTTAAGTGGATGAGAAACTAAAAGAACAATTCCTGACATATATTTCATATCCACTCTTTGTACGTCTAGAAAAATTATTCAGAAATATTATAAAAAGTATATGAACCATCTATATTAACCCACATTCTCAGTGTAACACATTTTAATATATAATACTGATGTATTCCTTTATATTTCTTAATCTTCCAATTTCCTTCATCTTTAAAAGTCTGGTTGGGATGGTCAACAGTTTCCTGGGGTGGGCACTGTGGCAGAGTGGGTTAACTCCCGGCTCGTGATGCATGCATCTCATTTCAGAACGCCTGGATCAGGTCCCAGCTCTGTTTCCAATCCAGTTTCCTGCTAATGAGCCTGAGAGAAGAAGCAAATGTTGGCCCAGATACTTAAGTCCCTGTCACCCACGTGGGAGATCCGGGTGGAGTTTCTGGCTCCTGGTTTCAGCCTGGCCCATCCTCTGCTGTTGTGGCCATTTAGAGAGAATGGAAGATCTTGCTCTCTCCTCCCCGCACCTCCTAACCCATCATTCTGCCTTTCAAATAAATAACTAAAACTTAATTTTAAAAAATGCAGGCTTCTGGGGCCAGCACTGTGGCATAACGGCCAAAGCCGCCACCTGCAGTGCCACCATGCCATATGGGCACCGGTTTGAGACCCGGCTGTTCTACTTCCAATCCAGCTCTCTGCTGTGGCCTGGAAAAGCAGCAGAAGATGGCCCAAGTCCTTGGACCCCTGCACCAGTGAGGGAGACCTGGAAAAAGCTCTCAGCTCTCGGCTTCGGATTGGCACAGCTCTGGCCATTGGCAGCCAATTGGGGAGTGAACCAACGCATGGAAGAACTCTTTCTCTCTCTGCCTCTCCTTCTCTCTCTGTGTAACTCTTTCAAATAAATAAATAAACCTTTAAAAAAAAAAGGCAGTCTTCAAAAAAAACTTTTCTTCAAAGTTTTGTGCCCTTTTTATATACTTCCTAGATTGAAATAGATAAGACGTTATACTTATTTTACAATGAATCCCAAAGGCAATTACATTCCTCAATGTGTTGAAATTCAAACTTACATAATGTTACTTGAAACTGGTGTGGCACAAGCCTGTCAAATCCTTTTGCATTTCAGTGTGGCATTTTAGTAAATCACCGTCATTTATATGTTCAGCAATGTTTGAAATAGCCAGTAGTTCATTATTTACCTTAAGGAGGTCTATTTCCTTGATGCAATCAGCGCGTGCTTTGGCATCCATCAAATCAAATATCTGAAAATAGAATTCAGAATTATTTAATAAAATTACTTATGATTCAAGCCATATCAATTTGTTATAATGCTGTCTATATAATCATATATATACAAGTATGTTTTCTGATTGCTAACTTTTTGTTACTATGGCGACCAATAGGTATTTCATTTCATATTACCACTAAACCTGACATTTTTCCCTCCAGAGTAATCAGTATTAAAAATAGAAAGAGAATAGCTACATATCTCTTGAATTTCAGTTCTTAAGTTCAAATCAACAAAATAGAGGTTTTGACCAATAACAGTCAATATGCATTGAAGCATTAATATATATTAAATGTATTGCATGAACTATCTCATCTAATTTTTACTTAGTCCATATGAGGATGAGATTAGTATTCCCATTTTACAGATAAGGACAAAGAAGTTTAGAAAGTTTAACAGAGGGGTGAGTATTTGGCAGAGCAGTAAAGACACCAGTTGGGACTCCTGCATCCCATCCCATATTGAGATGCTTGGGTTTACTTCACAGTTCGACGCCTGATTCCAGCTGCATGCTAATGCATACCTTGGGAGGCAGCACGTGATGGCTCAAGTATTTGGGCACCTGCCACCGACACAGGAAACCCAGACTGAGTTCCCACCTTGTACTCTGTCTCTCTCTCATTCTCTGTCTCTGTACCTCAAATAAATTTTAAAACATAAAAACTAAAAGAAAGCTTAACAGACTGACAAAAGGTCACACACCTGATCAACAGAACATCAGAAGATATGCTCAGAATTATTCAACTACAACCTAAGCTCTGAGCCATCAATCTCAAATCTAAAACATCTAAGGTTTGGACTCTTGGCAGGGTACTCTCTCTCCAAAGGATGAAAACTGCTTCTTCTCTCAGTATAAAGAACAGAAACACAGACCACCTATGAGCAGATATAACATGTACATACCATTAAAATTTCATGGGGCAGTTAATTTAGGGGGAAAAAAGTTTTTAAATCTTCCTTGGAGAAAATAAGGAAGAAACGTTTGAACAATATAAATCTAATGTGAAAAATATGAAAATTAATAATATAATCAAAAGATGTCAGGGGTCTCTAAAAACAAAGAAAACTTAAGGTTCTAAATCTGTGTAAAACACATTTAAAAAAATTACAAAGCAGTAATTTAGCTACTGCAGTCAACACTGCCAAGTTTTTAATACCCTAGTCACATACAGCTTTGTAAAGCTGACATTTTTAGTTAACTTGATCAAGTCTTTCTGATTCACACAGCCAGTTTGTTCCAGGAAAAGTAGATGTGTAACTGGAAAGTGGTACACTCAAGTCTTTTTAATTAGGGGTGGAATTGCTGATAATTATTACAGTGCCGGCCTCTTTATACAAGCTGAGATAATCTTCACCGTTTGTGTAAAATAGGTAGTACTGGCTCCAAAATATGGATGAGGACAGAAGCTCACTGTCTAACATGCTATGGTCACAAAACGAGTGACAGACCAGGACTTCAACCCGTGTTTTCTCCATCGGCCCTGGCTGTCATGAAGTCTGATGCATATGCAACTAACTAGTAAGTACTAAAATGTAATGTGTGCAAAGTATGAAATCAGAAACCTAAAGAAAGGATTCCCATATGGGCAGGAGGTAACATTAGAGACGAAACTTGAAAGAATTATAGAAAATAATGATATTTAAAGGTAAATGTGAATGTAAAATTATACCTTATGAGATGTAACATTTGCTGGATATCATTCCTAATATCCAAAAATGTTCATTTCTAATTTTTCCTTAAAAAATGAAAAATCAGTGAAGACACTAAATAAATTTTAAAATAAAAATAAAATCTACAAACTCATTGCCTCTGGCTTTTTGACTTCAGCACCTACTTCTAGTTCTTATACAAATGCCTGTGTTTTTTAACTAGTGAAAACAGCAGTAGCATGTAAACTGATATATATGCTTTGTCATCTAACATTATAGCAAAATGCTTTTTATATTTCATTATAGTCTTCAAATTATTTTGGTTCTACTGTTTCTAATGAAAACTTCAAATACTGACTTTATGTTTTATAAGTTTTAATGCAAAATAAGTACTGCACACTCCTATGGTTTGAAAAAATACATAATCATATTTTAGTTAATGGTTCATAAAAATAGACAATCTAGTTGACATCAAATTTTCTCAAATTAAACAACAGAAAAGGAAATGTGTTTGCTGGTGCGTGTATTAGAAATAGTAACTTCTATTTTCTCTGTTAATAGTAATTTTAACTTAGTATCTTAACTACAGTGAACCTGTGCTAATTGCCATAGTTTCAGAAAGAAAGTGGACAGGAAGGAAAGGAAAAGAAAGAGAACTGGACTATGAATGTCAAGTCATCACGGAGTGCACATAAAATGTCTAGTAAGATATTTTTGGCAAACACAAAGCCCTGTTAAATATCAAACTTTGGCAAAGTGAAATAACAGGTAAGCTATACAAGGACACCAATATCAGGAATAAAAAATAAAACAGAAGCTACCACCATCAAAGCACAAACAGCATGATCCTACTTCCTGAAGGAAGGAGAAACCTTATATACCAAAATGCTCTTCAAGAACCCGACAGCTTTACTCTTCACATGCATGATTGATACGAATAACCTGAGCCTGGCTATAGACAAGCTTCCATCGTTCATGCCCATGTTTGCTACCATCTACAAAGAAGATCATCTAATTATTAGATTGTACAGATACAAGTAAGAAAACAAGCTTGCAGTCCATAACAATTCAAGCCATTAGGTGCAGAATGAAGACTGGAACACAGAAAATTACCTTACAGCGTACTGAAGAACTACTTGTACAAGTGCTATGAGAACTTCAACAGCGGGTGGAGTGGTGTAGGGTGGCTGGCAGAGCTCCCAATATTTGATTTATACAAGCAGTAAACCATAATACTATTCAGAAAGATTTTTAGTGAAAACAAGTAAAATCAAAATTCCTTATTTAAAGGAATAAGCTTGAAGTGGGTATCTGGCATAGCAGTTAAAATGCTGCTTGGAACACCCACACCCTATACCACAGCGCCTGGCTTTGATTCCTGGCTCCAGAGTATAGACTCTGGAAGGCAGCCATCCATGTGGAAGACCCAGAGGGAGATCCTGGCTCCTGGCTATGATTGGCACAGCCCTGGTTGTTGCCAGGGGAATAACATTTGGGGAGTGAACCACCAGACGGGAGATCTCCCTCTCTTTGTCTGTCTAAGTGTGTGTCTCTCTGCCTTTCAAATAAATATTATTAAAAAAAAAAAAAAGGAACAAGCTTAACATTTAGTAAATTCTATACAGAAAAGTCATTCATTCCCCCAAACTGCAAAATGACATCAGAAAAATTATGCTGCTCAATAGCACACTAAATAATAACAAATAGTAATATACACAGAAAAATTTTAATTTGACGTTGACACAGACTTGCACTTCAGAATCAAAATGGCAAGAGAATCAATGAATTCTAGCCAGATCATGAATGCTGACACTATTCTTGGGAACTGCTAGTCACAAGGGACTTAACGTAACTCAATATGCTGGGAAGCACAAAATTCTACATATCTTATATTTTTGAAGGAATTTCTGAAAAAAAATTGTAGGATACATAAAAAGGATAATGTGGCACTAGTAATTAAAGTGAAGAAAACCATGAACTTGGAGACACATGCTAACTAAATCTTCCAGTAATCACTGATGGGCAAAAAAAAAGTAAGAGTAAGTGACACGTAAAGATGTATTTGAGAGCTTTAGGAAACCTTTAGCATACATGAAACATCAAGATAGAAACATGCTATACAGAAATGTCTCTTTCACTCAGTTTATAATTAATTTAGAATTATAAATTAACTTGTATTTTAAGTTAAGTTTCATAATATCAAAGGTTGGTTCGCAAACACTAGGAGAAATAAGCATTACAGGCATATTTACAGCAAAACTTAAAATCTGAACCAATTATATTTAACTAGAAACTGTATCCTTTCTCTTTCTCTAAGTCAACAAATCAAGATTAAAGCAAGCACTGCGTTTTTAGATTAAGTCATTCCCAGACACAGATTCAAAGCTGTCTGGTGATTTCATGAGTTGAAAAAAAGGCAATATGTATGGGGTTAGTGGAGAATCTGGATTTGTAAATATCTTTTTCATAAAATATTGATAAGCAAGTCTTCAGAAGTCATCTTTTTCAGCTCTAACAAAGTTTCTTTGGGCTTTTTAAACTTACTTTACACTTGGTAAGAGCCAAGTTTTGTTGGCAAGTATTGGCTAATATATTCTTGGTATCTCTGAATCATTTTAAAAGTTTTCTTCTGACACTTGCAGGTTGTGCCAAAATTACTCACAACTAATGAAGCTGAAAAGGAGAGACCTTACAGTTAGTTAACAGAAATGTCCGTAAAAAGGCATGTGTCAAACTGCTAGAAGAGAAATCACTTAAAATATAAGCAAAGAAAGGACTTAAAATATGTACACTCAAACCTGGCATCTTTCATTTTAAATAAACCTCACATATGTGGAAATCTTAACCAAGTATCGTCCAAGCCTTACCATTTAAGGCTGGGGGCCTGTCTAGATAGAAATTATATTCAGTGAGCAAAATAATCTCCAAAGAATTAAAGTCCACTACCAGCCGGTCTCTGCCTAAACACAAAGGCTAAGCAAGGTCAGGCCAGTGGTGCTGTAGCATAGCAGGTAAAGCCACTGCCTGCAACCCATGCATGCTATATGGTCGCTGGTTTGAGGCCTGGCAACTCCCCTTCTGATCCAGCTCCCTGCTAAAGGGAAAGCAGCAAAAAAAAAAAAAAAATGGCCCAAGCGCTTGGGATCCTGCCACCTACATGGGAAATCCAGTTGAAGCTCCTGGCTTTGGCCTGGCCCAGCCCTGGCCGTTGTGGCCATTTGAGTGAATCAGCAGATGAAGATCTCTCTCTCTCTTTCTTTCTCCCCCTCCATCCCTCCCTCCCTTTCTTCCACTCTCTGTAATTCTTTCAAATAAATAAATGTTAAAAAAAAATAAGTAAGATGAGCCCAAGAAGAGTTCTATCCTGGTGCCAGAAACTTTGCTCCTTCTAACCCAGTCCTGTGATATACTTTCTGTCACCTTCTCTCATCCTAATGCATAATACCTCTGAACTAGAATTTAAAACACAGGACTCAGTTTCTTTCTCACAGACTCTTTAAAGCTGTAGCAAACGAGAGTATGAAACTAGATAACTATTTGTGCCCTTAATTATTTCATGACTATTAAAAAGCCTTTCTGAGATGCCTTTTAACTCAACAAACTCATAGATAGTTATGGATAGTTCCAATCCATCATTAAGCACTGCTCAGTTGGCTTCCTTAATATTTGAAAAATTATTGTGAAACTTATGCTTTGTTCAGATTTTGTGAAGACTTGAAAGTTAGCAAAGCTTGGTCAGGGCTGGGGCTATGCCATAAAAAGGCACCCTACTGAGGTACATCGGTAGCTATGAGTGAGAATGTGGGTATGAAGATGCAAAGAAATCCAAACGTGTAACTGTGAGAGATACTCCAGAAGCAGGAAAAAGAGAATCCACTGACAGGAATATAAAAGGGGACACCCAGAGAGGTAGAAAAAACTAAGATGGCACAACCAGGCAATTCGGAGAAGATGTGGGTACAGAGGCAGGAGGTTCTACAGAGAGCAGCAAGAATGTAAGCGAGTGATGTCTACACACACAGAAGGAGAAGGCAGGCCCAGCCGGGAGGAACGGGGCAACTGGTCAAGCAGTCTGAACACAGACAGGAGAGCTGGAGTTAACAGAAGACAGGTGGGGCCGGAGCTGTGGTGCAGTGGGTTAATGCCCTGGCCTGAAGCGCCAGCATCCCATATGGGCGCCAGTTTGAGACCCGGCTGCTCCACTTCCGATCCAGCTGTCTGCTATGGCCTGGGAAAGCAGTCCTTGGGCGCCTGAACCCACGTGGGAGACCTCAAGGAAGCTCCTGGCTCCTGGCTTCCAATTGGAGCAGCTCAGGCCATTTAAAAAATAAAAAAATAAAAAAATAAAAAAATAAAAAAGAGAAGAAAGGAGGCAGCCTGGGCTACTGAGCATGGAGGAGCAGCAGCTGCAGGGAACAGGGGCTGTGCCTGAGGCTTCAGACAGCCGGTGGTTCAGGGTTCTTCTCTATCGTGGGGCTCCATTCCAGTGGGAAGTACAGGAGTATTGCTACTAAAGAAGAGTAAGTACCTTCCCTCCAGCAGCACCACAAGAAAGAACCTAAGTCCTTCTCTCCTGTAGCACCTGGAGCCATGAGCTCATGTGAAGAAGGACATAAGTAAATGAACACTGGAGAGGAGTCAGGGGTGGGACAATGGGGATATAGCAATGTGGGGCACCTACTTCAAAATTTTCTCAAGCAGGCCAGCATGGTGGAGCGACGGGTTAAGCTGCCACCTACAACACCGGCATCCTGTATGGGTACAGGTCCAAATACCAGCTGCTCTACTTCTGATCCAGCTCCCTGATAATTGCCTGGGAAAGCAGCAGAAGATGGTCCAAGTATACACACGGGAGATAAGAACAAAGCTTCTGGCTCTTGGTTTCTGCCTGACCAAGTCCTGGCCACTGCAGCCACTTAGGGAGGGAATCAGTGGATAGACGATCTCTTTCTCTCTCTCCCTCCAGACGATCTCTTTCTCTCTCTCCCTCCCTCTGTTACTGACTTTCCAGAAAAATAAATACATCTTTATTTAAAAAAAACTGCTCAGATAACTGACAAAGGAGTCAGAAAGAAAACAGGAAAATCGGATCTTTAATCTAAAGTCTGGAGACTACAGAATGGTGGCTGGCAGTCACAGTGAGGTGCAGGAGCAAATCTGCTGGAGAGCAGCAGTGGGAGAGTTGGGAGCGGTAGTTATAGAAGGGCAGTAAACATCAAAAGATATATTTTCTCTCCAGAAGTTTCTTTTGAAATCATCTCAAGCAAAAAGGTGAATTTGAACAAAACATATAATCACTTCATGCTTGTTTTTAAGACTACATAAATTGTTAGCTTTTCAGTAAAAAAATAAAATAAAAACAAAACCCCTGAAAATGGATGTTGCAAAGCAAAACAGTGTTACTGAGAATATAACTTCAGAGTAAGCATAGAGAACTTAAGTACTACTGAGTAAGTGAGTACCAGAATACGTCACCTGGGGCCAGCACTACTGTGCAGCGGGTTAAGCTGCCACCTGCGACCCTAATACTGACATCCCATATGAGTGTCTGTTCAAGTCCCAGCTGCTCCACTTTTGATCCAGCTCCCTGCTGATGCAGCTGGGAAAGCAGATGAAGATGGCCCAAGTGTTTTGGCCCCTACCACCTATGTGAGAGACTGGGATGGAGTTCTAGGCTCCTGGCTCCAGCCTGGCAGAGTCCTGGCAGTTTCAACCATTTGGGGAGTAAACCAGCAGATGGAAGACCTTTCTCTATCTCTCCCACCCTCACTCTCTCTAACTCTGCTTTTGAAACAAATACATCTTTAAAAAAAAAATACTTCACCTACTATCAAGTAATTTGGGTAGCAATAGTCAGAGAACTAAGAAACAGTGACACTCAAAATTCACACTACTATAATATCATGTCATGAGACTGCTACAATAAAAATTAATTCCAATTACATCACCACAGTCAATGGGCTAACTATAATCAAGATTTCATGTAAAAGAGCAAAATAACTCTTTGCTAATCTTCCAACACAAAGGACTAAAGTTTTGAGGCCCAGCTCATGCCACCTGTGAAGGCTCCCTGAGGTCGTTCCAACCTTCCCTCACACCTGTGCTCAAGGCTGCTCCCAGCACAGGGCGCTCTCACAGTCTGAGGCGCCTTTCTTGTACTCTCATCAGACGCCCATGAGCAGCACTCCGTTTATCTTAGTGCGCCCAGAGCCTCCCACACTTACCAGTGGGTACAAGGGATCAATAAGTACTGGCAGGATGAACTCAATGATCAGCATGCTGGAAGCACTGACGGAGGGAGGCAGGGACATTGAAATGCAAATATATTTGTCCTAATAGATTTAAAACATTGTTCCCTAATTGAATAAGCTAAAATTATCTTCAGAATAGCATTTCTATTAGGAAGTTAGGGGCAGGCATCTGGAGAGTGTTAAGATGACTGATATGCCCACATCCCACACTGGAGTACCTGGGTTCAAGCCCTGGCTCTGCTCCTGATCCCTGTTTCCTGCTAGGGTGCACCCTGGGAGGCATCAGGTGAAGGCTCAAGGACTTGAGTCCCTGACATTCACCTAGGAAAGATGGATTGGGTTTCTGGCTTCCAGAGTAGACCTAGCCGATCCTAGCCAATCCTAGCCTATGTGGGCATTTGGGAAGCAGATAAATGATATTGCTCTCTCTGCCTTAATAAATTAATAAAGTAAGATTTAAACTAGAAGATGCACAACTTCAACATTTAACAAAGCAGCATAATCCAAAAAGACAAGCATTAACTTCCCATAGCAATCTGATGATCATGGCAGTATAAAATAGAGACAGGAGGGAAATATTTAATACTGATTGGAAACACACGTGTGCAAATTAATTCATACTTATTCAAACTGCCAATCAATAAGAAAAAAGTATAGTCAAGTGGAAACAATTCAGATGGTACTATAAAGGATGTAGAAGAGTTTTTTTTTCCTCCCTCTTCCATCCTTTCCATCTTTTTTCATTATTCCCTTTACTTCTAATTCTATTGACAAGGGGAATCGAATTGCCTTTTTTTCCACATTCAGAATCAGTATGAAGGTAGAGAAGGGATCTAAGAAGCCCCCAGGGATGGATAGATGTCTTAATCTATCCATCTTCCAAGTTTGGCCATTTCGGGCAAGTGCACAGCTATCTTCTCTCCAGACCACTGTTTGTAATTTTGTTTTGAAAATAATGACTTTTGAAGATTATTATCCTACTTCAGAATCTATAGTGAATCCTTACATGCCTACTGTACAAATTCTAACACTCTTCAAAATGCGGTCACAATTTACAGCCTGGCTCAAGTTCTAATTCCACCAACTCAATGGCTCAAATTAACATCTCCATTCTGTGAACCTTTATTTAAAACACGGTCCATGCCACGGGGTTTAATATTTAACTGGCAGGAACAGTATCACTGCTGACTTTTTAATTATTATTATTTTCCTCATTTCTCAAAGATACATAGTGGATATCCAATACATTTTTAAATGAATCAGAGTTCTTTTGTAAGGGAATAATCACTCCAGGAGTCACCTGCTTCATAAACACTAGTGTCCGGCTTCTATATTGTGTTGTCATAGGCTCCATGTGGTACACTGGAAAAGACATGACTGCAATTCTTATATGCTGCTGGTGAGAAAGCCAAACAACTTGGCATTAACTTGTAGTAGACATGCATCCCCTGTGGCTCATTATTTCCATCTTAGGCACAAACAAAAAAGAAATTCTTGCAACTGTGTATTAGGAAAGACGTACCAGAATATCATAGAAATACTGTTTATAATAGTGAACAACTGTAAGCCACGTTCACAGGGACCGCCAACAACAACTGGGTGCCAGGTGACAGGGGAAAGGTCAGACCACATGGATTAATGGCTCAAATATAAAAAATCAAACTATAGGCACTGGTATGTAGTTATTATACACAGACAATGCACGAATAAAATATGCTTCAATTATATGAAGTTAAAAATGATAAAGTAAACATTTTACTAGCTTAAGTTATGGATATGAAGTATCTCTATTATCATTTAACATACATAAAATATAAAATCATTCTTTAAGATTTATTTTATTTATTTGAAAGAGCTACAGAGAGGGAGAGACAGAGAGATCTTCCATCTGCTAGCTCACTTCCCAAATGACCACAACAGCTGGATCTGAGCCCATTTGAAGCTAGGAGCCAGGAGCTTCTTCCGGGTCTCCCATGTGGGTACAGGGGCCCAAGGACTTGGGCCATTTTCTATTGACTTCGTAGGCACATTAGCAGTGAGCTGGATCAGAAGTAGAGCAGCCTACACTTGAACTAGCACCCATATGGGATGCCAGAGCTTCAAGGCCAGGGCTTTAACCTACTACACCACAGCACCAGTCCCACCATATAAAATCTTATACTCCTGAGTTGTGAAAGCTTTTCTAAAATCACTCTAATCACTGAATGTAGGTAAAAAGACCAGCCAAATTTTTAAAGCTTGTAATTAATGTTAAAAATTAGTAGGGATGCCGGCGCCGCAGCTCAATAGGCTAATCCTCCACCTTGCGGCGCCGGCACCCTGGGTTCTAGTACTGGTTGGGGCGCCGGATTCTGTCCTGGTTGCCCCTCTTTCAGGCCAGCTCTCTGCTGCGGTCCGGGAGTGCAGTGAAGGATGGCCCAAGTGCTTGGGCCCTGCACCCCATGGGAGACCAGGAAAAAGCACCTGGCTCCTGCCATCAGATCAGCGCGGTGCGCCGGCCGCAGCGGCCATTGGAGGGTGAACCAACGGCAAAGGAAGACCTTTCTCTCTGTCTCTCTCTCTCACTGTCCACTTTGCCTGTCAAAAAAAAAAATTAAAAAAAAAATTAATAGGGGCTGGGGGATGGAGGGATGGTGTTGTGGTGTAGGAGTAAAGCTGCACCTTCAATGCCAGCATCCCATATAAGCCACCAGTCTGTGACCTGGCTGCTCTAATTCCAATCCAGCTCCCTGCTAATAATCAGGAAAAAGCAGTGGAAGATGGCCCAACTGCTTTGGCCCCTGCCGCTCACATGGGAGACCTGGATGGAGCTCCTGGCTCATGGCTTTGGCCTGGCTGTGTGGCCTTTAGGGGATTGAACCAGCAAATTGAAGATTCATTCTCTCTCTCTCTCTCTCTCTCTCTCTCTCTCTCTTTTCTCCCCCTCCCTCACTCTCTCCCTCTCTTTAAGGCTGACATTCAAATCAATAAATAAATCAATAAAATAAAAAAGTTAGGGAGCAGGCATTTATGTTTTATGTCAGACTGCCTGAGTTTTGAGTCCCAGCTCCAGTTTCTAACTTCAGTTTTCCACCAATGCAGTCTCTAGGAGGCAGCAATGATGGCTCAAATAATTGGGTTTCTGCCACCGACATGAGAGGCCTGGACTGTGTTTCTGGCTCTCAGCTTTGCCTTGACTCAGCCTCAGCCATTGGAGGCAATGAACCAGTGGATGGTGAGCTCATTTTCTTCTCTCTCTGCCTCTCAAATAAATTAATAATAATGATGAAAATTTATTAAAACTTAGTTTCAACTCTGTACTAAATTCATACTTTTAAAATATAATGTTCATTCTTCCCCAGCATTCTCAACTGAAGGTTATCATTACCAAATCATTCAGGAAACACTTTTCACTATTTATTATTAACTATCTATTATTCACATAGTACAATTTTACATTAATTACAAAATTACAATCATCTTACCTGTACTTTTTTTAAAGCTACCGGCACTCCATCCAAGAGACAGGCTGCTCTATAAACTTCACTAAATTGTCCACGACCGATTTTCTTTTCTATTCGAAAGTTGGCTAATGTGTTATAGCCCATATCTGGTCGTAAGGCCTTCTGTAATTAAAAATATCAGAACAATTTTCAATCAGACAATATACACACAATTGCTCATCATGTCTATGTAAGTAAGTGATACCTGTGGTAAGCCTGCCAACATCTATTCACTCTGCAAATACTTAAAGAATATCTACTCACACCAGGCACTGTTCTACACTCTCAGGACAGAGCAGTTAACTAAACAGACAACAATCCTTGTACTTGAGCAACACATATTCCAGAGGGCGAGAAAAATAACACACACAGTGAATATGAAATATTTATCTGCAGGACCAGCAACATGGAGTAGCATGTGGAACCACCACCTGTAACACCGGCACCGGTTTGAGTCCCCACTGTTCCCTTTCTACTCCAGCTCCCTGCTGGCGGCCTCGGGAAGGTTTTCCACATGGGAAACTCGGATGAAGCTCCTGGCTTGGGCTTGACCCAGCCTTGGCCACTGATGCCATCTGAGAAGTAAACCAGCAGCTGGAAGACCAATCTCTCTCTCTCTCTCTCTCTCTTTCTCTGTCACTCCCTCTCTCTCTATAGATGACTTTCAAATAAATGAATGAATAACTTTCAAATGAATTATATATGTGTGTATGTATATATATGTGCGTATTGTAGGCATTGGGGGTGGGAACCAATGGATGGGGAATTTCTTTTTGTCTCTCTGCCTTTCATATAAATAAATAAATACAATTTTAGAATAATGAAATCCAGTGTCCCTTCCAAAACTGGCCATGGGGGTGTCACTGCAGAGAAGAAATGAACAGGTGAGGAACGGGGAGAGGACAATTATTCTATGCTTCTATATAATGTTTAGATGATGAGCCTCTGATCATACTACCTATTATAAACTACAAATTAGAAAAAAATCATTCTGAAGTACCTAAAGTCTAGGTAGCCTTTGCCAAATTTCTGTCCAGTATCACCAGTGTACCACACTGATACAGACCAGAAACAGACTATTTTAATCAAAACAAGGATACTTCATAGCATTCCCCTCCCATCCTTGTCACTCCTTAACACCTGTGAATACAACCATTTAAAATGTATTCGGGGCTGGCACTGTGATGTAGCAGGTAAAGCTTCTGCCTGCAGTGCCGGCATCTCAAATGGGTGCCAGTTCAAGTCCCGGCTGCTCTACTTCCCATCCTGCTCTCTGCTATGGCCTGGGAAAGCAGTGGAAGACAGCCCAATTCCTTGGGCCCCTGCATCTGTATGGGAGATCTGGAGGAAGCTCCTGGCTCCTGGTTTCAGATCAGCACAGCTACAGCTGTTGAAGCATCTGGGGAGCAAACCAGAAGTTGGAAGACCTCTCTCTCTCTCTCTCTCTGCCTCTCTGTAATTCTGCCTTTCAAATAAATAAACAAATATTTAAAAAAAATTAAAATATATTAATGTATGTACAAGGGGTCTTGTAAGAGTTTCATGGAAAATATGTACTATAAAAAGCTGCATGGATTAAAAATAATTTGTACACATATAAACTTATAAAAAAGAACTCCCTATAACTTGTCTTTAGTTTACAAACTGTTAACTCATCCCATCTAATCTAGTATTTCTCTGATAGCTCCTTCCTTTTTTGCTCAAAGAATCTTTGAGTTAAAGAGGATCTTATATACACTCATTTAGTACAAACGGTTAGTCAACGCATGACACACGTTTTTAACTTCCTGGCAGCTATTTAACTTCCGCGAAGAACATTTCCAGTGGAAAGGAGTTTACACCACATCAGTACATTTTTAAACAATACTTTTTTTCTTTGGTGAAAAAGGTCATTACTTTTTTGTTCCAACGATTTTGGCACATAATCTGTGCCAAGCACCATGCTGGCAAGGGAAGCGGGAATGGAGCAGTCATGTTTTCTGCTCTCAAAGCACTTACCCAGGCATAGGCAAGAGGCTTTCACTGGACCCTGAGCGAACTGGCGGGCACAGTGGTCATGCAAATCTGGGGACAAAACTCAACTTCCACCTTTACCCACTGTCCCAGTTCTTTTGTTCCTCTGCTTGCTCATGGCTTCATTCTTTCCTTTAGTCGCTCAGTTATGGGGTAAACATTAACTGAATGTCCATCTGAGTCAACCTTGTCTATGGCTGAGAATACAACACAGGCCAGGAACACTGCCTTTTATGCTCCCACAGGCACTCATTTTAGTATCACCATCCACAACAAGTATAACAAAACAGATATTAGCTATCATACACCCTTGGGTTTTCTCGTTTTGGGCTCAACATGCCTGGGTCTTTTCAAG